>JAESUZ010004701.1:0-1298084 GCA_017311185.1 Proteles cristata cristata
AATAAATCACATCCCATCTGTCTTACCCCGCACTATGAAGATCAAATAAGACCAAGTGGGTAGGAGCGGTTTCTCAAACAATTCTAGAAAGTTCCAGTCTTTATAATTGAATAGGCCCTTTGCTTCTGATAAAGGAGAAATTTAATACTCTGAAAGGGAAGGATCCAATCCTACTGAAGCAACAGCATTCGCTCATGTGGTGTTTGGTGAGACCGTGGCATAACAGACACACACACACAAAATTCACCAGCACCAACTAAGGTGTGTGAGAAACAAATCCTTCCCATCGATACAACAAGACTACACTTCCAGAATGAAACAAACAAATCCCTCAAAATAAACACATCCAACAGGTTGCATTAAGCAAAGTGTTAGCAAGCCTTCAACCACCTCTTTCTTAATGAATTTCAACTTTTTCACCCAGAGATAGTTTGAAACCTGCTCTGATCTAGATTGAAGAGCTGAGATCTGATCACAGCAGGAACAGTGAATGAAGATAAAAATTGCTAATAAACTTCTCAAGTCACAGCCTCAACTACTATTATTCAGAACATGTTCATTCTGCCTAAAGCTACCTTCACATCTCACCTTTTGTCCTTTTTTTTTTTTAATTTTTTTAATGTTTTATTTATTTCTAGGAGAGAGAGACAGCGTGAGCAGGGGAGAGTCAGAGAGAGGGGGAGTGACAGACTCTGAAACAGGCTTCAGGCTCTGAGCTGGCAGTCAGCACAGAGCCTGACGCGGGGCTCGAACCCACGAACCGCAAGATCATGACCTAAGTGAAAGTCGGACGCTTAACCGACTAAGCCACCCAGGCGCCCCTCACCTTTTGTCCTTTTATTAATTTTAGTAAATGAAGTAATTTCTTAAACAATACACTTGATGGCCTCAAATCTAGTCTCAGTCACTGAATGATTTTGTGCAAATTGCTTAAATACCTGAGTCTCAGTTTGCTCTCTTATAAAACAAAAATAAGTTCTGCCTCTTCTCGGCTATTGTAAAGATAAAAAGAGGGAACACATGTGAAAGAAGTTTATAAACCCTAACAATACACATAAGTACAGTTTTTAGAATAGAATTCAAAGTACTCTGTGATCTCATTTCCTATTGGGGGGCAGGGGATAATTTTCCTTATTTTGAATCGGTAAAACATTCTCTCAGTTCAAACTTCAAAAGTTGCCGGAGTGTAAGTAAAAAGTCTCCCACCTAATTCTCCTGTCAGAGAGCAACTAATGTAATCAACTTCTTATTTATTTTTTCAGATACATGGACATTTTCCCCCAAATTTACATAATGGCTGTTGTACTATTCACCATTTCACACCTTTCTTCCAACTTAACAATACATCTTGGGAATTGTTTCGTTTCCACATATCAATAAAGAGACAGCCACTCTTTCTTTTCATTGGCTGCACAGGAAGCCATTGAGTGGGAGAACCATGATTTATTTCCCCGTCTCCCACATTTAGGTTATTTCCAATCTTTTCCTGTTATAGCCTTTTGCTCATATATAAACATATTTCCAAGATACATTTCCAAAAGAGAATTGCCAGGTCAAAATGTATACACATTTTCAACGAAAAAGACTGCCAGATTACCTTTCATAAGAGCTCATAGCAATTCATTCTCCTTTCAGCCATAAATGGAGACGATTTCTCCACATACTTGCCAATACAATCTTTCATCAAACATTGTTGTTAAGTCTCAGCCAAAAAGATAGTGAAAAATGGTATCTCCATGTTTTAATTTGCTTTTTCTAATGAGTTGTTTTGGTCCTTTACTGATTGATAGTCACTCTTTGAATATTAAAAAAATTCATTTCATTATCTTTAACTTTCTTCCTCTATATCCCTCTGCACATTCTAAGACCCAGCCACTCTGTGGGAAATGCCCATTCCTTCCAGCTCCACTCACAAAATTTGTTGACAGTCAAATTTAAAGGCATTTCACTGTTTATTCCTCCCATAGGACTCAATTCCTCCTTCCTCAGGGAGCCTAGGGCACAGTTTTAGAGCTTCATAATAGCATCAATTCACTCTGCTATGTACATATAGGGGTTTCTTAAAGTTTAAAACTAAATCCTTCACCTTACCATCCCCTGTGATGTCCAACACATTGCTCAACTAATGTGAGATGAAAGACTGAATTAGAAATAGAAACTGTAGGGGCACCTGGCTGGCTCAGGCCAAGGGGTATGCAACTCTTGATCTCAGGGTCATGAGTTCAATCTCCATCTTGGGGTGTAGAAATTACTTGAATAAAAAAACTTAAGAAAAAGAAAAGAAAAGAAACAGAAACTTGAATTTCTAATTGTATATGTGTCCTTAACCTTCCAAAACAACATTGTAAATCTAATGATGGGGATAATAAAATAAAGATCTAGAGACTTGTTCTTTGGCCTAGAACATCATATCACAACTTAATAAACGCTAATAAATCCGTCTTCTAAGTTTTCAGTTTAATGTTTGTTTGTTTGAACACCAAAATCCTGGCTGTGACTTAAATGACTAAAAAACATAAGTGAGATCAAAGCATTTTTTAAAACAATATATTAATTCCCAATAAACCCAAAAAAAGGGAATTGACTTCTTTATTAATCAAGGAAATGCAATCTAAAAATCACAAGTTACCATTAAACAACCAACAGAATGCTGGCTAGAATAAAAAAGAAAAAACTGTCAAGTGTGAATATAGATCAACTAGAACTCTATACTGCCAGAGGAAATGTAAATTAGTACAACCATTTTAGAAAACTGTTTGGGGAAATCAACAGAAGCTACACGTATGCCAGCCCTGTAACCCAGAAATTCTACTCTAGGTAATACTCCACAAAAGCACACACACTGTTCACCAAAAGCTATACATCAGCATTCATAGTAACAGTCTAAAATGGGAAAAACCCAAATTCTATCAATAGAATAGATAAAGTTCAGTACATTCATACAACGGAATTCTAACAGCAATGGGAATGAACAAATCACAACTTCACACCAAAATCTGAGTGAATCTCACACACTCGAAGAGTCTACAGGATTCTATTTATATAAATTACAGAAATAAGTAAAGCTAATCTGATGGTCTTTCAAATCAAGAAAGCCCTTTGGGGTAGGCTCAGGGACTGGGAGCTTTATGAGGGAGCTTTTAAGGAGAAAATAATTCTGTTTTCTTGATCTAGATGCTGGTTACATAGATGTGTTTATTACATGAAAACTCATTAAAGTATACATTGGTGCTTTGTAGACTTTTCTGCACACATACTCTACTTCAGGAAGAAGTTTACCTAAAATAAAACCAATAGGCTAACCCTCCAAAAGAGAATATATTTCTTCTAAAATACTTCTCATTAATAAATGGGTTCTTTTTAATGTCATGGTGATTATCAGCCACTTACAAACCTATATGACATGCATTGGTTTGACCCAAAAGCCTACTGCTGAAAAGAGATCACAGAAAAAGCAATTTTCTGCATCTGAAGCAAGGCAGGAGTTGCAAATGGTATTCGGAATTGTTTGATTAAGAAAAAAAAAAAAAAATGAGGGGACCAAAGGGAGATCAGCTATAGGGAATAAGCAAAGATTGCAGAAAAGATGAAAAGAAACAGAAGCTCCTTAAAATGCATAAAAATAGCAATGTCTCTTAAATGAGACTTCTGTTGAGCTACTAAGAAAAAGCCAACTATTTATTCCAATGCAGATATGTGCTTCAGAATCCTGCTTCCGTCCCAGTATTATTTTAAAACACTGCACAACAAAGAAAGAGAGAGTGCCATGGGAGTAGTAATTAATGGCAAGTGCAGGTGTCTGAATAGAGGGAAAACCAAAAGAAATGAAACACAAACCCTTCCACTTCATTAGTGTTCTAAAAATATTCTCATAATACAAAGGCATGCTCTGCATATGTAGTATATATACATGAATGACAAACCTAATCAAAATGGTTTTTTGAATATCAACCATAGCCCAGATACAAATACTTTAGAGATTCAAAATGGAAATTAAAAACTTAATGGCACTGGGGTGCCTGGGTGGCTCAGTCGGTTGGGTGGCCGACTTCGGCTCAGGTCATGATCTCATGGTTCGTGGGTTCGAGCCCTGTGTCAGGCTCTGTGCTGACAGCTAGCTCAGAGCCTGGAGGCTGTTTCAGATTCTGTGTCTCCCTCTCTCCCTGACCCTCCCCTTCTCATGTTGTTTCTCTCTCTCTCAGAAATAAATAAAACGTTAAAAAATTTTCTTTAAAAATTAATGGCACTGAACCAGTCAAGCACTGCTTCAAATAAACACAGAAATCAACAAAATAAAACAAATGTATAGTAAAGTCAATTGTGCCAATGAAGGTAGATTTTTAAAAATCTTTTCTATTCGGAGGCTCTTGGGTGGCTCAGTCAGTTAAGCACCTGACTCTTGGTTTCAACTCAGGTCATGAATTCGAGCCCTGCATTGGGCTCTGTGCTGGAAGCGCGGAGCCCACTTGGGATTCTCTCTTTCCCTCTCTCTCTGCCCCTCTCCCACTTGCATTGTCTCTGTCTCTCTCAAAAATAAATAAACTTTAAAAGAAAAATATTTTCTATTTGCCTCAGAAATATATAAAAAAAAAAATTCCACACACTCCAAGACTGATGAACAGACACAAACAGTTATCCTCTTCTGAACTTGACTTTACTTCATTTTTAACTTGACCTCAATAGGTCTCAAAGAAGGCAGCAAAGGGAAAGAGCAGAAGCCCAGGCAACTAGCAGAGGGAGGAGACTTAGCAGCCAATGTTGAAATTCCTGTTGTAAAAGGAGACACGAGGAAGATGATTAACTAGAATTCCCACAATCCATCACAATTCATGTTGGTCAACGTAGAAACTGGTTTTGCACAGAAACATCGCCAAAGAGGTAGCCCTCCAGGAAAAAAAAAAAGAAAAAGATGGGATGCGTCAGTTTTAATTACATAGATTCCTTGATCTTATCTTAATCCACCTTCAGGCAAAAGGTGCTAATGAGCAGTGAAATTTGCAGAAGGCAGGTAGCAACAAGGAAAACAAGCAAGAGATTTGAATAATCAAACTTTTAGGTAAGTTTTTTCTTAAACCTGGAACTAATTCTTGGCTCATGTAGGGGCACCTGTGTGGCGAAGTAGGTTCATCTCAGGTCATGATCTCGTAGTTAGTGAGTTTGAGCCCCACGTTAGGCTCTGTGCTGACAGCTTGAATTTTGTGTCTCCCCCTCTCTCTACCCCTCCCCCATTTGCACTGTCTCACTCTCTCAAAAATAAACATTTAAAAAGAATTTTTAATTATAATTCTTGCTCATGTAATGATAAAAAATAAAAATTGGTTTCCTCTTATAGAAGGAAGGACTAAAAGTAACTACTAATGATCTGAGCTAGAAATAGCATCAAGGAAAAAAGATCAGAAGTTACCTCCTTTCCTCCAATAGCAAATAGCAAAGCAAATTTATTAAAGGCATCCATGCTGACTACTCTGCCAAAACCAATCATAAATTGTTTAGCATTGACATAGGTTCAAAGAGAGGATCACCATCATCTAGCCAAGACTAGCCGAAACTGGCCTTGAAATTAGCAGTAACAGCAAGAGGAATATTTGCTGAAGGCCTAACGAGGTCTGGCAGTCAAATTAGTACATTAATCAAGGAGTGACTAGGAAGTGTCTCTAAAACAATTCACAAATCCACAAAATAAACGAGTAGCTTGGGAAGGGACTAAATAAACAAATGCATAGAGAGCATAAAAGCTGAGCATTTACTCAGCCATCAAGCATTTACTCCAGTGTTCACAATGGACATCCATTATTTTTGTGTGTCCAGCCAATTCATCTGTCTGGTACCAGCACCTAAGCTTCCCTTTCCCTGTTCCACAGCAAACACCAGAGCCGCAGCTGGCCAATGACAGCCTTGATAACTCTGGTTCCAGTTACTGGTTCAGAGTCAGGAGCATGACCAAAGGCAGGGACAATCAGTGGCAATAAGCATCTGCAGAATGTAATTGCTTAGCATGAAGGAAATAAGCCAACAGCTGCTAAGAGGTACTCAGGTGGAGAAAGCCTGCTTGAGAATAAGGCCAGATAAAGGCAGGGTGGAAGTTGGCAAGAAACAGGGCCTGATGACATGATTTGAGCCCCTAGATCCAGCCATGCCTGAAGGTAGCCCTACTCTTGGGCTTTTTCGCAACATAGGCCAGCACATTTTCTTTTAAATTGTCTTTAAGCTCAATGGGGTTCATTACTTACAAACAAAATGCCCTAATATATCACTGCTGCCCTAGTCCTTTAAACCCCTTTATAGGAATAATTTTTTAGACAGAGAGCTCATCCTCAATTATTAAAAAAAAAAAAAATTTAAATATCTTTTGAAATGAAGCATTCTGAGAAATGGATATTAAAAAAAGAGCATCCCTTCTTATTCCCTGCATTTTAAGGACCTTTTGGTGGCTGGATTATTTCCTCCCACAGAGGAAAATAAGCTTCTCAGTGTAATTGATTATTCACACCAGATCCTAATAACAGGTTGTTTGGGCCTTCAGAACACCCAAAACCTTTTTGTTCAGCTCTGTCTTTGTGCATCTCAGGAGCTCACAGGATGAAGTGAAATTTGAAGGTTTTGCTGCTTGAATTCAATTCTTTCTGCCGCCTCCATTGAAAGGGGAGAACTCCAATGAAAACTGCATGAATTGTACGAACCTCCCTTCTGTCTCCACGTCCCCACAGAGGCCAGTCATGTGGTGGAAACTCAGCTGCTAAGTGCTAATGTCAGCAGTCACGTGCTATATTGGTTTGTAAGCTGTTCACCATTACAAAATCCCATTCTAATTGGGAAACACAGCCTTGCCATGGCAGTGTCCACAAGGAATCTGGCCAGTACTCTCTTATATCTATCATGAGTAGACAGCAGGACATCGGAGTGAGTTCAGGTCTGATGGTCTACGCACAACGTGAGTGAGGTGGGACTGTGCTGATCTAGGTTCTGAGTGGAAAATTTGCCAACATAAAGAGACAGAAAAGACCCAGGGCTAGAAGTCTAGAGGACCTGGACCTGCTTTGCTTCCAACTATGCATGACCTTGGATAAGCCATTTCACTGTTTAAGACACTGATTTCCTTACTTTTAACACGTGATGGGTAGAATGGATCAGTCTTTTCACTTACTCAGGTAGTGGATGATGAAATCAATTTAGATGAAATCAATTTACAATCTTGTAGCTCCAAAAAGTAAGAACATGCTTAAAAAATCGACAACAATGGGTTTATGTCAAAAGAACACAGGAAGAGTGCCTAGGTAGCTCAGTTGGTTGAGCATCTGACTCTTGATTTCAACTCAGGGCCATGATCCCAGGGTCATGGGATCGAGCTTTGAGTTGAGTTCCATGTGTAGCACAGAGCCTGCTCAAGATTCATTCTCTCTGTCTCTCTCTGCCTCTCTGCCTCTCTCTCTCTCTCTCTCTCTGTCTCTCTCTCCCTCTGCCTCTTTCCTCCACTCTCTTTCTCTAAAAATTTTTTTTAAAATGTTACAAAAGGAGAAAGAACACAAGAACCAACTGAAAGTGCACCTACTAGTCAAAGCTCGTATAAGTATAGTGACAAAATAAATAAAGCACTATTGGATCATCGCCCAACATACAAAATAAATATCCATGAATCCACACGAATATAAATACTGCTTAATTGAATAAATCAATAAATGGAGGATAGACAAACCTGATATGCAGAAAATACCAAACAATGTATGTAGATATTCTACCCTCAAGGACGTGAACATAACCCCCCACTCCTTACATGTGGACTGCACATAGTGGGTTGGAGAAAGAGTAACATTACAGTGGAGAAACCTGGCAAACCCTACCTCCACCAGGTGATCAAGGTCAACACGAACAGTGATAAATCATGTTGACAATATGTACCCTCAATATGATATGAGGAGAATGGCACCTCACCTCTGTAATCTTTCTCCCAAAAACCCATTAACACTATTCTGATCATGAGAAAAACAACAGACAAATCCCAACTAAAGGACATTCTATGAAATGCCTGGCCAGAATGCCTCAAAATTGTCAAGGGCATAAAAAAAAAAAAAAAGAAATCCTGGAATGGAATAGAATAGCATAGTAGGTAAAAACCAAGGAAATGTGGACAAAGTAGACTTGGGTTAATAATATTAGTGTTGGTTCATTAGCTGTGGAAAATGGACCTTCCTAATATACAACAGTATTGATAGGGGAAACTGAGTGTGAGGCATATGGGAACTCACAGCTTTTCTGGAAATCTGAAACTGCTCTAAAATAAAAAGCTATTTTGGATTTGGAGGGTGATTAAAACAAACTCTGAGCATTATCAGAGCAGCTGATCTGTAAGCTGTTCACTAGCTTTAACAGCTAGTGAAACTAGAAGGAACTTTAAAGCTACAGTAAGAAAATCTAGATGCAGTCTCAGCTCTGCAATTTGCACTCACCTTATGCAAGGTGCTCACTCTGATTTTCCCCAACTGTGCAACGAAGTCCTGCCTACCTCACTGGGTTGTTTTGTTGTGAGAAGCAAAGTGTGTTAATGTGATTTGCCAATGTGGAAATACGATAGAAAAAATGGGGGTTATGATAGCCTAACCATGATGTTAGCCAGAGTTCTCTGGTCCTTTCCCAAATCAGAGCAGACTCAGGCTAGTGAAACTCCATCTTCTGCCTACTGAACCAATACGTGGATTTCCAAAGGGGTCTCCAGACCAGCAGCACCAGCACCGCCTGAGAACTTGTTGGAAACGCAGCATCTCAGGCCCCACCACCAATCCACTGAGTCAGAAACTCTGGGGGTGGTGGCCAGGGATCTGTGTTTTAACAGGGCCCTGTGGGTTATTTTAGAGCTGCCGAAGCTTGAAACTACCTCCCCAGAGAAAATGACAGATAACTGTGATAAGTGTGAGGCCCGTTCACATGGGCCACATTCCTCTAGGTGGTTTCCTGCCCAACTAGCAACCATGTGGCTCTCCAAAACCCCCTTCACATCTACTAACCCTTGGCTAATTCTCACACAGTCCCTCTGAGAGAGTGGAGGAGAAACAGCATGATCCACAGGAATGCAGGAAGTCTGTGATCTGCTAAAGCTCAGTGTGTGTTAACTAGCTAGAGCAAGATACAGAACATGGTTATTTTGCCCACCTGACCTGTGAAGTTCTTAGCAATGAAGGAAAATCAGGGCACCTCTCAGGAGCATACACCAGCGCCCAAATTCCAACGTTCTGTCCTTCTGGTCCCAGGCAAATTTGTCAAACAAGGTGTCTTCATCTGTAGATCAGAAAAGGTAGATAAACATCTATCTGCACCTATCTACATACCCTATGAAAATAAAGCCTCAAAATGCCAGAAAACAAGAGAGACTTCCAGGCATGAAAGATGCAGAATGAAAAGTAATAAGCAACCTAGGGTACTACTAGAAAAGCAGGAATTGCTACTCAAGAGAACTGCATGTTCTCATTATTTAACTCATTATTGGTACTATTCCTAAGGAGACACATAGGATAAACATAAGACCTAGTTAGGGTGAATTTCCCGCTGTTCGTGCACTTGTATATTTACAGGATAGGAGAGATGCTGGCACAAATGGTGTCTCTCAGAAGAACAGACACAGGACTTGCTTGTGTCTTGAGACAGGAATATTCTGTCTCCGCCCAACTCACAAATAAAACACGTGTCTAAAAATATATGTCACCAAATAATTATTTCTTCATCACCTCCACTTTCTTTATTCCTCACTGACAGACAGCCTTCTGGAAAATATAGACTGTATCCCATAATTTATTGACAGATGAAAAGAAAAAAGATAAACGATATGCCCATTACATGGAAAATTCACCTGGAGTCAAAAAACCAACTAAGAGTGAGGCTGCACTAGCGATCACAGCTCCTGCCTGCAGATACTCGGAATATCTGTATTCACAGACCATCTACGTGATCTACCTTCTGTTTCCCACCATCCCTCCACCCACCAATGAACACACCATAATACAGGATTCGAATCCCAGTCAGACTGATTAAAGCATATTCCCTATGTCAGAAACACTCTGTGGCTTTCTGGCTGCAGAAAACAGGGTAGCCGCGCACTGCCCTCAAGTTTCCCTGCATCTCTATCCTCCAGCTACATCAGATGGCATCTCTTTTGGCCACGGCTCAATACTCCCTCTGCCTGAAATGTCTTGACCTTTAAAATCTTACATCTTGGGACACCTGGGTGGCTCAGTCAATTAAGCATCCATCTTCGGCTCAGGTCATGATCTCACGGTTCATGGGTTCGAGCCCCGCGATGGGCTCTGTGCTGACAGCCAGCTCAGAGCCTGGAGCCTACTTCAGATTCTGTGTCTCCCTCTCTCTTTGACCCTCCCCTGTTCATGCTGTCTCTCTCTCTCTCTCAGAAATAAATAAAACATTAAAAAAATTTTTTTAATAAATAAAATCTTACATCTTGAGGTCCTGCTCTATTAACATACCTCCTAGGAGCTCTCTCTAGGCTTACTCTTTGGAATTACTCTCCTGCCTTCACTGTCAATCATGGAAATAACACTCCCCTCCTCAGCCATTAAGTGGTTCCAAGAATTAAATCAGGTAATGTTCTTTCAAAAAGTATTGAGAATAATGTCTCACTCTTTATAGATAATCCGTTTAAGAAAGCTACTGTTATTATCATTACATGGTCCTCTTACCTTATGACTAGTTACCCTTCCCCAGCCTACCTCTTAGCTGGCATTCCCAAAGGCACCACATGCATCCATCCCCCATTCTCTCCAGACACCTGCCCAAAAGGGTGTACAGCTTAGGCCTTCCTTGGAAACCTCAGCTGCCTTAATTTCAACTAAACCTGCAGGCTCATAGAGGTGATTGCCAGCTTTAGCCCCTCTTCTGAGTTACCTGCTGGATATCTCCACTGATGTCAGACATAGACTTCAAGTTTAGCCTGTTCAAAACTAAATGCATTCTTTTTCCTTAAAATCTATTCAACTTTCTATTTTCCCTTATAGTATTCATGGCACCTTAAATAAAACAGTTACATAGGCCTGAAATTAAATTCTAGAGTTACTTTTGTTTGTTTGCTTTAATATTTACTTCAGAATAATACATTTATGTGGAACGAAATTCGAGAGATACAATTTCAATCTCATACTTGTCCTTTGCCACCTCTTCTCCCTTTCTTAAGGAATCTGATGTTACCAACCTCTTGCGGATCCGTCAAGAGATATTTTATACTTATGTTACATAGTGGGTACCAGTAAATGTTTAGCAACCAGTTCTCTGGAAAAACAAAAACAAAAGCCTTGATTTATTGCCTTTGCTTATTTCCATGGTGTAAATACTTCCACCATGACCAGTTTCAAAACTACCAAAGCCAAATCACTGGCCAAGGAATTAAAAAGAGATGCACACAATTGGTTCTCTCAAGCTGGTGCAGGCTGGCTTGAGCCCACCAGTTTATGACTGTGGGTACAAAAGCATAAATATGGACATGTCTATGTATATATAGATACAAAATATAAATTATATATGGATATACTTTTACTCAAATGGAAGCATACCAAACATACTTCGATACATGTGGCATGTATGCCACAAACATGCAATCTACACCTTGCTTTTTTTTTTAACTTAATAATTATCTCAGAGGTTGTTTCTAATCAGTAGCTGTAGACCTGCTTCATTTTTGACTGCTCCATTATTTATTAACCAGTCCCTATTGATGGACAATTAGATTGGTTGCAATTTTTTATTTATTCGAACAATGCTGCAATAAACAACTTTCCACATATGTCATTGTGCACATATACATATCTGTAGGATAAAACTCATAGAATTGTTATGGCTGGTTCAAAGGGTGCACACGTTTGCAATTTTGATAGATCCTGTCAACGGCTCTACACAGGGCCATTTTAACTTCCATCCGCCATAAACAGTGTGTCCTCAAATAAGTATCACCAACAGTGTTAACACAATTTGTTATATTTGTCAATCTGATAGGTGGGAAACAGCATCTCATGAAAGTTTTAGTTAGCATTTCTCTTTTTATTGATGAGTGAAGTTAAGGGTCTCATGTTTAAGAGTAATTTTATGCTCTTTTGTAAACCATACATATTCTTTGACTCTACAGTAACTCTTCTCTTACTGATTTGCTGTAATTCTCTGTATACTTTTAAAAAAAATTTAGATTTATCTATTTTGAGAGAAAAAGCGTGCATGCCTGCACACCAGGGAAGGGCAAAGAGAGAGAAACAGAGACAGAGATAGAATCCCAAGCAGACTCCTCGCCATCAGCACAGAATCTGATGCAACTCTCGAACCCACAAACCTTGAGATCATGACCCGAGCAAAGATCGAGTATGACACTTAAACTGAGCCACCCAGGTGTCCCTGTAGTTCTCTGTATACTGATGAAATTATACCTTTGTGACATGTATTGAAATTATATTTCTAAGTTTGTTGATTGCCTTTTGACATAGTTTTCTTTTTTCCATTTCAAGTTTTTATTTAAATTCAAGCTAGTTAACATATATGGTAAAACTGGTTTGAGGTGTAGAAGTTAGTGATTCATCACTTACATGTAACACCCAGTGCTCATCACAACAAATGCCCTCCTTAACAAACATCACCCATTTAGCCCATCCCCTGCCCATCTCTCTCCATCAATTCTCTAGTTTGTTCCTTATAGGTAAGGGTCTCTATGGTTTGCTCTTCTCTTTTATTTCCCCTTCCCCTATATTCATTTCTTTTGTTTCTTAAATTCCATATGAATGAGATCATACGGTATATTTGTCTTTCTCTGATGGACTTATTTCACTTGGCATAATACATTCTAGCTCCACCCATATCATTGTAAATGGCAAGATTTCATTATTTGTGATGGCAAAGTAATATTCCATTGCACATAAACATCACATCTCTTTGATCAGTCAATGGACATTTGGACTCTTTCTACAGTTTGGCTATTGTTGATAATGCTGCTATAAACATCGGGGTGCATGTACTCCTTTGAATCTGTATTTTTGTATCCTTTGGGTAAATACCCAACCGTGCCAATTGCTGAATCATAGGGTAGTTCTGTTTTTAGTTTTTTGAGGAACCTCCATACTGTTCTCCAGAGTGGCTGCACCAGTCTGCACTGTCACCAGCAGACTAAGCAGGTTCCCCTTTTTTCACATCCTTGCCAACACCTGTGGTTTCTTCTCTAATCTTAGCCATTCTGACTGGTGTGAAGTGATATCTCATTGTGGTGTTTATTTGTATTTCCCTTATAATGAGTAATATTGAGCACCTTTTCATATGTCTGTTAGCTGTGTGGATGTCTTCTTTGGAAAACTGTCTATTCATGCCTTCTGCGCATTTCTTAACTAGGTTCTTTATCTTCTGGGTGTTGAGTTTGAGAAGTTCTTTATAGATTTTGGATACTTTCATCAGACATGTCATTTGCAAATATTTTCTCCTATTCCATAGGCTGCCTTTTAGTTTTGTTCATTGTTTCCTTCTCTGTGCAGAAGCTTTTTATCTTGATGAAATCCCGATGGTTAATTTTTGCTTTGTTTTCTTTACCACCAGAGACTAGTAAGAAGTTGCTGCAGCTGAGGTCAAAGGGTTTGCTGACTGTGTTTTCCTCTAGGAGTTTGACTGTTTCCTGTTTTACATTTAGGTCTTTCATCCACTTTGAATTTATTTTTCTGTATGATGTAAGAAAGTGGTCCAGTTTCATTCTTCTGCATGTTGCTGTCCAGTTTTCCCAACATCAGTTGTTGAAGAGACTGTCTTTTTTCCATTGGATATTCTCTCCTGCTTCCCTGAATATTTGTTGACCATATAGTTGTGGGTCCATTTCTGGATTTCCTATTCTGTTCCACTGATCTATGTGTCTATTTTTGTACCATACTATCTTGATTACTACAGCTTTGTCATACAGCTTGAAGTCCAAAACTGTGATGCCTCCAGCTTTGCTTTGCTTTTTCAAGATGGTTTTGCCTGTTCAGAGTCTTTTGTGGTTCCATACAAATATTAGGATTGTTTGTTCTAGCTCTGTGAAAAATGCTGGTGGTATTTTGATAGGAATTGCATTAAATGTGTAGATTGCTTAGGGTAGCATAGACCTTTTAACAATATTTGTTCTTCCAATCCATGAGCATGTAATGTTTTTCCTTTTCTTCGTGTCTTTTTCAATATCTTTCATAAGTATCCTATAGTTTTCAGAGTATAGATCTTTTACCTCTTTGGTTAGGTTTATTCCTAGGTATCTTATGGGTTTTGGTGCCATAGTAAATGGGATTGATTCTTTGATTTCTCTTTTTGCTGCTTCATATTGGTGTGTAGAAATGCAATATATTTCTTGGGATGTCTGGGTGGTTCAGTCAGTTAAGTGCCCAATTCTTGCTTTCAGCTCCACTCATGATCTCAGGGTCATGAGACTGAGTCCCTAACTGGCTCCATGCTGTGCACAGAGCTTACTTAAGATTCCCTCTCTTGGGGCGCCTGGGTGGCTCAGTCGGTTAAGCATCTGACTTTGGCTCAGGTCATGATCTTGTGGCCCATGAGTTCGAACCCCACATCAGGCTCTATACTGACAGCTCAGAGCATGGAGCCTACTTCAGATTCTGTGTGTGTGTGTCTCTCTCTCTGCCACTCTCCAGCTTGCACTCTGTCTCTCTTTCAAAAATAAATAAACATTAAAAAACAAAGTTTCTCTCCCTCTGCCACTGTCTCTTTGTCTCTCTCTCTCTCCAATAAATAAATTAAAAAGAAATGCTATAGATATCTGTACATTGATATCCTGCAAATTGGTTGAATTCATGTATCAGTTCTAGTAATTTTTTGGTGCCATCTTTCAGGTATTCTACATACCATATTGTGTAGGCCTTTTGACATATTTGACATAAGTTTTTTTAATTTATTTTGAGGGGTGGGGAGGGGCAGAGAGAGGGAGTGAGAATCTCAGGCAGGTTCCATGATGTCAGTGTGGAGCTGGACACAGGGCTTGATCTCCTGAACCATGAGATCATGACTTGAGCCGAAATCAAGTCAGGCACTAAACCAACTGAGCCAACCAGGCACCCCTTGACATAGTTTAAAAAAAAAATCTGGCCCTGCAAACATTATATGTAGTCAAATGATACAATCTTTTGTTTTATAGGGCCTGGATTTTGTGTCATATCTTGAAAGAATTTTTTAACACCATTATTATTTAAACGGTATTTTCTGTTTTTTCCCGAGTTGTTTTAACGTTAAGGTTTGGATCCATGTGGAACTTATTTTAATGGAAGGTAGGATGTGAGGCTCTAACATTTTTCCCTGATCATACCAACCCCACTTATTATTGCCCACTGGATCCTATTTGCCTTCTCCCTCAACTCCATCCCCCAGATCCCTTGAGTTCCTAAGGGCCATCATCCTAACTTTCCAGTATTTGAGTGATCTTCCCTTTCTTCTCCACTGTTACCCCCCTAGTTCAAGCTCACCATGCCTTTACTCCCAGCCTCCAACGTTCTCCACCAGCTCTAGAATACTTCCTCTTGGATAGCCCCCACCATGTCACCTCCTCGTTCACTGTCTATAGAATGAGACCAGGATCCACTCAGTAGGGCCCCAACCTACCTCTCCATTTTCATATCCTGTCACTTTTCCCATTTAAAGCAGTCCTTATCATCAAACTGGAGGGTTCGTCATTCCTCAAAAATGCTATGCCCTGACTCATTCTGTATTCTCAGCAAGATGTGCTTTCTACACAGTCCTCTGTTCCCTTCCTTTGTCCTGATCCCATGAGTCCTTCAAAGCTTGGCTCAAATGCCCACTTCTCTGAAAAAGCACCTTAAATCGCTCTTTCTGTGCTACTATAGCATGGCAATATCTTTCACAGCAAGGACCCACCCCTCCTTGTCTCCCACAACTGTGCTTTTTATATCTGTCTCCTGGATTAAATGTTCCTTGAGAGCAGTAGCTGTGACCAATTAATTTTTTTCATGCTCCCTGCTTCTGCGTAGCACCTTCTGCGCAATTGTTTTTAACGAAATGAAAATGCCTTTAGTGTGCATCAGAATCACCTGAAGGACTTGTAAAAACACAGCTTGCTGGGCCCACCTGCAGAACTTCTGATTCAGTAGGTCTGGGGTAAGGCCCAAGAATCTGCATTTCTAACAAGCTCCCAGGTAATGCTGATACAACAACTGCTGGAACAAACTTTGAAAACCACTGCCTCAGAACACATCTCAAATCTCAAACCGAAAGCCTTTAAAAACTGAGACGCAGTAGGTCCAAAGATCTCATGGAGAAGGGAATCTTCTCAGGCAGGGTGTCATTGAGCTACAGGTAGGTTTTTTATCTTGTCCATTCAGTACGGCCTAAAAAGGTGGTGAATGGCCCATGGCCACCAAAGTAGAGACATCGCTAGGATTAGATCCATCCTCTGATTCGCTGGCTCCCAGTCCAGTGCTCTCCCCACACCGAGGGGCCCGCTGGTCCCTCTGGCAGTAGAAACAGAATCAGACTGGACCCCAGTTTTCCCCAGTTATTCCCTTTGTGACTGGGAGTAAACTATGTAAACCACTCTAGGCCTGTAACCGTCAGGGCTTCTTTGAGTGGAAGCAAAAGAAACCAGTCTAGCAAATGAAACCAAAAACAGTATCTTGGAAAAATACCAGTGTCATCAGCACACAATGAAGGCGCGCAGACGCGAGCTGTGTTTTTCCACGATGTCGGCTTTATTCAATCCTAAAGCAGGTTAATCATAATTTTAAAGCAAGTTCAGGATTCCAAACTCAGTGACATTTCACCATGTGATTAAATCTGCCTTCTTATGCACCACACAGAGCAGAACCTAAGACAACTCACACCACAAACAGATAACAGAAGGGTGTAGGAAGTTAGGGAACCGAACGCGAAGTCAGTCTGTGAGCGCACAGTGGAGATAAGGCCTCGGGCAGGCCCAGGTCAGCTTTGGGTACTTTACTGCTTATTATGTTCAAGTAGGGAAGGATCTCGGTTCTGGTCAGTGGCAGTTGCCTTTTTTTAAGGGATCAGACACAGACGGGTCAGGTCTGAAGGGTCTGACAGTTTGCTGCAAAAGTCCTCCCCTTTTTAAAGGGATTTAATTGGTCGTGGGCCCCTGCAGACCTCCTCTGCTTCTGCTTGTTATCAATTCCGGGGTGTCAGCTAATGCTGGTCCCGGCAAGCCCTCATAGTGCAGTACCTTTAACTGTTCATGTCACTGCTTGACAGAAGCCCCTGCTTGACACAAGGGACTCCATTTTGCTCTCTACAAACAGTTTAAGGAATTTAAGAGGAGGCTGGAGAGGCAAGCAGTGGCATAGCTTCCTGGAAACGGAGGCCAGACCATAACAGTGTGGTACAGACAGGAATGGTCTGGTCAGGACACACCCTCAGCAGCAGAATCCCCATGGCCCTTGGCACGGGACCCAGAGTACGGGAAGAGGCATGTGGCTGGCCTGGCTCACAGGGCCACTCATAGCCAAGGAGAATGGAGCCTTTGTTCTGGACTCAGCAAACTATATGCAAAGAAGTGATTCCTCAAATGGAAATCAGGAAGGGTAAGTGGATGTTGGACAACCAAAGGCCAAGTATTTCTCCTGAGCCTCTGTTCAGACCATTGTTAAGCTAAGCTGATGGTAGCCACCTCACAAGTTATTGGAAGATCTAAGGAGATAGTATAAGCAAAGCACTTAGGCTGGCACACAGTAAGTGCTTCATAGTTACTTATATGCCTTTAAAGGCAACATGGCTCCCCATTCCCTAATGAGTCAAAGGATACCTCAGTTAATTCTATATACACCAGAAACCTGCTTGAAGAAGTTCTGAACCTGTGAGGGGAAAGAAAAAAAAAAACCCCGCATGGGTCTTCCCCATATCGTTTGAGGCTTTCAAATACCTCAAACTCACTGCATCTCAGATGCTAGACAAAGGAGCAACTCTAGAATTCAAGCCAGCAAATGATTTTAAGCTACTTTAAAGGCTATGTAGAGAACAGGTTGTTATGTCTCATTCAGTTTTAGTTACAAAGGTGGTAAAAACTCAACTTGGGATTCAATTCCCAGCAGTAAATAAACAAACGTTGTGTAGCAACATAGAAAGCAATTCAAAAGCTGAGGGCAGGCATTAAACCCTTCCTTCCAGTCAGTTCCACCTAACCTCTGAGAGCAGCACAAAGACACAAAAAGGGCAGGACTTTGCTTGGACCATCCTCCTCGGAGAATCCCAACCCCATTCTCTTTCCTCCTCCCTCTTCAGACAATCAGTAGCCTGAGTCATGACCTACAGAAAAATGGAACTTTCCTCCCCAGAGCCCCAATCAAAATCCAGACTCATTCCCTGTGAGCCACATATCCCCACTGTAACTAACAAATTCTCTGTGATTGCTAAGTATCTCTATCTCCTTCTAAACTGTAAGCTCCTTGAAGGGAGGCTCCACATCGGGATAACTCATCATCATATCCCCTGTACACCATCTAGCACCTGACACAGTGCGTGTCCTCAATAAACACTTCTTACATGTCCGAGCAGAAATCATATTCCCCATTTTCATTCCAGGGAGGCATTTACTTCAATTTTAATAATGTCTGTGAGATTAAAAACATAGTATTATTTAGTGAAATTTAAAAAAAAATAGCTCTTGCTTCTAAACATTTCAGATCGCTGCCCACCACAGATGATTTGGGGAATAAAATTTGTTTTATTAGACTTACACTGTAACTTTAAATTTCTTGTGTTATAACATTTGTTATCAAGAAAGAAAACAAGTGTGGGAATCGTTAATGGTACTACATTTTAACACGTAAGTGGAGAAATGTTATATTGAGAAAAGTGACCCACACATTTTTGAAAAATCATGTTTTAATACAGTAACTGTAGAGAGTAAACAAAATAATAAACTTGATTTTATACTGACAGTCACAGATCCTTTGATGATCTCTTGGGCTGTTCGTGGCAATTTAATTCTGTTCTGCTTTCATTAAAGCTATTTTTCAATTCAGGTCCACTCTCTATGAGTAAACACAGACATCCAGAGAGCAACATAATACTCGTCTAAAGAAATTTTGTGTGAAGACAATGTGCTTCTCAGCTGTAAATCCTCTTATTACTCTTTAAGAATCATATTCCACTCATATTCCAGAGGTCTTGGGGAGCCTAGAAACAAGCACATTCTGACTCACAAACAGGTTTAGGCAGAGTGATTATAAATCAAGTCCATAAAATTCAACTTCAGGCTATAAACACTGTGACTAAAAACAATGAAATTACCACTGCATTTTCTACATTTCTCCAAGATGAAGAAAATCATTCATCAACTTTAAAACCAAAGAATCAGATAAATAACTAAAGGAACAACTCCTTCATGCTGCTCTTTCATCTATTATAAAAGAATTTTTAAATTTTCACACAGGAGCAGCCCAGGAATGACAGTACAAGGCTACTGCCTGCCTGTTATAAGCTTCTACGAAGACTGATCTTCAAATAAATCCATATTTCTCAATCTTTTCATTTAAGAGGAATCATTTATGAAAAATATTTTACTTCAGACTGAAAAAAATTCAAATGCCTTTGTTTTTAACTTATGAAAAAATCTCAAGCATATGCAAAAATATACAGCAACAGTCCCAACAGACCCACATATGAATTCTAATTCTTTAGCCAGTTAAAAAAAAGCAAAAGAAAACAAGTAAAATTAGTTTTAATTATATATTATCATAATATATCCAAAATATTATCATTTGAACATATAAACAAAATCATTGAGGTAGTTTTACATTCTTTTTCATATTCTTTGTATATGTTACTCACACAGTATATCTCATTAAGGATTAGCCACATTTCAAGTGCTCAGTAGCCATTTGTGGCCAATGGCTGCCCTAGTAAACAGAAAATATAGAGAATAGTATTAAAAACTCCATGAATTCCCCAGCTGGCTAACAGACACATGAAAAAATGCTCAATATCATTCATCATCAGGGAAATACAAATTAAAACCTCAATGAGATACCACCTCACACCCATCAGAATGGCTAAATTAACAACTCAGGCAATAACAGATGTTGGCAAGGATGTAGAGAAAGAGAATCCCTTTTGCACTGCTGGTGGGAATGAAAATCAGTGCAGCCACTCTGGAAAACAGTAGGGAGGTTCCTCAAAAAATTAAAAATAGAACTACCCTACAACCAGCAATTGTACCACTAGGTATCTATCCAGGGGATACAGGTGTGCTGTTCTGAAGGGGCACATGCACCCCAATGTTTATTGCAGCACTATTGACAATAGCCAAAGTACGGAAAGACCCCAAATGTCCACTGACAGATGAATGGATAAAGAAGATGTGGTGTGTGTGTGTGTGTGTGTGTGTGTGTGTGTGTAGAAACACACATAAATATACCATGGAGTATTACTCGGCAACCAAAAAGAATGAAATCTTGCCATTTACAACTACATGGATAGAACTAGAGAGTATAATGCTGAGTGAAATTAGTTAGAGAAAGATAAAAATTACATGACTTCACTTATATGAGGAATTTAAGATACAAAACAGATGAACATAAGGGAAAGGAAGCAAAAATAAGTTCCATTAATGGGCAAATGGATAAATAAAACATAGTATTATGTACAATGGGGGTGTTATTAGGCAATAAAATGGAATGAAGTACTGATTCATGCTTTAACAGAGATGAACTTTGAATACAATGTGTTTGCTAATAGAGGCCAGACACAAGGAGACCACACAGTGTATGATTCCAAATACATGAAATGTCCCGGACAGGCAAATCCATACAGACATAAAGCAGATTAGTGGTTTCAGGGTGAGAGAGGAGACTGCTGGTAGGTGTGGATTTCTTTGGGGGGTGATGAAATGTTCTAAGACTAATTACGGTGATGGTTACACACTGTTAATATAGAAAAAAAACCCACTGAATTGTATACTTTGAGTGAACTGTATAAAATATTAATTATATCTCCAAAAAGCTGTTATTTAAAAATAAGTAAAGTATGTTACATTCACACAATGGAATGCAATCCAGATAGAATATAGAATGAGAAAAGTCCTTTCAAACAAAACAGTGACCAACCCTCCTTACCCCCAGCCACCAGATCCAGAAGCTTTGGGAGCAGGGCCTAGGTAGGGACATTGCTTAAAAAATCCCAAAGTGATTCTAACGTAAGCCAAACAAGAGTCTGCAGTTTCAAGGAAGATCTAGTCAAGTGGTCAACAGTTACAGAACGGTATGATGACAGCTCCCTATAAAATGGATAGGCACAGAGTGGCAAGAGTGTTCTCCAACTTTAACTTGGAGGTGGCAGAGGAAGACTTCTTGCAAGTGACATCCATGCTGAAACGTGATGGATGAGTGGGAATTAGCCAGGTGAATATGGGTGCGGAAGAAGAGATTATGAAGAAGATGGAAGTTTGTGCAAAACTGGGAAGCCGGAGGGGCACCTGGGTGGCTCAGTCGGTTAAGTCTCCAACTTCAGCTCAGGTCATGATCTCACAGTTCATGGGTTCAAGCTCCGTGTCGGGCTTTGTGCTGACAGCTCAGAGCCTGGAGCCTGTTTTGGATTCTGTGTGTGTGTGTCTCTTTCTACCATCCTTCACTTGCACAATCTCTGTCTCTCTCTCTCTCTCTCTCTCTAATAAATAAATATTTTTTTAAAAAAAAAGCCTGGGAGGCCAGAGCATAGCCCAGGGGATACAGGGACTATTATGCATAGCCCAGGGGATGCCGGCAGAGTGGGGAATTTGGTCCAATGTGACTGGAAAACACAGAGCAAAGTGATAAATGACAAACTGTGAGGATCACAAAGGGTCTGGTAAATCAGGTTACAAACGTAAAATATTCATCTGTCAACAAGAAATTGACGAAAATTTAGTTTAAATTCCATAACAGTTTTAATTCATTTTTAATAACACTACCATATATATGAAAAGATAGCACATATAAAAGGCATTTATTTTACAATGTTTGTTTGGTAAATGGGTCTGAGATCGCCCTACAATATCTCCAAGGTGAAAACAATCAGAATAGGGACTTTCCATGGATTTAAATAACTAGGACTTCTTTTACTTTATCTTAAATTGACGAAGGTGTTATTACAGTATTGTGGATCAAAGAGTAGGAAACAAAATGCCACATTCCAATTATGATTTTCACAGAGTATTCTAAAGGATATAACCAAATATAATTGTTTCTTATTCTCTTTTTAATTAAGCACATACTGTGGACACGATACCATGATTAGTGATCAGAGGAACAGAAACATAAGGAATGGATGCTAGTTGTGCTTTTAAGGCATTTACAATCTAGTAAGAGAGGCAATTTGAATAAATAACTAGGCCGGGAAGCCATGCGGGGGGCATTGGTTGGGTGGGGGAGGTATAAAAGGAACAAAGTGTTAAGGGAAAGAAAGAAACCATATAACAGTGGTCAGAAACTAAACTGAGGACTCATTTTTTTAATGCTGTGAGAGATTAAGTTCAAAGACATTATTCTGGCAGAAGTGGCTTATGAATTTAGCCTTTAAAGAGTTGGTTTTTGTTTTTTTTTTTTAAGGTTTTTATTTCTAGGAGAGAGAGAGAGAGACAGCGTGAGCAGGGGAGGGTCAGAGAGAGAGGGAGTCACAGACTGAAACAGGCTCCAGGCTCTGAGCTGGCAGTCAGCACAGAGCCCGACGCAGGGCTCGAACCCACGAGCCGCGAGATCATGACCTAAGCGAAAGTCGGACGCTTAACCGACTAAGCCACCCAGGCACCCCTAAAGAGTTGGTTTTTCATAGTGAGAGACCATGAAAGAGTTTTCTAGGCAACAGGAGTGGATGGGCCAATGCAAAATGCTCAGTTGCTGAATAACGATCTCAGTTGCTGCCAGCGCACAGAGTTGGGGAATGAAGGGGAAGGCAGGCCCTGAGCCCAGGCTGCCGGATCCTGACTTTACGCTGAGGACTCTACGCTAAAATGGGAAGAGAAGGACGTGGGGCTTCAGGCTCAGATCCACCTTGTGTTAGCTGTAAAACAGCCACATCTGGAGTTCAACTTTTTCAACCCTGACCCGGAAGTATATTAACGGTGCCTGCTCTGGTGTTGCTCTGAGGATTAAAGGTAATAAGTCACATACAGCACGCGTGACAGTAGGGCACAAGACGTTCAGTAACTATTGATGCTGTTATGAATGTTATTGTTATTAACTATATAAGCCACTTATATACTTATAGTTTTAGCAACATAAGGACAGCACCTAAAGAATTGACCTGAATGTGATATGAAGGAGAGACTGTAGGAGGAAAGTCTGCCTGTAAGTAATGTTAGGACAGTGTAGAAGTCCCTAAGACCCTGACTAAGATGGTGCAAGGGCAACGCGAACGGATCCATGTGAAAGATGCTGAGGAAAGCAGGGATGAGGGCTGGGGTAAGCATTAACGTGGCCTGAACAGTAGTGACTGTGAAGTCAAGAGGGAATTTTCCAGAAGAGAGGGGCTAAAAACGCTGACGAATAAGATGTAGACAGAAAAGAAATTAACAGGAAATTAGAAACAACTCTCAATTATGCCTGGAAGGCTCTTTCAACTGAACACCTTTCATCTTTCTTCCTGTGCATCCCCCATCACTTTTGTGGGCATTCCAGGTGAGAGAGTTTCCCAACCCTCCCTGGAATACTCCTAAAATGGAATTAACCATTAAGAAAATATAGTACTGCCAAGAGGCACATTATAAAGCTGGATTATCCAGACCCTTGTGCAGGGAAAAACATTATATTACCCCCTAAAACGGGAATGGAATAAGAAAAACAAATGATCACAAATTCCTTTCCACCCGTATTTTGCCATTAGCCCTTTAGGCATGGTAACCATGAAACTCTAACTTCTCCTTGCCCTCAGTTTTATTACAAGCGTACAGAGAAATGTAGTTATTTTACTAAAAGGTTGCTGCTGCAGCTTTTAGAATTAGTAGTGATTTCTGACTCTCCTCTATTTTACATATGGGAACAGAGGAACTGTCTTTCCAGAACTTTCCTTAAAAGGCATAAAGCATTACTGTGTTCAAAGTCCATTTACCACAGTGGATAAAACCCATCAGATTTCTCTTTAGATTTAAGTGAAGGTTCAAATTTAGATTTAGGTGGAAGAAGAGTTTCCTTCCCTTTTGTATTATTAAAAGTCCCTTTTCAGGGCACCTGGGTGGCTCAGTCAGTTAAGCGTCCAACTTCGTTTGGCTCAGGTCATGATCTCATGGTTCGTGGGTTTGAGCCCCACGGCAGGCTCTGTGCTGACAGCCAGCTCAGGGCCTGGAGACTGTCTTCTGACTCTGTGTCTCCCTCTCTCTGACCCTCCCCTGATCATGCTGTCTCTTTCTATCAGAAATAAATTAAAAACATTACAAATTTTTTAAAAGGGTCCCTTTTCTACAAACCATAAACTCAACCACAAAAATCAATGGCAGTAAGAGTCTCAACAATTCAGAAAATTGTACACCTTGACACTTGATATGACTGTGATAACTTTATAGCCCAACCTCTCATGGTTTTAATATATAGTGTCATTGGACCCTATCATTAGTTAACAACTAATTAAACAGTGAGAGCAAGAGAGAATTCCATGTATGACCTAAAGATTTAGAATCAGAAAAACTATTGACAAAATCTAGCTCAATTTACTATTGACCCGGGGCACGTTCCTGAACCTAGGCTACGGTTTTTTGATCTGAAAAATGAAGACAACCTCACAACATTGCCTATAAGATGGTAAAAATTAAATGAGGTCATACAAACTACTGCAGCCTGGCAGTATCTGTCCTACATCATAACTATTAGCTATTATCGAAACTGTTATCTCAATGATAAAGCAACAAATATTCTTTTGGCTAAGCAATACAGGTTTGTTACAAATAAAGCTAAGCATCTATTGGTGGTAATGGTGAAAAATATATTTTAGTTTCTTGGAAGTGGTCCAGCACAACAGAAAATGGACTGGAATTCTAGTTCTGCTGGGATAATCTTGGGGAAATTGGTTAACCTGCTAGAGCCTAACTTCCCATCTGCTTAGATATACCTAGCTAATAATAACACTACAATAATGTTTAATAAAGTAATCAGTAGAAGTTCCCAGCACATATCGAGTTTTTAGTAGGTACTCAAACAATAATAGTGACTGGTATTTGTTCATTTTCCCAATAGAATAAAAAAGGATTTAAAAAGCATGAAAATCAAACCAGCTATGAAAATCACCATTCTTCACATTTTACAGAGAGGTTGGGTTTTTTTTTTCGTTTATTCCATAAATTTTTCTTGCACACCTACTGTGTCAGGCACTGTTGTTGACTTTGAGGATGGAGAGACGAACAAGACAGATAAGGTCTGTGCTTTCCTGGAATTTCCAGTAGGGAAAGGCAGACAGTAAACAGCCCAAGGCGATCATCTCAGAGAGAGATGAGTGCTACGAGGAACCCCAAACGGAGAAGGGGGGCGGGGGGGATGGTCATTTAGCTAGGGTGCATTTCTGCCCAGACCTGCCTGACTGGTCTTTGTCCAGAAGGGGGAACTTCACCTTGTACGATGCTTAGGGGCAGAGTGTGGATGATGAGAAGTCAGACCTACATTTTCTCCTGTCTGTGTGAGGATCTCTTTTGCAGCTGCAGCTTAAAATATTTCTAAACGACCCAACCCAGTTCTCAAACTCTGAGGGTCAGTGCAAAAATCGGAGGGGTGGGGTGAGGGGGGGCTTCAGACGCACAAACTTCACAGACCCTTCAGCTAAGGGGTTCCGACTGAGGCTGGTAGTTTGTGAGACGGAGGAGGAAGAGTACAAGTTTGCAGAAGGTGGCTGGCAAGTTCATTAACCTGGTTAAGAAGTATCTGGACGATCTACCATTATGCCCTCCAATGACTCTACAGGCTGCAAACGCTTCCCAGGACGCTGGAACGCCCGAAGGGGCGGGTGCCCCCAGCCGGGAAAACCGGGAGCCGGGCGGGCCGAGCCAGGGGACCCAGGCGAGCCGGGCGCCTGCAAGGCCAGCGTCGCCCGCGTGCCCCTAGCACGCCCCATCCCGCGGATGCGGTAAGGCCGCGCGCTCGGCCCACTTAAACAGGTTTCCTGTGTCTGTCGCCCGGGTGCCGCGCCTCTCGGCTGCCCGGGGCAGCCTCTCCGCGCCAACCCTTCCGGCGCCCGGACCCAGGCCCCGGTGCTCCGCGCCTTCTCGCCGTCGATCCCGACCAAACCGTCCTTCCCTGGACGGAGCTCCGGGGTGGGCAGCACCCCGGCCATACCTCTCAGGAGGCTGGCGCCGGCCCCGACAGCAATCTCCCCTGCCCGCGGCTGCCGCCCCAGCCAGTTCTTCCCCGAGCGACAGGAGACAGACTCCGGTCCTACACAGACTGTTGGCACCCCTCAAGCCCGAGCCCTTGCGACTCCGCACCGCCTCTGGCCCCCACCACCCGAGCACCATTCCGGCAGGTGTCCCGGCGCTTACCTGCACGCTCCGCCGCCAGGGACGCCGCCTAGCTCTCCGGTCGGTGCCCGTCTCCGGGCTTCGCCCGCAGAACCGGGAGGAGGCAAAGCTGGCTTCTCCGGTCCCACTGCAACGCGCGGCTGACAGTTCGCGGGCCAGCCGCAACAGACCGGGGCGGGGACGGCCACGAGCGGACGGACGGCGGGGCCGGAGTCCGCGCCGCGCACCCGCTCACGTGCGCTGCGGTCCCGGCTTTGCCGGGCTTGCTGGCGTTGCGGTCGCGCAGCCAGTTCCCAGTACTTTGCCCAGAACTTCTCCGCGCGGCCAGTAGATTAGCGGGAGGAGCAGACGCAGGGGCGGGAGCGAGGAGGAGGAGGAGCCTGTGGCCGCTCTGGGGGCGGAGCCACACAGGAGGGCGGGGGCGTGGCCGCACTGCCACCAATCAAGAGCCGACCCCGAGGAAGGAGGTGGGGCGATGATCTTGGAAACAGCGAGCGGATTCCGTGACGCAGTCAGGGCTGTTGGGACCCCCTGGCTCCCCGCGGGTGGGAAGAGCCGAGGGAGCCGAGAGCTGCAGCAGCGTCCAAAAGGGGCTACTGACAGCTTAGCGGCAGCCTGCTTGCCGTAGGAGCTCAATAAATGTTCGTCGAGTGGCGCTTCCAGGCCAAGGAAGGAGGGAGAAGAGAGAGCGGCGCGGGAGGGGCTTAAGGAGAAGGTTTCCGGGGACACACGTGCGAACAGGCAAAGAGGACTCGATCTTTGAGGAAGTCAGAGGCAAAGGGATTGAGAACGGAGTAAAAAACGTATTGAAGGGAGGGTTGCAGGCATTGGATGACGAAGGGCAGAACTGATGTGGGACCCCCGCCCAAGACAGTGACCCTAAGATCCAGAGGCAGTGACGCAGATTGGTGCGGGGGTGGGGGTGCAAGAGAAGACCTGAGGGGAGTGTAGTTGTTCTCTTCCTGGAAGTGCAAGGGGGAAGGGAGAGGGAGCATCATAATTACAACTAAAATGCCAGAACCCCTTTGATAGACAAGGAAGTTCACCCGACTTACCTGCCCAGTCGCTCCTCGGCCTCCTGTGATCCTAGCGTGAATGCAGCAACTGATCACCTGGGGTCAGTTTGGAGCCTGCAAGATGGGTCGAGTGCCGCAGGTGGCGGGGTGGGAAAGGAATGGACGGTTACTGGGCGCCTATGTGTCCCTGGAGCAGACGTGGCCTTGCTTCAGTGACAGTGGCACCTCTCGAGCTCATGTCTTCGTGGGGAGACAAATCACAAAGAACATATACAAACATAAACGAGTAAATACTTATGAACCAAGAGCACTGACGTAATTGCTAAGCAGTTTTCCTAAGTGGTGATGTCTGCGATAGGGAGCTGTGAAGTGCCCTGAGGACCTCCAGGAGGAGGTGGCTTTTTCCCCTCAAGGTAAGAGCTGCTACACCCCAGTCTCCGGGAAGAGCGTTCCAGGCAAAGGAAATGGAAAATGTAAGGTATTTATTTAACTTCCCTGAAGACCCATCTAACTAACTTACCTGACCGAGCTGAGCAATGAGTGTGGCTCGCTAGGCTCCGTGCTTGGCAAAGATTAAAGGCTCCAAAATGTTAAATTCTAGCGCCACATATGACCTGTGGCGCTCGATGTATTTCCAGTCTCCCAGCTGACCCCAAACTGAGGTTTCTAAGTCTCTTGCGGGAGCCGCACTATTCACGTTTCTTTCATCGCGCTCCGTTTTTTCGCTGTCTGGAACCATCCCCTTCGCGGAATGTCTGGGACTGCCAGTTTGGGATGAGGCAGGCAGCGAGCGCTGCAGAACAAGCTGACTGTGCCGCTGCCCTCGTCGGACACACGGAGGACCTTAGCGAAGAAGATCTAAAAATCTAGTGACTCGAAAATTCTTAAATCAGCCCCGCACCCAACCTCCGCCGCGCGCACCCGAGGAACGCCAGGTGGATGAGCGTGTCTGGCAGGCGCCGGAACCATTCATTCTGAATTCAAGGAGGCACCTGGCCCACGTCCCTCCCGCAACGCCTGAGAAGCTCAGGCTTTGTTTTCCCAACCCTTCCCCCCTTTTTCGGTAATTCTTCTCCGAGAGAGAAGCTCGCTCTTTCCTTCCGCTCCAAGTTCTTTTTCTTTTTTCCTTTTTCATTTCCTCTCTCCACCTCCCACTCTTCGCCCTGTTGCATAAGCATTGTTTTCTTTTGCTCTTGTTTTTTCCGGCGGGAGACCAGCCTTAAATCCTAAAGGAAGTGATTTGCATAAGGCTTTATTGTTGAAACTAGCGTACTGTTCTTGGCGTTTTCTTAAATTTCTCCCAAATAACCATGTGTGTCTATTTGTTTTTTCTATTTGTACTTGAAGCAGTTAACTGAGCAGGGTGAGTTATTCGTATTCATATTGTCCCCTGCCCCCACGAAAAATAAAAGGAATAAAACTGTGCCTTTTCATAGTTTCATTTCCTCTTCTCCTAAACTCACCAGCTCACCAGCTCCTAAAAGCAAAAGGGAAAAAAAATTAAAGTTGAATACCATGCGGAGCTAATTATTCTTGATAAAGCTCATTAATGTCCTAAATTAGCTTGCTCCTCAGAGTTTTATTTTAAAGCAAGGACCTGAATGTCTACTCCAATGGAGATCTATGGTTGCCTAGCAAGAGCTTCTAAAAACCTTCTTTGAACTGTTGAACAAATACTTGTTATCTTCGGAGACATACCCACCACAGTGGGAATTTTGCAGAGCTGGCTGAATGTTCTAAGCTGAAATTCACAATAGGTAAGCAGATATGTCTTGAGTGTACACTTTTTGATGGTAAAGGAAGCTTTATACAAGAGTGTCATGGCAGGGAACTGCAGATGCCTCTAGAATCAGACTGCCTGAGCTCCTGTCCTGCCATGGCCACTTCCTGATTCTGAGAGCACCTTTCTCCATTCCTGTGAAGTGAAGGCATTGGACCAGAGCAGGGGTGACATATTTTGGCTTGCTTGCTGCCATTCCTCTCTGTGCCTCAAGCCAGACATCCCTGTTAAGTCAAGGCTGACTTTCCCACTGAGTCCAAAAGGGCCTCAGAATCCTTCTCAACACTGTGCTTTCAGAAGCTACTACTGATGGATCAGTCTCAGCATGTAGGTGATGCAGAATTACCGTGCTGGGGGTCATATGATCTTGAAGCTTTTTAAGATTAAGGTCTTAAATCGTCATAAGATTAGAGCTTTGGTCTTCTAGGATAGTGACTCTACAAGGCCAATGTAATGAGAAGGAATGATAGATAGTTCATTACCTCATCAATCCGTTTTATGAGGCTGAGGAAGAGTTTCAGCATCTTGACTAAAATCATACAGCCTATGAGTGGTTAGAGGCTGGGTCTCCTACCCTCTTAAAGTAGCCTCTTTTTCCCACTGTCCCCGTCAACAGGAGGTAGAGGAAACGCTAGTCCGAAGCAGTCTGGCAACCCTCCTCATCCTGTACCCGTTTTTCCTTCTCCTTCACTTTAATCTGGAGTATGAATCAAAGTATTTAGTGGAATAGTTACAATACCTTCTAAGCATTCTTTCAAGAGTGTTAGTCCTCATGACTAAGGATGGCACAAGAATTCACCAATTCCTCCATTAACTATAGATTGACAGCTTCCTTTGTAAAAGGATCCATTCTTAGCAGGCACTTTAAGAGATCCAAAGATGAATCAGTGGGTGGCCCTACCCTCCATGTTTTTATAGTTTTGTCTATTGGACAGATCAGAAATGGATATAAATAACTCCAATACAAGCTGAAAAATAGAAAATGTCCTGAGAGAGGTACCAAAAATGTGTTTAGAGAAGGGAGAAATTATTTTGGGAATTGGGAGCAAAGAGTCATTTCCTGCATGTCTTTGTTGACATTTTTAACTTTTTGGTCAAAAATTCTTATATATTATCGTCAAGTTATCCCCTGTAGAGGAAGTTGCAGTGTTGTTAGGCTTCCTGGTTTAGACACAGTTCCTGCTTAGCTTAAGTGGATACTATCAGTGCAACCAAAAGGCACAGTTCATTCTGACTCTTAGAGCATTTGTCATCAGATGTTTAAAATTTCTGGGATGTTCTAAAAGAAGACTGCTTTCTTTAAGGACAACAGTCTAGCTTTCTCCCAAGCATTTGACAGAACCAGTTTCTTAGCACATTATACTGTGGGAGCATGGATTTTTGGTTTTCCGGCAGTGCTTTCCAGCCTCTGCAGTGAGGCACATTAGAAGGAAGCTGGGTTAGAATTCGATTGAACCAAACCACAGCATCCACCATGTCTTTCCCTTCAAAGCTCCAACAAGTGTGTTGTCTGAAGTTTTATGTTATATCTTCTTTGAGGGGTTTCAGTTGTTACAAAGTAACCCACAAGGACTTCTCATTTACCAGTCCCCTTAAGCTCCCATCTCAGTCTCCACCAACAACCCCACTGTGGTCCAAACCACCATTTCTTGCCTATACTTCATTGGGTGCTCATCTTAAATTCCTGTCTGGGTTATAAACCCTTCTTTTTTTTATTCTTCCAGAATGTATTCCCTTCTCATAGCACAGTGTTCCTCCCACAAAAGATGTTTTACAGTTGTTTATTGAACAACTGTATAGACATATTTTCCTCAAAACTACAATCTAAATTCACTTAGCAAGGTAGTAAAATTATATTCCTTTTGTCTGCTAGAACACTGGCTTCCAGGAAGGAAAAACCAATTCAAAATCACTTAAACAAGAAGGAGATGTTTTAGCTCCCATAACAGGAAGTCTGCAGACATAGTGACTTCAGTGTCGGTTGATTCAGTAGCTCAAACATGTCAGCAATAGACCCAGGTTCTCTCTGTGTTTTGGCTCTGCTGAGTTTGCCCTGAGGGCTTCCTCCTCAGGCTGGATGTAAAGCAGTTGCCGCAGTTACCATCATCATGTTCAGAGGCAGGAAAGAAAATCCCTTCCTTGAGTCACATTCTATAAGAAGCCTCTGCTACAAGTCCCCCAGCCAGGTGATCATCATGTTTCATTGGCCAGAAGTGGGGCACACGCCCATTCACACTTAAAGCAGTCATTGGCCAAGCGTCAGCCATGATTGATTTAGACCACAGGATCATGCCAGAACAGTGAAACAAAACAAAAACTGGAGTTCAATTAGCAAATGTTGTAGAATATGTTACATTTCACCAACATCCTCTTTCTTTCACTAAGAGAGAATTATGATCCCCTTCTTCCCACCCACAACCCCATCCCCATCACCCACTGAAGTCAGTCTTGGCCACATGACCCACTTTGGCCAATAAAATGACAGAAGAAGCTTTAAGAGCCAGTCCTTGCTTTGCTAGGCACACATCCCCTTACCGTAGGCACCAGCACTATTCCAGAATGGGGCTCCATCTGCCTGGCTCCTGGCATGAGAAAGATAAAGTGGCAGGAATATGGACCCCACTGAGCTGAAATGCTCTCTTAGCACAAATGAGAAATAAACTTTTGTCATTACATCATTGAAATGTTGGCATTGTTACTGCAGCATAAACCATTCCTACTGTTATAGCAGGAAAAAATGAGAGCCAGACATTGAGAATGCAACCCAGAGTGTGGCTGTGTTTCCTTTCATTCCCGATAGGAAGTATCACCTGTATGAACATGGAAGTGACATGACACAAAGCGGTCCCTTGCCCACAACAGCTGCCCTAGTTGTGCCCTCCCAAGTCCCCAGTCACCAGTCATGGCATGACCGCCCTTCCCTTCTCTTGCCAGCCTCTTCCCATTTGTCATCAGTTTGTCGTAGAGGGGTCTTGCAGGTACATTGCAGCTTCTAAGCCCAGCCACCTGTCAAGGATAACTCCTTATTTCCTGTACAAGTATCCATTCGGGTCTTCCAGCTTCCACTCAAATCCACAGGGCTCAGAAATGGTGGCATGCTCTTCTTCATTTACAGTTTTCGCCCCACACACAATTCTACTGCCTGGGAAATAGCCCTCAAAGGCCCTTATTAACTGACATCTCCTATGCAAACTCATAGCTCATTGCTTTAAAAAACAGATATTCTGGGGGGACCTGGGTGGCTCAACCAGTTGAGCATCTGACTCTTGATTTCAGGTCAAGTCATGGTTCCAGGGTCCTGGGATCGAGCCCGTTGTCAAGCTGTGTGCTGAGCATGGAGCCTGCTAAAGATTCTCTCTCTCTCTGCCCTCCCCCCACCCCAAGCTTGCTTGCTTGCTCTCTATCTCTCTCTCTCACACACACACATACATACACACACACACACACAAGATTGTCTCTCTCTCCCTCTGCCCCTCTCCCCCACTCACTCACATGCTCTCTTTCCCTAAAATAATAATTAAAAAAAAAAAAAAGACATTCTGTTGCAGGTCTCTGTAAAGCCATATTTCCCATACCTAATGCTAAGTTTTGATGGAAATGCATCAATGAGGTATCATAATCATCCCTGCCTTTTTACCCAGAAAATACTGACCATAGTTTCAGTGTTAAACTTTCACTTATGATTCAGAGTCACTATTTCTTACACTGATTATTGAAGTGATACATGCTGGCTGGAAGAATTACTGAAATGTATAAAGTTATCCACCCTGATGCACACTGACTCCTGGTGCTTTTTGAGTTCTTCTGTATTAAAAAATAATAAAACAATAATAAGAATTTATTGAACTTTGACCAAGTTCCAGACACTATTCTAAAGGTTTAATTCTCCTTTAATCATAAGAATCCCAAGAGATAGGTACTATTCTCACCTCCATTGTAGAGAGTGGAGAAAAGTCAGGGAAAACATGAATGTTCTTAGCAGCATTATTTATAATAGTCAAAAAGTAAAAACAACTCAGACATCTTTCAACTGATGAATAGACAAGCAAAATCTGGAGTATCTATCCAATGGAAGATTATTTAACCATAAAATGGAGTAGAGTACTGATAATATGTCTAAGTTTCTTCAGATTTGAAGAAACCTTATGTTGAGTGAATGGAGTCTTTTACAAAAGGCCCCCAAAAGAATTGTAAGACTCCATTGGTATGGAATGTCCAGAATAGATTGGAAATCCGTAGAAATCCATAGAGTGCAGACTTGTGGCTGTCAGGGGCTCAGGGAGGGGAGAATGGGAAGTAACTGTTTATTGAGTATGAGGCTTGACTTTGGAGTGACAGGAATGTTTTCCTAGCAGATAGAGGTAGTAGTTGCACAACACTGTGAATATTTCAAATGCCACTGAGCTGCTTACTTTAAAATGGTTAGTTTTATGCCATGTGAATTTCACCTCAATAAATTAATTTTTAAAAAGTCAGGGGAGATGGAAAGAGTCAACATTTAAAAAATGTTGCCTTGAGAAACAAATCATAAAATAAGGAGTGTTATTTTCCCAAGGGAGGCTTTGATGTCCATGAAGAGTAGTTTTAGTGGAAGTTAAAGACAGATTTATATGCGGGCGCCTGGGTGGCTCAGTCAGTTAAGTGTCTGACTTCGGCTCAGGTCATGATTTCACAGCTTGTGGGTTTGAGCCGGCATCGGGTTCTATGCTGATAGCTCAGAGCCTGCTTCCAATTCTGTGTCTTCCTCTCTCTCTGCCCCTCCCCCACTTGTACTCTGTTTCTCCCTTTCCCCAGAAATAAATATTTAAAAAAAGATAGATATATATATATACATATTTATATGTGTATATACACACACACACATATATAAAATAAGAGTAAATGTATTCTAGGCCATGAGAAAAGCATATGAACTTGGTGAAATCCCTTTTGTGTAGAGGGACTGTACTGGGACCTTTTGTGTTTAATTTTTAAGTTGACGTTACTCACTTCTTATATATACACTTCCTATATATACATTTCAATTTTACACAGTTTGAAGGCCAAGAATGGTTTCTCGATCTCGGTCTCTGCTTCCTCAGACCATGCTGCGTATACCAAAGGCTATTAGCAGTGCATGTCTATTTATTGTAGCTGGATCTGCCCTCCTGGATAACACAGCTGCAGTTACCTCTCTGCTCATTCCTTAGTCAAAACAAGTGAGTCACACAAAAGCCAGAAGCATTCTGGAGTTGTCATTCCCAAAGCTGAACAGCAGAAAATTGCCCCCGATGCCTGAGGCTGTCAGGTTCTGGGCCATGTGGGCTCCGCCATTGATGAGGGGAAATGGGGGAACCAAGGACCGCTCATTAGTATGCCTGACCCCAGACCATTTGGCTCCTGAATCTGTCCTGAACACCCTGAGAACAATCCAGCTAGTAAAGAAATGCACTGAGAAATCCCAGGGTGTGGCTCAGACTTCCAGCTTCCCAAACACCTAGGCTTGGATGAGAGACTCACTTCAAAGGAATCTCTGAGAAGCACATAAGAGAAGTCAAAGATTTGGCAAATAACTCCCTGAGGACAGTCCACCTCAGCTTCCTGTGTACTCCTTGTTCGTTATTCATTTTTGTTTGCCTTTCTTAAAGTGCTTTTTGTGGTTCTCTAAAATGTCATCCTTCTTAAGTTTTGTCCAGGGATGGCCTTCAAGCTTCAGGTAATGTTTGTTTATATTTCTACAGTATCCATTACTTCAGTAAAAAACAAAGTTTAGCCTAAGTCTTTGAAACAAATGTGAATTTTCCAAGTAAGTTATGACCTGAGATCGGGTGCCACTTAACAAATTAAGGAGAAAACAAAACTGTCTTCTAATTAATGTCAGATGGTCAGTCCCTGTTTCCAGCTCTCTCATGGTTTTCTTTGTGTGTCCTCGATGAAAGGTAAAAATAGTCTCCCATTCGTTTGCCTTTTCCTGCTTGTAACCCAGAAAATTATTTTGTGTATAGTAGACTGTATTCTATAGTTACCTCAATGGAAGTACTATCACTTGAATAATATGAAAGTTCCAATGAGCTCAAACATCCTTTTGTAAGCATTTGGCTTAAAGAGTCTTTTATTTCTGCCAACAGCTGCTCTTCTGTGTCAAGGACCCCCGAGGCCACCTCCATGTTGGAAGTTTCATTATGAGGATGCACAGGACTCTGCACACAGGCATACTCATGGCTATGATTTATTGCAGCAAAAGGATACAAAGCAAAGCCAGCAAAAAGAAAAGGCACAGGGGGTGAATTCTGGAAGAAACCAGCCACAAGGCACAATTAAGAGTCCTCACCCCATAAAATTACACAGGACAGGACATGCTTAATTTCTCCAGCAATGAGTGTTGTGCCAACCCAGTGAAGGGCCACCAACAAGGGAAGCTAAGTGTCAGGGTTCATGGGGGCTGGTCCCGTAGGTACCAGCCTAGTATACGCTGTAACTCCAGACTCCCAGAAGGAAAGTAGGGATTCAGCGTCAGTCACATGGTTTGCACCAACACTTTAGGCACAGTGAGCCACCCTGCTGTCAGGGAATTGTGGGAACATTTCCCACATGTGAGTTCCCAGATGCCAGTCAAGAGTCAACCTTGCAAGCGAGCCTTTCACAGGATAGGAGTCTGAGGCCTGTCATTAACTCTTTTCCTCATATCTTCTCTACACTTGAAGTGTGTGTTGTCTCCCCACAGACTTCCTTAAAATCATGAACTTTATCCTTTGGTTCTCAAGAGTGGGCTGAGCAGACACATTTTCAAGGACCCCTTTTCTTTCTTGGCTGTGTTTTCATGACAGGATCCACACAACTGCTTTTAGTGAAATGAAGCAATGTTTCCCTGGGAAATGTGTATAGTTAGACCGTGGAAGCTAGTGTGGGAAGCCTTCTATGACTGTTCACAGAATACCCAAGACATGTCAGTGAGGCCTCAGCCACCTCAGAAAATAATGATTCCATGTATTCACTATCATTTTCTTAAAGGGCCTTACTCTTCAGTGGCATATACAATCCTCACATCCATCTCGTCCATTCTCTTGTCTGCCATCAGTGTCATTAGTCACCATGAAATATAAAACCAAGTGGTCATCTGTTTCTAACCACTTGCCCCTTATTTTAATAATGAGCAAGAAAATAAGTCCATTGCTGCCTTTGCTAATGAAAGGGGAAAACACGTTTTCAAATAATGTTCATAATAGAGAAATGAAAGCTTCATAATGTCAGCATACATGTAGAGACATCCCAGGGTGTCATGGTAGGGACTTTGGCCAACTTTGCATGGAAGGTGTTGCCCCTGGTTTAGAAAGAGGATGATCACTAGCAATCCTAGGGAAGCTTTCCTTCAAAATGGTAGCGGGTTTGACTTATTTCCCCAAGTGTGATGATGGATTTGTGTTGCTCCAGCTGTAGGTTGGGAGTGGCGAGAATAGAATGTTCTTCACCCTGCAGCGAAAAATCAGTATCTTGGCTTTCTGCGGTGCCTTCAATTTGCAGCTGAGTGGACTATTGCTATGGATTGAATCATGTCCCCGAAAATTCATCTGTTTAAGTCCTAACCCCCAGTACCTCAGACTGTGGCCTTATTTGGAGATAGAATCTTTACCAAGGTAAAGTGAGGTATTTATGATGGGTCCTAAGCCAGTAGTACCAGTGTCCTTATAAAAAGGGGAAATTTGAACACGGGTACACACACAGGGAGAATATCATGTGAAAATCAAGGCAGAGATTGGGGTGACGTGTCTACAAGCCAAGGAATGGCATAGATTGCCAGCAAACCACCAGAAGCTGGAGAGAGACATGAAGCAGGTTCTCCTTCACCACTCTCTGCAGGGACCAATCCTACTGACAAACTGATTGCAGACTTTGGGTCTGCAGAACCATGAGAGGGTACATTTCTGTTATTTAAAAGCCACTGTGTTTGTGGTCCTTAGTTATGGCAGCTTTGGCAAACTAAGAGGACGAGTCATTCAATTCAACAAAAGTGAACAGAGCCCTGAAAGGGCAGAGAAGAAAATTAGGTGCCATGGGAGTGAAATCACGCTGTGGCATGCTGTGGGGGAGCAGGAGAAGCAGACGGATGGACGGACACACAGACCGACACACTGCAGGCTACCGGGCACCCCTGTGAACTCCCAACTTTGTTATATCTGTTTTTCAGGAGGATCCCTCTCTCCCCAAAAAAGTATCTATAAAAAGTTTATACTGCTAGGTTTAACTAAAACATAAAAAAATCAGAAAACAAAAAAACTTAGTAATAATCAAGATTGCTTAGGGTTCTAATCCATTAATGATATTGACAACCACAAACCCTTCACACCAATGTAACATCTCATTTAATCTCATGGAAACTCTGCAAGATGGATCTCAATTTCTCCTCATTTCTCAGACTAGGAAATGGGGCTCAGAAGCATCATCTTATCCCAGGTTATACATTTTTCATATGACACAACCCAGTATGGTCCCAACAAACTAAACTCTTGACAGTGTTTCAGTGCATGTGGTCAGTGGCCCACCCCATCAGGATCTTTTTTGTCACTTGTGAGAATGAAGAGTTTGGGGACCAATCCCAGAATTATTGAATTACTTAATCTCTACTCCTGAGAAACCTTTTGTTTGTTTGTTAACGCAGTCTCCTGGTGATTCTGATTGACAGGCACTGTTTTGTTTTGTTTTTTTAAGATTTTTTTTTAAGTAATCTCAGCACCCAATATGAGGCTCAAACCCACAACACCAAGATCAAGAGTCCCATGCTCCACTGACTGAGCCAGCCAGGAGCCTCTTGACAGGCACTATTAATGCAGAGATTGGACTCTGCTACCTTTGAAGAGCTTCTCTGCTCTTATCCCATTAGAATCAACTGAGTAGCTTTTAGAGCTCCCAACCCCCCTGCCCACCTGAATTAGAGCCCCCAGTGGTGGTCTAGGGAATCGTTTCTAAATATGCCCCAGGTGATCAGAATGAAAGCCTCTATTGAGAACTGCTGGTGGGGCATCATGCTTTTAATTCAAAATGTTGGACTCCATCTTAGAAACAAAAGGCAAATCTAAACAACAACCAAACAAACTGAGGGTTTTTTTTCTAAATTTTTTTAATGTTTATTTATTTTTGAGAGCGGGAGGGGTATAGAGAGAGAGGGAGACACAGAATCTGAAGCAGGCTCCAGGCTCTGTCAGCACAGAGCCTGATGATAGACTCAAACTCACGAACCACCAGATCATGACCTGAGCCAAAGTCTGACGCTTAACCGACTGAGCCACCCAGGCGTGCCTTCCCCCACCCAAACAAACTTCCAATAGCTAAAGCTTTAAGCCATCTGAAGGTGGAAAGAGGATTCTTTTTTTTAAATTTTTTTTTAGTCTATTTTTTTTTATGAGACAGAGAATGAGTGGGGGAGGGGCAGAGAGAGAGGGAGACACAGAATCTGAAGCAGGCTTCAAGCTCTGAGTTGTCCACGCAGAGGCTGACATGGGGCTTGAACCCACGGAGTGAGAGATCATGACCTGAACTGAAGTCGGACGCTTAACTGACTGAGCCACCCAGGTGCCACTAGAAAGAGGATTCTGATGAAGAGAAGAAGACCAGGAAATCCGTGGGCACCTGAGGAGAGAGTGGACAGAAGTCAAAGGCAGAACACTAATAGATAAAAGGCCTAAGAACAAAAGGGGGGAATTTAGGACAAGATGTTCTGATTTCACAATTAGCTTTAAATTGACTTCCAGAAATGCTGTTCAATATCCAAAATGCATAGGACAGCCTCTACAGCAGAGAATTATCTGGTCCAAAATCATTTGGTTAGTAGTACTGAGGCTGAGAAACCCTGGTTTAAACACTACCTATCATGGCCTTGAGCTTAACCCCACCGAACCTCACTCCATCTTCCCCTATGAAAAATGGGGAAAATAAAACCTCAAACACTTAAGAAGAGCTTACTGTGGGCCAGGCACAGGAAACCAAAACCTAGAAGTTGGTGAGTAGCTCCTGTCGCACAGCTGAGCTCCTCCCTGAGAACGGATCCGAATACTGTATGCCATTGGCAACAATTTGTTCATCTGGAAAAGCTGAGGTGTCAAAAAAAAAAAAAAAAAAAAAGAAGTGGTAGCCAGGAGCCAAGAATGGAACAGAACCAATGTCCGGGTGTCTCCAGAGGGTTGTGATGCATTGCAATCAGTGGATAATAGTCTTACTGGATGTAAATGGACAAACAATCTAACGTCACTTTTCCAGGAACAAAAAGCCCTGACTCTAGCTTTTCAGAATCTTAGGATATTTCAAATTTCCAACACCATGCCCTTTACTGCTGCCAAACCAACAGCTAAAGTGCTTTCGCTGGAAGCTTCTTACCCAAGTGGGTTTCTTTAACAGACAATGATGGCTCCATAAACATAAGTAATACAGGTCTTGTCCTTTCCTTTTGTGGAGATTTCCATTGCTTTTCTGTCTTCAAACCTGCAACACCTATTTTTTGTCCTGAGAAAGATTTTGTGAACATAGGTTACAAAATTCTACTTCAGGCATCAGATGTGGCTCTGACTCTGGACGTACTACCCGATTTTCCTGGGTTTAGAAGCCCAGATTTATAGAAAATATATTCTCAGTTGTAAGTAATAATAACAGCCAGTTATTGCATGTGTATTATATCCTATGTGCTTGCCGTATACTATCATTCCATTTTACAGTTAGGAAACTGAGACTCTCCTGACAATGACTTGCCCCATGTCACAGAGATAGGAAATGACAAAGTGAGCATTTAAAACCGGGGCTCACTGCATCTGACATGCTGGATGCCCCAGCAATGACGAGTATGATGCAAGCACAGTGACCTACCATGATGGCCTCACAGAAGAAATGGGAATTCCAAAAGTAGGGTTAGTCCTTAGGATGGGATTTTGTCTACTTTGCAAAAGGCAAAGGGTGGTTAGTAGGAAAAGTAGGGAATTTGGAATCAAACTAGACTTAAATCCCATTTAATGAAGTGACATAGTCTCATAGTGATATAGTTTCCCTTTGTAACTTTACCAAAATTATAATTTTATATTTAGTTGTATATTTATTTGAAATTCCTCCCATACATGCTCCAAGAAATTTGAAAGCCAGGTTTCTTTGGTTTTATTTCAAAGTTTCTTATCACGGGATGGGCAGAAAGAGAAAGAGAGGGGAATCCCTACTAGGCTCTGCATCACCAGTTGGAAGCCTGATGCAAGACTCAAACTCATGAAATGTAAGATCATGACCTGAGCCAAAATCAAGAGTCAGATGCTTAACCAACTGAGCCACCCAGATGCCCTGAAGACTAGCATTTAAAAAAAAAATTTATCCCCTGGACCCAGTATAGAGCTTGACACATAGTAAGTGCTCAATAAACATTTGTTAGGTAGGAATGAAGAGAGTGAGAAAAGGAGGAAAAAGGTTGCTGTTTGATTTTGAGTAAGTCCCTTAATTCTTCTCCCCTCAGTAATCTTTTAATGGAAGTGTTTACAAATGCCCAAATTACCTCTTTGGGTTGATGCCAGACAATGTGATGAGTCTGTTTTCCACACAGTCCAGTCTCTGAAGAGTGTTAGATTCAAAGAAATGTAGTCCATCCACAAAATATCAAGAAGCATTTCCAATCCTTGTACCCATCTGATGAAAACCCTTCAAGTTGCCCTAATTCACAGCACACACTATATCTTTCAAGCTCCTCGGGGGATCTCTGATACGCTACATCACAAAACTCTCAAGCCCCAGACTCATGTTTGTTTGCAGGCCTCAGTCCTTTGCCACATGGGCCTCTCTACAAGGTTGACTCAGGACATGGCAGCTGGCTTTCCCCAGGGTGAGCACATGATCTAAGAGGGAGAGACAGTGTGCCCGAAACAGAAACTAAATCCTGTTTATAACCTAATCTTGGAAGTGACATCTCATCACGTCTGTCCTATTCTGTTCATTAGGAGAGAATCAATAAGTCCAGCCACACTCAGGAAGAAGGGACGACACTGGGACACAAATGCTGGTGGGCAGGGATCATCAAGGGCCACCAGAGACTGCACCTTATTTCTCTAAGTCGTAACACAGTATTCCAAAGTTTGGACAGACTAACTTTTTAACTATTTGCTTGAATTTTCTTTTCACTTCCCGCTTTTTGTTTGATTGGTTCTACCTTTTTCTCCAGTGTTTTGGAACTTATACATGGTATTCGTGTTGACTAACTGATAGTTTTGTCAGGATCTGTATCTTACTACCTGCCTGATCTTGAGACTATGGCAAGGCTCTTAGGATGGTTTTACTCCCCACCTACTTCTTTATTTTCTTAAAGTCACTTACACTCTTAGGTCTAGATGTGTGCTGTCCCATAGGGTCACACTCAACACATGGAACTAGTGAGCACTTAACATGTGGCTGGTCTGAATTGAGATGCACTTTGAGTATAAAATACATACTGGATTTCAAAGACTTAGTGTGGAAAAAAGGTAAGATATGTTGTGAATAATTTTTATGCCGATTATATTTGGATTATATTTCTGACTCTGGTGTGCAGTCAGGGTTGAGAACCATGACTGGCTTCAAAATACACAACAGTGGAAAGGAAGAGGCAATGAGAACCTCTTATCGATAGCAAACATACCTACGTTATCTGAAAATCAGAACTAGTGAATGCACACACACACACCCTTTTAAAATAGATATGTGGGTTGGTTGGCTAGAACTTTGCACTTAGAAATAGAAGACATGAGGAGTCTGCGATAGCTTTTTAAAATGCTTTAATATTAAATTCCAAACCCTAGCAAAGATTAGCTAGCCTAAGCCTGGCCCCTACCAACTCTAACAATGACTTTGATCACAGATTTCAAACCCTGAAGAAAACAAAAAAAATTTTTTTTTAATTTTTTTTAATGTTTTTTTTATTTATTTCTAGGAGAGAGAGAGAGAGACAGCGTGAGCCGGGGAAGGTCAGAGAGAGAGGGAGTCACAGACTCTGAAACAGGCTCCAGGCTCTGAGCTGGCAGTCAGCACAGAGCCCGACGCGGGGCTCGAACCCACGAACCGCGAGATCATGACCCAAGCGAAAGTCGGACGCTTAACCGACTAAGCCACCCAGGCACCCCGAAAACAAAAATGTTTTTGATGGTGTCTCCTCCTCTCTGTTAATTCAATGGATGCTACTGGAAGACTGAGGACATTGGGGATAAAGGGCTTTGTAGCCTGAAGACCAAGTGTTCATAAAGCATAACTCTCACCCAACACTCCGAACACGCTGAGCCAAACAGAAAAAAAAAAAATGTAGACTCTAATGTCCAAGTGCTTGAAACTATTTGGAGGGAGGGAACAGAGGAGAAGCGTTCTGTAATAACTCTAGCCATTGAAGAGGATTTCATAAACGGTCACTTGTTTATGTGCTAAAAGCTTGCCTAAACTAACACCCTTGAGAGATGACAAAAGGTCTTCGATATTTTGCCAGGAACCAGCACTCAGTTTTACAATGAGCTAGCAACGCAATGACCTGCATGACTGAGACAAATAATCAAACGCAATTGACACGCTGGTAATGAAATGCAGCGGCAGGTAATTAAATCTTAATACTGATCACTGTGCTTTTCATGGTGGCCTTCCTACTTGACCATTTGTCTTTGAATTCCAACAGGCACTTTCCAATTTACTGCAAATACATGGGGCCTGGTTTTGCAGTTTATGATCAAAAGCAAACACTGCATCTGTGTTGAAGCCTAGAATGAGTGCATGTGAACCAATTTCTTTTTGAATTTTTGGATGCAGAGAACTGGATATTTGAGCATACAGACCCCTCAGGACCTATGTGTCATACTTCCCACATACCATATATCATCCTTTAGAACATGTATCGTCAAACACCTTTCACAGTGCTTTCAAAGAACAATCTCTTGGGACAGGCAGGAAGTATTTCTGACCCCAATTTTGGAAGGACCTGTCTGTCAGGAGAACTTCAGGGGCAAGTAATGAAAAACCTCGTTTACATAATAAGAAACATTCATTATCTCACATAATAATTGCAAATAAAGATAAACTAGTTCTTTTCACAGAGGGGAGGAAGTGGTTAAAATCACTACCTGACAAGATGGAATTTACACATTGGTTACCTACAATTTACAAAGAGTTGAAACATAGCTCAAAGACAATGATCAGGGCTGGAATCTGATAACTTGAAATGATATGCTAGAGACAATGCATATTTTCCATTGAAATTCAAAAATATTTTCTACATCCCCAAAGAAGTCATAATACCACTAGGAGACAAAAAAGAAAACATCTTTTTTTGTTTGAAAACTTTTTCCCCCCAAAGTCTTGCAGCTGCCGGGCCACAGTTCTTTAAAAAGAAAAAGAAAAACAAAAAGCTTGAGAACTGTTAACCTTAAAAATAAAACTGCCGGGGCGCCTGGGTGGCTTAGTCGGTTAAGCGTCCGACTTTCGCTTAGGTCATGATCTCGCGGTTCGTGGGTTCGAGCCCTACGTCGGGCTCTGTGCTGACTGCCAGCTCAGAGCCTGAAGCCTGTTTCAGTCTGTGACTCCCTCTCTCTCTGACCCTCCCCTGCTCACGCTGTCTCTCTCTCTCTCTCTCTCTCTCTCTCTCTCTCGCCTAGAAATAAATAAAACATTTAAAATAAAATAAAATAAAATAAAACTGCCAATTAGTTTACCAGCAAAAATGGGTTTATTCAGAAATAGCAAGCAATTACAATCCAGGACAAGTGAGCAACAGCAAAACCATGGGCAAATTCAAATAAAAGAGAGCAACACTCCATTAGAGAGGAAATGGAGAAGCTGGAAGGGCGGTTATAAACAAAAAGCCCACTGGAGTATGCTGGAAGTTTTCACGGTTTTTCATTGGCTGAGCTGTGACAGTCTCTCACTGGCTAGGCTGTTACCCAAGGAAGAGAGCAGCCCTGCTCAGGGCTAGAAAAGTAGTAGCTACAGTACTAAGGACTTACAACGTTTGTCTGCAATGGTTAAGAAGGGTCAGGGCCTGAAAGCTCCCCCTTCTGCCCTCCCAATTCCATTTTTTACGTTTATTTATTTTTGAGAGAGAGTGTGTGTGTTTGTGTGTGTACTCGTGCGCGCGAGTAGCGGGGGGAAAGGCAGAAGGAGAGGGGGCAGAGGATCTGAGGCCGGCTCTGTGCTAATAGCCCGATGCTGGGCTCAAACTCACAAACTGCAGTCATGGGTTAAAGGTGGATGCCTAACTGAGCTACCCAGGCGCCCCTCCTAGGTCTGTTTTAAACAAGGTTTCCTCTCCTAATTTTCACAGAACCAAAGAGAGAGTCAGCATCAGACTCAGACACTAAAGAGAGTGTTGGCACATTGAGCCCTGAGTGACATTCGCAGAAAAGAACATGTCCCAGGGTCAGAATTTGGGCAACCTTGAGGCAAGCACAGGAGTGGTCTGAGCTTAAGAGAAGTTGCAGGATTCCAGATGGTGAGGCTAAGTTCAGAGTCAGGTTCCTGGTGAACCTCTGTTTCAGGTCTTGGAGATCTGAGCAAAGCAGTGGTAGAAACCAAAGGGTCAGGAGGAGTTTGAGAGCATTCAGGACCCAGTACTGGGGTTCAAAGTCAGGGGAAGGGGATATTTACTGATCACCTAAAGCATGACAAGCACGTTAAACATACATCTAAATTAGTACATAAATTAAACATATTTAATCTTCTAACAATGCTAGCGAGACTGTACCTGGCATATTCTGTTTGCCCCTTCAGAGCCACTCTTCACCATTCTTCACCTTTGCACCTGGACAGACTCAGTGTTTCTCCAAGTGGGATTCCCTGATGAGCTGGATCAGTGTCACCGGGAAACATGTTAGAACTGTAAAACCCATCCCCCATCCGCCCCCGTTGAATTAAAAGTTTGTTTTTCAACAAGACCTGCAGGTGATTCTGATGCAGGCTCAAGTCCCCAGACCACTGGACTTCACCAGCAGGTGCCCTCTGGATTCAGGTTAGCGTCATCAACCAGGACACACGTGTGGCTCATGAGAGGGAGGAGGTGTCTGAGCATAGGTTATTTGTTCCCCCAGCTCCTCACCGGCACGGTCACATCAATCTCCACAACGGGTGCACCTTCTGTTGGGCTGGCTTCTACAAGATGTGCTTCATCTGTGTTCTGACCCTGTCTCTCTTCTCCTTACATGTAGGGGTGAAAATGACCCCCACTGTTTCTAGCCTTGATGTATGCACTATCCCTGTGCACCTTAACCTTGCCCACACTCCCTTTATTAAATTTTGTAGAAGCAGTCTCTTTAATAATTTTACTCACTTCAGGGCACCTGGGTGGCTCATTCAGTTAAGCAACTGACTTCGGTTCCTCAGTGATCTTGCAGTTCATGAGTTTGAGCCCCACATTGGGCTCTGTGCTGTCAGCTTGGAGCCTCAAGCCTGCTTTGGATTCTGTGTCTCCCTCTGTCTTTCTGCCCTCCTCTGCTCATGCTCTGTCTCTGTTTCTCCCTCTCAAAAATAAATAAACATTAAAAAATTTTTTAAATAATAATTTTACCAACCTTTTCTCAAATTATATATTTAGAAGACTAAATGTTTTTTAAAATTTTTAATGTTTTTTTAAATTTATTTCTGAGAGAGAGAGAGAGACAGACAGCATGAGCAGGGGAAGGTCAGAAAGAGAGGGAGACACAGAATCTGAAACAGGCTTCAGGCTCTGAGCTGGCTGTCAGCACAGAGCCCTTCATGGGGCTCGAACCCATGAACCGTGAGATCATGACCTGAGCTGAAGTCCGATGCTTAACCGACCGAGCCACCCAGGCACCCCAGAAGACTAAATGTTGAAGGAAAAAATAAACAGCTCTTCACAAGTTAATTTACAATTTTAAAGTATTATAATCTAGAATCTCTAAAGACCATTTTGGAACTCTAAAGGGAGAGAAGATTTTAAAGTTTATTCATAAGAGTAAACAGACTAGTATAGCCAAAATCATGTATGAAAAAGATGAAAATGATGGGAAAACATCCCTAGCCATTCCCCAAAAAAGCCCACAGGGTTTTTTTAAATGTAAATTTATATCACAGCACTAGAACTGGCATACAAATCAATTGGTCAGGATAGATAACAAGAAAACCAAAGTATACAAACTGACTCAACAATATTATAAAGGAAGTCTTACATAAATCACTTAGAAAAAGAAAATTCATGCCATTAATAAAAAGGAAATTGACAGGCATTAGGGGATAGACCTATTTAGATTCTCCCCTCACAGTATCATCCAAATAAATCCTAAATGATTAAGAGTTAAAAATAAATAAATAAACAAATAAATAAATAAATAAATAAAGATAATCACAAAAGAAAAAATTATTTTGTTATATTAAAATCTTTTAAAAATAATTTAAAAGATTATGAGTGTGTGAGTATGCACCTGGGTGGCTCAGTCGGTTAAGCGTCTGACTTTGGCTCAGGTCATGATCTCACAGTTCATGGGTTCAAGCCCCGCATCAGGCTCTGTGCTGACAGCTAGCTCAGAGCCTAGAGCTTGTTTCACATTCTCTATATCCCTCTCTCTGACCCTCCTCTGCTCATGCTCTCTCTCTTTTTTTCTCTCTCTCTCTCTCAGAAATAAATAAAACATAAATACATACATACATACATACAAAGCAGGCTAGCAAATTGTGAAAAATAGAACCAAAAATGCAAAATTTTTTCTAATATGTAAATATTTTGTAGAAGTCAATAAGAAAACACTAACAAGTTTATAAAACAATAAGCAAAAGACAAGGGATGGGGCACCTGGGTGGCTCAGTCAGTAAAGCATCCGACTTTGGCTCAGGTCATGATCTCATGGTTCGTGGGTTCGAGCCCTGGGTCAGGCTCTCTGCTGACAGCTAGCTCAGACTCTGGAGCCTGTTTCGAATTCTGTGTCTCCTCTCTCTGACCCTCCCTGCTCATGCTGTCTCTCTCTCTCAGAAATAAATAAAAAACATTTAAAAAAAAGAAAAACTATCCACTTTAAAAAAAAAAGACAAGGGATGACAATTTAATTACAAAAGAGCAAGGAGATGCTTTTAAAAAAGAAGAAAATTCAATCTGACTGAGCATAACAGGATGCAAATTTAATAAGAAGAGAATATGTTCAGGACCTCGAGGTGTACAAGTTTCTTTAAAAGAACACAGCAGGGGCACCTGGGTGGCACATGGGTAGCTCAACTGGTTGAGCATCTGACTCTAGATCTCACTCAGGTGTTGATCTCAACGTCCTGAATTGAGCCCCACATTGGGCTCTGCACTGGGCATGAAGGCTACTTAAAAAAAAGGAGAGGGGAATACTCACATAGACCATTTACAAGAGAGTATTTCCAAATGGTCACTAAACATATGAAAAATAGCTCAACCTCATGAATCACCAAGAAGTGCGAATTAAAGCCATAATGAAAAATCACTGCATAGCCCAGCCAAGCAGCTAAAGTGAAAAAAGACTGATACTATTATTTGAAATGTTTATTTATTTTGAGAGAGAGAGAGAATGTGTGCAAGCAGGGGAGAGGCAGAGAAAGAGAGAGAATCCAAGTAGGCTCTGGAGTGTCAGCACAGAGCCCAAAATGGGGCTCGAACCCAGGAACGATGAGATCATGACCTGAGCTGATGACCCAACTCAAGATCAAGAGTTGGGTGCTTAACCACCTGAAACTGTTTTTTTTTTTTTATTTTATTTCTTTATTTTGAGAGAGAGAGAGAGAGAGAGAGAGTTCCAAGCAGGCTCCACTCCCAGAGCAGAGCCCCCGTGGGGCTCAATCTCATGACTGTAAGATCATGACCTGAGCTGAAATCCAGAGTCAATCACTTAACCCACTGAGCCACCCAGGTGCCCCAAGACTAATACCATTAAGTATTAACCAAAATTTGGAGGAACTGGAACTTTTATAAACTCCTGGTAGGGGCGCCTGGGTGGCTTAGTCGGTTAAGCGTCCGACTTTCGCTTGGGTCATGATCTCGCGGTTGTGGGTTCGAGCCCCGCGTCGGGCTCTGTGCTGACTGCCAGCTCAGAGCCTGGAGCCTGTTTCAGTCTGTGACTCCCTCTCTCTCTGACCCTCCCCTGCTCACGCTGTCTCTCTCTCTCTCCTAGAAATAAATAAAAAATATTAAAAAAAAAAAACTCCTGGTAGAATTATACATTGACACAACTGTGTTGGAATTTGCTTTCTGGCAATTTCTTTCTGTATTGCTTTCTGTATTGCTGTATTGCTTCTGTATAAATACAATATATCACAAGTACATTGTGATAGTCAGAATGGCGGTTATCCTTTTGTTAGTAATAACAGGATTGGGGGATGCGGAGGGCTCTGAAGGTGGTGAGTGTTGTGGATGCTGATTACTTAGGTGTGTTTGCCTTATGACAGTCAGACACTTTTCTATATATATTTTTATGCTTTAATAAAAACTTTAAAAATAACAATCAAATAGCATTTTTTGTTATTTCAAAATTGATAATTCTCAAGGTTGGCAAGGAAACAGAAAACTTTCATATGCTGTTGGCAGAACTATAAATTGATTCTACCTTCCTGGAAAACACATTAAAAATATGCATATATTTTTCTAAAGTCTATGCTCTTTGACCGATTAATTCCATCTACATGAATCTATCTTAAGGTGATACTCCACTCAAAAAACTGACAAGGAAAAAGATTTATGACAGGATGCAAAACTATGTCTAAAACAGTGTACACACAGGGCACTTGGATGGCTCAGTTGGTTAAGCATCTGGCTCAGGTCATGATCTCACAGTTTGTGGGTTTGAGCCCCACATCAGGCTCTGTGCTGACAGCCCAGAGCCTGGAGCCTGCTTCAGATTCTGTGTCACCCTCTCTCTGCTCCTCCCCTGCTCATGCTCTCTCTCGCTCGCAAAAATAAATAAATATAAAAAAAATTTTTTAACGACATATACACAATACCATCCCAACTATTTTAAATACATTTAGAACAAAAAAAAAAAGACTAGAAGGAACCATACCAAAATATGATTGTTGTGTGTTGAATGTTTGTGTCCCCCACCTGTACACACACATTCATGTGTCAAAGCCTAATCCCTGATGTGATGGTATTTGGAGGTGGGGCCTTTGAGAAATATTTAGGGTTAGATGAGGTCATGAGGGTGAGGCTTTCATGATGGGAGTAATACCCTCTTTTTTTTTTTTTAGGTTTATTTATTTTGAGAGAGAAAGAGAATGAGTGAGGGAGAGGCAAAGAGAGATAGGGGGACAGAGGGTCCAAAGCAGACTGTGCTTTCAGCCCAGAGCCTAATGTGGGGCCTGAACCCACAAACCATGAGATCATGACCTGAGCTGAAGTCAGCCACCCAGGTGCCCCAGGAGTAGTACCCTTTGAAGAAGTAGAGATGTGTGAGCTCTCTCTCTATATATATATCATGTGAGGATACAGTAAGAACACAGCCATAGACAAGCCAAGAATAGAGATCTCACCAGAGCCAGACCATGCTGGCACCCTGATCTTGGACCTCCTGGCCTCTAGAACTGTGAGAAATAAATGTTGTTGGAGCCACCCTAGTCTATGGTATTTTGCTATAATAGCCCCAAGCAAATTAGGACAAAGATCAATAGTCAGATCTGGATTTATTAGATTATAAGTAATTTTTGTTATCTATTCTTTTCTTTTTTTTTCAAAATTTCTACAATCTTTATTAATTACTTTATTTTCTTAGTATTTCTTTATTTAAATAATCTCTACACCCAAAGTGGGGCTTGAACTCAAAACTCTGAGATCAAAAGTCCTATGTTCCACTGACTGAGCCAGCTTTATTTCTATAAAGTGTAATTATTCATTCATACATCTGTCACTACATCCCATTGCACAAGTCAAACAAGAGAGAGATAAAGTAAAACATAAAAAATCCCTTTTAACATATTCTCACCAATCCTCCTTTTCCCAAGTTTGGTTTCTTAAAGACAAGCACCAAGAAAAATTTACATGTGTTTTTCTAGGTATTTTATTTTGTATTTGTAAACATGCGTACATGTATAAGTATGCATATCAGAGTTATTTATTTATATTTAAATTTTAGTTAGTATTCAGTGCAATATTGGTTTCAGGAGTAGAATTCAGTGATTCATCACTTACATACCATACCCAGTGCTCATCACAAGTGGCCTCCTTAATAGCCAGCAGCCTTCTAGCCCATCTTTCACCCACCTCCCTCCATCAACTTTCAGTTTATTCTCTATTATAAGAGTCTCTGTGTTTTGGGGGCAACTGGGTGGCTCAGTCGGTTGAGCGTCCAACTTCAGCTCAAGTCATGATCTCATGGTTCATGAGTTCGAGCTCTGAGTAGGACTCTGTGCTGATGGCTCAGAGCCCAGAGCCTGCCTTTGGATCCTGTGTCTCCCTCTCTCTCTGCCTCTCCCCTGCTCATACTTTTCTCCCTCTCCCTTTCAAAAATAAATAAAAATAATTTAAAAAAGAGTTTCTGTGGTTTGTTTCCCTCTCTTCTCATTTCCCCCCTACTTCACATATGTCATCTGTTTTGTTTTTTAGATTCCACATGAGTCAAATTGTATGTTAATCATCTTTCTCTGATTGGTTTATTTTTGCTTAGCATAATACATTCTAGCTCCATCCATGTCATTACCAATAGCAAGATTACATTCTTTTTGATGGCTAAGTAATATTCCAGTGTGTGTGTGTACATACCACATCTTCTTTACCCATTCATCAGTCAATGGACATTTGGGCTCTCTCCATATTTTAACTATTGTTGATAATGCTGCTATAAACATCGGGGTGCATGTACCTTTTATAATATGTATTTTTGTATTCTTTGGGTAAATACCCATTAGTGCAATTGCTGGATCATAGGGTAATTGTTTCTAATTTTTTGAGGAACCTCCATACTGTTTTTCAGAGTGGCTGCACCAGTTTGCATTCCCACTAGCAGTGCAAAAGAGATCCTCTTTCCCTACATCCTTACCAACTCACCAACATCTATTGTTGCCTGAGTTCTTAATTTTAGCCATTCTGACTGGTGTGAGGTGATATCTCATCATAGTTTTGATTTGTATTTCCCTAATGGTGAGTGACGGTGAGCATCTTTTCTTTTTTTCCTTTTTTTAATTTTTATGTTTTTTATTTATTTTTGAGAGACAGAGAGAGACAGCGCAAGCAGGGTAGGGTCAGATAGAGAGGGACACAGAGAATCCAAAGACAGGCTCTAGGTTCTAAGCTAACTGTCAGCACAGAGCCTGACACGGGACTCGAACCAAAAAACTGTGAGATCATGACCTGAGCTGAAGTCGGACACTTAACTGACTGAGCCACCCGGGCTCCCTGTGAGCATCTTTTCATGTGTCTGTTAGCCATCTGGAGGTTTTCTTTGGAAAACTGTCTATTCATGTCTTCTGCCCAGTTCTTAACTGGGTGGTTTGTTTATGTATGTATGTATGTATGTATGTATGTATGTATGTATGTATGTATGTATCTATGAATGTATGTATTTATTTATTGGTGTTGAGTTTGAGAAGTTCTTTATAGATTTTGGATACTAACCCTTTATCAGATATGTCATTTGCAAATATCTTCTCCAATTCTGTAGGCTGCCTTTTAGACTTATTGATTGTTTCCTTCTCTGCTCAGAAGTTTCTTATGTTGATGAGGTCCCAGTAGTTCATTTTTGCTTTTGTTTCCCTTGCCTTCAGTGGCATGTTTAGTAAGAATCTGTAGCGGCCAAGGACAAAGAAGTTGCTGTCTGTGTTTTCCTCTAGGATTTTGGTGGTTTCCTGTCTCACATTTAGGTCTTTCCTTCATTTTGAGTTTATATTTGTGTACAGTGTAAGAAAGTGGTCCAGTTTCATTCTTCTGCATGTTACTGTCCAATTTTCCCAACACCATTTGCTGAAGACTGTCTTTTTCCCATTGGATATTCTCTCCTGCTTCATTGAAGATTTGTTGACCATAGAGTTGTGGGTCCATTTCTGGATTTCCTATTCTGTTCCATTGATCTGTGTGTCTGTTTTTGTGCCAGTACCATACTGTCCTGATCACTACAGCCTTGTAGTATAGCCTGAAATCCAGAATTGTGATGCCTCCAGTTTGGTTTTTCTTTTTCAGAATTGCTTTGGCTGTTTGGGGTCTTTTGTGGCTCCACACACATTTTAGGATTGTTTGTTCTAGCTCTGGGAAAAATGCTGGTGCTATTTTGATGGGGATTGCATTAAAAGTGTAGGTTGCTCTGGGTAGTATGGACATTTTAACAGCGTGTGTTCTTCCAGTCCATGAGCGTGGAATGCTTTTCCATTTCTTTGAGTCCTCTTCAATTTATTTTATAAGTGCTCTACAGTTTTCAGCGTATATAACTTTTACCACTTTAGTTAGTGTTTTTTAAATTATTACTTACAAACAGCTTTCGGGAAACTGGATACTCCCAGTATAGTGTTTTGTTTGTCCCACACAATGATTTAAAAGGTTGCATAGCTACACAAATAGTACTTTTCTATAACATAAACAGCTTGGCACCTACTGTCATATACCTAGTCCTTCACATTTTTAATACCTGCCTGACCTCCCTAAATTTCTGTCTTTGTCACCCTGGTCTCTTTCACATATTGCTTTCTAAAAAATTTTTTTTAAACAAAAAACACCAAATAATAAATATGTTTGCATGTCAGTATATCTGCCTCATTCTTTTCCACTTAGCAATCCATAGTACACATTATTTTTATAATCAAGATTTTGGAAAGCACAAATTTTATTTTAAAGGAGTTTAGATGCAAATTTTCAATTTGATTCAAGTTTCCAGAATGTGTTCTTGTCTCACATAGCTCATTAGCTATGAAGCAGGAAGTCTTTTAGTCCCTGTTTAATTTTTCATCAAAGATGCTTTGTGAAAGGGTGCATCAGTGATCTGGAAGGCATTCTTACACTGAATGCTACATCAACAAAGACTCCTGTTTGCACAGTGGAAAAGCCAAATTATTATTTAGAAACTCCCTTGAGGAAACTTGCTTTTTGCACAGAATGGATTGTTTGTCGAAATGTCAAAGGACTCTCTATAATTTTTGTAAATATTCCTCATGCCCAGAAAACAGCAGTTGGTTGGAGACTTTGTAATTTACAATTGCCTCTGTCACTCTAGATATAGCTTAAATCTTTGATTATACTCAGTTCCATATATTTCTGTATACTGTCTTATATTATATGTTCCAATCATTTCATTTACATATTTAAGCTGGAGTCCCCCAAATATGGTAATTTCCTGGAGAAAAGGATTCTTGAATCTGTATGTGGACAAAATAAAATCGAGGCTCCCACCTGGCTCTGTCTCAACAGGGAGTTGCAGACTGATTCCAGCAGTCAAGAGTAATTATGAGTAATTCCAATCTTACTGGCATCTCTCAAATATCGTTAAAGTGGATCCAAATCATAGCCTATGGTGACAGTTCTCCAAATGTTCTTTCTCTGGTCACCTGCATTACCTACCCTTCTCAAAGTCTGGCTAAGTGCCGTTCTCCCTGGAGCTCTCTCTAGTCTCTTCCTTTCCAAAGCCAATCCCCATCCTTGCTTCTCTGTTCTTCCCAGTGGATTGCCCCCAAGCCACACTTTGGAACCCTAGAGTAGGGAGCAGACAAAGAAGGACACAATCCCATCAGACAACACCAGAATAAACCTAGCAGGAGGGGAGAAGGCATGAGAGAAGGGACAAAACCTAGAGAGTTCTGCTTAATATATATTTTTGGTGCATGTTAAATAAACCTACCATGACTATATTTTTCAGATGGACAAATTATATGCACAGTCTACAAGTGGGCAGCATAGTGAAGTTGAGGTTATTTTGGAAAATCAAGGGAGAGGTCTTTTGTGGTCTGTTTCTTAAGAAGAGGAAGACAGTAACGTTTATTGAGTGCAAGATACTGTGGAATGACCCTTTCACATGTGATTTTGTTCGGCGGCCATGGCCCCCCTGAGAAGAACATTTTATATGTGAGAAATGTAATGGACATCTCTGGTGTATCTGTCCATCTATCTCCTAAGGAGTCCTGTGATCTCCAGGGATTGTCCTGTCAAATTACCCGTCCACAAAGGGACTGGCTTCTCTGGCCAGCACTGACTGGACGAGAGGTCTGAGCATATGACACAAAGCGGGCCAATCAGATATTCTCTTGCGGAAATTTGGAATCGCGATTCAGAGAAGGAATTGGAACTTGTAAGACAATTAACTCTCTCCGAGTGGTTCCTGGTGCCTAGAGAATCATGTTTGGAGGATTGCTGTGGTGGCTCAGGTGGTGTGTTGAGAATTCACAGTCAGCTCTAGAAGCTGGGAGAAAGTTCACGCCCCTGCTTACAAAGGGTGAGAGAGATGGAGAAGTCTGGTGGAGGTGAGGTGGGTGGGGAAGGGGAAACTCCGGGGCAAACTTGATGGTGTGTAGGGACAAAAGAGAGGAGCCCTTGATTTGCATGCTGCTGGGAAGCTTTGGGAATATAGAGATTTGAAAAATATGCTGGGTAGTGTACAGGGTGACTCCTTCTCTCTCCTTCCCTTGAACTCCACAGTACAAGTGTTTGATTTCCAGACAGCAGGTTGTTTTCTGGAGCGGTGCGCAGTTCGGTGTCAGGGGTGGGACAGGAACAGGGCGTGGAGAGGCAGACAGATAGCATTTGGGCTGAGTGGTAAACTCAGGGCTGTGGAAGGGCCATGTGGATAGCCAGGAACAGGTAAAGCTGGATTGCAGAGAGAGAGGAAATCTGAAGGAAAAGAGAAATAAAGGTGAGTAACAGAGCAAAAGACTTGCTTTGTGGTGGTGTTTCTTTAGTCCCAGGTCTTGGTTCGAATTACTTCCTGTCCTTGCCTTCTGGGTGACATATTGTGTACTTATTATAAAAAATATTTTTTTAGTTCAGCCTAGCTCAAAGTTAGGTACTGCTGTGGCCAAAAATCTTCATAATTACAAGGAATCTATGGTTGCTAATGATTAAATTGGCTGAGAAAAGTTCTGTGGCTACTTAGTGGTAGGGGGTGGGGTTCAGAACCCCGGGGCACTCTCCCCCTCACACTCTGCTGAGTGACACTGGCCAGATCATTATCCCACAAATGAAACAAGCTCACACCCAGCCTGGTGGGGTCCCTTCCCCCTGCCCAGAACAGGCTTAAAGGCCACTCCCTCATCTCATTTAGGTCTCAATTCAAGTGTCATTTACAGATACCTACCCTAACAACCTCACCTAAAATATTCACTCTCCTGCCCCTTGCTCTGTGTTATTGTGATTTTTTTTTCACTAACGCTCATCACTACCTGAATTTATGTTACATAGTTATTTCTCTATCTACCCGCACCAGAATCTCTTGGAGCTGGGATCAACTTATGTTCACTGCCATGTTTTCAGTGCGCTGACTAGAAGAGTATTTGACTTACAGAAGGCACCCAACAAATACTTGTTGAACTAGTTCATTAAACTCTGTGATCTGTTTGGGGTGCCTGGGTATTGGTTAAGTGTTCAACTCTTGATTTCCATTAAGGTCATGATCTCACCATTCATGGGATCGAGCCCCATGTTGGGCTCTGTGTTGACAGTGTGGAGCCTACTTGGGATATTTTCTCTCTCTCTCTCTCTCTCTCTCTCTCTCTGTCCCTCCCCCATCCCCACTCTCTCTCAAAAATAAATAAACATTAAAAAAAAAAAACTATTCCAATCCGTTTCTGACTTCCATTCTATTTTCATGGCCTCATAGTGCATGATACATACATTTTTAGAACAACTCAGAAAACCTCTGCTGGATTAAGGATGACACTCATGTCTGAAGGACATAGTGAAAGTTGACTCATCATCACAAAGGGAAGTGCTGGCTATTTGCAGGGACTGAAGGGACAAGGGAAGCTGAGGCAGCATGCTCTGGCCCAGCATTTACATGAACCAAAATGAAAGCTGGTAAATTCACCTCCAGTTGTTGTCTCCTACTTCGTTCCCTGGCCTGAGCAAACAAAGCTCCAATGACAGTAAAAATACTCTTGTTCCCATGGTACCACATGTTAAATTGCAAATGACATCTACTTTGCTCTTGGGTTAATGTTATTGTCTGGGTCCATTCCCTAAGCTTGTTCATAGTTATCATTCTCACTGTCCTGAGCGCACGTGTCAGCCTGAAACAGGTTCTGGCTTGCTGAGGGTACCCTGTCCCTCCAGGAGGAAAGCTCCTGGGGACTTACTTGGAAGCCAAGAGAGGAGGCAGAGGAAATAGCCATGCTCTCTTTCGTCCAAGCCTCTCCATGTTCTTTCAGTGTATCACTCTGAAACCACACTATCAAACAGGGTTGATATGTTATGGCTTGTAGATCTTGTCCCCCACCCCTAACACATAATGGTGGCTCCTAACTTGTTAAGCTAACACATGTGTTGTTTAATCTGTTGATCAATTTGTACCTGTACATTACTGTTAATGACCCTAATGTCTTCACTTTCACAGCATTTAATAAGTAAGATATTCACCATGATTAAATAAGTGGCTGGTTTGGGTTCTTCAGCTAGTTAGTGTGGCAAGGCCAGAATTCAAACTCAGACTTCTAGACTCTAAGATCAGGGCTCCCTCCACTGCACCTGCCTTTCTACCTTTACATTCAAAGGATGGTGTTGCTATAAAAATTATTTTCATAACTATGTTGTATTGCTAAAAAAAAGCAGAGTTCTTAAAGGCCACAAATTCAGAGAAATCTAAAGATAAATCAGCAGCCTATAAAAGACAGTTGATAGCTTTTATTTGGTAAATTACAACACTAAGTCAGACATTTCCCCAAGTTCGAGTGATAGCTCATTTCTCCTGAGAGCTGAGACTCATGCAAGGAAAAGATGGGGCTCAGATTTGCAAATCCGAGATTTGCCTGGGAGGCAGTGCCTGGAGACTTCTTAACTAGCAGTGTGGAGTAGAAGTCACCAACTGGTTCAGCTCCACGAATAGCAAAGGGCACTTGGCTCCTTAACTAATTCCTAACCAAAATTAAAACCTGGCATTGGAATGGCTGGGCAGATGTCATTACTTTACCAGACTCCTCATAGAAAATGAAGTGGTGAATTCAGTTAATACTTTACCTAATTCCAGCAACTTTAAAGATGTTAATAATTAATTCCAGTGTTCCCTCCCTTCCACCACTCACTCATGCCAGACAAAGGGGAGTTAATGTTTGCTCAAACTATCCAGATAATTGCTTATTCTTTCCACTTGCCTGAGCATGTTCTAAAAGCATAGATATCAATTACCACCAGGAAGTGGTTTTCCCCCTACCTCTTTGTTTTATCATTTTTTAAAAGTGTAATGTGATCGGAGGGGTAGTCCAGTGCCCAGAGGCTGAGACATGTAAACAGATGGGATGGCAGAAGAAGGGCCCCGACTGTATATGGAGATCTTTAGGTGAGAGAAAGGGTTTACAGGAAAGAAAGACAGCAGGAACAAATGTCCTTACACTTTGCCTTTAATTAATTAATTTATTTATTTTTATTTTAGAGAGAGAGATTGGATCTTAAGCAGGCTTCATGCTCAGTACAGAGCCCAATAGCCTGGGATCCCACAACCCTGGGACCATGACCCGAACAGAAATCCCACAACCCTGGGATCATGACCCGAACAGAAATCAAGAGTTGGATGCTCAACCAACTGAACCACTCAGGCATCCCCTTTTAACTTCACTTTAAAAAATCCTAGACTTTTACCCAGCAATTCTGCTTCTTTTTTTTTTTTAATGTTTTATTTATTTCTAGGAGAGAGAGAGAGAGAGACAGCGTGAACAGGGGAGGGTCAGAGAGAGAGGGAGTCACAGACTGAAACAGGCTCCAGGCTCTGAGCTGGCAGTCAGCACAGAGCCTGACGCGGGGCTTGAACCCACGAACTGCGAGATCATAACCTAAGCGAAAGTCGTACGCTTAACCGACTAAGCCACCCAGGCGCCCCCCAGCAATTCTGCTTCTGAGGATTTATCCTTCTATCAGTGGGGGTCTAGCCTGGAAACGAGCAATTTCTCTAAGTGGTTACAGCAAGGGTGTCCAGAGTTGAGTACTATCAAGAAGCCTCTCCAGCTCCCTAGGCAGAGAGGAAGTAGGTGAGAGGATCAAGGTCTAGGGTCACCTGATGGAAGTGAGGACTTCGACGCACCTGTCGGGTAGTGGTGGGACCACTGAGGAGAGAAAGACTCAGTCAGCACAGGAGCCTGAGGCCCCTCCACCCTCTCCCATTCTTACCTCCCACTGGACAAGTCCCCCTGGAAAAGGGCTGACACAGGAATCCGAGGAGCCCTGCCTGCAGGGTCTGCCCACTGCCAGGGACACAGAGTCCTCAGGGAAGTCAAGAAGTGGCTCAGGGGGGGAGGGCTCGCAGGCCCAGGAAAGCAACTTAGAGTGAAACGATACGGGTTTGGGGATTTGGATAAGCAAATTGCTTGGAATGGGTGGGTGAGGTCATAGATGCTTGTCCCTTCTTATAAAGAGTTTAGATTTAAGAGAAACAAGATCATCAGAAGCACTCCAGGGAAAGAAGTCCTGGAAATGTAACACATACATGTGAAATAAAAGCTAGAGTTTGGAGGTTGAAAGTAGAATGCATATTTGTAAGTGATTAAGAGACAGATGGAAGGAAATAACCCCAGCCCAAATAGAGAAAACAAGCCAGGACAAAAACCACACACTATGGCTTACTTTTCTCACAAATGAGCTGGACCTTATGCATAACAGTACAGCATCAAAGTAATTGCCTGCGCTATGACATGAGGTGGGCCAGTGACAAAGAATCATAGGTATGATTCTCTATGTTGAAGTCTTAACTTCATGTCTAGACACATGTTCAGGGTTTTGAGACTCTGGACTCTATATCCTGGTAGATGAAGGAGTCTGTATTCTGATAAACAATCAGAAATAAAGGAAGAAATGGACAAAGAGACAGTAATACAAGGGGTCATGATGAAGTTGGAATGTAGACATGATCAGAATGATTAAAAATCAGCAGGCAATGGGGCGCCTGGGTGGCTTAGTCGGTTAAGCGTCTGACTTTCGCTTAGGTCATGATCTCGCGGTTCGTGGGTTCGAGCTCCACGTCGGGCTCTGTACTGACTGCCAGCTCAGAGCCTGGAACCTATTTCAGAGTCTGTGTCTCCCTCTCTCTGTGACCCTCCCCTGCTCGCTCTGTCTCTCTCTCTCTCTCTCTCCTAGAAATAAATAAAAATATTAAAAAAAAATCAGCAGGCAACTTGTAGGGAGGATGAGCAATGATATCTTGTTATTTTGCCAGGAAGAGCCTACACAAACAAAAAACCTATGAACTACGAATACTGTGTATCACTAAAGAAATAGTAAGATAAGGAAAATCTCAGAATAAGGCCAGGTCTTTAGATTGGATACATTTAGACTGAATACATTGAGATACAATAAAACTAACTATGCTGTCTGATTTTTCTCCTTTTGCTACAAAGCTGCATTTGGTAACTACCAGATTTTGTGACCCCTGAACCTCTTCCTATTCCCAAGATTCTATGATCCTGCTCTATTTTGTAAAGCAGTTTGTTTTCTATAGAAGGTGCCAGGTGATTGACTTGCCATCCATCACCACTAAAGAACCCTATTGGCAGAGGGAAAATTGCTCTTTCAAAGGAAAGAGGAAAGGTAGTGGCCACACCCTCATCCCCTGCAGACCCCTTCAGCGTGTCTGTGCCAAATGGGCGTAACTTCCTTTGGGTGCAGTTCTTTGGACCACACTGAGCACCTGACCCCTGTGTAATCAATGTCCAAGTTCGTCAGAAGCTTGAGGTCAGCCCCGGTGCAAGAAACATTGCCTAAATAAGGATGGCAATGGCTCCACAGCCTCTCATTCTTTTTGAGAATTTGACTATGGGACACATGTGGAGAGCATTTAGTTTCCAATTGTTCTAGTGCGGCACTGTTGTGAAGGTGAAGATTTCCTGATGCCAAGGGAGGTAGCAACTCTCTGAGTGGCTCACATCTGCAGTGTGGCTTTGTGAGTGGTTCCTGAAAGCCTAATCTCGAGCTTACTTTTCCCCTCCCATTGACTTGATAAGTGTAATGTCTGCAGTAAGCCCTTTCCTGCTTGAACTGGTTGGAGTGGATTCTGTTCTCTGAAATGAGCCCTGACTGATACAAATGTAATTTCTGCATTAAAGGCATTGCAGCCTTTCGGGAAGAGAGGCGTGTGAACAAGTCTCTGAGGATATTGCTCTCATTCAGGTGCATACAGAGTACACTGGATGTGTAGAAGAGCAAATATCTAAACTTGAGGGTGCAAAGGAATGATTCACTGAAGGCAGAACTGAAATCTGAAACATCCAGAAGGTTAGCAGAAGCACAAGAAAAGGAGGGCATGGCAGACCAAGGAAATGGCAAAGATACGGATGAGAGCGTCGAGTTAGTTGGGTTGAAGGGCAAGGACAATGAGAGAAGAGGCTGGTCTGGTTGCAGACGCAAGTGTGTTTGAGATATATGAAACTATAGACCTGTTCTAGCGTAATCTGTTTATTTTACCTATCCAAAAACTGAAGCCAGAGAGGTGACATTAACTAGCTCATGACAAAACACTGGCTTCAATGTCCATGCTAGAGCACATGCTAGAGTCTTCTGACTCCCAGGTCAGTCAGTGTCTTCCCAGGTATTACGGCGTAGACTCCTAAATATACTGCAGTGGTGAGTGTTATAAACAACAGAACAGAGAAAGTGGTCCAAGAGCTGAGAAAGGTGAGGCTGTTTAGAAGCCCCTGTGAGTACTGTGAGTCAAAGCAGCAAGAATTCTCTGAGTTCACTCTTTCGTGTGACAGATAGCCCATCGCAGGAGACTCTTGGGGCACATTCCTGTCAATCAGCCCTTTGCCTAACGTATGTTTCCGGTGGTCTGTCTAGGTCAGTCATCATGGCTGTTCTGTAAACCAAAGATGCCTTGGTACCCTGATCACTGGACATAAAGGAAGAAGAAGGGAGAAGGCTGACTGTCAGTAGAATCACTTAGATCTGTGCTCAAAGCTGCTTTTGGAAAAACATTGTGGGGATTATCCTCTCTCCTTCATCCTTCACATCCAAAAATCATTTATCAATGTCTTCAACATCCATCCAACCATCCATCTGTCCATCCTTCCACCCCTTCATCTATCCACCCACCTGTTCTTCCCACCACTTATCTGCTCAGATTTCCATGTGTCTATTTATTCATATATCTACAGCTATAATGTCACATCCTCACCTAGTGCTTCTCCTATGTCAGGCAGTGTATTTTATGTGAATTAACTCAGTTCCTGTAATCTTCACATCCCTGTGATATATTTTTTAAAATAAATTTATTTATTTTGAGAGAGAGAGAGAGAGAGAGAGAGAGAATGAGTCCAGGAAAAGCAGAGAGAGAGGGAGAGAGACAGTTCCAAGCAGGCTTTGCACTGTCAGTGCAGAGCCTGATGCGGGGCTCAAACTCACAAACCATGAGATCATGACCTGAGCCAAAATCAGGAGTTGGTTGCTTAACTAACTGGGCTACCCAGGCACCCATGTGATGTATTGTTTTTATCTCCATTTTACAGATAGGAAATTAGACACAGAGAGATTAAGTAACTGGCCAAGGTCACACAACTCCTATCTGTCTACCTTCCTTAGTGTTTACATGCCTTCTCTTTCCTTGAAGGGTGAATCATCCCCGTGATGACAGAGTTTGTTGCTTTTATTTCTCAGTTACCTCTCCACCTGTCTCCTTCCACATCAGTTCGGGCTTCCTCCCCAGTCACCTGGCCAGCTCTTGATTTGGGATGATTACAACAGTGTTTCTGCGAGTCACTCTGACTCCAACCTCCACTTCCTCTCCGTCCACACTTTACATGTTTCCAGGGCACAGGTAGAGTGATCTTTGTAAACAGTGTTTCTCCAGGGAGCTGTTCTGAGCATCAAGGATGTCTGGCAGGTCTGGCCTTGGACCACTGTTAGCAGAGGCACCCCTCAGTCATTGTGAGAAAGGAAATGCCCCTACATGTTCAGACATCAGTGTTGGGAACCTCTGTTAAAAACCCTACGTAAGATCATCTCTCTTAAACATACTTAAAACCCTAAGGTGGGTTTTAACAAACAAGTATTAAATAAATATTTGTTAATCCCTTCCTATGCCAAGCACTGGGCTAGGTGGTAGGATGATATCAGTGAACAGCCAGTCACGGCCCCATCCTCATTAAGCACACTATCTAGAAGGGATGTCAGATGTTGAACAAATACTCACAGATGAGTTCAATGTGGCACAGAGGTGCAGCTGGTGGGGGTAAGGGGGCACTGAAAGCCTGAAGAGCCAGGAAAGAACCCCTGAGCGATCTAAGATTTAAGCTACAACCCAAAGGGCAAGCAGGAGGCACGGGGCACAGCGGGCATCAGGGACAGGTGAGCGTTCTGGGTAGAAGACCCGCATGGGCATAGTTCTCAAGGAAGAGAAAGGCATGTTGAGTCCTGCAACCAAAAGTCTGGTGAGGCCAGGGAAGAGCAGTTTGGTGAGATCATTTGCCAATATGGAGATAAACAAAAGATTCAGTGTTTGACCCAATGACTTAGAGGCACCAAATGCTACCCACGAGATGGGAAGGAGATAGATGGGTAAAGGACAAGGAAGGAATTGTTTAATTTATACATTCATTTGTTGCATTTTTAAATTTATTTGAGTGGAGCAAAGTACAGTAAAACCTTGGATTGCGAGTAACTTGTTCTTCGAGTGTCCCACAAGACAAACAAACACTTGTAGTAGATTTTAACTTGATAAATGAGCAATGTCTTGCGATATGTGTAGTATGTGACACCAAATGTCACATGATCACAACTGAGCCAATGGTTCTTCTCTCTTTCTCATTCTCTCTCTCTCTCTCTCTCTTTGTGGGATTGTGGGTGATCATCTCTAATACTCGGACACTTGGTTTCAGGCCACAGTGTTTGGCAGAAATTAGTGATTTTTCAGGATGTCAGAAGGTGCCCACAACTGGCACCAGTGTATTTTTTATCACTTTAAAGAACCGATGGACAGTCCTTTGCTTTTCCATACAAGAGTAAACTTAAGAATGCTTTACTTCATTCTAGGTCAGGTTGCCTGCAGATATAGACCCTTTCTTCTGCTGCCTTATTGCCAGTTACATTAAATACAGTATATGACAAGAGCTTATGAATACTGAACTGTAGTCAACATCTGTGTGACATACAATGACCCTCATGCAGAAAAAGATTCCATTGAGTCAAAAGATAGTGATTCTGTTAGTTTAGTGATAGTCAAAGGTGTCCTATACAATAACCCTCCTCTCTCTTGTCTCCCTCACACCAGCCACGAAGGTTTTCAAAGGTAAGTGCAGGTTAATTTATTTTTCTTTATATTTTGTATTTTCTGTATTATTTCCTACTATATTACAGTACTGAAATCATTTTTATATGAATATTTTTGGATTGTGGAACAAATCATCTGAGTTTCCATTATTTCTTATGGGGAAATTTGCTTTGATATACAAGTGCTTTGGATTACAAGCATGTTTCCGGAATGAATTATGCTTACAAAGCCAAGGCTTTACTGTACTTCCTTTCTGCTCCCAGCCATCTGCCCTTTGTCCAAGGAGAGTGCAGTCAAACTCAGATGGGTGCCTAGAAGTGGGGGAGATAGAGACAGCATGTTTCCGGTAAGAGGAGAGAAACCAGAAAAGAGGAGGAGGGTGCAGACACAGGAGAGAGGGGAGTCACTGGGGGTTCTGCTGGATGGGAGACTGAGAGCAGCAATCCTCAGTGATGCCTCAGGTCCTTACAGGCTCCTAGGGACAGAACTGGTGGGAAAGTCTTATCACAGAAATGAATTGTGCCAATTATTCAATTACCTGCACTTATAAAAATTGGTGTGATGCTTGGTACCTGCAAGAGGAGACCCAGGGAAGCTGTAATTCAAAACTGAGCTAGGTTAGCTGAGCCCTTTGATGAGACTCTCATTGACCTCTCCCTTCATTTAGCTGAGCTCTGGCCGTCCCTTAAGTCTCCTTTTAGGAAAATTGATTTCAGCTTCACATAATTATGCAGAGGGTATCAACATGTTAGACGCTGAATTCTTTTTTTTTTTTTAAGACTTTATTTTTTAAGTAATCACACCCAGCATGAGGCTCAGACTCATGACCTTGGGATTAAAAGTCATATGTTCTTCCAATTGAGCCAGCCAGGTGCCTCAACTCTGATTTCTTTTTAAAAAGGGAAAGACAGGGCCCCTGGGTGGCTCAGGTCATGATCTCATGGTTCATGGGTTCAAGTCCTGTGTTGGGCTCTGTGCTGACAGCATGGAGCCTGGAGCCAGCTTTGGATCCTGTGTCTTCCTGTTGCTCTCTGTCCCTCCCTCACTCACTCTGTCTCTCTCTCACAAATAAATAAATGTTTTAAAAAAGAAAAAGGAAAGACAGTAGCTTCTTTATATCTCATGGCCCTTTGGCTTATCTACCTTTTATAAAGCTTATCATATTATACTGATTTCTCTTTTCATGTTATCATTCCTGCTATTCTGCAAATTTTCCAAGAGCATCCTTATGTTCTCAGTGCCTAGCACAGGGCCACTTACAGTGACAAAATACCACTGTTTAGTCAAATTATTTAATGAATATGTGAAATGTATTTAAGGGGAGAAAAAAAAAACCCAGTATGTAAATATTGGCTATAACTATATATTGGGAAGCATGTGTCTTTAGCAAAATATCAGAAGAGCACATGGAGTTAATTCATAAAAAAATGAAATGTATTGTGGGGGGTTCCCTCATAAAGTTATGTCCATTAGGAATTTTTAAAACTTTTCCTTTTGAGGAGCGCCTGGGTGGCTCAGTCAGTTAAGGGTCCGACTCTTGGTTTTGGTTTAGGGTGTGATCTCATGGTTTGTGAGTTCAAGCCCCATGTTGGGCTCTGTGCTGACAGCATGGAGTTTGCCTGGGATTCTGTTTCCCTATCTCTGCCTCTCCCTTACTCACTCTCTTTCAAAATAAGCAAACTTAATTTTTTTTCTTTTGAATAACTTGAAACACAAAGTTGTCCACAAAGGGGGCACCTGAGTGGCTCAGGTGGTTAAGTATCTGACTGTGGCTCAGGTCACAACCTCTCAGTTTGTGGATTGGAGCGGGGCTCTATGCTGACCAGTCGGAGCCTGGACCCTGCTTCGGATTCTGTGTCTCCCTCTGTCTCTGCCCCTTCCCCACTCACGCTTTCTCACTCTCTCAGAAATAAACATTGAAAACAAACAACTTAAAAGTTGCCCCAAAAGTGCAGAGAGTTCACATATAGCGTTCAAACTGCTTCCCCACTGTTATCATCTTACATAACCTTAGTACTTGTATAAAAATCAGAAAATTAGCATTATTATAAAACTGTTAATTAAATTAGACACAGTTTTGAATTCTACCCATTTCCTCCCTAATGTCTTTTTTCTGTCCCAGAACCCAATCCATGATCCACATCACATTTAATTGTCATGTTTCCTGATTTCCTCCAATCTGTGCTCATTCCATAGACTTTCACGACCTTTACACTTTTGAAAAGTACTGGTCAGTGATTTTGTGGAATGGCCCTCATTTGGGGTTTGTCTGATGTTTAATAGATTGAGATTCTACACTTGGGGGAGGAATCTCACAGAAGTGTTGTCTTTCATATCCTACGGTAGGCACGTGGTGAGCTTTCAATAACATTTGACTAGAACTTGGACTCAGTGTGCTAACACTGCTTCCATCACCCCAGACTTCCTGGTTGGTGGCGGTATATGTCCGTCAGTGAAACAACAGAAACAAACCATTACTTTTAAGAGCTGTTCAGGGGCAGCTGGGTGGCTCAGTCAGTTAAGTGTCTGACTCTTCATTGCAGCTCAGGTCTTGATCTCAGGGTTGTGAGGCCAAGACGTGTGTTTGGCTCCTCCTTAGATGAAGCCTTACTGAAAAAAAAAAAACAGCAAAAGCTGCTCAAATGACAAATTCTTTTTTTTTTTTTAATTTTTTTTTTTTTTATTTATTTCTAGGAGAGAGAGAGAGACACAGCGTGAGCAGGGGAGGGCCAGGGAGAGAGGGAGTCACAGACTGAAACAGGCTCCAGGCTCTGAGCTGGCAGTCAGCACAGAGCCCGACACGGGGCTCGAACTCACGAACTGCGAGATCATGACCCGAGCAAAAGTCGGACGCTTAACCAACTACGCCACCCGGGTGCCCCTCAAATGACAAATTCTTAAGGGAAAAAACAACAACTAATAACTATGTGGAAAAATAGCCAACCTGAACTTAGTGGTGGAAGTATAGTTAGTGATGAGGCATAGAGACCATGCAGCAGCAAAGGTCTGGAAGCCACAGAGGACAAGAGGCTGATTAAGAAGCTACCAATCTATGTTAGTTCTCCCCAGACAGGGACAGAGTTAAATTGGGGTGAAAGGTTTTGGGAGCATAGGAAAATAATCACTTACTGCTTTCAGTGGAATTCTTAGGGTCAGAAACCTATTCTTTGGAGGAAGGAAAGGATTAGCAGCTGGCTATTCTTTCTCCTTGAGAAGCCACTGGAAAGAAAGAGAGGGAAAAGAAAATAAAGGCTGATAGAGTTTGATAGAGTTGACTCTATCAACTCTCCTTGTGAAATTCTAACGATATGCCTCCTGGAAAGGAAACTAATGGGTAGTTATTCATAGGAGAGCCCTTATCTATGAAAACTTTTCAGCAGGATGTACTTGGTCAGTCTAGGGTGGCTTATGGTAAACACACCTGGAGTCTAAGAATTTATGGGACATCGCTCCCTGGAAAATGACCTGGAAGCGATGTAACTATGTGAGTATTGCATGGAGGTATTTCATGACCCATGTTATTCTTTTTGCTGTAGTGATGACAACGGCATCACTTGGAGATCTCCTATGTTAAATCTGGGCCAGAGAAAATTCTAATACAGTAAGAGAGGACCCACAGGGCAGCTTTCATGGACCGAAGGTCTCCAGGATTCACCTGTACCTCATAATTACTGGTACTCTTGAAATTATTAGTAACTATTATTACTGGGCAAGATCTCTATCTTCTGTGAGTTTGACTTGATAATCTGACCCTTTGTGTTGTCTTATCTTGAATATCCAAGTGTAATACACAGTTTATATTTTCTTTATTTCCCTTAGTTTTTAGAAATCTCACTTTAGGTGAGATATTTATAAAATCCTTGTGCCTGATACATAGTAAAGTACTCAATACTATTAGTTTATCCTCCTTCGTTTTTAATGTTTATTTATTTTTGAGAGAGAGAGAGACAGAGCACAAGCAGGAGAGGGGCAGAGACAGAGAGGGAGACACAGAATCAGAAGCAGGCTCCAGGCTCTGAGCTGTCAGCACAGAGCTTGATGTTGAGGCTCGAACTCACAAACTGAGATCATGACCTGAGCGGAAGTTGGATGCTTAAGTGGCTGAGCTACCTACGTGCCCCTAGTTTATCCTCCTTCTTGTTCTTCAGATGTGTAGGCTTGTCTCAGTTACACTGATGGAAAACAGGAGAGGGCACCGTGTGGTAGTGGCATGTGGGACAGAGTTGAAAGATTTCACAAGTACAAATGCTCAAGATGAAGGACCTGTTGAATACCTATACAGCCTTCCTTTCCTTTTTGGAGATTTTTCTCTAACAGGAGCTCTTCTCTTGTTCCTAGAGGAGCTCCAAAAAGAAGCCCCGGGAACACTCATGGTAAGGCCATAAAGGTCATGAGTGCTCATGGCTCACTCAAGGTCAGGGCTCACTCAAGCAGTGTGCCTTTCCTGTTAATGCCTCTCACTGTGGAGTACAGCTCTCAGGTCCACAAGCTCAGATACCTGATTTGTTAGTGCCTCAAAAGAAAATCCATCTTTTACGGACAGACTCACATCAACTAAACTCACACAAGCTAAAGCATACAAATGTAAGCATGTTCTTATTTATATGAAAGATACAGGGAACAGCAGACATCTGTATCCTCTGGCTGGCATATTCTCTATAAGCAATCTATTTGGAAAACCATAGTAGAATCAGGTCACTTGGTGAGCAGGCATTCATTCTGAAAAATTTATTTAGTGCCTTTTAGGGGGACCAGAAAGCTTTGGGAACAGAGGTTACAAGCGTCAACAATATTTACAGATCCCTGCCCATGGAGGGTGTACATTCCTAAGAGGAGCCGAGAAACAAGTAAACAGTGGTTAAAACTATCCCCAGATAGAGATAAGTACTATAAAGAAAATAAAACAAGATGAGGAGATAAGGTGTACTGGGTGACATGGGAAGGCATGTTAGCTGTGAAAGCAAGACAAGAAAAAGCCAGCCACGTGAGCTGGGGCTGGGGAAACAGTGCCAAGGTCCTGGTGCAGACGGAGTTGGCAAGTTTGAGGAACAGAGAGGCCAGTGTGGCTATAGGAAAGTGAGCAAGGAGCAGAGTGGTGGTGACAAGGTAGAGAAGGAAAGCAGAGCTGAGTTCTCACAGGGCTCCGAGGGCTACGATTAGGAGTTAGAGCACTGTTCTCTCTGTCGTTGGAAGCAACTAGATGACTTCAGGCAGAGGACTGACTTTATAAAAGATCCTACAGCAGGAGGGCAGACAACAGATTGGAGGGCAGAAAGGAAGCAGGGAGACCAGTTAGGAGGCCACTGCAGTGGTCCTCATGGGAGATGATGGGTTTGGGAAAGAGCCACGGTGAAGACCAGAAGATTCGAAAAACATTTTTGGGGGTGCTGCTGATGGGGCTCCTTGACTGGAGGTGTAGGAAAAGGAAAAATCATATATGCCTCCTGGGCTTGGATAGTCAGACAAAGGGTATTAATGGCACATGTTGTGACTAGTGTAGATACCTGTCCGTATTAGCCTGCTGAATCCTTCTTTATCCCTGCTTTCAAGACCAGAGAGATGAGCCAAGACTGCTGTTCTCCAGGCACAAGGGGGTGATGGGCACTGCTTGTGCTGCCTTCTGATCCTCTTTCACTGTGCATCCATCCAATCCATCCGACCAGTATTTATTAAGCACTTCCTGCATGGCTAACACTGCTTTACGTCTTGGGACTGAAGCAGGAAGGAAATAACACCAGCAAATATCAATAGTTTGTTGGGAGAGTTGGTGCTCTTTGGAAGAAAGTCACTTGCCATTCCTCCCTTCTCCCTCTTTCTTACAGTCTCCCCACTGAGCTATAAAGCTTTCTTGGGTCAGCCCTCCCCCAACCCACCCTCCCATCCAACCTTTCCACCTCACTCCGTCCTCAGCGGGCTTAGGCAATCAGTTTCCCCAAGACCTTCTGTGGGACTTCCCCCATCTCCAGCTGGGGTCACTCAACTCTCATGTCTTCCCAATCTAACCTGGCAAACCACAGATGGGTCATCTTGCAGATGAAGTGAGGGTGGGTTTTCTTCAGACACAATCTAAGGGATGAGCTGAGAGACTGCAGGAAGCAGCTGAAATCACCATGAGTTCAGGAAACCAAGGGAATCCTAAAATACCTTTATCTCTGTGTCCTTAAAAAGTCTGTCTCTCTTCAGGTGCCTGGGTAGCCCAGTCAGTTGAGGATCTGACTTCAGCTCAGGTCATGATTTTACGGTTTGTCAGTTCGAGCCCCGGCTCAAGCTCACTGCTATCAGTGCAGAGCCTGCTTTAGATTCTCTGTCCCCCGCCTCTCTCTGCCCTTCCCCCACTCTCAAAAATGAATAAACATTAAGGGAAAAAAAAGCCCACGTCTCTCATTATCTCCTGCATCCCATCAGAGCAATGATTGGTACTGACCAGACCTCAGCTTGTTTATAGAATGGTCTCTTTCGGACACTTGTCCCTGCCCTCTCCTCATTCTTTATAAGAACAAATCACTTTATATTTCTACATTGTTCAAGTTGAAGCATGCTTTACCTATTTGACAAAATGTCACTTCATTTTTAAATGACCTTGGGGAAGCAGACAGTGCAGATATCAACGTGTGTGTCCTCTGAACATGCAAATGGCTTGTCTGATGTGGCCTTTCAGTCTGGTGTTATTATGACTGTGGTCACATTACCCCTTTGCTTAAAGCTTTAAAAACAATGTGTTCTTTAGTAATCTCTATACCTCTATTAACATACATATATGTGCTCTATCTAAATATGGAGAGTGCCCATAATCTGAATGTGTGTTGCCCATGCTTGCTTTTCTCAAAGATACATTCCTGGAAACTATCTGATAAAGTTGATCCAAGTTTCCCATAGAAAAATGTAATCTCAGAATTATGTTGCCAATGACCCAGTATCAACTGAATCACAGATTAGAATCAGAGTGTGTTGGAAAAGCAGTGTGCTATCTATTAGAAACTTCTAAAGCAATCTGATTTACCACTTAAAGTGGTAAATAATGGAATTTTAGAATGAGAAGGAACTGTGAGGTCATCTAACACAGTTCGTTTATTTTGCAGATAAGGACTCTAAGACCCAAGAGGCAAAATGAACCCCACAAGGTCGTATATACGTATATATATGTATATATATACGTATGTATGTATGTGTATATATATATATATACAAACATATATATACATATGTATATACATATATAAAGTCAGAAGGAAGCTTCTGGCTCTTACCTGGAGATTTTCCCACCACTCCATTTAGTGGTCCCCTTTTAAAAGTCCCAATTTTACCAGCACTGATTTTTCGAAGAATCCCTGCGTGAGGGGTGAGGGTGGGGATAGGGAATGAGTGTAGGGTTCTTCTTTCAACTCCTGGGTGTGTTTTTTTTTTTTCAAAACTTGAGATATAAATTGTATACAGAGGTTTTAAGCAAATGGATTGATGAATTTTGACAAATGCACATACCTTAAAAGTCATATCTCGCGGGGCGCCTGGGTGGCTTAGTCGGTTAAGCGTCCGACTTTCGCTTAGGTCATGATCTCACGGTTCGTGGGTTCAAGCCCTGCGTTGGGCTCTGTGCTGACTGCCAGCTCAGAGCCTGGAGCCTGTTTCAGCCTGTGACTCCCTCTCTCTCTGACCCTCACCTGCTCACGCTGTCTCTCTCTCTCCTAGAAATAAATAAAACATTAAAAAAAAAAAGTCATATCTCGCAGTCGAATTGATGGGTAATAGGGTAGATGCATAATTTTATGAGAGTTCCAGCTTCTCCACATCCTTACCAACACTTGTACACTCAGTATTTTAAATTTTAACCAATCTAGAAGCTGTATATATCTGCTTGCTACACTTTTAATTCTGTTTACATTACACTTTTAATTTCTATTTACCTGATGATTAATAAAGTCGTCCATCTTATTATGACCAATGTATGTCATATTATGACAATGTATGTACTATTAAGCATACATAGAATAATTTAAAAATTCAACCAAATGAATAAACAAACTAAAGACTGATAATTTTGTTAGTTTCCTTAGACTTAAGGGCTTCTGCAGGAAAATTAAGGTATTCTGGTTTTCTATGCATGAACTCTCCAGGCAAGATTCAACAGATGATTTCTTTCCTGTCGAACAAATTATTTGTAGCAAGCAGATATATTCAGGAGTGTGCCATTAGTGATTCTTTCTAAAGTGGTTGTCCTAGCAATTAAATATTTGATGATTTCAATAAGGGCATTAGTTATAAAAATTTAAGAGGGCATAAGTGGAGTATAGGGAACATGTGGCCTTTGAAGTCATAGAGAATTATATCTTGATCCTGACTCAGGTTTTGTTTTTCTCACCTGTAAAATGGAGACAAAAATACCTACCACATCAGTTTTTTATTGATGCTCTAACAAATTACACAAATGTGGTTGCTTTAAAACAAACAAATTTACTTATCTGGAGGGCAGAAGTCCCAAATGGGTCTCACTAAGTTAAAATCAAGATGGCAGCAGGGCTGCCATCCCCCTGGGTCTCCTTGCCTTTTCCCGCTTCTCGAGGCTGCCTACCTTCCTTGGCTGCTGGCCCCTTCCATTTTCATTCATGGCTTAACACGTGTTTCCCCAGGTCAGGGTCCTGAGAGAACAATGGCTACCATAATAGCAACCAAAGGGCCTTTCTCTGGGGAAGCCCCAGCCTGCAGAATTATAGGACCTGCAAACTACACTCCCATCCCCACAAGAGCCTGTCAGTTCCAATGGAGACACGGGGCAACGCACAAGCTATCCCTGCTGCAGACTACATTTCTAACTGCTGCTGTGGCCCCTGCCTGTGCTCCCTGGCAAGCAGCACCTCCCTCTCCCCTCTGCTGACGTGCTGGCAGGCTCAGCGAAGCTGGTGACATTAGGGCCAAGTCCTGAGCCAAGCCAGTCAGACCCATGAACACCTACCTTCTCCAGGTCTCCGCCTGTTACCTGCTGGGGGCCCCAGGAAGGGGTTTACACCATCTCTGCTGCTGCCCACACGCCAGTTCTGTAGGGTTGTGTGGCCCACCCAGGCCTGGTGTCTCCTGAGTTCCCTGAAGCCATGCCTCACTATCGTTGCACTCCTCTGACCACATTGCGTGCCAAGGCTGCACATGTGCATGTCAATGACAACAACATTCCAACAGGGGGCAGCGTGGAGCCTTGAGGAAGGGATGCTTTTTGTTTTTGAGTATAGTGGCAGGGGTACAACATACTGATTCAACATCTCTATACATCATGCTATGCTTATGAGTGTAGCTGCCATCTATCACCAGACAGCGTTACTACAATACCAACTAGGGACATCCTGAAACATGTGAGGGAAATTCAGCCCAGCGGCTCCTGTGCTTTCTGTTCCTGATATCAGCCCAACGGCTCCGGAGAGCAAGTGCTAGCTAGGCATCAAAAAGTATGAAGGTGCCCAGCATGCCCTCCCACCCAGGTTAAAGGAGAGGAGTGCCCTTGCTCTGCCGCCGCTCCAAGGACCATCAACCCCTTTTTGTCCCTGGAGAAGAAGGCCTGTGTCTGGAATGCAGGTGGAATGACTGCCTCACATTCTCCCTTTCTGCCCTGCCCCCAGCTGCTGCAGGTGCTACCTCTCAGATGTACGGGGGTCAGGGGTTGGTTTCCTTTGCCCATGTAGCAGAAATTTCTCCTTTTCTGCTCCGTGACTCCATAAGGCATTACAAACAAGGGATGCCTGTCCAGGTCTTAAAGAGTGACATTCAAGGTCCCCTTAGGTGGTCTGGAAGGTGCTCAGAGTGAAACCAGAGGCGTGAGAAAGCTCAGGCTGTCTGTTTGGAGAGAATGAGTCACACTGAGCAGAGGGTGTGAAATATTAAACAGTTTAGCCCAGAGCACTCTGATAGTTTAAATGCCAGTCACTGCCCCAGGAAGCAGGGCTGCACCATGTGGGGTGGCAGGAAGTCGCCGACACTAAGGCTTAGGTGACCAGGGCCAAGAAGACTGTCACCACAGAGATAACAAGTTGTCAGCGGCCCGTTATGTCAATTAGTGGTTGTGTGGGTTGGTGGAACAGGTGACACCAGTGGAAGACGATTTCTGAGAAGGACACAGTGTCTGTGGGCAATGAGCTGGTTAGTGACTGCTAAAGAAATCAGCAATGAAGTTAAGGGTGAAATTAATGATGAACTGACCATGAGTGCAAGTCAGCAAACATCAGCAGAGATTTCCACAATGGAAAAAGTTTCCAGACCCTCTTCCTCCTTTCTTCCCAAGACTAGGAGTGGACGAAGGGGCACACGTGCACACAGTGCATATGCATGCGCATACTCACTGAAAGTGAGGGTTCCATGGGATTCTTCAATCTTATGTCATCGACACTGTCGTCAGAGAGCACTTTTAGGAAGATGCCTGTGTTCTCCATTTCTGAGCTTCTCTAGAATGGAGCAAGTCTCAGCTAGCCACCGCTTTCCAACCACTGCTTTCTGGAAAGATTAATCGTTCTAACAGTGATATAACAAAGTATAATAGTGGTAATAATGATATAATGATATCATCTGACTGCACTCTAAAACCTTTCCTATGCATTATCCCACCTGAAGCTATCAGTATTAGGGTGCTGTGGAGAAAAGCAAATAAAAGTGTTGCAAAGTACTTTGTAAATAATTAAATATCTGTCATTCATCCCAGTAGTATTCTTTTTTTTTTTTTTTTTTACAATAGCTTTTACATTAAAAAAAAAATACCATGAACTACTTAGGGGTTTATCTCACAAAATACACTCAAGATGTATATTCCGAAGATTATAATATTGTTAAGATAAACTGATAAAACCTAAATAAATGAAGACACTATATCTGAGCTTTGAAATACTCATCAATGCTAACATACCATTTCTCTACGTGTTGATTGAGGGTTTCAATGGAATCCCAAGCAAAATCTACAAATTGATTCCAAAAGTTATATGGAATTGCACAGGATCTAGAAAAACAAAAAACAACTTTGGAAAAAATAAGGTTGAAGAAGTCCGATGTTCTTTTTTTTTTAATAGTTTATTGTCAAGTTGGTTTACATATAACACCCAGTGCTCATCCCAACAAGTGCCCTCCTCCGTGCCCATCACTCCCCTTCCCCTCTCCCCCCACCTCCATCAGCCCTCAGTTTGTTCTCAGTATTCAAGAGTCTCTCATGGTTTGCCTGCCTTCCTCTCCCCCACTATTTTCCCCCTTCTTCTCCCCCACAGTCCTCTGTTAACTTCCTCCTAATCCACCTATATGTGCAAACATATGGTATCTGTCCTTCTCTGCCTGACAGAACACCCTCAAGTTCCATCCACGTTGCTACAAATGGCCAGATTTCATTCTTTCTCATTGCCCTGATGTTCTGATTTGAAGCCATAATGTCAGGCTATAGTTCTGGAGATAGAGCTTTTCTGGCATCTGCTTTCATCCCTAAGAGGAAAGGAGCCTTAGGCAATGTTAAGGGCTTTCACCATAAATAAGCCAGCTTAAAATCTGTTAACATCAGTCCTCCCTTTAAATTGTCCTTCTGCCTTTTAAAAATGTTGCTGTGCTAAACCGAAAGGAGTAGAGGAAAGGTTTCAAAGCAAGTGGATAGAAAAGGCTTCAAACAAGCTCCTTAGCCAGGAACAGAGTGCAAGATTAACATTTAATGGCACCAACTCCTTCACAAAGTCATTTTATGACATTGGCTTTTTTCTTGACCTTTTAGCCAATACACAGAGTCATGCTTCTCCTGGAGGGGACCCACGCCCACCCCACCTCATGCTATCTCACCCTTTGGTAGGAAACTTTACCCTGGAGATATTTTTTTCCATTACCCTTTTAACAACGGTGTAATTAGCACATAATCTAAAAGGTTAAGAACCACCTACATCTTGATTTACTTGTTATCCAAAAGAATAAGCCAGGTACAATAGTTAATTTTTGTTGCTTGCCTTCAGGCTCTGAGGTAATTCCACTTACTTTAAAGTTATGCATTTGCAGGTTAGTGGTGGCCCCCTATCTTTAAACAAGTAAAGGTAGTTTGTACTTTTTGTCATTTTGCTTTTTGGCTGATTTGATATTTGCCTAAAAACCACTGATGGTTATATAATAATGGGCAAATTCCCTTACCCCCAGGAATGTTACATATATGAAATGGGTTGACTTGAGGATGAAAAGAGAGAAAGGATTCCCCTAACTGTGGACCCCAAGTTGCAGAGGTCAAGGTAAGAGGGGGTAGGACTTTCCGGGGTTGTAGTCAGTAACCTTCCGTGGACCCAGGGACTTTGGTCCTGATGGGATGTCTCTGGGCAAAATGTGTGTGTTTACACCTAAAGAGATATGTGTTAAAGGGCTATCGTGTTGGCCTGAAGCACCCATAGTGACCCAGGACCCACAGGCATGATGGTAGACCAGCAGTTATGAGCTCATCGGTGGTTCTAACTCATTAAAGCCTTTACTTGGGTAGCCGGATATCATATCAGACTATACTGTAAACAGATATCAGTGGTGAAATCTGCCCAAATCACCACAGATGATTGGACAGTGGATGGAAAGAAGGTATCAGATGACTGGCTGGCCCATTTATGCTAAAAAAATTTTTTTTATTAAATCTTTATACATTTTTGAGAGAGAGCGTGAGCAAGACAGAGAGTGAGTGGGGAAGGGGTAGAGAAAGGGAGACACAGAATCTGAAGTGGGTTCCAGGCTCTGAGCTGTCAGCAGAGCCTGATGGCCCCATGTGGGACTTGAACTCATGAACTGTGAGATCATGACCTGAGCCAAAGTCGGACGCTTAACCTACTGAGCCACCCAGGCGCCCCTGGCTGGCCCATTTAAAGGGATCATTTTTATCCTGGACAGGAAGCTTAGAAAATGTTTGGGGTGACAATTTAGGGATATTATTAGTGAGTTTGTAAATCATACCAAAAATGGTTGTGAATTTATAGGAAAATCAATTACAATTGTTTCCAACTGACTATTAGCAATAACTAAATATTTAAATGCAATACATTTCTTTGATTTTGTGAGGATGTTTGGTAAGATGCTGTCATAACTGTGGATGTTGGCTGTTGGAAGTGTCAGTGTCAGAGAGGATTTAAGTGTTGGAAGCATCTGGGGTGCCTGGCTGGCTCAGCCAGTAGAACATGAGACTGTTGATTTTGGGCTTGTGAGTTTGAGCTCCACGTTGGGTATAGAGATGACTTAAAAAATATATTTAAAAAATAAGTAAATAGTTGGAAGCATTTGTGTGTGGCACTGAGAGTACATGGGGAATACATGACATGGCTGGCTGGCTTCTGTGGCCCAGGCACAATACAGGTCACCAGCAGGCAATGTTCTGGTTAACGCTCCAGATCGATATATCCTGGCAAAGCCGATTCCAGCAGTCTGTCCCCACTTATAGCCAGCTGCCCTTCCATCCATTGTTGTAGTAAATATCTACTGAGTGGCCTTTCTATCTCAGCTATTGGTCTGGGTGCTGGAGAGAGAGCACTCAGCAAAGTCCTAACCTCATGTACCTTTTTTTTTGTAGCAGAACAGAGAGTAAACAAATATGTCAACATATAACCTAATGTCAGGAGGTGATGGGTGCTCTGAAGAGAAATAAAGCAGGGCAGTGGGGAGGGGCATGTCATTTTAGAAGATAGTATGATCAGGGGAGGCCTCCCTCATGAGGTCACCTGGAGGTCAGGTCCTGAAGTGGGAAGAGGACTCTAAGTGTATGTGGCCAATGAAAAGTCCAGTAGTGGCTCCTGAAGCTGTCAGAAAACCCCTGTGACATGAGGGAGGGGACTATATGAAGGAGCCCTAGGAGCTTCAGTGGAAGAGAGAACCAGGAGTGAGGTCAGGGAGACCTAGGCAGGCCATGGTAAGACATTGGATGTCATCTTCAGTGGAATGCAAGCCACTGAACTTTTTATCGGGGGAGAGACCCAATCAAATGTACTTTGTTAAATCGGTTTTCTGGGAAAAGTTCCCTTTGTTTGCCATGCAAAAAAATGGCTTGCAGGTGGTGGGTAAGGTCAGAGCAGCTGGGCCATTCCTACTTGTAAGATGGTGGTGGCATGTTTCATGGAGGTGTGATAGTGGAGATGGTGAGAAGTGATCTGTTTTGAAGCTGAAGCCAGTAGGGTTGTTGGGTTGGGTTGGATTGGATTGGATGATGGAATGTGAGAGAAAAGAGCATAGAATGACCCTACTGTGTTTGACCTGAGCAACTGGGTAAATAGAGATGCTTTTCACTGAAATGAGTAAGACTTGAGAAGGAGCAGGCTTTGAAGGGAAAGGTAAGAGCTAGTTATCGATAGGCTAAGCTTGAAACACCTGTTCGATGACAAAGTGGGAATGTCAAACAAGCGGCTAGATATGGAGGAGGGGGCTGAGGGAGAGGTCAGGGATAACATATTAATTTGGGAATTATAGACTATAGATGGTATCCAAAGCCACTGCGCTGGATGAGATCACTGGGGAAGAGGGCACAGCTAGAGAAGATGTCCATGGCCCAGCACTCCCCAGGGAGGGATCATGGAGACAAGGGGCAATCAGCTAAGACTAAGAACAAGAAGCCATGGAGGTCAGAGGCAAGTCAGGAGAGTGCAACCTGGAGATGAGAGGGTTTCAGTAGGAACTGGAGTGCGATCAGCCCTGACCAAGTACAATCAGGATCGATAAGGACTGTGAGTCAACTGAATATTGGCAAAAGAGGGTTTTTCAGGCTACACAGTGGGTATACACATCATGGGGAAAAAATGGGAGAAAATAGAGACTGTGAATATAATAAACTCTTGAATTTTCCTCTGAATAGGAGCAGAGAAATCAGACAGAAACTGGAGGTGATGTGGGTCCAAGGGAGGACTTTTTTAAAAATGAAAGATATTGTAGCATGTTTGTTTGCTGATTTGGATGATTCAGTAGAACAGAAAAAAATGTGATGACGCAAGAGTCCAAATGAATCCCAAAACAAATAACCCAGTTACTCAAAGCTTTTGGATTCCAAGATGTATGCTCCCTTCCTTCTCCATCTGCTTCACTAACACCAGGAGTATAAATTGGTAAGGGTCCCAGATCTAGAGCAGGTAGATGGTAATCATAGGTAATACATGTACTCAAATGTTCAGATTTCTCTTGTAAATTATAACCTCATTATATCTTGACATTTAGTAACAGAATTATACATTTATGTTTACATTCTTCAATCTGTTCCTTTTAAAAAAAATCTCTTAAAACAACAAGAAAAACAGTGAATTGGACCCTTGTGGGTGGATAACTCAGGTTTCAATAGCGACACCTAGTGGCAAAAAATAGCGCTAGCTAAAAAGAATTGAATTCCTGACAGGCAATTTTCCATTTTTTTCTTCCTCAGGTGATAGTAACTGAGACGGACCCTTTGTATTGAATAAACATCCATAAAGTTTCTTGAAGTCGTCTTAAAGGGAAATTCCCAGAGAAGGGAAAAAGCCACTTACCTTGTGAATAGGATGGTGGTGGGGGTTCAGAGTCGTAATTTAATTAAGTAATAAGAACAAACTCTTCTGAGTTTAAATGCTCTTTGAGTAATTTGGGGTATTGGGGTCTCCCCTGACCTGAATTTTTAAGGAGTAATTTGGGCTGTTATGTACCATTGATATGCTAGGAGGGTTCGAATAGACTCTGGTCCATAGAAGAAGGTCTAAAGTTATACTGAACTATGGAGTAGAGGCATAGCAGATGTTCATTTCTGATGAATTTTGGTTGGCTCTTCATTTACAGCTCCTCTCAAGAATGTAGAGGAGTGCCACAGTCACTTTTAAAGGCAGGGTTAAATTTCATCTTTTTTGCCATTTGCTTGGTGCTGCAGAATGTCCTCAGATACGAGAGCTCATGCAATTTCATTAGTGCCACAGACACATCATATTGTGAGTCTTTATTTTAAATAATGAAATGAATAAACTGCACAAATAGATGAAAACATCCAAAATGATAAAGAGAGAAACTCACACAGCTGAAAAAATGTTTCTACCCTGAAGTATTTACCATAATAATATCATAAAAGACCGTGACACATATGGGAACATTACAGGGATTAGGAGATGAGTAAAATTCATGAGTTGGGCCTGGATATCAACTTCTCATTTGGATTCTGAGGCAAAAGAAGAACATGAGGCAGAGTGCTGGTAACTCTCTAGATTTGCAATAGTTTGGTTTTCAAGTACTTTGTGAAAACAGATTGCTTCCCATTCTAATCTGGCCTGGTATGTGTTTTTGTACTAGTTTCATTCTTGGCATTTTTAATATGTAGGGGAAAATTTGTGTTTCATTGGAAATTGTATGTTGTTTATACTCTAGAGGATATCCCTCTGGCTGTTAAGGGATTCTGATGACATGGAAGCCATTTTGTAACTTTGTAAATTGTAGATTACTGACAGTAATAATGCAGCAGGAATGCAGAATAATTCTTGTGTATACATATGCAAATTATGTTCTGTTTAGTAGAGGCTCAATGGACTTCCTGCTCCTACAGCGAAAGGGGTCAGCTTTGCCTCTATACGTATATTCGTTTCAATATTCCTGCTCTTTAAATATTTCATTAAAAAGTTTCTTTTAATGTTTATTTATTTTTGAGAGAGAAAGAGATAGAGCATGAGCAGGGGAGGGGCAGAGAGAGAGGGAGCAGCATAATCTGAAGCAGGCTCCAGACTCTGAGCTGTCAGCATGGAGCCTGGCTCAGGGCTCAAACTCACAAGCTGTGAGATCATGACCCAAGCCAAAGCTCTATGGTTAACTGACTGAGCTACCCAGGCATCCCTAAATATATAAATTTTTTTTAACTTCTCTCTTAAACTCATTGTAAGACTCTTACCAGTTTCATGAATTTAATCAACACATTTTCACTGCATATTTATATTTATTGTCATGATTCTGCCCTATTTTGAAAATTGTCTGTTGAAATGATCACTTTTGAAGTTACCAAATTATTTTGAAAATAGTATTTTTGAAAATTATCACTTTTTCCATCTTTAAAAAAAATCTTATGTTGCCTTGATTTTATATTGCCTTACTATATTTTATATAGATTTTAAGTTGCCTTAAATCCTTTCTGAAATAAGTTGGGGTATAAATGAATAAAGAGTAAGCGCTTAAAAATCAAAATGTTTAGGTGATCTCTAAAGTTCCTTCCTTGATATTCTATTCATCTGGGAACAGGAAGTTCAGAGTAAACCTTTTTTTCTGATACAGTTTTTCTTTTGTTGTAGTAAAATATATGTACAACATACAATTTACCATTTTTTAAGGCATAGGCTTTTCTTGAAAGAGAGAGAGCCAGTGAGCACTGGGGAGGAACAGAGAGAATCTTAAGCAGACTCCATGCCCAGCACAGAGCCAGGGGTGGGGTTTGATCTTAAGATCCTGAGATCATGACTTGAGTCGAAACTATGAGTCAGCCTCTTAACCGACTGAGCCACTCAGGCACCCCTTAAGGCATATGCCTTTAAAAAAGGAGGGTATGAGAGTTCCCTGAGAAAATAAAATTGATCCAGGAAACAGTGGTGTATTAGCCATGTGCCAAGTTCAGAATTTGAACCCTGCTGATTTGCCATTGGGTTCTCCACCAGTCCATTTTCATTATTTGGAACAAAGGACGTTAACAACATGTTGCAATTGGGTAGATAGAGCGTGGGTTACCCTACTTCCTATTGTCACTGTTGGAAACTACAAATGATTGACTTAAATAAGTTTTTGAAAACAAAATTCAGCGATGGAGTTTCCTGTAATGACCATGCTACCTGTGACAATTGTTAGGCAGGGAAAAAGCAATCTGAGTACTCACCGTCATGCAGGATACTTGTGAGTAGAATTATATCCCAGTATATGCTTACTGTTGGTTTTGCTTTAGGAAGTTGGAAAAAATGAGGGAAGGACTCGTTTACAATTGACCACGGTTTTTAATCATCGTGTAACTCAAGACAGAAAAAATGTCTTTGTGGTTTTATAAAAGACTCTGTGTTATATGATCTATCAAAATTGAAAGTGCCTGGGACAGGCCCTTCATCATTGTTGTCATCATTGTCATTATTGATGAAGAAACTGAAGACACAGGATAGACAAAAGGATGCTACTATCCCTCTTGTCCTTGATGAAATACAAGACCAGACATTACCCCAAGCACATCTGCCCTGTTATTGCACTTCTGCCTGAAGGAGCGTGTCATAATTATTCAAATAGTCTAGAGAACCAGGATCCCAGAAAATGGGGTGGATCATGAAGGGCTGGGGCTGTCCCCACTCCAGGCCACTGAATCTCACTGAACCTGAGCAGGTGGCTGTCCCCAAAAGAGAAGTTGTTCTGAAGGCTTTCATTTCTTTCTTTGGGACATAAACTGTGAACTAGAAGAGACACTCAGTCATAACTCTCAGAGACAAGGATGGATGAAATTTTTTTCCTTAATGGAAATATTTTCTTGTTTTTTTAAAAAAAAATTTTAATATTTTATTTATTTCTGAGAGAGAGAGAGACAGCGTGAGCAAGGGAGGGTCAGAGAGAGAGGGAGACACAGAATCTGAAACAGGCTCCAGGCTCTGAACTGGCTGTCAGCACAGAGCCTGATGCAGGGCTCGAACCCATGAACCGTGAGATCATGACCTAAGCTGAAGTCAGACGCTTAACCGACTGAGCCACCCAGGTGCCCCAATGGAAATATTTTTAAAATAACCAGCACAATATTTTTATAGAGATGTTCTTCATAGGAAAATTGCAAACATTACAAATACCTTTCTGAAGAACAAACTCATAGTCTGTGTTTTGGGAAGGTGCAAACTAATGTTGACAATACTTCCCTTGAGAAAAATACATAACACTGAAGAAACCTCTCATTTGACCTATCATATAATAATATGTACATAATGTATTTGTATACTTTCATTTTTCTTACATAAATCATTTCCATAAAGGATCATTTGTGATTTGTGATTTCCTTTCTTGAAATAGGACCTGAGCTGAGCAGGCTCTATATCATGTCCAATACAATATTTTTTAGTAGCTCAGTTTTATCACCGTAGGATAAGAATTCTATCCCAAAGAAGCAACTTTAAAAATGAGAAAGTTTATGCACTAAGGTGTTCTATGTGTCACCATCCATATTAATGAAAGAAATATTAATGTAGCTTAAATAAAAAGTAGCATTTGCCTATTCAAGAAAATACTAAAGTCTTATTAGAAATGCTTACAATTATATATAATGTAATAGAAAGTGCTTATTAGAAAACAAGTGTAAAGGGTGTTTAGTTATAAAAACTAATATTTGCTCATTAAAAGTCCAAAAGCCAAATGTATAAAAACACATAAATCCTTTCCAACTTTTCTCCATTCTTCACACCTGAAGTAACTGAAGTTAATAGTTTATGTGTAACCTTATAAATATCCACAAACAAGTATAGGTGACTTCATGGTTTGATATTTACAAATATAGGATTATAGTGTACATGTCGTTCAGCGATTTGTTTTTTTCAATTAATAATATTTCATATATATCTCTCCAGGTCAACGGATATATTTGGATATAAGTTTACTTGTTTTTTTTAAAATTTTTTAATGTTTTATTTATTTCTGAGAGAGGGAGAGAGAGACAGCGTGAGCAGGGGAGGGTCAGAGAGAGAGAGAGAGACAGAATCTGAAGCAGGCTCCAGGCTCTGACCTAGCTGTCAGCACAGAGCCCAACATAGGGCTTGAACCCACGAACTGTGAGATCATGACCTGAGCCGAAGTCCGACACAACCTACTGAGCCACCCAGGTGCCCCTAAGTTTACTTGTTATATCAAACAGATTACAAAATATAGAACCTTAAATGAGACAGAGGTTTATATATCTGTGATGGCTAATTTTCTGTATCAATCTGACTGGACTAACACAGCTATTATAACTATGCTTCATGAGCATAAATATGAGATAAAGGTAAACATACTGGAAACGAATGGAAAGGTAAAAGTCCTCAGCAGAGATATACAAACTATATAAACTTTAGAACTAAAAACTATAGTATCTGAAATAAAAAATTCACTGGATAAAAAAATTCACTGGACGTTTAATGTCAGGATAAAGAAAAGAACCTGCAAACTTGAAAGTACATCAACAGAAATGATCTACTCTAAAGAGCAGAGAAAAAAAAGATTGGGAAAAAAAAAAACCAGGTTCAGAAACCTGTCAAAAGATTGAACAACACATTTCACTGAAGTCCCAGAAGAAGAGGTGAAAAAGTTGGCTTAGACAAAAATTTTAAGGAAAAAGATGGCTGAAAACTTCTCAGAGTTTAGTGAAAGCCATAAATTTAGAGGTTCAATAAGTTGAGCCATCCCCAAACAGGACCATTCCTAGATACTTCATAGTCAAATTTCCACAAAAAAAGAAAAAAAATCTTAAGAGCAGCTAGAGAAAAAGGACACATTATGTATGGGGTGGGTGGGTGGTGGGTGGAGGGATCACTATGGAATTCTCATCAGAAACCACAAAGTTTTTCTCCTCGGAAACCACAGACAATAGAGGAACATATTTAAAGTGGTAACAGAAAAGAATTGTCAATCTAGAATTGTATAGCCTGACAAAATTACCTTCCAGAATGAAGATGAAATAAAAGATATTCTTGAAGGAGGAGAATGAATGGACTTTTGGCCCTACTCTGAAAGACATGTGGGGGCATCTGGGTGGCTCAGTTGGTTAAGCTTCCAACTCTTGATTTCAGCTTGGGTCATGATCTCACAGTTTGTGAGATCAAGGCCAGCATCCGCCTCTGCACTGACAGTGTGGAGCCTGCTTGGGATTCTCTCTTTCCCTCTCTCTCTGCCTCTCGCTACCCGCTCAAAATAAATAAATAAATAACTTTTTAAAACAATTGAAGTCATACAAAGTGTGCTCTCTGAGCAAAATGGAATTAAGCTAGAAATCAATAAGAGAAAGATGTCCGGAAGTCCAAATATCTATGAATTAAAATTTAATAAATATCTCCTGAGTGTTTCACCAAAGCTTTAGCAAAGCAAATCCCCATGTATGAGAGTGTTTGTTCCCTGGAGAGAACTTCTTTTTTCAAAGGTGGTTTGCAGGACAAATGAGATTCAGGACTAATCTCTGGTACAAATACCTTAGAAGAGGAGTATATTAATAGAAATAGCATGGCATCTGGGACACTTGTGTGACATCAAGAAAAACACTTTACCTCTTTCTCACTTCCCTGTAGCAGAGTCACTACAGAACTCTAGAGTCTGAATATTGGGCTTCCAAATCTGATGTCATCACTTACTCATGTGTGATCCTAGGCAAATTAATTAACTTCCCTGTGCTTCAGTTTCACCACCTGTGTAATAATAATAATAACACTAATAATAATTCAGGTCAGTATATGTGGTGATTTGTCTGGGACAGTTCCCTTATGTTTGTTTTTCACCTATAATTAGTAATAGTGTCCTGGTGTTGGTAGTAAATTATATGCTCACTGCAATAACAGTACCTGTATATCACCGAGTTGTTGAGAGGGTTGAATTTGTTATTATGCATGGCATTTTAGAATGGTGCAGGCAGTCAGGCTCATATCCATCCCTCCAGTATATTTGAGCGCCTGCTGTGGTCCAGGTGCTTTTCTAGATACTAGGCTATAATGCAGATACTGCATTCAGAGTCTGGAGCCTGGCATAGGGATTAAGAGCACAGACTGTGATGCTAGATTACCTGACTATGAATCCTTGCTCTACTCTCTATTAGCTGTGTGACTTTGAGCAAGTAATTTTAGTGTACACCTGACATGGGCTGTTACAAAGTTTGAAATGGGTTAATAGTTGCAAAGCATTTAGATCAATACCTGTTAGATGGTCAGTGCTATATAAATATTTGTTAAATAGAACTTATATTCCAAATGTTAGGAAGATTTAATGCACTAGTATATGCAATGTTTATATGCATTTATAATGGATAATTTACCTTTTATTACTACAGTTATCCATTCTGGTGTTTTTCTCAAAACAAAGGAAACCTCTAAAGGTGAACTGATGGCTCCTCCACTTTTAGACTGTAGACTTCAAGGAACTGGTAGAAGACTTTTTTTTTTCTAGCTTAAAAAAATACAGTCGTGTTTGTATTCTCGCAATAACCACAGTATTATTAATATGGCTCTTATAGGCTCAAAGACTTTCCAAGGTCACAGAGCATTGCGTCTTTTGATCAAGACTTTGGACAAGCTATTAAGGTGAATGTTGCTATTTCAATGTTTCTAGAGGACAGTAAGCAAGCTTCTCAATGAGTCCAGAACAAGTTCAAGTAACACATTATCAAAACCAACATGAAGAAGCTAGATTGTTCCGTTATCAGAGATAGAAAAGCCGTAATAATGAAACCTTCATTCAAACACAGGCAGTCTAGCTCCAGAGAGCACGTACACACATTGCAGCAATAGGAAGGGAAGAGATCCTAGAGTTGACTATAAATACAACAGTAAGCCCTTACCTTTCATGGGGTGGGATAACACAGCCTCCCAAGCGTGCCCTGCAGCCTAACTGTATCTGCCGCAGTGTTTAAGGACCCTTCCCACCCACCAACTCCCTAGCTTTGATGGATTTTCTCCATCACTGTTTCCAACATCCATACGCACAGAAGGTAGTTTATTTTCTGTTAAGAGACTCCAAACATTTCCAATGGCTAATGCTTGTGGGTCTAATTCAGGATTTGCTGGCTGAAACCCAACTACAATGACATTTGTATGCCATAATATACGCAACTGATGCACTCAGCAATGCTCCCTCCTCACCCCCAGCCTCCTGGAATGTGCAAAATGTGCTTGTTAAGTATCATAATCCTTTTTACTTGGAGTGTCTTTTCTCCTGGAGCCCTGCAAGTGCTCTCTGCTAATGGCCTATTTTTAAGGATCTCCTTGAGACCGAAAATGGCACCCAGGCCTTAAATCTAATAGAATCAGAGCCTGTCCCCATTTTCAACATTTCTAATATGCTCAGAAAGAGGCCCTGAAACATGGACTCCTTTACCTCTGGTTTCTCATGGGCCTTAGGGAAGTCCTGATTTGGAAGACGTACCTTTCACTTAAGCTTAAGCTGCTTTTGCTGATGACATCTGACCATGAGCTGCTGTTCAGTGTCCCCGAAGTGGGCCATCAGCTTTTGACTCATGTCCTAGGCTTCTCTGGATAAATGTGTGGTTTTTCGTGGCTCTAAACGGAGAAGAATAAAAAGCGTAGACTAAAAATTTCAGAATTATAAAGAAAGGGAATAATCATTTTTCTCTTCAAATACTAATCATTTTAGATGTGTAATTTTAATGATGCATTTCTCCTGCTTTATAGTTCTTGCAAGGAAGACTTCCTTTCCTTTCTTCATTCTATTCCTGGACTCCCTTCCAGCTATTAGCGAAAGCCAGAGGTGAAGCCCCATTGAGTAAAACTGCCAGGAATCCTATGATTCACTCAGTGGGTGTTTCTGAATAGTTAATCTTGTGGTGGGTGTTATTTTTACTACCGGTTATGAGTCTCTGACTCTTGAAATGCCAGGCAAAAGCATTTGAGAGAGGAGACAAAGGATAAAAGGACGAAGAATCTGAGAAGATGTGCTTTTTCCCCAGAAGCCCTTTCTGTCTTCACATCACGGGGAATAGCAGAATCATCAAAAACCCATTTATAATTAGTGGTAGTGAAAACAGGAGTTTTGGGGAATATCAGTCCTGAACAATGTCAAGAGCAGCAAATCCTTTTTTTTGTTTGTTTGTTTTTTGAAGTAGGCTTCACGCCCAGCATGGAGCCCAATGTGGGGCTTGAACTCATGACCATGAGATCAAGACCTGAGCTGAGATCAAGAGTCAACCTGAGTTGAGATCAAGTTGGATGCTTAACCAACTGAGCCATGTAGGCATCCTAAGTGTGGCAAATCCTGATAAATTTTGCAAAAGATACAGGATTTTAAAGAGTTGAAATACAGAATGTCATACATTAGTTGCTAAACTCATATGGCTCTACGTAAGGTAATTTTTAAAAATGAATGTTATAATGTAAGAGAAAATTCCCTTTAAAAAGAATTGATAGATAGATAGGTAGATAGATAGATAGATAGGAATGATCTTTTATTATGGAAATTGCCAGAGCCACATGTCACTGATCTACGTCACACTGATTAATGCCTGATGAATGAGAGAAATTCAAGAGTGAGGTATTCAGTGTTGTCAGTGAACTGGCCACATTGGTCTCAAGGATTTTCCCCAGGGGGTTAAATTCTTACTGTCACCAAATGTAGCCACCAAGAAGAAACTTGTACTATCTCTGTGCTTCACCAGGGGCAGAGGACCCAATAAGAGTAGTTGTCCCCAGTTATCTGAAACTAGAATGTTCTTATGAAAATTTCCTAAAGTGGTAATGGCATAAAATGAAGAGGCAATTACCTACCTTTAATCTATATGGAAACTTTATTAAGCATTCCCAGACCAAAAACATAACCTCTCTTAGGCTTCTCTAATACCTTAGGATGCATCTTGCTAACAGATGCACGAAGTACATCAAGATAAAGCACAGATGCTCACAGACACAGTTCAAAGCCAGGCGGCTTGCTGCTGAGATGTAGCTCCCAGGGAAGGAGCTTGGCGGGGCAACTCTCACTGCCTCTACAAGCCTCACTGCAAAACAAATGCCAAATACTATTTTCACTTTTCACCCATTTTCCTAAAAGCAAAAATCTTCTCGAGATTACTTTTGGTTAGAGAAAAACTTCCTTCTGTAGCTCTTTCATAAAAGGGGTGTCACGTGCATTCCCGAACAGTGGAAGGGACCTGTGTTAGAGCCGGGGCAGGAGCTATGCGTGAAAGGGCTTGTTTGTGAGCTAGCATGTGAACTCACAACAGAAGCCTCCTCTGAGTTATTTATTAGGCTCGTCTTCCTCCTCAGCTCCCGCACATCCAGAGATGCAACTTGGTTTTCTCCCTTTTTGCAGTGAAATCCATCCAATTTGCCACGGGGTATTTATTCATTCTGCATTTGCTGCTCAAATGCAGGCAAATCAGCCCATTTACCTGCTCTAAAAATACTGTGATTTAAGGTTATGCTAATAGAACATATGAGTCTCTGGAGCTTCCTGGCATTCAGAAGCGGAGGAACAAGTCATGCCATACTTAATAATCAGGTTTTTATTATATGGCTCTGTACTAGCTTTGGCAGTACATTTATTAAATAATTTTTACCAGCATCATATTAATTGGCAAGCAGCCTTGTTTGGTGGGGAAGACATGTTTTTGAGTAAAGCACAGCTGTATTTTAACTCTGGTGTTCCTACTCAGCAACTCTGGGACCTCCAGAGAGGAACACTTTGCCCCTCTAACCTATGTTCCTCAGTAGAAAATATAAGTGATGCTACCCAGCTATGGAGGAGTGAAAGCGATACCATATTCAAGTTGTTGGTAGAGTGGCTGGTCCGAGGAACACACTTTGAGAACCAGAGCCTAGTGCCTACTGTATTTTGTTTTTTTAAACAGGACGATAAACCTTCTATTCACACTGATGGCTCCTGCTTTTATTTTTCTAACACTACCAGAATTTAAAAATTCTGTCTTGACAAAAATCTCCTGTCTTCAGTTACTAAGGTTTTTTTTCTCTGTTATGAATGGAATTTTTATAAATTTTATAAATTGCATTTCTTCATGTAGCAATACAATTGATTTGTGTGGATTTCTCTTATATTCTGGAACTCTCACTAATTTTAATTTCCTGCATTTTGTTGTTGTGCTTGTTAACTTGCTTAAGTATACAAATCATCGGTGTAACAGGTACATTAGCTGAAAGCAAGTACAATCAGAAAACAATTTTATTCTTTCTCCCACTACCTGTTAAATCACACTCTTTCCTTTTGCCTCTGGACAAAATCTGTGATAGGTCTCATGATTTCTCTGGTCCATCTTTGGTTATTAAAAATCTTTTGATACTAAAAGTCCTTAACGGTTGTTTGTGTTTGGCTCCAAATCTATCACATCTCAGGCTAGCCCAAGTGCCCAAGCAGGCTCCTGTAGTGTCCCCTGCTGGTCCGGGTGTTACTTCTTTAATTTCTGCATCTCAGGGACAGTGGAGGGTCCTAGGAGAAGGGTCATTGGTTTCTCTGTGTGTGTGTGCATGTGCATTAGAGACTGTAGGCTGGAAACTTTACCTTCTGGTATATGACTACTTATATATTTTGATGATTGGTTCAGCCCTACTGGTATAGATTGGCTTGGGATCATCCTTATTCTTAAGTAATAACAAATTGACTGGTCATGTCCAACGCCAAGTCACTGATTAAAATTTTATCTCATATAGGGGCGCCTGGGTGGCTTAGTCGGTTAAGCGTACGACTTTCGCTTAGGTCATGATCTCGCGGTTCGTGGGTTCGAGCCCCGCGTCGGGCTCTGTGCTGACTGCCAGCTCAGAGCCTGGAGCCTGTTTCAGTCTGTGACTCTCTCTCTCTGACCCTCCCCTGCTCATGCTGTCTCTCTCTCTCTCTCTCCTAGAAATAAATAAAACATTTAAAAAAAAATAAAATAAAATTTTATCTCATATAGGGGCGCCTGGCTCAGTAGGTAGAGCATGTGACACTTGATCTCAGCTCATGAGTTCAAGATCTACATTGGGCATGGAGCTGACTTAATTAAAACAAAAACCAAACCAACCAACCAAACAAACAAAACTTTTATCTCATATATTAGCCACAATGCTAAATTTCATTTTAATATTAAAGCCTTTCCTCTACCCCAGATGAGGAAAGATGGAAAAATCAGCTTCTCTCTTTCCTTGACTGTAGTTTCTGCTTCCCTCTTTTCCAGGCACCAGGATGGCTCTGGCACCTCCACGGGTGACGGGGGGCAGGGGGGTGGCTGAGAGACAACTGATAAGAGCCAGGAAAGGTGCAAATCCATAGGCACAAATGTAATCTGGTGCTGGTGTCTTTGATGTTGGCAGTACAGAATACTGTCTGTAAAAAGTAGATAGCTACTGCCTATATTTCTAAGACTGTAACAAATCAGAGTGTATGCTAATAGGGGCTATAGTTATGATACAAGTGGCAGGCAGGATCGAGTGTCGATACTGCCACCAACTGGGCACAGAATGTAAGGCAGCACTTTCTCAGAGCAAACTGAACAATAGTTTATGCTTTTAAGGAAAGACCAGTAAAGAAGAATCGTTAAGGCAACATGTATACACCTTTTAAAAGCAGTTTGGTAAAAAGATGGAGAGAGAATAAAAAGTAGCTAAAATGTGTGTATATATATTTACAATAATCTTCACTTATCAAACCACATTACCAAGAAATGCAAAACATAAAGGAAAAAGAGAAGAAAACGGAATCCCTTCACCCTAAAACAAATATGGTTAAAATTTTGGTGTATTTTTTTTTAGTATTTTTCCTGTCACAATAATAATTACTAGGTAGGGGCACCTGGCTGGCTCAGTCCTAGAGCATGTGACTCTTTATCTTGGGATTGTGAGTTCAAGCCTCACATTGAGTGTGTAGATTACTTAAAAATAAAATCTTTTTTAAAAATTACTAAGGGGCCACCTGGGTGGTTCAGTCGGTTAAGCGTCCAACTTCGGCTCAGGGCATGATCTTGTGGTTCGTGGGTTTGAGCCCCGCGTTGGGCTCTGTGCTGACAGCTAGCTCAGAGCCTGGAGCCTGTTTCAGATTCTGTGTCTCCCTCTCTCTCTCTGACCCTCCCCTGCTCATGCTGTCTCTCTCTCTCTCTCTCGTAAATAAATGAAACATTAAAAAAATTGTTTTTCATTAAAAAAAATGACTAGGGTGCTTCAGTGCTCAGTCGATTAAGTGTCCGACTCTTGATTTTGGCTTAGACAGGTCATGATCCCATGGATCGTGGGTTTGAGGCTTGCATCAAGGGTTGTTCAGAGCCTTCTTGGGATTCTCTCTGTCTCCCTGCTCATGTGCTCACTCTCTCTCTCAAAATAACTAAACTTAAAAAATTACTAGGTGATATTTAGCAAGCTCATATTATATGCCAAATACATTTTAAAATGTTTTAAAAATATTCTCTCAACAGATGAATAATAAAATGGGGTGTATACAACTCAGCCTTAAAAAGGAAAGAAGTTCTGACACATGCTATATCATGGATGGACCCTGAAAACACTATGCTAAGTGAAATAACCAGACACAAAATGATAAATGATTGAATGATTCCATTTATGTGAGGTACCTAGAATAGGCAAATTCATAGAGACAGGGAGTAGAATAGAGGTTGCCAGGGGCTAGGGGACTGGTTTCTGTTTGCAACACTAAGACAGTTTTGGGAAGAGATAATGGTGATGGCCACACATATTGTGAATGTACTTAGTGCCACTCAATATTTTAAACATGATTAAAGGGTAAATTTTACATTATGTATATTTAACCACAAAAGTATGTTCTCATTCAAATATCCTAACAGTTCTACAAGTTATACAATAGATGGATTTGACTCGGGCAATCTGACTACAGATGTCATGTTTTTTCTCCATATTTTTAAAAAGAGAGAGAACGGTATAAAGAACCTCTGCGTACACATCACCCAGCTTTAAGTTACCTGCTTACAGCCAATCTTTTTTTTTTTAATTTTTTTAATGTTTTATTTATTTCTAGGAGAGAGAGAGAGACAGCGTGAGCAGGGGAGGGTCAGAGAGAGAGCGAATCACAGACTCTGAAACAGGCTCCAGGCTCTGAGCTGGCAGTCAGCACAGAGCCCGACACAGGGCTCGAACCCACGAACCGTGAGATCATGACCTAAGCGAAAGTCGGACGCTTAACCGACTAAGCCACCCAGGCGCCCCCGCTTACGGCCAATCTTGTTTGGTCTGTTCCCCACCCACTCTCTGTCCTACACCTATGCTATGTTGATGCAAATCCAGACATCATACCATTTAATCTGCAAATACTTCAATAATTTTTATTTTATTTTTAATTTCAAAATTTGTTTAGTTTGGATTATTTTTAAATGTTTATTTATTTTTGAGAGAGAGAACGTGAGTGGGGGAGAGGGAGAGGGGGCCATGGAATCCAAAGCAGACTCCAGGTTCTAAGCTGTCAGCACAGAGCCCGATGCAGGGTTTGAACTCATAGGCTGTGACATCATGAACTAAAGTGAAGTCAGTTGCTTAACCAACTGGGCCACCCCGGTGCCCCTCCAATTGCCTTATAAATTAGGACCCAAATAAGACCCACATATCACAATTGGTTGAGGTTTCTAACTTTTCTAACAGTAACAGTAAGTTCTCCATCTTTTGTCATTGTTCTTACATTATTTTGTTGTTGTTGGCTGGCTATTGTTTTTGTCTGTGATGTGTGTCATTTGTTCTGTGGAGTTTCCCACAGTTTGGAGTTTGCTCATGGCATCTTTTGGAGTGACTGAATGTGTTCCTTTGTCCCCTGTATTTCCCATAAACTGATGGTGGGATCTGGAGGCTTCCCCAGTTTCAGGACCTGCTGTTTTGGCAAGAAGTCATAGGTAGTGCTCTAAACTCTCATCAGGAGGCACAGAATATCCAGACATCTGTTGCATTTTTGTGATGTTAGCTGTCATTAATAATTACTGTCCAGACCATTAATTCACTGAGGATTGGGAAATGATGGTGTTCTCTCTTAATGTATTGGCTGGAATACTTTTATAAAGGAAAATATTCCGGGGCACCTGGCTGGCTCAGTTGGTTGAGTGCCCAGCTCTTGGTTTTGGCTCAGGTCATGATATCATGGTTCCTGAGTTTGAGCCCCACGTTGGGCTCTGTGCTGGCAAGTGTGGAGCTTGCTTGGAATTCTCTCTATCTCTCTCTCTGCCCCTCTCCCACTCATTCTCTCTCTCTCTCTGTCTCTCTCAAAATAAATAATAAAAATTTTTAAAAGAAATAAAGGGAACCCCTGGATAGCTCAGTCAGTTAAACATCTGACTTTGGCTCAGGTCATGATATCATGGTTCCTGAGTTCGAGCCCCACGTTGGGCTCTGTGCTGGCAAGTGTGGAGCTTGCTTGGAATTCTCTCTCTCTCTCTCTCTGCCCCTCTCCCATTCATTCTCTCTCTCTCTCTGTCTCTCTCAAAATAAATAATAAAAATTTTTAAAAGAAATAAAGGGACCCCCTGGATAGCTCAGTCAGTTAAACGTCTGACTTTGGCTCGGGTTATGATCTCGCTGTCTGTGAGTTCAAGCCCCATATCAGGCTCTGTGCTGACAACACGGAGCCTGGAGCCTGCTTCAGATTCTGTGTATCCCTCTCTCTCTGCTCCTCCCCTGCTCATACTCCGTCTCTTTCTCTATCAAAAATAAAGACTAAAAACAAAAAATCAAGAAAAATTTTCCTTTACCAACTTTTTGGTCACCAAGGTCCAGTTTGTAAAGAAAGGGCAGGGTGAATACCTGATTATTTCTCTTTATTTGCCAGTCCTTAAAACAGTGTGTCAGTTTCTTGACAGAGAGCTTTGTTTTTCTTAATACCATTTTGAGCTTATGTACTTAAACATATTTGATGCATTTCAATCTGTTGTAGTGACCATGGTAGGCCATGTCCCATGGCCATGCCCCGATCCCAGGAACCTGTGGACATGTTCCATTACACGGCAAAGATAAGTGAAAGTAGCAAATGGAATCAAGGCTGCTAACCAGTTGACCTTAAAATAGGGAGATATCCTGGCTTACTTGGGTGGACCCAATGTGCTCACAAGGGTCCTTAAAAGTAGAAGAAAGAGGCAGAAAGAGGAAGTCAAGGGTCATGGGATGTGAGGGCTCTTCCATTGCTAGTTTCGAAAATGGAGGAAGGTGGTCATGAGTCAAGGACCGCAGGCAGTCCCTTTGCATTCCTGGGAACATCATGCTGGAAAAGGCAAGGAAACAGATTTTCCCCTAAAACTTCCAGAAAGGAATGTGGTCTTGCTGACACCTTGATTTTAGCTCAGTGAGACCCAGGTTGGCCTTCTAACCTATAGATCTGCAACTTGGTGTTGTGTCAAGCAACTAAATTGTGGTAATTTGTTATAGGGGCAATAGAGAACCAGTACAGTTACCATCCTTACTGATGCTCATATTGAGTCATCTTTGGCCAGTGCTTCTAAATCCTTGAGTCTTCTTGCTTTCTGGAATGACAAGGTCTTCCCGGTCCACCTACTGGTATTGCTCTTGCAATTTGACTTCTATCTAAATTTATCTTGCTCTCTTGACTGTAACCAGTGATTTTCAATCCGGAAAATCCAGTCCTTACCATTTGTGTCTTTCCTGAAGAACTCGATACTTTTCATTTCTTTCCATCTATCCTCCCCTATATCACCACAGAATCCTGTTCCATGCTCTTTTTGGGTCTTACTTCCTAACCCCCTAAGGCTGTCCTCAGGCCTCATTTCTTCTTTCTCCACACTGGTGCTAAGTCATCTCATCCATACAGTAATCTCTGCCCATTCCCCATGGCAGTCGTTCCTAAAACTGTATTTCTCTCCCTCATCTCTCTTGGTACCAATACAGGACCCCATTTCCAACTGCTCGTTGTTGATAGTAATCACACATATAAACAGTCAGCACCTCAAATTCATGGCAAAACCTTTACTAGCTTCCCTCTTCTCTTTTCCATTTCTGCTAACGGTTCTCTCTGACACTCAGATTCAAATTCAGGGTGCTGTTTTAAAATCTTCCTTGTCCTATGACCCTTCTAAAATAAGAAATATAACTACTGCCTAATAATTATAATATTTTCACTTTTGTGAAATAAGAATTTTTAAAATTTTGTCCTTGAGTGTCCATTTATGGACAAAGACACACCCCCACCCCATGAGAAGCCAAATAATCATCAGAGATTGCTTTGTAAGCATGGAGAGCATGGGATTAGATGGGATTAGATGGGAGAGCATAGGGATTAGATGGTTTGAAGAGTTAATGGTGTCCAGCTAGGATGGTGTGAGTAATGTGGGTCTTCCATGGAATTGCAACCTTTGAAGTTTTTGCTAAGCATCCCTCTTTACTGAAAAAGCTTAGAGGATATCGGCCAATGTTTCTGCAACTTTTCTGTGCCCCCATGCCTGACCAACCTTCTTTTGATTTTCTTAGAAATACTAGCAACTTCAATTTGGTGGCAGGCGAATCTTTCAGGCATATAAAATCACAAAATTAACTGAGATGGGTATCTGCTAAACTAGAAGTAGACATAGCTGTAAGTTTCTGTTTATTTCATATAACCTTTAAGAAATATCACTTGAGACCTACTATTTATATGTATACCATGATGGTAGATGTGGGCCTTAGTGGCCTGTACATCATTGTGGAGCTCAGCGCCCTCTTGTGTTCACTACAATGTCGAGCACAGCGGCTCTCCAGGATTTGCCAATCTATTTTGAACCACATCTCCTAGCTTATGGGGAATGTCTGAATGTGTCTGTCAGTTCTTTTGTTGGTTTTTAAAAGAAAATTTTAAGGCAGGGCTTGAACTCACAATCCTGAAATCAATACTTGAGCTGCGATCAAGAGTCAGATGCTTAATGGATGGAGCCACCCAGACATCCCTATGTACACAGAGCCAGCTCTAGGAAAAACTGAGGACGTGAAATTCTTCAGCTCCTTTATTTTCTCTTTCATCCTGTTCTCTCTCCAACACTTTCCTTTCCCCCATTTTATAGCCTTCAGAGCTCCCAGACCATATTTGATCCTGTAACTTATTAAGTCATCTAAATTTATGTATTTTTATGCTTCCAAGAAATATTTTCATATATTGGGCATCAAATTATGTTGTATAGATAGATAGATGGAACCAAAGGGAACTCAGTCAGCTGCATCAGATAATGAAGAGCACTGGAGGAGGCAGGGGTGATGAGGAAGAGGGGAGCTGGGAGGCAGTTCTAATTCTGTGACCCCCCAGTAATGTCCTGTATTATGAAAGAGTCTGGAAAATAACTAAACACAGATGGGTGGAATGATTAGACTTTAACAGCCAAGGGCTTTAAACCTCCATGCCTATACTCACCAGCTGTGCAAACTTAAGACAAATTATTTAACTTTCCTGAACTTGAATTTTCTAATCTGTAAAACAGTAATAATAATACCTACCTCACAGGACTGTTAGGAGGACTAAATGAATAATGTATGTAGCATATTAATAGTATACAAAATGTGCATAAAAATTCATATTGAATGAAAGAAAACACGCATAAGCCAAATATAAGTCAAAGCCAAATCAGGACAATGTGAAATTACATATTTTTGTAAAGGTGTGCCCTGAGTGATTCAGAGAGAGAAAAGAACTCTTTTAAATGACTCTGATGAATGATTATTTAAAAATTAAGTGCCATGGTTCTATGCTCCAATGGGAAAAGCGTTTAACTTCAGAAAAGAGCTGGCTTTTTAGCCAAAGGCATGGAACTAACCATGAAGAAAGGGAAAGAGTCACAAACTCTTCCAGAATCTCAAAATGGCTGGGGCGCCTGGGTGGCTTAGTCGGTTAAGCATCCGACTTTCGCTCAGGTCATGATCTCAGTTCGTGGGTTCGAGCCCCGCGTCGGGCTCTGTGCTGACTGCCAGCTCAGAGCCTGGAGCCTGTTTCAGCCTGTGACTCCCTCTCTCTCTGACCCTCCCCTGCTCACGCTGTCTCTCTCTCTCTCCTAAAAATAAATAAAACATAAAAAAAAATGGCAATGACAGCTACAAATTAATGAATAGGACATTCGTACCCTAGCTCAATGTTAAGGCTCAAACAAATATCCAGGATACACTAAACAGGATTAAATTATACACAGTCATGGAATTCTTCTGGTTCTCCCTTCAGATAACTTAAAAAAACATTTATTTTGAACCCCATGACAAGCCAGTCACAGGGCCTGGCAGGCCCATTACCACCTTGAGAATCTCGAGCCAACTAAAGGGTTCCTTGCTAGACTGTTTTTGGATTACGAGAAGACCACCAATTAGGACAGAGGTGGGCACCTGGAAACCTACGAAGTGGCTTGGTTTAAAAAGCTCCACTTATCAGGGATAATTAATAAAGTAATTGGATTTTCTCCCTCAGGTAGTTGAATGGGAAAGAGCTAGTTGATAACAGGTGTAGGCAAGACATAAAAGAGAAGCAGTCTAACACAGGAGTCATATTGGTGGCAGCATGCTAGGTTAAAAATACGTCAACTCCTGGGACGCCTGGGTGGCTTAGTCGGTTAAGCGTCCGACTTTCGCTTGGGTCATGATCTCGCGGTTCGTGGGTTCGAGCCCCGCGTCGGGCTCTGTGCTGACTGCCAGCTCAGAGCCTGGAGCCTGTTTCAGTCTGTGACTCCCTCTCTCTCTGACCCTCCCCTGCTCACACTGTCTCTGTCTCTCCTAGAATAAAAAAAAAAAAATACATCAACTCCTGCTGGAGGAGCAAACATGCTAATCTGGCCCCCAGAGCTGCCTTAGACTGTGAATGGTGCTGTTCTTAGAAGCTGGTACGATCGCAGCCTCCTTCATTGCAGTGAGTTTTTTTTCCCCTACTACCTGAGATAGTGTGAGACCTCTGGTTCATGTAATCGAAGAAGAGTAATCAGCAGCAGCGTGGGGATTAAAATTAAAGGAGATAGTTTCTGCCATCATAGAACTTAAATTGTAGTTGGGGGGTGGGGGCACCTGGGTGGCTCAACAGTTAAGAGTCCGACTTCAGTTCAAGTCATGATCTCACGGTTTGTGTATTCGAGCTCCGCATCGGGCTCTGTGCTGACGGTTCAGAGCCTGGAGTCTGCTTCAGATTCTGTCTCTCCCTCTCTCTCTTTCTACCCCTACCCACTCATGCTCTGTCTCTGTCTCAAAAATAAACAAAGCAAAAAAAAATTGTAGTTGGGAAGATCATGCATATTAATTCATGGAACATTTGTTTCCTACTGTTAAATTATATATATATATACACACATATTATATATATTATTATATATAATATATATTATAATATATATACATATTTTAATGTTTATTTAATTTTGAGGGAGGGGGGCAGAGAGAGAGACAGACACAGAATCTGAAGCAGGATCCAGGCTCTGACTTGTCAGCACAGAGCCTCATGAGGGGCTCGAACCCACAAACAGTGAGATCATGCCCTGAGCCTAAGTTGGACACTTAACCGACTGAACCACCCAGGTGCACCTGTCAAGTAGTATATTAAGTGCTAGGGATACAAAGATAAGTAGAACACAGGCCCTCTGCTCCAGTGGCTCAGAGACTCCAGTGGGAAATGGACAGTGTGAAGGGGATGTCCAGCATGCAAACAGAATGGGGAGGGGCAAGTCACCAATGTGCCATGAATCTGGATTTTTTTTCAGAGATAACAAAAAGCTTTCAATCTTCTTTGTGTGTGCCACTGACTAGTACTTAGGCATAATATTCTTCAATTTTGTGATCAGCGTCTAAAAATGTTCTGTGTGTCATTGCATTTTAACTATTCAGTCAAGGTGATGGACTGTTCTGAGTCACCCACAGTCTCACTTGGGGGTGATCATGATTACTAGACTGGGTTGAGGTTAGAAATTGCATGTGGCATCAAACACTGAGAATTAGAGGTCAGGGGGCAGAACTGCATTGGAAAGAGTAAGGGCTTTGGACTCAGAGACCTGAATCTGAATCTTAGTTCTATCACTTACTAATGAACAATGTAACACCTCTCAGCTTCATCTCCTAATAGAGAGTACTCAGTAATTCCCCACCCTGCATGGGACTGATGTGTTAAATGAGACCAAGCACAGAAAACACCCATACGTATGCAACCTGAGAACAAAATATCAGAACTATAAAATAGCTAGTGTTAGTGTTTTCAATCAAGATCTTTGACCCTGCCTACCAAAGTAGTCACATATTGACTCCTTTATAATTAGTAGAAGAGAATACAACCTACAAGAGGGCTATTATTAAAGCTTTTACTTCAGGAATAATTTGAAAAACAGAAGGCAATGTATCTACAAATGTCAAAATGAGCCTTCTTTCATGCCTGATTTGGATCTGGCAAAGCACTTACCCAAGAATTATCAACAAGGAGACAGGAGGATTTAGAAAGCAGGCAATCCTGCTTTTCAGAAAAAAACAAAGAAAACCTAAGTGTTATTCACTCTGGCCTGGGATGCAGAGTGAAGCACCTGGGGCTTGGGGGGTAGGAACTAAACCGGGGTGAGATACTGTTAGATTGTGGGGAAAGAGAGAGAATGTCAGCCTCTGTCATTAAAGCAGGGCTCGGATGCCAGCAGGCAAGTTCTTTACTGGGGCGGGTCACAGGACAGAGAGAGCCTGGGGAAGCAGCTGAGGAGGCCTGGAAGGCACCTCTCTCTCACAAGTGGAGCTGTAATTAAGTAGATTGCAGTTATACTGTTTGAAGATAATGAAGAAGCAATCAGGTCTTGGAAAGATAAACTCTGGGAGAAGGGAGAATTTCAGATACAGGTAAACCCACAGTGTGTAGCTGCATTTTCCTTTCAGGCAATTACTCATTCTGAGTCAAAAAGCCCAAGAATCCAGGGAGGGGCTTGGGCAGAGGGTTTCTACTAAAAGGCAGAGAAAGTCTTCAGTGATGAAGACACAAAAAGTAGAGAACAGAAGGGTGAATGTCAGTAAAAATGGGCAAAATGTGTACCCAACACCCTGCCCTTAGCACATCTGCCAAATTTTCAAGCTGACCAAAGCTAAGAAGCCAAGGAGACAACGAAGAGCACAATGGAGTTTGTATGTCTGTTCAAGACTCACCTTGGGATGAGCCCAGTCAACCCCCAGGCTCTGCTGGAACCAACTCTACTCTCAATCTTAGCCAAAAAGCTGAGATGTGATCTTCTGGAACCCTACAAGGCTACACTTTAACAGCTGGGTTGAACCAGATGTAGGTAAAGCCTTTCCAGATTTTCAGCCTAGCCTTGAGCTAGCTCAGTCTCTAAATGGATCAAGATAATCAGCCTCCTTGCAAAGAAAGGGTGAACTTCGAGAGGAAGATATTACCAGAGCCCACTAGAATTTTTAATACTCCATGTTAGTATTCAGTTAAAAATTACTTGGCATGCTCAGAGAAAGGCCAAAAGGACTGAAAACTGAGAGGGGAAAAAAAAGACAATAGATCTATAAGTGACCCAGATATTGACACTATCGGTCAAGGACTCTGTAAGTCTTACAATTAACAACAACAACAAAAAGGCATACCTTGAAAATATAAAATGAACATTTCAATAAAGTGAAATTTATAATAAAGCAAGTCAAATGGGTGTTTGGTTTCTTAGTGTATATACAAGTTATGTTTACATTATACTGTAGTCTATCAAGTGTGAAATAACATTAAGTCTAAAAAACATGTGTATGCTTTAATTAAAAATACTTTATTGCTGGGGTGCCTGGCTGGCTGGCTCAGTCGATTAAGTGTCTGACCTGGGCTCAGGTCATGATCTTGCAGTCTGTGGGTTCGAGCCCCGCCTCGTGCTGTGTGCTGACAGCATGCACCCTGCACCCTGCTTTGGATTCTGTTTTCCTGTCTCTATGCCCCTTCCCTGCTTGTGCTGTTTCTCTCTCTCTCAAAAATAAACATTTTTTAAAAAACTATAAAAAATACTTTATTGGTAAAAAAAATGTTAACCATCACCTGAGGTCTCAGTGAGTTGTAAAGCTTTTGCTGGTGGAAGGTCTTGCCTCAATGTTGATGGCTGCTGTCTGATGGGGTAATAGTTGCTGAAGGTCAGATGGCTGAACAATTTTTCTTTTTTTTTAAGTTTATTTATTTATTCTGAGAGAGAGGGAGAGCATGAGCGGGGGAGGGGCAGAGAAAGAGGGAAAGAGAGAATCCCAAGAAGGTTCTGTGCTGTTCAGTACAGGGCCCGACGCGGGGCTTGAGCCCAGTAATAGTGGGATCATTACTTGAGGCAAAATTAACAGGGGGACGCTTAACTGACTGAGCCACCCAAGTGCCCTGCTATATCAATTTCTTAAAATAAGACAACAGTGAGGTTTGCTGCATCAACTGACTCTTCCTTTCATGAAAGATTTCTCTGTAGCATGTGATGCTGTTTAATGGCATTTTACCCACTGTAAAATTGTAGAATTTTCTTAAAAAAATTTTTTTAATGTTTATTTTTGAGACAGAGAGAGAGAGAGAGACAGAGAGAGAGCGAGCGAGCAGGGGAGGGGCAGAGAGAGAGGGACACAGAAACCAAAGCAGGCTCCGGGCTCTAAGCTGTCAGCACAGAGCCCAATGTGGGGCTTGAACTCACGAAGTATGAGGTCATGACTTGAGCTGAAGTCGTACACTTAACCAACTGAGCCATCTAGGCGCCCCTAAATTTGTAAATTGGAGTCAATCCTCTCAAACCCTCCCGCTGCTTATCAGCTTAAGTTCATGTAACATTCTAAATAAACCCTTTGTTGTCATTTCAACCATCTTCACAGCATTTGCACCAGAAGTAGATTCCATCTCAAGCAACCACTTTCTTTGCTCATCTGTAAGAAGCAACTCCTTGTCTTTTCCTTTGCATTCACAACTTGGCTATTTGGTGTAAGAGATCTAGCTTTTGGCCTAGCTCAGCTCTTAAGATGCACCTTCCTAACTAAGTTCAGTCATTCCTAGCTTTTGATTTACAGTGAGAGACGTGAGATGCTTCCTTTCACTTGAACACCTAGAGTCCATTGTAGGGTTATAAATTGGCCTAATTTCAATACTGCTGTCTCAAGGAATAAGGGGCCAAAGAAGGGGAGAGACAAAGGAACAACTGGTGTAGCAATCAGAGTACACACATTTATCAATAAGTTCTATATCTTCTATGGGTGTGGTTTCTGGTACCCCCAAAACAATTATAATAGTAACATCAAAGATCACTGATCACAGATCACTGTAACTAATATAATGATAAAAATTTGCAATATTGCATGATATACCAAAATGTGATAGACAAAGTGAGCAAATGCTATTGCAAAGATTGTGCCAATGGAGTTGCTTGATGCAGGGTTGCCACAAACCTTCAATTTTTTTTAAATGTTTATTATTTTTGAGAAAGACAGAGCACAAGTGGGGGAGGGGCACAGAGACAGGGAGACACAGAATCTGAAGCAGGTTCCAACCTCCGAGCTGTCAGCACAGAGCTCTACATGGGACTAGAACTCATGGATCCTGAGATCATGACCTGAGCCAAAGTCTGTTGCTCAACCTGAGTCACCTAGGTGCCCCACAAACTTTCACTTTGTAAAAAAAATGTAGTGTTTGTAAAGTGCAATAGAATGAGATATTCCTGTAGATTTCACTAGGGAATTGGAAATTATAATGATCATGATTGGAGTTTAATATGTGAGGCAGGGAGACTAGTTTTAAGACCACAGAAGGCTTTCTCAACCTTGGCTCTATTCACATTTTGGACCAGGGATTTTTGTGGTGGGGGCTGTTCTGTGTACTGTATGTTCAGTAGCATCGTTGGCCTCTACCCACTAGATGCCAGCCAACAGCACTCCTACACAGTGGTAACAAACAAAGATGTCTCCATCTCTGGAGACAAAAATATCCCCCTCCCCTGCTCAAGGTGGCAAATTCACCCCCAGCAGAGAACCATTGTGCTACTTTAATAGTACAAATGGAAGATAGTGCAGACAAAGTAGGAACTGATTTGAGTAACAATATACAGAAATGAAAATACAAGGTGGTAAGTGAAGGATGGTAGAGTGGGAAAAATGTAGGCTATACGACTGATTTCATATATTTCATAATTTGGATTATATAATAATCATGATAGGAAATAGAAAAGGATTGGGTTTGGGGGAAAAGTTATTGAATTTATTTTGGGATATGTCAAGTTTGAGGTGCCTGTTTATCAGTTTCCTACTGCCACTGTAATAAATTATCTCAAACTTTATTATCTTACAGTTCTGGAGGTCAAAATTCCAAAATGGGTCTCAGTGGGCTAAAATCAAAGTGTTGAAAGGGCTGTTTCCTTCTGGAGATTCCAAAGGGGAAACCATTCCTTGTTTCTTCCAGCTTCTAGAGGCTGCCAGCATTCCCTGGTTTGTGGCCACATAACTCCAATCTCTGTTTCCATTGTCACATTGCCTTCCTCTAACTCATCAAGCCTACCCAAATAATTCAGGATAAATTCTTCATCTCAAGATCCTTGATTACATTTGTCAGGTTCATTTCACTGTATAAGGTAGCATTCATAGGTTCCACGGCTTAGGGCACGGACATGTTTAGGTGGCCTTTATTCATACTACCACTGTGCCTAGGGGGTAAACCAAATAAAGACGTCTAAAAGGCAGTTGAGTATATGGGTTTTGAGCTCAAGAGGGATTTGGACTTCATAGATGAAGATAAAAAGTCACTGGCATGTGTGTGGATACGCTGGGGCCGGGGGGTGGGTAGGTAAGGAATATAAAGAAAAAATATCAAAGGCACAACTGTGGGAGCACTGATATTGCATAAGGGGTGGACATTAGTTAGGATTAAAATCAGCTGCATACAACAGAAATGGAAATAACAATGGCTTAAATAAGAAGGAAGTTTATCAAACTATTAAAGAAGTCTGGGTTAGTGTGGCAGCTTGACCACATCACCAATGTGCTAGTTTCTTCCTTCTGCTCTGCCATCCTAAGGTGTATGGCTTCCATTTTCAATGGTGCAATGTAGTTCAAAATGGCTGCCCGACTTTTGCCATCCTATCTAGTTTCTAGACAGGAAGAGAAGGGGTAAAAGGGCAGTCCTTCTAGCTGAGTCAGATCTTTCTAAAAAAAGGTTTCCTGTTAAGACCCACCCAAATGACTTCCACTTGGCCCACTGACTGCACCCAGGGAAGTTGGAGTATAAAATTTTATAGGTATATTACCATCCTAAAAAAAAAAGAGTCAAGGTTCTGGTCCTAAAAATGCAGGAGAGAATGGGTATCAAGTACATATAGAGTAGGCTCTTTGAGAATGGACAAAAACAAAACCCCAAATACCCAAAAAATTCTACAAATGAGGCTGAGAAGGAATGATCAATAAAAGAACAAAGGAACCAATGGTGGGGAATTTGGAGCTGTGTCCTGAAGGGCAGTTCCCTGTCAAAAAGTTGTTGGATTCAGAAACTGCCCCTGTATGAAGGCCAAGGGGATAGGCATTGGCTGTCCACTTTGAAAGGTCTATTAGAAAATTTCACACCTTGGGGCGCCTGGGTGGCTTAGTCGGTTAAGCGTCCAACTTTCACTTAGGTCATGATCTCGCGGTTCGTGGGTTCGAGTCCCGCGTCGGGCTCTGTGCTGACTGCCAGCTCAGAGCCTGGAGCCTGTTTCAGTCTGTGACTCCCTCTCTCTCTGACCCTCCCCTGCTCACGCTGTCTCTCTCTCTCTCTCTCTCACCTAGAAATAAATAAAACATTAAAAAAAAAATTAAAAAAAAAAAAAAAAAGAAAAGAAAATTTCACACCTTGTCTGAATTCTTTTGTATCTTCTAATAGAGGCCTTGGTTGTGAACTGCCTGATCAACTTCAGGACGGAGAATAGGAGGAAAGCTACCAGAATTCTCAGGCAGGTTATCTACAATAAGAATATGGTATATGGAGGCTACATTTTGTTTTATTATGCTATAAAAGAGTACTGGAGTCTTTACCTGACCTTGATTTACAATAATAATAATTAATAATAATAATAATAATAAAAAAGACCCTCCTTTCTTAATCTTGAGAGACACCATGTTGGGAAGGGGCAAAATAGGCAGGCCCTTCTTGTTTTTCCACTAAGCGTTGGTTCTCCAAAATCCCTTTCCCCTTAATATTATGTACATACTAAGAAACTAAATATCTTAACCTACTCTGACTCAGGAGACTCACAAATTAAAAGTTGTTCCCACAGATCTCTTCCCATACTATCTCTAACCTGGGCACCTAAATGTTTTGTTGTTTGGTTAGAACAGCGATGTGTTTTTATATCACACATGCCCCATCCAAGATTTATACAAGGCGTTGGTTTCCATTATCAACATTCTTTAAAAGTACAACTATGGAATATTGTTCAAGACACGTTAGCAACCAGTGTACCAAGACAGGACAGAAGCACTAGTTCCTCAGACGTGGGCCTTGGAGGTGGTACCCTACTATGACCTGTATTAAGCCTCCAGACAAATCCTGGGAGGTGCAACAATGGAGGGCTGGAGTCAGCCTACTCAACATTACCCTCTAAACTGCCTTTAATGCACATAGTCCCATCTTGATGTCTCCTATCTTGAGATTACTTTTTATGCGTCCAGAAGCTGGCCAGAACCAGCATAATCCCAGTAAATAGAGTATTAACTATGTCTTTGTTAGGTTACAAGAAAAACTAGACACACAAGAGTGTATGAAAATTAAGTGCCCATTTAATCTTTTGACCACATGTCTCAGACCTCTTGGAAAAGCTCTCAAGGTAAACGGAGTTGGATATTGTACTTCATGGATTCTAAGTCCTGGTCACTAATGAGACATCACCTGGTGAGTTATTAGAATTAGGGTCAGAGTTATGAATACAAATCTCTAACTCTAGGCACTTCTGTTCCATTAGATCACTTCAGTTAGAAGACTCATCTTAGTCTCCCTTCCATGCAATCTGTCCAGCTGTTAATTATACTGCCCACCTAATTCAAAACTAGCTAACATTGGAGTGTTTACAGTGCTAGGCAATATCCCAAGCACATTTTCTTGTTTAACCCTTACAACCCTCAGGGATAATGTAATTAATGCCAGTTTACAGACTTAAGGCACAAGTGTTACTGTACAGGATTCCATCAAACAATGTCAACAGAGGGCTCAGATCCTTGAGCTGTCTTCTTCCAACACTCACCAGTAAAAAGTATAAAAAATTTCATCTGACAACATGATATGCCCTAACTCAGGGCTGGTGACTTAGAAAACCTGTAGATTTCCCTTTTTATTCCTAAATTGTTTAGATTTCTAAAAAAAATTTCTTGGTCCAGATGTATTGCCCATGCCCAGCTACATTTTCATTAAACTGAGTAAGAAAAGCTGTACCTTCCAGAACTCAGTGTTGTTGTGTTGGATTGTAGTTCCCAGTGTGAAGTTCATGCACTGAAATGAAAGCAAGCATTTAGCTCTTCAAATTTCTATGGAAGATGGAGACAGAAGAGGGTTGGGAATGGGTGTTACACGGACCATCCTGGAGTAAGTTTAACATGGGGAGCTTCTCTTGATGTGATTGTGGACATTCTGAATCATCTGAATAAGAACATGGCTAAAGGTATGGGTGGGGGACAACAAAACCCTCCCTTGTAGCCAGGAAATAAAGAACAGATATCTGAAATGGGAGGGAAGGCCATCCACTGTGCGAACAGGGGAGAGGGGAGAGATAAGCTTGAGGAGCATGATTTTGTAAATTAACCGCAAAGGAACAGTTATAAAAGAACAGTTGCATAGGGTTTTTGCTACTCCTGTTGAATCAGGGATGTGTTTACAGTGGTGCCAATCAGCAGATGTGTGTGATTTTCTTCGATAATGCTCAGATCAATGTGGAAGAAGAGAAAGCAGAGAGCTGGGCTGCTTTCAGGCTGGTTATGTGCAAAACAAATACCACAAAAAGCAACAGATGACAAAGGTACTGGATGTAAGCAATGCAGTGATTGAAAAGATACACTGAGGGGCACCTGGGTGACTCAGTCAGTTAAGCATCCGACTTCGGCTCAGGTCATGATCTCATGGTTCGTGGGTTTGAGCCCTGCATCAGGCTGTGTTGACTGCCAGCTCAGAGCCTGGAGACTGTTTCAGATTCTGTGTCTTCCTCTCTCAGAAATAAAAACATTTAAAAAATACACTGAAAAGCTCGGTAAGGAAGGAAACCATAAGGGAACGATCAGGGAGTGGGATTTTGAGGAGTTCAAGGAAACAGAGAGACATTAAGTAGTATGAGGTTGCATAATGGGATTTCAAATTTCAGAAGTGGAGAAGTTCTGAATCAACGATAAGTTGTAACTATGAGAAAGTAGCACTGAGAAGTTAAAATCAAGTAAAAGTTTTCCATGGAGGAGGGCACTTGTGAGGATGAGCACTGGGTGTTATATGGAAACCAACTTGACAATAAACTATTTATAAAAAAATAAAATAAAATCAAGTAAAAAGTTTTGAGGTTATAGTGGCAATAAGGACAGGTCATTAATTCACTTTTCTGTAGCCATTACCAGCATAATTCTTTTCTTCAAGAGTTGGGTTGGAGCACGTAAATTCTCAGCAAATGTAGTGAAGGTCCAGGAGTACAGGAAACAGTCCACAAAGATGTCCTCAATCTCACACAGGTAGTTCTGTCTGTGAGGGATAAGTGTAATGATCTGGAAGGTGCCAAGACCAGTGATCTCTGCTGTGGACAGTGTGAAAAAACAAGCAGGCTCCAGCTGTGTGGGCTGCAGAGGTTTAGAGGTCCGGAGAATGTGGTTTTTAGTAAGAAAAGAAGTGTGAGTTCTGTAAAGAGGCTAATAGATGACTTGGTTTATATGGAGTTTTAGAAGACACTGTAAAAAGGCAGGGTCAGTTTATGCGATCCTACTCCAAGGCAATGACTCTGTGACTTCTGACAGCAACAACTTCTGAGACCGTTTACTTAGATACAAAATAGAGACAATAATTGTTCCATATAACTTACAAGGTACTGAAATCTGAATTATGGGGCTAGAATTTGGGCAAAATATCATGCAAAGAATGTATGTGTTACCAACAGATACAGCTACATGTGCATATTCTGTGATGCCTGTGTTTTATTCCACATTGAGTATGAAACCTAAACCAAGGGAGATTAAAGTAAGAGCAGTCAAATGTTGTCAAAAGTCTTCATCATCAAAGCTATTTGATCATCAAAGCTATTTGAGAATAGAAAGACATGACAATTAGATCACTGTTAACACTGGAAGAAGTTAATTTTTCACTGTGACTTTTCAAGGAATTTTACAGGAGCGTATAATGAAAAGTACTCTGGTGCTCACCAGTCAAGAGCTTTCACAGATGCCAATGTTCAACAAGTTCTTACAAGGTAGCCATTTATGGCTATTTGTAAATTTAGCCATATTTCAAGGGCTTAATTGCCACACGTGATTACTGGCTACCATGTTGGATAGCACAAGTACAATCCATCATCACAGAAAATTCTATAGGACAGTGCTGTTCTAGAAAATCCACAGCGGATTTTTCTAGATGGAACTTGGAAGAAAAACCCCTTAAAAAGCATCTGGCTCTCAGGGTGCCTGGGTGGCTCAGCTGGTTGAGCGTCTGACCGGATTTTGGCTTAGGTCATGATCTCACGTTTTGCAGAATGCAGCCTTGTGTCAGGTTCTGCACTGACAGGGCAAAGCCTACTTGGGATTCTCTTTCCCCCTCTCGAAATAAAGTGTTTTTATCCTATTTATTTCTGAGAGCATATAAACCTCCTAAGGGGGAATTTCTTTTGAGTTAGTTGTAGGATCGTTTATGTTATGTATTAATCACCAGAGGTACTTACTGAGTATAACTGGCCTAGAACACAGCAGGTTCAGTTGATGTCAGAGGCACAGAAGTAAATCAGCTCCCTGGACTCCATGTCTTCCCACATTGATCTAGAATTCTTACAAGCTAAATGGCTACACTGTTTCTGAATACCACTAACTTTTGCAGTTACCAAGTTATAAAGGCGGTTACCTCTGAATTACAGCAGGCCTCCTTTTGCATTCCCAAATTGTTTCTGCAGGTTTCCCAACTTCTTTGCTTACTTATATTTCTCCAATGATGAAAGATTAAATTACAAATAGCTTTGCCAGGCCTAACAGGCTATCTAATCGTCCCCATCATCTTTGAAATCATTGACAGGGCCTCTTCCCTTTCTCCTTATTTGTCCCCAGAGATAGCTTATCAGTTTCTTTCACTGAGAATTTCACCATCCATAAAATCATCCAGGGCCTCTCTAAATGTTATAGCATGGACCATGTATGAAATAACTTGCACAAAAATTATACAATCATATGCCACAGAACTTTGACCAGAAGCATGTTGTTTTATCTACGTTTGGTATAAACGCTCCAGGGTTCATTCTGGCCAAAGAAACTTTAAGGATGAACTACTGAAGTGTTGTTCTAGTTTAGGCTGTCCTAGAGGGATAAGTATACAATCCAGTACTATGACTAGTAACACTGCTCCGTCAGTACTTAGGACTGTTGTACTTAAATTTTGGCATCAATTATTAAATCAAGCACATTAGAAAAATCATGATCTGTGATTTTGTTTTTAATTATCTTAAGCCTTATCACATAATTTAAAAATCTGTGATGATATATCTCCTTTACTTTAACCCCTCTAAAGAGTTGGCAAAAGCACCATTACCAATCATACATATATGGTAAATCCACAGTTGTATTTGTGAATAGCTGTTGAGAAGACAATCTTGAGTGATAACTTCGTAAAGAATTCACAAGCCAAATCTGCTTCTATAACCTATCACACTGACTTTTAAAAGCATCTGACCTTACAGATCATCTGTAAAATGTGAGAAGTGTTAATATTCTTTATTTAATTTTATACATAAACCACACTAAAATGCCTTTCATTAAGCAAAAGGCAACATTTAAATGCAGGGAATTTTAATTAAATTGGCATAGTTAAGACTAAAAAGATAAAGTGGACATTGCCAGCTTATCTTCAGCCCTTGCCTTTAACAGGCTAACAAACACAACTTGAAACACAACTGATATCTTGCTGTTCTGATATAATGGATTTCCTCAGTATTTAAATATATTAATATAACCAGTTATATAAATCTAAATATAAAACCAATCTCCTATATAAGTTTAGACATGGCATTTACCATCTCTGAAAAGCTTAACATCTAATCAATTCCAATCATATTTTTTGAAGGGGAAAACAGTGACAGCACTTGCTGAACCAGAATTACTATCAAAGTTCAAAAAGCCAATCATATTCATTTAACCACAAGCCAATCTCATTTAAATCAGAACTGTCCAAAATATTCTATCAGCCATTCATGATCTGAATTCTGGTGTATGAGATCAATTTAAATATGGTACACATAAAAAAGTCGTGAGACATTTTTGTTTTGTAATAAATAAGGCAACAGCCAACTATTACTCGTTAGTAGCTTTTTTGAGATAAGCTATCAAGTCTGCTCTTTCCCCTGCCTTCTTAATGCCAGCGAAGATCATTTTTGTTCCTGGGATGTACTTCTTGGGATTCTCCAAATACTCCATCAGTGTCTCCTCTCCCCAGGTGATGCCTAAACAAGGAGGAATGTATTGTTAAGTATTTCACACTCCTGATAATGGTTTTACCATTGGTTATATTCATGCAATTTGTGCTTCTGTCATTTTACAACTGTCCCCGCCTTACCTTTGTTCTTGTTGGCATCCGTGTAAGAAAATCCAGGGGCTTGACCCGTCTTTCGCCCAAATAAACCATGGAGATTTGGCCCCGTCTTGTGTTTGCCTCCCTTTTCCACGGTATGGCACTGGGCACACTTCTGAACAAAAATCTTCTTGCCTTTCTCAACATCACCCATTTTTAAATCTAAAAATGAAAGACTCAATTTATTACTTATTTCCTTCAAGTAAAAGTCCCATGGAAATCAGTGGTCACTCTAGTGACTTACTCATCCACTGCGAATCTATGACAGGATATTAAGCATCCAGATAAATCTTGTTTTCTTATTAGTACACTTGCAAGACTCTTCAGTACCAAAAACACTAGTTGGAAGGAGAACTTCCTTAAAAGCACATCTACGCTTGTTTAAGTGACAGAATTAAAACCCAAGTAAGCAAAGTGGGAACCTAGTTCAAAACCATTTCGAAAGTTGAGGTCAAGGTCACAAAAAGTCACAAATCTAAATTGAAAACCATGATTATATTAAACTCAAACTACGGAGGAAATTTCAACTTTTAAGAAAGCCTAATTATTTATTTATACTACATTTTTAAGTCACGTCTCAGAGAGATCAAAATATACTAAGAAAGAAAGAAAGAAAGAAAGAAAGAAAGAAAGAAAGAAAGAAAGAAAGAAAGAAAGAAAGAAATCATGGTTGATTCTGCCTGCTCAGATCACTATAAACTGCTTTGCTGTTGTGAGTGGGAGGGCAGAAGGGGGCTTAGAGGTCTCGCAGGGACCCTCGCTGTGAGATCTCTGGAAGCGACCACGAGGTCACCTAATCAGGTCGGTTTCAAGGAGTCTGATGAAACCTACCTTCCCGAGATGCTTAGTCAAGTTAAAGGGAGAAGCGACAGGTAACCAAAAAGGAAAATGACCCCTTTCTGGAGGAGCAGCAGTTTTTCCTCTCCTTAAAGGAGCACGTGAGGCGCTGCGCACCGACCCTCCCATTCCCGCCCTCATCTCCTGTCGGTCGCTTCTATATCCCTACAGCCCCGACTACGAGAGCTGGGGTCAATCAGATCCCCAAGTCGCCTACGGCTCTTCAGGGTCCTGACCGAGACGGTCCCCCCAATTAATTGGGGTTCCGCCCCACCTCACGCCGTAGCCCACGGGGTTCTGGCTGGTTAAAGTCCGGGGTCTTCACTCCCAGGCCTGCTAGCCCCGCGTGGGCCCCACTGGCAGGACCCGGGCACTGACCTCAGGCAAGCCCGCATACCCGCCAACACAACCGCGTGCCCCTACGGCTGCGCTTCCCGCCCGCTTCGGCCTCCCCGCTTTGCGCTCACCGCTCTTTGGTCGCGCGCGAAGCGAAGGTGCCCGCTCACAAGCCGGACGTCCAGCTCTCTCAGCCCAAGGACACGCCGGTCCGCGCCTAAGTACCGGTGTTGGTGCAACCGAACTCGTTTCGCCCCCTCGCGGCCCGAGTGCGGCTGTGCCGCCTGATACGCGGTGACGTCACCGCATCTCATTGGCTTCAGTTTCCGGGGCCTGCGCCAACGACCTGCGCGTATGCCGGCTAGCAGGGTAGGGTGCAGCGCGCGAGTGCCCTTCTGCTCGCGGCGTCTCTTGCCGGCAGTTACGACAGGCCACTGGATGTACGACACCGAGGAGGTGCCGGACAGGGCTGATGTCACTGTGCGGCCTTTGTGTGCATGCGTGTGCCCCCGGGGAGGGTGGAGCGGAGTCGCGTGGCGGACTAAGGGCGTTATCCTGCTAAGGTAACTGCTCCAGTGCTCGTTGACGTAATGCGCCTAGAGGGGGGCGTTTGGCCTGCCCAGAGGGGAACGCCCCACCTCTCTAGTACGTAAAGGTCTCCTGTCTACCGTGTCTTCAGCTGGCGACCTTTACCCAGCTTTTGTCGTGGTTCCACGGCTGGCGCCAGCCGCACCCACAAAGAATAGCCTGGAACCAGGAGATATAAGAGTTGGACCTGAGCTCTTGACGTGTTCTTGTTTCGCCTCCATTCTGATACTTTGAGCCCTTTCAGAGCGCCCCTTGATGGATGCCCCAAGGCTGAGGAATGGGGGCAGGTGCAGCAGCTGCGGCAAAAACTAGATTGTAGCCCTGGCCCCTCACCTGCCTGCTTGCTCTCTGCCGACACCCGTCTCTCCCTTGCGTCTATGTACAGCACAAGGAACTGTGCTGTACAACATTATGTGCAGGCAACAATAGGACACATTTTTACATGGTTAGAGAATTCTTGGAAATCTAGAGAGGATTCGCATCTCATTTAACCTAGGATTGAATGTCACGTTCAAGTAAGATACGGGGTTGGGATCACATTAGAAATATAGGTTTGATAACCTAGTTTCCAGTTATACTTTACCTCTCGAACCAGCTCCCCTTCCTGACATGCTCAGTTTTGTCACTGGAAAGTTTCTTCTTGATTCTCGTGGCCCCCTAATTCAGACCCCGGATTCTGAATGAATTTTTCCTCCTTTCTCATATTCTAGTACTGTCACATTCATTCAGTCAGGGGTTTATTGAATAGACATTAAGTACCTGGCATAAATCACTGAGGATTCTTTTTCTGGTGGCACTTACATTCTGGCAGTCTTCCTCCTGCTCCCAATGTTAGCAATAGATGCTAGATTACCTCACACTCCTTCCAAACCACTGGTACTGTGGTTTCTGCCCCAGAGCACCCATCTGCCTGTAGGACTGGATTATTATGATTTTTTTTATTGTTTTCTGTGTCCTGACTTCCAGTTCCCCTTTCTCACATTGCACACACTACTGCCACAGAAGTGTGCTGTGAAATGGCAGAAATCACATTCAAGATCTTTTGGGGCTTTTGAAGAGACCATTTAGGTTTATTCCTGAAGTAGGGTCACTTGGCTAACCAAATACTTATTACTTACTTTAAATAGTCTTCTTTTTCCTTAAAAATTTTATTTTTAATCTCTACACCCAGTGTGGGGCTTGAACTCACAACCCCGAGATCAAAGGTCACATGCTGTGCCAGGTGAGCCTGTCATGTGCCTCATGGCTAACCAAGTTTTTAGAAGACCAAACTTAGCCAACACCTTGCAAATTTAGCTTGTTCATTTGAAGCCAAGTAATGATAGTGTCACCCATATTCCTCAAAGGAATATGTGGTTCTCAAATAAGTATAGTCCTATCAAAATCTGTTTTGTTCATGACATCAGAAGTTGTTCTGTAGTCTTTGTTCGTAGAGGCATTGACTCATGGCAAATATTGTGCTGATACTGCAGATCAAGTAGATGTAGCATTAAATCATTTGGCCAAATGATTGACATCATTTAAAATTTATTCCCATGAAGGGGAGATTAGAAAACAGAAAGTTCTTAGTACTTTTAATTAAGGACATTGTAGATAGTCTTGTTTTTGAAAGTAATGGGAAGATGAGGAAAAAGAACAACAAAAGTAAACACTTGGCTGTAGTAAAGCAGATATCATAAATTATGTGTTATATAATATCTATGTATTTAGGTTTGGAAGAGACTCCTAGTATGTACAATTCACTCAGGATACCTGAGAGAATTAGTTGGGAACAATAACATTTTACAGTTGTTCTCTTTTATATTCATGTGTTATATCTGTCCCATCTACCTCCGTCTTACCCCGTAGGATCATAGTGGCTGCTAAGGAGTATAACTATTACAAAATAGATGCCTTAGATTTTTTTCTTCCAACAATAGAATGGATGCCATACTTTTAAAGTCTCTTCTGATGAAAAAGATCTAATAAAATCCCACCCTCCTGCCAATCAAAACATATAGAAGTCACAAGAAAGAAAGGGCAATCTCCTGGTTGAAGGCAGGGGTGCGGTGGGGAACAAGAAAAGCAGTGTGATAAGCTTAAGCTCACTTTAGGACTGCCTTAGGACCTTTGCTGAAGTAAAAGAGCTTAAGGAGCAGCTCAGCAGAATGAAAGTAAAGCTCATAAATTTGACACTAGGGAGATGGAGAGGTAAGGTTGGCTGAGACCCCTGCAAAATGATGAAACACACCTGAAGGATAAAATACAATTTGCTTCCTGGAAAAGGGAAGCACCAGGTTAGTCTTTTTTTAATTTTTTTATTTTTTATTTCTAGGAGAGAGAGAGAGACAGCGTGATCAGGGGAGGGTCAGAGAGAGAGGGAGACACAGACTCTGAAATAGGCTCCAGGCTCTGAGCTGGCAGTCAGCATAGAGCCCGACGCGGGGCTCGAACCCATGAACCGCGAGATCATGACCTTAGCGAAAGCCGGATGCTCAACCGACTAAGCCACCCTGGCGCCCCAAGGAAGCACCAGGTTAGTCTTGTCTGACTTGGCCTTAAGTACTGAATGGGAGGAAAAAGTATCCTCTGAGGATTCATAACCACAGGTTGGCCCTCATGCAGATTTGATTTTACTCTACCTGCATGGTTTGAGAAACCTCTAGCTGACAAATTAATACAGTAGTTGCGGATGAGCAGTGTGTTCTGGTGTCTCGCAGAAGAAAACAAATCTGCAGAGGAATATTTTAACCTAGGCCCTCGGGACTCCCATACTCCTAAGAAGTGGCAAGCATGAGATCATTATGAAAAGCAGCAAAGAGCAAAGTTACACCACAAACAGTTTTGGAACTATTAGGTATCATTGGGGAAGTAAGCATTTTACTGAGAAAGAGATCTTACATTACTATATTAGGAAAGAAAACGCGTTCATTATTGAGTAAGCACAATAAAGTGGTTGTACATATGTCATCCACAGGAAACTACCAAATCGGAATAAAATCTCACACAATTACAGCTAAATTAATTGCAATTCTTTTATACCATGCTGTTTTTAGCTAGCATAGAACCCAAGGCTTTAGGATCAATAGTAGCCTATTTCCCTTTTGGCTCCACGATTATTGTTCATTATTTGGATTAATGGTAACCCTTTTTCCATAGGAGAACTTAACCACAGTTTATGGCCAGATCCTTTTTGGTTGAGGGTTGTTGTGTTTTTTTTTTTTCCACATTCTTTTATGTTAAGTTCACTCAGGAATTGGGGTAGCCATTTGTTTAATTAGTTGTCCTCATCCAGAAGAATAATAAAGCTTATTTTCCTGAGAAACAAATAGTTACACCCACATTATGCTCCTAAGGTGAATCTGTATCTTCCTACATGTTTACCTACTAAAAAGGATAAAACCCAGACCTCTGAGAGACTCTTACACTCTTAAAGGCTAGAGTGAGGACTCTGGCCCTTTAGATTTTCATAGGAAGAACTCTTAGAAGGGGAAAGCAGAGAAATGGTCTTACTTTTTTTTTTTAAGCAGAAAATAATTTTTATTTACCTTTACAATGTATAATATGAAGTAACATTTAAAATATTTAGACAAAAGCAGAGAACAAAAGCGTTTACATAGAACCAGAGACTATCCAAAACAACCAGGCCGATTTTAAAAAGAGCCAAAGCTAACTTGTGAAATAAAAATGATAGGCATTGAAATAAACTACATACAGTATGATAAGCAAACATTTATTATTTTACAGCTTCTCTGGAAGCAGCTTATTTGGGTTTTGGTTCTGGCTCAGAGTTTCTTGTGAATTTGTAGTCACACTGTTGGACAGAGATACAGTTATCTGAGGGCTCAAATAGGAGTGGGTTGGAGAATTCAATTCCGGTTCAATTCACATGGTTGTTAGACCTCAGTTCCGTGTTGGGTCTTGGCTAGAGGCCTATGGAGGGGACTGCTTACCCCATGGAAGCTTGCTTCCCAGAAACTGAGAGATAGAGAAGCTAAGATAAATGCCAATCCTTTATAACCTTTTATAAATCATAGAAGTGACATACCATCACTTTTGTTACCAGTTATGGATTGTGGTACAAAGTAAAAGAAGCCTTCACAAGGGTGTAAATAATAGGCTGCAGGGACCATGGGACACACTATTAGTTAGATATATCACTCTCTCTATCTGTATGTAGAAATGTAGTTGTCTTGGCGCGCCTGTGTGGCTCATTTGGTTAAGTGTCCAACTCTTTGTTTTGGCTCAGATCATGATCTCACAGTTGTGAGATGGAGCCTTGTGTAGGAGTATGTGCTGGGCATAGGAATGGAGTCTGACTAAGGTTTTCTATCTCCCTTTCCCTCTGCCCCTCCCCTGCTCCTGCATGCTCTCTCTCAAAAAAAAAAAAAAGTGTATCTACAATATCAGTTCAGGGCTTGCAGAGGTTGTCGAACCAGATACCTAGTAAACGACCCTAGCTTTAGGTCAGCATTTCAAAGGCCTGCAGCCTGGAACTGAAGGTGAACTGGAAGAAACACTGATCCTACAAGGTCTGCTGCCTGACTTTTTTAGTGGTCAGCCAAGAATACCTCAAATTTTTGAACTTGGAATAAGGAATTCTGTTGCCTTCAGGCACCTAGCAGAACCAAATGAAAATTCAGGAAGACAATAATATCAGTCTAAATCTCAAATGATTTCTACAAATATTTATTTATTTATTTATTTATTTATTTTAAATGTTTTATTTATTTCTAGGAGAGAGAGAGAGAGAGCATGAGCAGGGGAGGGTCAGAGAGAGAGGGAGTCACAGACTGAAACAGGCTCCACGCTCTGAGCTGGCAGTCAGCACAGAGCCTGACGCGGGGCTCGAACCCATGAACCGCGAGATCATGACTGAAGCGAAAGTCGGACGCTTAACCGACTAAGCCACCCAGGCGCCCCTACAAATATTTATTTTTAATGCATGTTTATTTTTTGGGTGTGGAAGAGACAAAGAAGAGAGGGCAGAGAGAAAATCCCAACCAGGCTTTCCATTATTGGCACAGAGCCTGATGTGGGGCTTGAATGCACAAACTGTGAGATCATGAGCTGAGCTGAAACCAAGAATCAGATGCTTAACTGACTGAGCCACCCAGGGTCCCTTACAAATAAAGGTTTTAAGGTGTTAAGCAAAGGAAGACAGATAATTCTTAACTCCATAATATGAGGGAAAACTAGCAGAAGAATGAAGTCATAGGGATTTCAGATTTTAAAAATTTCAAACTGTAAAATATTTGTGTTCTAAATGTGAAAGCCATGCTTGAATATTTTAGAAGGGAACTGGAAAGTATACATATAAAATGAAATGGCAAATTTGAACAACTGTCAAATAGAAATTTTAGAACTGAAAATAATCAAAATGAAGATGATACTAAGATAATATATAATGTACTTAAAAATTTTTTTAATGTTTACTTATTTTGAGAGAGCGAGGTAAAGCATGAGCAGGGAAGTGGCAGACAGAGAGGGAGACACAGAATCTGAAGCAGACTCCAGGCTTTGAGCTGTCAGCACAGAGCCAGATAAAGATCTTGAACCCATGAACCATTACCTGAGGTGAAGTCAGACACTTAACTGACTGAGCCACCCAGGTGCCCCTGTATAACATACTTTTAAGTGGAGTCCCATAAAGAGAGAAGAGAGAATGGGGTAGAAGAAATATTTGAGTGAAAGATATCAGTCCATTCCAATGATTCCTAATACAGTGTTAAAAAAAAAAAAAGAAAAAAAAGACAATAATAATGTAAAAGCAAAATGAGAAAAACACATTCCAAGAACTCTTAAACTGACTACTGAGTTCTCTACAGCTACAATGGAAGCCAGGGGACTGTATATGAATATCTTCAATATACTGGAAGAAAGTAACTGTGAAATTAAATTCTTTATCTGACAAAATATCTCTTAGGAAAGAAAGAAAGACATTTCAAACAAAAACTGAGTTTGTCACCACCTTATCCACAATGAAGGAAATTCTAAAGGGTGTTCTGTATACAAAGAATGATTACAGATTAAGAGATCAAAAATAAAGAGAAAAAATAAAGAGCAACAAAACAGGTTAATATGTGGCTGAATCTAAAGGAACATTGTCCAGGGGCACCTAGGTGGCTCAGTCAGTTGGGCGTCTGACTCTTGATTTTGGTTCAGGTCATGATCTCACAGTCATGGGATTGAGCCCTGAGTCAGGCTCCATGCTCAGTGATGAGTTTGGAGCCTGCTTGGGATTCTCTCTCTCCCTCTCCCCCTCCCCTGCTTGTGCACACTTGTACGCATTCTCTCTCTCTCTCTCTCTCTCAAACAGTAAAAAAAAAAAAAAAGTTGAAAACTTAACCAACTGATCCACCCAGGTACCCCTAGTCCAAAATAGTTTGAAGGAGGTGTAATTAAATGACATGATCATGAAATACAAAAATTAAAAAACATCTCAACAGAACACTCATAGAAATTCCTTAAGAACTTTCATGATAAACTATGTCTAAAATGTGCCTGTTGGCACATTAAATGAGTTGGCTTCCATTTGGCAATTAGCTAAACTCTTGGTAAACACCTTCCAAAACTGACATTTGGCTTTAGAGTAATTGATATCAAGCCATCTGCTATGGTGTCCATGTTTGTGTCCCCCCCCCAGATTTCATGTGTTGAAATCCTAACCCCTAAGGGTGGGACCGTTAGGAGGCGATTAGTTCATGAAGACAACCATCATGAATGGGATTGGTGTCCTCATAAAGAGATCCCTTGCCCCTTACAAGGTTATAGTGAGAAGATGGCTGTCAGTGAAGAAACGGACCCTTCCCAGACACCAAATCTACCAGTGCTATCACCTTACACTTCTAGTCGCTAGCACTGTGAGGAATCAGTGTTGTTTATAAGCTACCTAGTTTATGGTGTTTTGTCTTAGCAGCCCAAGCAGACTAAGACACCATCCTTTCTTGCCACAGTTAACTCACCAGTTACTAATTAAGATTTTTTTTTTGCCAGATCCTTATAATAAAATCATTTTTTTCCTGCATAAAAAAAATGGGTATGTTTCTCTATCAGCAGGTTAAAGGAAGAGAAACATCCAGCTTTGAATGTGTGCATGCACAGCATTTTGGGTTTCATTTTTTATACTGACTTATTTTGTCCACATTTACATAAAAAAAAGGGCCCATATATTTAATTTATTAAAGTAATGCAATTTATAGAGCTGCCTATCTCTCAATTAACTGGGCATTTGAGTTTTGTCTTTTATATTTGATGTTTGTACAAACAGTTACAGAAGGGGACAATGTTCACATATTTATTTTATTAAGGGACTATAGTTTGTATAGACATCTGTCAACTACTGGGCATTTGAATTTCAAATACTAAATTTTTGGAAAACAGGGTAAACTTTGTCATTGTTTTTCGTGATTTTGGAAAATTACCTTGTATTGTAATTTGAAAATAAGATTAAAGACTATAAATTTTTCTGGTTCTAATATTTTATTGCCAAATTGTTAAACTTTTCAGGAAGTAAGAACATCCCCTTTTCTGGGGTCCTCTAACTAGATACTAACTTAAATTCCTGAAAACATAAACTTCATAACAAGGTCATTTCGGCTATTCTAGAAAACAGAATCCAACAACATGGAAGAAATTCTGTTCAATTTTTACTTTTCTTGCAAGAGGCTGGGTTTTGAAGGAAAGAATGAATATCTCAATTATAGAAATAATAGGAATTATGGCCATAGAATTGGTGTTTCATTCCTGAATACTCCTTATCCCTGAGGTCTTTATGGTCTTCTAAAATTGATTTATGGAAACGTTTTTGTGCACCAGTTTTTGAAAAAGAGCTCTTAAGCCCTAGCAGGTCAGTCTGAGGCTTTGCCACTCCAGCTCTAGGAATCCAACCCAGAATGGGTCTTGTTTCCTCGTTGTTTTCTGTGTTAAAGGTCAACCTTTCTTCTGGCTTACTTAAAAAATGTTCCAAATCAAAAGCTTCCAAGTCTGGTTTACTTTCTAAAATAGAAGGCTTACTAAAGCTAACAGAGTTTTGACACATAGTACACGGGTCCCGTATGGCAGGTTTAAGACGCTCATACTGAAGGTAATGGTTTGGGCTATAACAAGATACAGGTTGGGGGTTTAATGCCAGCTGTCTCCAGTACAGATCTTCTATCTTTTTAGTATCTGTGATTTTTGGAAATGTTTTTATGTCGCAAACGTTAGTCAGGTCTCTTGTTGGGTAACAAGGTGAGGATGCATAGGTAGATAGCAAGCTTTGTTCCTTAATCTTGTCTTCAATTTCCTGTTTTTTACGGGCGACACCCGCCAGCGTGTTATCACTAAGTCCCATCATTTCTGTAGAACTGGGTACAAAAGTGTGAAAATTACATAAAACTCTGGGGGTACAGTCTGGACAGGAATATGGTCTTTGCTGAACAGTAGCCTCCAGGGGACGTCGGTTCTGAAGCAGTCGAGCAATTCGTCCTTCTAGGGGTCTTGGAGGTTTTAAGACAGGATGGAATTTTTCTTGCTGTAGTGGTGGGATAAAAAGGAGAAAATCAGTTAATCTGGCATTGTGAGGGTATCGCCAACAAATGGCAGGTCAAATTTGTAACCATTTTCACTGAGTAAATGTAGAATGGGTGTAGGAGTGCACATTGCAGTGTTCGCTTATTCATTTATTTATTCATTCGAGGACACTGATATTTGGGTCCTAATAAACATATTTTTCTCTTCCACTGGTTTTTGCTAATAGGGAAAGGAGGTTGGCTATAGAAAAATTCCTCTGTATAGGAACTCTTTGCTTTCACACGTTCAAAGATATAAAGACTCACAGGCCAGAATTTCTGCCATCCCCAACAGATGATGTTGATGGTTGTGTGTGGTTATTTAAATCTCAGTGAAAGCCTTCCAATGCAAGGGCTCTTAATTCTCGGTTGAATTAGAATCAGCTTTGGAGCTGGGGAAAATGAGATTCCTAAGTTTGATCGACTAAGACTGATTCAGAGGTTCCGCAGTGGGGCTCAGGAATCTGCTTTTTTTTTTTTTTTTTTAAGTTTATTTATTTTGGGAGGAGTAGAGAGAGAGGGAGTGTGCACAAGCAGGGTGAGGGGCAGAGAGAGAAGGAGAGAGAGAATCCCAAGCAGGCTCCACACTGCTGGATGTGGGGCTTGAACTCATGAACTGTGAGATCATGACCTGAGCTGAAACCAAGGGTTGGATGCTTAACTGACCGAGTCACCCAGGTGTCACAGGAATCTGCTTTTTTAACAAACATCTTGGGTGATGCTGAGGCCAGTGATGTGCTGTGCTTTAACAGCGGTCTGCAGAGAGCTTGTCATATCTGTGCTTTTTGAGATACTTTACAAATATGAATCATGTCTGCTAACTGCAAAAGTAGTGTATTTAAAAGTCTATTAATAGATATATGTCTGGGGGGAACAGAAAGAAGAGGAAGGAGCTGATTAGAAAGGGACACGAGGAAACTTTTTGGGATGATGGTAATGTTTAATGTATTGATAGGTGTTTGGGTTACAAAGGTGTACGCCTTTGTCAGAACTCAGTGAACATACACTTAAAATATGTGCGATATTTTGCCTTAAAAGAAAAGCTGCAACAGATTGAACTCTGTTTCATGATATGCATGCTGATTGTTTAAGGGTGAAGTATCCTAATGTCTGCAATTTCCCTGAAATGCATAAAACATAATAAAGTGTATTGATGGATGGCTGGAGGGATGGTGAGATGGATAGATGATGTGTTAAAGTGAGTATAGCAAAATGCTGATGGTAGAATCCAGGTGACGGGTGTATGGATGATAATTGTAAAATTATTTCCGCCTTCTGCATCTATGAAGATTTTTAAGACAGCATGCGGAAGAAAAACTAAGAAAGAATGGATGGATGGTGATGATGGAATTGATAGCAGAGGCAGTAAAAATGAGAATGGTGAGAAAACAGTAACTAGTTTGGATGTAGAAAACAAAACAGACTTTGGAGTATCTTCCTGGATCCTGATTTGCTCAGAGTTGGAGGAATTTCCATCTATTACTAACAAATCTGTTGTAACCTTTAGCTAATCAGGTTTGAGTAGCTACTATGAAGAAAAGAAGAAACTCCAGCTTTTTAAAATATTTCGTTAAATTTGTCATAAACAAAAAAAATTCTGGGGTATATCATATCCTCCTTGGATAGGACCCCTTTATGCAAGAAGCAGTTTTTTGTGTCTTTATTTCATTCTACTACAACAAAATACTTCATATACTTATTACCACTAAAATATGCCTTCCCAGAGTCTGTTATTCATGTCTTAGTCAGAAACCAGCAAGAGTCACTAAAACTTACTTTCATTTATTTTTTTTTAAGTTATTTATTTTGAGAGAGAGAAAGCACGTGCACACGTGCACGAGTGGAGGAGGGGCAGAGAGAGAGAGAGGGAAAGGGAGAGGGAGAGGGAATCTCAAGCAGGCTCTATGCTGTTAGTTTGGAGCCAGATGCAAGGATGGAACCCATAAACTGTGAGATCATGACCCGGGCTGAAACCAAGTTGGAAAACTAACTGACTGAGCCACCCAGGCACCCATAAAACTTTTAAACTCTATTTTAGGCATATTTTATCTTATTATTAATACAAATTTAGTTGATTTACTTGCACAATAATTTGACATATAATATACTTGACAAACATTCTTTGTATAACTGTACATGTATTTCTTTTTAAAAATGATAAAGCTGTTTCCTGAGGGGCTAGAGTCTACAGGGTCAAATCTGTGGAAATCTGGATAGCTGATGAACACACTTGACAATGTCAGAGTATATGTATAGTGCTTTCTAACCTTAGAGAATATTTGTTGCAAGTGAAAAGTGAAAAAAAAAAAACGCTTCAGTGAATGATGAAGCACAGTCTGGTAACACTACTTGAGGTATTACGATTTTTTATCACCTTGTGAAATACCAGAGCTAATGTAACATAAATGTGTTCAGTTCAGTCTAAAAAGAGTTCATATTGAAATATCTTATAGCCATTTTTTATGCATCATTCCACAGTTTATATCTTTGGAAATACTAATTTTGTTTTAAAAAATTTGTATCATTAGAGGATAAGATCTAGGCCCCAAATAAAACAACATATATGTATATTATTAAGTTATTTTATTTCATGTGTATATAAGTAAGCCAACAGACTATAGTTTCTGTCATTAAGGGGTTGATCATTTCTTTCAGACCATTTCACATAATCAGTTAAGAAACTTGTATTAACATTTGCAGAAAATTTATTGGCTTTCAATTGTAATTCAGCCAACTCACTTATTTTGGATATCAGGCCTTATCTCTTCAAAAGCAGTGGTAATGTATAAGATATACAAGTACATAAATATTCATAGAACTTATTAAGAATCACATTAAATTACAGAGTAAGTGTTTTTAAACTATTCCTTTGTAAATTTTAGCAAGAGTAGCATAGTGGAAAAATCTTAAAAAAAAAAATGTCAGTGGGCACCTGGATGGCTCAGTTGATTAAGCCTCTCCACTCTTGATTTCAGCTCAGGTCATGATCTCACAGTTCACAAGTTTGAGCCCTGCATTGGCTGCACAGACAGTGCAGAGCCTGTTTGAGATTCTCTCTTTCTCCTTCTCTCTCTGTCCCTCCCCCATTCATGTGCTCTCATGCTCTCTCTCTCAAAATAAATAAATAAACTTAATAAAAAAAAACCCTCAAAACACCAGCACTGGGAATAGGAAAAGAAACCTCGCTTGTTCTTTGAAATAGTGGGCAAAGGTATTTAAACCAATTCAAATCAATTCAAAACTAACTTCTATGATGAGTTAAAATTTTCCTTTGTTAGCTTGGTCACCAGTACTCATGAAGCAAATAAAAAGTGGGTAAAGCAAGAAGGAGCCTAACACCTGGATACTTTACCCCTAAATAATTGAGAGTTAACTGCAGTTACTTACAGGCTCTGGGTCAAATCCTGTCTGTCCAGTTAACTCTGCTACTTCCTTTTCATGGTAATCATCCAGTTCAAGGGGGTTCATGGGCCCCAGACCTTAATGGAAACATCACATCTTATTACTTTGTTAGTGGAAAATGAAGGATGGCTCTTAAATGACCTTTTATAGAAAAACTTACCCATTTCCCTTTGTACTATAATTAGAATGAATAAATTGAAAACAATTTTATCTCCCAGGTTCCCGCTAAAGCTTACCACCCACCCTAATTTCCATTAGTACTCAGGTTAAGAAACAGGGAAAAACATTAGGAGATGCAAGCTTGTAACAGCATTTGTCAAATGTTCTAATTTTGTTCTTTTTACTTGTATTAAAGTAAACCCATACCTGTAAAATCATGAGTGTATGAAGGGATCCAGTGGGACCTCTCAAGATTTCTTTGTATGTTGGCTTCTTTTAGAGAGCTAATCGGGTCCCACGAATTTAAAGAAGTGTTAGGAGCGAAGGTTTTAGGAGGTTTTGGGTAGAATACTGGCTTGTTCTTTTCAGCACATTTGGGGAACTAGAATATGAACATCAAAGTTTATTGTTATTAATGCCATCTAGTAGAATAAGGGCTGATTCACTATCTTAGCAAGAAGGAACATAAAGGAAGTTCTAGGCTTAAGTCAGATATGATTTTTTTCTTCATTAATCAGTAATATTCTGGAACTCAACCATATTTAGAGTTAAACACAGTATTTTATCAAAAGAACGATGAGCTCTTTTCTAAAAGTTTTTTGCTTTAGCAGGGACTCTGTCTGATAATGTACCTTGGAGAAATGTCCCTGAGAATAAATACTCTACCTCCAGTAAAATTTTGTTAGAGAAAAAAGTGTTCTGAGTTACTCCTTTCGGTAAATTCAGCCAAAATTGTGTGTCTTCCTCTTCTCTTTCCTTGCCTGAAATGGCACCATTTGATATATTTTATGGATTTCTAATGGAGTTTAAGTCACTCAAATTCAAATAAAAATTTTCCTTCTATCAATGTAACTGTTTAAAATGGAGTTTATTTTGTATTTCCAAAAAGGGGTATATGTAAAAGTAAATTAATGAATGAGTTTCATTGCAGTCTGTTTGGCTATTTGGAAATTCACCTTGTTCTCAGATTGATGATAGTCAGTAAATATGTACTGAGCACTTATCTGTGCAAGGTAGTGGCAGAGAACAGGGATGGATCAGAAACAAGTCATCCAGGGATGTGTTGGCTAAAAGGGGAGATAAGGAGTGAGCATAAATGACTGTAAGATGGTAAGTAACTGTTATAAAAGAGGTTAAGAAAGAATTATTTCTAAGTTCTGAGGAGGGAGAGGTTGATTCTCTCTGAACAGGGAAGTAGGGCAGGGAGCTGAGAAGAATGGAGGAGACAAGAGCCCATGTTACATCATATTACAGAAAATAGGCCTTGAAGGACATGCAGAGATGGAGAGGCCAAAGGAACAGCAAGAGCAGAGGTATGGATGGTGGTGGAAAGTATGGAATTAACTTTCATGAACACTATGCACTTGTCCTGAACGAGGCCTGTTCTTAACATTTGTAGGTCCTGGGGCAATAGTGAGACCTTATATGCCATTAGTCTAAATAGCTTATTTTATTTTATTTTTAAGTTTATTTACTTATTTTGAGAGAGAGAGTAAGTGAGCATGTGCATGTGTGCATTCAGAGAGAGATGGAGAGAGAGAATCCCAAGCAGGCTCCACGCTGCCAGTGTGGACTCCAGTGCAGGGCTCAATCCCAGGAACCTCAAGATCATGACCTGAGCAAAGATTAAGGGTTGGCCACTTAACAGATTGAGCCACCCAGGTGCTCCTAAATAATTTAATTTCTAAATCAAGCAAATAAGTTAAATAAAATATGTCCCATTCTCCTATTTTGACAAAATACCTGCATGACAACTTGGAAGACCGAGTTCAAATTTAAACTTATTAGACTGCAGTGGGACACAGTGATTCAAAAAGAGCTAGCTGCTGGCCCCTGGCCTCAACATCGCTTACTGCTTTCTACCTACCTCCAATTCCATCCCAAATGATGAAGTGCCTTATATATAAGGGTACCTTGGTCCTCAAGTTCAAGCTCCACTATACCTATTACCTTTACTTCCAGCAAACAGCCATCACTTGGCAACCCCTTTGGCCTAGTGGTATATACTGGCTTCAAGCACTGTTAACCCCTGGGAGGATGGACCTGGAGAAGAGACCTCATGAAGGCCCTAGTACTGCATTCAAAGCCATTTTGTTAGGGAATTCTGCAGTCTCACATCGGTCTGGGGTGGAAGCTTGTGGAGCATGGGCTCTAGATGGACATATCCTCTTGTTCCCATAAACATCCTGTCCCAGAAGGAGGGGTATAGCCAGAGGAAGGCCAGAGCTGGGCCCTAAAGGCATGGGTCCTTCTAAAGTTCCTGGGCCTAAGGATGATGCTAATTTTAGCAACTCTGTGAGGTTAGAGTGATCCTCATTTTCCATATAGAGAATAGTCATGGTAAAAGGCACTTGTTAGAAAACTGTCTCAAGTATTCAATAACCACTTCTATAAACCTTTAATATGTGGTTTGCTTATTCAGGGCTAAAGAAAGCCCTCTCTGTTCTCTTTATAATGATTTGCAAGGCCAGCTTATAAATAAGGACTTTTTTCAAATATTGTTCCGAGGGGCTAGATTAATCTTGTGTGTAATCTAGTTTAAGTAACAGCAGTGATCTACTGAAATGCAGGCAAGGGCACAGAGGAAGAAAAGAGGGAATGTGAATTTTTTTAAAAAAATTCTTTAAGTATTTTATTTATTTCTGAGAGAGAGAGGGAGAGAGAGCGAGCAAGTGAGCATGAGCAGGGGAGGGTCAGAAAGAGAGGGAGACACAGAATCCGAAGCAGGCTTAAAGCTCCGAGCTAGCTGTCAGCACAGAGCCCAATGCGGGGCTCGAACCCACGAACTGTGAGATCATGACCTGAGCTGAAGTCGGATGCTTAACCAACTGAGCCACCCAGGTGCCCTGGGAATGTGAAATTTTATTGTAACCTGTGGTGGTATGGGAAGAGTTTAAAGAGTTAGGGATATTTGAAGCGGAGAGTTGGCCAATTTTCAGTAGAGATGGAACTCTCCTAGGAATGAGGAATATATCTCTAAGAGGGGGATGGGCACTTTGGATTAGAAAGATGGCAGGTGGTTCAAGAAGGAAACCACACTCCTCTGTAAGAATGCTATAAGTGGATCCTCTTTGTAAGGGAAACCAAAGGTCTTTCCAAACATTTACAGATAAGGAAAACTGGATAGTAGGCTCAGTTAGGCTTTCGAAATGGTTTGTTAAAATATTTCAGATAGTCCAGGGTTTAGGGAAGTTTGTGGCACTTGACCTCTGTGGTTATTATATTTCACCTTACTCAAAAGATGATTACAAGGTAAATGTCATCCTAAAGAATATTTTCGTATTGCAAAAGCTAAGACCAGATGCTTTAGCTCTTGAGAAATAGAACAAAAAAATCTTTGGCCATTTGAGGAAGTGACAAAAGCAGTCCAGAAGAGTCAAATTATTGAACGTAACTGTCAGCCATTCATAAAAGGAAAATGAATGTTCTGATTGGCATAATGGCTAGAAATGGCCAGTGAGAAGAGGTCACTGAGGAAAGAGAAAGGTAGCAGGAGAGACCACGGGTAGAGTGAGGACAGTGCAATGATCAGTGACTCTGGTAGGGAAAACTGGGCTAGGCCAAAGAGATAAAAAGTAGGGCAGCTCTGGGGACTGGGTGGGAAAGAGGTACCTAGATTTCTGTGACTCTTGAGGGCACAGGCTTCATATACATGGAATGTAAAAGGATGAAAGCAAAATGACATTTAAAATACTATTAAAATTAAGGCCCAGAACTTATTTTTTATTTTATTTTTTATTTTTTTAATAGTTTATTGTCATGTTGGTTTCCATACAACACCCAGTGCTCATCCCCACAAGTGCCCTCCTCCATGCCCATCACCCCCCTTCCCCGCCCCCCATCAGTCCTCAGTTTGTTCTCAACATTCAAGAGTCTCTCGTGGTTTGCCTCCCTCCCTCTCCTCCCATTTCCCCCTTTCTTCTCTCCCATGGTCCTCCGTTAAGTTCCTCCTAATCCTCCTGTACGTGCAAACATATGGTAGCTGTTAGAACTTAGTTTTTAAAAGGTTAAACTTTTATTTAGAATATTCCCCTTTCCAAGATCACCCATTTCTTAATGTTCTCAGTCATCAAAGTTTTATAATCATTGGAATAATAACATTGATGGAAGCTTGCACTTATTATAAGCTTGCTCTCTGCTGATATGGTGCAGAGTGCTTTTACATGCATTCCATTCTCAAGACAGCCCTATGAGGTGGAGTTCATGATTATTTCTCTTCTATCTATGAGGAAACTGAGGTATTGAAGAATTAAACATATTATCCATGGTTATACAGTTGATTCATTTTATTTCATTTTTTCCTTTTCTTTTTTCTTTTTTTAAAAATTTTTATTATTATTTTATTTTTGAGAGAGAGAGAGAGAGAGAGAGATGGGGAGGGGCAGAAAGACAGGGAGACACAGGATCCGAAGAAGACTCCAGGCTCTAAGCTGTCAGCACAGGCTAGACCTCAGAAACTGTGAGAAGTCATGTTTAACTGACTGAGGTACTCAGGCACCCCTATAACTGCTAAATTTTAGAGCCAGGAGCTGAGCCACTTTAAAATTTATACTCTTTTTATTTTTGAGAGAGAGAGAGATAGAGAGCGAGCAGGGGAGGGGCAGAGAGAGAATCCCAAGCAGGCTCCATGCTGCCAGCACAGAGTCTGAAGTGGGGCTCGAACTTACAAACCATGAGATCATGACCTGAGCTGAAACCAAGAGTTGGATGCTTAACCAACTGAGCCACCCATGCGCCCCTGGAATTACTTAAGTTCTTAGTGTCTCTCTGCCTCTTCCCACCCTCAGAGAATGCTGATTATAATTATGTAATCAATTATAATTTGGGCGGGATACAGCCTGGGAACTGGGATTTGTAAAAACACCCCAGGTGATTCTAATGTGCAGCTGGGTTGAGAACCACTGCTCCAACAACAGGAAACGTAAATACTATACAAAAAATTCTCCTTTAACAAAAATAGAACATTGCAGATAAAGTTGAAGACCCCTTGGCCACTCTCCGCAGTGAAGCGATGGAAGGCAGAGGAGGACAAGGACAGGTATTATCCTAAAGGAGGAAAAATATATGAGTCATGAGACTCCTGTCATCAAGCCCAGTATCAATTTTATTTTTCTTTCTTTTTTCTGTCCAGCAAAGTGCAAAACTTGATTAGGATTAGGGATACACCAGAAGAATAACGGAAAGATTGAAAATTAAGATTAGAAGAGATTATGGAAACTAATTTGACAATAAACTATTTGTAAAATAAATAAATAAATAAATTGATACATTGTTTAACAATTGTATAAAAAAATAAAATCTGTTTATGTCAGCAAAAAAAAAAGATTAGAAGAGATTAAGAAAGTTGGGTTAATCGTTGGAAGAAGAGTCAGATAAATCAGTCAAAAATATTTACATACAAAGTGATGTAGGGAATATAGAAATGATAAAATATTCCATTTTCAAAGAGCTTGTAATTGAGTTGCTAAGATATAAGATACATGTAAAAAGTTATTGGTTATAATAATTGTTGTAGAAACTCAGAAGAGGGGAAATCACTTCTGTTGGAGTAATAATGCTTATAAATTATAGCACTTTCTATTTTTTGAAGTGCTTTTATAGCCTTCGCATAATCCTCCTATCCTGTGAAGTCTGTAGGACAGATTTTACTGAAATTATACAGGTATATTTTATTAATTGTAAGCTCAAAGAAGAGAAGCAATATTTCTAATATCATCAAGAGAACAAATGACAGGTATAGGAGTAAGCAGGTCTCCTTATTTGGTTCACTGTCTGCTCTGCAACAGAAACAACAAGGGTTGAGCTGAGCCTTGAAGAAAGAGCAAGTTTGGGATAGGCAGACAGGCCATGGAGGGTGAGCATTCCAAGAGAGGGAGATGGCCGTCCACCTGTTCGAGCACCAGCGAGCTGAGCCAGGCTGCAGGAAGAAAGTAAGGCCAGCCTTGCGATTTACACTTGGGTAAAGGAGAGCTAATCAGGATTGTTGCAGAGACCCGAGATATGAGGACAGCTGCACTTTCATGAGCAGGAGGAAGTGAAGGAGATTGAAAGAAGAAACTAACCCCAGAACTGGAGACTTTGGCTGTAAGAATGTTTAATGATGGAATTGTCTCTCGAATGACTTCTCATATTTCTGGGTTACTTTGATATAGATTTTGCTTGCAAGAATTAAAGAGGTCCAGTATGATAGATGATTCTTTAAGGATTTTACCTGATGTATAACTTTACAAAAACAAATAGGAAATTGTGTATTTCATAGATGACTCTGTGACACTGCAGTGACCACACTCTGGCCTGCCACAATGGTTATCCCAAGTAAAATTCAAATGTTTCTAGCCTTACGTAATTATTTCTTGCCTACCTCATAGATCTTTTTTTAGTTAAAGAAAAACCCTATTTTTTGGGGTGCCTGGGTGGCTTAGTTGGTTAAGCGTCCGACTTTTGCTTAGGTCATGATCTCACAGTTCCTGGGTTCGAGCCCCGCGTCGGGCTCTGTGCTGACTGCCAGCTCAGAGCCTGGAGCCTGTTTTCAGTCTGTGACTCCCTCTCTCTCTGATCCTCCCCTGCTCACACAGTCTCCCTCTCTGTCTCCTAGAAATAAATAAATATTTAAAAAAAAAAGAAAACCCCTTTTTTAAAAATTGTTTTATTTATTTCTGACAGAGATAGAGAGAGAGAGAGACAGAGTGAGCAGGGGAGGGTCAGAGAGAGAGGCAAACACAGAATCTGAAACAGGTTCCAGGCTCTGAGCTGTCAGCACAGAGCCCAACGTGGGGCTCGAACCCACAAACCGTGAGATCATGACCTGAGCTGAAGTTGGACACTTAGCCGACTGAGAGCACCCAGGTGCCCCCCTCATAGATTGTTAGATGCAAGAAGATAATATATGGAAAACACTTGGCACTGCCTCTCACAAGCTAACTGGTCAATGAATGTTGGCTATTATAATTTTCTTTTTTTTTTTTAAATTTTTAATAGTTTATTTTTGAGACAGAGACCGAGCATGAGTGGGGGAGGGGCAGAGAGAGAGGGAGACCCAGAATCCGAAACAGGCTCCAGGCTCTGAGCTGTCAGCATAAAGCCTGATGTGGGGCTCGAACCCACGAACCGTGAGATCTGACCTGAGCTGAAGTCGGACGCTTAACCGACTGAGCCACCCAGGCGCCTGGCTATTATTTTCAAATGTCCAGATCTTTTCCTCATGTAAAAATTTTCTCCAGAGCTTAAGAGCAGAGGCTGGAGTCTGACAAGCTTGAATTCAGTGATTATGAGATAGCCACAAACTCTCTGAGGCCCAGTTTCCTCATCTATAAAATGGGGATGATGATACCAGCCATTTTAAGTAATTGTAAAGGCTAGGTGACATTCTATGTATCCAGAGTGGTCAGTGTGTAGCACTTTCTCAGTATACAGTGGCCACTGTTTTTATCTTTAATTGTATACAAATATAACGGTTGGGACAATAAATTGCAAATCTTTCTGAAAAATTTTCATTTACCCTATATATATTTGGAGTTACTTAATATGCCGTGAATTATAAGAAAAGAGTTGGGGGATACACAGGGCGTGAAATGTAGCCCTCAACCTTCTTTCAGTGCGGAGGATTTTTTTTTTTGGTAATTGTGGAAATGTTACATAACTGCTCAAAGTATGTGAAATCAGCTAAGAAAAACAAATGTGAATCGTGGTCAACATTTCAAGTTTTTTTTTTTAACGAGGTAGAAAATAAAACAGTCCATCTTTTGGATTTTCATAAATGTATAGTGTAAAAACATTTTTCACTTTGTTTTAAACACATATTTAAAGATACTTACATCATAATATACACCCTGACCTGGCCAATTCAAGGCTTTCTTCTTTGAATCCATTGGAAGATCAAGCAGTTCATATCTGTAAGGATTACCTGAAATTTTCAGGAAGAGTGCTGTTATCCTGAATATGCAAGAACAGCTTTCTATGAATGGGATTTTGGGGTGCAATAAACAGAAACAAGATGATAGGAGGTAGAGAGGAATGAGGCACATCTTAGCTAGTGTATTATAGCTTTGTTTGAATTCTTTTTTTTTTTAATGTTTTATTTATTTCTAGGAGAGAGAGAGAGAGACAGGGTGAGCAGGGGAGGGTCAGAGAGAGAGGGAGACACAGATTCTGAAATAGGCTCCAGGCTCTCAGCTGGCAGTCAGCACAGAGCCCAACGCGGGGCTCGAACCCACGAACCGCGAGATCATGACCTAAGCGAAAGTTGGATGCTTAACCGACTAAGCCACCCAGGCGCCCCAGCTTTGTTTGAATTCTTGTTCCCCTTAGTGAGCAGGCAGCACGTGGGCCACACAGAGCGAGACTGAGTCTCTAACCCGAGTGTTGCCAGCAGTCTGAAGGGGCACAGGAGCTGCCCCTTTCTTGGTAACAAAAGGGATTCTCAGGTAAGTTATAACTTTTATTTTTAAATTTTCCTGGATCTTCTTTCTGGTCTCTGAAGGCTTAGCAAGTACATTTCTTTCTATACTACTTGTTTTGGGCTTTCCCTGCCTAAATATCAAGAAATAGAATTAGTATTTGCTTACCAAAAAGGTACAGACAGAGAACATTTAAAATTTTTTTTTAATGTTTTATTTATTTCTAGGAGAGAGAGAGAGACAGCATTAGCAGGGGAGGGTCAGAGAGAGAGGGAGTCACAGACTGAAACAGGCTCCAGGCTCTGAGCTGGCAGTCAGCACAGAGCCCGACGCGGGGCTCGAACCCACGAACCGTGAGGTCATGACCTGAGCGAAAGTCAGACACTTGACCGACTAAGCCACCCAGGCGCCCCAGACAGAGAACATTTTAAAGAATGCAGCTTCTTAGGTATTAGTGGTAGTTTGATAAGCTTTATCAAATATAGCTTGGCCTCCTCTGGTCCTATAATAAGTTCCACATGAAAGAATGCTCTGGGGCACCTGGGTGGCTCAGTCAATTAAGTGTCTGATTCTGGATTTTGGCTCAGGTCATGATCTCATGGTTTGTGAGTTTGACGCTGGCAATGTGGGGCCTGCTTGGGATTCTCTCTCTCTTGCTGTGTTCCCCCTCCCCCATCTCTCTCTCCTTCTCTCTCTCTTAAAGTAAATAAACTTAAAAAAAAAAAAGAATGCTGTGAACATCCATCCTCATATGTAATAAGAACAAAGGCTGGAATATATTGGACATTTACTGTGTGCTAGTACTGTACTAAGTGTTATATATATACTCACATTACTATGAGAAAGGTACTAGTACTTCCACTTTAACAAATAAGGAAACTGAGGCACAAAAAATAAGCAATTTGCCTAAGATCACACAGCTAGTAAGGGGAATAATTCAATCTCAGGCAATCTGGTACTAGGGTACTCAACCCATGTACTATGTCTTTCTATTAAAGAAGAGTTAAAATAAGTGTAAAAAAAAAGTAGAAATCCTAATGTGGTAGTAGTTTTTGGAAAGGTCTTTTTAAAAACTTTTTAAAATATTTATTTATTGTTGAGAGAGGGAGAGAGAGAGAGACAGAGACAGAGCATGAGGGGGGAGGGGCAGAGAGAGAAGGAAACATAGAATAAGAAGCAGGCTCCAAGCTCTGAGCTGTCAGCACAGAGTCTGACCTGGGTCCATGAGCTGTGAGATAATGACCTGAGCCGAAGTCAGATGCCCCTGGAAAGGTCTTTTATAAGGATTATTACAATATACTCCTCTTTTTAAAAAAATTTTTTAATATTTATTTTTTAGAGAGAGGTAGACAGAGTGCGAGTGGGGGAGGGGCAGAGAGAGAGGGAGACACAGAATCTGAAGCAGGCTCCAGGCTCTGAGCTGTCAGCACAGAGCCTGACACAGGGCTTGAACTCACCAACTGCAAGATCATGACCTGAGCTGAAGGTGGAGGCTTAACTGACTGAGCCACTGAGGCACCCCAATATACTCATCTTTCTAGAGTCCTCTAAGAGCGACTAACTGGTCAGGATAGGTAGATGCTTGGAAGAGTGGACAATTATGGTGGTAACTTATTTCTTTAATCTGTGACCTACAGCTGCAATGAAAAGTGTTTCTATAAATTCTGCACACATTTCTCTGATTTCTTGTTAACTCCATGCACTTCATGTAATTTCAGAAATTATCTAATTCAGGGATTGAAAAAAATAAATTAACTTTGACACTTTGCCTAATAAGATCATACAAATTTCAATTGCTTGGCATCCTATCTTGTAGTTCTTTTGCATAGCTCAGCCCACCCCAACCTCCCCATGTATTTACATGTATATATGTATGTATATGTATCATTTAGCATTGAGTGTATTCATATGTATGTAGGTCTCTCTATATCCATATATTTGATACAGATTTTACTACCTTTTATCAATGACTGGATTGAGAAGTAATAGAAAAATTCAATATGTGGTACACATAATGGAATCATATGGGTGCAGAGTAATAAAATAGTGACTGCTAATACTTATCTCTGGTATCTATGAAGTAAGTGCTAATATTCCCATTTTATAGATTGGGAAGCGGAGGCAGAGAAGTTAAGCTTTTCTATGGTCCGTGGGGAGTAAGTGGCAGAGTGGTAGAGCTAGAATTCTTGCCCATGCTATCTGACTCCATAGTTCATGCTTTAAATACTCCACTGTGATGTCTCTCAGAATATTACTATCTCCTAGTAAGGTTGATATTAATGAGGGCAAACATTTGGGTCCAAATATTTATGTATAGCAGAACTGCATTATAGGACATTTCTTGGGTCTTCCCTACCTCACAGCCTAAATTCATTCAACAAATGTTTTTCTCTGCCTAACATGCACCTTTTCTGTGACCTTCAGTTACCTCTTTTCTAGTGTTTTCAGTCTTTCTCCAGATGTTTCTTCTCTGTTTTAAGGTATCTGGTGTGGGAGAAAGTTGATGACTACCGTATGGGCTTACCAGCCGAGTATACCACATCTGAAAGATGCCCCAAGGTGTTAAGAGGACATAAACAAACTGTCCCTGTTACTTCCCAAGTCTTATTTTGATGACACTCTCTCAATTTCATCACAACTCCTACACCTATGTCTAGACCCTGATGCTCTGAACCAAATATTGTCTCTCATGCTGATTACCTGAGCTAGGATGAAATTTTTAAAAGCTAAGCCATAGGAGAAAGCAGGAAGGAAATAAAAATAGAAAAAAACAGGTAGAATAAAAACAGCTAATTCTACAATGTTTGCTTTCTGCTTCTAGCATGGAAGGCTTTGTATAAAGAAGAAAAGTTAAGAGCACCTGTAGAAAATCTGATTTACTTGGTTTGTTCCAGATGATTCTAAGGCACAGCTACAGTTAAGAACAACTTTCATCATCTACTTTGGGTCACATGTTTGTGTCTTGAGTCCTTTGCCCTACTTTCTTTGATTTTTTTAATTGAATAAAATTCAAATATGAAAAGAATTAATACTGTTCTAATATCAAATCACATTTTACCTCTTGTTTTCAAAATCGTCGTATCATAAGCCTTCGTTGGCACAGTGGGAGGAAATGGCCGTTGGCTTCGGGCTTTAATGCCTGTGTAGAGATCCTTAGGTGATGTAAAGGTCGGGAACATGGCACCACGAGAGATGTGTGTGTGGTAGGGATGTTCAATCGGATATGGGCAGCAGGTTTCTCTGAGATTCAGTTGAGCAAGCAAAACAAAATAGAAAGAAATGCAATTGAAATAAATTAATCATCAAATATTTATTGGGATCCTTCTTTGTGGCTGGTACTGTTCTAGTTCTGAGGATATGACAGTGAGCCAAGGTCCCTCTACTCCTGGAGTTAGCTTTCTGGTGGAATATATGCCACGAAACATGACATTTTCCTAATTTTGCTAGACAAATAAAATCAATTTTTAAAGTAAATCATAACTGAATTCTTTATCTGTGAATAACTTTCACAACTAATGCAGAAGATACATTAAATCTATAGTTTTTAGAATGCTACAGGCAGAATTTCTAGTTGCTTTCGATTCCAGCCTCTTGTTTTAAAAGGATCCCAGTGCTTTATTCTATGGAATCATTTCTGGGCATTCAGCTTCAGTATGCAAAGTAATACCCAACCAAGTTCTTGCCTTGAACTTTCAACCTGGGCCATCTGTTTCTTTTAAGCAGTCAATGAACAAAATATACTGCCTGTTTGTGTACACAGTACTGTTTAGAAATCAAAAAGCCAAAAATAGCTGATAAACTGATGGGAAAAATAAAGCCTAACAAGTTAAAAAGACCATAGAGATATAATTTTCCTATGATTTGAAAAACTAGCAGAGTTCTTAAAAGAACTAGCAGAGGTTTAAAAAACACTGTGAGAGCTGGTAGCTAGCAAGCGGCGGTGGCCCAGCCCCAGATGTGGGCCCTTGCTGCTTACTCGGCACGCTAATGCAAATCCATACTGAACTCAGTAGCCTTGGCTTCATGATGGGCTCTCTGAAATACCTAGCAGTCCAAGATTCTTAACAACCTCCTGGTCTCTCACAGATACCAAAAGAAGTTAAGGTTGATTTGTAAGAGAAAAAGTCTAGACCTCAAGCAAAAGCCATTTATGAAGGCCAGCTCATTGTGTTTTTGTGGAAAGATTTGGTTTTCTTCCCCTTGTCACAAACTCCCTCAGTTGAACACATTTTGGGATTGGGTATGGTATCATTTTGTTGCGAATCACTAAACACTTTCCTGATTTATTTACTTTGCTTAAAAAACACCACATCAACAGCTATGTGTCTTTCCTGGTACAAGGCACAAGGTCATCAATTCCATGATGATGTTAGAACACAGAATCAAGACATAAATTCCTGAACTGCAACTCACTGATGTACTTCAGAGTCATAAAAACATTGGCTATACTTCATTTTATATAAGACACAGTGATTTCCATTTATTCTAAAGAAACATTTCCATTCTCCAATTCAGTGGATTTTATAGTTAACTATCTCCCTCAAATTAACTTTCCCTTACAAATTTGCTTGAAAATAAGTGATCATTTATAGTTTGAGCAAGCTGTGAATAAAATAAGAACAAACACATTTTTGCTCGTGGAGAGCGTCCAGTCCACTTAAGTCAGGAAAGGACAGAGTTTACTGAGGTCTAGTAGAAAGCCCATGTTCTAAGAGAAGTTTTTGTACATTCAGAGCCTTTGGGGCTTGCCTCATTCACCTTCAGGTGAAGTAGTCGGGAAGCAGGGGACCTGGGTAAGAAAGATAGAGACCCTGGGGACAGTAAAGAATGAAATGAGAAAGTCCAGGGCTCAAATATTATGCAACAAAGACATTGAGTCACAAATCGTACTAGAAAGAATGGCTGAGTAAATACAGTATAATTGTCTCAATCTGTGCTAATTAACTTATCTGGGAATAAGATTAATTTTGAGTTTCTTGGATTATTGCCAGTTATGTGTCAGATTGAGAAAAGATGTAAGAACTGGTAGCAATGGGGAATTAGTGGGATTAATTTTGAACTTCCAATGCCATTTCTCACAGACATGATGCAGTTTAAGGAAATGTGGTATGACCATTTCATAAAACGGTCATGTCTGTCCCCTGTCCTTAGAAAATATCTCAGTGGTTAAAGTGGGAGGTCCTGAGACCTTGTAACTACTATGTGAGCAGGAATTATACTCAGAGGACATTGCCTTGAACAGTTGTTAACCACAACAATAACTACAGCAATAAAGCATTGATGTTCCCGGCTTTGTGCTACCTGCGTTATCTCTCTTTTATCAGAGAATCCTTCACCACGCTAAATGCTAGGATGCACCCAGAGGCCAGGGCAGGGTGGCCCCATTTGGTACTAATCTGATGCTGGCTGAGGACTTCCTGACAAAGGGATTTGGTTTTCATTGTATCTTGTATCTTGTTCATCACAAAGACATGACCAGAAAGTGGAGACTGACTTCTTAATTTAGAAAACAAATTCTAAAGGCCCAGATCATGTTAAATTACAAAAACAGAACCAAAAGAAATTTCATAAGCCATTTTTTCCCCTGGAGATTGGTCCCCCTAATAAGAAGGAAATTTGCAAAATGTGTATACATAGTTACTGGGTCCTTCTAGTTTTGTCTGTGGTCAGGATTTTGCTGTGTGAAGAAGGGATAAAAGGTGGAAGTTAGGAAGGCAGGGAGAGGCCCCAGTTAATTCTGATCACTTGGGATTGAGGCAGAATGTTTTTCCCCCCTCAGATTCTAGAAACTATTTCCTAGTTAATAGTATTAAGTTATATCTGGTAATGACTTAACAAAACATAATTTACTCTAAAACTCAAAAGCTATGGACTCTGTGTCTTGAGTCTATATATAATATGAGATTTCATTTAATATCATATATATATTACAAAGGCTGTTTTTGTTAAAAGATCTGAATAAAGTATGGATTTTAGTTAATAACAATGCATCAGTATTGGCTCATGAATTTGTATGTAACAAATACACCCTACTAATGTAAGATATTCCTAATAGGGGAAGCTGGGTATGAGGTATATAGGAACTCTGTACTGTTTTTCAAATAATTCTGCAAATTTAAACTGTACTAAATTAAAAAGTTTATTAAGAAAGGATTAGCAGAGTATATAATTCCAACCTCTTCACTTGTTAAAGTCTTTCATGAAAAGTCACGTTTGTCCTTACACCGAGACATGGATTGCCAATATTTTTTACTTGATTATAACGGGAAAGGAAAATGTGAAATATATACTTACTGTACTGTTGAATTAGGTGGTTTGGGCATCCTAGAGTAAAAATAGGAAATAAATTCTAATTTATATTAAGGACTTTTCAAAGCTTACATTCCTATTAGAAATTTACTTAAAAATAAAAATTTGCTTACAGTGTCCTTAAGATAACATTCTCGGTTGACTTTCTGGAACACTTAATATTGACCAGTCAGAGATACGATATCCTCATGTCTCGGGTCTGTTGATCAACCTAACTTCAATCCTCCCACTCACTACCCATTTTGCATTTCCTATTTGCGGGGAAGGTGCAGGACTGATGGCTCCTGACGATAATGTGGCTCTCGTTCTTACTGACATTCACCTTCACAATCAGGCAGTAGCCCAAGTGCTTGGAGGCAGCCCGCCACTGTGCATGTGGTGCAATTCCATGACCTAAAATGACCTCAGTGTGGCCTGGTGGGACAAGATACAGAAATACTGTGTGTGCTTTGTCCCTTTGCTGGGATTGCTGATCCCTCATGATCAAAGTGTTGCCCAGTTGACAGAAAGGCTGGAACAGATCTGAACATGTTTCTTTTTTTTTTTAATTTATTATTTCTAGGAGAGAGAAAGAGTGAGCAGGGGAGGGTCAGAGAGAGAGGGAGTCACAGACTGGAACAGGCTCCAGGCTCTGAGCTGGCAGTCAGCACAGAGCCCGACGCGGGGCTCGAACCCACGAACCGCAAGATCGTGACCCAAGCGAAAGTCGGACGCTTAACCGACTAAGCCACCCAGGCGTCCCGATCTGAACATGTTTCTGCAGGCATGTCTTCTCTGAATCAGTTCATCTGAAAGTTGTGTCTTTACTAATTACTCAGAGCCCTGCCTGCCAAGAGATAATACTGAAGCCCAAGAACAGAGTCCACACTAGAGGACTGTCACCTACTTTTATTGGATTCAACAATTAGTTTCAGCCTCTGCAGATATTTCTGAAATATTTCAGGCATGTAAAGTGTATAGAATGTTACCTGTTGATAGCAAAGGTCAACAAAATGGAGTGTACCATTGAAGTTTTGTATGTTTATTTAGAAAGTGGTATGTAAGCTATATTATGCTTTGATTCTACAGTGTATTATCAACACATAATTCACATGAATCTTGACAGGTTTAGGTCTTTCTTTATTTGGACTCCAAGTTTGCAAGCTTGGGACTAAAAAACAAAAACAAAAAACATGTCTTCCAGTTTATTTATGGTTGGTTTGGGGAAGGCAGGGGCAAAGAATATTAATAATCCATCACTCAGGAATCCTGAGTTATTCGATTGATTATTATATGTGAAACATTAAATCAGCATCTAAAATTTTTCTCATGTGACAAATTTAGCTATGATATTGACAAGTATATACCTAAAATCGATTGGATTCAAAATGGAAAAAAAATTTTAAAAAGGAAAGCTTTTTAAATAGTTCACAGTTGGAAAGGCTAAAATGAAAATTAAAAATGCTCAGAGACTCTGTTCCTTGACCTAAACCAGTCCATTATTTTACTGCTGCACTCTACATTTACTTTTCAAAGTGTACTGATCTCAAAGGGATAAAGAGGACCTAGCCATCACAAATTTCACGTCTTTTTGGCTCCCTCTTGTGGCTGACCTCTATATTAACTTCTTATCTGCACAGATTCCTCACAATTCTAATAAAGGTAAAGAAGGGATATTTTCAGTTACTTCAGTGTTGTCCGTATTTTATTCTTATCTGAAAATGAAAAAGTATGCTTTTGTAATATATATAACAACCTATTTCAGAGAGGAAAGATAATTTAATATGCTGGAAACTAATTCCTCTAAGCAAAGGATAAATTAAAAAATATTCCTTATCCAAAAAGGAGACTTAGGGAGTAACTTGGTTATACATTATTTGTAGATTGTCATAATGAACCTCTACCCTCATAATACCCTGACAAAAAATTTTGCTGAGAGCACTGGGGCATTTCCGACGAACCTTTTAAGAAATGTAACAGATTATTATTAGATAAACTAGGTCAAAGGCAGAAAAATGGACCCAGATGACTTGTGTGAATTCTTTCAAACATTACAATTCTGTATTTCAGGTTTTTTTCCTTACTTGTTTAAGTGCTACAAACTATAAGTGAGTTTTGGGTTTTTTTTTTTTTTTAATTTTTGTTTCTTTGGTCTTGGTTTCTTTTATTAATGATCTCTGTTGGAAAAAAAGAGAACACTTTTGTATTTCTGAAAGTTCCCATTTGGGGGCTTTTTTATTTCTCACATAACTCATTTTCACTTAACAAAGTTATTTGGTCCATTATGAGGAAAAGAAACCCCAAACTTACAAAGAATCATTTCCATAGATGTCACTTTTTTTGTTCTGTGTCAAATAATAGAATTGTTCAATAGGAAGTTTTCTGAAAAGAAAAGATTAAATTGAACATCTTTTTAAATTAACATAGTGGTGATCACATAGTAAAAGGATAGACTAACATAACCATGTATATATGGAAATTAAGTACATGAGTGGCATTTTAAGTCACTGGAAAAACATTTGCTTTTCAATAAACAATGGAGGAAAAATCACTAGCCATTTGGAAAAATGTAAATTTCCATTTCATACTATGCATATCCATAAGTTCAGATGGATTAAAAATCTAAATAATTGGGAAAAACATACAAATATTAAAATAAAATATGTAAGAATGTATTTTTTCTTTAAGGTGGGGAAAACACTTCAAATAAGATTTTTCTTTATTTTTTGTTTGTTTATTTTTATTTATTTATTTCTAGGAGAGAGAGAGAGAGACAGCATGAGCAGGGGAGGGTCAGAGAGAGGGCGTCACAGACTGAAACAGGCTCCAGGCTCCAGGTTCTGAGCTAGCTGTCAGCACACAGCCCGACGCGGGGCTCGAACCCACAAACCGCGAGATCATGACCTAAGCGAAAGTCAGATGCTTAACCGACTAAGCCACCCAGGCGCCCCAAGATTTTTCTTTTAAATTCAAAATCCAAAAGGAAATTTGATAACATCAGAAGAAAATCTTTGAAGACAGATGGAATAAAAAGGCTGAAATAAGGGTGCCTGGGTGGCTTAGTCAGTTAAGCATCCGACTCTTGATTTCAGCTCAGGTCTTAATCTAAGAGTTGTGAGTTCAAGCTCCACATTGGGCTCTACGCTGACATGAATCCTACTTAAAAAAAAAAAAAGCTTAAATCAAAGTTTGGAAGAAATGTTTGCAATAAAGAAAGATATGTAAAGAACTATCTAGGATATAATTATTAAGAACCATTAAGAACCTATAGCTAAAAGACAATGAAAATGGACAAAGAATTAGAACAGAAAAGGGAATATAAATGACCATACAGAAGGAAACATAAACATAAATACTCAACCAGAGAAATGCATTCTGATAATCAGATAACCTTTATACTTATTTGCTGGGCAAAAATTATATAGTTTTATAATATAACACAGTTGGCCAAGAGTGTGGGTAAATAGATACTTTACACACTACCATGAAAATATAAAGCATGTGGGCCATATCTTTAAAATTAAAAATATTCATATATGGTGACCCATAACTTTCACTTAGGATTTTCCCTAGAGAAACATTTGTGCATGAGCTCAAGGAGGCCTGTACAACTGTATAAGAAGGATATGCATTACATATAGTTAATGTCAAAAAAGGGAAACAATATAAAAATGGCTAAATAATCTATGATGCATCTATATTGTAGAACACAATGAGAAGTTATAATGAATTAGATCTGTGTTTACAGTCTTTAGATTGTAGAGAGTAAAAAAAAGAACCAAGTTGCCTAATACTATACATCAGTGATTCCACACATAAACCATATAATATGTATATTTTCAGTGGGTACATGTATAATTATATAAATGTGCAGAAGGTGTGAAAGGATGCACACCAAAATGATAACAGTGGTTCCTTCTAGGAAGGAAACCGGAATTGGGGCAGTGGTCAAAGGAGACTGGACCCTGTCTTTGATTTGTTTTAGAAAGTCATATTTTTAGAGGAGTTTTAGGTTCGCAGTAAGAATGAGAGAAGGTAGAGAGATTTCCCACATACTGTTTATCCCCACATACAGCTTAGCCTCCCCCATTATTACTATTTCCCACTGGGGTGGTATATTTGTTACCATTGATAACCTACATTGACACATCATTATCACCTAAAGTTCATGGTTTACATTAGCCTTTACTCTTGGTGCTTATGTTTTAATATACGTTGTAGTGCTCAAGTGTTGCTTGGGCTCCCGGTATCTTTTAAACACCCAACTTTTATCTCATCTACCCACGACGGATTCTAAAAAACTTGCTTTCTCTTTTAGAATGGTCCTAGAGTAGTGACAGTTATTTGTTACCCCCACTAGAGTCCCAACCAAGAGAATCCTACAGTTGAAGATGTGCTTCGTAATTAGGCAAACAAAGTGACCAACTCTGGCAGTGTCAGTCAGGCTTTCTCCAGTCATTACAATGCTTGCTCGGTGGCTTTACAAATTATTATGGAGGCAAGACAGAGGTTATGGGTAGATTCAGCAACGTGAACTTCTCCTCATCAGATCGACCTGGCCACATTTGAGTTTGCCAGCAGAAGTGACTAACCCTATGTATTTCAAATGTTTGTTTATTTGGAGAGAGAGCATGAGACAGAGTGCAAGTGGAGGTGGGGCAGAGAGAGAGAGGGAAAGAGAAAATTCCAAGCAGGGTCTCTGCTACGAGCACAGAGCCCAATGCAGGGTTTGAACCCACAATGAGATCACGATCTGAGCTGAAATCAAGAGTTGAACACTTAACCGACTGATCCACCCAGGTGCCCCTAACCCTAAGTATTTCATAGAGAAAACTCTCCCTGGTTGTACTAGTCAGCCACCTGATGGGGAGTTGATTACATCATGAAAGAGATGATTTATCCCCTCAGGAGTAGACCCTTCTAAAGATGGATTTCCCTTTCCTTCTCTGTATACTTCTGCCAATTACATCACCAGTGGACTTCCTGAATGCCTTATTCACTGCATGCTATCTTAAAAAGTATTATACTTTTGATCAAGGAACTTAATTTACCACAGAAAAAAATAAGGCAATGATTGCATTTCAAGGATTTACTGATCTTCTCAGATTTATAGAATGTAGAATAGCCTAATGACAATTCATTTGTGGCTGCAGCTTGTCCTAAAGAGTGTGGTACATGCTCTGAACCAGTGACCAGTAAATGGTTTCTCTCATGGCCAGAATGGATGGTCTAAAAAGCAAAGGGTGGGAGTGGTACCTCTTACTGTTACACTTACTGTTACACTTGAGAAAAATGTTACTTCCTTCCCAGCCATTTTGAGTTTTGCTGGGTTTGAGATCAAGGGAGAAATGCTTCCTTCAGAAGACACAATGTGCCACTGAATTGGAAGCTGAACTGACGATGTGGCAATTGGAGGCTCCTTATGATTGGGGAAAACAGGCAAGGAAGGATCATACCATGTGCCCTGGGATGATAGATCCTGAATGTGAAGGGCAAGAGGATTGCTGCTATGCAATGGATATGTATATAATTATATTACTATATATGTAACTGTATTACATGTATATATAATGTATTCTATATACTATGATATGTTTTATATACTATAATATATAATTATAACAAAGATTATAACATGTTTATTATATTTATATATTAACTAATTTTATTTTTTCACTCTTCCTTTATTTCCTTATTATTCTACATAGGGTGCTTGGTGATGGTTTACTTCATTAAGTGTTTACCTGTGGACTGTCAGGACAAGATTATGACTGAACTAGATAGGAGAACATCACCCAAGGATCTTGGACTTGGAGCTGGATGCAGGAATTGATGAGACTCAGGGTTTGCCCTTTTGGAGAGGTGAGTGCATTTTCATGAAAACATCTTACATTTTCTTACATTGGCAGCAATTCTCAAACTTGGCTGCATGTTAGAATTACCTGAGGGATTTTATTAAAATACAGATTCTGTCTCAGTCTGGGGTGGGGTCCAAGATTTTTCATTTACCATTTCCTAGATGATACTTGATGCTTCTGGTGCATGGACCCCATGTTGAATAGAAAAGCTGTAGACTGTTTTTGCTGGTATTATTTAGTGTGACAGTCGACTGGCACAGATGGCTAACATCTTTGCAATACCCTCTCTATATTTTGTTAGTTTTCCACATTTTAAATAGCCCACTTGCCCAGGAAGAATCCAGGAAATCCACTTTCCAGTCCCCTGAGCAAGCAGGGTGCAAGTGTGTACACTAAGTTCTGCCAGTTATCCATATCTGCACTAGACTTTGATTTGAATGTGAGTAGCCTAAAAACACAGGCTTCAAGAGGGGCATCCATATTGCTAATAAGGTAGCGGCTGAGCTGCCCACTTTTAGCAAAAGCTCTTCCCCTGGTGAGACTAGTCATGAGAATGAGTCTGGCTATTATTTCTGGAAGCTTAGCACTTAACCTCTTTCTCTAGCCCTCCCACAGTTTTGTGAGTTAACTTAATATCCTCTAGGGGATCCTCTTCTTAAACTATTCAGAACCAATTCTATTTTCGCAACTGAAAATCTTGACACATACAAATGGATAACTTGTGAAATTAACATTTAATTTAAAAAAGAACAAAAGTGGTTTTTCTGTTAAAAAATCAAATGTAATTTAATTTAAATGAGATAATGTCTATAAACACTTAGCACAATGTGTGGCATGTACAAGTACTTGATTAACGCCATTGTTTAAAAAAGATTGTTTTCTTGTTTTTATGGAAATGGCACCATCCTAATTATAAAAGTTTAAGTAATTACAAAAAAGTACATATAAGTACTACCACGTAAAACATGATTCTAGATGTCTGTCTCTCTTTAAAAAGTAGATGTAAGGAAATAAGAATGGAGGAATGGACAGCTCTAGTCAGAATGAAAGATTCAAGAATAGAAGGAATGTTCATTCAATTTCTAAAAGAAAATTAAAATTTAAAATTAAAATTTTTTAATGTTTTATTTAGTTCTGAGAGAGAGAGAGAGACAGAGTGAGCATGGGAGGGTCAGAGAGAGGAGATACAGAATCTGAAACAGGCTCCAGGCTCTAAGCTGGCTGTCAGCACAGAGCCCAATGTGGGCCTTGAACCCACGAACCGTGAGATCATGACCTCAGCTGAAGTTGGACGCTTAACCGACTGAGCCACCCAGGCGCCCCTAAAATTTAAAATTTTAATTAGCATTTAATAGATGCCAATGTAAAACTTCAGGAATTCCTGAACCATAAATATATTTCTTCACTACATAGACTTAAATTTCGAAAACATCTGTGTAAAAATAAGAAAACATTTTTGAAACGTTTAGGATGTTGGAGTCATTATTATTGTTTAGGTAATTTTGACTGTCAGGCATGAGACCCTGTTTCGCTCACTTCTGCTTTCTCTCCCTGATCTCTCCATTTTGGTTGTTTTGTCAATCTGTACTTTGCCAAGGTTTATAACATTTACCTGAATGTATGATGATGATTTTCCCAATCATGTGAATGGATCCAGGGCTCACTATTTAATGTGCAGACATCTCTCGTTTGAATGGATTCAGTGTTCATCATCAACCCTTTTATCACAGTATCTCTGTTCTTGAGTTGTTTACTTTGATTTATTTTTTGGTTTGTTAAATTTTATTTTCAGATTTTTTTTTTAAAGAAGGACTCATTGGGTGCTGTTTCTCTAAATTCTGTAGGCTTGCGATGTCTGCCTGTATGTAGTCTTTATGCTTGATCAATAATTGTGCTGCCGTATCTCTGGGTCATGTTTACTTTTACTCAAAGCTTTGAAGATAGGTCTTCTGGGGTTGAAAGCTGCTGTTGATGCTTGAGGCCAGCCTCCTTTTCCTCCTTGTAGGTGCCTTGCTTTTCCTGCTTGAATGTTGATAGAACTCTTTCCTTATGAATAAAATAATATTGGGGCACCTGGATGACTCAGGAGGTTGAGCATCTGACTCCTGATTTTAGCTCAGGTCATGATCCCAGGGTTGTGGATCAAGCCCCACATTGGCTCTGTGCTGAGCATGAAGCCTGCTTAGGATTCTCTCTCTCTCCCTTTGCTCCTTTTCCCTGCTCACATTCTCTCTCTCTCTCTCTCTCACCCCCCCCACCCCCCGACTTGCTAAAGTAACCAGGTTGTATCTCGGTGTCAGTACTTCCACTCCAGTTTTTGCCATTTATATGGTACATTTATATGGTTTTCAGATTCAGTTCTCAATTTCGAGGGAATTTTTTTCTGTATCTCTGAGTACATTTTTCTGTTGGATTTACTTATTATTTGTTTTACTTGTTAGATCCTCTACAAGTAGTGGGACATCAGTTTTCCTTATGATACTTAATTATGCTTCTTTTTAATAGCCATACATTTTTATTTTATTGCTTTAATATCCTTATCTTTTCCCTCTGCCTTCTCTGTGATTTATTGTCTTTATAGCATTATATCAATTTTTAGTCACATCCATTCTGTTTCTTGCTGCTGCTTTTTTTTTTTTTACTAGATTTGTGAGTGCTCTTGTGTAGTTGTTTTTCTTTTTCCCTTAGCTCTGTGGTCTTTTGTTTTATCATATTCTATTGTTCAATCATTATATCTTTTATTAGGTTCACATACTTACTTAGTCCCTTTATAGAGAATGTAGTTTAAAAAAAAAGAGAGAGAATCTACTTTTGTTTCCTGGACTATGTTTTTTTCTTAGACTCGTTTCTTAATATGTCATATTATAATATATGTAATATTGACATATATGTAATATATACTAAAGATATGTCATATTTTTAATTTTTTCTTCCTGGTTTACAATATTGCCTCATCATTTCTTCTCATATCACATGTATTTAATTGGACAGCTCTGTCTAAACACAGCTATTTGCTCTGATCTAGTGTGAGTAAATTCTTGATTCTGTCATCTGAAATAAGTTTGCCTTTCTGTCTGTGCTACAAGCTTGATGACTGAATATTATTCTCTCCATATGTCTTTAGCCTGATGGCATGGAGGTGGCAGAGAGTTGAGTGCCGAGATTATGTAAGATAGAATCCAAGCCTCTTGGGTACTACTGTCTAAGTTCCTGTTAAATGTCCTTATAAGGCTCATTCCCTTCATTTAGGGAAGTAGACATACCCACGGCTTCTTATTCCCTCAAGTCAACACAGTATTCTGGAAGAGCACACATTCTGCACAACTTCATCTCTCTTGAGATCTTGTTGTTGTTTTTAAAATAGGGGCTTCTGGGGCACCTGGGTGGCTTAGTCGGTTGAGCGTCTGACTTTCGCTTAGGTCATGATCTCGCAGTTCGTGGGTTCGGGCCCCACGTCGGGCTCTGTGCTGACTGCCAGCTCGGAGCCTGGAGCCTGTTTCAGCCTGTGACTCCCTCTCTCTCTGACCCTCCCCTGCTCACGCTGTCTCTCTCTCTCTCCTAAAAATAAATAAAACATTAAAAAAAAATTAAAATAAAATAGGGGCTTCTAGTGTTGAGGCTTTTTTTAGTTCTAATAGGATTACCTATTAGGATTGCTCAGTCTTGTAATCTTCTCTTCAAATTGGAGAATTGCTAGGATTTTGTTGACTCACCTTGTCTCAGTTTGCATTTGGAATGTAGAGATGGCATTAGATATAATGCCTCTCAACCAATAATGTGTCTTCTCTCTGGACCTGCAGCACTTTCAGGGAGGGTCTGGAAATATGTGTGGCTGGTTTTATTTTGGTTGTCACAAGGAATGAGACTGGTATTTACAGGTTAAGGGCCAGAGATGCTAAATATCTTGCAGCATATGGATGGGACAAAGAACTGTCCTGCTCCAAATGCCCTCTTGATAAACAAGTGGTTAGGAACTGGAATAAACGACATAGAATTTTCTTTCCTTGGCACATTAAAATTAATGGTATAAAGTTGTTCTCCTTTTAGTGTTTGGGGGCTACTGGCAAATTTTCTGTTTATTTCTATGTTAGGTAAAAGGAGAGGGATAGTCTGTGATTTTGCTTTATAAGCATTAACCTCCAAGCATTACCACCACCACCACCACTATTACTGCTATCATCATTAAAGGGTGCTAGTTAGCAAGAGTTTCAAAGTATTCGTTAGTTCACAGAGCACTATATATCTATTTAACAGCATTTTAACATTTGCCAGGTTGTTAGAGGAAGATACATTTCCTTTTTCTTAAACATAGTAAAAACTTTGATACTTTACCAAACTTATAAGAAGAAGTGTTTATGAAAGTGAAAACAAAGCTATAAATTTTTATTACTTTGTAACTTCATTCTAAGTGAATGGATGCTGAATTAGGTGATGACCATTTCACTGAAGCTTGATTAAGTAGATATTGTTAAAGGTCCTTTAAAAATGTTTTAATTAGATATAGGTTTTGTCATGAAGTGCTAGAAGGAATATTGATGTTGGCAGGGACATTACCTTGGAACATGCATATATAAATGCATATGATTGTATTTCCATTAGTGAGCCATGTTCTTTTAACTTCTTAATGTCAGATGACATACCATAGGACCTCTCTCTAGACATTTTCCTAAGAAGGATTTAATTTCAGGGCGCCGGGGTGGCTCAGTGGGTTGTGTGTCCAACTCTTGATTTTGGCTCAGGTCATGATTTCACAAAGTGATACTGAACCCCACGTCAGACTCTGCACTGACAGTGAGGAGCCTGCTTGGGGTTCTGTCTCCCTCTCTCTCTGCCCCTTCTTCCCTTTCTCTCTCTCTCAAAATAAATAAATAAATTTAAAAAGAAAAGCAGCAGGTACTTTCAATTTACAAAGTCATAAGAGTGGAGGGCTGGTGAGGAATAGGGGTCATCCTGTCCCCCACGAGGATGGGGGTGGATGTGTGGCACCAGAACACCCCACTGAAAATCCCCCTTTAGGGAAGGTGGTAGGGTGTGATTGTTAGAGCGAGCTTTTCTATGGATCAGGATGAGACCTGACTTCTCAGAGAGCTGGAAAATACTGTTATTAAACCAAAGGCCCTTTTTGGGAAGAAAGGAAACTATTGTGACAGAAGTTATTCCCTGTTAGGAAACAAGTAAAATCTATTCCTTAGTTGTTTGCCAAGTGATGTGCATTATATTAGAAAATAGAGCTTTGTCCTAAATATATTTTGAAGAGATAAATACATCAAAATGATAACATTTAACATAAAAGGTTGTGAAGAGAGTAGAGTACAGGAACCTGCATTTCTGAGCTGGGGGTGATGGGCATTCTTAATGGAACAAGTACTTTATCTCCCAGTTGGCTAGGGCTGCATTCAGGGAGGCACCAAACACAAACTTCTCATTTCAAACTGGATTTTCCTTAAGAAACCTATCTTTGGGCCTTCTTTTTACACTCTGGACTTCTGTGAGTACAGTTCTGATCCTTTTAGAATGTTGTGCATTTTTTCAATATGTAAATTTTGAGGACAGTAGATGTAGACTCCCTAAGAGCTGTAACATTATGTAGTATCTAGAACAATGCTTGCTATACTCAAAATTGCTGAATAAGGAAAATTGCTCAATAGCTGGAGTGAATGATGAACAGAATGGACAGATGACAAAACTTGGGCTTTGGAGCCAATAAATCTGGACTTCGGTCTCTGGTCCACAATGTCATAGTTGCGTGATCCAGGGAAAGGTACTGAATCTTCTGGGTCTCCATGTATTGTAAGGCCAGGATAACAGTGTGGCTATTGTACAAAGACGATATAAGTCTACCTGAATCATATCAGAAAGTAAGTTCCATGAGAGTGGGAACTTGAAGAAATCTGTTGGATGAATTCATGATCTTGAGGTACTTGCTATCTACAATATGCCAATATTTGCGTCTTTCCAGTTGGACTGAGGGCCTTTTCATTGTCTGCTTTTTATTCAGTAAGGTCGTCAGCTGCCACATGCCATTATTGTTGCTGTTTCTCTTTCTACCTGCAGCTGGTCTTTCCCAATTTATTTTTTGAAACTGCTTTAGAATGAAAAACTAGTTAGCTAGATTGTTAGTAAACCAGGTAAGCAGGATTATTAGGTAAAGCAGGAGGAGGTAGGCTCCGTGGGAACGTTTGATAGATTGTACTTTGAGTAAATTTCATAGTTTTTTAAAATCTCATATTTTTAGTAAATAGCTAATGTGACATTTAATTTGCTGCTCAGATTTTTTTTTAAATATTTTTTATTTATTTCTAGAAGAGAGAGAGAGAGAGAGAGAGAGACAGCATGAGCAGGGGAAGGTCAGAGAGAGAGGGAGACACAGACTCCGAAACAGGCTCCAGGCTCTGAGCTGGCAGTCAGCACAGAGCCCGACACGGGGCTTGAACCCACAAACCGTGATATCTGACCTAAGCGAAAGTCGGACGCTTAACTGACTAAGCCACCCAGGCGCCCTGCTGCTCAGATTTTTTTTTTTTTGCTTTCTTTTCAGTTTTAATATGTTTTGAATAAAGCTGCTGAAAGAGTGACTTTAAGAGTTACCAATGATTACTGAACTATTTTATTACTTGAAAACAGTGCCCAGTAGATTCTAATGACTACAGATTGATGATCAAGTTAGAAATCAAAAGTTCCGAAAATCAACAGCATCTGTACAAATGAGGCCAGCTATTTGCTCAAGCAAAAACATCTTTAATTTAATGTCTCACAGGAATATTCCCATTTAGTTTTAGATAAAATGTGATTAGCAAAGGAATTAATCAAAATTTCTGATCACAATAATTGAACATCTCTAAGGAGAGCAAAGACATCCATAAACACAGATTTTTTAAATTTGATTTCACAATTATAAATTATATAATTAGTTTTTCCATCTGTGTCTTTTCATAAACAGTAAAAGAAATCTTTGGAGGTAGATTTAAGTTAACAAGACATACAATAGAAACAAAGAAAAATGCAAAATAAAGATCTCTATGTGAAGGGCAGAAAGTTTACTTACCTTGGCCAGGTTTCTCCACCAAATCCATAATGCTGATGTCCTTTGCCCATGACATGAGGAGGTTCACATTTTGGCCTGTGCGTCTCAGGGAGTGAAATCGGTATTACCCCACCATATTCTCTGTCCGCACCCCATGGAAGTCTACATTGTTGGAGCGACTCTCTTAATTCCTGATACCTGTGAAAAAAGAGAGAGTTTTGAAATCACTTCAACATGGAATACTATGGAATGCTATGGCTGGAATATCTGTGTCCCCAAAATTCATGTGTTGAAATCCTAATGCCCAATGTGATGGTATAAGGTGGGGCCTTTACTGAGTGGAGCCTTCATGAATGGGACTAATGCTCTTACAAGAGACCTCAGAGAGCTTGCTAGCCTCTTCCTCCATGTGAAGATACAGCAAGAAGGTGCCAGCTACATGAACCAGGAAGAAGGCTTTTACCAGAATGCAACCATGCTGGCACCATGATCCTGGACTTCAAGCCACCAGAACTGTGAGAAATCAGGGGCGCCTGGGTGGCTTAATTGGTTAAGCATCCGACTTTTGCTTAGGTCATGATCTCGCGGTTCGTGGGTTCGGGCCCCGTGTTGGGCTCTGTGCTGCCAGTTCAGAGCCTGGAGCCTGTTTCAGTCTGTGACTCCCATTCTCTCTAACCCTCCCCTGCTCACGCTGTCTCTCTCTCTCCCCTAGAAATAAATAAAACATTTAAAAAAAAAAAAAAAAGAACTGTGAGAAATCAGTGTTGCTTCTAAGAAGCCGCCCAGCCTGTGGTACTTTGTTATAGCACCCTGAACACACTAAGACAAACAACTAAAATTCCTATAGCTTTAAAATTAGTTTTAGATTACATTTTTAAAACACAGAATTCTCAGTGTTGGGTAGGTTATGATAGATACTGGTTACTGAGACATCATTGAATTACTGAAGGAATGAGGTTAAATTTTTGAGGGCCCACAGAGATGATAATGATGATGATGATGATGATGATTTGCAGTTGTAGTCCATGTGTTTATTTCTTTTAAATATCTTTATTTTTTTATTAAATGTTTATCTTTTTTAATGTTTTATTTATTTCTGAGAGAGAGAACAGCATGAACAGGGGAGGGTCAGAGAGACAGAGGGAGATACAGAATCTGAAACAGGCTCCAGGCTCCCTTGAGCTAGCTGTCAGCACAGAGCCCGACTTGAGGCTTGAACCCACGAAATGTGAGATCATGACCTGAGCCAAAATCAGATGCTTAACCGACTGAGCCACGCAGGCACCCCTTAAATATCTTTACTGAGATATAATTTACATACCATACAATTCATCCATTTAAAGTGTACAATTAAATGGTTTTTAGTATATTCACAAATATGTACAACCATCATAATAATTTTAGAACATATTCATCACCTCAAAAAGAAACCTTGTGCCCTTTAGCCATCGTTTATTTCCCTACTTGCCTGTCCCCGCCCTAGACCCAAGCAACCACTAATCTACTTTCTATCAGGTCTCTCTGTTTTTATATTGCCTTCCTAGTGCATGTGAAGTAGTATCTCTTTGTGGTTTGGATTTGCATTTTCATAATGACTAATGAGGTTGAGCATCTTTTCATGTGCTTATTGGCCATTTTGTGTATGTTCTTTGGAGAACTGTGTATTATTCAGATCCTTTGCCATTTGTAAATTTGGCTTTCTTTTTATTTAAAACATATTTTTAACATGTATTTATTTTTGAGAAAGAGAGACACAGAGCACAAGCAGGGGAGGGGCAGAGAGAGAGAGGGGGGGGAGACACAGAATCTGAAGCAGGCTCCAGGCTCTGAGCTGTCAGCACAGAGCCCAATGTTGAGGCTCGAACTCACAAACCTTGAGATCATGACCTGAGCCAAAGGGATGCTTAACCAACTGAGCCACCCAGGCACCCCGGGCTTTCTTTTTATTATTCAGGTATAAAACTTGTAGATAAAGCCCCTTCTCAGATATATGATTTGGAAGTATTTTCTATTCTGTATGTTGTCTTTTTATTTTCTTGATAGTGTTCTTTGGGGTACAAACGTTTTTAATATTCATGAAGTCCAGCTTATCAATATTTTCTTTTCTTGTGCTTTTTGTGTCATATCTAAGAATATACTTCCAAATCCAAGATCATGAAGGTTTAACCCCTATTTTCTTTTAATAGTTTTTAGGTTTTAGCTCTTATCTTTAGGTCTCTGATCCATGATTTAATTTTTTTAAGCTTTTTGTTGTTAATTTTTATACATGGTGTGGAATAAAGATACAGCTTTATTTTTCTGCATGTGGAAATCCGGTTGCTCAGCATCATTTGTTGAACAGAATATTCTTTCCTCATTGAATGGTTTTGGCTATAGATTATCTTTCAATTTTTAAAAAGGGAGAGTCCTGCAAAGGAGCAGAAGCACTTGTTCCTAAGCTTTATCTAGAGCTCCTTTAATAGTGATTCTCAAAGTGTGGACCACGGACCAGCAGCATCAACATCTCCTTAAAAACTTGCTAGAAATACAAATTCTCAGGCTCTCCCTCAGACCTAGGAATCACAATTTCTGGAGGTGGGCCCCCGTAATCTGTTTTAATAAGCCCTCTAAATGACTATTATGCATGCTAAAGTTTTCTTGTCCCTTATAACTTTGCCATTCAGTGGGCTGGAGATGTGGAAATTTCATAAATAGGCTAGTAGCGTTTTCTGATCTTGAAAACTGGTAATTCACATGGATTTTTCTGCTCTTTCTTAACAAGGAAGTAGAGGGCAGGGACTTTAACAAGTTCACTCTTGTAACCATGCACTATAGGACATACTCAGTGGATGTCTGTTGAATGAATGCATGCATGAGTGAAGCCAGAGAGCTGGATTTATTTCCTGGACTGTAGCCTGTGACAAGAGAATGGAAGTGTTTGCCTAGAAGAAGGCCTCACAAAACACTTAAGAATATGCGACAAAAAAATCTGCTTCCTAATCAGTAAGGATTTAACGACTTAAGTCCCCAGTAATGGCAGTCTAGATTATTTGGAATATCCTTCCCACTGACACCAACCAAAAGTGCCAAGAAGGGAGCTTCTGCGGTGATGAATACATGGCAATGTGGGGAGTGGTGCAGTCAGAGAGCTTGGAAGCTCTGGGTGCCTTTCCACATAGCTGGTCCCATGCATCTCTGCCACCTTGCTGTTTCAGAGCTTTATCCTTTTATAATAAGCTGGCCATCTGTTGCTAAGAGATGAACAGTATAATGTAGAGAACAAAGAACATTGATTCATCACAGTTTCCACAGCACAGCAAAAAGGACAAGTCATTGTAGACAAGGACTCTGCCATACTCACCACAGTGTCCCCAAGATACAGATAGTGTCTTGCAAATATACGATGCCCAACAATATGCAAATATATGACGCACAACAAATATTTATTAACTAGGTGATTTTCTGGAGAGCAGACAATGACATGAAGATCTTGAAAAGGGAATCAATTACACTTTTGGGTTAAATTTTCTTAGAGAAGTTGAAAATCTATTTCTGTCTGACTTTATTGATTTACCTGAAGGAAACAGAACAAAAACAAAACAAAACAAAACGCTGAAAAAAAAAAAGAAAAATGTCTTTTTAAAAGTGACTAGTTGTTAACAAGATAGGAAATACCAGAGCTCAATAAGAGGGAAAATAGTAAGTATACACTTACATATACACAATACATATATACATATATATACATCCATACCTATACATACAATGAAATATTACTCAGCCATCAAAAAGAATAAAGTCTTGCCATTTGCAATGATGTGGATGGAGCTAGAGTATATTATGCTAAGTGAAATAAGCCATTCAAAGACAAGTACTATATAATTTCACTCATGTAGAATTTAAGAAACACGAACATATGGGAGGGAGGAAAAAAGAGAGAGGGGGAAACAAACCATGTGAGACTTTTAAAGATAGAGAACAAACTGAGAGTTGATGGAGGGAGGTAGGTGGGGGATGGGCTAGATGGGTGGGGTGATGGGTACTAGGGAGGGCACTTGGTGTGATGAGCACTGGGTGTTATATGTAAGTGGTGAATCACTGAATTCTACTCCTGAAACCAATACTCACTATATGTTAACTAACTGGAATTTAAATAAAAAATTAAAAAGAAAAAAAGGAAAATAGGGCTCCTGAGAGATAAGCAAGCATAGGAGCCACTTTTGCCCTTAAGGCAGTGCCAATTGTTGCCAATTTCATTTTTGTTTTAAGGGTGCTGTGGGGTGAGCGGTACAGAAATCAGGTGAGACATCTAAAGAAGAGTATCTCCACAATAAGCTCCAAAAGATTACTCTCTTATATTAAAGCTAAGTGAGAAGTAAACCACCTGTCTTGGTGTCTTCTGCCCAAATTTGCATCTGCCTACCACCTGACCTTGGATTTCAGTGGTCCGGGATAGGTAGTATACCCCCAGGCGCCTTGCAGGACCAACAAGATTCCTTTCTGGAGGAAAAGCTGTTGGGGGAATGAGTTCTAAAGAATGAGTCAGACATTTAGGTGGAGGAATGACATGTCAAAAGGCCAAGAGGTTAAAAAGGTTATGGAACCGAACATTCCTGACAGCATTGGCTCTAGAACACTTCTTAGGAAAGGATCTTTTTTTCTTTGATAAAATATTTTGTTAGGCCACTTGACACAGAGGTAGAGACTCTATGAATATGGGTGTTGGTAAGATACCAAGCCACCTAAGACTGACTAAGCTTCTCTGCCTTGGGAGGGATTTGGTGTTTTGCTCTTGCAAGAGGAAGGTGAGAGGTAAGTAGAGTACAGGGAGATGAGGAAGGGAGAAGCCAGCATGATATTAGGAGGCTTTAAACCACTTGAGTGAAAAGCCAGTGAAAAACGCTGGTGACAGCTGAGTTCAAGGACTTTTAAGAATACAGAGGTTATGACTAACGAGGGGCTTTAAGTTACGTGTTGTATGGTGTGATGTGAATCTTCCTCTTGACCCCTAACTGAGCAGGGAAGTTTACTAGGCTCACAAATGCTCTGTGTGGGTGAGGTCTTTGGAGGAAACTGAAGAATGACTGTGTTTCACATCTGGGTCAAAGTGTTGTTGAACAGAAGCAGCATAAGTGGAACCAAAGGAAAAACCAAAGCCAGAAAGTCAGTAATGATCACCTCCACCCCTATCTGGGAATTTGGAAAGTTTTGAGGAAGGCTTTCAGAAGGTTTGAGTGGAACCTACCTAGATCTTAAGGGCTGAGCAAATGGGAGTTGAAATTTGGGCCAAATCAGCAGATATATACAGAATTTAGGAATTTGAAGCACAGTGGAGAAGAGCTATGGTAAGAGGTGAAGCAAGAGAGGAAAACAAGAACCAAAGCCCCCGAGCCTTATAAGCCCTTTGGACTGTATTATCTGAGCAGACAGGAGCCAATTAGAAACATGGGAGAGAGAGAGAGAGAGAGAGAGAGAAAGAGAAAGAGAGAGAGAAAGGTTTGGACTATGGAACTTCTTTGTACCAGTATAGCACTTGGCTTAATGCAATTCTCTGTAAATATCTGCTGAATGGAATGAAGAACTAACACTGTCTTTTCTAAATGGAATGGTTTATCTTATAAAGTCACTAGATAGGGGTTGGCAAAGCATGGCTTATAGGCCAAATCCTACCTGCTGCCTGTTTTTTTAAGTAGAATTCTGTTGGAATGCAGCCACAACTATTCATTATATACTGTCTACTGTCTATGTCTGTTTTTTGGCCTGCAATAGCAGAGTTGAGTAGTTTGACAGAGATTATAAAGCCTAAAGTACAGTTGACCCTTGAATAACATGGGAGTTAAGGGTGATGACCCTTCATGCAGTTGAAAATCAGGATATGACTTTTACTCCCCCAAAACCTAACTGTTAAGTCTACTGTTGACCAAGAAACATTACAGATAACATAAATAGTTGATTACACTATTTTGTTTAATAGTGTACACACATGTGAACACATATATTTTATATATGTATTATGTACTGTATTGTTACAATAAAGTGAGCTAGAGAAAGGAAAGTGTTATTAAGAAAATCATAAGGAAAAGAAAATACATTGATATTACCCTACTGTATTTATTGGAAAAATCTGCATATAAGCGAATCCATGCAGTTCAAATCTGTGTTGTTCAATGGTCACCTATATTTACTGTCTGGCCCTTTACAGAATAAGTTTGCCCACCTCTATACTTGCTAGTCAAGGAGAATCTGGGTGACCACTGATTTAGGGTGCTGTAGAAGTAATGGCAGGATTCAGCTCTCAGACCTCTGAGGCTTTCACCAGCTTTATGGCTATGATCAGTAGACATGGTTTCGAATGCATGACAAGTGAAAAATATTTAAATACATTTGATTAATGACAAGCTAAGCTTTAATATCTAAGTTTCAAAAAGTTATATTTAAATTAGATGAGTCAATTTCTCAGTATCTGACCTCCATATATTACATTGTCCTAGGAAGATGAGCCAGTAGAAAATGTTAATCAGTCATTTGGGTTGGCATCCATCTAAAGCCAGTAAGTTGTAGGAATCCATTTAAAATAAAAGGCAAATGCAGAAATAAGTCCTATTTCTCCTTTATTTTAGTGTCTCACATTTCCCCCTTAGGTTTAATATTGACAGCACTTTATACAAGGAATGAATTAACATAAATATTGAAGTTTAGGATTAAATAATATGGAAGCTTAAATAATACGTGCTTCCATAACAAAGAAAATAATAAACTAGTAATACTGCAATCTGTGACCACATAAAATTAAATATTTACTTGTTTTCGAGAAAGATGTGTTTCCTAAGGATGAACCAGCATCTTGCTTTGGAGTCACCGTGGAGTTTTGAGCATTACATTCTACTTGGGGGAGCTGAATTTAGCCCCCCATTATTATTGGAAGGAATGATTAAAGGAAGCTCAGAACATTTTCTCATTTTTAGTTGGCAGAAAACTAGTAGTAACAACAACAACAACAAAAGTTCAAGAATCTAAAAGCAGTGGGATGAATTCAGAAACAAAATGAGAACATATGATGAAATCTTAAGCAGTTCTCAAGGCACTTCTCTAATTGATGTTTGTTTGCTTAATGAGCTAGCGAACTTGCTAGAGATAAGGAGAAGTCAACTGAATAGAAAAAGGAGCTAGATATCTGTCATGATTCTGAATAACTATATCAGCCATTCTTAGATTTTCAGTGGAAGAAATACAAAAGAATACCATCTGTTTATTAATATTTTTATTTTTTATTTATTTATTTTTTTAATGTTTACTTATTTTTTTTAATGTTTTATTTATTTCTAGGAGAGAGAGAGAGAGACAGCGTGAGCAGGGGAGGGTCAGAGAGAGAGGGAGTCACAGGCTGAAACAGGCTCCAGGCTCCGAGCTGGCAGTCAGCACAGAGCCCAACGCGGGGCTCGAACCCACGAACCGCGAGATCATGACCTAAGCGAAAGTCGGTCGCTTAACCGACTAAGCCATCCAGGCGCCCCTGTTTATTAATATTTTTAAAGAAGATCAAGTCAGAGTATATATAATAGTGACTACTATGCTTCTTCTAAAGTACACCAGTGAAGGGGCGCCTGGGTGGCTTAGTCGGTTAAGCGACTGACTTTCGCTTAGGTCATGATCTCGCGGTTCGTGGGTTCGAGCCCCGCGTTGGGCTCTGTGCTGACTGCCAGCTCGGAGCCTGGAGCCTGTTTCAGCCTGTGACTCCCTCTCTCTCTGACCCTCCCCTGCTCACGCTGTCTCTCTCTCTCTCTCCTAGAAATAAATAAAACATTAAAAAAAAAATTAAAATACACCAGTGAAGAAAGTAACTGAAATATAAAGAATAACTCGCCTTTGGTCAGTGGGGAAGCTAGAACCAGAGTCCTGGTTTTCTTACTGTTTTCAGTGCTTTCTACTAGCCCAGTGGTCTCAAAAGTAAGCCAAAAAACTTCTAAAAATGCAGATTTCCTAGACTCACAGCAGACCTACTGAACCAGAATATCTCCAGATTGAACCAGGACTCTCTATTTTTAGAAAGCTGCTCAGGTAGTTCTGATGTGTCCTGTGTGCATAACAATGCTGGATAACATCAGAGCTAGGCTGCCTATTCTGAAAAGAAAAAAGTACACTGATGTGAGGAAGTCATTTTGTATTACTATTAAAATTGTGGAGTTCAGAATAAACTATGATATTTTAAAAGGCATCCTCTTAAGTACATCCAAGTTTAGAAAAGTAGACTGCTGAGAGCTAACATATGCTAGGACTCATGTTCAGCCTTATCATATTGAAGGGTAATCCCTAATGGTCAGGAGCTTTTTATTGTGTTTTGCTCTTGAGATACCTTGAGGTTTGAGTTGGGAGTCATAGATTGAACTTCCTCTGAAGAAGTAAGCCTCAGCATTGACAGAGTAGAGGTGCCAATGTTACCGTGATGACACTTTTCAGAGCAGTTCAGAAGAAAAAGAGAACTTCTACTTCTGTACACTGCCCAGCTGCTTTTTAAGAGGGGGTTAAAAAGAGAGGTTCTGAGAATGCATGATTATCCCCGCTTTCCCATTTGGGGGCTATGATAGGAAAGAATTCTCGAGGAATAAAAGGGAAAGCAAGTTTTAGTTATTAGGAGTCAGGAACATGGTTATACCTACCTATTGCTTCAGGCAGTACCTTATTGCAGTTTGCAGGTAACTGAACATATGTTGTATTTAATTTTATAGGCAGTTAATAAAAGCATTATATTCTCAGAGTTGCTTCTCTCCTTTTTTTTTTTTTTAAGTTTATTTATTTTGAGGTACACCTGGGTGGCTCAGTTGGCTAACCGTCCAACTTTGGCTCAGGTCATGATCTCATAGTTCATGGGTTCAAGCCCCATGTCGGGCTCTATGCTGACAGCTTGGAGCCTGAAGCCTACTTTGGATTCTGTGTTTCCCTCTCTCTCTGCCCCTCCCCTGCTCATGCTCTGTCTCTCTCTGTCTCAAAAATAAATAAAACATTAAAATTTTTTTTAAGTTTATTTATTTTGAGAGAGAGAAAGAGAGAGAGCAAGGGAGGGGCAGAGAAGAGAGAAAGAGAATCCCAAGCAGGCTCTGAGATGTCAGTACAACTCAGGGCTCAAACTCACAAACTGTGACATTATGACCTGAGCAAAAACCGAGAGTTGGATGCTTAGCCAGCTGAGCCACCTAGGCACCCCTCGAAGATGCTTCTCTTAAATTTCATGTCAGTTGAAAGGTTTTGGAGCCAATTACTAACCAACCATAGGACCATTTAGGGCCTATTAGATAAAAATTTCAGTGAAAAGCCTTATACAAGTGCTTTTGAGGAGATAGTGAATTCGTCAGATATGACAGCCTTAAATTTCTATTCAGATCCCTTTTGGCCAAATATAAAATTTTATGTTGCTGCTTTTGAGTCAGGGACAGTTTTCTATCCCCCAGATCATGAACGATCTGCTAAGAGTTTCCTCTGACTCAGAGAAGACCTGCCTAATCTGATGACTGTTGGAGCTGAGTAGGAATTTAGGGCTGACAGCCATTTTTGGGAATTGGGTAACAGAAGAGTATATGCAGCAAAGACTGAGTCAGTAGAAGTGAACTGAACCTTTTTCCCACAAGTATGAAAATATTCCTTTTCATTTAGTGAAAATATCAGTTTACAGAAATACGTTAAATATGATCTTTAAATTAAAAAAAACGGAGAAGACACATATCATGGTGTTAATGATGGTTATTCTGGATAAAGGAAGTACAGAGGTTTTCTTCCTTTTGTTTTAATTTCATAGCTTTTCTTTTTGTTAGAAAAGTGGAAAATTTGTTTTCTTTGAGGATTTCCATGATTTCTAAAGTATTTATAAGGAATGTATTGATTTTATAATTAGGAAAAGAAAAGCTTCTTTTTTAATATAGAGAACATATTTACAAACCAGACTAGATCCATGGAAGTCTGATCAAGATGGTGAAAGCCCAGATTCACGAAGGAAGAGTAAAGTTTGTAGAGAACCAGAGTTTAGTCTGGCAAAGAGAATTCTTACAGAATCAAAGGATCTGTGAACTCTTGAAGGGCTGCTGTCATGGAAATGATAGATTATTCTTATTTTGCATGGCTTTGGAGAGAATAATGAGGATCAGCAGGCAGAGATTATGAGGAGGAAAAATGTCCTCAGTAGAAAGAAATTATCTAATAATCAATAGCATTCAAAATTGGGATGGACTGTGTGGCACTGATGTCCCATTTTGGAAGTATAAACTGAGGTTGGGTGGCTTTCTGTATGATATCTTTCTTTTTTTTAATTTTTAAATGTTTTATTTATTTTTTGAGAGAGAGGGAGAGAGACAGTGCAAGCAAGAGAGGGAGAGACAGAGTCTGAAGACAGTCTCCAGACTCTGAGCTAGCTATAAGCATAGACCCTAACGCGGGGCTCGAACCCACAAACTGCAAGATCATGACCTGAGCAAAAGTTAGATGCTCAACCGACTGAGTCACCCAGGCACCCCTCTGTGATTTCTTAAAGAAGGAATTCTTAAAGGAGAGATTTGACTAAGTGAAATTATAAATAAAACTAAAGCAAACCAAATAAAATAACCATAAAGGCTATTTTTTTTTTTTTTACTGTCTAAGTGTTTTGAGGTTTTTTTTCCCCTCGAAATGATTCAAATAAACACAATACAGAAAGCTGGCACTAAGATCTTAGAAAGTTACTTGTTTGTACCTGTTGCTTTATATGTAAAATGGTGATAATAATAGCGACAATAATGGTACTGATCTCATAGGGTTGTTGTGAGGATTAAAAGAATTGCCACAGTAATCAATCAATACACGTTAGATGCAATTTAAATAATAATTTGTAATTAAAGTGTTACAGGAAATTTGGGAAAGCTAAGATTTAGATAGCAACTGTGAACAACAGATTCTGGGAGTGTTTTTCAACAGATGGTGTTAGGGGATGATAGGGAACCACTACACTACTCCTTATAAAATAAAAAGTTTGAAACAGATTAATTTTCGAATGAAGGAAGTGATCATTCTGGAATTTTAGTATGTAGGGGATGAAATTGATGTCTGCCTTGTAAAAATGTACACCAAGTTACTTTTGATCAAGTTCCTAACAGATGTGGACACTTAGTTTAGTTAATCATCATATTACGTCATCCCTATGGTGTGATAAACAGAAAAGCCCCCATCTGAATGTTTTTTTCTCACATATAAAAATAAACTAATATATTAAAGCCTTCTTTAATTATTTATGTTCTCTAGTTTTTGTTTTACCTGTCCTCGGAGGCGGTTGGGCGAGCGGCTGTTTGTAACGGAGTGTGCAATTCATTAGAGTAAAAGGTGTTTGACAGTAGGTCAGCTCCTTCAAGCTCTCTGCAACAGTAGTGCCTGCCATGAATTACCTCCATGTTTCTTGAAAGGCACAGACTGGAAAAGAAAAGGAGGGCACACTTGGTTCCCATAGTCAACTGACTTGGTCACTATCACATTGACCCTCCCTCAGGGGAGGCAGGAAACATACTTTATACTGCTGAATTGTTCAACTCAGCACTGCGTAGAAATTAGGGGCTTCCTTCCTCACCAAGAGACCATCTGTGGACCCTCATATATCACATCAGTAGTGAATAGTAACTTAAATTCTATGGAAATTAATTTCAAGGGAGACATCCACTAAGTGGAAGATATTCTTAAGTACAGTCTAAACACTAGTGAATAACATGTAGATTCATATCCATACAAGGCCACTCCCCAATGGACATAGACTGAGATTAAGTTCTTGTCTTGAAGTTTACCATAACTATTTAAGAAAATTCAGCTTACCCCTCATCCCATCCCCACCCCATAATATTTCTAAAAAGCAGACAGAATCATGCAGCAGAATCAGCAGCTGTGCTTCTAAAGGTTTCAGGGATCCGGAATGAGAGAAGAGCTTTGAGAGAGGAGGAGAAGCAGTGGTGCAGCTTGAGCAGGATCCCAAAGGGTAAGAATCCCACCCCCTCCCTCGGACTTGGAGGGGGAAGCCAACGAGGCCCCCTGGCTGGGACCGCGCTCCTCCCAGGCTATTAGCGTCGTGCCTAGTGGTGACTAGGGGTTCAGACGCACCTGGTACATCAGCCTGGGGGCAGCCCCGGATCGAGTCTCCCCTTGCCCTCCCCAGAGCTGGTGGGCCTCTGCGGGGCGTGGAATCCCGCCGTGGTCCGCACCTGCGGGCCCAGAGAGCTTGCGGGTTACGGCAGGTGCGGGTGGGGAGAGAGAGAGGGACGGCGAGCACGCCAGGGGTGGGGTTGAGGGTGCCTGTGACGGTGACCGTGACCTTGGCACTAGGTAACGCATTCTTGCGGAGGGGCAGGCGGCTCTTAGAAGTTTCGCAGGAAGGCAGCCCAGGAACCCTGCGACCGGTAGTAATCTGAAGCCGGACTGTGGACAAGACACTCAGTCTTGAGGTGAAAGGGGCTCTTCCGGCGCCCCAGGCCATCGGCCCCGCCCCCACATCTCGTACCGCCCCCAGACGTCCTCTGAAATAGAACTCCTATTTCTTGGTTGGCCTGTTCTAGGGTTTTCCTCCGGCCCAAGCGTTCCTGAATGTGGACTGGGCGGAGCGCGGGCTAAGGGCCAGGATGGAGGACAGGAGACCCTGGTGGGGGAGAGCATCCGGCTTATCTAACTCCTCCTTCTCCCACTGCTGGAATGGGAGTTGCGTCCACTTCGAAGGTGGCTTTGCTGGATTCTACACACGCTGCTCCCAGGATTGTCCCCTGTGGGAGCCTTGGCTCTTCCTTCCCTGGGTGGGTGTGGCAGTGGCCAACGGGCAGGTCTGCCTGCGGCTGTCCTACCCAGTTCCCAAGGTCCTGGCCCCACCTCGAAGACCTCAGTTACCCGCATCCCTCCCTCCAGCCCCGTTCTCCCAGAAAGTAATGTGAACCCTGCACAGTTTCTGCACCTACAGAGACAAGAGTTTCTGTGATGGTTGAGAACTGCCCCCAAAGGACGGAGATGTGGGAAGCTTACATTTTGGGAGAGGCTAGAACTGAGTCTGTAGGAACCCAGGATGTGGAGGTAGAGGGCTCACCTTTGAGAAGAGAGTTGTTCTCTGACTCTTCTAAAACAACTATTTAATCAGCTGACCAGAGGGTATTCATTTTGTGCTGTGCTTTCTAGGTATTAGCTGACATGAGAGAAAGAAAGGTGCATTGGAGTCAGCAAGGTCGTACTTTTGTATTCTTGGTCAACTTCATAGCCTCTCTACCTCTCCCCCAACTCCACTAAGCTTGCAAGAGTAAATACTGCTGGAGACAGAATTGTGAATTAGGTGATGTTTGCCTTTAACTTTCACCCCTTTATACATCTTCCCCCCTCAAAAAACTTCTCTTGGAAGTCTATCCTAATCTTTTTTTGGGTTTTTGCTGCTCTGGGGTTTTTAGGATTTCTTTTTAAATTCCTTCCCATTAACTTCCCTGTCATATTTCATGTGCCCAGCCTTCCAGTAATTTCTATATCCCACCTTTCTCTTGTGCTTGACCTTTGTTACATTTCCTCATGGCTTGTTTCTTCCTGAGTGGTAATAACTGAGCACAATAGATGTAATCAGGGATATCTGCTGAAGCTGCATCACTAGCTGCGGGTTTGTATGCATGTGGATGGTTGTGATACCAGGGAAGTTACAGCCACAAAGGGACCAGGCTGTGTGGTGATAGTCTCCAGGTTCTGGTGGGTTTGAAATTTTATTTTCTGTCAGATGGGTGTAAAGAGTAGGAAAATAGCATCACTTATTTTTAATTTTGTTATCTCCAAATAAAATTTATTGGCAAGAAAAAAATTCATTGTCAGATCTTTGTAAAACAAATGTTCTCGTTGAAAATGCTTCCCCATCTGTAAGGTTCTTGAGGTTGTCAGAACTAGATCTCCTTGACCACACTCCTTATTTTAGGGTTTTGTGACTTAACCCACACTGCCTCAGTCATCAGGTAATGTATATGTGACCCCAACAAAAAGTAAGCGCCCTCCTTGGGATGCTCAAAACAACTGGTTTCTTATGTGTACCACCATTTTTCGTGGAGTCAGTAGCCTCACATCACCTTCCTACTTCTCCTAACATATTGTTCTCTCCTTCACCACTTTATTTACCTTAATGTATTTTTTGAGCCACCAGTAATGCTGGTAGCAGAGAAGATGAAATTTGGGAATGAAAAAAAGGTATGCATAGAATATTGTGCCTGGGCTAACAAAAATTCCAAACCACTAAACTTAGACCTTTCACCTTCAAGGAGATAATATACAGGAAGTATATAATAATGTAAATTATTAGCTATACCCTATAACCTTTATTTTATATCTGTTGTAGAGACTTTTAACTAAGTGGTATTTGATAATGAACCAAATAAAGTTTTGAGGGATCTCGTACTTCTTGGCAGATATGAGTATTAAAAAAAAAAACCCAGTTTTACTGATATAACTGACATATAAAATTGTATAAGCTTAAGGTGTACAATACAACGACTTTATATATGTATATATCATGAAATGACTGTCACAGTAATTTTAGTTGTCAGCATCTATCACCTCATATTGTTTCAAAAAAGAATTTTTTCCTTGTGATGAAATCACAAGCACCATACAGCATTGTTCACTATAATGGTGTGCATTATATCCCAGTATGTATTCATCTCATAACCGGAAATTTGTACTTTTTGACCACCTCTGCTTGATTCCCTTACGTCTCACCCCCTGCCTCTGGCAACCACAAATCTGATCTCTTTTTCTATGAGTTTGGTTTTTTTAGATTCCATGTATAAGTGAGATCACACTGTATATATCTTTCTCTGTCTTCCTTAGCATAATGCCCTCAAGATCCATACATGTTGTCATGAATGCACGATTTCTTTTATTTTTTATTTTTTAATGTTTATTTATCTTTGAGAGAGAGAGAAGGAGAGAGGGGCAGAGAGAGAGGGAGACACAGAATCGGAAGCAGGCTCCAGGGTCTGAGCTGTCAGCACAGAGCCCCTCACAGGGCTCAAACCCATGAACCACAAGATCATGACCTGAGCTGAAGTTGGGTGCTTAACCAACTGAGCCACCCACGTACCCTCATGATTTCTCTTTTATGGCTGAGCGCACGTGTACCACATTTTCTTTATCTGCTAGTCTGTCGATGGACACTTAGGTTGTGTGCATGTCTTGGCTATTATATATAATGCTGCAGTGAACATGGGGTATAGATATCTCTTTGACATGGTGATTTCATGAGCATTTAAAAAAATTTTAATATATTTTTTTGAAGTTTATTTATTTTGAAAGAGACAGAGACAGCAGGAGTAGGGGAGGGGAGAGAGAATCCTAAGCAGGCGCCACGCTGTCAGCATGGAATCCCAGGCAGGGCTCAAACCCATGAAGCCATGAGATCATGACCTGAGCTGAAGTTAAGAGTCAGATGCTTAACTGACTGAGCCAGCCAGGCACACATCATGAGTACTTTTCAAATGGAAAAAGTTTGAGTATTGTTCCTTGCCTAGAAGATAGGTTGGGAAGTTCTTTCAGTGACTTTAAAACATAAATTAAGGGGAACATGGGTGGCTCAGTCGGTTGAGCATCCGACTTTGGCTCAGGTCATGATCTCACAGTTCATGGGTTTGAGCCCTGTACGGGCTCTGTGCTGACAGCTAGCTCAGAGCCTGGAGCCTGCTTCAGATTCTGTGTCTCCCTCTCTCTCTGACCCTTCCCTGCTCATGCTGTCTGTCTCTCTCTCTCTCAGAAATAAATAAAAACATTAAAAAATTTTTTAATAAAACATGCATTAAAAAGACTGCAAAATCTCATTGCTTCCAATGTATATATCCTCCTTAGGATGATAATTAAAAATACATATTCTGCTGGCTTTAAAATTAAACTGATTACAAATGAGTTTAATGACACTTTAATATTAAATTGAGTACTTTTCACCTTGAGTAGCTAAGGAACTGTATATTCATTCAAATGGCATAGATGCAGATATTTATAAAATGTGCTTATTTAGTAAATAATCCCTAATTGCCCAGATTGTCCCAGTGCTTGAAATCTCTGGGGATATGGAACAGGAAACAGTTACAATCAATGTAGTAGGTGCTGCATTGGGAAGCAAATACCCTTGCACTTCTTGCCTCAAGAATTATGGAAATAAGTAATATTGGATATTTTCTTTCTGGCCTCTGGTGGATGACGTGCTAAAGATGGCCCCCAATGAACCACAGCTCCTGTGGTTAATGCTCAATGAGCAGTTCCCACCTACTACTGTATGGGCTGCTGTGTGACTCAGGTTAACCACTTGAATGCAGTAGAAGTGGTCTCTGCCAATCCTAGACCTAGTCTTTTTTTTTTTTTATTACTTTTTAAAAAATGTTTATTTATTTTTGAGACAGATCATGAGCCAGGGGCTGGGGGGAGAGACATAGAGAGAGGGATACATAGAATCTAAATCAGGCTCCAGGGTCCGAGCTGTGGACCTTGAGATCATGACCTGAGCTGAAGTCTGATGCTTAACAGACTGAGCCACCCCAGGTGCCCCCCTCCTCCCACCCCAGATCTAGTCTTTAAAAGGACTGGCAGCTTCTACTTTCTTGCTCTTCGGACACTTACTTTTGAGAGGCCTGAACCACCATGACATAAGTATGACTACCTTACCGGAGGGATCCTGTGGAAAGATTACGTGAAGAGGGAGAGAGAGAGATCCTGTTGTCATAATGTCCCTGTTACCTGAAGAGATGTCTCCAGCCTCTCCTGTCATCCGACTGCAACCACGTGAAGAGGCCCCAGATGAGATCAGCGGAAGAACGCCCACATGATCTCAGGCAACCTACAGAATCACAAGAGGTAATAAAACAGTTGTTCTTTAAAACCACCGACTCCCAGTATGGTTTCCTGTGCAGCATTAGATAACGAAGCACTTGTTATATAAAGTTTGTACACGTTACACAGTTTGTTTTCTTTCTTTCCTTTGTAAATATTAGAATGTTTTACTATTTTAATGTTAATTAGAATGGTGGTAGTTGACGTTACAATGTAGTATTTAGGATGCAGAATATTTTGATGGTGGTGTAACTAAACGAGGAGAGGAAATAACATCATCTAAAAATAGAAATGGTGACTGTTAGGACCTTCTGGGGAGTGGGGGACTGAGTGATAGGATGTTCACTTGTATGAAGAATAATTTCATCATGTAGGTGGTAGCATGTCATATTATTGTTGCACTGGTGTTTAAATATGGGTAGAAAGGTATCTGTGGATACTGAAGAGTCAAAGGAGTGGAGCGTAGGCTAGTTGATGCCACAGTAACACATAACCACCAAATGTAAGTAGCTTAAAATCTCACTGGCTTGTTTCTCCTTATGCTCCATAAACCGATACTGCAGGGGCCTCTGCACCTTGTCATTCATGGCCACTATCTCCTAACTCTGCCATTTCAACGTGGGGCCTCAGGGTTTGCATCAGCAGAAGGGAGTGTAGATGATTAAGCACCAGCTCCTAACTGTTTCTACTTGCAACTGATTTGCAGGAATTTAAAACATTCTTATGGCCAAAGGAGATTGCAGGGCATGGCCTGTGGTATGTCATGTTCCTGTGTGCCTAGAAAAAGAGGGAGCTGGAAATGTTAATGAATTCTAGTAACATAAGTCACAGTGTTCATCTAGTACCTTGCCTCCCCCCAAGTTTTACCTTCATTATATCATTCTCTATACTACCACCTGGGAGATTTTTGTAAAATGCAAATCTGACATGTGTCTTGCTTGAAATCCACCATGGACCCCTGTTATTCACAGCATGAAGGCTGACTTCTGATTTTGAAAACAATTTTATTAATCTAATCTGTCTTTCTCATCCCTGTCTCACAGGCAGCCCACTCTTCAATTACATTGAGCCTGCTTGCAGTTTTTTCACTTAGCCTTTTTTTCTGGTCTCCCTGCCTTTTCATCTCTAGTTCTCTAATATCAAATTTCATTGTTTTTGGTAAACCATATCTATAATTCAGGGTTCAGTAAGGAGCAAAAACCATTATTTGAGCAGGGTAAATTTAACATAAAGGATTATTAGCTAGCAGAAGCTGGTTAACTACTAAAAGAGGGAGATTTAAACTTCTTGGAAGACAGAGTGGCTATCATAGGTACACACAGCCTTCAGATGGAGAAGAAACTTGCTAGAGGTGTAGATTAGCATTGTTCTCTAAAGTGGTCTGATCTTAGAGGATGTGAGTTGGCCAGACTAGCCTCTGGAAGTGGCCTGCCATGGCTGGAGGGTATGATATTGCTGTTGGTAGAGAGAGAACAGTCTAACAGCATAGTTGGAAGTCTTCTAGGTGGATGCCAGGATCTGGTGATGAATAATAATAATAAAAGATCAGTATCTAAAACTCAAGTGTCTCACTGTTATCATTGCCTTGCAGGGTCATTTCAGTGCTCTCTATTGGTGAAACTTAAAATTCTGCCACCTGATAAAGGAGAAGATTTTGCAGGATCCAAGTTCAGTATCACAAAGTGCAGGGCAAAGAAGAATGGATTTGGAATGGAGAGCCAATAAATTTGTAACTTGCACATTTTAGTAATGGTAAATTATTTAACACATACTGTGTACCAGGTGTGGTGATAAGAAGTGTGTGTGTGTGGCGGGGGTGTGTGTGTGTGTGTGGGTGTGTGTGTAGGTGAAGTAGATATTGTCATGACATATACAAAAAATGATCCATTTTTGTCTGGACATCAAAGCTATGTTCTTCTCTGCCATCCTGATATTTCTTTCTTTGTAGAAAGTTAAATGTGCCCTTTTAGGCATCACAATCCCAGACTTTAGCCTCTACTACAAAGGTGTAATCATCAAGACAGTATGGTATTGGCACAAAAACAGACACAGACAAATGGAATAGAATAGAGAACCCAGAATTGGACCCACAAATATATGGCCAACTAATCTTTGACAAAACCAGAAAGAATATCCAATGGAAAAAAAACATCTGTTTAGCAAAGAGTGCTGAGAGATATGGACAGCAACATGCAGAAAAATGAAACTAGACCACTTTCTTACACCATACACAAAAATAAACTCAAAATGGATGAAAGACCTGAATGTGAGCCAGGAAACCATCAAAACTCTAGAGAAGAAAGCAGGTAACAACTTCTTTGACCTCAGTCGCAGCAATTTCTTGTTCGACACATCTCCAAAGGCAAGGGAATTAAAAGCAAAAATGAACTATTGGGACCTCATCAAGATAAAAAGCCTCTGCACTGATAAGAAAATAATCAACAAAACTAATAGGCAACCAATGGAATGGGAAAAACTATTTGCAGATGACATATTGGATAAAGGGCTAGTATCCAAAATCTGTGAAGAACTTAACCAAACTCAACACCTGAAAAACAAATAATCTTCTAAAATGGCAGAAGACATGAATAGACACTTTTCCAAAGAAGACATCCAGACGATCAACAGGCACATGAAAAGATGCCCAATGTCACTCATCATCCGGGAAATACAAATCAAAACCTGAGATACCACACCACACCAGTCAGGGTGGCTAAAATGAACAAATCAGGAAACTATGGGTGCTGGCGAGAAGGTGGAGAAATAGGAAATCTCTAGCATTGTGGGTAGGAATGCAAACTGGTTCAACCCCTCTGGAAAACAGTATGGAGGTTCCTCAAAAAATTAAAAATAGAACTACCCTATGAGCCAGCAATAGCACGGCTAGGAATTTACCCAAGGGATACAGGAGTGCTGATGGATAGGGGTACATGTACCCCAATGTTTATAGCAGCACTTTGAACAATAGCCAAATTATGGAAAGAATCTAAATGTCCATCAACTAATGAATGAATAAAGAAGATGTGTATACAATGGAATACTACTTGGCAATGAGAAAGAATGAAATCATGCCATTTTCAGCAATGTGGATGGAACTGGAAGGTATTACACTGAGTGAAATAAGTCAGATAAGGACAGATATCATATTTTCCCTCATATGTGGATCTTGAGAAACTTAACACAAGTCTATGGGGGAAGGGAAGGGGAAAAAATAGTTACAAACAGGGAGGGAGGGAGGCAAAGCACAAGAGACTCCTAAATACAGAAAACAAACTGAAGGTAGATGAGGGGGTGGGGGAGAGGGGAAATGGATGATGGGCATGGAGGAGGGCACTTGTTGGGATGAGCACTGGGTGTTGTATGGAAACCAATTTGACAATAAATTATATTTAAAAAAATGTGACCTCTTATCTTCCCCCTTATTGCTTGGCTCTGAATTAGAGTACTTATATTATAGTGCCTTTTGGTTTATGTGTCTACCTCTCTTAGTAATATAGGAGACCTTAAAAAGCAAGAATCATATTTTTGTTTCATTTTGGGTTCCCAATGCCTACCTTTAATACTTAGTACCTAACAGGCACTTAAATGCTCATGAAAAGAATAATTATTTGGATGTCAATGCCAGTGGGCTAAATAATGCTGGAAACATATAGGTAGGTGCTGAGTAAATCTGTTGAGTTGGGATGAGTATTTGCTAATGAATTAAACCAGTCAGGTCATGTTGAGTGTTGGGAATAGGGAAAGCCTTTTTTGTTTTTATATATAGTTTGGTTTATTAACACCACAAGGTAATAGGAAACTGTCAATTTAAAATCTCTTTTATATTTTTGTGCATAGGAAAGCTTTGATTCCTAAAAAACACTTGGCTCATTGTATAATGGTTACAATTTTAGTTCACTGACATGGATATGTTCTGATGTTGGCCATTCCATTAAATCTCCATTAGGTTCACATTCTACCTCTGACACTTTTTTCTTTCTTTCTTTTTTTTCTTAAGTTTACTTATTTATTTTGAGAGAGACTGAGACAGTGCAAGTGGAGGCGGGGCAGAGAGAGAGGGAGAGAGAGAAATTCAAGCAGGCTCTGCACTCGCAGGCTTGAACCCATGAAACTGTGAGATCATGACCTGAGCAACTTAACCAACTTGCTTAACCAACTCAGCCACTCAGGTGCCCCTACTTTTGTCAGTTTTTCAAGTAAGACACTTTAGAATCATCCTTTGGATTATGTTATTGGTATTTAAAGAGTATGGAGTTTTGTTCTAGCAGGAGTTAAATAACCAGCATATATGAGTCTTGGTTTTAGGCTTTGTTATGGGTGGTCTATTTCATTCCCCTCCCTCCAACTCTTTTTAAAATGGCCTTAGCTGAATGGCCAGACTGTTTACCAATCTAAGTATAGTAAACAGTTGTAGGGTATGCTATTTGTTAGTAAATGAAAGAAAATTATGTTTTTTCTAAAAATTATGTATCTATCTATATACACACATAACATTTCTTATATATGCAAAGTACTTCTGGAAATATGCACAATAACCTGGCCACATTACATCGGTTGACTTTGGGAAAGAGAACTAGTAACTGAAACTCGGTGGAGGGAGAGAGGTGTTTTTTCATATTCCTTTTTAGTATCCTTTGACTTTTGAACATATTACCTATTTGCTGTAGATTAGATTTTCTGGAAGCAAATGCTGAGAGGGAGTTTGGGGTACAAGATGTCTGTTAGAGATCAACACCTGTGGAAGGGAGGAAAGGAAGAGGACTGCACATAGTCTGTCTATGTCTTGAGCCTGACAAAATCTTGGCTAACCCTCTGGAGAGCTTTGGACCACATATGGCCTATCGTTACTTTCCTTATCCCTGTATTTTGTTGAGAGTTTGGATGGATATAAAATCCCAGTGGTGTGAAGGAAGGAAAGTTATTCCTAGATTAATAAGTCTTCAAACCTTCCAAGAATGTCTCTCAACTTGTTTCAGTGATATCACCCACCTCACCCATCTTTGAATTCAGAGGTACCTAAAAAAATTTTTTTAACATTTATTCATTTTTAGGAGACAGAGACAGAGTGTGAGCAGGGGAGGGGCAGAGAGAGAGGGAGACACAGGATCCAAAGCAGGCTCCAAGCTCTGAGCTGTCCACACAGAGCCCAATGTAGGGCTCAATCGAACCCTTGAAATGGGAGATCATGACCTGAGTCGAAGTCTGATGCTTAACCAACTGAACCACCCAGGCACCTCCACAGATACTTCTTAACTGATGCAAATACTATAATCATGCTTGTTTGTTTGTTTGGAAATTTGACAACATATAGAAAAAATCCTAGAGCAATTGAAAGTAGTTGCTTTTGAGGAAAAGAAATTGGAAGTACATGAGGTTGGCCTTGGGACAGTTGTTTTTCATTCAACTTGAGCTCTTTTGTGGGTGAAAGGGGGGCACTATTAAAAGCATACTAGGATAATAAACCTGAATTAGAACTATCCCTGGAAAACTGGGATGCAGTTACCCTAATACAAATCCTGTAAAATTCTTTTGACTTCTTAAAGTTTGTATATCTATTTCTTTCTAAACATACAATTAATCTTTAAAGAAGACTCATAAAGTATGGAAGCCAGTTAGTACAACTTGACAATCAATGCAGAAGTGATGTCTGTGATATTCCTGGTGTTTAACCATCCAGTCTTTGCCCACACACTTTTCCACAGCCCGTATCAGTCAGATCCATTACTGGGCAGCTATACTTGTTAGAGGCTTCTTTCACACTCGCCAATTTGTATTTTGCACCGATAGGCAATACTACAGAAACCTTTCTCTTCCCTGACTAGCCTCGAGTTTACAAGTGCGTTGCTTTCATAAGTCTAAGGGAGGTGACACCTCTACCCTGCCCCACCCCTCAGCTTTTCTATACCACTGTGCTGCACTTATCAGTATTAAAGTGATCAGTGCCCATAGACCTGAAAAGTGGGGAGAGCAGATTTGCTTAGGGTAAGAAACAAGACTTCAGAATGATTTAGTGTCTTGAGTAAGGTCATGCATAACCCTACAAGGTAAAAGCCTTATCCGGTTTGATTGGCAAGTGAAAGGCTCATGCATCAGAGAAATCGCTGACTTGAGTGATGTATACACCCTGGCTCCATGCCTGCCCCATTCCTCTCTCAGGCTGCCACCATTGCCCTCCTGTCATCCTATGATGTAGGACATGGCCAAGATTGACAAGAGAGACAAGGTTGAAGGGGCAGTTGTTAAAATGTCACCCACTCAGACTGAAATCCAAATGGCTTAATTTAGCATGCTGCATTTTAATTAATGAGACTGAAAAAGTGAAGAGGTTGTGGTTTCTAATCAAACAAAGTAACGCTTTAGTTACTGAAATACAAATGGCTTAAATGGGAGGGAAACAAAAGTTAATTAGATCAAAAGGATATATTAAGAGGAGACTAAAAACATTTTTGCCAGAAGTCAATCTACAATTGGTTTGTGCTCAAAGACGGTACATATAGATATTAAACAGTATAATGTAAATATTTTAATATTTGATCACTTTGGGACTTCAGTGACTTTCAATTTTATAATAGATACAGCCTTTGTATTTCATTGCAGATGTTTTAACATGGAGTCTTGCTGCTTCTCAGTGGGCACTGTTTGTTGTTTTTTATGTACTTTCCTTTTCCGTAAGGATATGTGGATTCTCTGTTGCTAAAAGACTGAGGCTGGAAAAGTTTACTTTGGCTCCCTAAAAACTGTTGAATTGAGGTGATTTATGTTAGGTTAAAGTTAACTGAGTCTTAAGTGTGCAGTATACTGTACAGTATGAAACAAGAGGCTCTTAAGGACTTTTTGTTGTGGTAGTGGTGGTGGTTATTGTTTTGGTGTAAGAATTTAAAATTTATTAAGGGGCACCTGGGTAGCTCATTCAGTCAAGCATCTGACTCCTGATTTTGGCTCAGGTCATGATCTCATGGTTCCTGAGATCGAGCCCTATGTCGGGCTCTATGCTGACAGCATGAAAGCCTGCTTGGGATTCTCTGACTCTGTCTCTTTCTTCCCCACTCTAGTCACTCTCCCCTGCTCTCTCTCTCAAAAATAAAAACTTTATAAAATGGAATGAAATGAGTTATGTTCAGTGTGGAGCGTTTTCTGCCCTCTAGTGGTTAAAAGTAATTTTGCAGTATCAGTTATATTTTAGTGCTTTAAATTAGATGAGAAAAGCTACACAATATTTCATGGTATTTTAAAAGCTGTTTGAAAATTATATGGGTGCATTTCTGTAGCTAATTACTATAGTTGAATATTTTAAGAAGGAGAAACAATAATTTTCTGTTTTATTAACCATAGTATATCAATTACTGGAGATCTGGTGAGAAGTAAATTTTGAGATTTTTTTTTTCAGGATTAACGTTATATTTCTCTACCTCTATGAAGAGAGTATTAATTTGGCATTGATCTCATTATGATTTAATCCCACTCCTGATTCTAACAGCGATTTTCCTGTTTTACTTCTTTCATAGTTCCTATATTAAGGAAGAGAATAGGGACGCCTGGGTGGCTCAATTGGTTAAGCGGCCAACTTCGGCTCAGGTCACTATCTCGCGGTTCATGGTTTCGAGCCCTGTGTCGGGCTCTCTGCTGACAGCCAGCTCAGAGCCTGGAGCCTGTTTCAGATTCTGTATCTCACGCTGTCTCTCTCTCTCTCTCTCTCTCAGAAATAAAACATTAAAAAAATTTTTTTTTTAAAAAGGAAGAGAATAATGGGTGATAATACTTTCCACTTCCTAAGCATAGGATTATATATACTATCTTAGTATTATATTATCAGAGGAAAACTTCATGATATATGAAAGACAAAAATAGGCTATTAGGAAGAATGTGCTAGAGCTCTGAGGTTCAAAGAAAAGTGCTATAAAAGAGCAAGCATATGAATGATTATTCATCATTCCTCATTTCATAGGATAATTAAACTAACCAAACCCTTCATTTTCATTACTGTTCTGAAATAAATATCTGCTCATACCTGAGTGCTAAAAGAGTCCTTTACTGTTTCAGGTATTTGCAGAGAAACACTAGCTCTGGCCCAAATGAAACACATATATGTTATGAGTTGGTGAGATGATAAAGTAGATTAGGAGGAAAAAAAAGATTAGCAACAATTGCCCCCTTTCAAGACCAGATTAAAGGGAATATAGAAAAAACTGAATGATCTGGTGAAAAATGCGACATTCCTAAATCATATAAGAGTTTGTTAGAATTGCATCTCTAAAAACATTAACCTTATAGGAATTTTTGGGGGTAGGCAAATCATGCTAAAGCTTTGGATGTGGTGATTTAGATATTAATAGTATGAATACAATTGGAGAATAATGACAGACTATTTAAAAAGAAACGTTTGAAATGTACTTAATGCCATGAAATTGTACACTTAAAGATGCTTAAAGTAGTAAATTTTATATTGTGTACATTTTACCACAATAAGAATACATTAAAAAGGTTAAGAGAAATCTCCCTGATTTAAAAAAAAATTTAATGTTTATTCATTTTTGAGAGTGAGAGAGAAACAGAGCAGGAGCAGGGAAGGGGCAGAGAGAGAGGGAGACACAGAATCCAAAGCAGGCTCTAGGCTCCGAGCTGTCAGCACAGAGCCCGATGCAGGGCTCGAACCCATGCACCATGAGATTGTGACCCAAGCTGAAGTCTGACGCTTAAATAGCTGAGCCACCCAGGCACCCCTAATACTTCTAACAACAATGAATAAAATGTGTAATATCTAATAAGCATTTCGGAACTCAGGGACAGATTAATACATAATAAGTTCAAATAAACATTGGATATAATAAAGAGGGATAGACATTCACCACATAATATTTTCCTAGTTCCAGCCTGACTCCAAAAAGCAAAGTGATTAGCGACAGCCATCAGTCTATGTGAGAGGAAGGGGAAGGCTTGTAACACCTGGATATACCTATGATTATGTTGGTGAGCTAGGGCAGACTTCCTTCTGATTTATTTTAATGCCTTTACTGCTTTGTCCCAGTTCATGAATGAGATCTGTGAGAGGATGCAAATAGCCCAGGGAGGGAATGATCTATCAGGATGAGTTTAACTACCATTACTTTTTTTCCCCACTCCACTTACCAATGATTACATATTTTTTTAAGGTTTTTTAAAATTTATTTCCAGGAGAGAGAGAGAGACAGTGTGATCAGGGGAGGGTCAGAGAGAGAGGGAGTCACAGACTGAAACAGGCTCCAGGCTCTGAACTGGCAGCACAGAGCCCGACGCGGGGCCCGAACCCACGAACCGCGAGATCATGAACTAAGCGAAAGTCGGACGCTTAACCGACTAAGCCACCCAGGTGCCCCAATGACTACATATTTTAGCAGCTCTCTTGACCAGTTCATTCTCCCACTGAAGCAGAAACTGGTAGTTGAGTTTCATCATCAACAATAGCACTTGGTCTGCTACAGGGAAAAAAATAATTAATGTTTCTTTAGGGTTTATTCTGTGATCTTTTTATCCTTTATAGTCATTCATTAGTGATGAGGTAGGTACCTCCTTACCTGTTCTTAAGGTAGATACTTTAAGGAACAAGTAAGTGAAAGCTGTTCAAGAATCTGTGGTCTTTTTTCCTTCCTTCTTTCCCTTCCTTCCTCCCTCCCTCCCTCTTTATAAACTCTATATGTAAGACACTCTGGATTTATCCCTGGGTTCCAGTGCACTCATGTTTTCTTGTTTGAAGCTTAATTCTACAAATGTTTCCTGAATGCTTACAATGTTTGGGGGCTGGATGGGAGGTGGTTGTGTGGTGGCGGATAGAGGAGGAAGAGCCCAAACTTTGAAATCAGATAGATCTCAGTTTTGCCCACTTGTTAGCTTATGTTTCTTCAGAAAGTTCTTTCTGAGCTTACTTCTCATATATAAAAGTGAGCATCTGGGCACCTGGGTGGCTGAGTCAGTTAAGCATCTGTCTTTGGCTCAGGTCCTGCTCTCGTGGTTTGTTTGTTCAAGCCCCGCATTTGGCTCTGTACTGACAGCTCAAAGCCTAGAGCCTGCTTCAGATTCTGTGTCTCCCTCTCTCTCTCTGCCCTTTCCCCTGCTCATGCTCTCTCTCAAAAATAAATAAACATTAAGTTTTTAAAAAATGAGCATCACAGAAATAGTTAAAACAGCATTAAATGTTAAAACAGACATAGTTATCATAACAATAAATTGTCACTATTATTGTCTTGGGGAGAGCTACAGAAACGTGAAAGTTTGTGTTTCTAGGAATAACATGTATTTTGGATGTTCATTAAATAACAGGGTAAGTTCCAAAGGAAGAGTGTCACATAATGTCTGTAGGAGGAGCGTTAGGACAAAAAAAGAAAAAAAAACAAACAAACCACACATGAAGTACGTGGAGGCTGGTGCTCTCACCGTTCTTGCCCATTTCATTTTGTTGGTCACACTTAGGTGAACACTGACCTTTCATTTTTCTCCCTGAGAAATTGGTCCCAAAGTCAGTACATTTATTTTTCCTTTTTGTATTTCTCAAGGTCATTGTGATAGTATGATATATGAAATGTGGACCTCAGATCACATGGAAGTTATCTTCCATGAAAATCATTGATGTTGTCAACCCCAGCTTTCCCCTGAAGCCCCTACACTTTGCTCTCTAACAGGCTGGCTGAGCTTTAGGTCACGACCAGTCCAAATGCAATATCCTTAGGAAAGAAGGGATGGACATGTTGGAAGAGAGGAGGAGTGGTATAGAATGGGGGATGTTTGGGGGATGTGCCTAGGAAATCACATTGAGGAGAAGAGCGTAATTACCATGTCACTTCCACTTTATGCTACTGTAAAAAGTCAGAATTGGGAGGAAGATCAGGTTAAACCACTTGAGCGATTCTGATTGTTTTTAGCATTATGTTCTCAGCACTTAAATGTCCAATCAGGTAACAGTATTCATTTATAAACTGAATTAGATATTAATTTCAAGTAATTCTAGAAATAAAAGTCTCTATTGCAGTGATTCTTAAACTTTATGGGGATCACAGAAACTACTGAGAATTTATCTAAGAACTCTGAACTCTTCTTCAGAAAAATGTACATATATGTCATGATTCAGAGAAAGTGTCATTTTTAAGAGCTGTAAGCCTTCCTCATAAGGAGAGATCGATCCATCATTGTTGCAAAGGATGTTAAAAATGAAGTTTTATCCAAACACCAAAATCTAGCAGACATAAAATTGCAAAGCAAGAGTACCATTTGTGGACTCTGAAGGAAGTGGCTGGAAACAGGTTCTACTAGTCCCTAATTCCCTTACCCACTTGGAGACTATAAAGGGATAGGATTTGGGTGTATGAAGAGATTTCTTTGGAAAGCTTTGTTACCTCATTGTGAATGCCCTCTACCCATGCCCAGGTGTCAGAGATTACTACCTTTCTTACTCTTCAATGGCAGGGGTGAGGGGTGGCTTCCATATGATGGGGAAATATGTTCCATGTGGTTGAGAGAAACAAAGGACTGGTACCAAACTCTAGGCCAAAAAGCTAAAGCTTCTGGAGAGAGGTGTGTTGGAGGGTTTCCAGCATAGAGGGTGAACTGTGTGTGACCAGACTTTGGTAAAGAGAGAGCCATTTCGAGCTCTACTGAAGAGGACCCTCAGAGGAGAAATGGACATGTGTATAGTGGGTGCTTGTGTCCTAGGGTGAGGCCAGCTTGGGGATTGAAACATATCATGGGAACAGAGAATTTGGAGTGAGAGGGCCAGAAAAGGGTCCCAGAGGTGAATCCATCGATCCCAGTAAGAACTGTCCCATCCCCTTGCTTCTGATCTCAAGTTGTTTTCCATCATAGTTTAATCCAACAAAGCAGCCAGAGAGTGAGGAAGCAAGTGAGGCTGGAAGAGAAGCAGAAGTTGAGTACATTTCTGACCTTGAACTCAGGCCTCGCATGGGAACAGTGGGGAATGAATGGATGGATGGCCGAACACAGACTGAAATGCTGATTACAATGGAATTGACTGCCTTGTTGACTTAGAGCGACTAAGGGTCTGACATCATTCAAGAGCTGCAAAGTTCATGGCATCTGTCTACGTTTCCCTCCAGAACCAGGGGGAAATTGCTGTATGCCTTCATCCCTGGACCTTACATTTTAAAGCAGGTATGGGATACAAAAATAAATTTTCATTTTGACCATATCTCACAGGTTGTGCAGTCATATTGATACCCAGTGTAGGACATAAGCAGACCACCCCCCACCACCCCATGCCTATGTTCCAGGCTGGCCCTTGGGTCTCATGTGGAAAATTGGAGCTGTTCTGATTAATAACATGGGGAGGGGCTGAATACAAGAACTGTGGGAAGAAGAGCCAGAAGGGCCAAGTCTGAGGGAGCAGGACAGGCTATATAATTTGAGGGGCCCAGTGCAAAATAAAAATACAGGCTCCTTGCCTATTTCAGAGTCTGTCACTCCCTCTCTCTCTGACCCTCCCCTGCTCACACTGTCTCTCTTTCTCTCTCCTAGAAATAAATAAAATTAAAAAAAAATTAAAAAAAAAATACAAGCTCCTTGTTTAAAATTATTATGAATTTGGGGCGCCTGGGTGGCTTAGTCGGTTGGGTGTCCGACTTTCGCTTAGGTCATGATCTCGCGATTCGTGGGTTCGAGCCCCGCGTCGGGCTCTGTGCTGACTGCCAGCTCAGGGCCTGGAGCCTATTTCAGAGTCTGTATCTCCCTCTCTCTCTGACCCTCCCCTGCTCACACTGTCTCTCTCTCTCTCTCCTAGAAATAAAAAAATAAATAAAAATATTAAAATAAATAAATAAATAAAATTATTATGAATTTTAAGTAGGTAACAACAGAGCATTTAACCAAGTGAGGGCCATGTGTGACTGGGTGTTGTACACCCATGAGACTACTCTGGGATGAGGCACAAAGATCAGAAGAGGAAAGGAGCTTACTAGTGGTCCAGTTACAGAGATACTTGGGAGAAGAGACCTGTCTAATTGAGACTTTTTTAGTGAAATCCTCTGCAATGTGATCCCCTTCTCAAGACCCCACAAATCCTTAGCAAAATAGCACACTCCCTTATGTGAATGGTTTCTTGTGGAAGCTGGCAAAGGGGCTGCTGAGTGGTAGGCGGCTAAGACAGAGTAAGCCAAGTAGGTAAGGGGACAGTTGATGACTGGTTATTTACATAATAACACTTTCCATCTATTTCAAGGGTTTAGGTAAAGAACCCACGTTATATGACAGGAAATTTCCCTATGTCATATAGTAACAAGGGATCAAATGGCCTTTTGTCTATTTCCTTATTAGTGTATCAGGATGTTGCATGATATTTTCTCTGTTGCTCAGAATTAATAACTAGGGACCAAACTCGGATGTACAAAGGTGTTGCAAAATACCCAACATTATAATGAAAAATGTGGACGGGGGACCAGACACCCTTTAAGGGCTTATAAAGAGGTGATAGAGCCATACCAGCCCCTGCGTTGGCCCGTGCCCTGCCCAGCTGTGTAAGAGAGGTTGGCCTGAAGGAGGCCTGCTGCTCTTCACCCTGAAGTCAAGCAAGAGAGGCTCCCAGAAGATTCCTCATAGAGAACAAGGTCACAAAGCAGACCCTGGCAGTTCGCTTCTGACTGGCTGTTTGCTTAGGCAGTAGACTTACTGATGGGCCCCTGCCCCTCCTAAGCAGGGCAAAGAGGGTTGGGGACAAACAGGGGCAGCAGAGGAGCAGTCGAGGGCCAACAGGCAGTCCAGCCCTTGGCATTCGAGGATGGCTGCAATTTCTATGGATCAAGTGGACCCTGAGAAGGTGGCTGGCTTAGCCTTTCTTTCTGGCAAAAAGAAGCTGTGGGGAATACAGGTGAGATAACAGTAGTTGGAAGAGATGGGTCTCTAAGGTCAGTGACCTGGGCAAGTGAAGGTCCCTGTAGGGCTTCCTGAAGAACTCACTTGTAGAAGCAGTAACATATGGAGAGGACGAAATGGCTACTCTTTTTTTTTTTTTTAATGTTTTATTTATTTCTAGGAGAGAGAGAGGGAGACAGCGTGAGCAGGGGAGGGTCAGAGAGAGAGGGAGTCACAGACTCTGAAACAGGCTCCAGGCTCTGAGCTGGCAGTCAGCACAGAGCCCGACGCGGGGCTCGAACCCACGAACTGCGAGATCATGACCTAAGCGAAAGTCGGACGCTTAACCGACTAAGCTACCCAGGCGCCCCAACGAAATGGCTACTCTTGATGCCCTATCCCTATCCCTCCTTTGCCCATTCGGACACCCTAGACAGGAGATGAAAGAGGAGAGCGTTTTCCAGAGGACTACCATTTTGCCTCTTACCACCTTACCTCTGAGATGAGGAAGAGAGGAAGAGCAGAGAGATGCCCATTTCTCGCTTCTGGTGCTTCCAGCCACCAGCCCAGCCAGCAGTGGGGGAAGGGAAACTACTTTGGGTATGAGGTTGGCAACTTCAACTGGACTGGGGTTTTTTTTTTTCTTTTTAAATTGCAGTTATTTAACCTACAGTATAATATTAGTTTCAGGTAGTACAGTTAAGTGATTCAATACTTCCATGTAATACTTGTCGCTCATCACACGTGCCCTCCTTAATCCCTGTCACCTATTTCACCCGTTCCCTCACCCACCTCCCTTCTTGTAACTATTGGTTCATTCTCTTATAGATAAGAGCCTGTTTCTTGTGGACTTGACTGAGTTTTTTAATATCAGGAAGTGACCAAGGAAGTTATAGAATCTATCCAGGGTATAATTAAAGGATCACTACCCAGCAGGGAAAGGAGATTCAAAACAGCCCAGCTGGGGGCAGCATAGGAGAAAAATAACACTATTTCTTATTTGCACCCTATGGATTTGAGACTGTTCAATAAACCAGCTATATCTGATTAAGGATTTCATGTTCTTATGACTAATGTCGAGTAACTGTGCATTTGTATTGTGCTGTACTGTATTTATAAACTGTTAGTTTAGGAGTGACCAGATTTTTTTCTGCAAATCAAAAACTTGAAATATTAAATGAGGAGAAAAGAGACACACTAGAAGGCAAACTTCCAGATACAGAGAGACACTTAAAGAGCTATTTAATAATTGCCTTTTTTCTTTTTATCTCTCTTTTCAGAAAAATTTTAACCTATCATAGAGTCACTAACAATTGATGCAATGGAAAATATGGGTGTATAAAAACATATTTGTAAGTGATTTGTCATTCTAGTTCATCTGTCAACCATATTGCTCTCTTAAATTATTTAAATATCATAACAATATTTGTCAGGTTACCCCTCTGTTTAATTTTTTACTTCATTGTGGTTGTGTCCATGATATTTACATAAGAGAGTGGTATGGCTTCAGCCTCCCCGTGTCCCTCTTCCCCTCTTTCCCCATTATCAGAGGCTTTTTAAGTGTTTGCAATGTTCTTTTTATTTAGACAAAAATTATTTCATCGTTACATTATAATATTCTTTAAAACTTTTAAATAACTTTTAAGATACTAGCTCTAGTGACAAGGAAAAATTGTTGCCAGTAACAGCCCATCAAAAGAGTACCATGACTCTTCATTCATTGTTGCCTTCACAGTAGAGTTGTTTGCAGATTACCGGCCACAGCTTTACATCATCTTTAGGGACAAGCTCCAGATTTCTTATTTTTCTTGTTTCAGTTCTGAATCCTCTATTTTCTTGAATCCCATTCTCCTAAAATGTAAGTAGTACAACATGCTCTCATCCATCATAACAGTAGCATAAGTGCATATAAAAATACAAGCCATGATCCTAATTGCTTAATTGTACTTGAGTTGAATTGCATTGTGCTTCAAATGAGTGACATATTGATGAGATCCTGAATTTGTAATGGGGTACTCAGACTTACCAACTTACCCTGGACTCACTTCTCTCCCTCCTCACTGCCCCACTTCCAGCATCTGGTTACTTGCCAAATTCTACCCCCAAATAATATCTCAGGACCTCAGCAGAATGTCAGTGCTTCTCCTTTTTTTTTTTTTTAATGTTTACTTATTTTTGAAAGAGAGAGAGAGAGAGAAAGAGAGAGCATAAGCATAAGCAGGGCAGGGGCAGAGAGAGAGGGAGACACAGAATCAGAAGCAGGTGCCAGGCTCTGAGCTGTCAGCACAGAGCCCAACAAGGGGCTGGAACTCAGGCTCCTTGAGATCATGACCTGAGCTGAAGTCAGACACTTCGCTGACTGAGCCACACAGGTGCCCCGTCCTGTGCTTGATGAGTAGCATCCAAAGTCCTTTACTTAGCCCTGAGTCTGCACTGTCTGATCTTACCCCAGCCTTGTCGCCTTCTTTCCTCTCCTCTTTGCACCCCTGCTTCTCTCACCAAACCGAACCCCAGCTGGGCTGGGCTCACCCTTGGTGTAGTACCATTGTTCATACTTCTCTCTTGGCCTGAAAGTATCTTCTCTTTTCCCAGCTGTCTCTGAATGGTCAAAACAGAGCCACCTTTCAAAGTCTAACTGATGAAACTCTCCCGGATTTCTACGTGTAAAAATACTCTCCCCTCCCCACCCCAGGCACTGTCCATTGTGCCATGCAATAGACAAAAAGCATGGGATTTATGGACCTGAAATTCTAGTAAAGAAGAATGGGCCCTAAAAATATGTCAGACGGGAATAAGAGCCATGTGAAAATAAACTAGGAATGTTCTGCAAAGGTCTCACTTATAAGGCATCACAGCTTGCTACCTGACTTTCTACAGGCCTTAAAGTGTCATGTTCTACTCTATATACATTTTTTGTGGTTGTTCTTATATATGCTGTCTACTAGAAAATGAGAAGGGTCCCTGGGTGGCTCAGTTGGTTAAGTGTCTGACTTTGGCTCAGGTCACGATCTTCTTCTGGTTTATGGGTTCAAGCGGGGCTCTGTGCTGACAGCTCGGAGCCTGGAGCCCGCTTCAGACTCTGTGTCTCCCTCTCTCTCTGTCCCTCCCAAACTCATGCTCTGTCTCTCTCAAAAATAAATAAACATTAAAAGAAATTAACAAAAAAAGAAGTTGCTTGCCTATTAATTTTATCAAATTCTTGCTTTTTGATTTCTACATAGTAGATAATAAATACTTATTAATACACACTGATAGTAATAGAACTCATTTATAAAATGAGATCCATAAAAAAGAAAAAAAATTGATTTAAAGTTGAGGAAGAAAACTTTCTGAATTTGAGACCTGGTGTATTGAAATGGCATCCTCTGTACTTGTAGACAATTCCCTCATAAGGGACCTTTTACGTTAAAGAGATCAAATGTTGGACAGTATGTCATAGGCTTAAATTCCCAATCCTGTCATTGAATTTTCCTATTCAGTGTGTGGCTATAAAGTGATGAGATTGATGCCCATGTGTGGCTTAGGGGAAACCACCTCAGTACTTTTTACCTATGGGCATGTTTATATCTGGCCCGTCTATAGTTCTCAATTCACGTATTCATTTCCCTGTCTCTTTACCATTTTCCTTCTGAGGAACTTAACTTTCTCAGAAACTTTTGAAAAGAGGTCATCCTTTTTAATGTTTCCGGACCAGCTGTATATAACTGCTCGTGCATTTTAACTGGTTTGCAGGTATTTACCATGGGTGCTTTTGATCAGGGTTCTGGATTTCTCGGGGCTGGCAGTTCATAGAGTAAAGTAACTCATTGGCAGACGGTGAAAGCATGGATCGTGGGAGCAAATCACTCCACGTCTTGGTGGCACCTTTGGCTGTTCTTCCAAACCTTTGGGGCAGATTAGGAACATGTTTTGAGATACTTCCCTTTATATTTCTTCCAAATCTCAGAGGCAGATTGGCCATTGCCCCAGTGCTTCTTTCTTCTTCCATGGTCCTCCCAAATCTCAATGGCAAATTGGCTGCTGAGTGTGGCATTTTGTTGACTGTGGGTGCACTCATTTTAATGACAGTTTTTGGACCCCAGTCTTGTAGTTCTTCAAAACTGAGACTTCTTTCCTTTTCTCCCTTAGGGTCTCCTTTAGGCTATGATTAGAGATGAATATTAAAATCAGTTATTGTTATAGGTAGCAGGTGTAAACCCCAAATTCACTTACGTCCAGACTTTAGTTTGCATACCTCTTAAAGCTATAAACAAAGTTTGTGTTTTTATGTGCAGAATTTTTAAATAAAGCATTCACATTAGGCTTCTTAAAGCAATCAAGTTTCTCTGTCCCTGGACTATTGTAAGACAACCATAAAATATTAATAAAAAATATAGTGAATACAGCAATATGTTTGAGCAGCAGGAACATAATAAAGTATTGAAATGAGGCAAAAGTTTACTTTGCTGAAGTTATTCTCTTTCGGTTTTTGATTCATGCTGTTTATGAAGTATTTCATATATTTTTATATTTTGAGTTTAGAGAAACCTTCCACTGCCTCTTCATGTCTCTTGCTTCTCCTCGTTTCAAATGCCAAAGTGATGGATACATGAAACCTGCTAGCCATGTTTTGGGGAAGAGCTGGAGGAGGCTCCACTGAATTTCTTTCTTACCTGCTCATATTCAGAGCTCTACTCTAAAAGCATTGCTCAAGAAACCGCTTGCATTTTTATCAGTAAATAATCACATTTTTATTAAAGCAGTGGTTGGTTTGTGGGTTACTGCACCATTACTATAACAACTTTAAAGGAACCATGTAAGGGGGGCCTGGGTGGCTCAGTTACAATCTCACCATTTGTGAGTTCAAGCCATTTAGCGCGCTCTGTGCTGACAGCTCAGAGCCTGAGCCTGCTTCAGATTCTGTATCTCATTTTCTTTCTGCCCTTCCCCCACTTGCACTCTGTCTCTCTCTCTCTCAAAACTAAATAAACATTAAAACATTTTTAAAGAAACCACTTAAAATACACCAGATATTTAATTAGATTAAGCTTCCCCGTGAAAATTTGTCCCTAAGAAGATTAAAAAAATTTTTTTTGAATGTTTATTTAGTTATGGGATGGGGGTAGGAGGAGCAGAGAGAGAGAGGGGACACAAAATCCGAAGCAGGCTCCAGGCTCTGCGCACAGAGCTGGGCGCCGGGCTTGAACTCACAAGCCATGATATCATGACCTGAGCTGAAGTCTGTTGCTTAACTGACTGAGCCACCCAGGTGCTAAGATTTTTAAATGATTATTTTTCTGATTATAAAAAGTAATATACATATTATAAAAAGTAATATATACTCATTTCAGCAAATTTGAAAAATATATAAAAGCATAAAGAAGAAAATAAAAATAACTTGCAATTCCACCATCTAGGGATAACTCTTTTGCTTAGATGAAGATTTACCATAAACTTACCAGCTCATCATTGCTAAGTAGAAAATATAACCTTTCAATTTTTGTTTGTTTGTAGTTGAAGCCCATTCAAATGTTCAAATGTTCTGTGTATCCAGATCTCGTACCAGCAATTATTTATTACAACCGTGTACTTCTGGGTCCATTGAAAATTACTAATGCACCTTATATTTGTTATATAAATTGTATATAAATTTCACTCAAGAGGCCAGGCTGTTTGCTGTTTGTTAAAAATTACAAACTGTATCAGTGCATTGTCATGGGAAGGCTCCAGTTAGACAAACAACAAAGCACAGACTTATTCCTTACTCTTTACAAAATACAAAAAAGCATTAGATTTAGGATATACATACATAGTTAATGCTAGTCATGTTAGATAGAGTTAAAAGACTTACCTCATAATATTTCTCATAATTTTCCTTGCTGTGAAAATTGGACATCATTAATTCATCTTTGCAAAAGATGCTTGATGTTAACAAGCTTGAAGTGGCTAAAGTCAATAAAATAAAGCATTTTGATGAAATAACTTTCATTTTGCTCAGAATCTAGAATTTTCTGTGTGCAGCCTGATGTCTGCAAGATGGGGAATTGTGGTCTTTTTATACTGTCTAAAAACAAAGGAAAGATTGATTTAACAGTGAAACCAAATCCCACATGTTTTAAGTATTAATATTAATTAATACATACACTAAACTATGCATTTAAGGAATGTGGCTCATTCATTCTAGAAGGGCAGCTATGTTCCTGTTTGCAAGTTCATTAATTTTGAAAATAATTTTCCTCATTATGAAGGAGTTTCTAATTAGGTAAGTTTGGGGCCATGGTAATTAAGATTCCAAACAAACAGAATGCTTCATTTCTTTCAGCTCAAATGAAAAATATTTTGGTGTTTGCGTCAATTCTTCAGAAGGAAAAAATAATACTATTCAATACATGCTAGCTATGTTAAACAAACAAAAAAATATATTTTTTACCCTCACAAAAGAGTGAGGCATAGTAATTTCAAACTATCAAAGAAAGTTAAGAATGTAAAAAGAATTCTAAGTCACATAATACCCAAATAAAATGCCATTAATTAACTTTTTGTAAAATGCTGTTTGGTTATGAAAAAGCTTCAGGAGTAAATGTCAGCTGCGACGTGAGAGGTGGGCATCAGACCATGTGCAGGCATTCTGACAAACTGGCTGTCTCAGGAGAGGCTGGAGAAAGTTCCATGCCTTTTGTATTTGCCCTGTGGGCCTTATTTGGCAAAACCATGTAAATCACTGGGACTTTATTTCTGTGGTGCGACTACATCCTACTTTCCTCCTCAAAACCCTTAAGAACCCTAGTAGAGGTTTGGTAAGTCACACACATGCTAATTCTGTTGGTCCCCGGGCCCATATTATTTAGGTAATCTCGCATTGCCTCAGGCATACTGACATCATGGCGTAAGAAAAGAATTTATAGAAATAAGCGGCTATTTACTGAAATGCCAAAGCGAGTCTCTTTGGGAACATATGACTGGTATTCTTTTTTTTTTTTTTTAATGTTTTATTTCTAAGCGGAGAGAGAGAGGGACAGTGTGAGCAGGGGAGGGTTAGAGAGAGAGGGAGATACAGAATCTGAAGCAGGCTCCAGGCTCTGAGCTGGCTGTCAGCAGAGAGCCCGACACGGGGCTTGAACCCATAAACCGTGAGATCATGACCTGAGCCGAAGTTGGAGGCTTAACCAACTGAGCCACCCAGGCACCCCTTGACTGGTATTCTTAAAGACTGGTCTTATCGTGAGAATACGTAGATTCTAGAGAAATTATTACTTGTTCCCATCTGCCCATTCAACCCTATCAGGGAAAAAAGACCTTACAGTGATTGATTTTTAGCTACTTCTAGATACAGACACTTAGAGGGGAGTTCACAGAAGAGTGAACTATAAAATCACATCTTTTTGTGTCATGGATTATACCATCTGGAGCCTCTTCCAGAACCTACCATGATTTGAGGTTTGCGATGCGCAGAAGTGAAGACCTTTTTCTATATTATAGATCTCCAGAACAAATTAGGGAAACAACGATGGGTAAACTCTTGAGTACCCCAAGGTCACACTTGCCTGCAGCCTCTCTTAAAGGCAGCTGACATCACTGGCCTCATTTGTTTTAGTCTGTGCTAGCCAAGAAACCCCACAGTAGGAGGTAATTAATTCAATTCATAGTCTAGGGTTAATTTTGTAACACTGTTATTGGATTATTTGGGCTTAATTTCCCTGAGGATTTAATGCATTTCTCTTTCAAATTGTTCCTTTGCAAACTGCTGATGGAACTTCCTTTTTTTTGTGGTCAGTAGATCCAAACTTTTGAGAAATGGGTGAAGCAAGGAGCAAGTTATGTTGGCCAAGTTCACACCCTGGAAAAAGAAGAAAGAATCAGCCTGGGTCTCTTTCAAAGTACATTCTCTTAATCTGGTTGTTTTTAAACATTAGCAGTGCATCCGTTTTCAGTACTGCTACTTGAGGTTTTGACACGTCTATTAGAGTTTTTCTGATTATAGTCAGCATCTAGAGTAGCTGATATGACTAATTACTCCCCTGCCTCCACGAGGTTCAAACTTCCAAGTTTAGAGTGTAATTAGAGTTATCTTATTAATATAGGACTTGGCACTTTTCAACTGTATTTCAGTTAGCTTTGAAAACATTAGCTATAACATGACCTAACATACATAGTACGAAATCACCATAAATCTTTTGATGAAATGTGCTGCCACATGTATAACGTATTTTGGGATTCTTGCTGAGACATATGAGCATAAAAAATATGAACAAAAATCTATCTCCTGGACATGTGGCATTTACATACAAGCTTCACTTACTAAGATTTTAGGGACCTGAAGGCTATTCACTTCTAAGCTTCTCTCTCCAGCTTGGACACTTCTGAGCTTTAGGCCTCCAGATCCTTGGCTTCTGACCAAACGGTCGGGATAGGGATGCTCCACAGGTATCTTAAGTTACTCAAGAAGCATTTGATTTCATGATTGCAGAAAATTCATCCTCGCAATATTGGAAAGAAGTGGCAGAAAAACGGAGGAAGGCTCTCTATGAAGCACTTAAGGAAAATGAGAAACTTCATAAAGAGATTGAAGAGAAGGACAATGAGATTGCCTTCCTGAAAAAGGAAAATAAAGAATTGGTGGAAGTAGCAGAACATGTACAGTATATGGCAGAGGTGATAGAAAGACTGCATGATGGACCTCTGGATAACTTGGAATCACCAAATAGTCAAGAATTTGATTCTGAAGAGGAAACAGGAGAGGACTCTGCAGCGGAAAACTCAGAAATTGGTACATGTGCTGAAGAAGTTGTACCTTCCTCTACAGACACAAAGCCACATGTATGAGATTCATTAATTCCTGACTCTTGAGAAATACACTGCCGAAGTTTACCTCCACTATAGTTCTTTGTAGCAGAGCAGACAAGTGTATAATGCAAAGTGGGAATCAAACTTCCTTGTTTGAATCCTGGGATCCTGTTGTATCAAAATACAAATACTATGTATTTTAAATCTGCAATGGTTTATGTAAATAGCATTTTCCCAGTTGTCAGACATGACTTGTGTATATTATGAATAAACTTCAGTTTCTTGTTGAGAAAAAAAAATAAATTGGAATTTATCTTTTTCATATAGGTCTCTCCTCCTATGTTTTTCATTTCAATGAAGAGTATTCTTTCTGTCAGGGTCCAGTCAGAGGATAGAAAATACATAGTAATTTGAGCAGTAATTTGATTAATATAAAGAGTTATTAATTATAATGGGGATTAACTATAAAAGGGTAAAAAATACATTAGAGCCAAGGGAGAGTATCCAGGGAAAGGACAGGCTGATTGGGATTCATACCATATTGGAGAAAGTATGCATGGCAGAGAAGTTTGCTGGGTCACCCCAGGCCAGAGCCTGTCTGCAGTTGCAAGTTGGAGATAGTCTTCCAGGGTGCAGGTGGGCCACTGCTGGGAAGGCAACTTATGGGGTATCTCTGAGACTCACTGGGAATCAACTCCACAGGGATGAGTGCTACCAGATGTCCCGAACATGCACCACTGGCAGCCATGTGTAGGAACAAAAAGAAGCAAATGGAAACTCATTTGAGCCAGAAAGAGAAATCCCTTCCTCCTGTAGTAGCTTTCTAATGCCTTTTACTGACAAAACTTAAAATTATTATAGCCACCAAAGATAAATGCTTACTGGGTCCATCTCTGTTATCTCAGAGCATGAAATGAGGAGTGGACTTGGAGCTGAGGGGCAATAAATAGATAACTGGTTCAATCATCCACCCATTGGACCACTCCTAAATCCTTTGTGACTATCTCCTTCCCTTTCCTCCCTCATCCCATCTATAGTTAATGAACAATTGTTTCTAGTTTTGAGCTATTACCCTCAGTAATAATAGATAGTATTTTCTTGAGCACTTAACCACATGCCAAGTACTGTCCTAAGTACTTTGGAAGTTAATTTGTTTATCTTTCATAATAATCTCATAAGCAGTTACTATTATCATTATTCCTACTTTTCAGAAAGGAGCACTAAACTGCAGAAGGGTGAAGCAACTCTCCTGATCAATGGCATGGCCAGGATTTGAACCCAAGCATTCCAAACACGTTCTCACTCTGCCTGTCCACCCAGTCAAGCCTGGTCTCTTCTAGCTTCTAATTAATCTGTTCACACCTCTCCATCCCCATTGCCGTTACTCACTTCACCATTTTCTCTTGCCTAGACCTTTCTCTTGCTCCTATCCAAGTCTTCCTCCACAGAGTAATCACAAACATTTTTACAAAATACAACATATTTATGATTTTTTTAAAAAAACCTTTCAGTGGTTTGCCATTTTTCTTGGAATCACTTAGAAAGCCCAATTTTAATTACTAGGAGTCCTCTTACCTCTTCTGCATTCTCTCGCTCACCACTCCCTACCACCTCTATGCTTTATGATAAACTTCTTACTTTCTTTCTTTAAGTTTATTTACTTTTGAGAGAGGTAGAGAGAGCACAAGTGGGGTAGGGGCGAAGAGAGAGAGATGGAGAGAGAATTCCAAGCAGGCACCATGCTGTCAGTGCAGAGCCTAATGCAGGGTTTGAACTCAAACTGAGATCATGACCTGAGCTGAGATCAAGAGTTGGGCACTTACTGTACTGAGCCACCCAGGTGCCTCTATGATAAACTTCTTTTATTCTTCCAAATGGATGCATTTCTCTTGCCTCCAGGCCTCTTGCTTATGATTTTCCTGTGCATGGAATATTCATCCATTCCCCTCTTTCCTTCTTACACCTCTTCATCGTTTGGGTCTCAGCTGAGACATCACATGTTGCGAGAAGTCTCTCCTGACTTCCAGCTCTAATAAATGGCTCTTTGTTCTCCAGTTGTGGCTTTTTCATTCTGACTTGTCCTGTACTGTACCTTGGCCTCCCTCCCCTTGTACTGCTCTGGAAACTACATGAGGGCAGAGCCTTGTTTCTGCAGATCACAGTGCTCTTTCCATTTTTCTATCTCACAGATGCTCAGAACATTTTATTTCTAAATGAATGAATACATTTTTCATTGGTATTAGGAATAGGAGTTAAAACTGAAGGTCCTTCTTAATGGTTTTTCCCAGTTTTGGCTGCTGACCAGAGTTTTCTCTTTACTGTGCCTTTTACATTATCAGAGCTTAAGTTTGTTGGCTTATACCGAGATCTTAACATCTTAACATTCTCCTGGTGAGGTTCACATCTAAGGCTTTCCCAGACTGAGACCCATACATGGACAGTCAGGTATAGGTAAGTGGAATGCAAGCATGTTTTATCCTGTTACAGTGCAACATGCAGCGAGATAAATTCAATACATTCTGATGGCTCTTGCTGTGTTAATGGGTTCCAACAGCAGGTAAGGTGTGAAAAGGGAATAGACAGCCTTAAGGAGGGCTTCTTGACCATACTTCAGGGTCTTCCATTAGGTGGACTTCATAGGCTCCACTGGCTTAGGGCAGAAAAGGGTTCTCTTATTACTTGTTACTTTCTGATGCCCAGTAGATGTCCCTGACCTTTGACAGGCAGTTAGAGTAGGGGGCAAATCATTTCAACCAATCAGGAACTGAGCTGACTTGAGCTGGGTTTAGGACTTTTGTAAGGTTCTGTTTTATCTGCACCTCCAGGAAAATATTTAAAATAAGGGGTTGTTTTAGTGCCATGGACTGCAAGTTTTTATTAAAATTTTTATGCAGAAGAGCCACCTTCCTCCACACATTGATCTGTGCCCTCTAAGGCCCTGGTGATGTCTACCAAATAGGTATCGAATATTAATATCCAGAAGAATTTTATTATAGAAACCTGTTCCTCATCCTCACCCAAGCAGTTTATTTCCAGGGCATTTATTTGCCTTTTTACAGTTTATTTCTTTCTTTCCATATAAGCATAGTCCAATTGTTGTGCTATGCATAAGAATTTATGGGCATTATAGTCTTATTTTCATTGCATGTTTGCAAAGTACTTTTTTAGCCATTTGTTAATGAATTTCAGGCCCCCTTTAGAGGTGGGTGATGGTAGTACTGTGTAATACATCTCAGTATATTGTGTGCAAAGAGAAAGAAATACCTGCCTTGGTTCCAAATAAAATCATCCTATGCAAATTATATAAAATTACTGTTTTAAAAATGTGTGCTGGTGCCTTTGTTTCAAGATTTATGAGTGGCTTGTTATAATGAGCTTGTCCTATTTTGATGTCAGGATTGTATTTACTTCTATGTTTTTTATTATGACAGATGACAATGCCAGGGCTTTGGAAGGTGCTGATGTGAACGTGAGACAGAGATTATTCCTCCATGTAGGAAAAACAGTTGAAATTCAATTCTCACTGGAGTAACTTAAAGAATCAGTTTGTGTGATACAAGAGTACACATTAAATAATTATAAAAATTAATTCAAATGATTTACTTTAGAAGGTTGATTAAATGGCAAGATTCCTATGTCTAAAGGATGTATTATAGAACAATATACTGAACAAACTTTTTAGTATTAAATCTTTCAAATGATCTGGAGTGGTAGTGTTTTAAAGAATTTTTAAAGCAGTTGTGCAAGGCTGATTAGGAAGCAGCCTCTCTACAGCACAGCTTTCCAATTCAAGCTTTAACGCTTTTCAATGTTTCATTTTTATTGACATTTTTTTCCTTGCAGGAAAAATGTGTGATTTTTACTGGCCTGGCAGGGGGTTATGGTACCTCTTGCCAAAGTGTCAAGAAAACTCAGAATTCTCTACATGAGGGACAAAGACCAGATGTTTAGTTAAAACAACACATAGCTTTTATACAAATACAGGTAATGGAAACCAAGACCTTTCCTGGGATTTTTTTTTTCTCTTTTTTTTGGGCCAGTCTTGCCTTTGATATTTTTAAAATAAGCAAGCAGCCATCTTGTTATTCCAAACTGAGCAGAATAATTTATTCTTTCACTAAGTGTGTGCCTTTTCAGTATCTTGTTTTTGTTTTGTTTTATCTATGAAGGATTCTGCTCTAAAATGTGGAATGTGCTCATCAAATACTGACTTGCTTTAATGAAAAGAAAAGTCAAGACTTTTAATAGTTTTGGAGTTTTGGAAGGACCTAGCCTAATCCACAGCCTGATTTTTCCACTAGCCTGAACACACCTTCACTGGGGAGGCAATTTTGTTACTTAAACCTACATGGATAGGAGTTTTGGAAGATATTTAGAAGCACAACTGTTTTCCCATCTGAAAACAGGAATAAGGGCAGATGGGTAACTAATAAAAAATGAGTGTCATCATTAAACATGAACATTTCTAGATGCTCTTTCATCTCTGATTAGAAGAGATGATAAGGGAGCTACTTGAAATGTACATGTAAATGGGTTGTTGCCTGTTTCTTTTTAAAAAAAAATTTTTTTTTACATTTAGTTTTGAGAGACAGAGAGAGACTGAGCACAAGTGGGGGAGGGGAAGAGACAGAATGAGACACAGAAGCTGAGCTGTCAGCACAGAGCCCAACACGGGGCTCAAACTCACAAACTGTGAGATCATGACCTGAGCTGAAGTCAGATGCTTAACCTACTGAGCCATCCAGGCTCCCCTATCTGTTTCTTTTTGATTAGGGATCGTGTATTTTCTGTGCTCCTGAGTACTATTGGTAGGAGTTTCTCAAAGGCCCACAGAAGCCATGCAGTTACTGTTGTGAGCAGAAGGTGGCCTGGCTCTAACCGCCCTTGCATTAACACACTGGCACTTTGACTTTATTCTTTTCTGTTACCAGTTGTTTGGCTTTGACCATTCTGCCTGCCCTTCTGTTCTAGATCTGAGCTCATGTGGGCACCTCATACCAGTGGGCACCTGTATCCCTTAGGTCACAGTGGCTGGGTTTCATTACTGAGGAGTGGTTTGCACTTTCCTTCAACACTGGTTTTATTGGCCCCTAAAAAGGATGTGTCCACGACAGCCAGGAATTACAGCATGGCGGTTCTGCTGGTTAAACTCAACCAATTCCATGATAAGTGAAACTCAACCGATTCCAAGCAAGCAAACAGAAAAACCCTCACTCAAATAGTTGTCTTTGGAGAAGCACTTAAAAGCATACTTTTAAACCTGTAGTGACTTGGTGTATAAATTTAATTAAGGGAAGATTTTTCTGTCAACCTACAGATTCTAAAAGGTGAGATCTAGACAGAAAATTCTGTACTTACTGAAATTCAATAAGCTAAATAAATGTTAATGTAATCCTTTTAAATACCTAATGGATTTAATTTTATACTGGGTTTTATACCAGATGAGTTTAAGAAATCTGATATTTCCCCTTTGAGAAATAATAATAAAACAGACAAAGCTGGTAAAGGTTTTAGAACATATTTAGCTGTGCAAGCAGGCATGTCATATCTAGGGACAATAGTTCATTGTAAACACAGGCTTGAATGACCAAGAGCAATTTTATGATGGTGGGATTTGGCTGATGGGCCCTGTTGGAGCCCTCTCTGTTTCACTGATAAGGAGTAATCAATGATCCATGCTCTAGAAGCATCCAGCTAGGAGACTGATATGGATCATTCAGTGAATACCATCTCTGTCCATGCCCCATTCCCTAATCTCTAGATCTGTCTTTCCCATGCTTCTATATTCTTTGGGCTGATTTGTTTGTTTAAATTTACCACTTCAAAACTTCCCTAGGTGAATATCTTAACCTGATCTAACCTGGATAAAAAATAGCCAGGGAGAAGGCGTTCTAGAATCCTGGGCGTGGTAAGAGATGAAAAAGGAGAGAAATCACTCTTGGCTTGCTTTGGACCTCCCTGCATATTGAGCAGTTTCCTATTCATGTAAATGTTTTGTAGTTGAGGCTTTTCATATAGGTACAGCTGCAAAACTAGGCTCTCCTTTACCTGATGTATTACTCAGAGCCTCTTGGTTGCATATAAGTGAAATTTCTAATGTGTTTAAGCAAAATGGAGAATTTATTATGAGGGTATGGGGATGTCTTATGAATGGATTGGGACCTATAGAACATCTGGAGCCTAGGACTCAAATCACCTTTGGGGCTTCCTCCTGAATTTTCATTTCTTCTCTCAGTACATCAGTTTCGTTATTCCCTCCTACTGCTGTCTTGATTTTTCCACCTCTCAGCCCATTTTCTAATGCCTTCTGAGTTTACATAACCTCAGTTTCAGCCACCTCATGAGAAATTGCTTTATTTTAGTTCCAGATTCAAAATAACCAGGGAAGGATTCTGATTGGCCCAGTCTGGATAAGGTGCCCCATCCTGCACCAGTCATTTATGTCCAGGGGTGGGTCACATTGCACTAGCACTGAAGATACTATTGCAAACCCGTGAAAGAGTTGGGGGTGGGTGTTGCTACGGGGAAGACAATACAAAAATGTCTAATATGGCTGGATAGATAGAGTGTGGGAGGGGAGAATCTGTAGTCTTCCCTTCCTGAAACCAATTCCCCATGCTGAGGAAAAGTACTTCCCAAGCTGGTTAAACATTTAGGTTCTGAGTTACAGTCAGAGGACAACTTGACTATTCTATTGGTGGACATTTCTCTGTTTTTCTTTAAAGATGTTGATGAGGTCTTTATCCTAGCTCGGCAATACCAGTAGACAGTGCTTTCATCTGTGCCATCTGGGTCTTTGTTTTTGCAACCAGGTGTTCTTGTGAGATATTTTTGTGGCTCATGTGGGGCTTTGATAGTAAAAACAAAACAAAACAAAACAAAACAAAACAAAACAAAACAAAACAAAACAAAACAAATTCTAGATCTTCTTCCCCAGGGGCCGCTGAGGGCACAATTCCCAGCTATTTCTCCATATATCCATCAAAAGCAGTGCCAACTTTGAGAGCCTGTAAGACTCCCTTTCTCCCCTGGCAGGTGAGAGCCCTGGCTCAGGTGCTTCTCTTTGGCATTTGGAGGCGCTCCTGTTTCCACTATTATGCTCAGCACAAGATATGAAGCACTGTCCTGAGAATTTCAAGACCAGGTGGTTTGGTCCCTAAATGGTCCTAAACTCTTTTTAACTTGGGCCTCTTTCCTAAATGTTTCACACCCTTTATTTTGCTGTGGTGATACTGGCTTGCTTCATTTTTTCCCACTGAGTTTACTAAGGTTGAGTGAATTCTATGACCCAGAGTACAGTGGTTCATTGCTTTATGAGCAAGCAAGTTGACTTTTCTATTAGGTTGGCAGATTTGCCATTCTCTGTCTGACACTTGGGTAGTCTTTGGAAACCCTCCAAAATTCCCTTTCCTTAAATAATGAACTTAAATAATAGATTGTTAAGGGTTATTTTGGAGATAATAAAAATAAGACTGTTATTCCAAATATAAGTATATATTCTTTTGATAATTAGCTTCATTGTTCTATGTCAATTTTTTGACAATATTTACATTAAATTAGAAGTAGTAATAATGGGACATCCTTGTTCAGTTCTCCAAGTATATCTGTCTACAATAAAATATTTGCTTTCAGTGACAGAAAGTATTTTAGAAGTGTTCATTAGAACAATTTGATAACCGCGTATTCATTATTAATAACCTAAGACAGGGAATTACATGTTACGTGACTCATGTAACCAATAAGGAAGCTGCTATTTCCATAACTATAAAGAATTCATACCACATCCTTTTAACTATTCTGTATTATTTGACCCATTTATGGCTCATTTTGAAAGAGTAAGTTTAAAAAATTTATAAAGTTTTTTGAGTGAAAAACCTGCCAGGTAATTTCTCCTTTCCACTGCTTGCAGTGGGTGCTCTCCATCTAAGAGTCTGGACCATTTGGTTCCACACCCCTCTCCTCTAACTACACAGTAGGAAAGGAAGTTTTGGGATATGCCCATCCTTCTCCATTGTCCCCCTCCTGGAGACCTTTGGAGGGTGGATTGTGAAAAAAGTTGGAGCCAGGGAGGATGGTGTGGGTTGGCCATATTCTGGAACAAATGAAAGGTGTGGGGCGAAGGGCAGCTAGTCAGTGTCCATGTACTCTCTGTTCAGTTGCCTACAGTTTTTGAATGGCTCACTTGGGGGGAAAAAGTTGGACAAACATTTAACAAGGCTCGGCTGAGTCATCAACTCCAAAAGTCCCCCAAAATATTGTTACCAATCATTGCTGTCACTCTGCTTTTGTTCTTCCTATCCTCTAGAATTAATTATGGGGTGGAAGAAAGAGGAAGAGGGTTGCAGTGTAGGAGGGAGGAGAGCATACTTGGAAGGCTGGTAGAAGATGAACTTCTATCTTCAAGGTTTTTTTTTTTTTCTGGCATGGAAGAGAGAATCAGGCCTAACGAGTGATTCTGGGCCTATCATTTCTTTTTCCTTCACCCCCCCTCCCATCCCAAATCTCAAAGTGGTTGAATTTGGAGCTTATTGTAATTAAGGTCAAGGGGACCCTCAAGTTTTTGTCACACCTGAGAACCTGGGGCAGCACTGTTCTTAACATAGGGCAAATTACTACCAGGAGACGCTAACCCCTCTCCCACATGATCCCATTGCGTCACCCTCTCTCCCTTTGGTCAGGTCTGTGAACAACAGTTGTTGAAGTGATTTTGATGCAAAGTGACATTTGCAGACTGTGGCCACTGACCAAAGAATCCGAGCTAGGGTATCCAACATTTTACAGACTACAAAATCTAAGCTGGCCAGCATTTATTGCTTGTGCTAGCAGCTCGAGCCAAGTTTCCTAAGCCTACAGAGCAGACGTCTTCCTGCTGCTAATTTTACTATCAGCACACAAAAGGGAAATAGGAAATAATACAGAACAGTTGAACGAGAGCATTTGCAAGAATGATACAGACTCAGGTGATCTGAAGAGAAAGTGACGTTCTTTTTAATAAAACCAAAAAGGACTCAATTTGCACAGAAATAAAATGGATAAAAGAAAAAGTAATGTAGAAGTTTTAGCAGAATTTCTGCATTGGTCTCCCAGGATGGCAATGATTGACATATTAAGGCAGCTACCAGGGAAATGTTAAAAACTCTCTAGGGAAACTTCCAATGTGATGGACAGAGCTTTAATATTACTATAGGATTCATCATGATAATGTAAGTCATGGATCTAAGCTCCCTTCATCAATTGGATCAGCCCTTTCCCAGCCTATTATACAGGTGGCACACGCTTTAAGTAGTGTCGTATAAGAGGCCTGGAGTCTTTCTTTATCTGCAGCATCTGAAGTTCTGTTCACAGAAATAGTGACCCAGTGAGTCATTGATCTTTTACTATGTTATCTAGACTATCTGCATTTCTCCCCCCTTGTAATAATATTTAACACTTCTTAAAATATATGTAGTTATAGTTTTTTTCACAAAAGAAAAAGCATAATTCAACACATACCTGCAGTGAGTATGAAGGGAAGATCTGATTGTTAATCTATTTGTTGATCATTATACAAAGAAGAAAAGTGATTTCTGGGTTGCCATTTACTTTAGTTATTTCAGACGTAATTAGCAATCATATTCATATGTATTATTCAGTCATTTTACTCTGGGGTTTTGGGTCTTCTTCTGACACTGACACCAAACAAAATGGTGGCATAGCCTCTCTAGAATTCTATAAGACAATGCAGCCTTAAGCAGTGGGAATAATTGTAGTGTTGATAGTAGTCATAATAAATGTTAAGATTTGTCTGTTACTTTTCCCACCAGGGATTTGAACATTCACTTGTGGAGCATACAGTCACCTTTTCTTATCTTAGTCTAAAACACACATGAAAATAAATCACAATCTGAGTACAGATCATGAATGTAGATGTAAAGTGTATCAACAGACAAGTAGACCCTCAAATTCTATAAAGAAAAAGGGGCTTTCTGGAGCATCTGAGTGGCTCAGTCAGTTAAGCATCCAACAATAGCTCAGGTCATGATCTTACAGTTCGTGGGTTCGAGCCCCGCATCAGACTCTGTGCTGACAGCTCAGAGCCTGGAGCCTGCTTCAGATTCTATCTCCCTCTCTCTGCCCGTCCCCTGCTCAAACTCTATCTTTCTCTCTCGTTCAAAAATAAATAAACATTAAAACTTTTTAAATAAAAAAAAGAAAGAAAAGGGAGCTTTCCTTAAGCCAGGGAATCTTTGAGTATTGTGTCCCTCCTTTCTAGATTTCTGTAACACTCACTGACTCCACTACACCCAGTTCTATACCCATAGAGTAACCAATGTTCACACTTGGGTGTATCATTTCATGTATTTTGTTGGCATAAATTTTGAGGATGTAAAGGTTCTGAGAAGTCCTACTGTAAATAAAGCTTCCATGTTGTAGAATCCAGAATTTCTTAAACATTCTTTTGACCATAGAATCCTTTTTTTCCTTCCCGAATAAGATCTATAAACACATTGAGAAAAGCTGGCCTAATGGAGGTATTCATAAAATTGGCCTCTTCTATTTTCAGGCTTTGATTTTCATTGGAAAATTTGCAGTGAACTCCAACTTCTCCCTAAATCCTGGCTCAGGTGTCACTTCCTCTGTGAAGATTTTCCACTTGCCCTAGAATAGGTATATAATTGTTCATTCCCTTTTGCCCCCTAGCCCCACAGGATTTTTTTTGTAGGGAGGCGGTCTCTGTGGAAAGTCTATGTTAATGTTTAGATCATGAGCTAATCTATTTATTTTGTTTTTATTCTATATGGAGTATGTTTTTATTCTTAGTGCCCTATAGAGTGCCTGGCTCATTGTATGAATTCAACAAATATCTGCTGAAGGAATGAACGAACTAGAGTCTGGGAACTTAGGCAGAAAAAATATCTTTCTGGTGTGTTGGTATGTGATTAATGAATGAACCTTTTTGAGTTAAGTACTTTTCCCATTATAGTGACTAATTTCCATACAGTTGATTGGATTGACACTGACTCAGATGTGAAATGGTTAATCATTTAGTCTGACAAAAATATAAGATTGATCGTTATTCCTTGTTTTCTCCCTTATATAGACATGGGAGGTATCTGTGAAAAATTCTAGCACCCAGTCATAACAGAGAAATTTTTCTTCTCTACTCACAATCAGCCCATAACTCAGAAGTTTCCTATTTTTAACTGTTAAGGGGAAAAAATGGAATTTATAGACCTTTTCACCTTTCATTAAAAACCTAGCCTTTTTTAAGGAATTATAGATTTGACTATATTATGCCTGTATACTTTTTATTTGTAATATATACTTCAAACATTTTTTTCCTGAGATACTCTAGGTTTCAGGCTTATAGATTTTATTGTGGCTTAGGCATGTTTTCCTTCCTTCATTTTTTTTTCCTCATCTCTTAAAAGATGTTACTAGAAGGAAGAGAATAACCTCCTTCTCTGGTTCTACCTCACTCCAGGTGTACACCCATGGAGTGACGAATGTTAACACTTTAGTATATCACTTCATGTATTTGGTTGGCACAAACTTGGGAGGATGGGGAGGTGAGGACCCAGGCCAGGACAGAGGTTAGAAGACTACATTTATAACATTCTTTCCTACATTTCCTTGATCTCTTAAAAAATTTTTTTTTTAACATTTATTCAGTTTTGAGAGACAGACAGAGACAGCGTGTGAGAGGGGGAGGTGCAGAGAGAGCACAGAATCTGAAGTAGGCTTCAGGCTTGAGCTGTCAGCACAGAGCCTGACGTGGGTTTTGAACTCACAAACTGTGAGATCATGACATTAGCCGAAGCCAGCTGCTTAACCCACTGAGTCACCCAGGCGCCCCTCCTTGATCTCTTTTGAAGATGGTCCACATAGCCTCAGCTGGATAAGGACATTAAGAGGAATTAATATGCTCAAGAAACTTAATTATGTTTCTGTCATGGAGACTAGGCTGGCAAATTAGCTAAGGTTAAGTCAGCTCATTCTCCAATATTGTTAGAATGTAAGAAAGAGGGACCACACTTCTTACAGGTTGTTAGACTGGGCTCAGGGGCACCCACTATCGATCTTCCCTCCCCCTCCCCCCTTCTTTCCTAGTAATGAAGGCTATTGAGCAGATACGGGACACTCATGGGTACCCCTGGCACTCTGGAAAGACCTAAAACAAAATCAAAAACAGTGAGAGCACTTATGAGATAGGGGAAGGGAGGGGAGGGAGGAGAAGAAGAAAGAGATAGAATAAGGGGAGAGTGAGACTATGATATAACGAGAAAAATACTTGATTTAGAAAGTAGATTTCAAAAAGCACTCTATTTTGAAAGCACTCAATATAGGAAATTCTAGTTTCTGGCTTCTGTGTAACCTTGGGCAAATACCTAAGTGAGTTCATAGTTTCTCCACAGAAAAGTTTGTGTATTGCTTGATGATCACTAGGAACTCTTTACCTCTAAAAGTCAATGTTGAGGGGTATCTGGGTGGCTCAGTAGGTAAGGGTCTGAGTTCAGCTCAGGTCATGATCTCGGGTTCATGAGTTTGAGACCCATACTGGGCTCTGTGCTGACAATGCTGAGCTTGGAGCCTGCCTCAGATTCTGTGTTTCCCTTGCTCTCTGTCCCTTCCCTGCTTGTGCTCTCTCTCTCTCAAAAATACATATTTAAAACAAATAAATAAATAAGTAAATAAAAGTCCATGCTGATGATATGAGTTAAATAATTTGAGAGAGCTGGAGAGAAGAAAAAGATATGCATGTATGTGATTGATAAGAGTTACCCAAGTTAGATGCCCTGGAACATGTCTGCTCAGGAGCAATTCCTGCTTCCTCAAAAGAGGCAAACAGTTGATTAAATCTAGACATTTTTGTTCATTAGCTGGCATCAAGATGAGAATCTGGCTAATAGAGAAACCTGTTATATAAGCTGCTTTTTATATAACCCCTGCCAGGAAACCAAAAGATGGTGGGCAATAGAGTCCTTGTTAACCAGGTAAGTCTTGCACCTGCAGGTTTATCCCAGGAAACCAAGCATGGAAATGGTGACTGGATCCTCAAACTTTCAGCATTAGATCAGGCAGTTTTTGACAGAGCACAAACTTCTTGGCTAAGAACCAAACATTCTTGGGAACCAATCTCTGTAGCAGGTGTTAATCTCGAGATTGTTTGAAGGCCAAAGCAAAGAGAATGAGTTTCCCATTTTCATGCAACTGCACTGATGTTTGAGTTCCAAAGGTGCTTTAGAAACAAAGCTCAGACTTGGACCCTCGACTATTGGAGTTCTCCCAGTAGGCCATTTCAGGGTAAGCTTGGGGACAGTCAACTGTAGAATGTTAGGAGAGCAGAGAATAAGTTTCCAGGGCTGTGGGCTGTTAGTTGATTCCCCAGAAAGTAGTTCTGTGAAGCCATTCTTATTTTTACATATGGCAGAGCTGAAAAAGGGGTTATTCAGCAATCGCAACATTTTTTGTTTTATGTGCCTCTGAAGGCAAGATATGTTTTGTCCTCCATCAAGTCTTAAAAAATATTTATCCTGGCATCTTCCCATTTTTCTTTCCACATGGAAACTCTGATATTTTTAAGACTAGTTGTGAAATCATTCCTAGGTATGCACATTATATGGAGATCTTAGGAAAAGTTTTAAGGAAAATGAATATAAGATGGTATTTCTTTTATGTACCAGACATTACAAATCAGTCTTTTGTTGGGCTTTTCTTGATGAGCAAGATGTAATAAAATGATGTATATTCTCACCCTGTGGCAGATACACTTTATCTAGTGGGACAGAATATTAAGAGCAGGATGGAAGGTTAAAAAAAAGCAGGGCCATTTGAAAAAATGTCCTCATGATAGCATCGTGAAAGCAATGCTATCTTCTGGTTAAATAAAGCATGAACAATAATTTTGGGTTCGGTATGTTCTTCAATTATGCATTTGATTTTGGTAATAAAAGACGCATGTTTTTCAATAATGTTTGGAATTTAAATACACTGTTCCTTTTTTCCAGTCTTCAGGAGAGCACTTACCAGTGCAAAAGCTACCTCCAACCCATTCTTGTCCATTAAAAATTAAATGCTTCTACAGTAAATTATTAAAAGAGCTAGGTTGGCTGCAAATCATCAAAGGTACCATAAACCATTATGCAAGCAAGGGAGAAGTCTGATTAAATCTGAGGGATCAGAAGGCATATACATCCCTCGATATCCATCGCAAACTTCTAAACTACAAAAGCAACCATAAAATGCTACATTAAATTACTTTTAAAAACTCTTTCAGGATTTTCAAAATTCAACTGTAACTTGCCTTTTCAATTAAGTATGAACTAAGAACCTTTACTGCAAAGCACAGATAAACTACCATTTAGAGGTTATTTCCACTTTCTTTAAACCTGCAGCAAAATTAGCCTCATTTTTCAACTGATATCAGTCACTTAATGGAATTGAGGCATTCTAACAGTGTTTGCCAAAAAACTAGTTATTAATTAAGTCCTGTTTCCCCAAAGTGTCTTTATTATCTTTTGATCATATTGGAAAAGAAATTAATGGGCCCTGAAAGTTGCAAAATCATGTTGAAGATGTTGGAAGTATTTAAACAAGATATGTTTAAAGAGGCAAAAAAGAGATAACTCATGGTTTTGGTTTAAATGAGATAATATATATCAAATGTAAGATGCCTAGTTTAGTGCCTGGCACATAGGAGACACTCAATAGAGGTGTTCTTGTTGGTAAGCCCATTTTTCATTTGAATAACTCAAGTTCCACGATGGCTAACTTGTCCAGTGCTCCCTGGATAGTGTGAGCCCAGTATTGATTGATTCTGAAGCACGTGCTCTTCTCTCTTTCACCCCAGTGTTATGGCCTTCTTAGCATCTGCCCTGTGCAGGCAACCATTGGGCTACTCATGTATGCATAAAATGGTCTACTGAAACAACTCCTCAACAAATGTAAAAGATGCAGGAGAGAGAAAAATATAAACATCGAGGTAACATTTGGCCAAATTGTGATAACTGAGGAGAAGAGGAACAGCCAGTACAAGCATTTACATTTGGGTTTTAGAGCAGGGTCTGCTCCCAGGGCTCCCACCCATTGTTCTCATCAGCCAAGTGTGGTGAGGAGAAATAATTCTACAGTTTAGCTGGGATTGGTATGGGTAGCTAATAAATCTGAATGAGTAAAGAAAAGCAGACATTAGGGCCAAACAAGTATCAATTGATTTCATCTGTCAGTGGTTCGCAAACTCCAGTGTACATCTGAATCCCCTAGAAAGCTTATTAAAACACAAATGGAAGGGGGCAACCCAGAATTTCTCCTTCTGTAGGTGTGGGGTAGGTCCTGAGATTTTGGGTTTCTAAACCGGGTGGCAGGTGATGCCGACGTTGCTGGTTGAAGGCCCTCATGTGGAAACCACTGATTTAGGTTATCTCATTTAATTGTCACCACAATTGTGATGTAGGTGCTATTAGCTCCATTTTACAGGAGAGAAAACAGAGGAGTGGTGAGTTTGGGAAACTTGTCAGGGTAACGGTTTATTTTCTGGTTAAAGAGAAGCTGAGAAATTGCCTTCAAAGAATCTTCAGATTTTCTTAATCACTATGGTAGGTGACAGAAATGCACCTTCTTTCCTGCTTTCTTTTGACCCTCTGGAGGCAAGGAGGTCATTGGAATGAGACAAAAGCTGTCATTGATACATGCCCAGCACTGAATGGTCTACAGATGACAATGAAATCTGAGGCTATTCTTCCTGAGATCCTTAAGCATTTTAGATGGAGAAGCTGTGGCATGGAAAGGTTTAATGATTTGTTGGATTATACAGAGTGTATGAGTGGCAGCATTGGGATATCATATGACCTGAAACCCAATCAAGATTTAATTACAAGAGGAAAAATTTGCAGCTTCTGTTTGCCATCTTGATTGGTATCTGCCATGTCACATCCAAAAAGTGACTGAATACAGAGGCAGCATAATGAGATGAGATAGATCATAATACAAGACCCGGAGTTCATTTATATGTTGTATATTTATTGACTCTCTTTCACATGCTAGGCAGTGCTATTGGTGCTGGGGCTAAAAGGGTAAACAAGATAGATGAAATTCTTGTTTTTGCATTCTAAAGGCAGTAAGACAATTAATGAAGTAAAAAAGAAGAGAGAGATTCAGGAAATTTAAGGAGTAATAAATACTTTGAAGAAAATTAAAGTCAGATAAGTCAGAGAAAATGACCACAGACTCAGAAATTTATAAACATGGGTTTTATGGTTTACTAAAGATTCAGAAAGAAATGTGGAGGATTGACTACCAGTCAGAGGCTGGGGCTATCAACATTTCAGTTTTGTGGAAATGTTGGGATTCTCAGCATTTCAGTTTTGTGGGTTCTCTTTTATCCATGAGTATAATCCAAGATTTCCCTTCCAAACTTCGCCAGAAATTATTTTAGGATCCTCAGATGAGAGGGGTTCTTGTACTTACATGGAAATAAACTACAAATATGTGTATCTAACAAAAAAATTCAGGTATGCATTTCAAAGATAAGGGCAACAATGAGAGTAGTAATTGATTCAAGCAACAATTATCAGTGGCTGGTCCACCTCATGTGTGTGCACATCTTTTCCCAACTTTGACTTGGGGGTCTGTCACAGTGTAGCTTGAAGTCAGCCATGAGGTAGTATTTAAATCAGGAAATTGGCAAATGATGCAATGCAGACCTCTGAAAATTACTACCTTTTTCCCAAAGGGCTTGTTGTTATTGGGAAAAATTCCCCCATAAGCCTCTCATGCTTCTATATGTCTTGTTGGGTATGCCAAGAATGTAAGGCCTGATCTCTCTTTAACCAGGCTATTTCTCAGGGTTGTATCTGAGAAGTTTTGAAGATTAAGGTAATGTCCTCTCTGGGACAAAAGGTAGGCTTGCTTACTGCTTGCTATAAAATTGGTAGATTCTTGAAGATAAGTGTTTCTTTCCTACAGTGCAATACACTGCATATGCATGTATCCATCTGGGTCCTCCTTGTTGTCCCCTTGGGACCTGGGGGAAAGGGGAACCAAATTAAGCATGCTGAAGCTCATGATGCTCACGATGTTTATTGTACTGTGAGTAATCAAGTCCATGGTCTGTGATACAAGCGTCTTGGGTTTTCTACAAGCATCCATGAAACAGTAATAGGCTAACTTCATAGCTTATAAAAATAGGGTAAAATCAAATTGCAACTTTGACTGTTCTGGGGACAAGGATGGGATGTTAACAGAAATGTGACCTTCTGGAAGAGGAAGGTTTGATGAACTAGTTTCAGAGAGCTGAGAATATTTCCTGTGATCTGGTAATGAGTATTCTTGCCCAAGTAGTGGGGAGGAGGGTTATGTGTGGAAGGTGTGAGTGGAAGAAGGGTTTCCTACTGTCCTGTTAATGAGCACAAATTGAATTAATGCTTATAGGCTGAGCAACAAAAAGTAGGACTAAATAAACTGTCCAAATGGGGCCTGATTGTCACTTATTCTTTCATCTTCATGGGCAGAGGAAGGGATGTTATCATGACAGTGGCCAAGTGGGCTCCATGGCCCTAGCTGAAAGGCAATATGTCTATGGCTGTTGAGCCAGGAGCCCCCTAAACCAAGTGATTGGTGTCAGTATTGAGATCTTGCTATTTAAATAGAGCTTTGGATGAACCAAAAACGTTGATTTGGATGAATAGAAAGCATTGGTTAATCCATAAGTGGTACGCCACTCAAAAAGAAAAGTGAACCCAAAACCTTGCCTAATAGCACAGAGTCACTGCACTCATCTACCTGGCCCTCTTCACAGCTTGGCTTGGTTGTTAAGAAGATGGAGTACTAGGCACAGGGGTCACCGAAAGCACCAAAGGCCTTTGGTGGAGAACAGCATGGTGGAGCCATAGTGGCATGTGTTCAGGGGCAGAAAGAAACGGGATCTGGGGTCCTGGTGCTTGCTGGACAACAGGAAGTGTATGAAGCAGGAAGTAGTGCTGTGCTTAGGCTCTGATCCTCAAGTGAAGGGTTGAAAGGGAAGACAAAGCCTAGCAATAAACTTCTCTTTTGCTGCCTCTGCCATCTTGTCATAGCCTAGATTCTCCTACTATGCTTTATTTCTCACCTGTCCACCTGGGAAGTAGCATGATCTGGTATCTTGTGTAGACTCTGATGTGCATCAGACTCCTTGGTGCTTGAATTCAACTTTGGAGATTTGGAAACAGTTCAAAGTGGGGAAGAGAAACTCAAGTGGCCTGCTGTGTGGGGCTTCTGGGCCACTTCAGTCTACTATTATTGTGGTTTCCACTGTTGAATGCATAATTGACAATTGATGTTTTATATACTTGTACTGTAAATGCCCATAAATGTCAGGGAATTTTCCTATTCAGGGACTACCCCATATACTGTCCCCTCCCCCCCACCCGTGGCTGTTCCAACAGGAACAATATATAAACCCAGATGGAAAATAGGACATCTCAGCTTTAGTTAAGGGTATAATAATTGCCAGAGGACTAGGAGAGGCAGCACTTTTCAGTACAAAAGACCATTTCTGACAGCCACCAATTGGTATCCCTCTCCCCTTGCCTCACTTTTTTAAGGCAGCTGATAATCTGCTAGTAAGCTCTTGTTGAAACTGAGTCTTATCAATGGAGGGACTCTCAGGCTGGGTGTACCCATTTAGGGATGAATCAAAATGGATTCACTAAAACAAGTTGGAAGAGTCCAATAAGTCTGTCTTGTCAAGTGGAAATGGTATATTTAAGACTGTTAAGTCTAATGACATCTGAGTTTTACATGAAGAAGTGGCAGTCATCTCTTTGGGAGACACTTTATCCCAATTTTACCCCCTATTCCACTCCTGGCACCTTAACCAAATAATAAAAGTTAGTATCACCAGAAATTGGACAAATGGAAATTGTGTGCTATCTGAAAAAATGCAGTGGGAGGAACACAACATATATGACATTCTTGCCAAAAATATATAACATGAATCCAATCTTGAAACATAGGAAAAACCCATATGGGGAGCCATACTATAAAATAACTAGTCTGTATTCTTTCATACGTGAAGGTGGTGAAAGACAAACACATACTGAGGAATTCTGTGTTAAAGACGATTCAAGGAGACTCATGATCCTAAACTGGATCTTTGAATAATACAATTTTTTTCTATAAAAGAAATTATTAGGACAATTGATGACAAATAAGGTCCATATATTACATAATAGCTGGGTATCAATATTACTTTTCTAGATTTTAATAACTGTACTGTGGTTATGGAAGAACATGTCCTTGTTTTTTGATAGAAATACAGTCAGGTATTTGTGTCTGTAACTTTCTGCCAAACAGTTCAAGGGAAACACACACACACACACTTACATGCACACATATAGAATGATAAATGTGTTAAAACAAACATTTTGTGCATATGAATCAAGAATGTTTGGGGATTATTTGTGCTATTACTGAAACTCTTCTAAAAGTTTGAAACTATTTCAAAATTAAGTTTAAAAAAATGAGGACTCATAACTGACAAGGTGACACCTATACTGAGAGAAGATTTAGGCATAGTTTAAGAAGAAAAGGGACTACAGTATTCTTGAACTTCTTCAGGGAAGTGGGATGACTTTAAGTGAATGAAACATTAAGAATATTTGTATTTAGGGGCACCTGGATGGCTCAGTTGGTTAAGCATCTGACTTCAGCTCAGGTCATGATCTCACAGTTTGTGGTTCGAGTCCTGCATCAGGCTTTGTACAGACAACTCAGAGCCTGGAGCCTGCTTCAAATTCTGTGTCTCCCTCTCTCTCTGCCCCTCTCCCACTCATACTCTGTCTCTCTCAAAAAAAAAAAAAAGGATAAAATTAAAACAATTTAAAATAAAATATTTTTATTTATTGAGTTTTTAACCTTTAGAATATTTGACAGAGTTATTTTGATTATGGAGGAGCTTTTTAAAAAATGTTTTATTTATTTACTTTGTGTGTATGAGAGAGAGAGAGTGAGGGAGGGGCAGAGAGAGAGGGAGAGAGAGAGAATCCTAAGCAGGCTTCACTGTGTCAGCTCAGATCACGATGTGGGGCTTGAACCCACGAACTATATGAGATCATGATCTGAGCTGAAATCAAGAGTCAGACACTTAACCTACTAAGCCACCCAGGCACTCTGGAGGGGCTGATTTTATCATCAGCTGTGGGAAGGAGGTTTTTAGAGGCTTTAACTAGGATGATTGAGCAAAGCCTCTTTGATCTGAGTCCCAAAGGATGAGCAGACAGCTTTGCACAGATGTGGGGCAGTGACAAACTAGGAGTGCCAAGGGGCTTTTTGGGCAAGATCTGGGTGTGTCCAAGAGGCTGCAACACCTATATGCTCCTCCTAATTCTAATAGCTCAGCTGTGAGCAAGTCAGTTTACCAGTTGTGATGTTACTTTTCTCATCTCTGCTGTAGTCCAATCTGTCAGTACATTATAGTTCCTGATAAATATATGGTGACTGAATGAGCAGGTGAATAAGTTAATCTGAAACAAGGGCAAGCTAGGATTATCTCTGAAGACCTTATAGTTCTAAAATTTTATGATTCATATAATATTTACTGAATGTTTGCAGAACACCTGCCCTGGTGTCAAATGTTTGAAGTTGGAGGAAGATGGCATGAAAAATGTATGGTTCCTGCTTTTGCTATGTTTATAATCCAGGGAAACAGGCATCCAGAAAAAGTGATGCAAAATTTAGCATTAAAATAAACTTACCCAAGGGTCAGCTCTCCTCTCTGCTCTTAATAGGTGTATTTGTCCTCTTGGTATAAGTTAGTTTGTGTGCATTATTCTAGATGTGTGTAAGAAGATTCAGAGTAAAATACATTTCTACCTGCTTTTTAGGGGAGGAGATCAAATTATACATTTCTTCAACATAGGCAAACTTTTTAGTAGGACCCGGTTTGGGGTTCTGGCTTCAGGAAAAAATTGTGTCTGCAATGAGAGTGCATTTAATTCTTTTCTCACAAGACCTGGAAGATACTGCTACTAATAATCACCTATGAAGGCTACTGTGTTCCATGAGGGGGGTATAATAGATACATTACCTGCATATATATATATATATACACCTATATATATGTAGGTGTATATAGGTATATAGGTATATAATATCTGCAAGACAGATATTATTATGTAGAGATTAAAAGAAAATGTTTAAACATGTTAAGATTCTTGCCCAAGGTTTGGAGGGCACAGGGTCAGTCTGGCGCAGCACATATGAGCATATGGTATGTGCTAGGGAGGTGGGTTGACCCGCTGTGTGGTGTGATCTCTCCGATGAATCGTTGACTCCCATTTTAGACAGTGCTTCAGTCCCACAAGCATAGAGCACCGTTGGGTAGAATGAAAGCAAATCTACTGTAACAAAGAGGCCCTATAGTACAGTGCTGAAGGAACGAAGAACTCTATTCTCTTTCCTGAAGCAGTCCTGAACGGTTAGGTGAGCCCATTTGCTCTGTGCAGTCATTCAGTGTCCCTTCCACTTTGTTCCTTCCCACCTCTTAGGGCAGTGTCCTCCTCTACGTGACTGAAGCTAGTTTGCAGGCATGTCCATGTTCCAGCTCTTGAGAACAGCCATGTTTTAAGACCTAGCTGCGAAAGTGGCACGTATCTCTTCCCCTTCGTATTCCTGATGGGGAGAACTGAGTCACAGGACCATGCTTAGTTGCCCAGGAGGGAGTTCAGGGCAGGAGGCTGGCTATATGCTCAGCTAAAACTCTGTTATTATGGAAGAAGAATGGAAACGATTGTGGTTAACAGCCGTAAATCTTTGCCATGAGGACACCGTGTAAATCTCAAGCATAATATTTGTAGCATAGTTTTATTTATTTATCTTCCCCCACTAGCCAGTGAGCTCACTGAGGACCAAGGACCGTGCTTTCACTTCTGAGCCCTTAGGACCTAGTTCACTGCCCCTCACATGTGAAGCACTCATTATATTTTTGTTGAAGAATGAGTGAGGCAAATTGAGTGTAGGTTTGGGGGGAGTAAGAGCAAAGATGAGCAATACTTTCATTGCCTGGTCCAGAAAGCAAAGCTCAGCCTACCTAGGGCACTGCACGCCAAGTGTGTATGAGGTAATTGATGAAAAGCTTTGCCATGAAAAGAATGAAGTAATTCAGCTTAAAAGAAAAACAAAGGCAAAATTCAAATGTGACACTCTGCAGCTCAGCTCAGAAGAAACAATTGCCCGATTGTCACCAGGTGACCTCACTTTTCTCTATAGTCATCAGCATGGGAAGATATAAAACAGGTGAACCTGTGAGTTTACACAACTTTTAAACAGAGGTGGAGGATGTAAAAGCAGTTTTGAAATGTACGGAGGAGCTGCATATACAAAACCTGGTTTCACAGCCACAGGGTGGGATCAGAGCAGGGGCCAGGGACCTTCATTCTTTGTAGACCTCACCCTGCATTCCTTGCAGAAGGAGGGTTTCCAGCTGGACTAAGTTGGCAGCACCAAGCAGGGCTAACCCATCTTGGGCTCCTGGAGACAAGAACAGATGGCAGATAGGCAAAGCAAATTAATCAAGCCACCAAATGCTCTCCGATTTGGTTTTCAAATTCACTAGGCTAGTTATCCACGGCCACTGCTGTTACTGTGCGTCATGTCTACTTGACAGCATTGTCCTGACCCTGGATCTGTGTCCCTGGCTCAAACTAAAGAACATGTGCATTGTGTTTCAATAAGCGCTCCACTCTGTTCAAGGGAACTCTGGGGCTAAAAAACCCAATATGCAGCAATTCATGTGCAAAGGCTGTCTGTCCTTGGGGGCTATTTCTGTTTTAGCCTAAAAGGGCAAAGAACTGAGCTCAGTCTTTTTGAAACACAGGTTTTGAAAATGTTTCCTGACCATATTATAAGATACCCCATTGGGATTCTTGTCCATCTGTCTGGCGGGGTCAGTCATGACTTTTAAGATCTCTTCCCATTCTTCTTATCTCTTCCCACAGTCCATGTGAGAACCTGGCTTATTATGGAGCAGACTATGTAACAGTCTAAACACCCATCCATCTCGTGTAGTATCTATACCTCCACATGAAAGGCTTTTGGCAATAAGTAGTCAGCCACGTGTCAATATGGTACCAAATTCCAGAGGCAGCCCCAATCTACACAGATAAGTGTAGGGAATTTGTTCTGTTCATACAGCATTTAGATGTGTTGTGTCACTCCTATAGGATATTTTTAAGATTAAAAAAAAAACATATCCTTCTAGGAAGGACTGTCTAGAGTACAATCTGGTTATAGGCGGGGAGATAAGGAGACTGGGTAAAATCAGGGTATGGGGCTGGCCATGATGAGCACATCTTTAAGGACTAAATAAAAATGTCCCAGAGACATTTTACGGTATATTCAGATAAAGTGACCTCAAGGCAGTGTGGCATACTGGACTGAGAGTTAGAAAATCCAGGTTCTGGCTCCATCTCCTCTGCTACCTCCTGTCACCTCTCTGCAGCAGTTTCCTTTTTGAAGATGAGAGGGTAGGACTACCTAATTAATCCTTAATGGGTCATATCTGCCTGGGGTGGCAGGTCTAAGTGAAAATTCATGAGGACGGAGAAGGACAAAGAAGATAAACTGCAGATGGGGTCAATTCTAGGAACCCCATTTTTGTTAATCAAAGGATGTATTTGACACAGACTTGGTGGGCAAAACCTTTTTTTTTTTTTAATGTTTTATTTATTTCTAGGAGAGAGAGAGAGAGACAGCGTGAGCGGGGGAGGGTGAGAGAGAGAGGGAGTCACAGACTGAATCAGGCTCCAGGCTCTGAGCTGGCAGTCAGCACAGAGCCCGACGCGGGGCCCGAACCCACGAACCACGAGATCATGACCTAAGTGAAAGTTGGACGCTTAACCGACTAAGTTGGTGGGCAAAACCTTAATCAGAATGTTTTGTTTGCTACTAGGAGAGTGAAAACCAGGAAAACAGTTGCCACAATATTTTTGAATCAGGGCTGGTCTTGAGATGAATCACGATACATTATTTGGTTTATACCAAATTTACCACTTTTCAGTTTATAAAGTGCTTTTAAGCCTTACTCTTTGGGGGCAAATGGAAATTATGAATTTATTCTAGAGATGAAGTTGAGTAGCTTCCAAGACCTACCAGCAAAGGGTAGGCAGGTTAGAACTAGAGATGTAATTTAGAAGGCCAAAGCTCTCCTCATCTATCCCAGAAAGTGTCCCTCAGCACTGCCGAAGTGCAAGAAGTGCCTATTAATTAAACCTTTAGCATGGACTAGTGATCAGACCAAATTGGTTATCTGTCATATAATTAATGGCAAAATCCTGGAAAAATAAGGCAGAGATGAGATAGGATTTTGTTGAATGGGAAGGTGAAAGGAAAGATCTAGATGCTTTTAGGTGCTCATGTGAGTAAGGCAAGTCCAGGGGGGTAGCTTCAAGGGAGACCCAGGGGCTATGCAAGTGCACTGAAAAAGCTTCAGTGCTGAGGCTTGGATAGGGCTGCTTTGGGGAGGTAGGTGCAAGGACAGAAGTAGGTTTACAATGTATGGATTTTGACACCTTTAGTTATTCTATGGTTTTGTCTAAGGTGGCCTTGCCTGGAGTACTGCATTTAGCATAATGAAAGAAAACAGTAAATATTTAGAAGGAGGTTCTTAAATGTTAGCATGGATAAGAATGGCTTCAGTTGCTGCTTATACATCTATATTCCAAGGCTCTTTTCCTGGCATTCTGACTGTATAAGTCTGGGATGCCACCTAGGAACCTTCATTTTCAAATAATCATGCTAGACAATTTCAATTCAGTGGATTGATTATTACACTTAGATAAATACTCTTCTGGATTTTCATGCAAATGGACATGTGGCATAATATTTGGGTAGTATTTAGGTCTTCCCTTATCTAGTGGTATTTTGTATATTGTGTGTTACTGCTCCTGGGAAGGGGCAGTGCCAGCCAAATCTAGAGGCAATGGGCAAATGCTCTGTGGAGCTTATACAGCTGCTATGAAAGAGGGATTCCCCCCACCACAATCCTGTGCCCAGGTGTTGGATTGCGAGGGTTATGGAGAGCTCCTTCTGCATTTCCTCAGCAAAGATACAGCTTAACCACTTGTGCTTTTTGCCTCTGAGGCAGATTATGAAGTAGTTAGGAGGCTTCTTGGTGTGACTAGAAGGGAGTGGAAGCTAGAGAGGAAATAGGGAAAGTGAGCAGGAACCCAGGCCCCCAATACATTCATTAGAGAATGAAAAGAGCTGGCCAACCTTGAGTTATGGGGCCATAATTCTATCTCAGGATTCTGGCAATGGCATAAGCCATTTGAATTCTTCATTGTTAGTTTATGAACACTTTACCCTCCCTACCCGCCCCCCCCGCCTTGGAAGATTAATAGCTCTGTAAATTACATTGTATTAAAATATATGTATTATATCTCAACATGAGGCTTTCATATGGGTCTGAAAGTTCCCTCAACTTGCATGTCCTTCCTTGGGTAACATGTCTCGCTCTGTGCACTAATGCAGTTTCAGTTTTGTTAAATAAAAAGGGACTTCCAGACTGACATAAGCTCCACAAAGGCTGTGGGCCTCACGTTGGACCATTCTGGGCTGGGAACCAGCAAAATGCAAAAGCATGAAGGCAAGAAACACAGGGACATTTGAGGATACTCAGGAAGAGAAAAGTGCCTGATGTAGAGACCTTGAGTAGGTTGAGATTATTTGTGTGTGTGTGTGTGTGTGTGTGTGTGTGTGTGTGTGTGTGTGTGTGTATCTGTATGAGAGAGAGAGAGAGAGAGAGAGAGAGAGAGAGATCCTGAATGTACAAGGTATTTAGACTTTGAAGACAATATACCTTTGAAGAGTAATACCTTTGAAGAGTAATACCTTTGAAGGTATATTTGAAGAAATACACCTTTGAAGATTTCTTTGTAGGGAGGTGCTCTGATGAAAATGATACCCAGGATGGATTGGTTGCTCAGAATGGTCCTTGGGATGGGATACAGAAATGTTGATGCATAGGAACACATGTACCCCAATGTTCATAGCAGCACTCTCCACAATAGCTAAAACCTGGAAAGAGCCTAAGTGTCCATCAACAGATGAATGGATCAAGAAGATGTGGTTTATCTATACCATGGAATACTACATGGCAATGAGAAACAATGAAATCTGGCCATGTGTAGCAACATGGATGGACCTTGAGGGTGTTATGCTGAGCGAAATAAGTCAGGCAGAGAAGGACAAATATCATATGTGTGCACGTATAGGAGGATTAGGAGGAGCTTAACAGAGGACCAAGGGGGAGAAGAAGGGCGGAAATGGTGGGGGAAAGGGGGAGAGGCAAACCATGAGAGACTCTTGAATGCTGACAAAAACTGAGGACTGGTAGATGTGGGGGGGAGGAGGGGTGGGCATGGAGGAGGGCACTTGTGGGGATGAGCACTGGGTGTTATGTGGAAACTAATTTGACAATAAACTATTTGTAAAAAAAAAAAAAAAAAAAAAAGAATGGTCCTTGGGATGACAGGCTGGTTGGAATAGGGCCATGATGGGAATGAGCAGCTCTATTTTGCAGCCACATTTGCATAATGACATTGTTTTTAATTACCTATGTTGTGTGTGTTTGGGTAGCTTGCTGATTTGCTGGTGGACATAATGGGTAAGGTTCCCTTCTGCTTTTCTTTGAAGAGGGCAGAGAAACCCACATTATCTCCCTGCCCCCTGATTCTATATGGAGGTGTACCTATATCCAAAGTTCTTAGTTTTCATACAAACATATTACAATCATCATAATCCAGGGACAGGGTCAAGGCCAGCAAAACCTGTTTCCTGATTTCTCATTCAGTATCTGCTTAACTCTCTAGATGTCACAGTATTATCCTGTAAGGTGATTTATTGCTTTATTGAAACAGCATTGTCTAAATTCTTTAAATCAGGGGGCACCTGGGTGGCTCAGTCGGTTAAGCATCCAACTTCGGCTCAGGTCATGATCTCATGGTTCATGGGTTCGAGCCCCGCGTAGGGCTCTGTGCTGACAGTTAGCTGAGAGCCTGGAGCCTGCTTCAGATTCTGTGTCTCCCTCTCTCTCTGACCCTCTCCTGCTCTCTCTCTCTCTCAGAAATAAATAAAAAACATTAAAAATTACAATAAATAAATAAATTCCTTAAATTAGAATCCAGATTCTCTCCCCAGAAGGTCCTTATTAGTTTCAGCCCTTCGTGGCTGGGCTGCTAAATAATAATACCGGGGAAGGCTCTGGAAGGCAAAGAGGAGGCAAGAAGTATATGTAAGAAAAAGAAAGATAAAAGGAAGGAGAACAACAGTGAAAGGGGAAAGGAGGACAGAGGAAAGAGAAGCAGTAAAAAGCAGCTGAAGGGTGGGAGGGTGATCAAGGGCATGGGTTGCTACAAATACCCTCCAGCTGACCTAGAGTAAGGAGGCATCCGGGTAAGTAAGAGCAACCCCTCGCTTTCACCACGTGGGGGCAGACTCTGCTTACAGGAAAGAGACTCCAAGAGAAGAACAACTTTCCAAGTCAGCCTGGTGAAAGCCTTCGTCCTGGTTCAGAGAGGATTCAGTATTGACCTAATCACTTGGTCCCTATGGCCCTTGGGGTCCCTGGATAGCTACAGCCCTATCTCTGGGCACAATGCCCGGGTAATTAAAAAGATGAAAAAGCCAATTTTCCTCAAACTCAGATTTTCACATAATGTGGAATATGGAATTACAGTTAAACAGGTGCTACAAATAACAAAACACTTTGACATCTTACCTTACTGTTTAAAATATATGGGGTGCCTGGGTGGCTCAGTTGATTGCGTGTCTGACTTCAGCTCAGGTCATGATCTCCTGGCTTGTGAGTTCGAGCCCTGTGTCAGGCTTTGTGCCGGTAGCTCAGAGCCTAGAGCCTGCTTCAGATTCTATGTCCTTCTCTCTCTACCCTTTACCCAATTGCACTCTGTGTCTCTCTCAAAAATAAAATAAAAACATTTTTAAAAGTACAGTTACCCAGGTTTTAATGCAATATTCTCTTTTCTGTATGTCTTTCTCTTTACTGCAGGGTTATTGCATGTATATTATATGTGTCTTATCGTTCTAGGCATTTCAAAAGGTTGGACAGTGCTCTTAAGTTCTTCTAGCTCTTTCTCAATCTTCACTTCTGTTATATTTTCAATGCAGGGTGATGGAATCCGAGGGAATGTGTAGGTCAGTTTCCAATAATAGTAATAAATAGCAATTTACAAACTCTGAGCCTTTGTGTTAAAGCATATTTAGCTCAAATATTTTTATTTGGAGAATGGTTGAAAGCAACCAAATTACTGCAACGAGTTCTGTGGTGCTTAAAAAGCTATTGTCGCATGCATCTGACTACTTCTGAACATAATGTTACTAGCATAGTGATAGCAGAGGGAAGTCTGAGCTGAGATATTAAAGGGGAACTACTTTTTCTACTTAAGTTGTTAAGTATTATTATCCCTGATAACTGCATTCCAATGTCCATGCTGTTTTCCTTCTGGTAGAATTTGCCCTTTTTTGAACCATATAGATCAAGTTAACTCCAGTGAGTTTGTATGTTTTCTAAAATAGACCTCCTAAGTAACCGATTAAAAAAAAGAATCTCTTAAAAATAAAAATCTTCTCTTTGAAATGGTAATTGGGCCTCTGAGATAAAGAATCCCATTTGCAAGTCTAAAAAGAGTAATAAGAACTTTCTCCTATCTACTAGTTGAGTAAGGACTGAGGAAAATGCAACTTTAGTCTTCTAAAAAAATTAAAAAATAAAGGGATAGCAAATTGATCAAACAACTGTGGAAAGTTTGGCTCCATTAGTCTCGTGCTTTTCAGTATGCCTCAGCTAGCAATAAGATTCAGTGTATGTGAGTATGTGAGGCAATGGTTTTATTCAAATTGTCTGTTAAATTTGGTGGCATAAGAAGAAATGAGGCAAAGCTGCTGTTCTTTTGAAAAATCTTGTGTCCCACCATCTCCTCATCTCTAAGTATAATGAGAAGAGCATTACCTCTCTTTAAGATTTACATAACTTTTTATGAAACACCATCACACTAATTTAGTCAATGGCCCCTTTAACTTATAATCCATTACAAGGGACTGGGAATGATTATTTCTGGATGTGGTTTCCGTTTTCTCCTTCTATTTTGCAAGCTGCATGTCGAAGTTATGGAGCCCTTGCAAGAAAAAAAAAAAGGTCTTCTAAAATGATTTCTGGTTCTTGAAAACAGAACTGACTATAAAGAGTGATTTGCTATTTTGGTGTCTGTCTTTATAGCAGTGGAAAATTGGGAGGGGATCAGACATCCTCTCCAATTTGGCCACCACCTGCTTGGTTTAATAGTGTTTTTAAATGAAACCTCTGATACATCGTCATCGGGGCTATTTGCACCTTGCTGAAACATGATTCACAATTTTCTAGGATATAGATCATGGATATGGTTTTATAATGAAGAAATGTAAGGACATTTGGAATTTTCTCTGAAAGCTGATGTGCTCTCTTATCTGAAAATCCAAGGCTTTGACTCAAATTTTCAGATTCCTTCTCCAGGTTGATTAGTATAGGTAAAGAAAGTCTGATGGATACAGAAGGGTTGACAACACTTGTGAGTTCTGGTTTTTTTTTACACCAAAGTGTAGTGCCAAGATTTTGGCTTTCTCTTATTTGAATCCATCCTCTGAGAGCCTTGTTTGTTTTTAGTACCTAATTTTATTGTTCATTCTTACTAACCTTCAAATCTCAGTGCACTTTTAGAAGAAAGTAAACCAAAAGTAATTACTTGGGGAACACAAAGGCCATATCTATATATGAGATCAAACATTTCCAACCTTCCCTTGCTATTTACCTCTAAATAACTACTCTTTTTTCCTAGTGCTTTCTACTTGTTTTCCTGACAAACAAACAGCAGGGAATGTCTTCAGGCTAATTATACAGGACCATTTTGGGATCCCGTAGGGAGTAGGATGAAGTAGAACTCTATCTCCACTTTAGTTTCATGGGGAAACTAAACCCCAAGGGAGGTCAGGCCTATGCTGACTCCTCAGATGACAGGTAATTGTGGTATAGGCAGCCTTTCCCTCCACTAATCAGAAGGACCCTGAGTATCCAGGGGATGACTGCTAAGCTATTCTGTGGTAGCTTCTAGTGGTCTAGTGTTGTCGCATAACCAGCGCCTTCCGTCCCCTCATCCAGAAAGTTGAATGTGGGTGTGAAAAGCATGAGAAACAAAAAGAAGTATAAGAGGTAACAGCACTGCCCCGGAAATACAGACTTCCCTTCTCTTTCGAAAAACAAATCTCAACATGAAATCCGATAGTCGCAATAAGAATTGTGAGAATGTCTCAGAAGATCCAGTGTTCTGCCCACACTGCAAGCCTAGCCGCAGGCACCTGCCAAGTCCTGCATACTCGTAGGAGCTGTGCACACTGGTCCCTAAGAGAAAGGGACTCTTTCGGCTACAGACACCAATTCTGACCTCTTTTAAAAGGAATTTCAGGGGTAGCCTCTTGCTTCAAGGATCAAATGATGTTTCTGAATCTCTGACCCTTTCTGCATCTCTCACTTGTACTTGTTTTTGCCTGTTTATTTTTTTAGGCAGGTAAGCAATATGGCTGCCAGATGCCTGAGACTTAACAATAAGCTACCTTAGGGACCCAGCAGCCCAGGGAAGGAATGCGAAGTCATGTCTGGAGTCAGGGTGGATGAGGTTAGTTCTACTCAAACCACAAGGAATGGGCTTTCTGCAGGAAAGATAGGTTATACTACCAGAAACACAGGAGGAAGTCATTCTGGGTACACAAACCCCAAAAATGTTCAGTACACAGTCCTTATCTATGTACACTAAGAATGCCACTGATCCAGGATCAATACTATATTGCCATTGTGTTATAGTGTGGGTTTTGTCTCTTAGGGAAACTGCATCACTGCTTTCTTTTCTTTTTGTTCTCTCTTGGGTCCAGTTTGAGCCTGTACCTTGAATTCTGCCCATGGCCTTTGGTCTCTGCCTCTATGCACACGTGGGACTTCTATCATAAGGCATTATGCTCACTCATCTTATCAATATTTCTTAACATTTGTAGATTCCTTTAGTGGCTGATACTGCCTTTGGCTTCATCATACATACTCCCAGAATCCAGTATCTGTCTTCTAGAGTGGACATGGCTCTCTGTCCTTGCTCCACTGGTGACCTTGTCTGAATGGAGCATTGTTCTTTATGTCTGTCCAGATTGGCCTGGTCCCTTTTGGCCCCTTCTGGCCTGCTCTATCTCACAGCCAGACCTAACCAGGTACTGACAGAGAGATGACTCGTTATACTGCAAAGAACCTGCCAACTTTGTGCATGGACTGATCCCTGGCCAACATACTGATTTACTAGCTTGCAAATAAGGTCCTGGAGAAATGTAAGGGTATGAGCCTTTAGATGACAACATCGTACACGTGCAGTGGATGCACTTTTCCCTTTCATGTGCATGGAAAGTATTAGGAGAGGAAATATTCCCCTCAGGACGTATTTTACATTGGCAATCATGTTTTCCTGGAAATTGATTTAACTTTTAACACTTCAGAAAGGATCTGATGTAAAACACTTAATAGCCAGAGAGAAGGACTGTATTTCCCGTCTTTCAACACCACCATGGCTGTAAAATGCCTTTCTCCACTGACTAGTGTATATTGTTCCATACATTATGATATCAACACACTTCATTCATTCATCCCCTCATTCATTCACAAGCATTTGAACATCAGGCATTTGGAAAGGTACCTAAGAATGCAAAAATAAATAAGACCATGTCCCTACCCTCAAGGGGCTCTGCTCTCAGCAGTCAAAGTCCGAATTAATAAACACAGAATTCAAACATGATGGGACAGATACTCTTAGATGCATCTAGGACATCAAACATGGACTCACAGGAGATAAAGTTGTGGAGCGATCTGGGGGTGGAGAGAGGCAAAGCCCACTGTAAAATGAGCAAGAATTCACTAGGTAAAACATGGAAAAACAATGTTCCAGGAAGCATATTCCAAGAAGGACCATATTAGGTGCCATAGGGCTTGAACCAGCATGGAAGGTTTGAGAAAGAGTAATAGTTACAGCAGAGCATAGGGTATAGGAGGGAAGAGAGAGAAACAGCAGGATATAAGCTTGGGGTTATAGGCCCAGGCCAGGTCATGAAAGGTTTTTAAAATTATAGTGAGGAGATTATATTTTATCCAAGGGTAAGAGGAAGCTCACTGTAGTATTAGTGATAATGTTGCCTAGAGAGGGCGAGAATGAGGCGGAAAGACCAACTAAGAGGCTATGACTCTAGTTAAGGCCCAGAATGGTGAGGGCTTGAATTAGTGCAGTAAAGGTGGGCTTGCCTAACTGAGGCAAGGGAGCAGATTTAAAATACATTAAGTGGTATCAGAAAGTGATAAAGATTCAGGGTAAATGACTGGTTTTAGTGTTGGGTAATAAAGTATGTGATAAAGCCACTAAACAGGCCTGTGGAATATATAGACTTAATTTTGAAAATTAAAGTCTCAATTCAGTTTTAGATCTAACCGATTAGAATTTAAAGAGGAACATCCAGATACAGATGTCCCATGGGATACAGATATAAGCCTACAGCCCAAGAGAGAAGTCTGAGCTAAAGATAAAGTTGAGAGTTGTTTGCAAGAGAAAGAGCGGCTAAACTATTAGGAGTATGAAGTCATTTAGAGAGGACACACAATGCCAAGGGAAGGGGGCCAAGGACAAAGCCCCAGAGAACACTAACCTTCAGTGAGAAGCAGGGGGAACGGCTAGTGGACAGAGAGAGAGGTCCAGGGCAAATGAGGAGGTTGGGGAGTTCACAGAAATTTGGGGTACAGTATACTTTAGTGAGAAAGGAAAAGTAAACTGTGCCATGAGAAAGAAAGGCAAGATGATGACTGATAGATTGTCACTGAATTTGTCGATGAAAATTTCCTTGATGACTTTGCCTGAATAAAAGATCAGCAAATTTGAGAGGGAGGAGACTGATTGCAGAGACTTGAAAAGCCAATGGAAGGTGGGCAAGTAGGAATAGCAACGTAGAGTATTTGTATGGCTGATTTAATTCCCAGTTCTCTCTCTTTTGACTGTAACCTCAGAGGGAGGATGGGCAATGCTGATCTTGGACATTATAACCCTGATACTGAGTGCAGTAGGCATTGTAGGCATTTTAATAAATATTGAGTGAATGACAAAAGAGAGATACAGTGGTAGATGAGGGGCATAAAATACAAGAGAGGCTTTTTATTTTCTTCCACTAAATTTGATGAAAAAATAGATGAGCTTGAAAATACATGTGAAGCAAGGTTTCAGAGAAAGTACAAAGAGAAAGATTTCTGATGTATTACTGCATAAATTTGGCATTGTCTCTAGCTTTTTCTAGAAATCATCCTCAAACAAAAATGACCATAAGAAACAAAAATACAAACTTCAGTTTCACCAAACTTCAGTTTTGGTGAAATTAAGGAACTGTAAATTCCCAAAGCAATGGTAATGGAGAAGGGACAGGATAGTTTATAAGAGTTGGGGGAGGGGATGTAGAGACTGCAGATCTCAAAAAGCCAGCAAAGTGAAATGGGTGCCTCCTGAGGCAAAAAAGCACAAACTTCATTGCAACAAGATGCATATACAGGAACCAGGGGTGCTCCTGGATGCTGATCTTAAGAATCAGAGGAAACAGAGCCAAATAAGTCATGTAGGAAGTCTATATAGAGGAAATGGACCATCTCCATGGTGTCAGGGGAGAAGATAAAGTTGCTATTGTGAGAAGGAACCACTGTTGCCAGTCATCACCACTCACAAAACCCTGTAATGAGAAAATTTCAGTGGCCCTGGCCCTTCACCAACATATACCTGCAAATAGTTGGTCCAGAAAAATTTATGTCTTTCGATAATGAGGAATCAAGAAGTGAGAATCCATATATATATGGACTTCAGAGAAAAGAAAGAAGGAACAGGGGAAAATGTTAAACAAAGGATATCCATGAAAAAAAAATGTTGCCTTAGAGTAGATGAATATTGCAATGAAACACATTGCATGAATTTTAAAAATAATCAATGAAACAGTTGTTCTTATGAAATAAGAGCTTCAAAAAGAGATGTGAGAGCCCAGGGAAGAGATGGTACAGTGTAGGAGAAGATGAAATGTAAGCTGGAGAAGCTCACAAAAGGAATGTAAGAAAGAAAGTAGTCAAATCATCCTAGAGATGGTGGCAAAATTGGAAGGGAAATGGTGAGAATAAGTACTCTAAAACACAGTAAAGGATATAGAGAATTAACTAAGAAGAAAAATAACAAGTAAAGAAAATGTTAAAAAAGAATGAAAGAAAATGATATATGGAAAAAACAGGCAAAGAAGATTCAATATATACAAAAACATTTCAACAACACTCAGCTTCCCTAATATTAAGAGAAAGGCAAATTGAATGTACACTGAGATTAAGACTTCTATTTCTAGCAATATCACAAAGACACAAGTAGAGTCTACTTTGGGACAACATGGATATTGCTTCATGGTTTGAAGAGAAAGAACACCATTTTCTATGAGACTAGAGGGAAGGAAATAGAATTGGTTCAGATACCAGAACTTCAACTTCCTGGCTTCCCAGACAGAGTTGCTCTGTGTAGAAACAGTCAGGCACATCTGCCAGGGGGAAGAGGGTGGTTGGAAAGGAAGGAAGAAGCATCAGAAGAGTACTGGAGATTTGGAAAAACATCTGTTGTGGGATGGAGGAGGGTTATTTGGAAGATGTAGAAGAATCGGATGAAAAATGTCTCTGAGTTGCGGTCTATATATTACGGTCTCCTTCAGCATGGCTCAGCTGCCTGTTCGGGGAGTGAGGACGTCAGCAATTGGAGGCTACAGAGTAGATCAGGTGAAGAGACGAGGAGGAAGAAGTGCTGGCAAAGAATGATTGATATGAAAATGGAGGGGTGAAAGGAAGGTGGAGATTTAGTGGATTTTAAGATTTTAGAAGTTGAGTATTCCAAGTCATGGGCCACGAGGAAAGGGGAGGTTCCCTTATATCCTATGTTTCTCCTTTTACCCAAAGTAGAAGACATGCTAATCTCCTTAGGCGGCTCCCAGGATATTAATTAGGTCATATTTACTCATGGTGAAGTCAGTTTTTGAAAAGACATCAGTTCATGGATGTGACTTCCTCTCTGCTTTCACCCAAGTGGCCAAAGTGGTTTTCTGACGAGGGCTTATTCCAGGGACCACTGTCCACCTTTTCTTTGGCTGTCTTCCTTCTCCATATAGCTTAAAAGAGAAAAGCACCATGGAATCACACCTTTGTCCTTTTCCTGCTTGCAGAAAGGAATGTGGTGAGAGCCAAGACACAGGGTTGGGCCTCATATCCTGCTTTAATCTAAGCTTTTTTAGATTATGGGAAAAGGGTGCTCCTTATGGTCCAGGCAAACCCACTATGTTTGCTTTCCAGGGTTAGGGAGTCCTTTGGAGAAGAGTGGTTAAGACCAGAGACTCTTAGCAAATATCTTCTTTATAGTATGGACAATTGCCTCTAACTTCTAGCAACAGGAGGAAAGAGTATCGGGGATGTTCGTGGGCATGGAGATCTGCTGTAAGAGAGACTGAAGGCCACTGAAACAGGAGGAGAGCTAAAGCTCCATGTCTTGTGTTAGCCTTAGAAATGTCAGAAGCACTTTTGATTCAAGCTGGTAGTAAAATGCTTTAGCAGGGAGTTGACAGTTCTAAAACAACCATCTCAAAAACCAGAAGACATGTTGTGGCTTTTATAGTTGAAAAGAAAAGGTGTTTAGGACTAGGCAGGAAATTACCACTGCTACTTCTGGTACTGCTGTTGCTACTACAGTAATAATAATTTAGTAATAAGCCAGTAGGTGCAGTAACACATTAAATGAGTGCTAAATAGCAATTCCTAAACTATCACTATTTACAGCAGTGGACACATGAATATTCATGTAAATACAGAGGTTTATATTTCAGAGAAGTAAAGTCCTGTAGGAAAATAGTTTGTTATAAGGGGGATCCAAATCTCTACAGAGAGATGTAACAGAAAATCTGCCATGTGTGATAGAACAGAGTGCTCATTAATCTCACTTGGGACCTTAACCTTAGTCTTCATTTGAGATTCCTAAATTGTAACTGTGGCTTCTCTATTAACATTGATGGATTGACAGCGCAGTGTTTGAATAAATGAAATACTTAATTTTAGATCCAAATGACATTTTTTTCTCAAAAAATGTATTTCCCTGGGAACAGGGTTGGGTTATCTATATATAATCTTGCAGATTGGAATGGGATTGAGAAAATCCCAGCTTCTCGGTGAATGAGTCCTAAAGGCTCCATAGCTAGTACGTGGGATGAAACTTTTGGCTATAGAGAACACGAATAAAGGTAGTAACAGAAGTTAGACAATTTTTGTGCAATGTTTGTCTCTTAAATAAGTAGTCAACATGTATACATATTTTTAATAAAAGAATCAACTTTAGTTAAGGTACCAGGAAGTTGTAGAAGAAGATTTGAACAATTTATTTTTCATTGATTGGGTGATTTTGGGTAGAGGAAGAGAAAGGCACCAGTACCTAGTAGTGACTTAGCCATTCTCAGTAATCCAATTCTGAGACCTAACCAGCTCTGGAAACTGGCCTTCAATAGATCCTACCTGGGTCCATCTGTCTATCTTTATCTCTCTCTCTTTCTCTCTCTCACTCTCTCTTTCTCTATCAGTTTTATACTAGCTATATTGAGATATAATGCACATGTCATATTATTCACCCATCTAAAGTGTACAATCCCATGGTTTTTAATATTTCTTAGAGTTGTGCAACCATCACCACAATCAACTTTAGAACATTTCCACTCCCAAAAGAAACCTGGACCTTAAGCAGTCACCCTCTTTTCCCCCAGTAACCTTCTCCCTCAGCCCCAGGCAACCACTAATCTATTTCCTGTCTCTATAGATTAGTTTATCCTGGATATTTTATATAGGGGAACCTTGATATATGTGTTTTTTTGTGACTAGCTTCTTTCACTTTAGCATAATGTTTCAAAGATTCACCCATGTAGTAACATGTATCAGTACTTCATTCCTTTATTATGGCCAAGTAATATTCCTTCATAGGACTACACATTTTATTCATCCATGCATCACTTGATGGACATTTGGGTTGTTTATACATTTAAGCTCTTATGAGTAATGTTGCTATGAACAGTGTACAAATTTTTGTGTAGACATGTTTTCATTTCTCTTGGGTATATACCTAGGAGGGGAATTGCTGGGTCTTATGGTACCTCTATGTTTAAACTCTTGAGGAACTGCCAGACTATTTTCCAAAGTGGCTGCAGCAGTTTACATTCTAGCCAGCAGTGAAGGCAGGTTCTAATTTCTTCACATCCTTGCCAACACACTATTTTCTGTTTTTGATTAGAACCATCCTAGTGGGTGAAAAGTGGTATCTCATTGTGGTTTTCATTTGCATTTCCCTGATAGCCACTGGATTATTTGGATTATTTGTCTTTAAGTTTGAGTTGTCTTTATTTGAGTTGTAAGCATTCTTATACATCCTAGATTCAAGTTTTTAATAGGATATGTAATTTTTAAATATTTTCTCCTTCTGGGTTAATTTAGGTAACAGGTTTAGCTACTGTTAAAAGCTTTCTGAAAAGAATGAACAAAAAATTTCTAGGATACTACCTACATTTATGATCACCATATGGTTCTAACCAGGGGCTTTTTTTTTAAGTTTATTTATTTTGGGGATTTTTTCAAAGTTTATTTATTTATTTTGAGAGACTATATGAGCAGGGGAGGGTCAGACAGAGAAGAGAAGAAAGAATCCCAAGCAGGCTCTGTGCTGTCAGTGCAGAGCCTGACACAGGGCTTAATCATAATGAACCATGAGATCATGACTTGAGCTGAAATCAAAAATCTGATGCTCACCTACTGAGCCACCCAGGTGCCCCTAACCAGGGGCTTTTTATATGTGGCTTTAGGTTTAGGGAGAATGAAAAAATGCACTCGCTATATAAAATCAGTCACAAATTTCCTTTCTCTTTCACATTTGGTGACAATACAAGAGGGAGAAGAAATTTGTACCATACATAAGCTCCTAATATTCTACATTAGCTTTCGTGGTTTTCCTCATATTTAAAGTGCAGGAGCTGATTTAAAGTTACTGTGATGGAATAGCTAGATTTTGGGCTTTCGAACTGAAAGGCATTTGAAAGAATTGCATTCTTACATTCTTACATTTGCAAGATCTAACCTTTCCAAAGTTCACCTTTAACTTACTTCTTTTTATTTATTTATTTATTTATTTATTTATTTATTTTTTAATTTTTTAATGTTTTATTTATTTCTAGGAGAGAGAGAGAGGCAGCGTGAGCAGGGGAGGGTCAGAGAGAGAGGGAGTCACAGACTGAAACAGGCTCCAGGCTCTGAGCTGGCAGTCAGCACAGAGCCCGACGGGCTCGAACCCACGAACTGTGAGATCATGACCTAAGCGAAAGTCGGACACTTAACCGACTAAGCCACCCAGGCGCCCCATCTTACTTCTTTTTAAAGGAATTAGAAGTCTTGTTTACTTTGGTTTTTCAATATATTCTTTTAGGGAAAATTTATTTGTTTCCAGTTATTTAACATTGAGTTCCCCAAACAATATCTTTATTTGTTGCTCTATTTTAGCAGCATCACAACATAAGTTTTAGTGGTGCCAACCAAAATAGCTTTCTATGATTCACCTCTAACTGGATGGGCCATAGGAACTTTAATTCCATGTTTAAGTTGCCATGGAGATTTATATACCCAAAATGTTGCCTGGTGCATATGGTTATTCAGCTGCTTTTTAGGGTAACTCTAGACTAAGTACTAAGAACCGTGGAACGTGGGAACTCAATCTTAGAGATGGTTTATTACAACTCCTCTTATGGCTTATAGTAACACCATAGTAAGCACAGGTCAATATATGTGATCATTTTTTCTATTCTTCTGTATTTTCCAAATGCTCTAAATTAGCATGTATTATTTTATAATCAATATGGAATTCTTTCAAAATTTTATCTTTTATTATTATGCAAGTATTACTTGCTCATTGTAGAAAACATAGAAACATCAATTAAAAAAAGAGCAAAATAAATACCACTTCTATTTGTACCCTATGAGGATGACCACTATTAGCATTTTGGTGTGATTCCTTCCAGAAAAATTTAGATGATAAGGCAAAACTGTTATCTACTCTTTCTGGCAGCAGTATATTGTGAAAATATTTGTATATAATAAATACATTACATATTTGGAGAAAATAATCTTGAAATCCATGTCCATGTTTGCCAATTAAATTAACCTTATAAATTAGTCAGGGAGAGGATGATTTCCTCTATTTTATGCTTGAAAAGATAGAGGTGAAGAGAACTTAATTAACTTGTTCAAATGCTCAAACTAAAAAAAACAGAAATGGGACTAATATTTGAATTTTACTCAAAACTCAGTGTTCTTTTCACTTCTCTGCTGTTAATAGGCTGATGACACTATAGACACTGAATTGTCAAGACAGGAAATTACAGAAGATCTTAATTAAGGGCATTCTTGAGTCTAAGTAAACAAAAAAAATATTGGATTGAATTATGAACTACTGTTGAAAGGAAATACATGGCTTTTTGTGCCTCATTAGCAGCTAATTAATTGCTACCATGTAAATACCTTAATTATGCAAACATAATTATGAATAAAGGAGAAAATAATTTATAAACAAAGGAAAGAACAGATATGATTCCCCACATTAGATAATAAGATGATTGTCTGAAAAGTACTCAACTAGTCGGAGAGGTGAGCTGAATCTATCAAAATGATATGTAACATAGATGAAGGCACAGTTCACCACTTTTTACCTCCTAAGTCTGCTGCATTATCTGTAGAACTCCTCCATCATCAGGGACATCAACTCCTCTCCATGCTTTGCTCAGTTATGGTGGCACCTGGGAAAATATGTGGTGAGCTGAAAGCTGCTGTATCAGGGCAGGAACTGGTAATAAGGATCCATTCTGCTTTGTTCCAACATGCTCCTCCTGGCTCCATGTACTGAGAGGGAGGTTGGCTAAACTCTGCTCCTGTACCTGTATCCTTCTTTGCACTCAGAAAGGCACTCAAATTAATGCTCTGTTGTTTAAAACATAGCCCAATGGCAAGGATGACAAAAGACAGAATGGTGTGGTGAAGCCATTGAAAAAGTCCAGTGGGAGTCTTTCCTTAGTTTGAGAATATCATCTAAGCGAGAGGCCAGCAAATTGTGACATATTGGTCAAATATAGACTGCCATCTGTTTTTGGAAAAAAAAGTTTTTATTAGTGCATAGTAATATCCTTTCTTTGACATACTGATTATAGCTGCTTTTGTGCTACAATGGTAGAGTTGAATAATTGCATGAAGGCTGTATGTCTGGTAAAGCTGAAAATATTTATTATCTGGCCTTTTATAGAAAATGTGTGTCCATCCATGGTCTAGAACAAGGATATGGGATATGGAGAAAAGTATAGCTCCAACCTCAACTTCACATTGTAATTTAAAGAGATAGAGGTCAATGGTAGCATACTATAGGTGGAAACTGATTGCCATAGTGCAGGAACTCAAAATTAAGTTTCATAGGAGGATAAAGAAGTTGAGATATTTTTAATCTGGAAAAGAGAAGGTTTGAAGATGGGGAAAGATGAAGGGGATTGGAAGATCCTTACCTGAATTAAAATACTCAAATAAGGGGCACCTGGGTGGCTCAGTCAGTTGAGGGCCTGACTCAGGTCATGATCTCATGCTCTGTGGTATCCAGCTCCATGACAGGCACTGTGCTGACAGTGCAGAGCTTGCTTGAGATTCTTTCTCTCTGCCATTCTCTCTCTCTCTCTCTCTCTCTCAAAATAAATAAATAAACTTAAAAAAATACTGAAATAATGCTGAGTGGAAGGACTTTGTAGCCCCAACTAGGACCATGGGAGACAGTTACAGGGAGACCATTAGGTGGGCTTTCTAACAATGAGGAATTAAAAAACATAACAGGCTGGACTAGAAGTTTCCTTGTCAGAGCTCAAAGTTCTCATGGCTATCTCTACTGTCTACCATCACCTCTATATACACATCATTTCTAATTCTTATAAATAACCTTCTATTATTATAAATTCACTTTGTGGATGAGTAAACAATTCAGAGAGAGTAAAACATTTCCCTAAATTCATGATGCTAGCAAATGTCAGATCTACAGATAAATAGGCTGTTGGATAAGAGTTCTTTAAAAACTTTTTTAAAAGATTTTTTTTTTTTAAAGTAGGCTCACACCCAGTGCAGAGCCCAGTGCAGGGCTTAAACTCATAACCCTGAGATCAAGTCCTGAGCTGAGGTGAAGGGTCGAATGCTTAACCTACTGAGCTACCCAGGTGCCCTGAGATAATTTTAAAAACAGAAAAGGGCAAAGAATAACATAACCAACCTAGATAGTTCTGCCACCTAGAATTTACAGTTATTAATAGGTGTCACTTTTGCATTGTCAAAATATCTATAATATTTTTTCTAAGTTGGTTGTATCAATATAGTTATAGTTATAATTACATAATTTTAAATATCCTTTAAAAATGATATAATTAATATATACACTGAAATGTACTTTTAATACTATTTATAGACACTGTCTCCTTTTAAAACCAGGATCACCACCAGGATCTCCTTGTGCCTGTTGTAGCTAATATTCTTCAGTTCTCCATGATACTATCTGATCACAAACTGGTTTGAGGGCCTAAATTATATACATACTGTTTATTTTCATTGACAAGTTAATTATCCAATCATTGCTTCCCTTTGCATTTTCCTGATACCAAACAAGGTCTTACATTATTAAACAAGGTCCTATTTTACAATCAAACATACATTGAAAATTGGAAAGGACTGATTGAACATTTTTGCATCTTATTTCATGTTTTTTTTTCCTTTCCTTATTTTACTTCACATTTTTCATCTTGAAATAGTTGTAGGAGCTGCACTTGACTGGTAGTCAACACAGCTGACTGAGTTGTTCATGTTTTCTGAACCCATTTCCTTCCATTTTCTCTGAAATCCTGCCAAACTGCTGTGTACTCCAGGCACAAAATGACTCCGGTTAACAGCCCTACCTTAATGATATGGAAAGTGAGAGCATGCTGCTCTTCTAAGATGAACAGAGCAATCCCAGTAGAGAACTCAAAGTTATGGGTCATTTTCTTAATGAAAATGTTGATCAGATTAAACTGGTTATTTCGGTGACTTTTGCTCTTCTTGTTCATGGGAGAATTGTGCCTCCTGCTAGGTAATGGCCCCCAATGCAATCACGGGGGTCCTATGGGGTGGGGGACTCTCATGTATTCCCAGACAAATGACAACCTCAGCTTTTCCTCTTTCATTCTAGGATATTCTGATATCCTCCTTCGAGGGTTCTGCTGGGTCCCCCAAGCATCCCACTGTGCCAGCCAGTTCTGTGGTTTCCTTTGATTATGACCCTGAGCCCCACTGCTGATGAAAGGAAGCTCGTGAGATGTCAGAGCTTACTATGGTTTGTGTGGCACAGTGGGGACACTGACTCTTCGTGTCCTTTCTATTGGAGTGATACCAGTGCCCCTTGTGACCAGTGCCCCGCAAAAATTTTGGTAAAGCTGTTTGTGTTCGTTTGCTGGGGCTGATGTAATAAGTACTACAAAGCGGGCGGCATAAACAACAGAAACTTATTGTCTCACATTTCTGGAGGCTGGAGATCTGAACTCAAGGTGCTGGCAGGCTTGGTCCAGTCGGAGGGTTGTGAAGGAGTATCTGTTCTATGCCTTTCTCCTAGCTTCTGGTAGTTTTCTGGCAATGTTTGGTGTTTCCTGGCATATAGTAGCATCACTCTGATCCTTATCTTCATGTTCACATGATGTTTTCCCTGTGTGTGTGTGTGTCCAAATCCTCCCTTTTCAAAAGGACATCCATCATTTTGGATTAGGGCCCATCCTATTCTAGTATGACCTCAGCTTAACTAGTTACATCTATAGCTCAGGTCATGATCTCATGGTTCATGGGTTCAAGCCCTGCATCGGGCTCTGTGCTGACAGCTCAGAGCCTGGAGCCTGCTTTGGATTCTGTGTCTCCCTCTCTCTGTGCCCCTCCCCCATTCTTACTGGAACAGGCCTTCAAATTCAGTCTAGGCCTTTTAAGAGGAGAATTGACTTCTCATATATTTTTCTAGCCTAACAAAATCAACCATAAATTAATAAAACGAAAAGTCAAGGAAAATAAATTTGTTGTTGGTTGAAAAAAAAATTTAACCCGTTTGCTTAAATGCCAATTAAGTAAAAAAATATTAATGCAGTCATGTGTTCCATAAAGGTTTCCATGAAAGCTTCTGATTAATCTCATGAAAAAATAGAAATATGGTCTGTTTCAAACAAATTATTAAATGTAGTTATCTATTGATTACTATAATTTGTAATGCTGTTATGTTAAGAATTCATTTCCAACACATACCCCTTTAAAAACAAAATGTTTTCTTGAGTCTGTGTTGAGTCCAGATTACTCATACCTGTCTTCCAAATCATTTGAAAATTGGGATGGTTGAAAACAGATTAGCTCCCAAGGAAGGAATGTAGATTCAGTGGGCAATCTACTAAATGGATTGTAGTCAAAGAAGCCATAGAAGTTAATAGTTAGTGATTCCTGAAAGGGAACTGGGAGGAGAGCTTTTGGTAGAAAAAGAGAAGTTAATTGGGGGGGCAGGGATTAAAGATTTGAGAAAGAACAACATATTGATGGAAGCCAGGAAGGGTGAATTTGGATCTCAAAGGAAAGAGAGAGCTATAGATTGAAGGGGTTTCTTTTCTTCTGAGTCAGGAAGAAGTGATGGTGGGCAAGGAGGGGATCATTAGAATTTTACCTGGTGAAAGTTTAGAGATCTCATCTTAACCTCATTTTATGGAGGAGGAAACTGACATCCAGAGAGGTGAGGTGACCTAAGATCACTTTATGCAGGAGAAGTCCCAGGTGTACTCCAGGTTCAGTTCTCCTTCTCTCCTTCATCATATCCACCCTCATTTCCACTTCTTTGCAATCACACTTTTTGTTTCCCTAGCATATTAAACAGTTGTTTACTAGATAAGGTTGATGGCTGTGGAAAAGAAAAAGGGTAAGAAAAAAATAATAAAGGCAAATTCAGTTTAGATGAAAAACAATTTAAGTGCTTAATTGGTTGAAACAAAATCAGGAACTGGTGGTGCTCTAGTCTGCCTGGGATCTTCCAATGAGAGTCTGCATGTTATCTTGTATTCAAAATGAAAAAAAGTAGAAGTCTTTGTAAAAGCAGCTCCTAGCATGCAAGGTGTGGAGATTATATGAAGAAGTCCAATTTGGACTGGAGAGAACATTGACTTTTTAAGAAGTGGAGGCAGATTACAACCCCACAGCTGATATTTACATGGATTTATATAGATTATTTCAGTGGCATTAGTCAAGTTTCCATGAAGTCACAAAATGGTGGCCTGGAAGAATGTGGCCACATGACCACTTTTCTAACTGTGCCGCACCATTGTTTTGACCACATTCTGCCAAAGGTAAAACATTAATGGTTCCACGTTTCTCACTTTGATTCCAAATCTATCTATACTTTCTGCCAATGCTCTTTAGTCAAAGACCCCTAGGAACACACTTGTATTTGAACAAAGGCTTATCACTCGTCCCAGTGAGGGAGAATGTACACCATGGGGAGCCACAGCATGTTTTCATAAGAGGGCATTAGAAAGGACTTACTATAGCACTTGAGTTTGGTTTGGTAACTTGAAGAGGATCAATGGAAGCAGGGGTTGGTTCAGGATTGGGTGCTATCTGAACTCAAGGACAATTCTGTCTCTCTCAGTAAATCTTACCAATTAGGATGGGAGCAAAGCTATAGCTCTAATTGGGAAGGACACACCAGTCACTCAGATTAGCTGGGCTTTTTGGTATTTTGTGGCTAGGGCAATGTTCATGCTTTGTCTCTGTTTAGATGTGATTGCTGAGTGGCTGTGTTTCTGTCTTATTCCATTTGGTCACAGAGTGACCTTGTCTGATGTTGATTTTCTGTGAAATTGTTTATGAACAACAGGACAATGTCAAGGCCCAGCTAATCATATAAGGTGAGCTCCTTGGATGTCAGGGGCTCCTTTTTCTTTCCTGTATGAATTTACTTAGAGAGAATAGGGCAAAGTTTCAGTGTGTAATTTTCAAAATTGAGTATATGGATATGTGTAATCATTACATCATTACATGCAATTGAGTGGTGTGTTTTTTTGGGTACGTTAAGTAAGAGCACTGGACCCCTTATACTAACCACACTCACTTTCCTACAAGACTCTCCTTTTTGTTTCAGCTATAGGATGTGCTCTGTGAATTTTGGGTTAAAGCGGCTGTAGAATGAGTACAAACAAATTAGCACCGGAAGACTGGACTTACTGCATTAGCACAGTTACCTAAACCAACTATGCTGACCAGCTCCAGACAGCACTGCAGTCTCAGCATTCTCAGATCTTTGTGACTTTTAAATAGTTGAGAAGGTGAAGAAATAATTCTAAAGTATCGTTTCATGGTTTCATTTGCTGTGGTGGTGCCTGAAGCTTCTATTTATGATTTGTAGCACTCTTCGGGGGATTTAAAATTGTGAAAAGCAGTAGGTATCAAAAGTAGTCATTTTGTTCCTTGGTTCATGGACTGTCTTCCACAGTCTTGGCGTCACCCTTAAAATTTTGGGGGAGAAACATTGATTTGTGGCCACTGCGTAGTAGCAATTGCATGTAGGGTTGCCAATGATCACTTGCAAACCAAAGGCATTTTAAGAAATCAAGTAGCTTGTGTTAAATAATAAAATTTGGATTTTTCTGATTTGGGCTCCAGAAAGTTAAGGGCTCCTTTAACTATGTAAAATGTTATATTTGGTCTCATCCAGAAGAAAAACAATTCAGAAGAGAGTATATAGAATATAGTAGATGTAAGAAAGCCTGGGTCTCAGTCCTGACTAGGGAACTATGCATAAGTTACATGATTTTGGATTGTTTTGTTTTGGTTTGGTTTGTTTTTGTCTAAAATGGCCATGCTAATGCTTGCTTTTCCTATATCAGAGTTACTAGGCCAAGTAAGATCAAGTTTATTAATGAAAAAGAAAATGCTATTTTAAAGTTTTTTTTTTTTTTTTCTAGGAGAGAGAAAGAGTGAGCAGGGGAGGGTCAGAGAGAGAGAGAGTCACAGACTGAAACAGGCTCCAGGCTCTGAGCTGGCAGTCAGCACAGAGCCTGACACGGGGCTCAAACCCACGAACCACGAGATCATGACCTAAGCAAAAGTCTGACGCTTAACCGACTAAGCCATCCAGGGACCCCAAGAAAATGCTATTTTAAATTCCACATGCCTACAAAGAATTGGAGCTCTGTAAAGAAAATATGGCAATCTGCTAGTGCTTCTCTCCATGAGGAAAACACTTTGATAGGTTTTGGAAATACAAAAGTAAGTCTGGCCATAGTTTGGGAATAGAGAATGAGAGAGCCAAATTGCTCTGGATAAGCTGAGTATGAACATAAAGTTGGACTGTTTAGGGGCAGTGAGGGAGAGAAGCAGTGTAGGGAGAGAAACAGGAAAAAGGAGGAAAAGGAATAATCAGCAAAAGGCATGAAGTCCAGAGATATACTGGAGAGTGCCTGATGGAATTTTCAAGAATAGTGATGGGTAATATATACTTAAATTTATTTGCAGTGCAGCCACTATAATCTACCACTTCGGATCTTCAGTACAAGCTTTTTAAACACAGGATCTTTATGTATGCACCTTGCTTAAAACGAAGGCGAGAAGGGTCTAGGTTGGGGACAATCTAAGGAAAAATACCAACAGCTACAAAGTGCAAAACAGAACAGAAATGACCATAGAATATAAGTTTCCTTAGGAACACGAAAAGGTCTTGGGCAGGCATTCCAGAGAGTACACAACAGAAGACTGAGCCAATTTGATAGATCTTGAAGGACAGGGTGACTGAAGGTGATATGTGGGTAAGGAATATCAAAGTGTTGGTGGGGTGGGGGGGAATAAAGCAACAACAGCATACATTGTTGTCATGATTTGAGGACTTAGAGCAATATCTAGATAACTCAGACTAAAATAAGTTACAAAATTTAAACCCCTGTGCTTCTAATACGTAGCTAATTTAGAAAAAAAAGTTTAATTCTTAACTTTTAGTCTTAATATTCCCAGTCAAGAAACAATTTCATAGGACCTATGTAAGGAAGCAAACATGTACCTCCTTTTTTTTGGTGTCAAAAAGACAACTAATTTGAAGTGATTCTGTGATATTCATGACTATAAGGTCAGGTGCAACACTTTGAAACTCAGTTTTCAGTGTTTTCTATTTACCTACAAAACTGAGCTGATGTTTTAAACCTGAGATCATATTTGGAACTTAGATTGCATATTCAAGTTAGAAAAATTTGAGGTTCCCAAGGTTTGTTTTTGAGGCTTGATTGAAATACATTCTCTAGTGCTTGAGTGAGGGGTGGAGGGAAAGAAAGAAAGCCAGAGAGAGAGAGAGAGAGAGAGAGAGAGAGAGATTGGAAAAGATAGGGGACTTGGGACTTTTGTTTTGTCTTTCTTCCTTTAACATTGCTTGAAACAGGTAAATGTCTCTCTGTAGTAACCTCCATCCTTGCTACTAGAAATAAGGTCTGAGGTCTGGCAGCATCAACATTACCTGAGACTTTGTTAGAAATGCAGAATCTCAGAGACCCACTGAATTGGAATCTGCATTATAACAAGATCTCTGGGTGAGACTGCATGCATATTCATGTTTGAGAAGCGCTTATCTAGGAAGTGTTATACAAATATGTTTCTGGGGTCCCTGGGTGGCTCAGTCAGTTAAGCGTCCAACTTCTGCTCAGGTCATGATTTCACAGTTTGTGAGTTCAAGCCCCGCATTGGGCTCTGTGCTGACAGCTCAGGGCCCGGAGCCTGCTTTGGATTCTGTATCTCCCTCTCTCCGTGCCCCTCCCCCACTCATTCTCTCTCTCTTGCTCTCCCCCCCCCCAAATAAATAAACATTTAAAAAACTTAAAAAAATCTTTTTCTTAGGTGCTATGAGAGCCCAGCTGTGGAAAAGGGAAAGGATATCACTGCTGCCACTAGACATTTCATTAGAGATTTGACTGAATTCAATGTGAATTTTGCACCTTCGGGACAAAGAAGGGACGGTTGGGACTTGGCCACTCCTGGGGCCCCCTGCAGGAGCTTACAAAAAGGCATGGTTGATTCTCAGCATGCTCTTCTGACTGAAAAGAGACTAGCAATGGCCTTCCAGGAAAGCAGGTGTAGCTTATATTCCCATTACTTTGAACAGGATTTTAAAGCCCGCAGAGATTTTGAGAAGTAATCTAGCTGTTATGTTCCTAGTGAAAGGGCTGAGGGAAAAAAAGTAACACTAGCTTCTGAGGTCAGAAAAAGTGTCTTCTCTTTCCTTTGTATCATCTATAAACTCCTGGTAGAGTGGAACCCTTGCAGAATGAGCACTCGATAAATGTCATTAACGGTGATTTGCACCACAGTGGTAGTATTTTTAATGCAGCTCATTCCAACAAATGTTCCACTTCCCATGTTAACTTTTATATACCCAGCAACCAAAATGTACACTGCTGAGTGTACAGAATATTGGGCTCCAGCTTAAGTGTGATTAGATATTGATTTCTGAGCCCCGCAAACATTTAGCAATGCAGAAACTCTTGAGAACTGGATCGTTACAGACTGTGGGGCTGACGTTGGCAGAATTCCTACAGTCACAATTTGTGGAAAAATTCTAGAGTTGCTGTAAGGCCCAGGCTATGGATTTGACCCTTGTGTGTGTCCCTGATTTGTGCCCTTGTCCACTGATTATCCTTCTCGCCCTGTCTTTGCACGTGGCTTTGCAAACATATGCTTTTGTTCACCAAGGGTACTAGGCAGGGAGAAGAGAGGTATAATATAAACTCATCATGACTACTGGGGAAAAAATGCAGCTTAGACTTCCAGGTGATAAGCTTGCAGTAAAGAATAGCACAACATTACTCTTCTGTATTTGTATCGTACATAGTATTGCTCTTTTTCATTTGCTGCCGGAGCTGCTATCAAAGAACTGTGAAAAAATATCTATTTAAAGCTCAGATATATGGTCTTGAGAATAAGAAAGGCTACTCTATTCATATGCTGTGGAAGATAAAGGTGGCTATACATTTTTAACATTCCTCTCTCAAGAATTGGGGTCCATGTCTCCTCTCCTCAAATTTGGGCAGACTCTGTGACTTCTTTGATCAACAGAATGTAGTGGTGAAAGTGATATTTGCCAGCTTCTGACCCCCTAGACTTCGAGAAACTGGCATCTTCTATTTTCTGTGTTTTGGAACCCAGCCATCATAGTTTGAGAAGCCCAAGTCACATAAAGAGGCTCACACAGGCATTTCAGTCAATAGTCCTAGCTGAACTCCCAGATACTGGCCAGGATTAAATAGCCATGTGAGTGTGCCATCTTGGATGTCCAGTCCAGTTGAGGTTTCAGATGACTCCAGCCACTATCTGACCACAACTGCATGAAAGAAACAAGGAAAAACCAGCCAGCCGAATCGAGCAACTCATAAAATTATGAGAAAGAAAAATAACTTGTTTTAGGCCACTGCATTTTTTTTAATGGTTTGTTGTATAGCAATAGAAAAGTTACTTTATTTATCTATAGTAGTAGGCTAGCCTGAAGCTCTGTAAATCCATTTTCACTCTTGCAGACATGATCCTAACCCTTAAAAGACTCTGGGGTGCCCAATGCAAACATTTGGCTCACCTGAGTTTACAACATGATACCTTCTAAAATTTTAACTCTGAAAGGTGCCTTCTTATTGAAAAAAGCCTATGCTTGCTTAATTCAGTTGTCACAGAGGCTATCAAAATGGTGAGGCCATCAGGTGTTCCTGGCTCCGTTCTCAACCCCATATCCAAAAGCAATTGTTATGCACACTCTGTACATTTGTCTGCTTGTGATTCCATGTGGTCAGTTCCTCACCCATCTCTGAGTGTCAGCTCTTCTGGCAGAGGGTCCACCAGAGCACCAAATAAGTGTCCATAAAGTTGCCATGTCACTACCTCTTCATCTGATAAATGGAAGCTCCCCAAGGCCCGTGACTGTGTTGAAGTCAATATTCTATTTTGATCTCTCTTTCTAATCTTACCTGTAGGGAATTGTGTCAGTCTCTAAGTCATGGCACAGTAGGGGCTGGGATTCTTAGAGAGTTCTGGTGCAGACTTCCAAAGGCAAATACCAGCCTCCATGTCTGCTCTGTTTTAGCTCAGGATTCCTAACCCTGACTGTACATTAGAATCATCTTGGGAGTGCTCAAAAAAGCCAAACTACTCATGTCTGGGTCTCACCTTACAGTGGTTAAATCAAAATATCTGGGGGTTGGGGCACCAGCATTGATATTTTAAAAATTCTCCCAGGTGATTCATAGATGCAGATGCAGGGAAGGTTGAGAAGTACATCTAGGCCAATAATTCTGTTGGCCTCTTGTTTGTGGTAGAAAAAAAAGAATAGTGTATCTGTATATCCAAATCTTGCTGTTCTTTAAGGCTTAGCTCAAATATTATTCTCTTCATGGGGCTACATTGTCCTACAATTGGCATATATTCTTCTTCTTTTGAATTAGTAGTGTTTTATTTTACCTGTGTTTTCTACCTGTTGTATATTTTACTATCTCTTTTCTTCCTCTTTGTACTCAAGCTATGTCTCTGGCACATATGTGTATACATTGAGAGCTCAATAAATATTTATTAAATGAAGACGTGGATGGATGTCAGGAAAGCCATCCCACTTTGTCATTGCCTTCCCTTGAACACCAAGTATGCTTTAGTGTGGATGGAGATGGAGATGTCTGTGTATGGCCTTGGTCTATGCCCCTCAATTAGAATCGCCTGACAGTCATCACACACACTCCCAACTATGGCAGAGCTGAGCCACTGTTGCTCTTAAATCTTTCTCTTTGGTTACTTCCTTGTCCCTATCTTTCTTCTTACTATTCAGTTTTTTTTCTTGTGTTTTTAAATGATTCTTCTTTACAAAGGTCTGAATACCTCTGTTCTACTCTTGCAGGCATGGATGGTCATCAGAGGGAAGATAGGTGCTCCACATTGTGTTTCGGAATGAAAACCTTTTGAAAGTACCAAGACTGATAAGGCTGCCTGTTTATCTCCCTACCAGCAAAGGTCTAGCTATTTATTGAGCTAAAATGGTAAATATTCTAAGAGCAAGCTCTGAAGTCACCAAGTCCCTTAGTACTGTTTACAGAGTCTCTGTGGTAGCTGTACTGATGAAGCCACTAGATGTACATCTTAGCCAGCAAAAGAGCCAATGGATAATTGTTTTGGGTTTTAGGGCCTCTGCTGAAATGTTATTGATTTTCAAGTTTCCAGTAATCTTATAACTGGCTTCAAAGAGATGTCTCAGTGTGCTCCTTGTCCTCTTTTGTGTGTAGCACTTTTTTTTTTTCTTTTTTGCATCCTGCTTTGTACTCATTCATTATTTCTTTTGCTCTGAAGCACAAAATTCATCTCATTTTTTTATTTGGAATTTTAAGAGGTTACTAGAAAAGTCCTCAAGTCTGCCCATAATCAAAGAGTTTCCCTCTGAAGTTCAGATCTTTCTTAGCTCTAATTCGAGAGGGAGTTATGATTCTTTAATGGACTCATGGCATTTCTTATTGGGGATATAAAAGGTCAGATTTTAATGCCTTCTTGTGATATATGCATCTGGCCCAAGATCAGGCAGTTTTGAATGATGGAATTTGATAATAATTTAGTGAAGGGGTAAGAAATGAGAAATTATGGCCTTGCTTCACTGTCTGAGCTGTACACCAATTCCTTAGCACCTTGGGTAAGGGTTTGTAAGTTAGAGCTGTGGCTTAAAATAGCCTTTCAGGGACATCATGAAGATGCTCTGGGAGTAAAAGCAAAAGCTCATCTTGGCTCATGTTCCAGTGATTACCTGACATCCTGCCTTGGGAAAAAAAACCTGCCAAGGTATAAATCCTTGTCTTCTGGACATTCAAATGGATATTTACCTATTACATCCCATTTTGTCCACCTGCTTCAAAATTCTTACGTTGTTACTTCCTTTTTTCCTCAATAAGAGTTTTTGAGTTCACAAAGATCTCTACCTACTTCCTTCCTTGTTTGCATTTAAAAAATGCTTAATATCAAATTAATCAGAATTCTCCCTTCCCAATCTAAGAAAATCATTTCTCATTCTTATGTGTTACATGAATCAAAGAAATGACCCAACTAGCTGGAATTTATTAAGAACAGAGATAATGTGATGTGGTAGAAAAAGCACTGGGACTGGATTGAAGTCTTTAAGCCTTAGACTCTCCGAATTTCAGTTTCCTCCTCTGTAAATGACCCCTAGCCTCGGTTTTCTTATCTAGTAAATTGCTTTGAGACTTAAATAAAGCTATAGTCTCTTTGGAATGGTTCTATTATCTTATTTTTTGAGGCATACTAATTGTTGCTTGAGGTACCTGATATGTCCCCTTATAGTGAATTCTTTACTCATGTGGTGTTAATTTTTGCTTGTGGGTTCATTCTCAGCTGGGAATAAATTTGGCCCGTGTGAATCCTATGTGTTCTGCTTTGCAGGAGTATCTTTACAGAAAAGTTTTATATTTCCTATGGCTGGGTGTCCCAAGATTTTCTCTTGTCCAAGACAAATTTTCATAGTAATTTGTCAATTTGCTATTCATTTGGACTCCCTGTCGATATATGGCACAGACTAGGACTTTGGGGCCCATCACAGCTGATACTTCTTTGCTTTTTCTCTAGCCCCCTTGGAAAGTCTCCCCTTCCCCCTCCTACAAAGAGAGCGGGGCTTATGGGTGAGTCTGTGTCCTAGCATCATATTTCATATGGGTCCAAGGCCTCATCTCTGATTTTCATGGGGATTTTATAACACTAGTTTCCTGATGTTTGTACTTGCAGCCAATCTGCTGTCCCTGAGGGTTCTGGTGCATTTTCTCATTTGCTATGAGTTCCTTTGTGGGTTTTTTGTAACTAGAAATTTCCCTTTCTGTCTTTCGGGTTTGGCTTTTTTTCCTGTTAAGTTATTGTAGTTTATACGGTATCTCTGTTTTATAAAGGGAAAGGGGATATTAACTCAATTTGCAATATTGCTGGAAAATCAGTATATAATTAAAAATCAAATTTATAGTCTTTACAAGTATTTTCCTTGTGTACCCACTTTGTTTTATTTCATAAAGACACTTCTGTTCACTGGAAGAAGCTTTGCTTTTCAGATGCTGATGTGCATAGGAATCCTCTGGGGATATTGTTAGAATTCAGATTTTGTGGATAAAATTAACAACACAAGAAACAACAGGAATTGTTGAGGATGCAGAGAAAGGGAAGCCTTCGGAATGCAAACTGGTAAAGCTACTCTGGAGAGCAGTATTGGGATTCCTCAAAAAGCTAAAAATAAACCTATCCTATGACCCAGCAGTTGCACTATTAGGTATTTACCCAAAGGGTACAAAAATATAGCACTGAAGAAGTACGTGCACCCTAATGTTGATAGCAGCATTATTAACAATAGCCAAAATACAGAAAGATCCGAAATATCCATCAACTGATGAATGGATAAAGAAGATACAGTATACACATACATATACACAATGGAATTTTACTCAGTCATCAAAAAGAAAGAAATCTTGCCATTGCAGCAATGTGGATGGAACTAGGATGTATTATTTAAAGTAAAATAAGTCAGTCAGAGAAAGATAAATATCATATAATTTCACTCATCTGTAGAATTTTGGAAACAAAACAGATGAACATATGGGAAATAGGGGAAAAAGAGAAGAGAGGAAAACAAACCACAAGAGACTCTAAATGATAGAGAACAAGCTGAGCGTTAATAGAGGGAGGTGGGTAGGATCTGGGATAGATGGGTGATGGGTATTAAGGAGGGCACTTGTGATGGGCACTGGGTGTTGTATATAAGTGATGAATCATTGCATTCTACTCTTGAAACCAATATGGCACGGTGTATTATCTACCTAAATTTTAATTAAGAAAATGCAGATTCTGATTTCTTTAGGTCTGAGTTCTAGATGAGATTCTGCATTTCTAACAATTTCCCAGTTGATGCTGATGCTCCTGACCACACCCAGAGTGGTGGGGGTTTGAAAGAGACCAGTAACACCCACTTGCCAATAAATTGCTAATTTATCACTTGCTGGAATTCATCTGGTGTGGTTGCTTGATAATATCTCCATTCATCTGGCTGCTCTCGCATGTGAGATCTTGTGTTGAAAGCAGTCTGAAAATTGCAAAGAGCTATAAAATACTTCATTTGGAAAAAATCATAAATTCAAAATGGAATTAAGTGTAATTGATCTTTAATGCCCTTGAAAGTACCCAGGATCCCCCATCAACTTTCCTAAAAGCTTCCTTCTACCTCCCATTTTCCTTCAATTAAACCTATTTTTCCTCAAGCTGAAATTCTGGGCAAATTAATAAAAGAATTAACTTTCCAAATCAATTTAAGTTTTCTTTGTTTAGTTACTTATATTGTTAATATTAATATTGATTTCCTTTTTGTTGTAATTGTGTTGTATTATTTTGTAGGCTTTAGCCTGGAAATGTATTTGTTATAGTTAATGTCAATCCTAGAGAATAGAGTATTTGCCAATTCCAAACAATTGGCATATTGGGCAAATCTTCAGAATATATTTGTATGATCAAAGTTTTAAGTGAAGTTATAAGATTCTATTGTCCTAATGTAGGATGGAAAGCATTTTCCAAACTTTCTCCTTATGCCCTAAAATGTATAAAAGCAAATCGTAGGTTGATTGGCATCTTAACTGGTCTAACTTTGGCTTATTTACATGTTAATTTTGGACTTAATTTAGGGACTAAAATTGGTGTGACTTTTAGAATTAACCAAGAGCATACAGTACGGTGTGAGGCATGTTAGCTTCCCTCATGTGGGCTTATAGAATGCTGAGGGTGACATTACAACTGTGAGGCTCGGTGGAAGAGTGACACAATGAGAGGTGACAGCAAAGAGAGGCAGGCTGGGGACAGGTTCTTGACTCTATAATGGTTGTGCCATCATGTTACCTGTACTACCTGGACAAGGCACATCTCTTCTCAGATCTCTGTTACCTCATCAAGGACATGAGGGGTTGAACAGGGCCATCTTATGACTCTTCCATTGAAAACCCTACTGTCTCCTTCCCATCACTTATGCCCATGTAGCATTTGCAAACAAGTAAGCCACAGGACAGGAAGAAAACAGGCGTTATCATGGCTTCGAAGAGTGTGACCAGAGAGGCCACTAAACAAGAGCAGTGAAGGAATTTAGGGGGGAAAAAACCTGATTCATGTTTTGTTTTACATAGGAATAAAAAGTTTGAGACCTGCCTGACCTAAATTGACTTTTTCAGTTAGAAAGAGGGTGTAATAGTCTGAATGATGGCCTCCCCAAAAGACATGTCCATGAGGAATCTGTGGATATGACCTTATTTAGAAAAAGGGTTTTGGCAGATATAATTAAGGGTCTTGAGATGAGATCATATTGGATTAGGATGGACACCTCAATCCATTGACAATTGTCCTAATAAGAGATGACAAGAAGAGAGGACACATAAGGGAGAATTTCGGAGGCCTTGGCAGAGATGAGAGGTATGCAGCTACAAGTCAAGGAATACGAAGACTTGCCAGTAGCTATTAGAAGCTAGAAGAAAGGCATAGAATGGATTTTCCCTTGGAGACTACAAGAGGAACCAACCCAACTGACATCTTGATTTTGAGCTTCTGCTTTCCAGATCTGTTAGAGAATAAATTTCTGTTGCTTTAAGCCACTTAGTCTGTGGGAGTTTGTTAAAGCCAGCCATAGGAAAGTAATACTGAGAGTATAGCAGAGCCACTACTTACTGAATGTTTTAAATAAGTTTTACATTCATTCTTTTATTCCTCATGATCATTTTATAAAGTAGGTACTTTCATTATTGCCATTTTATAGGTTAGGAAATTTAGGCTCAGGGAGGTTAAGTAGCTGGCATGAGGGGCGCCTGGGTGGCTTAGTTGGTTAAGCATCTGACTTTCACTTAGGTCATGATCTCACGGTTCATGGGTTCAAGCCCCGCGTCGGGCTCTGTGCTGACTGCCAGCTCAGAGCCTGGAGCCTGTTTCAGTCTGTGACTCCCTCTCTCTCTGACCCTCCCCTGCTCACGCTGTCTCTCTCTCTCTCTCCTAGAGATAAAATAAAACATTGAAAAAGAAAAAAGGTAGCTGGCATGAGGTCACACAACTAATAAGTAGTGAGCACCTCTGCCCCTCTTTTTGTTCCATCTCTAAGGGCTGCCTCTCCCCTGTCAGTAGTGTGATGGTTATGGAACATGCTCTGTGGTATTTTGTTCACTGGCCAGTTCCTCCATCACCTTGCTTTCTATCTCAACTGGCGATGCCACTGTCTTAAGGCTGCAGTGCTAGAGCCTCTCGAAAGTCCAGTGGAGTAGAGGATACAGCTTGCTATCTTAGAGTAATTTTACCTAAAGCCAGTTTAAATCAGAAAGCTGTTCTCTCCCACGTTGCAGAAGTGTAGGAGATGTGACAAAGCATTCTCTTTTCGAGAACACTGTGCAGCACCAAGTGTATCTTTGGGCAGAAGAACTTCTCCATTCCCGCTGGCATTTCCCCCAGGAAGTTAGTGCTGAGAAGAAAGTGGAAAATGTGAAAGTGCAATTCAGTTTTTGAAGGCACAGGGGATAATTATTTTTACATAAATAATGAGAAAACACTTAAAACCCTAACTACAGAAAAGGCACCCATTAAAATAATTAAAAAAAAAAAAAACAACCTGTATGTTCTACTAGAATACTGTGTTCTGGAAGCAAGCACCAAGAGAGAGGCAAGGGGGTCTGGAACCCCTTTAAGATGCCCTTCCTTGCCTGAGGAGGCCATGGGAGGGAGCAGGTTTCCAGGGGTCTCTTCATTTTGGGAAATTTTCCATACAGCAAGGCTTTCCTGGAAACATCTCAGTGGGTGGGGGTGGGAGTGTCAAAATGCAAGCACATTATTTGAACTACATCATTGCCTTATTGGGATGGAGAAGGAGAAAGCAACTCTCTAACCTCTATGTTGACGTTCACTTAGCTTAGAACCTTTTGTCAAATTTTGTGAAAGATAAAGCTGGTTTCTGAAAGATAGTGCTTGCATGCCCTGCTTTGCATTTGAGGCAACAGGGTCTACTGCTAAGGATATCTCTACTTGGTCAGGACTCAGCTATGGCTTATGGACCTTATATTCAAATGTTCTTGGAAGGAATGGAACCGTAATAGTAAGAAGAAGAATAAGGGGTAATTGTAAGTCACTTTAGAGGTTAACAATTGCATTTGTCTCTGTTACCTCATTTATTTTCACAGCAACCTTGAGATTTAACAATCATCATTAACTATCATCTCAGTGAAACAGATCTGAAGGCCTTAGAAAGAGAAAATAGTCTGCCCTGTTTGCTTACACTGGAAATATTACTAAATAAGATTATATGTGGAAAGCAATAAGAACGTCACTTGGCTTGTATAAGTTTACAGTAAATGAAGCCACCTGTCATCACCCTCATTCTCCTCATTATCCTTGGTGTTTGTTCATTACTGCATGACAGAGTTGGCACTGCAGACAGTACTGCCGACCCCACACTGCTGACATTTTTCTCAAACAGGATGCCACTTTCTACTTGACTATATATTTTTTCTTTTTTTATTTAAAAAATTTTATTTTTTTAAAATTCAAGTTAATGTACAGTGTAATACTGGTTTCAGGAGTAGAGCCTAGTGATTTATCACTTACATATAACACCCAGTGCTCATCCCAAAAAGTGCCCTCCTTAATGCCCATCATCCATTAAGCCTGTCCTCTCCAGCAACCCTCAGTTTGTTCTCTGTATTTAAGAGTCACTTATGGTTTGCCTCCCTCTCTGTTTCTATTTTATTTTTCCTTCCTTTCCCCTTTGTTCATCTGTTCTGTTTCTTAAATTCCACATATGAGTTAAATCTACTTAACTATATTTCTTTAGAATTTCTTCTATTTCTCTTTTTAAGAAAGTCAGCTAACAAGTAGAACTTACAGATTATGAGAGCAATCTGGGTGCAACTTGCCATTTCATGGATTGTCAGATTGATTGGGGTGATCTGGCTGGGCAGCACTTATTATATGTAGGTCAAAAAGGATGGTCCTTTCAGATAGAGGACTGAGATCAAGTAAATTCAACAGTGGAAGCCTTTTAAGATGATAGTAAGACTTCCAGGGGACCTGGGTGGCTCCATCAGTTAAGTGTCTGACTCTAGATTTCAACTCAGGTTGTGATCTCACAGTTTGTGGGTTTGAGCCCCACGTTGGGCTCTGCACTGACAGTGTGATGCCTGTTTGGGATTCTCTCTCTCTCTCTCTCTCTTTCTCAAAATAAATAAACTTAAAAAAAGAGTACCAAGAAACATGGGTATTTGAGAAGCTTGCAGAGGAAGGATTTTCCTGCATGTGCATCAGGCACATAGGTAAATTCCTTCATTTTTCCAGAAACCTTAAACTTACACATAGCAGCTCTGGTTGGGAGGGCTGTGTTGGAGAGTACGGAGATGTGTACAGTGCCTTGGATTTGGGCTTGAGCATGAGCAGAGGTTTTTTGACTATTGCCTACAATAATGAGAGAGCTGGCTTGGAGGATGCCTTCTCTTTCTGGATGTTTCCATACAAAGAGTTCTTATTTTTTTCAGCTGTTAATGAAGAGGACAAGAATCCCCATTCCCCTGGGCCCTTGAGCATAAGGATCAGTCTAACTTACAGATATTTATGGAGAGGGGGTATGGAGTTTGAGAGAAGACAGCTGGGCTGACAGACACACTTAGGATAAAAATCATGGTGATCGTGGACTGGCTGTTCTCACTACCCACAGAATAGGTGCCATTTTTCAGAGCCTCCAGAAAGTGTAAGAACAGAGAAAAGGAGGAAGTATAAATTCAGCCCACCTGAAAGAAAAGGAAGCCAAAGGAGTCTCAGAGGTGGTGTTGGGTCAGATTGCCTATCCAAGCCAGATGGAAGGAATCTTCACTTTGATTTAGCTGACCCAAAGGGCATACAAAGAGTAAAATCTCATGGTTATTAACCTACCAATGATGTAGGGCAAACTAAAGTGGCTAAATTTCCAGTCTTCATTAATTAGCCAAAAGATGTTTGATGGGCTATGTGTAGAGCATTGAACTCTAGACAAGGTTCCATGTTGTAGAGATTGGGTTTCAGGAACAAAGCCCCTCCCCCCCCCAATATGGAGGAGGCAGCCTGGAGGGGTGGCAACAGCTGGACCTGAGGTCAGGAGCAACTTGGGCAAATTCCATCAGTTCTCTGAGTCTTTGATTCCCAAATGTATAAAATAAGAAAATGGTCTTAAAGGTTCTCTAATGTCTTTGATCCCAGTTCCATTCACCAGACACCTTATTAAATTCTCCCACAACATATGAGCCTTTAGATATGTGATAAAAGAGTGAGGGCCACCATGGCCCTATGGTTGATGATGGCTCCTAGCCTCCTTATTTGGGGAAGAGTGTGTTCATTTCTACAGTATGCCACATGGCAATACATTTGCTTCTTTATAACCACAAAATAAACCATGTGGCTCTATTGTCTGAGCTGAGTAACTTATTTTATTCACTGGACACATATTTAATTGAGTTCATACTATGTACAACATGCTATAGTCATTTGGTTCAAGTAGTGTGAGGTGAGACATGGATCAGCTCTGTAGGGATCACCTAACTTCATGAAGACTAAAGTGTTTCAGTAGCCAGGGGCTGCTCCTTTCCTCACCAGCCACTCAGCAAGTGTATGTGGGGGTGACCAAAGAGATCTTGTTTGTGTATAGATGAAGCCAGCTGAAAACAGAGCAAAGAGGAGAGGAAGAATGGAAGTGGACATCTGGAGACTGAACTGGCTTGTCCACAAGGTGTGTGACCTTGAAGACATCACTTACAGTCTTCACTGCTCAGATTCCTTAGCTGTAAATGAGGAGGAGTTTGGTTGAGATGGTCTACGGAGTTCTTTCAACTCTAAACATTGTATAAATATAAACCCATCAACATGCCTAGAAAAGACTCAAGGACACATATCAGAGATGGTGGATCACAGGTATTGGCCTCATACTGCATGAGTATTTGTGCTTGAATATTTTTAAAGAGAAGACCCAAGGCCAACAGTCCATAGATGATTCTTATAAGGTTATCCAGGAAGAGTAGATGGCAATTCTTAACACTTCCTAATTTGTAGTCTTCATCTTCAACTCTGAGATACATTAACCCAGATCAGCAAACACAGAAATACCCTTGTCAAGTGAGGGATTTCTACCTCTATTAGGCCACTGGTCAACAATATACCTGTATGTCTCAGTAATAACTACTTACTTAGAAACAGCCAAGGTTTCATTCAGGTTTACTGTGGAAAATAGTGCCAATTTCTAATCTTCTACACAACCAACTGAAAAGAAGAAATGGCCATTGTTAATAGCAATACACATGTGGAAAGTGATATTTTCTTAGAAGAGACAGGATATTTTAAGGTATAATGGTGGAACTGGTCATTGGGATAGTGGACGAGGTGGTGTTTTGTTTTTTGTTTTTGTTTTTGTTTTTCAGAAAAAACAGAAGAATCCAGTTCTTTATGTTTCTGATGTTTTTCACAGATGTGACCTGTTGGTTTCAACATCAGATGTTCATATGTCGGTTTGATTTATAGAGTGGCTAATTCTGAGGATGGGGAAATCAGGACAGAGATTTTGGAATATCAATCACAATCTTCATCTGCTTCCTTGTCTGGTATGGCTATAATTTGTGGGCTCTACATGTAAATTAGAGGTTTTCTTCTTCAGCAAGGAAACTAGAAAAAATAATGTGTGTGTGTGTGTGTGTGTGTGTGTGTGTGTGTGTGTGTAAACAGCATACGTATCTGCTCTAAGGAGATAGAGTTTTAACTTTTTGTTTGATAAATGGGGATGATCTTTGTCCTTAGTTATTCATCCCTAACTCCCAACAAATTTCATCGAGACTAGAGGTTTGTCTCAATGTTTGAAAGAATAATGAAATCTAGTCGAGAAAACTTAGACCTTACTTTGATGTTTTGCATTCTTTGCCTGTGTTTGGGAGTGAAGGGAATTAAGAGGGCAGGTAGGCAAAGAGCAATCCTTGTGCAATGATGAGAAAGGATGCAAAAGACACTGGGCTGGGATGCTGTCCTCCTCCTGTGATGCCCACATCAAGAATTTGCTTGGGTGTGACCTGCCCAAAGGCAGCCAAAGCTCCCTGAAGAGCTACTTCTGGATGGAGATGGTTGAGAGTAGATCCTGTAAGTTCTGGGCCTATGGGGCTAAATTTTAACAAAGATTTCCCCCTCCTTTATTTATTTTTATAAATAGCATGTGTGAAAGTCACCAAATATGGGAAATCATTTAAAATTTGGGTTATCCTGGTTGCCTTTTCCAGTGTCCTCAGTTGAACAACCAAATCCATGTTTGTGTAATGCTGTTTGACTTTTGACAGTGGCTTCCTTTTTTTTTCAAACTCTCACTCTGTTAGTCACTTCAGAAGGTTCAAAGACAGCCTGGCTGAGTGGGAAGAGGCCCTGAATCTTGCTCAGAAGACCAGGCATTGAGTCTTTCCTTATTATGTGGCCTTAACAATTTATTGCATCTCAGTGACCCTTCTTCATCTGTGAGATGAAGATAAAATAATACTTGCCTACTTTGGAGGATACTGTGAGTTGAGAACGTGCCATGCAAACAACATATGTTAGAAAACATCACATCTCAGGTCTCATTTATGTTGAAAGCTTGTTTTTCTCTTATTCTCAGTGGGGTTGTGAAGTGGCAGAGGATGGGTTGTAAAGTCCAGGGTGTAAACCTGTCTGCAGGTGGCCATAACAGGGTTGATTGTTTCCCTGTTTGCCTGTGATTTAAACTCATCTACCATGTTTCTTCTTGCTGACCTAATCCAGGATCATTTCCCTGTGACATCTGTGAGCATCTAATGTCCTGGGCATCAGCTGCCTGGAGAATTCAGGTAGTGGTTCTCATTCTCCAGTGGGAGATGGTGGATTTGAAGTAGCACACTCACAATTAGATAGATCAAAATTGGACCTGCTTCAGGATGACTAGATACAAGGAATATTTCTTCTCTAGTTCTATAAATTTAAGGGGTGCATATTGCTTTTTCAGGAAAATGCCCAGACTTTCTTAGTATCCATAAAGTACATACATAGAACATCAGGCAGTGGTTAAGATCAGAAGCTTTGATCCAGAAGCCTACATTCAAATTCCATCTCCTTTACTTTAAGCTGAGTTACCTTCAGTAACTCACATACCTGTCTGGGCTTGAGTTTCCTCATCCGAAAATGAAGATATGACAGTACTACTCAAGTAGGATAGAAAATGAGATAATTTGTATAAAAGCATGGTGCATGGCATCTGGTAAGGTCACACTACTGTTAGATACTATTATTTAGTCTGGATGAAATTAGTGTTTGCTGGAGTTTGAGCTGTAATTTTTTTTTTAATGTTTTTTTTTTTATTTTTTTTTATTTTTAGGAGAGAGAGAGAGAGAGAGAGACAGTGTGAGCAGGGGAGGGTCAGAGAGAGGGAGTCACAGACTGAAACAGGCTCCAGGCTCTGAACTGGCAGTCAGCACAGAGCCCGACGCGGGCTCGAACCCACGAACCGCGAGATCATGACCCAAGCGAAAGTCGGACGCTTAACCGACTAAGCCACCCAGGCGCCCCGAGCTGTAATTTTTGACAGATTGTGTGAGCTGAGCTAGATCAGGGATTGGCAGACTATGGCTAGAGGGCCGAATCCAGTCCAGATCCTGTTTTTGTAAATAAAGTTTTATCGGTACACAGCCAGACCATTTTTTATGTGCTTCCTGCTGGCTTTTACGCTATGGTATAAGAGTCAAGTAGTTGTGACAGAGGCGATGTGACCTACCTAAAATATTGACTGTTTGGCTCTTTACAAAAAAAATTTGCCTATTCCTGCCTGAAACTGTTGACTTATTTGAGTTCTGATTCCTCTTCTGTTCCTAACTTGTTTGATATTTGATTAGTTAATTGCTTTGTTTTCCTCACATTTAAGAGGAACAGCCAAAGAAATCTGGTTGACATTTGGCACAAGTTAACCCCTGAAAGTGAGGTGATTGGTGTTAGCATTGCTAATTTAGTAGGCAGGCCAGAATCTCTAGTCTATAATCATGCCTATGGGAATGTGACCCCAGGTGATTGAACATGTTATAGGATGCCTTTCATGAGGGCCAAAGCAGACTGCACTATACATTTCCTGCCTATTATGGCTTTAACTCACGATTTTATCTTTACCTAATGCATGTACTTTGTAATTATTTTTAAAAGGAAAAACAATTGCAGAAAAGATGAATCAAGCTCAGCGGCCATATCAAAAGAAGGCTTATTTTATACTGATATTCTCAAGATCTGTACTAAGACTCTCAAGAATTGCAGACACAGATATCTTCTATACTGGACATTTTAAGACCAGAGCTGAATATAAAAAAAAAATGTGAGAATGCAGATTATCCTAAAAATGACATTTTTATGATAAAAGTAATCTATTAAAAAGTCACATGAATGGCTACAGTCATTTGACGTTGTTAACAATATAATGATGTGTTAAAATGCTAGAGGAAGGCTTATGTCAGTGTTTGATGTTTTTATAAGTTGCTGCTATATAAAAATGTCAAATAAGAATAATCTTATACTTGACATTTTTCACTTGGTTTTCACTCTCAAAATAGCTCTGTGAGTTCTGGTTATCTTTTTGCTCACACTTTTGATTTTTCCCTCCCTAAATAATTTTCTGTGCCCATCCATGTCACTACTTTATTTCCTGCTTATTAATTTTTTTCTTCCTTTTAAGAGCTTTTGGTATTCTCTTATATTCCCTTACAGTCCTCTCCAATTTCCTCTTAATATAAAAGAATGACTTTCTCTTTTTTTCTTTTTTCTTTTCGTCAGAATCCTCAAATAGTATCCCCCATATCCTTCTGGCCATGTTCACACAGTTTCTTCTCTTCACATAACCAGACAAACAGGAACATGAATTCTTCCATTTCAGGAAAGAGACTTGTTCTGTCCCTCCTTTTGTAACATTGTCTTTTCCAAATTCTTTAAAAATGTCTGGCCTTCTGTAATTCATTTTATCTAAAAGGATCATTCCCAGGCCTGTGTCAGTGTGCCCTGAGTATGCAGACAGGCACTCCTGGCTTATGTTTATCATCTTACATGCACGGTGAGGTGGGTTCTCAGCTCCTTTCTGCTTGAGGTGGGCAGGGGTTTTATGGAAAGAGCTTTTCTGAAGAGGAAGGGGGAATTGGGAAAAAGTCATAGGTAAGTGCTGTGGGCGATGTAATGAACAATGACCCCTGGCTTTGGAATGGGCTTGCATTTCTGCTGTGTGTGTGTGTGTGTGTGTGTGTGCGTGCGCGCGCGCGCGCACACACACATGTTTGCCACGCTGCATGCACACATGTTTAGATAGTTTGGAACCTTTTATAGTATTTGGCTCCCTCACAATATAACATACACACAGATGCTCTGGATTCTCACAAAGAAACGATAATATGTTTTTATAATGAGTTCATACATTTAAGGTAAGTCAGAAGCTGAGTTTGCCTCATGGTTTTATGATGCCATTGAAGGTCTTTGGGCCTCAGTTCCACCAACTTCTCTCCTACTCTGCAGATGTTCTCTTCCTCTTTACACATCCTGATCTTTCTTTCTGCCTATGTCCGTGAGCCCACTTCCTCCACACCCCGCCTGAACTCCTTCCTGTCAGGACTCACTTCTGTCTCCTGCATCTTTGGTTTTGCTGTCTTCACTGGCTCAAACCCCCTACCCCCTGGCTCTTTTCTATCCTAAGAGATTCTGCCTTGATTCATCTGCGCTCAAGCCAGCCAGTGCCCCCATCCCTTTTAAAGACTGTGTGTGTCTGCAGCTTCCACATCATCATCATCATTTACTCACTCCTCACATCCCTGTAGCCTGGTTTTGGCCCCTGCTGGTCCCGAGCTGGTCTTCTCAAGGGTCCAGTGAGTTCTGGCTCCTGAATCCAGCCATCTGTTCTTGCTCCCACCTTTCCTGACTTGTCTCCTCTACTTGGGACTCTTGCATTTCTGTCTCTTCCACAGCTTATATGCTGGCCTCAGCTTCTTTGTCCCTAAGTGGTCTGCTTTGCTGACACCCCTTCCTCAGGCAGGTCACACTGTAGCCTATCCTGACAGTTCTGTCTTTCTTTCTGTCTCTTCTGTCTTCACCTTTGTAACTTTATCTGTTCTGATCTCCAGAGATAGTTACTACTCTGCCTCCAGGATTCAAAGTTGCCAGGCTAACGCTGTTCTTCTTTTCTCAGTGGGGTAGGTATATTGATCATCTCTTATACAACCCTTAATGTGTGCAGAGAAAAGTCCCTCAATTAAAAACTGCTTTATTTGGGACATACTATTTCTGTGACTTTACATAAATCAAATGTTGTATTTTTTTCTTTTTTTTTAATTTGCTGAGTTTTTCCCTCCTTGCTGTTTTATAAACAGGATGTCCTAAGAATTCTCCTCTCAGCAGGTTCCAAACACAAACTTGCATTACTATTCTTACAATATAATAAACAGCTCTGGGCTATAAAACCTTTCAAATTGTTTTTTTACAGAAGGGATTTGCATGCTGACTCATTCCTACTATATTTATAACCCATCGCCAAACCACTGCAAAGGCAAGATTTCTAATAAAGCTATGGAAATTACATGCATTGCAACGGGGCTGAATACATTTACGTTTGTAGTATTTTAACATTTCCAAATTTATTGCAGATTACCTTGTTTGTGCATGTCTATGCTTTAATGGTTTTTTATAGCAGAAAATAGTGGTTTATGATTGTATTCCCAGTAGAAATTTATTATGAATCCACCATATGGAGTGTTATATAAAACTAGACTCCTAACACGGGTACTTTTATTATTGCTAAGCAAGATCTACTGTACATTATTGAAAATTAGTGATAATAGAAATGTCAAAGAAGGGAAGTTGGTTTATGAGGGCAGTCTTCATTTTATGCTTAAATTGTCACAAAGATTTTGGAGTTTGTTTCAAGATGAAAGGTCTGTCTCTGACAGTTAGGATTCAAATAATATAATCGTGTAGTCCCTCTTCCTTCTCCTGCTCCCAGGATTCCTCGTGCAGATATTTGCTAAAGCAGGTGATGGACAAAGAGATAGTACCAATATTAACTTCATGCATAAGTCCATCTTCTGATAAGAATCGATAGCACCCATTTCTAGCCATCCCTGACAACCACAAGCCATTAGAACTTTCTGTGAGCAGTGGTCATGGCAGCTGTTGCTGAAACACATGGAGTCTTTTTCTTTCTTTCTTACTTAGCGTTTGTTGGACATCCTAACTGAAAGACTTAGCGTACCTATTTCTATTGGCATCTGCAGCTCAGAGAAAGGGTGAGGATGAAAGAAGATTCATATTTATGTCCATCAACATTTTGCATGGGAGTCCCCCAGGGACTTTATTTTTGGATAGTTTCTAAACAGTTGCATGATGGGTGGAGGAAAAAATGTACCTACATGCATTTTTTTTACAAGACCATGAGATTAAAAAAATACCTTATATTTTTCATGAAGATTCTATAATTATTTTATGGCCTGGAGACTCCAATAAACATAACTAACAACATTAGAACGTAAAAACATTGTGCATGACGCCTTCTTTTACTATCTTTTATGGGTGAGAAACTTCATGTAGAAGCTTTTTCACTATTCTCACTAACCATTGTGCCAGGAAGGACTGGTGTCACAGGCACAACCACTCCGAAGATCAGGAGAGAGTGGGAGGAAGGATAAGTTTTCAATCCCCCAGGATTTTCCAGAATGTGCCATTTTGCTGTGTGGTCAAGGTAGGCAGAACTGAGTCTAAGAATTTGTGTTTTTTTGTTTTTTTTTTTTTAAATTTTTATTTATTTCTAGGAGAGAGAGAGAGACAGCGTGAGCAGGGGAGGGTCAGAGAGAGAGGGAGTCACAGACCGAAACAGGCTCCAGGCTCCGAGCTGGCAGTCAGCACAGAGCCCGACGCGGGGCTCGAACCCACGAACCGCGAGATCATGACCTAAGCGAAAGTCGGACGCTTAACCGACTAAGCCACCCAGGCGCCCCCTGAGTCTAAGAATTTGAATACTTGAATCCTCTCCTTGTACATGGACAGGTCTGAGCATCTGTCCATGTACAAGGTTTATTACAAATGAATTGAATTTTGTATATGAAAGCTTTGCAACAGGCTTTGCAAATGTAAACATTGAAGAAAAATCTTTAAAAAATTTTTTTTAATGTTTTATTTATTTCTGAGAAAAAAGAGAGGCAGAGTGAGCAGAGGAGGGTCAGAGAGAAACGGTGACACAGAATCTGAAACAGGCCCCAGACTCTGAGCTAGCTGTCAGCACAGAGCCTGACATGGGGCTCGAACCCACGAACCGTAAAATCATGACCTGAGCTGAAGTCAAATGCTTAACCGACTGACCCACCCAGGCGCCCCAGAAAAATCTTAAACATCAATTCATTATTTGTCTTCTAACTGGTTTTTAGATGTAGTCCTATTCTGGTGGAGATATTTTGGGGATAGGACTATCTAAGCCCTGAGCATGTTTGTATTTGACTCCAGTCCCATTGATTTTTCTTGTCTGAAGTTCCAGCAAAACTTTAGCACCTTTGCTGCAAACAGCAAACAGTTCATTAAAAAACTCAAAGTACACATGTGAAGCACATTTTATATTCCATATAAACTGCTGTTGAATTTTTGAGAAACTCTTAATGTTTTGAAAATTCATGGGCACAAAGAGGTTGTTTTGAATGCCTGAAATGTCTTTAAAGTATGACATTCTGTCCTTAATGATTGCTTTTGTTATCTATCTGACTCTACTTCAGAATACAAAATCACAACTTTCATGTTCTGCAAAGTTGACAGTTTGGTTGACGGTTCTTAGCCAGGAGGCAATGGAGACATACCAATAACTGAAAATTGTTTCGACAAACCTTGTTAAAATAAGTTTTATAACAGTAGGTAGAACAGAGCACTGAAACCTCACAAAAATTTAGAGATTCATGAAGTGACTGGTTAGGAGTTAATCATAGCTAGAAATGGATCTCTCCAACCAGCTATTTCGATACTCTATAGATACTGGCACTTTAATTCTTCTGAAGCCAGTGGTCAAGGCTGTTATTAATGTTGAGCAATAGCTTTTTATCAGACACTAGGTTAATGTAAACACAATAGTCCTCAGTACAATAAAGTCTCCCCACTTACTAATATACTAAAGAGAAAGCACGAACTCAGAAGAGAGTGCAGAGAGGGAAGGATGTTTGGGCCCAAATGGACTGATTTTCCCTCAGTCTTAGCCATGGACCCACCTGGAGTGGACCACAGCTATTCTTTAGCTAAATGATTTTCCTTCCTTCCTTCCTTCCTTCCTTCCTTCCTTCCTTCCTTCCTTCCTTCCTTCCTCAATGATTTTCTAAGAAATAGAAATAAACTGATTTCCAGAAGGACTTACGCACTACTAGTGTCTCTTCCCAGCCTTTGTACTTCTCAGCAGCATTTGTTTCTAAGGCTGTATAGTTTCTAAATATTACATATCATTGAAATTCATTATGACAAAAAGCCAACAGCTCAAAGTGAGGGGCATCATCTCCCAAACCAGGCTTATAGGCACCCAGGAAGAAATTAATCAAGGGAGAAATGAGCAGACAGCTGTGAGACAATGAAGTGATAGCAAGGAGGGGAGGCATAATAAAGCAAATCAAAGAGTTGCTGACAGATTGCACATCAAAACTAAAAGAAAAGGTTTCTGCGTGGAAATTGCTAGTGGACCCTAATGCTTTAAAATAATGTTGAAATAGTTGATATAAAAGGAATTCAAAATTTTTCTGCTGCTTGTGGCCTTAATATCCTGCTAAAACTGTCCCTGGTCTCCTACAGCCTATAAACTTAGGGATCAGGTCAGAAAACGATACACCAGATCCGTATGTAGTGAGAAACATGCTATAAATTATACTTTTAACTTGCTCTTGTGTTTCTTCAAATGACCATTTTTTTTTTTTGGTCAAACACATGCTTTGCAGATGGCTCTGGCTAAATGCATGAAATACTCGTTTTGAGTTTTTTTTCTGCTGGGAGAGTGAGAGAGTGTTCAGTTGACTAAGTCAATTATCATCATTTCAATTGCATCTCCGCAGCCTTTCCTGGAATAAGAGTCTGTTATAATAACAGCAAATACATTGATTCTTTGGAAAAATATGAAAGATTGTGACACATGTCATCATTTTTTTTTTTAATTTATTTATTTATAGGAGAGAGAGAGAGAGACAACGTGAACAGGGGAGGGTCAGAGAGAGAGGGAGTCACAGACTGAAACAGGCTCCGGGCTCTGAGCTGGCAGTCAGCACTGAGCCCGACGCGGGGCCCGAACCCACGAACCGCGAGATCATGACCTAAGCGAAAGTCGGACGCTCAACCGACTAAGCCACCCAGGCGCCCCTTTTTTATTTTTATTTTTATTTTTTATTTATTTATTTTTAATTTATTTATTTATAGGAGAGAGAGAGTCATGTCATAATTTTTAACAGTAGGTCTCAGCAGCGGGAAGAAGGAATGCATCAGAATCACCTGTGTGTGTGTGTGTGTGTGTGTTTTCTCTCCCAATCCACATGCTTCCTCTCCCAGAGAAAATAACCTAATATGTAGATAGGTGGCCAGAATCTTTGATGGGTGGGTCTGTGGACATGTATTTGTGTGTAGTTTGAAAAAGTGCTTTATGATCTTGATACTTAGTCTTCCGTGTTGAAGATGATCAATTTTTGTGTTTGAATTTCTAAACACAATCATCAAGAGGCTATTTCGTCCTGTGTGTGGTCCATAATTTTGGTTAGCTGCCATATTATCCAAACAGGCTTAGTGACAAAGAGTTAACCTAGTTAACTGAGAAATGAGCATTCTCAATGATTTCTTAAAATAATAGAATAAAAAATCATTCTGTATTAAAACATTTTATGACACATTCATGTGTACCTATATACACAGAAGAACTTTTAAGAAGTATCATTTAAGGGGCACCTGGGTGGCTCAGTTGGTTGAGCGTCCAACTCTTGATTTTGGCTCAGGTCATGACCCCAGGGTTGTGGGATTGAGTGCCGAGCATGGAGGCTGCTTGGGATTCTTTTGGTCCCTCTCCCTATGCCCCTTTCCCCAGCTTATACTCAGCTTGTGCTTGCTCTCTCGCTCTCTCTCTCTCTCAAAATTAAAAAGCCATAAAAGAAGTATCATTTAAATTATCACTGATTAATAGGCTTAGTTGGGTACCTTATTCTAAATCTTTGCCCTTTCTTATAACTGCTGTAGCTATCTCTAGCTTTTATTTGAAGTATCTAGCCTGAGTTTAGAGTTAAAACATTGCCAGAGTGTGGAGGAATGTAAGAATTCTTTGGAACTTCACACAAGCTTGGTGTCAAATGCTTTTGAAGATGACATCCAAATATCTTTTTATCTTTGTCACAATAACAATGGAACTTTATTCTATTTAAACTTTTAATTAATGAAGGCAGACTTATTTATTCTTTGTAGAATTCCTAATCAAGCCTGGTTTCTAGCTGAAATCCTGGATTCTGCATTTTTTTTTTTTTTGGAGGGGGGATGAACATCTTTATAGCCTCATCACAGCAATAAAAGAGGAATACATTTATACAATAATATGAATATGCAGTTTTATGGACTCTCATGATTATAACTTTTATTTCAATAGCTTCTATGTTCTAATATCTTACTACATGCAGGCATTTTATTTAACTTGCACGTAAATATAACATAAGAACAGGTGTTTAATATCTGTGGTGTTTCCAATTATAAATTTAATCTATACCAGGATTTAATTTTTATTTTATGTTTTAAACATATTATAATAGGATTTTAAACAGAGAGCTAAGTAGTTTCTTGGTGAAACTAGATTTAATACTTTATTCTGGCTTTTCTCCCATTTGTCGATTAAATAACTTCAAAAATGCTATACAGTGTCACTAAAAAGAAGTTGTATCTATTGAGTACATAGTGTGTACCTGGTACTACATTAAATGCTTTTCATATGTTTGCATTTATCTCACTAATAACCCTACGAAGTATTACATACCTGATTTTTAAATGAGCTAATTGAGAATCAGAGAGCTTAAGGCACTTGCTCAAGATTCCATAGCTTTTACAATGACTGATCTAGATCCATTATTGTCATCATTAATGATGATGATAATTGTTACAGGCACCATTTACTGAGAACTTTCTAGACATCAAGGATATTACATTTTTTGCATACAAACATTTCACTCAGACATCAAAGGAATTAATATCCACATTTTATCAGTGAAGACATGGAAGATCAGGGAACTTAAGTAAAAATGTTCATGTCACACAGCTAGTTAGTGACAGGGTAGGTTTTGGACTTTCCAGCATTGCATTAAACACCTTCTTGTGTGTTTCAGAACTATCCCTATGTTTTGATGAATGGTAGTATTAGTATAAGTGGCCAGTTCCCATGGCAATCTTGAAGGGCATCGTTTTTCATTACTACAATAAACTATGTCATGACTATTAATGTCTTTTAGACTCATAGCTTTGCAGTTGTATCTTCCACATGCTTCTGTTGCAACCTATATTGGTTGGTGATCTGGCAATAGTAGGTCATTTTCATGATGATCAAACATGAGTATATGTAAGTACAAATTAAGGGTTAGCTGTATTCCTCTGCTTTCCTTCCAGTCTAAACACTGAGTTTAAATTGAGACATTGGACATGATGGTTTATTGAAGCCTGACATTTCTGTCCAAGACTTGTTTGGCCAACCCTTGAAAGCTTTACTGAGTTTAAACTATCCCACAAGCATCCGTCAAAACACATGAGGATCATGGGAAAAGATGGTGCTTTTCCTGCACAGCTGCTCTGCAGAAAAGGGATTGTATGGGCAGGCGTCTTTTCTGGGCAGAATGTTGCTAGGAGCGAGGACTTTTCCTTCCTCAGGAGAGAAGACTCCAAGTCTCCTCACAGGTCTAAGAGATGTAGGAATGCCACATTGCTTGCATTCTTTTGATTCTTTCCCTGATTTCTATTTTGCTTTGGCACTTGTCTAAAAACAGAACTGTCAGCACCTTAATTTTTTTTTTCCATCTTGTTTCCCAGCCAAGGATGAGTACTGATAGGTTTAAATTCCCAAGTGCCTGCATTTGGCTGTGAAATAGCAGTGGGCATTCTTTCAGTTTGAGAGGCTCCCCCCCACCCATCACTGCAGGGTTCGAAGGGAAATCTTACCTGGGTCCATGCCCTAGTTTCCTGGCTCCTAGTGACTTCAGGTAATGGCCAGAGATGAAGGTCCTACCCAGGCTGTTCTCTGAATTGGAGAACTGACTGATTCTTCATTACTATCAATTGTCAGTTCTGTAGCATGTCCAAGCTTGTCCCCTCTTGATCTTGTAAGGATTAATTTCTTGTGTTTATGATTGAGATGCTGCTGAGATGTAGAGTGATATCATGTTACCTAACTACCTGGGAGTGGAAACCATTCAGAAATCTTTCCTGTAGATTAGGGGAAAGAACTCAGCGCTCTTGACAGAGTTGGTACTTAATAAGCTCATGAAACAGGGTTTTATCTTCATAGATCTCTGATGAGAAATACTCATAGGACCTTCATGCTTTTTTGATTATGGAGCCTATCAGTGACTTGGTAAAGAAAATCTCTTAGTTGCTGAAGAATTAAATAATGCGTTAATAGTACTTCAATGAACAGGTTTTGGATTTTTTTTAAAAAACAATTTACCTCACATATACTCATCCCATTCATTCAGCAAAAACTTCTTAAGCATCTGCTAGTGAAGCAGGTAGAGTATTGTGGTTTAAAAACACAGACCTTAGGGGAGCCTGGGTGGCTCAGTAGGGTAAGCATCTGACTCTTGATTTCACTATCTTACAGTTCGTGACACAGAACACCACATTGGGCTCCGTGCTGACAGCGCAGTGCCTGCTTAGGGTTCTCTCTCCCTCTCTGTCAGCCTGCTCTCCCCAGCTCAGGCACATGTGCGTGCCCTCTCAATAAATAAATAAATAAACATTACTAAAAAAATAAACTCTACAATCAGACAACCTGGTTTCAAATCTTGGTTCCTTCCTTTAGAGCTCTGTGACCTTGGGGAAGGTATTTAACCTCTCCTGTCCATTTTTAAAATGGAAATAGTAACATATGCCTCATAGGATTGTTTTGAGTTTTAGGTATAATACATACGAAGCTCTTGGCATGTTGAAATTCCTTAACAACCATGGTTGTTATTAAGTTACTGTGTATATTCCTACTGTAGTTATAACTATCTAAAAAAGTTCTTTCCTGGGGTCCCTGGGTGGTTCAGTTGGTTAAGCATCTGACTTCGGTTCAGGTCATGATGTCACAGTTCATGGGTTCGAGCCCATCATCTAGCTCTGTGCTGACAGCTTGGAGCCTGGATCCTGAGGATTCTATGTCTCCCTCTCTCTTTGTCCCTCACCCCCCTTTATCTCTCTCTCAAAAATAAACATTAGAAATAAAGTTCCTCTCCTGAAATTGTTGATAATGTTCTTTTTTTAAAAAAATAGTTTATTGTCAAGTTGGTTTCCATATAACACCCAGTGCTCATCCCCACAAGTGCCCTCCTCCATGCCCATCACCACCACTTCCCCTCCACCCCACCTCCATCAGCCCTCAGTTTGTTCTCAGCATTCAGGAGTCTCTCATGGTTTGTCTTCCTCCCTCTCCCCACTATTTTTCCCCTTCTTCTCCCCCATGGTCCTCCATTAAGTTCCTCCTAATCTTCCTATATGTGCAAACATATGGTATCTGTCCTTCTCTGCCTGACTTAGTTCGCTCAGGATAACAGCCTCAAGTTCCATCCATGTTGCTACACATGTCCAGATTTCATTCTTTCTCATTGCCATGTAGTATTCCATTGTATAGATAAACCACATCTTCTTGATCCATTCATCAGTTGGTTGACAGTTAGGCTCTTTTCATGTTTTAGCTATTGTTGAGAGTGCTGCTATGAACATTGGGGTCCATGTGCCCCTGTGCATCAGCACTCGTGTATCCCTTGGGTAAATTCCTAGCAGTGCTATTGCTGGGTCATAGGGGAGTTCTGTTGTTCATTTTTTGAGGAACCTCCACACTGTTTTCCAGAGGGGCTGCACCAGTTTACATTCCTACCAACACGGTAGGAGGATGCCCGTTTCTCCACATCCTTGCCAGCATCTAGAGTCCTCTGATTTGCTCATTTTAGCCACTCTGACTGGCGTGAGGTGGTATCTCAGTGTGGTTTTGATTTGTATTTCCCTGATGAGGAGGGATGCTGAGTATCATTTCATGTGTCTGTTGGCCATCTGGATGTCCTCTTTGGAGAAGTGTCTGTTCATATCTTCTGCCCATTTCTTCACTGGATTGTTTGTTTTTCGGGTGTGGAGTATTTGGTGAGTTCCTTATAGATTTTGATTACTAGCCCTTTATCTGACATGTCATTTGCAGCTATCTTTTCCCATTCCATTGGTTGCCTATTAGTTTTATGGATTGTTTCCTTTGCTGTGCAGAAGCCTTTTATCTTGATGAGATCCCAATAGTTCATTTTTGTTCTTGATTCCCTTTGGGGATGTGTCAAGTAAGAAATTGCTGCGGTTGAGGTCAAGGAGGTTGTTTCCTGCTTTGTCCTCTAGGGTTTTGATGGTTTCCTGTCTCACATTCAGGTCCTTTATCCATTTTGAGTTTATTTTTGTGTATGGTGTGAGAAAGTGATCTAGTTTTATTCTTCTGCATTTTGCAGTCCAGTTCTCCCAGCACCATCTGTTAAAGAGGCTATCTTTTTTCCATTGGATACTCTTCCCTGTTTTGTCAAAGATTAGTTGGCTGTACATTTTTGGGTCCAATTCTGAGTTCACTATTCTATTCCATTGGTCTGTGTGTCTGTTTTTGTGCCAATACCATACTGCCTTGATGATGACAGCTTTGTAGTGGAGGCTAAAGTCTGGGATGGTGATGCCTCCTGTTTTGGTTTTCTTCTTCAATATTACTTCGGCTATTCAGGGTCTTTTGTGGTTCCATACAAATTTTAGGATTGTTTGTTCTAGTTTTGAGAAGAATGCTGGTGCAGTTTTGATTGGGATTGCATTGAATGTGTAGATTGCTTTGGGTAGTAATGACATTTTAACTATATTTATTTTTCCAATCCATGAGCATGGAATGTTTTTCCATTTCTTTGTGTATTCTTCAATTTTCTTCATAAGTTTTCCATAGTTTTTATCATACAGATCTCTTATATCTTTAGTTAGGTTTATTCCTAGGTGTTTTATGGGTTTTTGTGCAATTGTGAATGGGATCAGTTTCTTGTTTTCTCTTTCTGCTGTTCTTAAATAGTCAAAATACAGATACAGAGAAACATACACAAAATGCAGAGTTAAGGACTAGAATGAAGTCTGTCACATGATTAAGTATCAGTGACTTCTTTTTTCTCTTTCAACTTTAAGGTTTGGGTAATGCAGGCTGGAGATTTCACAGGAAGATGTGTTTCTGAGCCCGTGTAGTCAAGGAAAGCTTCAAGGAGGAGTAGGTGGAAGGAAGTCAGGGCAGATTCTCACAACCCAATCCCAACTAACTTTTCCCCTCCTCCATCACATCCTGATTGCTTCATCCCACCATCCACCTCTAACCATTAACCTAAATTGAGCATTTCAGTGGCTCATAGGCCCTTTTGCAACTCCATGCCTTTGCACGCACATGCATTTCTTTCTTCTCTGCATTTTATTATTTCCCCAATTATTACAGAATCACAACGTTTTTTGAATAGTGGAGCATTTTCCCCTAAAATAAGTCAGAACTCATGACTCTTGCTTCCCCAGCCTACTTCCCTTTACCAGCCTCCTCAGCTCACCTTGCTCCTGGCCTTTACCTAACAGTCTTTCACCCTTAATCTGCCCCGTCACAGTTTTCTTCACTCTTGTATATAAAAGGAGGTGCTGGTGGTATTTAGAATCTAAGAGTTTGTACCATGAAGTTCAGTCTATTACAAGTGGATTTGAATCCACCATGTTTCATGATTTTCATAGTTGTAAGCATCTAGCCATTCAAGTTGCAACTAATCAGAACAAATCCTGATAAATGTTAAGCATCTGTGGAAGTTTAGTGGATGTAATTTCTTGAGAACAGGGTAAATGCCATCCACTTTTAGGGTGGAATGCATATTTTCAAAAGGTAAAATTAAAAAATAAGTTCTTTAGGGTCTTGGAAAAAAGTGTAGTCAAATAATAGAACTTTTGCATGTCAGACCTGAAAGAGCTTCTTGATTACCATGATTAATGGTGTGGGTGTTATTTCTGATTGCACAAGCCTGAGTAGGAGGCACCTTTCTTGACTGCCTAACAGGTAGAGGCAGTGGAACTCCTGACATGTGTTGCAGGCAATTGCTACATGGGCCACACAGCACCACTAGGAGACAAGATGAGGAGATCTCAGACTCCATTTGGCACCCCATCTAACCCTATGAAAAACCACAGGATCTTGAGTCATATCATTGGTATTTGCTTCAGCCTTTCCCCCACCCCAAGGCTTTGCTTAGGCAGATGTGAATCTCTGAGAAAGCTAGACACTAAGCCTTTTCAAGAAAAGTGCCCACAATCAATTATGCCTGGGTAGTTCCATTTAATATCGCACAGCTTCTCATGCAGTGTGGGATCCAGGGAGTCCACTAATTAACTGGGTGACCTTGGGAAAGTCATAGCCATTGGGCTGAATAATAACCACAACTCCTTCCAACTGTATGTTGCCTGGATCTCCAACCTCACACATATCTCCCAGTTCCCCAAGACACTTTCCTCATTGGCTCCTAGTGGCAAATGCTGCATATTGTGCTTAACAGGCTGTTAAATTATCTTAATTAAAGTGTCAAGGGATAAAAATGGAAGATTACTCAGAGCTGCCACCCTAACCTTTCCCCAGCCAGCTCGAGAAGGCTTTTGCCAAGAAGATTCTGATATGCAATACTTAGTAAGCACTCTATGGGTTAATGCTGAGCCACTGTATTCCATGGTCTTTAGACATGGATGAAATTGAGATATGTAATCTCCTTTTGACTGACTTGCCACAAGCCAGAAAGGGATACCTCCATCAAATTTTTTTAATGTTTTATTTATTTCTGAGAGAGAGAGAGAGAGAGAGAGAGAGAGCCGGAGAGGGTCAGAGAGAGAGAGGGAGACACAGAATCTGAAACAGGCTCCAGGCTCTGAGCTAGCTGTCAGCACAGAGCCCAATGCGGGGCTTGAACCCACGAACTGTGAGATCATGACCTGAGCCAAAGCTGGACGCTTAACTGACTGAGCCACCCAGGCACCCCATTTTTTTTTTAAGAAAAGCAAATCCTCCCCAAATAATTAGTTCAACTGTATTTTTTGTGTGGATTAGTCAGATATCAGGGAAATAGCAGGAACAGGACAAGTTTATAAAGAAAAGATTGACACCACACATTTTCCAAGAGGGAATAATACACCAGGGTAGAAAATGCATGACACCCACTGGCCCAAAATGGAGATGGAATTGGCACATGTCTACAAGATATGGAGTGAATAGCTCTCTGAGAGCTCCTTGCCTAAATCTTCTCAGCCCAGGAGCTCCATGTTGGAAAGTCCACTTGTTTGAGAGAGGGTGTTTAGCCTTGGTTAAGAATACACACTTCAGAGCCAAACAGCCTGGGTGCAAAGCCACAACCTGAGGAGGACCATTCAACATCTCTGTGCCTCAATTTCCTGACCCTGAAATGGTACAAACTAGTGCCTATTTCATAGTATTGTTATGAGTGTTGAATGAGTTAATATATGTAAAAGGCTTAAACCAGGAGCTGACATGCAAGGAGTTCAGGTTGAGTCTCCAAGGTAAGCAGAGATGTCTTAGGAACTTTGTTCAAAATCCAAACAATGCAAGGAAGTGTAATAACATGAGATTATACTGTGTAATAACAGCCATTTAGATCATAACATGAATTAAATCCTTTATCTGTTTGGAGGGGTTCTGGGAAGCCAGATATGAGGTGAGTCAAAAGAACTGATGTAGAAAGAGAGAAGAGGGAAAGCACATGTCTGCCTGATTCCAGGTTTTGCTTGTAAGCCAGTTCTGCCTATTTTTTTTGGTCCATTTTAGCTTCCTTTAACCTTCTGGTTATAGATTAGTTCATTATTTTCTCATCCAACCAGCCCTGGCTTCTCTAATGATGGTTCTTTGAGGCCTTTTCCCTTGACTGGGTAGATATTAAGAGCTACTTTTAACACCTCTACTCTTGTATCTTTTGTCTTAAACAGTCAGGCAGTCAGGGAACATTGTTCAACCAGGGGTCAATGCTGGCTCTTCTGAACATATGAGTTAATGATAAACATCTTTGCTATACTTTTCTCTTTAAAGAAGATCCTCCTAGCAGCAGTTCTCAACCTTAAGCATGCATCAGACTTACCTGGAGCCTTGTTAACACTCAGAAGATTTGGCCCCATGCCAGTTTCGGATTAATTATGGGATGGGCCCCAAGCATCCACATTTCTTTTTTTTCTTAATAGTTTATTGTCAAGTTGGTTTCCATATAACACCCAGTGCTCATCCCCCACAAGTGCCTTCCTCCATGCCCATCACCCCCTTCCCCTCCCCCCCAACCCCTTCAGTCCTCAGTTATGCTAAGCGAAATAAGTCAGGCTGAGAAGGACAGTTACCATATGTTTGCATGTATAGGAGGATTAGGAGGAACTTAACAGAGAGGACCTGAGGGCCATGGGGGAGAAGAAAGGGGGAAATAAGGAGGGAGAGGGAGGGAGGCAAACCATGAGAGACTCCTGAATGTTGAGAAAAAAAGAATCCACATTTCTAACAAGTTTCCAGGTCCTGCTGATGCTGCTGGTTCAGGGGCCATACTTCAAGAACCTCTGCCTCATAGTAGAGTTTGCACCATTAATTGCACATTGGAATGACCCAGATACCTGTATCCCTCTCCAAAGATTCTGACTTCATTGGTTTTGGGTGTGACCTAGGCATTATAATTTATAAAACCAGCACAATACTTTCAGTCATAGAAGGTTAGGACTAAAACTGTTGTGATTTGGTGGGGGGAGGTGAGTAATTTGCTTGTGGGTACCCAAGGTTTCATCTCAAAGGCAGATCATAGAAGGGTGAATAGGAATAGGCTCTTTTTCTTAGCCCCCCTCCAAAAAAATTAAAATAAACCCCAAAAGCTCTTTCTGATGAGGATGACTACATTGGCCTAATAAGCAAAAACATTTTTTCCTGGCTATCTTTTGGGATCCATCCCCAGGAAAAGAAATAGCTGCTATAGTAACGAGAATGCTTGTGTATAGTTAGTTGTGCAGGGGCTGGGTGATGAATAAGTACTGCCATTGGCTTTATAACCCCCATGGCCTTTACTCAGCCATTCAGTATGAGGTGGGGCACCCCTGCTCTGTAGCTATGGAAACAGACGGTCTCATGCCCACCGCTGGCCATGGTAACCATCAAGAAAGAATTGGGGGTTTTGTCCACGCAGAGCAAGAGACTCTGGATCAGCTAGAGGGAAGCTGGGCTATAAAAGTTGTTAATATACTATGGAAAGGGCTGAGAATCATGCCTCTTGTCAGACTCTAGGATAGAGGCTGTGTGAAACAAGAAGTTTAACTAGCTGTGGCCTTTACTTTATTTGATAAAGTGTAGTTTACTTTCTACTTGAGCTTTTTATTGACCATAATAATTCTAATTGAAATAAACATTTTGATTACAGCTCTGTTCCGCAACTGCTTAATAGGGAACTAAAATAACTTTCAATAATCATTTTGTCCAAATGGGATTCATTTAGCCTGACAGTTATTCCAGGCATTTATTGGCATGCAGCAGGCTGGGAGTGTTTCCGAGCATAATTACGGGAACATTTTACACCGGGGTTAACCTTACCAAAATGACAGACTGAAAAGTGGTGTAAAGGAGCAAATAAAACCCATAATCTGCCATAGAAACTCATAAATGAATCCCCTTTCTCTACTGTTTCTGATGCCCAGGGCTCTAGTTAAAATTAAAAGGAGTTTTCTTTTGAAACTGACAGTCTGGCTGCAGGAGCACACTTTAATGAGGGTACACTTCAAACCTGGTGCTTCTGGGCAAAAGGGAATTTTATAGCCACTCAGAATTCTGTGGGTTCACCAGGGGGTGGAGACCGGGCCATAAGGTGGCCTGGGGGAGATACACTTTCTGTCCAGCAAAGGTTTCAGGCTTTATCCCTTAGCCAAAAGGAAGGAGGAAGAATGTTCCCTGTCTTGTCTTCTTAGGGGATTAAGGAGACTGAGAGGCCAGACTTCTTGGGGGCATCAGCCCTTTTCTTCAAAGCCCTTCCAAAGCAGAGCTACCTGGTGTGGACCATATCTTCTTTCCTGGAAACCTTCTCTACTCTGCCTCCTTTCCCAACCACCTAAGATCTTTGCCGAGTAAAACTGGAAATGAACATCCTCATAGATGGACTAACAGAAGAGGCCATTGTGGCTTCTCAAGTGGACATTGAATTATCCCTGTCACAGCTGAGGTGAATCTGATTGTTCAGTGTTGTTAGCAGGGCTGTGTTCAGTCCACTGTGCAGTCAAGATGGGGAACAGCAATGATTTGGGACCTTGTGAAGGGCTCAAGGCTCATCTGGATGAATGAGGATTGGGTGAAATCCTTTGATGGGTCCAGTTGCAATGTAATTTAAACAATTCATTATTATCATGATGGGTACTACTTCCTTATGTCAAATTCTTTGAAGTTGTTTGAAAACTGGAAACCTACCTGGCTGCAAATAAATGTTCTTGAGTGATATAGTGATTCAACAAGGTTTGGTGAGGCAACAGAAACTGGCTGCACTTGCTCTGTGTTGGTTCACTGGGACCAGTTGCTACTTTAAGAACATCCTTGGGGCGCCTGGGTGGCTTAGTCGGTTAAGCGTCCGACTTTCGCTTAGGTCATGATCTCGTGGTTCGTGGGTTTGAGCCCCGCGTAGGGCTCTGTGCTGACTGCCAGCTCAGAGCCTGGAGCCTATTTCAGAGTCTGTATCTCCCTCTCTCTCTGTCCCTCCCCTGCTCACGCTCTCTGTCTCTCTCTCTCTATCCTAGAAATAAAAAAATTAAAAAAAATAAAAAGAACATCCTCTGTTGCTCCAGCTAAAAGGGAAGAGGAGGAACTTTGGTGATTGTCTGGACAACAGTTGCTATCTGCAAACAGCCCCCATGATCACACACTCTAGGGTGAGGCTTTGTCCTAAGGGTGCTCAGGTTCACCTGGAGTGCTTCAAATTCAGTAGGAATCCATATGTGAAGACACTTCTATGTTTCTGGGCATGTCAGCTACCCAACCAATGCACCTTGCTTTGTTCTTTGAACAAGTTTAGGGTTTTCAGTTATTCACAACCCAAGTAACCCAACTAATAAATGGACATTTGGTGTTATTCTCCTGAAGTCAGGTAAAATAATAAGGTAAATATGCATACCTGGATCGGGAAGCTGGAAAGAACACTGTGAACCTCCTCAAAGGCACAGCCTGATCCATTACGACTCTGGTTTAAGTAAATTTTATATGCTTCAACTCCCATACAAATAAAAATAGGATCTATTAAGTGTTGCCAAAAGTGGTTAAGCCACTTAAAGGAAGCATTGCCACAGAGCAGACACTAAATGCTTTATAGGAGTCACCTGGATGGTTTTGCTTGTGGTGGGAAATAAAAGATTACCATCCTTAACTGTTCTTAGGACTAGCTACAAGCATTTGTGCTTTGTAAACTTGAATGCAAAATCACCCTTTGTTTATATAACAGCCTTTCCTTGTTGTATTAGAAGTTGTCAGGGAACATATATATTTTTTTTAACTCCAAACTTTAATTTTTTATATAAGCCTTTGGAGGCTATGCTTCCCGTAATCCCTGTGCAACACTTCCCTGACCCCACCCCAAAGCAAAACGTCAGGCCTTCATACTATAGATGAGAACATTAAAACAGCACATTCTCTCTAGGGGAATGGGTAGATAGATCATGATGAAGACATTGCTTTCCACCTGCAAAACCAAGGCTATATTTTGTTTATGTTGTTCTAATTAGAAATTGTGTCTTTCTTGGGTAATTTCCTTGTCTACCTCCCTTTGTGAACACAAATTTGACAGAACTAGGGCAGACAGAAAACAGAGGAGTTTATTACCACCAACATTTATAGGAACACATCTTTTACAGGAAAGATCATGTCCATATGTTTATAGAGACCCAAAGGTGTAGGGAAGTCCATTGGGAGAAGAAGGAGAATCTTATTCTAAACTGTGTAGAAAATCAAATGGATAAAAATTGCAAAATAAAATTTCAGTTCTAGAGTTTTAGGACAGAAGTGACTTTTGTGATTTAAAAAAATTATAATGTAGCAACTCTGTGCCTTTGTGGAAACTGGAATACCTCTGTGAGTATAAAAACTTTTGACTTTCATGGTTGCAACTGTGGTGGATAAGAACTGCTTTAGTTTTAATTCTCTCTTTCTTTTTAAATTTTTTAATGTTTGAGAAAGAAACAGTGTGTGGACAGGGGAGGGGCAGAGACAGAGGGAGACACAGAATCAGAAGCAGGCTCCAGGCTCTGAGCTGTCAGCACAGAGCCCACTGCGGGGCTCAAACCCATGGGCCATGAGATCATGACCCGAGCCAAAGTTGGACACTCAACTGACTAAACCACCCAGGTGCCCCTCAGTGTTTTCTTTTTTATGGTCCTTTGATTTTAAGAAGAGAACAATGAACACCATTCCATTTTCAGCAGAAATGCGATGAGAAGAACCAGTGTTCACTGGTGTCTCGGGACCAGCTGCGAATGGCCAGATAGAATTCAGTTTCAAGCAATGCTCTTTGCTGAGTGAATTCTTGTCTTTGTTCTCCCTGTTTACTGGGGACCTTTTGTTCCCATCTTGCTTAGGGCCCATCTCAGTGGTTTTCATTATCTGGATCCTCCTTGATTCCTACCTCTGTTTGTTTCTATTATGAATTGAATTATATCTCTCCAAAATTCATATTCTGAAGTCCTGCCCCCCACTGCCTCAAAAGGTGACTGGTTTTGATGACAGGGTTTTTGTAGATGTAATAGTTAAGATGAAATCATACTGGAGTAGGGTGGGCCCCTAATCCAATATAACTAGTGTCTTTTTTTTTTTTTTTTTTTTTTTTTAAGTGAGAGAGCATGAGCAGGGGAAGAGTAGAGGGGGACAGAGAGAGAGAAACTCTTAAGTACGCTCCACATTCAGTGAGGTTCCCCATGCAGGGCTTAATCCCATGACTCTGGGATCATGACCTGAGCCGAAATCAAGAGTCAGATGCTCAACTGATGAGCCACCCAAGTGCTCCAACTAGTATCCCTGTAAAAAGGGGAAATTCAGACAAAGACACAGGGAGACACCATGTGAAGATCAGAGTTATGCTGCTGTAAACCAAAAAATTCCCATAAATGAGGAGAGAGGCCTGGAACAGATTCTTCTCTAGAGACTTCCAAGGGAGCATGGCCCTTGATCTTGGACTTCTTGTCTTCATAACTGCAACACAATACATTTCTGTTGTTTGAGTCACCTAGTGTGTGGCACTTTGTTGGGAAGCTCTAGCGAACTGATAGTCTCTCATTATCATCACTGCTACACACACACACACACACACACACACACACACACTCCAAGCTCTAGTTTTCCTTTGTTTCGTTCTATCAGGACCTTAATGGTGACTGCTTCCTTGTGTAGAGACTACAGATCTCTAAGGTGTAACTAGACTACTGTCGGTGAAGAATCCACATCATGTTCTTTCCAAATCCATACCTGAAGAATGTAAACCAAATGAACCCCCACTTACTGGAAACAGCTACCCTCAATGCAAACTAATCCTGCCTCAAGGGAAGCCAGCAGCTTCTACAAGGCAGACCTAGGAAAGTCTTGTGTTTCTCTTCCCGGAACATGTTTGCATTTGAGCAGGTCTTTCAGTGTTTCAAACTGAAGAAGTCAATAATGTAGGTATTTCTGGTTTTGTGAGAGGCTGGTTAGCGGTAGGGAGTTGGATTTGGGGAGAGGGAGGCCAGTTTTCAGTGGGACTGAGAGTAAAACAGCTGAGGTTGGGAGTAAAGGAAATCCTTTCCCACACCACTAGCAAGTCACCTTGTGCACTTGGTAGCTCAAGGCTGTCCCTCTGCTGATGGCCCATTCTGTCCACATGGCTTGCCTCAAACCCCAGCCTGCTCATGGAAAGTTCTGCAGCAGGCACAGCTTTCTACAGCTTCCTTTCCTTTCACCCCAGAAGCGTTTCCTCAAAACCTCTGCCTTCACTGACTGGGGACACAATCTCAGCCTGTGTATTACTGTTCTCAAATACGTTGTTCAAACCCAAGAGTACTCACAGGCCCCTCTGAAACCCTGGCGTTAAGGGTGGATGGGAATCAAGAGGGAACACATTTTGCTCACAACAGCACTTTGAGGGGCTCATGCCCAGTGAGTGACATTTGTCCCTGGGAGTAAACTCTAAATTACATCACAAATGAACATTTTAAAATTAAAGCTGGCATTTCTGACCTGCCTGCTAGCAGCCACGATCACGCTGAAAAGTGACATCATTTATGACACTGGCAGTTAAGAAGCCCAGGGTCTGAGGTCGTAAAACAGTTTCCAGGCCTGATTTAATATCGATTTTGCTGTCAGGCTAACTTTACTTTAATATTTAAACAAATGTTTAATGTTTAAACAGTTTGATTTTTCCCTTTTCATTTTTGTGTAGCGTTAACCCAGTGTTATCTATGCTGTAACAATTTCCCCTTGGGCCAGCTTCCATATTATGCTGCCCTATCTTTAGCAATATTCTGATTTATCATCCCAACATCTATCACAAATCTAAACCTTTCTTTTCTTTTGAAATGGAATGACTGTCCTGTTACCCTATGTATATAATTCCTGTTGTATGAGTGTCATGGTGTTGTATTGTTATAGTATTGGGAGTTGTTAGATCCATGGAGACAAAGGCCTTCCTGTAAAGAGAAGATAATTTCTCATCTGAAGAATTAGACTGTTCATAGTGTGTGGCCACTAGCTTTGGAACAGGCACATTTGACCTAAAAGAAGGAACTGAGAGGGCATGCTCAAAGGGGTCTGTAGTTTGGGACTAATGCAATCCCTTATTATTTCATAAATTAGTAGTAAAGAAGGAACAGCTTTTATTTGGTTTCAATTGTGTGCTAAAGTCATTGACAAGGAATTTTTGACCATACTTGGTTCACATAATTATAATGGAAGCTCCTTATATCTGGGACAAGATGGTGATAACAGTGGAAATCACAATGTGTGAATTTCAAGAAGAAAGTAAAATTCGTGAAATAACACTGTGGGGAGCTACTTTCCAGTTGTCCTTCCTTCCAGTGCTAAGTCCAGACCAACTAATAAATCACCTAGCAAAACCCGGCTAGAATGGAATAAAACAGCTAAGTTATGATATGTGTAGGGCAAAGGGGACAGTATTTTGTTTTAATAGGGAGGCCTTTTCCCCTTGCATTCTTAACTTAGACATCCTGTCTATTTCTTCTGGGGTTTTCAGAATTTCCCCATTTCTCTTGCTGCAGAGATAAAATGGCAGCCAATTTATGAACTGTGTACCATGGGGATTATAAATCTCTCATTTGTCTGCTCTCATTTCTATCTGATGTATTTTTTTCAAAACAATAGCCTGAATTCTGATTTTTAAAATATCATCTGACCAGAGACCAACCTCGCCATTCCAAGAACCAAATGGGCTTTCTGTTGTCTAAGATACTCTTAATTAGTCTGTCTCACCTAGTTTTAGCTCACATGCATTATAAATATATAAGGGAATTATGTGGCTTTTGAATAACCCCCTGAATTACAATTATTCATCTTTCTGAGTGCTCTATATAGAACTACCAAATCCCAAACCACCAAATCTAAAGATGCTTTATTTGTTAGAAAAATAGGAGAATTGGTTTAGGGAAGCTAGTCTTGACCTCTAATTCAGTTTCTCGTGTGCTAACCCCTGGGGATCCCTGTGCCTCATCATTGATGTTAGGGAGTTATTTCTGCCTCTTTGTAGAAGTAAAGGTAATGTTTATAGCCTATTATGTCAGTCTGCCAAAAAGATTCTTGATTTTATAAGGCAGAAGCAAAGATACAGTCTGACCTTCTGTCAAATGGACCAAGTCGTGTGTGTGTGTGTGTGTGTGTGTGTGTGTGTTTGTGTGAGTGTGTGCGTGAGAGAGAAGGACAGGGATAGGAGGAGGAGACTGTTTACGCTAGACCACACAACAGTATCTTCCTTTTTTCTGTGGCTTTCAAAAGGCCATTTAAAGAATAGTCTGGAACTACCCACAGAACCACTTGGTATGAGAGAGGTTCTTATTAAAAATGCAGATCCTTAGACCCTTCTCCCATACCTAATGAGTCAGAATTCTTGGCTGTGCAGCCTACACAATACTTGTAAAGTGGGATCTAAGATCCACTGCAATCAATCATATCCCATCCACCCAGGGTAAGTGAAAAAGAAAGCAATGACTCCTGATGTGGTGATAAATACAAGGAAACATGGAGAGGGGGAAAAAGTAACTTATGACCAACATGACTGGCAAACACAATCACAAAGATCAGTGAGAAACAGAACAATACTGAGCAGTGTACTTTAGACTGGGATTCATGGCCAACCTTGTTCACCAAGTGGTCTCCCATTTTTCAGTGTGACCAGGGTCTCCCACATAATTTGTAAATCAGAGGAATATGATTCCCCCTTTAACAGACCCCAGCCCTTCACACAGTTTTTCTAATTGGGTTTCCATCTTAAGAAGTGTCAACTGCTGCCTCTTCTGCCTGGAGAACTGCTTTATGTTAGTTCCTTTGCCAGAAGGGTGGCAACAGGCAATGGCATCATCGTGGCCCAATGGGTAGTGTTGGGAATGCCCACTGTGTTTACCTGTTGCCAACCCAGAATGGACCAGCTGAAGCTAAGTGTACAGGGAAAATGAAAAGGAGCAGTTGGGTGAGGACTAGTTGGAAAGGAAGAAGAACAGTGTGGGAGAAGACATGAAGTTGAAAGCAGATTCCTGCTTTGCAGTGTATTACCTACTAATTTACATGTCTACCCAGCCTTCAAGAATTTACTTGCTTGGGAGAGAGATGGCCAAGGCATGGATGGCAAATGATGGGGTGAAGTGAGGGCATCCCCAGTGAAGGAATGCATTCTCTCCCATCTGATCAGGCAAATGTAACCTTGCCCTCAACTCATACCCCTTCTCAAAAGTAAAAATAATAATACCTTGGCTAATGCTGTTTGTCAGAGACAGTCCTAGTTCTGAGCACTGATTGATGACAGGCTGGCATTTACTGGTGGTAATAAGGCTTCGAGAGATGGCCAAGCAAGTGAAAGTAAAGGTGTAATGATTGAATTATATATTCTCTTTCTGTGATTGAAAATAATATCAGACAACTGACTCCAGTGCCAGACAGATTACATAAGCACACGTTAAGTGGTAGAATAAAAATGAGTGATTTTCCTCCTTGACTTAAATACAGCACTAAGTAGTGTGCCCTTGAATTCAGCAGAAAGCAATTTCCTCCTCCCCAGTAACAGCTAGGGGGCATTGCAAATGCAAATTGAGTTAGCTTTGCATTTTTAATATTCCACATATCCATAATTCACTGCTGAGATTTTAGAGATGTTATTGCTACTACTTGGGCACATTTAAATTATTTTGCACCTCTGAACTTTTGCATTAACTTTAACATTGGCGCTTAAGATATATGTTCTAATCTATAGGGAGGTCTGTGCTTAAAGAAACTCTAGTCATTGTGGCTGGGGGTTCACAACAGTATAGGACAGATTGTCATTTAGCTTGTCATGGTCTCTTTCAAGGGAAAGTGTGTTGAAATAATTCCTGTCTAATAGGAAGAGATAAAAACCTCAATCACTATATTACCATGTGTGGCCATCTCTTGAAAGAACATAGGTACTGAAGATGTCACCCAGAGCAGTGACATTAAGAAGCAGCTTACAGACTCATTGTGCAATGAGAATTTCCTCAGCTGGTGATCAATAGTAACCTAATTCTTTTTTGAAAACCTGCTTTCAGAAGGTGTAACACGATTAAGCTTACCTTGTTGGGAGTGGATGAGACCAGAGATTATCGAGAAATGAGGAACCAACATGGCTCTTGCTGTGTTTTATGAAAGACAATAGTCTTATATCCCAACAATGTAGGATCATTCTTGACCTCAGGGCAGTTGTTAAGTAACTAGTAGAGGCCAAGTCTGTGAATCTTGCTAAATTCTCATTTGAAAAATAAAGCTGATATATACACCCTTCTTTCCTGATTCCATTAGGTGTGTTCTTTTTTTTTTTCCTTAGGAGAGAGAGAGAAAGAGCACTAGTAGGGGAGAGAGAGAGAGAGAGAGAGAGAATCGCAAACAGACTCCATGCTGTCAATGCATAGCTCAATGTGGAGCTCAAACCTACATACTATGAAATCATGACCTGAGCTGAAATCAAGACTCAGTACTTAACTGAATGAACCATCCAGGTGTCCCTAGGTGTGTCATTCATTATGAAGCACCTGGTATGAGGTGTGGCAGAGGCCAGGTAGCTACAGAGATGGGTCTATACCCACAGGAGAAACTGACAGAGGGGAAAGAGTACTTCCAGAGAAGTAAGTGATATTTCCTCTTTTTTCTTCCTTCAGTCCTTTCTTCCAACCTGAGTTTAGGAAATAGGTTAAAGTTCTAGAGAAAAATAACAAGTTAACACATGCCTGGGGCACCTGGGTGGCTCAGTTGGCTGAGCGTCCAACTTCAGCTCAGGTCATGATCTCATAATTCGTGGGTTCAAGCCCCACATCGGGCTCTGTGATGATAGCTAGCTTGGAGCCTGGAGCCTGCTTCAGATTCTGTGTCTCCCTCTCTCTCTGACCCTCCCCTGCTCATGCTGACTCTCTCTCTCTCTCTCTCAGAAATAAATAAAACATTAAAAAAAACAAAACAAAAAAGAAGTTAACACATGCCCTAACAGCCAAGAAGGAATCCTACACAATCTGGACTAAGGGAAGCCTAATTCCCTTGTTTTTCTCCAATATAATATTTAAATTTTAGAGTAAAGTGCCAAATTAAAGAGTAAAGTGTCAAATTAAAGATCAACTGTCACTAAGTTAGACTTATCAGGCATGAGCATTCTGAATTATAGATTTAAAAAACATCACTTCCGGGCCTAGTCATGAAGGGCACACATGTCCAATAAATTTTGATGAATATCCAATTCTGTTTAGAATGAATTATAAAAGGGAATGTCAGTTAGATTAAATCTACCACCCCCGTCCTCCCCATTTCCTTTTCTACCAAACACACATAACCTGTTTGCAAACCCTGTGGGATCCAGTTTACACTGAGAAACTTAACCAAAAGATATTTACCACGAATTCTGTGATTCTTCTAAAGAGCTCGCCAATTCCCTATTTCTCCAGTCCTCTGTTTGGGGGTAATGGGGGACTTCTCTGGAATGGGGACAATGAGGGAATTTTCTCCTCCATGTCTCTCATTGTTGGGACCCTTTGGGGCTTGTGCCCAGATTGCCCGGACCTCTAGGAATTCACAAGTCACCCAGAAGTCTTTAGATCTTTTCAGTTCTGCACTCTTTTCCTTGCTGACCAACCTAAAAGAGCAAAGCCAAACCAAACGAAACCAAACCCAAAATCAAAACCAAAACAACCAAACAAAAAATAGTACATCATCTATTATTTTGAAAGGTGTAAGTGCCATGGCAAAAGTAGAGCAGAGTAACAGCATCTAAAATGGAGGGTTGTACATTCAACTAGTGTGGTCAGTTTTGCTTGTTTGAGAAGGAAATGTCTGGGCAAAGACTTGAAGGAAGGGAATGTTAGCCCTTGAGTGTCTTGGAATAGAGCATTCTAAGTGGAGAGAACAGCCAGGGCCAAGGCCCCCAGCTGGGTCAAGTCAAGGAATGGCAAGGAAGCAAATGTGGCTGGAGCTGATAGAAGAAGGAAGAAAATGGTAGGGCATGTGGGCAGACCTGATAGGCTCTTGAGGCCATTGCAAAGACTTGGGTCCTTATAATATTTATTTTCTGCTTTTCTTCAATGACACATTGTACCAAACATTCGGTCCTTAAGGAACCTGCTTTATCTATTATATTCAAATTATTTCTAACTAGCATATAAATTGTATATAAAAGTCATTTTCAGACGACTCCAAGAGTTTGTTCTTTTTAGCAGTTTAAATATCTTTTACATAATATTCTTTGTACCCTTAGTTATTTGGCAGCCTTGAGACTGCTGTAACCCAATGCTCATCCCAATGTTTTGGGATACACCAATCCAATTTATACAGTGCCTGTCTAAATTCACAAATTCTGTACTGGTGCATTTTCTTCTGCAGGTAGTATTATAGATAAGACAGAATTTGGTTCTTACCATAAGGTTAATAAGATACAGAAACCTAACAAGAATTGCCTACTAATTATTTGGCATGCTCAAGTTAGCATTTAAATTTTTATTTGCAGTAAGAAGAGAAAGGAAATAGTTTTACTTAAAAAGTAGTTTAGAGGGGTGCCTGAGTGGCTCAGTCAGCTAAGCGTCTGACTTCAGCTCAGGTCATGATCTCAGTTTGTGGGTTCAAGCCCTGTGTCGGGCTCTGTGCTGACAGCTCAGAGCCTGGAGCTTGCTTCTGATTCTGTGTCTCCCTCTCTCTCTCTCCTCTCTCCTGCTTGCCCTCTGTCTCTGTATCTCTCTCTCAAAAATATTTAAAAGATTAAAAAAATAAAATCTGGATTCTCATATGTACTTTTAAAAAAGTAGTTTAGAGGGAGATAATATTGTTTTATTTTAAAATATAATTGATGATGATTAGTAAGAAAAATCACAACTTCATTGGAAGACACAAGTCCTGAGCTCTTGGAAATAGCTAGAGTTTAAACAATATATTGTTCATATATACTTTATAATATGCTTTCACACATGTGATCTCACTGGATCCTTATAACTGTAAATGAGTGGGACAACTGTTGTTATTCCCCGTTTTCAAAGAGAGGTTAAAGGATTTATCTAAGGTCAGATGGGAATGGACAGAGGCAGATCTTGAACCTAAGTCTTCTGACCTCAAAAGCAGGTCCCCCTGATGACCCACTGTTATCCATATGAATACGAGCTTCATTAAGAGTGGACAACACAGCTCTAAATTAGATTCAAATACCAGATTTTGTGGCACAGGCTGTAAATGTGGTATAGAAATACAGAAAAAGAAAACATTCTTGGTACAAGTGGACTCCTGGAAGAAGGGATGAGCACTGCACCTTGAAGCAAGTGTGTGTGAGAGCTGGTGGAGCAAAGGGGGAAAGCAAAGGCAAGCTCACTGTGAGAAAGACTCAGGTCACCAAACACTCCTCCGAGGATACTCGGGGAGGAGAGCTTGTCAGTGGCATCCCTATCTTCCCTGCTAGGAACCTGCCGAAGTGCCGGGCGGTGGCTTCTACAGCAGTAAGGTCACCCGGTCCACTCATCCTCCTATGCAGGGGCAAGAACTGAGTCCTACTAAATTACAACAGAAAAGAAGCTGCCTCTTTTTCTCTTCCCCCCAACTTCTATACCCCCTTGGACACAGTAATCCTTTCTCTGACTCTTAGGGGAAAACTGCTGGCTTAGGCTGATTCATAGCACCTGGATACAGGTAGCCACAGACAAAATCAAAGAAAAGTGAGACCCAGGATTTTTTCCCTGGTGTGGGAATGCATGAGTTGTATTCTCCCAGGGAAGCTGAACACCTGTACTAAGACTGTAGTTTGCGTAGGCTGGCCTCACCTCCTTCTCATTCTGTGCCGCTAGTTGACCACGGAGTCCCTGGTTCTCTTGCTCCCTGCTTCTCCAGTATGAGCAGAGTCCATACCTCCCACAGCCAGAAGTGCAGTACATTCTGGTTTTTAAGGTGGCCAAACAATATAGAGGACAAAGCAATGTTTTGAAAGTTAAAAAAAAATTGTTTGTATGTTGAAAGTGTTCACTTTCATGAATCATTTCCCATGGCCTGGAGAGAATCTCTCTTTCCTCAAAAGCCTTTCTATATGTGTTTGCATTCAGTTAATAGTCACTTCCATTTCTCTGCCTAGTAATTTGCCAAACTGGATCCACTGGGATCTTTCCATCCTTTTCCATAACCTAAGTTTTCAAAGTTCTACTCCTTCACATTCTTAATGCTTATTTTTGAGAGAGACAGAGAGAGAGGAGAGATAGGGAGAGAGAGAACATGAGCAGGGGAGGGGCAGAGAGAGGGGCACAGTGGATCTGAAGAGGTTCTGTGCTAACAGCAGCAAGGCCGACGTGGGGCTTGAACTCACGAACCATGATATCTCAACTAAAGTCGGATGCTTCACTAACTAAGCCACCCAGGTGCCCATCCTTCACATTTTTCAATTAACCTACATCTTATTTGGAGACCCACGCTCTAAAAATGTAGTTTTACAGGCAGAGCTGCCAGGAGAGCCTCTTACTTTTGCAGCCTGTCACACTGCTCTTGTTGTCCAGCTCTGGATCTTAATCCCTATGATCCCGTTCAAGGCAGCTTTGAGCACCCTAAGGCCTCCTCTGCATTTTGCCAGAGGGTGCTGGGTCCAGTATCGCCCTGAGGAGAAGAATAGGGCCTCTGTGAAGCCAGAGAGAGAAGCAGTTTGACTGATGCAAGGGGCTGGTGGGGAAGGCAGAGTTGGGTGGCAGGGGGAATGGCTGCTTAAAGGATACAGGGTTTCTTTTTGGGGTAATGGCAATGTTTTGGAGCTAGATAGTGGTAATGGTTGTATGACCCTGTGACTGTACTATTGCTACAGCTGGAAATGCTACTGAACTGTATACTTTGAAATGTTCAAAATCATGAATTTTATATTATTTGGACTTTATCATCATCATAAAAACGAAGAAGAGAGCGTCCCTCTGGATTCAGAAAGTACTGGATACCAATTCCAGCTCCATTCCTCATGAGCAGGGCCTCTGGGCTGATATAACAATGGCAAAGCCTCCATTTCTTTAGCTGCAAAATGGGATGAATAATTCCATCTGCCAGGAGAATTGCTCTGAAGATAAATGAGATGGTGTATGTAGAGCGCTCAGTACTTATATTTATGTTACAGATGTCTTTCTCTGTCATCCAGGAAAAGAGATTATAATGTGGATGTTAGGATGGAGGCTTCCCCCTGTTCTAAGACAGATTGTGTTCAGGACCCAAATTTCGTGGGTGGAAGAAAATCAGAGGCACACCCCTGGCTATTTCCTGGTACCTGCGTCTTCACTAGATGTGTCTGTTTTGACCTGGAAGCTGAACTATTTTTATTTTATTTATTTATTTATTTATTTACTTATTTGCAAGCAACCCACTTGTACCAAGTATCTTGTGATTCTTCTAGATATCACTGATGATTGGGAGGTGTTTACAGAGGGACTCACGTGGCATAATAGGAAGAATTGACCATGCTGTTCCTTTCTGTCTTTTCTAAACTTTTCCCTTTTTCCTTTTGGAGCCTTTCCTTCCCCCCGTTAAAGCTCCCCATCCTCCACTTTTCCCTTCTAATATTTGGAGTCATGCCCTCCTTTCTCTGAAGCTTCATGTTCCTAGACTCCAATTGTACCCCCAAGAACTTCTCAAACTTTTTTTTTTTAACCTGGAATGGATGAATCTCTTAGGACAGTACTGAGAGGTGATGTTCTCTACCACCTACCAGAATTTCAGTGAGCTCTTTGGCATGTTTAATTTGCAGTCAACCAGCACTGAGTCCTAGGTGAAGAGTTAGTGCTGCCTGGTGCTTCCCAGCATGTGATCAGCCAAAAAGGCAGAATTAACAAGTTTTTCCTAAGGTCATGCTGTATCTAGTATTCCTTAGTATAAAGGCTGCCACTGTATGACACCATGTCTATGTTCTCCATTCCTTCAGCAAATACAGCCAATGACAGGCCATGAGGACTGCTTATTGAATTGAAGGCTGTATTTCAACCCATACTGGCTCTCCACTTGACTCTCTTCAGCAGTGAACAACCTCTCCAACAGTTCATGGTGGCCCTGTAACCAGGTATATGTTATCTTTAAGTAAAACTTGACCAGTAGTCCTTTATCCCACATTCTGTCCTCCAATGATTAACTGAATTATTAGTTTAAAAAAATCAAAACAGTGATTGCAATAAAAAATAGCATCTTCATAAACAAATCTGTTTAATCTACAAACTATTCAGAGAGATAATCTTAAAGTGATAACATACTTTTTTTAAAAAAAAAAAATAAGGTCCTGCTATTATTCATTACATTAAAGGTTATTGTTCTAATGAATTGCTCATGATAGGAAAAAATAAGTTTTACCTTCTGTTCTAATTGGTGAGTGATATGTGAACTAATCAGAAACCTGTGCCATGGCCTCCATTAAGGCACCAGATGTATTTGGCTGAGGAGAGATTTGTTGAATAGCTTCAACCTTTAAGTGCAGAGGATAAATGGATGGTGACATCATTATACCTTGACAAATAGAAATTATATCAGGCCCCCTTTTCCCTTTTCATTACTAAGGATGATTTATTTCTGTGGCTTTCAATTCATAAACCTATGGATTGTCTGTAAAGTTAAAAACCTTTTAAATTTGTAACATGCAATAGAGATGGTTAATAGCATTCATGAACCACACTATATAATGTTATTGGAGCTATTTTCTCAGTAAAGGTGCATTATAAACAGATGCTGGGAATTTACAGCAAAGAAATCTGTGAGCCTCATATGCCTCTTATTTCCCAGCCAACCGCATTGCTAAGTTATCATAAATGACATGACACGTGACCCTGTTACATTTCATCTTCATCAAATGCCAAATGATATAGGAAGGGCTTGGAATGAAAACTTAGAGTCAATAGAATTGTTTGTATCATGCAAACTAAGTGCAGACTCTCCCATAACCTTTGTTCTCCCAGTAAATCCTGTGTTTGCTGTTGTACTTGATTGTTTTGAGATTATACTCCCTGTAATGCCTGGGGATTTCCATGAAATTTTGTTATTATCCAAGATTACATCTCCTCTCACTCACTGAGGCCTGTGAATTTGAAATCCTGAAAAGGGGAGGGTACATGTGCTTGGATAATCTATTCTCTGTTCTAGATTATAATGACAAAATAAATCCTGGATGCTTAAGGGATGAGATTTGAATGGATTACAATAGGAGGTAAAAACAAGGTAGATTTGCTTATGTGGGATCTGTATCAGGAACTATATGGTTGTATGAAAAGGGGAGGGGTGTCTGTGTTTGTGTGTGTGTGTATGTATCTGTATGTCTGTGTGTGTGTAAAATGGGTGGTGGGTAGAGGGTAGGGAGAAAGATAAATATGAAGAATAAATTAGGGGTAACACAAGTAAAAGAGAGACTGGAAGATGATATTCTTTTTTTAAGTTATAGTTGAATACAATGTTACATTAGTTTCAAGTATACAACATTAGTAATTTGACAAATCTATACGTTATGCTGTGCTCACCACAAGTGTAGCCACCACCTGTCACCATACAATGTTATCACAATTCCATTGATCATATATATTCCCTATGTTGTACCTTTCATCCCTGTGACATACTCATTTCATTACTGGAAGACTGTATCTCCTATTCCCCTTCACCCATTTTGTTCACCACCCCCACTCCTCCCTTCTGGGAACCATCCATTTGTTCTCTGTGTTTATGGGTCTGTTTCTGCTTTTAATTTGTTTGTTTATTCATATGTTTTTCTAAAAAAATTTTTAATGTTTCATTTATTTCTGAGAGAGAGAGGGAGAGAGAGAGAACGTGAGCAGGAGAGGGTCAGAGAGAGAGGGGGACACAGAATCCGAAACAGGCTCCAGGCTCTGAGCTAGCTGTCAGCACAGAGCCGGACGTGGGGCTTGAACCCACGAACTATGAGATCATGACCTGAGCTGAAGTCGAACGCTTAACCGACTGAGCCACCCAGACGCCCCTCATATGTTTTGTTTTTTTAGATTCCACATATAAGTGAAATCATATGTATTTGTCTTTCTATGACTTATTTCACTTAGCATAATATCCTCTGGTCCACCATCTCGCTGCAAATGGCTCATTGGAAGTTGACGCTCTTACCATGAAGTATTTTGCATGGAGGATGGAAGGAAATGAGAATAAGACTAGCTACCTTGGGAAATAGATGAAGAAGAAAATACACCAGAAGGAATAAAGACAGTAGGCAATGAGGAGCACATGTGGTTTATCCCCTTGGCTCTAAAGGGAAGATAGGTGCATAAGGAAAGCTGAGCCTGGGAAGCAGTGAGCTTCCTCATAAGTAGCACATAGAGGGCTTCATAGAACTTTTGTGAAACTGAATATAATGTAAAGCTGTGATAGTATCTCAGGGCCAAAGGAGTTCACAGCAGAACTGCAGCAGCAATGACATGTCCTTACTGCTACACATTTCCAAGTGTTTTGTTGGAGAACCCCCTACAAGACCGACAGATCTCCCCGTGAACCCAATGGCCAAATTGCTGTCACCGAGTAAATGTGATTATGTTGTAAGTAAAGGCCTGTGAGCTAACCTGTCATGCCGCTGACATCCTCCTGGTAAGCAGCCCAAACCTGCTGACACAAGGCTGTTCCTAACAGAGAAATTGTCAGCCCCAATGTTTCTTGTGCCTTATATCACAGGCCGATGTGTCTGAGGGGATACCTCTCCAATTAGTACCAGTGCTATTTGGCATTTACAGTGCACATTTCATTTTTCAAACATCTTATAATCCTATGCTGTGTTTACTCCACATCCCTTCCCCTCCCTGTTCCTGCCCCCATGTGTCTTAGGCTACAGCAATGCTTTTACTCTTTGCAGTATCCTTCACATGACCTCAGTGCTTATTTGACCGTAGCATCCAGTTTTGACTCTAAAATTTAAAAGAACTCAGAATGGATGCAGGATAGCAACACGAATAATCAGAAGGTTAGAAAATAGGACCAGGGATAAAAGGTTAAAGAAATTGAGATTATTTAGCTTTGAGAAGAGAATAATGATGGGTGCCTTAATAATGTTCAACAGAGTCTGTAAGTGCTGTTTTCTGGGAGGTTTTTATTTAAAAAAATCTAAACCATCCCATACACACTCACTTGGCCCATGATCTCTTGGCTTTTTTTCCCCCATAGGAAATGACTTTAAGTATTGTTCTGTCAATACTTATTTTCACTTATTTTGGGAGAGAAAAGAGAGTAGGAATTGAAGAGGATGAGGTAAAGGGAAGGCAATTCCATTCCACATTCCAAAACCCTTGGGAGCAGACCTGAAGTAGCAAAACAGGAAAAGAACTCCATTCATGTGGAGTTGGGGTTGGGCTCATAGAATATCTAAGTCCCCAAAATAAAGTCACCTCATTTATTTCATTGCTTCCCTAAGAATAAAGCAACGTGCTTAAAAGCAGAGCTCTCCACCTTTCCCTCCACTGTTACCCCTCATGAGGGCTGAGAATGTGATTAGGTCAGGAAGGACCAGCCATCTAGACCCTCCTTTCAGTAGTACTCAGGTGGCAAAATATGAAGTTTGTATTTAAATCCCTAGCAAAATGCATGACACAGATACTTTTCTCAGTAAAGGTTGGTTGAATTGAATTGACTATCCAAACTTTCCAGTTTTAGAATGAGATTCAGGAAGGTATCAAACAATGGAAATAGTGTACTTTCAGGAGTATGTTTCAAATTCAAGGTCTTGACTCTCTGGAATAGGTTAAAGGTGAGGAGGTAGAGAAACTATTGGAAATTTCTAGTACAGAGTCCTAGATTGGAGCAAAATGATGTGAACTTTATAAAGAAAAGGCTATAGCTTGCAAACATCCAGAAAATGAGAGGGGCTGATTTTTTGATGTTAGTAATTTCCCAAGGAACAACAGTGATATCATCAAGTTTACTTTTACATAGCCTCATCTACAGTGACACAATGGAAAAGAGAACTAACTCTTACCCAAGATTACCTGGTGTTACAGATTGAGTCATGTTCCCACAAAAAACCATCAAAGTCTTAACCCCCAATACCTGTGAATGTGACCTTATTTGGAAATAGTGTCTTTCTTTACAGTTGATCAGGTTAAGATGCAGTCATGAGGGTGGCCTTTAACCCAATATGACTGTATCTTTATGAAAAGGAGGAATCTGGACACAGAGACATGCACACAGGGAGACTGCTGTGTGAAAATCAGAGTTCTGCTGCCACAAGCCAAGGAACACTAAAGATTTCCAGCAAAGCACCAGAAGCCAGCAGTGATGCATGGAACGGATGAGATATGAGAGAGAGCTCACAGCCTTCAGAAGGAACGAACTCGACGAATGCTTCCAGCCTCTGGTGCTGTGAGACATCACACGTCTGTTGTTTAAGCCATCCAGTATGTGGTATTGGTTATGGCAGCCCAGGAAACTAATACGTCTGGATAAATGAATCAATCCCCACCTTCTTTGGTAAATGTAACTCTGGTCGTGGATCTCCGCATTAGCAAATGGGGAGCCTCTGTCTTCCAAGAAAGCTGAGTGTCTCTTGTTCAAGTTTCAGAGCTTTGCAGTGCGTGTCAGACAGAATTCCTTCCCTTTCCTCTTTCCATCTTTCATCCCATACTGAATCATAATTTCAGGGCTGGGTGTTTACTTATTTACTAAAACCCCCGATAGCGATAGATTTTACTCTCCAAATGTGTTCTCAAACTTCTCTTTGCCGTCTCCTCATTTTGAAATAGCCATTAACATGATCATTGATGCAAACATATCAGTTTGGTGTTTCAGCACCCAGATGTCTTTTTGGGGATGAGTTTGCATCTGTTAGAGATGAAATAACTAAGTGTCATCATTGCTTTTCCTTGTGGAAAATTACTTAGGGGCAAACAAATCGTTCTCCTTGTCTCCTGATGCATTTTAAACGAAGTCATTCTTTTGTTCTATCAACAGCAAAAAAACAAGCATCTGTCAAAAACTGGAGTCAGGCAAAGGGATAGTGACAATAGGGGAAAGATATAAGCTCATTGCCTTTTGTCTTTACAGGTTTATATACAACTATTTTTTGTTTTCCTGTAAGACTGGCCAGAGACAAAATGTTGAAGCACAGCTTGTCTGTTCTCTTCTAGCTGCGGCCCCTTCATCTTGCTCACTATCATCCTAAGACAGCCCCTTTATGCCCATGCACGCTGCCAGATGTTTGTTACCTCTAATTTTTATGCCACTCAAACTCAAATTCATTACTGTGGGAGTTTAGGACTTTGTCAGCCAGGAGCCTGAAAGCTATCTGCAGCTTACTTTCTACTATTGGATGCATGGAGCGAGCACTCCTGGGCTATGTACAACCAGAGCCCAGCAGAAGTGCCCATGTCATCAAAGTGGCCTGGAAAGAGGTGCATCCCAGAGGCCATTTCAGACTGTACGGCCAACACGGAGAACTTGGCTCTTACCCGCTTGGCCATTAGCTAAGTCCACCTCACTCTGCTCCCCAGGGCAGACCATGCACTGCCCATCCCCCATAGCACAGCCCCCCTCTCTTTGCTCACCAGTCTGTAGTTGTGGAACTCCGACTGGTGAAGGCCTGAGGGTTCAAAACCCGGGTTTTTTTCTGGAAAAACCTAGATGAATACTTTCTTTCTCCATGTTTTCCCCCCTGCTTTATTGTCCACTCATTCCTACAAGGCGCTACCAGGTGGCAATAATCACTGCCTTTGCATGCTCAGGCCCCCACATCTGTGCGATGACAGATGTTTACGGCCTGGTTTTTCCGTTCTGTTTTGGTAAATTGGCCTAATTTAAAGCACAACTCACATGTGATGTCGAGTCTGGCATAGACAGCTACTTACTTAGCCAATTATATATTCCGTCTTCTTCCTTATCTACAGCTCCTATTTTAGTGGAGGGCAGGCATAGGCCTGCTTCACAAAATTCCCTTTGCATCTAGGAGTGATCAAGTGATACAATGCTGACCAAATAAGTGAAAGCAGGATTCCACTGGGTGAGGATTCCATGAGAGCTGTTGTTTTCTTGTTGAAAGGGAACAGCCTCACTTGGCACTCAGCTCTTTTCTCTCCTTCCTCATCTTCCTGCCACATTTGCAGATGTGATGTCTGGAGCTGTGCTTTGTAATAATACTTCTGGTGATGACGGAAATGAGCTGTATCTGCCCCAGTCAATATAGTAACCCCCTGCTCATGTGACTATTGAGTGCTTGAAATGTGGCTAGTGTGACTGAGGAGCTGAATTTTGGATCTGACTTAATTTAAACATAAATAGCCACATGTGGCTAGTCACTATCTATCAGATGGCATAGAGAAGTACAGCATTCATTCTTCAAGTGAGAGGATGAAAGCACCTGTCTTAGGGTGTACAGTGCCGGAAAAGGCGAGATGACCCCATTGGACAGGTCCCTAAGCCAGCGTGGCAGCCCTGCAGCCCATACTGCTTGTTATATAAGGAGAAGAGAGGGGCGCCTGGGTGGCTCAGTTGGTTAAGCATCTGACTTCACCTCAGGTCATGATCTTGCAGTTTGTGAGTTTGAGCCCTGTGTTGGGGTCTGTGCTGACAGCTCAGGTCCTGGAGCCTGCTTCGGATTCTGTGTCTCCCTCTCTCTCTGCCCCTCCCCGTCATGTTCTGTTTCTCAATAATAAATAAATGTTAAACTAAAAGAAAAATCTTTTATTTTCTAAAATAAAAGATCTTGATTCAGTTAAGCCACTGTTGTTGGGTTTCTGTTGAATGCAGTTTTATGTGACCATACCAGGTACTCTGACCAAAATGTTCAGATACTCAAGTATAGCCTCTTGCAGAGGCAATTCTTGAAGAAAGTGAAATGATACAATAATGACACCGTGTAGAACTTCCCTCCATACAACATATGGCTTTTCCCTGAAGTCTTTCTCCCCTAATCTGCTTTTTGGAGTTATATTTCTAAATACTTGTCTAGCCACATATGCACATGCCTTGTACTTTAAGTATGATGGTTAAGCACTTGTGAATCCCAATCAGGTTCTGTGGTTTTACATCCCAGCTCTGCCACTTACCCTGCAGCCTTGGGGAGGCCACATCACTTTTAGGAGCATTGGTTTCCTCATCCACAAAATGGGTTTACCTTTTCAGGTTGTCATAAGGATGAGAATGAAGCAAGGTCAGGTATAGGGCTCTAAACAGTACCCAGCACAACACAAGCATGTCAAGAATTTCACGGCTGTTATTGTTATTTTCTAGCCTGTGGGCAGAACTACTACTTACTTAAAGCATGCATTTAAAAATGTATTTGCCCGGACCCAGACATCAAGAGCCAGGACCAGAAGTCTACTCTTTTGCCTCCTCGATCAGTGCTTTTTCCACTCCCACAGCATTTCACTTGTACAGACTTTGGGAATAGGGCACCATAAAGTCTATACTCTCGGTCCTGTGGCTGCTCATTACCTGAGGGATTCACCTTTCCACATTACTTTTTCTATTATTTAAGGAGTAATGCTTTGCTTTTGTCTGTATTCCTTATCCTCCACTTGTCCATTATCAAAATGGCTCTATAGAAGGACAGCAGGGGCTTTTAAAACAAATAGGTTGAATCCTAACTCTGTCAATAATAGCTTTTGTGACCTTGTACCAACTAGTCAGTTTCTCTGAACCTGTTTTTCTTCCTCCTCTAATATAAGAATAATAAGATATTGTGAGGGTTAGATCGCATGAGATACATATAAGGCCACTAGCAGGGTGGGCAGTTATAAATTTTAACTCTCTTCCCTTTTGTGAAGCCCCTTTCTGGATAGCTTTTCCCAAGAAGAAAAATATTTTAATGGCAGTAATTTCTGGCTGGGGTAGGGGTGGGGGGTTCTAGCTATCATAACTCAAGGAAGATTTAGGAGTTGTAGCTATCTTCATGGACTCTTAAGTTCAGAATAGGCCTGAAAGATCTTCTGTTTGAGACCTTCTGTATTGATGAAAAAACCTTTACCCAAAGAAGTCAGGGGCTCTGAATCTTAGAACTTGAAGACTGGAGTAGTCACTCCAATCCAACTTGCTTTCTGTTCTGTAGAACAGAAATTCTCACCAAAGTACTGCATTATGAAATTTTCATTTCAGGAGATTTCATCTTTTTTAAAAAAGTTTAGGGGCGCCTGGGTGGCTTAGTCGGTTAAGCGTCCGACTTTCGCTTAGGTCATGACCTCGCAGTTCGTGGGTTCGAGCCCCGCGTCGGGCTCTGTGCTGACTGCCAGCTCAGAGCCTGGAGCCTGTTCAGTCTGTGACTCCCTCTCTCTCTCTGACCCTCCCCTGCTCGCGCTGTCTCTCTCTCTCTCTCTCTCTCCTAGAAATAAAACATTAAAAAAAATTTTTTTTAAGTTTATATATTTATTTTGAGAGAGAGTGAGAAAGCAAGAGAGAGTGTGAACATCGGAGGGGCAGAGAGAGAGAAAGAAAGAGAATTCCAAGCAGGCTCTGAGACAGCATGGAGCCTGATGTGGGGCTCGAACTCACGAACCATGACCTGAACCAAAATCGAGAATCACATGCTTAACCAACTGAGCCATCCAGGCACCTCAGGAGATTTCATCTTTTAAAGATACTTATTTCTACTCCATGGATACACAGAGGTGACTAAGTATGCAAGTAAAGAGCTTCTCAGTCATGGAGATGATCTTTCAAGAACACTTTTAAGAACCAAAGGGAGACAGAGGAGGTGGCAGGGAGAGACTCTGTCTGATGAAAAGAGCACCATCTAGCATGGGAGAGACTTGGGGTCAACTTGCAGTGCTGCCACTCATGAGGGCGTAACCTTGGATAAGTCACTTAAAATTCTCCCATCCTGTATTCTTTACCTCAAAGTGGGGACTCTAATACCCACTTTCAAGTATAGACATGTGGATCAGATGAGATCACATACCTGGAAGCACTTTGTAAGGTGTAGACTGTTCTAGTGGAGTAAGACAGGCACATTTCCTAGTAGGTGTGAATTAAAATTCTCTCTTCAGCAGGTTCAGATCTTCTCAAAATGCTGTGCCCAGGCACTAGTGTTCTAGTGAGAGGACACTAGAGACGACTTAAAAATTCTCTGTATAGATTTGACCTCTTTACTTGAACTCGAGAAAATTGGCAGTGTGAATCTAAGATATGTCTCCATTTCTAGAAGTACAGTGTCCAAGGCTCTTACAAAAATTGCATGTTTCTTTTCTTTTGTATTTTTGGAGTCTTAAATCACAAAAGATCACTTGGCTTCTGAAGGGAACTCTTTGTGAATTATGAACTTCTGTGAACTTGCTGGCAATGGACTCTCATATTAAAAGAGTTAGTGGTTGAAAATGACTCAAGACTTTCTCCATACTGATTTGGGAAAGCTTTCTGAAAAATACCATCACATCTCTCTCCAGCCCTGGAAATTCTTGCTGCCACATTTTGTCTGATCCCTCTGATGTATTTAGTCCCAAGGGTGACATAATGATATCACTGAGTGAATTCTTGCTAATTAACTGGCTGAGGTGAACATAATTGAACTCAAATGCAGCCGTATTTTGAAGGGTGTGTACTTTTATCTTTCAATGATGGTATTGGGCAAGTGGATTCTAAGCACAAACAGATCGTTCTGTGTACTGTTACAGCTTTGCCTCACATTGCCTGGTTACACTTCAGAATAGAATAAATGCAAGTTCATGCTCATAAATACACAATATAGATAAATGTACATATTATTAGTTCATATGTTAAAATGATGCTTGTAGCATTGATAAACGTGTACTTATGTGAGAAGAACTGACCATATAATTTTAATTGAAATATCTGCAACAGTGTGGTTAACTTTGATTGGTTTTAGGTGAGGAGTAGGGCCAAAAATTGCTTTTAGAATTAAAAATTGAATTTTTTCTCTGTTAGTGAAAGCTAAAAGGAGGAAGTAAAGCAATAGAGGAAGAAATGATTCATCTAGTATCATATAGGAATACAAGTAGGATTATAACTCACAGGACTGAAATTTCTAGGTGGTTCTATTGTCTTCTGAACAAAGAAGGATACTTGGGTAGTTTTTCTAAGCTTCTCACCTAGTAGTTCAGGAATTTATTAAACTGCTCACTTATTGTTTTAAATGATATCTTAACAAGCTAGTATTAATTGAGTTATTTATTGTTACACCTTTTGGTGTCTGCCATTTTCTCTTTACGGTAGCTTCCCCAGTCAGTCTTTATTGAGTGACAAACTTGCTAAAGACATATTTTTTGTTCTACTTTATCTTATTAATTGTAACAGTTACGGCTGTAGTCCCTCTTGAAGTCCCACAGAAATTTATTATTTTCAAAAAAATTTTCCATTAACCTGTTCAGCCTCCTGTGGTTTATCAAACTCAAGTCTCTTCAAATGAGATGAAAACAAATTCAGGTTGTGAATCAACTGATGCCCTCCTTTGTGTACAAAAATGACAACTGTCCCTGAGGCTAGGAAGCCTTGTTCCCACGCTCTGTAATGTAATATGCACTGCTTTTAAGTTCCTTCTTCCTGTAGGGAGCATGTTCCTTGTAAGAGATGGTGTGGGAAGATGAAGAAGCAGAAACCCTGCCCCAGGATCTGCTATTCTTTTCTTTTTAATTTTTAAAAAGTGTTTATTTTTGAGAGAGACAGAGAGACACAGTGTGAGCAGAGGAGGGACAGAGAGAGAGATGGAGACCTGGAATCTGAAGCAGGTTCCAGGCTCTGGGCTGTCAGCACAGAGTCTGATGTGGGGCTCGAACTCATGAACCCTGAGATCATGATCTGGGCCGAAGTCAGACGCTTCACTAACTTAGCCGCTCAGGCGCCCTGGATCTGCTATTCCCGACCCACATTTATGGCCCACTTGTCTGATGTAGTAAGACGTTCCCCTGGTGCTCCCAGATGAACCATGCATCCTGCTGCTCACATTTACATATTCCTCTCCCATGCTGACTCTGGGCTCAGCCCATGCAACTTACTTTGGCCACTTAGCCAGTCTGACACAAGTAGAAGCGGCCTCGGCCCTGACACTGAGGAGTGCTCCGTCTTGGAACCCTGAGACCACATGCTGTAGGGAAGCCCATGCTAGCCTCATGAAGAGAGCACGTGAAGGAAATCTGAGGCCCCCAGTATATAGCCTCTGGGAAGTCATTTGAGCGCCCCAGCTGAAGCCCCAGACATTATGGAACAGAGATGGGCTGTATTTACTGTTTTCTGCTTGCTGTCACTCACAGAATGGTGGACCAAACCAATTTGCACTGTTTTAAGCCACTAAGTTTGGAGTAGTTTTTACCCAGCAGTAGATGATAGGGATAAGGGTAGTGTAGCACTTAAGGGCATGGACTCTGGGGCCTTATTTACTGGGTCTGAATCCTAGCTCAGTCACACACTTGCTCTGTGGCCTCGAGCAAGTTACCTATTACTCTGTACCTCAATTTTCTCAGTTGCAAAGTGAGAATAATATTAGGACCTAACTCCTTAGGTTGCTGTGAGCCTTACATGGGTTCATACATACAAAAGCACTTAGATTAGGACTTGGCACCTAGAAAGCACTGTATATGTGTTGGCTACTATGTTTCTAAAGCCAGGATCTCCGAGACATCAGCTTCATCAGGCAACAGAAATGGAAGGCAGGAGAGCTGCTAGTAGCAGCCAAGGCGTGAGAACAGAGTGACGTCCCAGATAAGTGGCTTATTGCGTGGAATCACCGGAATTGATGTACTAACAGTTTTCTCATGAAGGGCTGTGATTCCTCCCAAGTCCCTTCCCTTTGGGAGACTGTTCTGATTCAAAGGGGAGACCCCAATGTGATTTGTTAACACTGAAAGGAAAGCCCAAGGCCATGAGTGTGGATTTAGTATTGTTCTGAATTAGCTCCATAGCGTTGAGTAAGTCACTTAGTCCCCACGGACTTTAGTGTCACATATGTTAAAAGAGGAAGGTTTGGCATTGCTGGTCTCAGGGTTTTTGGTGCTCTTTTCTAATGGCATGATGATAGTTCAGATGTCAGGCCCATGAGGAGGTATTTGGGGACAGATGAGCACCCCATACTTCTCAGATAATGCCAAAGGCTCACTCCAGAGCCCATCCCTCAGCATAGAGCTGCCTCTCCAGTTCTACCACTTGTTACTGCCTTCGCTGTCCCCACATCCTGCTTCAGTATCAGTATTGCTTCCTTGCCTGAGGCAGCAGCATGTCTTGTTTACCATTGTATTCTCAGGATCATGGCTTAGTAAGTGCTCAGTAAATACTTGGTAAAAGAACCCAGTAAATCACTCATGATTGTCAAGAAAGGGAGGTTCCTTGACTCCTGCTTCACCCCCTTGTCTTTTCGTTAACTCTCAGAAGGACGAAGATGCTAAGAGGGAGAGGGAACAGCCTTAGAAGAAGTCTAGTAGGGCAAAAAGTTGCTGGAAGATAGGCATGTGGGACTTTGAAATCAGTGCAAATGGCTCCCACTCTTCAGAATGTCCTAGTACTCTGCAGGTTCAAGGAAAAGTCCTTTGAGTTCTTCAAATACAGCACTAAGTTAGGTAAAAGCTCACTGTGAAGTATATTGCAGAGGTGACCACGAGGCTTTAAAGGTCAAGCCCTTCCCCTCCCTCTCACAAGACCATACACACAAGCCTCAGCCTGACCTGGCCTGACAGAGCAGCCAGCACTTGGCAGCAGGCACCCTGCTGATTGAGTTACTCTCTTTATGAAGTCTACTTTGAAAGCTTCCATTCAGTAAATTCTTCATAGATACTAACCCCATGCTAAGGGTTTATTCATTTATTTATTGACTTATTCATCCATTCCCAGTGTTTTAGGACTTTTGTTGGATCCCCTTTGAGAGCACAGCAAAATGCTGTTATGAAACTCTGTACTATTTCACTAACCTGTTCTGTCAAACCCAGTGTTTCCATGTGGAAATGCCTTCCTGACATTTCTCAGGACATTTCCATGTTTGTCTGAGTCCCTAGCAATATGCTGAGTGCCTATTCATCAGGCATTTTGCTAGGCACTGGGACAAAGATTGTAAACAAGGCATAATCTCTGCTTTCCCAGAGTGTGCAACAAATGTTTTTTACCTTTTTGACAGCCCTGCAAGGAGTTATTCTTCCCATTTCACAGAAGAGGAAATTGAGGCAGCAGTGGACATTGATCCATTGCATCCCTCTTCATCATCAAAGTTGCAGCTTATTCAACAAGACAGTTTTTGTTTTGAATTATTCAGTGTATATGTTTCCACAGTTTAAAATGTTCTCTGTGAGACAGTCTTTCTTTCCCTTGCTGCTGTGGCAATTCTGTGGAGATTCCACATTCCAGGTCACCAGGACAGGATGGTAAGGTAAGTGAGGAAGGCACACAGCCTGGAATGACATGTATAGTGTCCCCACCCCATGTTCTTGTTGATAACACAACCTATGAATTTGCTGCCCTAGGGAGCTATCAGGTTTTTGCTGAGATTTGTTCTGACAACGCTGAGCATAAGATTTGAAAAATTTATAAAGTGAGCATCTGTGAAATTTTGAAAAAAAATCTGGAAACATTTTCTACTGGAATAAAATCCAGGATCTTTTTGTTTTGTTTCATTTTGTATTAGTTAAAATGCATACCATGAGACTAAGACCAAAGACAACATAACCATTCTGGGATGTTTAACTCACCTTCTCCGATTTGATTAGCCAGTCAATAACCTATTTTCCAAGCCTGCTACATAAAAAGCATTATGTGTGTTTTGGGAGTGGGGGTTCAGTTTGATTCCTTCCTTATATTTATTGAGAATGTGTTATACGTAAGGCAGAGTGCTATGTGCCAGGATGGATCATTCCACTTTCAGGGAGATTGACAGTGACTTTGGGGAATACTGGCAGCTTGAGCCTCTGTGAGCAGAGACTTGAGAGCAAGTTGGCTCTCACCAGGTAGCGATTTTGTGTGGAAGGACACCCATTCTCAAGGCTCAGTGTGAGCACAGGTATGGGGCAGAGAAAGTGCAGATGTGTCAATGACCAGCCTAGAACTTCACCGGCATGGGACTGAGGAGGAAGGGAGAGAGTCTAAGCTGATTGGCTTGCAAAGTAGACTGTGTTCTAGATGACAGTTGAGGAGGTGAAATGATTCTGTTCCTTCGGAAAAAGAAGCAAGAGGAGAATGAGTTGTAGCAACAGCAGAGGGAAGAAGAAGGAAAAGGAAGAAGAAGGAAGAAGAGAAAAAGGAGGACAAGAATGGGGAAACCTAGTTTATAATCCCCATGGAAACGTTTGCAATATCACATGAAACTCACTTTAGGGTAAAAAGACTTAGAAAAATACAAAGCAGTTGGGAGTTTTGAGGCCTTTCTATTTCTGGCTTTGCCCTTGGTCTACTGGAGTGGTTCAAGTGGGTAATGCGTGGCCAGAAAGACCAAGAAGGTCTTGTTCAGGCCATGGTTGGGCTTGTGAAGACCTTCCGTGCTTATCACCCAGGTTTGAGCAGAGAGGAGATCATCCTGTCTGGTCTCTGGTACCCAGACACCACTTTCCTGTGGTCCTGTTCTGCACTGGATTTGTAAGCTTTGGCCTGAAACTGACTTCAGTCTCCCAGAAATCTGTCCCACCACGGGTCACCAAAGCCTTGCAAGGCACTCTGAGTTAGTCTTTTTGGTTTCATTTTTAGCAATGGAACTGTTCCTTTAAACAAACAATAAATTCTTGCAAAATCCATCTATGTGAAACTGATAGATATAGTGCTGCTGGCTGAAAGCAGAGATGAAGGGCTGTGTGTGCCTTACCCCCAAGCATTCCTCTGGTGTTCTCTAAGTTCAGAGGGTTCTGTGGAACATGGCTTGGACCCCCTCTTCTGGGCCCAGTCTTGCCAGAATCAGTTTAGAGACTAGAAATGAGCTGGATCCAAGTGAAGTTCCCAGGGGACTTAGCATTAAGGAAGAGAGATGCTGTCTCTATGTCACTGGGGGCAGTGAGGGTCAGAAAGCTAGTGATAGTGGTGAGGTTTAAGAGAAAAGATGGCTGAAGATTCATTTTCCACAACCCTTGCAGTTTTGCTGGACACCATTAAAAAATACTGCAAAGTTCTTTTATGAAACTCTGCATTATTTCACTGATCTGTTTCTCCTGTTAAACCTAGTGTGTCCATTTGGGAATTCTGCTCCAATGTTATTCAGGAAACTAATGTTTTTCTGAATCAACAGAAAACCTGTCAAGAATTTGGGACTAAGGAAAAAAATTATAATTCTCCTGTGAGAATTAAAACTTAATGATTAACATAGAGCAGCTACTGATCAGAAAGAATCCACTGACATCAAATTGAAAGCAAGAGCAGGACACGTTAACATATAGATTCCAAGGTTCAAGTTGATATTTCTAGGAAACTGGTTAGGAGCACAAAGGAGAAGTGTCACAACCTAAACGGCCACACTTGCTTGTAGCTGAGGCCATGACTAGTATGTGCTTATTGGCCAGCCTGCTGCTAATGGTGATTCATTCTTAAAAATAAAATAAATATTAATAAAAATATATGCATAGTATACTTTACACATATCCTATGAGTAACACTGTTCCAAGAAATAATGAATTTAGGAAGCAAACTAAGATTTAGATTTTGATTCTGTTAGTGCTATTAACTTTCCTAAGAGATCTGAATTTTATTTATAAATATTAACCAATAATGTTTGCTGGTATTTTCCAATGTTCTAATATTTTCTGTAGGCTACAGTTCTTTGTAAATACTGCTAAAGTTTATATGTCTTATTAATTAAACAATTTAAAATATATCCATGATAATGAGCCAAGTATATGAGGAATATTGAAAGGATTTTAAGAATAGTTTATGATTTGCGGGAATTCCAGAAAATTTATGGAATTCTAATTTCATATCCTGAATTATGATTAATATCTGTAAGAATTTGGAAACACTACCTGGTTTAGTCTTGGACTTGAGGTATCACTAATAATTCAGATGGTCTTAAATCATCAAGATGGATAGAACATGATCCATGTATGACAACGACTTAGCAAATGTTTCTCTTTAAGTCTTTAACTTGAAGCTTGCATATTCAAAGTTGACTTCAAAAATAAGGATTGTTTAACTATTAAAAATGGAAGGTTCAGAATTTTTTCCTGAAGAATGCATGAATTTTGTAATACATCTTTCTAAATGAGCTCTTAAAGTCACTTGGGAAGTGTATAGAGTTAGCCGTGATGTGGTGTGTGTGTGTGTGTGTGTGTGTGTGTGTGTGTGTTTTCACAGTGTGAATAGAGGCAGCCAGCCTTGTTCCATCTGAAGTAAGAAAAGCAATACTTTTTAAAAAAATATGTCGATCCCTCCTTAGCTCTGAGTACAATATGGAGTTTCAACATATAAATGGTGAACACAGGAACAATTCAAGCATTGGGTTGAATTATCCTTATGATTTGATTATAATGTGCACATTTGAAGTAGAACATTTATCATATGTCATTGCTTTTGACTGGCTTTAAACCACAGCTCTACTAAAGGCTTTTTATTAAATAGGTTTTAGTTTGATCATAAAGCAATTCTGCTTCCTGAAATCTCATTTGTCCAGAGGAGCATCACATATTTATAGTTAACATTTTGGGGTCAAACAATGGAAGGAAGGTGAATGCTTGAATTACTGCCCTATTTATAATCAATGGTTGCAATAAAGCATTATCTCTAAACTTGACTATCACTGAATATGGTCTTCAAAAATATATTGGTCTGTCTATTTTATAGCTGGGGAGAGAAGCTGTGTTGACTTTTGCTTCTGCCAGAAAGGAAGGAAGAGATTTCTGTGATCTGAGTTAGAGTCTGGATTAGATGGAGAGGATGAGCTTAAAAATAAATTAACTGGAGCTCTGTATTTACATGACTTTTGACACCATTCACCCAATGTCCCACTGAAAGTTCTAATACTAGTCTCCCGGAGACCAATTGTATCAGTCTATAATATGATATGAGATTTAGATAGTGTCAGCTGCTTATATTATGATGCAAGAATCAATAATTAAATTTTTGGAGGATAATTAACCTGATTAAAGTCAGTCAAAGATGTTGTCTCTATATACGAATGATTTTAAGACAGAATGGAATGAGGGAAAAAGCTTTTTCACAGGCTTGCTCACTTTTACAAAGCAATCAAATAATGGTGTCCTTAACTGCTGTTTCTTTGAAGGTATGCTAGTCAATTCAACCTTTAATGTGAACATATTGTGAACAGAAATCTATTGCCCATTTTTAAGTATTTATAACTTAATAAATACTGTCATACCACAGTCTTAAAAATATTTCAGTATCATCCCATTTTCAAAACACTGAATTAGGGATTATTGGTGGGTACTGACTAAGCCAGTAGTAGCAGAAAGAGACGGTTATATGCTGTGAAGAACTTTTAATTCCTTTAGACAGTGATTGCAAAGTCCCTGAACATCCCTGGATCAGAGTACAAAGACTTAGAAAGAGCTACGAAATCCTTTCCCTATAGTTTGAGGTCGTGGTTCCTCTGTTACATATTTCTGCACTTAGATGGGAGCAGTGGACCAAACCTGACTCACTCTGTTTCACATGTTGGGAGGGGGGAATGGGAACACATATACAGTAGCAATTCTTTTTTTTTTTAATTTTTTAAGTATTTATTTTTGAGAGAGAGACAGAGACAGAGACAGAGCGTGAGGAGCAGAGAGAGAGAGGGAGACACAGAATCTGAAACAGGTTTCAGACTCTGAGCTGTCAGCACAGAGCCTGACACAGGGCTCGAACTCAGGGATGGCGAGATCTGATGACCTGAGCCGAAGTTGAGCCACCCAGGCACAACCCCCCCCCCTTTTTTTTAATGACAAAGACAGACTGTGGATTTCAGATCAACTAATTTCAAATCACTAATTTAAAAACAGGACATTACCTGAATGTTTAGACAAGGACAAAAAGAAGTACTCTGTGTTAAAGAGCACTCATTCACCTTCAGTCTTTGGGGGAACAATGAGAGTTGTAAATAGTCTGAGAAAGAGAGATTCAGGTAGACAGACAAAGCATATGGGGGGAACAGTCCTATTCCCCATTGAAGAGAAAAAATATCCAATTAGAAATATGGAAATATGAGATTTTTAAACCAAAAAGGAATCAGAGGCTTCGTCTGATGTTCATTTATTTTTGAGAGAGAGACAGAGAGAGAGACAGAGGGAGAGAGACAGAGAGACAGAGACAGAGCATGAGTGGGGGAGGGGCAGAGAGAGAAGGAGACACAGAACCTGAAGCAGGCTCCAGGCTCTGGGCTGTCAGCACAGAGCCCGACACAGGGCTCAAACCCACCAACCACAAGATAATGACCTGAGCCAAAGTTGGTCACCCAACAACTGAGCCACCCAGGTACCCCAGGAGTCTTCATTTAATCCATCATCCCTGGAGATGCCCAATAGGTAGAGGTGGTACTCCAGGATAAGAGTGGACCTTGGTTTTACTTTGTAAGATGGAGAAAGAGAAGAAAGGAGAGGTGAACATCCTTTTTCTCTGTGTGGGGGCTCTTTAGAGCTTCTCATTCTTACATCAATTTGGTGGCCGGCAAGGGCATTGACAACATTGCTTTCAGACTCTTGCGTCCTTGAAAAGAGAGGTCACCTTTATTTTGCAGGAAGACCCAGACACCCAAAATTATTTGTAGGCCCTCCTCTACCAATTCAGCTGTGGCTGAGCTATGAGTTCAGATACAAGGTCAGACTGGGCACTCAAGGATGTGGCAAAAGGGGAAAGGGACCTAGAATTCCCTGTCTCCTTCCCAGAAGGCCCATTACAAAGGTTCCTTAGTATAAAGGAGAGAGTAGTAAGAGTGGTTAAAAAGCTCAACATGAAAATATTTTAATAATGACAAATATGATTTAAACTAATGTCCTTCTATCAAGATTTCAAAAGTATAAATATTTTTTCAATGAAATGCACAGCAGGGCTCTCAAGTTTTTTCTCTGCCTGTTCACATAATTCTTTCACTAGGAATTATGAAAACAGAAGGAGAGGGGGTTTTTTTGTTTATATTTTTTCATATTTGTTAGGTGATAGAGATCCCTAAAATATGGGTTAGACATCTATGGCTTACTTTTATAACGTGAACCAGACCCACCCTTTTGAGCCAAAAACACAGAGGTGGCATTTTCCCCTCTCAGTCAGATACTGTACAGACGAATCTAGAATTAAATATGTCTTGGCCAATGTGGCAAGCTGATGACTTAATGTTTTTCCTCATTGCCCACAAAGGGCAAAAGAATTTGCTAACTGTTTAAGTTATAGTAAAGACAGAGTGACTATAACAAAGTGTCCCCAAAGTACAATGAGTGACATGGACCAAAGCTTTCATGACCCAGGCTGATGGGCAGTTATGCTCCATGCAGACACCCAAGCACCTGAGTGCTTGTCCTATTTTTACTCTACCATAATGTGGGGGCATTAATTTTATCTGCTAAACGAAAGCCATGTCAGAGATGTTCATATTCCAGCTAATGGGAAGGAGGAGCGTCAGAAAAAAAAAAAATACAAGAAAAGAAATTTCCTTCCAGGTGAGGCACACGTCACTTTTGTTCACAATCTATTGACAGTACTTAGTCACATTAATTTCACAGACACACCTGACCACAGGGAGCCTGGGAAATGTGGTCTCTACCATAGTGACTATCTGCTTGGAAGAGAGAATAACAGGTCACAATCATGGAGATTTTGTTGTCATTGTCCTAAGGTGGCTTAAGAAGAAAAAAAGGCATTTTTTTTTCCATTTGAGTGTTTTAAGAAAGTCTAATAATAGTTATTTTCTGAAAATCAGCTGTATTTCCAGCTTCTCTAGGATATTTGGACTTAGATACCACTAATTATATACACACATACACATGCACGCGCTCATGCATGCGCGCATGCACACACACATTCACACCCCAGAAACAAACAAACAAAAAGCTCAAAAGAGACAAATTAGAAAGAATAATGCCATCCTTTGAGTTTGACATTCTTTAGAAAGGAATCTAGTAGAAAAAGCTCTTGATGTACAGTCAGGAGTACAAATACTTAGATCCATCCCAGTTATGAATTCAATACGTGACCCTGAGTAAGTCACTTAACTTACCCAGGCCTCATCTATAAAAGGGATTAGACCAGATCAATTTTGGCTCTGAAGATTTCACTTACTCTTAAAAAGATGTCATGTACTCCCACATGATAATTCTTGGAATTTTAGAATCTGTTGATTGAAAAGACACAGAATGAGAAAACACTAGGTTTAATTTAGTAGCATTTTAAAATGCTGTTTATTCAGTCGGCACTTAGTTTCAAAGATGCTGGGTCCCTAGGTTGGGAACAACTAAAGCAGATGTTTTTCACAATGCCTTGATGCTTTATTTTTGAGACCCTCTCCATAATAGGCTTAGGTGTGATTCTAGTGGGAGAGCATGAGAAGGGAGGAAGAGGAAGAGACAACATCATATGAAACCTTTCAGACGAAATAATTTTTTTATTTATACTTTTCATCCCCTTGATTTTATTGTTTTGTAACTGGGAGTTTCTGTCTTTTAATCAGCTTCCCCTATTTCACCCATTTTCCCACCCACCTCCCCTCTGGCAACCTCTAGTTTGTTCTCTGTATTTAAGAGTCTCTTTGTTTTTTTGTTTTGTTTTGTTTTTTTAGATTCCACATCTAAATGTGATAGACACATGGCATTTTTCTTTATTAGTCTGACTTATTTCATTTAGCCTAATACCATCTAGGTCCATCTATATTGTGACCAATTGCAAGATTTTATTCTTTTTTATGGCTGAGTAATATTCTATTATATATATATATACACATATACATATATATATACATATACATACATACATATATAAATATATATCTATATATGCCATCACTTCTTCATCCATTCATCTATTCATGGATGCCTAGGCTGCTTCCATATGTTGACTATTGTAAATAATGTTGCAATAAACTTGGGGGGTGTATATATATGTCGTTTCAAATAAGTTTTTCATTTTCTTTGGGTAAATACCCAGTGGTGAAATTTACTCTTTCATATGGTATTTCTATTTTTAATGTTTTGAGGAAACTCCATACTGTTTTCCATAGTGATTGCATCACTCTTTTCTCTCCATCCTCATCAACATTTGTTATTTCTTGTCTTTTTGATACTAGACATTCTTACTGGTATGAGGTGATATCTCATTGCGGTTTTGACTTCCATTTCCCTGATGTTGGCTGATGTTGAGCGTCTTTGCATGTATCTGTTGGCCTTTTGTATGTCTTCTTTGGAAAAATATCAATTCAAATCTGCTCATTTTGTTTTAAACTTCTTTTTTTTTAAAGTTTATCTATTTATTTTGAGAGAGAGAGAGAGAGGGAGAAAATGAGAGAGTGTGAGCATGTGCATGTGAGCAGGGGTGGGGCAGAGAGAGACAAAGAGAGAATCCTAAGCAGGCTCCACAATGTCAGTATGGAAACCGATGAGGGGCTCACACTCATGAGCAGTGAGATCATGACCTGAGCTGAAATCAAGAGTCGGATGCTTAGCCAGCTGAGCCACCCAGGTGCCCCTGCTCATTTTCAGTTGGATTGTTTGGGGTATTTTTGGTGTTGAGTTGTATGAGTTCTTTATATATCTTGGGTATTAATCCCTTTCTTGGATATATCATTTGCAAATAACTTCTCCCATTCATTAGGTTATCCTTGTGTTTTGTTGATGGTTTCCTTTGCTGCACAAAAGCTTTTTATTTTAGTGTAGTCCCAGTAGTTTTTTTGTTTTGTTTTGTTTTGTTTTTTGTTGTTGTTGTTGTTGCTGGTTTTCCTTGTCTGAGGAGACACATTCAGAAGAAATCATTTATCCTTTGTCTTTTTTTTTTTAATGTTTTTTTATTTATTTCTGAGAAAGTGATAGAGACAGCATGAGCAGAGGAGGGTCAGAGAGAGAGGGAGACACAGAATCTGAAACAGTCTCTGGGCTCTGAGCTAGCTGCCAGCACAGAGCCTAACATGGAGCTCGAACCCACGAACCATGAGATCATGACCTGAGCCGAAGTCAGATGCTTAACCAACTGAGCCACCCAGGTGCCCCCATTTATCCTTTGTCTTATGAAGAGTCCACTGGTAAGACTTAATTCCTGAATCAATTTTTTATAGTACAGTTAAACTGATGCCATGTTTGTCCACTTCTATTTTGATTTTTCTGAAATATTTTCATTGAGCTCAATACAGTTTTGATTCATTATTTATTGGATTCTCCCCCCCCCTTTGGCTTATATCAAATCTTACAGATAATAATTTCTGTCTTTGTGGGATTTGTCTTGATGACTATTATTGTCTCCAGTTCTAATTTTATGGGTCAAATTTTGCAGATCCAAATTGTAAGGAGAAAATTTAATTCTTTCATCAGTTTAAATCCATGCTAGTATTTCCCCATGCACTTTAACCATTTGCCTGTTTTAATTTTGTTTTTAATATTTCTATAGATTCTTTTTGTCTTCAGTGTATTAGTGTTTTGAGTGTTTAAAAAAACATAGATATTTATTGAATATTTTTGGTCTATTTTACTGTGCAGATTTGGCTTTTGTCAACTTTATAGTATTCATTATGCATTGGTTAGTTTTATTTATTTGTTTATTTTTAATTTTTTTAATGTTTATTTATTTGAGGGAGGGGCAGAGAGAGAGAGGGAGACACAGAATCTGAAGCAAACTCCAGTCTCTGAGCTGTCAGTACAAATCCCAATGTGGAGCTTGAACTCACGAACCACAAGATCATGACCTGAGCCAATGTCAGATACTTAACCAACTGAGCCACCCAGGCCCCGCTATGCACTGGTTACTTTTACCACCCAAAGCTAAGATCACTGATAAAGGCACAGAGTCAGACTGAATGGTAGGATTACATACTGCAAACATATGGTGGAGTCCAATACCAAGAAGGAAAGGTCTTCATTTGTACAGTTTCATAAGATCAAAATTTCTATTTCAGACCAACAAGCAACATTGTTCTAAATGTGCTACACAAGAGACATTCCCATTATAATCAGGAACAAGATAATGGTGCACATTATCCTTTTAAAATAGGCAAAAGAATTGGTGTGTTAATGTCATGGTTTTGAAATGCCTGTGAGCCTTGAAGTGGGAAAAGTCCAGGAGTCTAGGATATGCATTTTAGATGCTGAAGAGGGAGCCAGGACAGATTTTTAAATTGGGGATTTTAGAGATAGGAACTGTTAGTGAAATCCCGAGAGTAGATGGAATCACTCAGAGAAGTATAGATACAGAGGAGGAGAGGGCATAGGATGGAAACCCAAGGAACTTCAACACTGATGATGAGACATAGAAGGGGGCCCAGAAAGGGAGTATGAATGAGAGATAAGTGGGAATTAGGAAAACCTGGTGTCCCAGAGCAAAGGAGAAAAGACTGGGGAAAGGAGTAGTCGTCAGCTACTCTTTGTAGTGTCAGAAGTTGCTGAGAGGCCAAGAAAGATGAGGATTTAAGGGTGGTGGATTTAACATAGGAGCTCTAAAATTCTTCACACCCCAGACCCAGGAATACCATTCTAGGAATACGTCCTTCTAATAAAAACTGAAACTGGGTAAAAGGTTTATGGACAAGTGTTTGTTATAGCTTTGTAATTGGAAAAAAAAATTAAAAACCTAAATCTTCAACTTCAGTTTTTAAAAATCATTTTATGTAGCAATTAAAATCCTATGCTTGAAGGCTATTTAATGGTATGTGAAACAGATATAAATATGCTAAAATATTAAGAGTGGTATCTCTGAGCCACTGAGGTTGTAAATGATTTTGCATTTTCTCCTTTGTGCTTTTTTGTGTTTTCTAAAATTTTCTCTAATGAACATATCTAATTTTATAGTTGAAGGAAAACATTATTTAGATAGTTCAGGGGTTTTTAGTTTGTTTTTGTTTGTAAGCAGCTAGGGGATACATTCTTGCTGACTGGACACAATAAGCTTTAATTAGGTTCTTTCTGGCAGGGTAGAAACAGAAATCCAAGCTACTGGGAGAAGGACTGAGTCCAAGAAATGACTGTCAATTTACGCAATACATCATTTCTAAAGCTTAAGTCTGAGGGAAGGATGGCCAGAATGTTTGCTAGTATTTCTGTTTCTTTGCTCCCTGATTTTGCCTTCTACTTGGAGAATAATTTTGCTAGTTGTTCTGCAGAGTGACAAGGGCATGGCTTTCACAGATTCATGTCCTACCAACTCTTACTTGCAACTGGAATCTTCACTTATTTACTACTGGTTCAAAGCACAAATAAGAGAATTCTTTGGGTCTCCACAATACAGCAGTCCGAGTGAGCAGTCATACTGGTCGAAGTTGGTGTTCAAAAAAGTACAACCAAAAGGTTTTCAGATGGGGGCAGGCGAGTGGGAAATGAGAAATGTTCTCCTATATTGTTACAGCATAATGATGAATTGCTTTTGCTTTTCCAAAACCAGGCTCGAGCTCCTCTGTTCACCTCCATTATCTGCTGCTGGTCTCCAAAGGCGTATTACCATATTAATTCATTGTGTTATACAATTTGGTCAACTAAATGAGCTTACCTTATGCCCTCTTAATGGCATTGGCTTTTAATGTTGGTTTCGTGGGATACATTTAACAAAACAGATGTGTCAAGGAAATGTATTTAAACTCAATTTGGTTTTAAAATGACTAGTGGTCTCTTTAATGAGCCAGGTACTGGAAAAAAAAGAAGAGAGAGAGAGAAAGAGAGCATTGCAGGAAACATATTGTGATAAATGTAGAGTATAAATGCTGAAATATCCCCAATGGCCAGGGTGATCAGATATGTTCTGGAAAGAAAGTCATGCACTACAAATGTGCCATTACTAGATCTGAAGCCTACTCCATTCTTACTGTGGAAAGGATATAATACTGGTTACTTAGAGGAATTGGCCTGCATGTGATTGAGACTGAAATTTAATTGTGTGTTATAAATGCTGCCATGCCACTGACTCAGTGAGACAGCCTCTGAAGAAAGAAATGTGTGATAGTGGCATGGATGGTGAATGGCCAATGGCATTAGTTCATGCTTGCAATTCAAGTCTAACAATATAGTAGAAATATGAGTTTAGAGCCTCATATACTTAAGTAGGAATTCTCACGTCTTCACTTTATTAGTTGAGTGATCAAAAGAGAGTCAGTTCACTGATTTACATGTCAGTTTCTTTGTCTGTAAAATGGGGTGAGCATGCTTTAAGCTAGAGTTGTGAAACCTAGCAATACTGTTAGGGACAGTGCTTGGCAGATGATAGCATTTCATGAGTTATATATACACCTTTCTCCCTATGTATGCATAAAATCATTCCATAATCTTTATGTCATCAGTTTACCTACCTCCTAATAAATACTTGGTTTTATAGAATTGTTAAACTAATAACTGAATACATGAATTCCATTCCCATAATAGTCTTGGGTTGGTTCCGCACATTTGGAGTGGCTGACCACAGAAAAGCTCATCTGATCATATCTCCCAATGCGGTGATCAGGATGGATTGCTGGCCAGTGAGGCAGCCCCAGCAACTGGCCTGACCTTAAGGGCAGCCAAGACCATTAGTCTGGACTTAAAACATCCTGATCCAGTGGCTATATATTGACAAAACTAATAATCGCTGCTTGGAAAAAATAGCAGAGTCAATGTTCTTTCTAGAATGATATGATCAATATTTTTTCTCATGGAAGTTTATAATATCCAAGGTAGATTTTACTGTATTTTCTCTTTTCATCCTGACTGTCACAATGGCTAGAGGAAAAAATTGTTTCCTGGGTGATGACAAAAAAGAAACAATTCACATTTTCAACTCCTTTGGGGCCACTTTTCTCTTGTCATATATCTACCTTAGGTCATTTGAACTACTCTCTCCCCCCAGACAGTCTAAGTTTAGATCCCACCTCTAAACTGTTATGATACCATTCACTTATCAACACTATCTGAATATTTATACACACCAGACATTGTGCTAGGGGCTGGAAGATATGATGATAAACAGCATAGTTGTTGCCTTCAAGGTGCTTATGGACCAGGAGTAAGCCACTTCTTCTTAGCAGAATTCTGCTCACCTTTTAATATGTCTGTCGTTCAAACTCTTACCCATCTCGTAAAGTGCGGATAAATTTGTGTCTCTTCAACACATTGCTGGAGGGAAAATTAGGGAATCTATGGAGGGCAACTGGGCAATATCAATATATAATTAAAATATACACATACAATTTAGCCTAAGAGTTTCATTTCAAAGTATTTATTCTATAAATATATTGCACATGGTTAAAATACCATATCCACAAAGGAATTCATTGCAAGAATGTTCTTACCAGGAAGATACTTAAATCGTTTAAATGTCCAACAATGGTTGACTAAATTATGGTGTATACAGATAATATAAAAAAATGTAGCCAATAGAAATAATGAGAGTCTCTGTATTTCCTAATGAGGAACGATCTACAAGATATCTTAGTAAATGAAAAAATAAAGAGGGGCACTTGGGTGGCTCAGTCAGTTAAGTGTCTGATTTTGGCTCAGGTCATGATCTCACAGTTCGTGGGTTCAAACTCTACATCGAGCTCTGCTGACAGCTCAGAGCCTGGAACCTGCTTCAAATATTGTCTCTCCCTCTCTCTGCCCCTCCGTGCTCTTGTGCTCTGTTTCTTTCTCTTTCTCCCTCTCCAAAATAAATAAACATTTAAAAAATTAAAAAGCAGAAGAATATGCAGAGTGGGCACAAATTGTCTATGGAAAAAAATAAACAAATAACTATGTTTGTAAATGCACAGAAAACAGTTGGGAGAATGCAAAAGAAACTGTTACTTGAGCTTGCCTCTGTGAAGGGAAGCTAGGAGATTATGAGACAAGATAGAGAAGAGTCATTTTTCACTCTATTCCCTTTTGTACCTCTTGAATTTTACACCTTGTGCACGTATTATCTTATCAAAATAATAAATTAAATTTAATTATAAAAAGTTCTGACTGAAAAAACCCCACCCACAAATAAACCAATGATTCTTTTGATCTCTTCAATCTAGGGATCTCTTCCTTCTTCTCTGAACAGGCATAGTGGTATTTCATATTGGAATCTATACTGTTGTAACATTTAAAATCATGAATATATCAATGGTAATGAGGGGTGCATACAATATAGTTTGGATGGAGTTCAGCATGGATGAGATCGCTTCTGCTAGACACCATGGATGATGAGTAGGCACTGATTGGTAGAAGTGCCTCACCAGGAAGTGGCCGGGAAAGAAAAGGCCCTCCAAAGGCCCTATGTGGTTACAGTATGGACAAACCTTCTGCATGGAAAGCAACAGAACCTTCTTCGGGAAAAGAATTATTTTCATTCCTTTCTAGAACAGATGGTTTTAATCAGGAAAACACTTTGATAACCTGCATCAAGAATGGAAGATGATAACTTTGAGGCCATGGATTAGAAGGACATCACAAAGAAGTAGCTGAACAGTGTTGTATAGAAAATGAATAGGAATTTGGGGATGCCTGGGTGGCTCAGTCGGTTAAGCGTCCGACTTCAGCTCAGGTCATGATCTCATGGTTCGTGGGTTTGAGCCCCGGATCGGGCTCTGTGCTGACAGCCAGCTCAGAGCCTGGAGCCTGTTTCAGATTCTGTGTCTCCCTCTCTCTCTGACCCTATACTGCTCTCACTCTCTCTCTCAGAAATAAATAAAACATTAAAAATTAAAAAAAAAAAGAAAATGAATAGGAATTTGGAAGTAGTAAAGAGTAGAGGAAAAGGGAGGCAGAGGAGGGCAGAGATGGATCCTGGAGCCAAGTGGCGCTTCAGGAGACTGAAACTTAAGGAGAAAAATGGCCAATGGGCAATTCTTGGTGCTAGGCTGACTGGGAGACTCTCCAGAACAGAAGTATCTATTAATATACTTTCAAATTATCTTTGTTTCTGTCAGTTGACTGCCATTTGCTTGCCCACTTGCCCAGTAAAATGTGCTGCTGCACATCAAATGCTTTATGTCTGCAGGCTTTGGAGAAGTCCAGGAAAAGGCAGGGACTCCATGGCTAGATTGGTGAGGGTGTATGGTAAACACAGGAGCAGGAGACTGAGGGAGGATCGAGGTACAATAGGAGCTCACAGCCCAAGAAGACCATGAAAACTCAGCCCCTGGGAAGTCACAAAGAGCTATGTAGAATGGCAGACCCTGTAAAAACTGTGACTGGAGACTTGAGACAGTTTTATACAGATTTCAAAGGATAAGATCTCAGTCGCACATTTTACAAAGTGAAAACTTACAGGTGAAAAAGTGAAAAAAAAAAAATCAGTCATCTGGAAGCCTAGCTGAGACTTGCAGGCATTTGGAAACAACCAGGAGATTGACTGCATTTTCCACTATCCATGATGACATCAAACATTGTGGGGAAACAGTCTGTAATCCTGTCATTGCCTCTGGCTCAGTCTGTACTTCCCCAACAGAGAATTCCTTGACATTCTCCATCTTTGGCATTTGCCTATTACACACACCACTGTGGGGAGTAAGGGTAAGTTTGTTCTGAATTGCCTCTTGCTATTGCTGCAGTGTTTCTTTCATAAACTACAACACAATTTTGAGATTCTCAGATGAGCTTACATTACTTTTTATAGAACTTTGCAAAGTAGACACTTGCATCTACCCACATATTTTGCTAAATGAAGTATTTGGCTTGCTAAATGTAATATAAAATAATCAGTAAAAAAAAAAATCTGTTTTAAGTTCTTCCATTGCTTTCTCCATGTTTCCCCAGAGTCAGTTACAAGGCCTTGATATAGCTACAATCTGTAAATGCCAGCCCCACCCCCACTTTCAACAATGCCATTCATCCAGGAATCCCAAAGCGTTTTTTAATAACGGACTCATTAATCCTCATAACACTCCTTCATTTGACACATGTAACTCTCACTACATGATATGTTGGTACTTACTCTGGATTTAATTTAACAGGTTTTCCCCCCGTTGTGGGTAGTCATTTACATTGACCTCATTTTAGCTGAGTTATCGCTCAGATTTGAGCAAGTTTGAATGGCCTCATCCCAAAATGACATCTTCTGGCAGATAGAGGAAAACCATCTTAAAAAGCAATTATTTTTTTTAAGGAAAGGTTTCAGCAACAAATGGCTCTATAAATAAACAACTGGATTTTAATCATGGGCTAAGAGGCTGAGACATTTTGCCATTTTATAAAAATGTGAAATTGAATGAATTTCAGAATTCATGGGAGAGAGAAACAGGCTTAGCTGAGACTGGGAGATTCTGCATAGCAAGAGCTTAACCTCTTGTCTTATCAGAGAATTTCATTTTTCGTATTTCTGCTTTTTACACTTGCCCTCTTTGATCTCTGTTTTTTTTCTGTGGTCAGGTATCAAGGTCGTTTTCTAGAGCTAAAGTCCAGCAATAGTAGAGCTCCAAACCAGGGTGGGCTGGGGTCAAGTGTCCAGGAAAGTGTGGCTGGTAGAGTATGTTAGGAGATGCAATGTGATATCTATTGATTCAAGCAAGGAGACAGGGTAAGTCCAAGGAAAAAAGCATATGAACAAGAGTTGGTGGGCAAATGGGAGATTAGAATCAGAGATTGACAATTAGGTAGCACATTGCTGGGGAACTTTGGACAGACTTTCATGAGCAACATTCTTTTGGGATTTCTTCTACCCAGTGGTTAATTCTTCCATCACTTTTACAGGCATGGAAGTCTGAATGGAACATCTCTTAAGATGACTCCTCCTTGTGGCTTTGTCTATCCACTCTATGAAAATAATCCTCAAATCTCTCATATCAGCCTCTCAGCAGTGATTCTCAACATAGCAGACCCGATGCTCCTTTCATAACAAATATTTTATAATGTCCTTTTTATTCTTATAAAATTCATAAATAATATAAATTATCCATATACATAATTTAAAAATAAATTTCTTAACTGTATTATAAAAAGTAAGGAAATTAATAATACAATATAAATTTCAGTAGACAAATCCTTGGGTACAACTGTACTGGCAGACAAAATGAAGTATCATCAGTTTGTGCCTTCCCAAAAACATCACAGGGATGACACAACTACAAAGCCAGAAAATACAGGTGTACTGTGTTGGCAACTCCAATGTCATGACTAGGGTTGCGATTGGTGGTGTGACTTTATGAAACGGTCAGTAGATCTTGGTCAATTTTTAAAGCAAGCAACATACAATCTACCACTGATTCACATGATAGTTGCATTCCAGGAAGTTGGTATACTTTAGGAGATACAAAAGTACTTTGCATTTATATATAAAATAGAGTCAAATTCTATGCTTAGATAATTGAATTATTTCCTATGTCAGTGATTCATAAACTTTTGGTCTCAGAAGCTCTTTATACTCTTAAAAATTTTTTTTTAATGTTTATTCATTTTTGAGAGACAGAGCATGAGTGGGAAAGGGGCAGAGAGAGGAAGACACAGAATCTGAAGTAGACTCCAGGCTCCAAGCTATCAGTGCAGAGCCGGATGCAGGGCTCAAACTCACAAACCACAAGATCATGACCTGAGCTGAAGCCAGACACTTAACTGACTGAGCCACTCAGGTGCCCCCAGAAATGCTTTACACTGTTAATAGTTATTGAGGGCCTCAGGAGCATTTGTTCATGTGGGTCATATCTATTGATATTTATAGTACTAGAAATTAAAATACAAAATTTCACAATTTTAATTTATCATTTATTTAAAAATAGCAATAATACAATTACATGTTAACATAAATAACATTTTATTAGAAACAATTATATCTCCCCCCCAAAAAAAGAATTTGGTGAGAAGAGTAGCATATTTGGCACTTTTACAAATCTGTTGTGATATCTAGTTTGATCAAACACAGCTAGATTCCTTTATCTGCTTTTGTATTCAATCTATTGCAGTATGGTATTTTGCTTGAAGTGTTTGGAGAAAATCCAGATTTACACATATATGTAGTTGGACTTTTTGTAGAAGTGCTATCGTAGACTTTTCAGGTATTGCAGATAATTTTCTTTGACAAGAATATAGTGTTAGTTTCTTAAAGGCTATTCAAAGTGGGACCTGAAATCATATCAATGAATATTTTGTACTCTGTTCCATTAAATTCCATTGGTTTATCTTGTACTTAGAATTGATCTTTTTTTTTTTTTTTACACAGCATGATTTTGTAACATTGTACATTGGTCATTTGTAAAGTATTGGCTCACTGAGTTACACAGATCTTCCAAGTGTTGCCACATTTCATCATACAAAATCAATAAATCACATTCATTAATATTGCCACCAATCTTAGCAGATCAAGTACTGACTGAAAAGCTATCAAGCTCATGGTGGCAGGTACAAATTTCCCACAATTCTAATTCTTTCTTGAATGCTTTAATGTTATCTTCAGTAGCATGTACTTTTTAGTTGTCTTCTTGGAAATAAGCAAAAAGGTGTTCATTTTTGAGAAAACGGTCTGCAAGATACCGATCTGAATAATCCTAGTTTGTCTGCCTATTGTTTTCTCAAGTAAAAATGGTGTTCCATGAAAAATGTGGCTAGTTTAGCTTGCAACTCAAACAAATTGTATTTTGTTTTTTAAAAACATTTTTTAATCTTTTTTTTTATTTCTGAGAGACAGAGAGAGAGAGAGAGACCATGAGCAGGGGAGGGTCAGAGAGAGAGGGAGACAGAATCCAAAACAGGCTCCAGGCTCTGAGGTAGCTGTCAGCACAGAGCCCGACACGGAGCTCGAAGCCATGAACCATGAGATCATGACCTTAGCCGAAGTTGGACACTTAACTGACTGAGCCACCCAGGCGCCCCTGTATTTTGATCTGTAGCATTTTGTCAGACATAATAGTAAAAAGTCTGTACTCAAAAGAGTTGAGAGTTAATGAAGTTAATAAATTTTATTGCTTCACCACAGACATTTGCAAATGAAAATGGAGGGTTTTGTTGTTTTTGTTTGTTAACTGCAAGTACATGGTAATGAGGAATGCAATGATCCCTAGTGCAATACAGTTTGGTGCTATTACTTTGCTTTGTGCAAGGCACCAACATTTTTATCCACAATTCCTTTTTGTCTCATCACCATAAATATAAACTCAGTAAAAAAGGCAAATAATACGATGGTATCACTGTGAAAACAGTTTAGATCATGATCATGCCTGAGATGGTCTAAGGGCTCTCTAGGGGTCGCCAGACCATGCTTTGAGAACCGATACCTACTTGGCTATGTAAGGGAACATGCAAAACCCACACAGGACAATTAATTGTTGTATTTGTACTGCACACATAGCACACATCATGGTATCTCTAGTTCCTGTCCTCTGAAGTCAGTAGTGTCTTGCCATAATTTTTGACAACTAAAACTACCCATTAATCTCCTCAACACCCCCTAGGCCTGGAGGGACCCTTTGAGAACCACTTCTTTAGAGACTTGATCTGTGTTAACAATTTGACTAGAAAGCTTTCCCTGGGAATACCAGCCTGCATTCAACATGTACAAACCAAATTTGTCACTTCCTCATAGATACAAACATGTTAGAGCTGGAAAGACTCTAAGTGAGTCTTAGAACAGGGTTCACTTAGGTCCACCCTTTACAGATGAAGAAACCACGGCATAAGAAAGAGAAGTGACTTCAAGGTCAGAGTAAGGTTTAAAATGACCATTATGGAATAATGGTCCATTACATCATGTTGCAGCCATTTATGCAGTTTCTCATTTAATTTGTAGCTATTTCCAGTTTTGTTTTGCAAAAGACAAAAATGAGACTTACAGGTGAGGGGCTTCTCAGAGTTTATGAAACTGGTAAGTGGCAGAACAAAGACCTCGAATCCAGGTCTCTTGGTTCCAAAGTGCAGTGCTCTTCCCTCCCTGCTGTGTCTGACCTTCTCTTGTGCTTTCAGCATGCACTTACAATGAGATCCTGCCTTCATTAAATTTTCCACATTCACCCTCTATTTTCAATGTTGTTCTTAAGTCTGGGTCCTAACTTCTCTGATTTGGACTTACTGCTTTTAGCTAGGCACCCTGGCTTTGCTTTGTTCTCTCTTCCATCCATCCTAAGTGCTTCCTCCATGCTCAAGTCATGGATCAGGGCAGGATCCCCAGAATGGACAAACGGAGCACAGATACATACTGAAGAATCAGGAGGATAGGTGGATCTGGGGACTTGTCTCATATGATTTAGGGGAAAAGGATGTTCTAGGTGTTCACATTTCTTCTTATCCTGTTGGCAGTTCATGAAGCCAACACTGTTTCTTCATTTTAACAGGAGGAAATTGAGACTGAGAGATGGTAAATAGCTTGCACAAGATCACACAACTTGTCACTGGCCACTGGGAACTTGGACCTTGACCCCTTGTCTCAAAAGCATTCTTCCATTCACATCTCTCTCCAGGAAGGTATGGGGAATGATGTTTAGGAAAGCATTAGGATGTCTGCCAGGCCTAAAAGTGGGACAAACCCAACTTGACTTCTGGCTAAGAGATGGAACATGTTTGTTTAGCCAGAAGAGGGTAAGGAGGAGATTCTGGGGCTGGTCCTCAGGGGTCTGTGCTAGAGACACCAAGCTTGGTTGGAAGTAAGTTAAGTCAACTGAGCCTATCTCGTATTATGAATTTCTCATGCCTCTATGTGTTTATGGCAAATCGGTTTTGTTTTTCCTTAGTTTGCTAGGAAAACTACCTTTGGAAAAGTCAAACATGCTTTCCTAGCACTGAGAGGAAACTGAGCATCCCCACACCTTGGCAGGCCAGAGAGGAGTCTTGGGAAATCTCTAGAGGCCTGCATGCTAGAGGAATCAAGAGGCATCTCCTAAGGCAAGCAAAGCTTAAGGGGGAGTTGGGAGGGCTATGAGATGGATACCCCTGAGTTGACCTTGCCGTTGACATAACCCCACACGCCTGCTACATGTGCCAACTATTTCATTCCTCTCCTTTGCTCCAGTGATGCATACTCCCTCCTAACTCTACTTCTCCTATTGCTAGTCTTTATGGGACTCAGACCTATTGAGTGAAAACAAAATGTGATGGCCTTTAGATTGCCTCCTTTCTGTAGTATCTTCAAAATAGACAAAAAGGCAAAAACATCATACAGACATATTTGGGCTAGTCCATTCAAGAGAAAAGAAGTATAAAAGTCAGTTCATTAACAAACAGTTCAGTTGCTCTTCATACACTTGAGACTGCCTCCTGTTCTTACCTTTCTCACACCACAGGCTCTTCTGGAATCACACTGCCCATAGTGAGCCCACTTGGGGGTTTTCATGGTAAAGACTCTCATGATTTAAAGAGTGGGAAACTGGGGTGGCTCAGTAGATTAGGCATCTGACTTCGGCTCAGGTAATGATCTCACAGTTTGTGAGTCCAAACCCTGCGTCGGGCTCTGTGCTGACAGCTCAGAGCCTAGAGCCTGCTTCAGATTCTGTGTCTCCACCTCTCTCTGCTCCTTCCCACTTGTGTTCTGTCTCTCAAAAAGAAATACACATTGAAAAAACATTAAAGAGTAGGAAACTTTGAGCTTAAGGGAGAAAAGGTACTAAAAAGTTCTACAGTTGAAAGTCTTCCTAGTTTCATTTTCTTCACCTACTGGAAAAGAGTGTTAACTAGACATGAATACTATACAGACTTCTCACTTTTCCTTTTCTCTGTCTTCCACACTCTCCCTTCTTTACTAGTCAGTATTAGAGAAGCTAGACTACAAGATGGTACAAATTGGAGTTTGAGAAGCTCAAGTTATGAGAAAACTGGTGCTCAGAGTGGTAGAAAGACTTCATCAAGGCTACAGAGGCCTTCTGGGTACCATCCCTGTACTCCCGCCAGGACATCGTCTGCCTCCAGGGTGAGGGGAGACCCTGCTGCAAAGACTCTGAGGAAGGGAGAGAGAACATGGCCATGTGAGGGAAGAGCTTATTTGAAAAACAGTAAAAAAAAAAAAAAAGAAAGAAAGAAAAAAAAGAAAGAAATGGAAAATTAAAGTGTGGACCATGACTTTTTCTCTGAAGAAATAAACAGATGATAGATACATTCAGTTTCATACAGCAAGCATTCACAGGTACACACTTGTGCCTAGCCCTGTGGTCAAAAATGCAGATTTCTGGGCTCCGCTTTTTGAGATTAAGGTTTAATGTGTGGCTTTCCAAACAAAAAGGATCAGCTGGTGACATTTGCTAAATTGATTAAGTCCTCTCTCTTCTGGGAGCTCCCATTCGGTATGTGTCAGTTGGGCTAGAGGATCTGAATCTCAACATTAGAAGTGATTCTGGGTTTCCGATGCAAGTGGTCCTTGAACCCACTTTGAGAAACTATGAATTGACTTCATTCGCTTATAGACCCTTTTAAATTGTTTCCCTCTGACTATTCTAACCATTTGGAGTATGCAGACAGGGATTAGTAGGATCTTCTCGAAAAATCCAGAGGTGGCTATATCCAAGGATGAGAAAGACCTGTAGAGTATTGGGATAAATGTAATCCCCTCTTGGCCTCACTTCAGAAGGCTTGAAAGAAATCTTTAACAGACCTTCAACAAGAATTGTTTTAAGGCCCAGAGGGAAGTGGGAGCCTTTTATTCCAGTCTGACTTGAGCAGCAGTCAGAACCCACTCCGGCCCTCAGCTCTGATTACGGGACGACGTGGTTTTAGGAATGTATGGGATTTATCGCTTGAAAAAGGCCAGAAAATCAAGAATTTAAATCCCCTCTGATTTATGCCTACCTTGTCAAAGACTCTTGAGCTTTAGAAATGGTAAACGTTTGAGCGTAGCTCTGAAGGGTGAGCTGTGTTCTGTTTTCAGCTGATTATTTTTAACAGTTGTTGTTCCTAATGCTTTAGTGACTCTCAGCTGTAACCTTTAGTTAGACTCAGTCCATTCCTGTTTTGTGAGGTGTTATAAATTTCATGATTAAAAACAAATTCTAATAGGAACATTTTCTGATGTTTTAAGCCAATATTTCTGAGACTGGTTACCCTGGAGGTGAAAGGTTAAGGTAAGCATCCTTTATCTCTGCTCACACATCTGAGCTGCTTTGTTGGATGCTGAAAGTGTGCAATAAGTTTTTTGCTAAAGAATAATTCCTTACCCAAGAAGAGACAAATACAAGCACATTCATATATTGTCTGTAATTCTGGCTGCTTATTATGGATCCAAGAGCATTTGGTGCAGAAAACTGGACCCTTCTCCTCCACATGGTTACTGTAAATGATTTAAATCAATCCCTTTTATGCAGCCTTGGGTACAGGAAGCACAACACGTAGTGACTAAATATGCCATTTAAATTCTTCTCAGGCAAAGGTTAAAAGAGAGGTGGGAGGGGGGAGTGGGGAAAGCTGAGATTGGTGAGGTAGCTGTATTCACATATTTTTGATAGGTTTCTAAGATACATGTCTCTTTTTCCAAAGCAAATGCATTCATGCCTGAGAAAGAAAACAAACAGGGAAAATGTTAGCCCTTGTGCTGGTGAGCTCATGAGAAATGCCAAAAGAGTTGTTTGTGCCCAGCCACAAATATCAGGGTTTCTTTATTGTTGAGCTTTGATGCTCGGAATCAGGCGGAATGTTTCCATGGCAACTAATAGATGTTATGTTTATTTACTGACTGGCAGGGAACGACAGTGTCAGCAACTGACATTTTAGTTTCTTTCTCTTCTTTTTCTCCCCTGTAAAGATTTGTTTTAGTCTATGAAAATGGCAACAGCATCTTCCATTTTATTTGTCAGAGCTTCTAAGGCAAAAGTAAACAGCAGTTTAATTGGATTCAGTTATTCCATGAAACACCCTTTATAGGCCCGTTGCCGTATGGGCTTTCGAGAGTACTTACAGTGGACAGTTGCTGGAGAGATGATTTGCAAAGCGAAAAACAAATTTCAGTTTTTACTCACTTGAAAATGATCTAACAACCATATTCCGGGCCGTCTAAATTCACATAGGTCTCGTTAACGTCCTCTGCATGTCACATGACCTTGTTTATGCTCCTACTGATATATTCATACAAAGGGTTATGAAGACTTGTAAAGAGACTACAAGCTCAGCAGAGACAGGAGATGGCGCTGCATGGTGGGCCAGCACCATACCTTGGTGGGTACCAATAACAATACATTCCATTCTTATCTGCCTGTGGCTTATCAGCCCGGCCCTATAAATTGTCTGCAGTCAACTTTTAAGGCTGAACGGGCTTCCTCCTCCTGTCCAGCTGGTGTGTACTCAAGGGATATAAACCAATGTTTAACAAAACTCAGCATTTGCTTTAAGAAAACACAATTAGCAAGGCAAGCTGCTGTTGACGGCCATGGGGGAAAGAGGTGGATATTCATAAGATACATGCTAAAGCAGAGAATTGGTTTCTTCCTTGGTCCCTGTTTTGTGTTACCTATGTTACTGCTCTGATTAATTTGAACAATTGACTCTGTACACACTTATGGCTTTTAAGACAAGATCTCCAAAAGCTTTATGAAACAAAGTCAATATGTGACTCTTAAGAGGTACTCAAAATTTTGTTGCTTGAAACAACCTTCCCTGATTTCCTGTGTCTCAGGAAGAAATTAGCTTCTCTCATAGAAACTCCATCACCTCCTTATATTCATCTGTTGCAGACCTGTTTCTCATGCTAGAATGTAAGCAGCTTGAAGGCAGTGGTTGTGTCTTACTGGATTTTTGTATCCACGGCAGCTAGTACTGGTTTCTGGCACAGCAAGCATTCAGGAAACTTCTGTGGAATAAATGAATAATGAATGAGTGATTCATCACAACCCAGCTCCTGAGTGAAGTCAGGCATTCTGTCCTCTGATCAAATTGCCATTACAGCACCCCTCACTTTATTGTCTGTTTCTGGTTCTGTGGAATGAATGCATAACTAATTGTCCACTTAAGGATGAGCAAGACAGCATTTTTCAAGAGACTGTTCTTTTGTTTTGTGATGTGTGCACGCAGGCACACACAGAGAGAATAATACAACAAAAATAACAAATGAAAGGAGCAGATTCTGATGAGATCTACATCTAGCCACAAGGAGACTGTGGGAGATGAGAAGGAGCACCAAAGATCAGAGCTCAGATTTTCTGTCATTAGATAAACAACATCTCTGCGTCTCAGTGACTTTACCTCTAAAATGAAGGGTTTGGGTCAGGTGAGGTTTTCCCAAATCGTGTTCCAGTGGACACCAATGTTTACAATGTGTTAGCTCTTCTGGAGCAACCAAAAACCAACCAAACAATGAATTCTGTAAAGCTAAATTAAACAGGCATACTGAGAGTCCAAAGAGTCTGGGAGGCCTTGGGAAAAATGTGACTTCTATGACTATTCAATCAGGAATGCGACAGGGGAAGCCCATGGACAAAAATGACTTTGTCCAGCCTTATTTGATAACCTAAATACTTTGGTCAGAGACACTTTAGACATCCATGGGGCACTGGGGTATTGGATGACTGGTAGTTCTTTCCCCAGAGGAAAATGAGTTTGAGTTGATGGGAACTCTGCCTCAGGTTCTTATTTTGTTAAGGTGTTACTTTGCCAGATTAAAAAAACTCACCATATTTCACCAACATAATAGAAATAGGGCAGAGACTTAGAACTTTGAGGTAATAAGTGTAAATAAATAATCAATAACTAAAGCCCAGCACCAGTCACTTGTGGTTTGTTTACACTTACCATATTCACTGATAAGGGTTGGGTAACCAATTCACCTTAACCGTAGGCCAAGTCAGACAGAGACTTTGGATAATAGGTGATTTCTGCAGCCTCTTTGGTGATTATTCAATCAGGAGTCTTATCAGAGGAGGCCCATGGGATCTTCCAATATGAAGATCTTAAAGGAGGAGGAAAAAGATAAAGAGCAGTGTATTTATCTTTATTGCCATAAGCCCTCCTTATCTCTGCTTCAGATCTACTGTTATTAGAATCACTATCAGCATCAAAGAATGAACCACTTTACAGGGTAAAAACTCCCCTAGATACAAATACATGGAATTTGTCAGGGAAAGGGGGAAGGAGAGGAAGGAAACTAGTATTTATTGAGTAGCTACTATGTGCTAATCATTATACTGAGCGTTCTGCAACTGCACTGGGAGATATCATCATATTCCTTTTACACATGAGAAAACTGAGGTTCATGGTGCCATGAGGATCATCAGGTAGTAAGGGGCAGAGATTAGGTCCAAACCCTGTTAAGCTATGACATCAAAATCTGTGAGCTTTCCATTACTGTTGAGAGGAAAGGATACACACCTAGAAAGAGTTAGGACTAGTAACCCTTAAAAAGTCCTCATGAAGTCACAGAGACAGTAAGGTAAGAGGAGAAGGCATCATGGTTTTAATGGTCAGCAGACTCAAACAAGATGTGGAGTCTGAGCTCGTCTTTGAATAAGTAGAAGATCTAGAGGCACATTCAGAATTGTGATTAAACAAAACAGTCACACGACTCCTGGTGCTTTACAGACCTATGACCACATGGTGATCTCTGAGCAGGGTCAGAAGGGTGGAAGGGCTAACTAAGTTCAGAACTAAAGGGAGCATGTCACAGCCATTAGAAACTCATGGTCCTCGGGATGTGGCTGTTATAAACTGACTGTGTTTCTCCCCAATCCCTACCCCTCCACCAAATTCTTATGTTGAAACTTAATCTTTACTGTGTGGGTATTTGGAGGTGAAGTTTTGGGAGGTGATTAGGTCATGAGGATGAAGCTTACATGAATGGGATTAGTGCCCTTAAAGAAGAGACTCCAGAGAGGTCCTTTGTCACATGTGCCACATGAGGACATAGCAAAAAAGATGGCTATCTATGAACCAGGATACAGACTCGCATCAGACATGGAGTCTTCTGACTCCTTGATCTTGGGCTTCCTTGTCTCCAGAATTGTGAGAAATACTTTTCTGTTGTCAATAAACCATCTTGTCTATAGTATTTTTGCTCTCGCAGCTCAAACAGACTAAGACGATAAAAATTATAGACAGTCTTGGGCTCTCTGTTGCTGCAATGGGCTTACTTCTACTTGAGCTGTCTGTGGCCAAGTTCATGATTTGGCTATGGAGTGCCTAATGTAATAGGTCATACGGTGAGAAACAAAAACATGAAAGCTCAATTGGAAAATGGGCAAAAAAATAGAATTGCCAAGAAAATCCTAGTAATCATACACTTTTGTTCCCTCTGCCTTCTTGCATTACTCCAAAAGGACCCTAACCATAGCTGGTCTTCTTAATATAGCTGAGAAGGTCTGGTGAATGCTAAGGAATTCTTTCCTCTCCCCCTTGGAAATAATATTGGTTTTGTTTCCATATGACAATATGTAGGTTCTGGGTAAGTCTAATTGTTGTCCCCTAAGTTGTACCTGTTCATTTTTCTCTTACACTGATTTTGGATACTGGACACTCTTCCATGAAACTGTTCCAGCTATCAGAGTATCAGGTAAAGAATGCCACATCAAATCTTTAAGTAAATCTTACAGCATTTGGAATCTGTTTGGGGGCACAAATATTATACTTCCAAAATTTTGAGCCTGTTCCACTTTGAAGACTTCCAGTCACCTCTTTTTTTTTTTTTTTGAGTACAAATGCAAATTAGTCTTAGAGCTTTGCTGAATATAAATATTTCTTATGAACATTTGGCATTACCTCCAACAGAGTCAGGGCTTGGGAAATGATTTCATCATATAACTTCTGAAGTAGATGGGATATTTTTCAGGCAGCCTCATCCCAGAAGTTTTTAAACTGTACACCATGGAACCAAAGGAGTTATCTAGTGCTGCCATGGGGAATACTGGGCTCTGGCTCGCCATCCTACTACAAAGGGGCAAGTCCTACATTATCTATTTTAGTTACAGGAACTTCTTGTAAGACTTCATTTGAAGAATGACTCCATAGCTATATGAAAGCCTGAAAACCACATATGTAGTCTAATATTTAGCCTGGCCATCTGTTCCAGATCAGAAGAAAAATGAGGTCAGAGAAGGCATAGAACTTTCTTTCAGATGGAGTACTAGTAGCAAACTCTGGACTGGACTCATTCCCCATCATGTTATTTTACTGCTCTGCAATACTGTTTATCAAAGTCCAGATTTATTGGAGGCTCTTGGATCAGAGTCACTTAATTTTAGACCCAAAAGGAAACCTTTTCTCATGATATTGCCCCAGAATGATTTGCTTGGTGCTCACATGTGCTGTGAATGTACTAAATAAGATACACAGAGCATGCTAAGATGGTCAGGAAAAGGAAGATGGTAAATGGCTGTGGCTTTTTATAATTTCTGTGAACTTCATTGTGAAAAATATTATTATTGATTTTTTAAATATTACCACCACCCTTCTTAAACAGTCTTCTCTGAACTGAAGAATGACAAATCTTAGAAACTTCTTATCCCAGACCTCTAGAATTTAACCAAAGGCTCCTGGTTAGATTCTATACAAGGGGACATTCCTCAGAGATTTGGAAGGCAGAAGAGAAAGAGAAGCTATTGTCCTCTTAAAGCATGAGCAGACAGCTGATGTGGGATTTTGCTAGTGGCTTAGTTTAGAAAATCTTCCTAAGAATAATTCACTTCCATGCTGTAGGCAGCTGAGGTAATTGGCAATGACTTCTAACTGTATTGCAGGTCTTTCTGAGAATAAACTATGTTTGTGCTATGGAAGCAGAGACAATTGGTAGTGGCTTCCCAACAATCCTGTATTTCTGGATTTCCTGAAAGTGGACTTCCTGAGCTATGCTCTCTTGACTGTTAAATAGCTGCATGTTCTCTGATTCCCTGGATTAAGCGTCTTCCTACTCAGAATGTCCAAAGCAGTTCTGTTTTCTGGACTGAAGCCTGGTAGTTTCAGAAATTGATTTCTTCAGCACAAGTGGCATAGTAGAATGGGGCATAAGTGTGTGGCAAGGAAGTTGATATCGGAAGCTGTAAGGAGACAGCTTCAAATGTTTCATTTTCATAAGGCCATCCTCAGACATGGCCAACGACAATAATAAACCAGGAAGAGCGCCTGTGGGTGGAGCCAAAGGCCCTGGAGATCAGTGGACAAAGGAGTTCCTTCCAGGAAGCAGAACCTGGACTAGTTGAGAGACTTTGTCCACCCCAGGTTTGGGGGTCCTTTAGAGAACTTGCTCAGTGGGACCTCAGAATCCTTACAGTTTGGTGATAGACATGAGACTTTTCTTCTTCCTCTTCCAAATGAGAGGGTTTCTTGATGTTTCTTGATTAAGGCTGTTCTTGATGTTTTTGCCTACTGTTGGGATGTATGTGTTGGGGGCAGGCAGTTTTTCCTTCTAGTTCATAGATTACCAGGTTTAGAGGAGTCTCATTTGGATGTGATAGAGAATTCTGCACATCTCCCCAAGACCCAGGGCTCCAACTTCAGACTCTGTGAGTGGGTAAGACTGAATTAGGCCTCTTGGGAGAAGTGAGTGAGTTGTGTGTGTTAGAGAAAGAATGAAATGGATATTTAGGGACTAGAAGGGAAAACTGAGGGAGGGGCCTGCTATATGCTTGCCAGTTTTTTTTTTTTTTTTCTTCAGTAAAGAGAAGATTCCAGTTTCCAGTCTCCTTTTCAGTTTGGTTAGTGCATCTAATCAGTTTATGGATAATGGAATGTGGACTGAAATGATGTGAAATGATATCACTTCCAGGTATTGCATGAAGTCCCTGCGTAATCATTCATTCTCTCACCCTGTCCCCTTATGGCAATCATTGTGTCACTATTGACAAAGTTCCTATATCAAGACAAAAGGAATCTGGATTTGGGGTCATTGCTTTAAGGAGAGCCATTCAGGAGAGCCTCTTGACCCACATCAGTCTGTGATATCAGTGAGAGTTAACCTTTATAGGGATAAGTTACCAAGGTTTTTGGATTGTTTGTCATAGCACATAGTGTTTCTTGTTCTGAGTCATGAAGGAATTTAATAACATAATTAGCACAATTCTTTAGGGATTTTAAAATGGAATCAGGATGAATCAGAATACTCACCAAAGGTCATGGCATCATTCTTGGTCTTTTCAAGTAGGGGTTCCAAGATGTGTTAATTCTTGGATTCACTGTTAATTTCTAGACACATCTAGAAGAAGGAGGAATTTCTTCTACTCCTATCCCCACAGATACACAGTTTTTGCATCTGATAGTGAAGGAACAGGCCTCAGAAAAGAGCGCCTCTGACTGTGATGGCCAGATGGAAAAACAAGAGAAGGATATGTTCACAGAGCTAAGAGAGATCAAGGTTCATCTGTGCCCAGGAAGTGTTAATTTTGTGTACCACCACACTGCCAACAGGGACTTCAGGACACCACAATTAAGTCCTGACCTGGGAGAGTAAATGCAAGACTGTGGGTTGAGGGGAAGCAAGGAGGAAGGGGCACAGGAGGCCAGCCTGGGTTAGTGATGCAGATCTTAGGGACACATTTAAAGATGTTACTCTTGTCACCCAAAGTCTCATATCTGATGGTGATTGCTGAAAAGCACAATTGAACTTACAGTCTAGGCGTGGCTTGATACTTTGCCTTTTACAGAGCATAACATTTATATTTTCCTTAGTAATAAATGCAATGTTTTTTGACTGTAAGAGATTTAGGAATTAGGGGCACTGTGTGGCTCAGTGAGTTAAGCATCCCACTTCAGCTCAGGTCATGATTTCGTGGTTTGTGAGTTTGAGCCCCGCCTTGGACTCTGTGCTGACGTCTCAGAGCCTGGAGCCTGCTTCAGATTCTGTGTCTCCCTCTCTCTCTCTCTCACAAATAAATAAACATTAAAAATTTTTTAAATAAAAAAGAAGGTTTAGAAATTATAGAAAAGCATTAAGTAGAAAAAAATCATAATCCCCAACCCAAAAAATAATAGCTATTATTTTGCTTTGGTTCTTACCAATCTTTTAAATCAATATACATGTATTATATTTAAAAACAAAATTGATGTATATCCTTTATGGATACTTTTATTAATTTGGTTAGGCCAGGTTATGCTACTGTAACAAAAGATCCTCAAATCTCAGTGGCTTATAATATCAATCATTTATTTCTCATTCAAGCTATGTGACAATTGGATATTAGCTCTAGCTTTGCTTCACATTGTCTTCATTCCAAGGACCCAAAGTGAAGGAGCAGCCACAGTTTGGAACAATCAGAGAGCAGAGAGAAAAGAGAATATGGCAGATCATGCACTGGCCCTTAAGCTTCTGCATGGAAGTGACCCATGACACATGTCATTTCTGCTTTCATTTCTTTTTGGAAAGCAAACTATATGGCAAGTTTAATATCAATGGGTGAGAAATATAAAACTCACAGGCAAATATCTGTGAACAATAATACTTATGCCGCTGACCTAGTTTAATGTTCCACACTCCTTTGCCAGTACTGGAATTGTTATAAAATTAATGTGGCATTGCTGTCTCGGTGTGAGAATTTTTGCACATCTCCTACTTTCGGTTCTTCCCATCTTTGTTCTCATTGCCATAGGAAGGGAATGGTGGGGGATGGGTTGGAGACACTCCTACCAGTGGAAATGAATTTGTTATCAGTAAATGAGAGTAGTGTCTACAGCAAAATTCTAGAAGTTTATAGAAATACAAAGCATAGAAATATGGTCAGAGGAGAATTTGAATTACATTGTCAATTGAAGAATTAACCTATTCAACAGAAATCTTCAATAAATGATGATCCTTACCTGGCTTCTTCACGCTGAGAGAGGGATAGTTTCTTGGCACCATGGCAGTCCTTTCTAGCAGCTGGTTCAAGGGTCCATATGTAATCAGAGCTACTGTTTTGGGTTCAGATGCCCACATCTACCTATCTCTGTCAGCCTCCCACCTTCTGTTCTCAAAGGCTCTGCCTAGGGGGTCAGGATGCAGCTTCGTAAATCTGAAATCACTTGCTCATTTTCTCGGTACCCAGCTGCTCATGGAATGGTTTAAGAACAGAAGGAAACTGTCCATTTTAGAATCCTCTGTGTGCTTCTGGCCCTTGGCTTTGTGGACATCACCTCCTGTGCCGAAGAGGGCACGAAGCTCACTCACCATTCATTATGTCCTCACCAAGGCTCACAAGTGTCTTCCCAGAGACAGGGGAACATTCATAAAACTACATGGCACCTCATCATGCTGCCCTGCCCCTGGTTTTCTAACTGGCATGCTGAATGCCTGGGCAGCAGAGACTATCCCTATTCTACATTCATTTTCAGTGTAGTAGAGGTCCAATTATTTGCAGACAATAACAAATCACGTTTTTCCTTATCTCACAAGTGTGCTTTGACTTCCAAGTACACCCCTGGTGTGTCCCCACTGAGCCCTCTTTGCTCGACTTGTCAGGAAATCACCTTTGTGTGGAGCCCTAGGTTTGGACGGCCAGCAACCACCTCTGGCTTTGCACCGTGCTTTGTTTTTAGCCTGTATCCCATGTTCACTGTCCCTGCTGTCTCTCTTCCTAGTCAGCCTCAGGGGCTGTTTGCTTCTTCTATTTAGTATTCAGTGAAGAGTGTACACATTTTGCATTTAATAAGCCATGGAACATACAAGGATCCTTACTGAGTGAGAGTGGACTGTGGTGTTTGCTGGATCAACTGCCCTCTCCAGAGGCAATGATTAGCCTTCTTGCTGGACTTGCCCAAACTGAACACAGCTCTAAAACACAACAGTGTCCTTTAGCATTTTGTTTTTAGTCCTAAAAACAAATTTCAATGTCCTTTTACTTTTTTAATATACAAAAGGCAAAGAAAGACTTCTCAAGATGTAGGATTTCTTGATTTGAGCACAAACATCAGAAATGGAGACAGAGTTCCTGTCCATAGTACACATCCATAAATTTGACTTTTTTTCTTTTTCAAATGTCTTGCCTTCAATGAATGCAGGGGAAGAAGAGAATGTGAATAGCACAGTCTGCAAATATGGGCACTTTGAGGGAGACAGTAAATTTGGTGTCAGTGGAAGGATAGATCTGGAATTGTGTGAGTATGGTTTCAAGGATTAAATGGGGTTAGCCTCAAAGTAAGCACTTTATGTTGCTTTTCAACCCCGAGTTTTTATGAATCCATGTACACTGTGTTGCCTCGTCAAAATGAGCTATGAAGGAAAAAACAAATGGGAAAGCAATACTAAGACAAATTGTTCCTCTCCCTTAGGCAGTGCTCTATTCGGATATCTAAAGAGTAGCCTTCTGAATGCCTGGAGTTTATCTTTGGCTGCAAGACAAGCAAATACTGGGCCTGGAATCAGGAGAGAAGGAAGGGGAATAACAACAAAAAGACCCCTTGCCAGGAGTGTAGAGGAGGAGACAGGCAGAGCCAGCCCCCTGACTGGCACGGTAGGGTTCTGAGGCCTGGGACAGCTGTGGAGCCCATCACCTCGGGAGGGAGGGTTTGCTTTGCCCCTGGCTTCCTGGCTCCCACCCTTTCTGCACATTTTCTCCAGCTGAGTTCATTCTTGGCTGGTCCTCATTCAAAGGCAAGAGAGCCAGGTGCTGGGGCGGAGCCAGGTTAGAGACTGGAAGTTTGTCCACCTTTGTGATATTGAAGCGAAGGGGCAGAATGTGAGATGGAAAATGTAAGGGAGTCTTGATTCCATTCTGAAGTGAGTTCTGGAGGGACTGGCTTTTAAGGGAACGAGATGGTAGCTTCAAGAATGTTTTGAAAGTTGGGGAGTTTTGGCCTTTGCCAAAGCAACACACCCATATGTATTGGTGGATGTTTGCTATTAGCTCTTCTTTGGCTGTGTGTAGGAGAAACAAATGGCTTTCGTTGACTACAAAAAAAAATTTCAAGCTCCTTGGCTACCCTGTTGCATAAGGACTATACACCAGGATCTGTGTAGCTTAGAAAGAGCAGGATTGATCTCTTTAACTCTGTTAGTGTAGGGAAGATAGGGAATAAAGCTGTGTATAGAATGTCAGAAGCTAAAGAGCTCACTGGTATCACTGGAGAATTGAGGATAAGGGTCTGACCAGTCTGGATCTTTGGATCTTTCTCTCTCTCTCTCTCTCTCTCTCTCTCTTTCTCTCTCTCTCTCAAGCCTCCCAAAATGTAGTTGATGCAGGTTCTACCCTGGCCACCAACGTAACCAGATCCTGTCTTGACCTACTACTCATTCCCAGTAGTTAACTCTTCCCAATAAAAATGGATCTATGCTCTCTGACTACACCAGTTGGCATTTCTATATATTAAACAGAACACAAGCCTAAGCACCCAGTAATCCAAGATTGTTCTTGAAAGGCTGAGTGAGGGATACATTATTTTCTATTTTTTATAGGTGTTTTCAGGGAAAGAGAAGTACTGGTTTTATAGCAGTAGTCCAGAAAGGTTGAATTACTAATGTAGGATTAATATTGATTATGTTTAAAAGCTCTAAGAAGAAAAAAGGATTTGATTGGATTTTAATATATCTAATTAGCATAAATAAGACAAGGATAGAAGTTACTGAGAGATATTTAGGATCAAACAAAGAATAGTTTTTGATGATGAGGCTATTCTAAGATAATGAACTAATTTGACTGATGGTGGGCTCCCCTCATTCAAGGTGTTCAAGCAAAGGCTAGAAAAGTATTTATACATTAACTAGTTTTAAGGTGTAAAAACAGCAATGAACATTTTACTTCGTGAACTAAGGACTTCTTATTTTTAAGTTTATTTATTTATTTTGAGGGGTGGGGAGAGGCAGAGAGAAAGAGAGAGGGAATCTCAAGCAGGCTCCACATTGTCAGCATAGACCCTAACATGGAGCTCAAATCCATGAACCTCAAGATCATGACTTGAGCTTAAGTCAAGAATCAGATACTTAACTGACTGAGCCACCCAGGTGCCCCCTAAGGAGTTCTTAATCTGTGAACCTCATAAACATGAATGTAGAACTATTTTTATGTGCACATCTTTAGTGGATTTTTTTTTAATTACAACTTCTTTTATGTGACAAGCCAATTAATTAGCTGTCCATGTAAAGAGTTAACTTCTCTTAAGCTGTCTTTATGGCTCCACCCATAAACATGACTGTTCTTTAAGGGATCAATAGACATTTGAGGATAACTCCTAATATGAAAGATAGAAATCAAAATGAAGAATAGAAACAATTATGCTCAGAAAAGAAAAAGGCAGTAGTAACAACAATAAATAACTCATTAATATTCCCAGAGAGCTAAGAAGATATTTCATGCCACATGGAATTGGGGACTATATAAAAAGAGCATTTAAAAGACAAAAAGGAGCTCTTAGACATTAAAATTCTGACTGCAGACACAAAAAAATTCACAAGGAAAATTTCAAGACAAGGAAGTCTTGAGAAAGTTGGAAAAGAGGACAAAGAAATGGAAAATAGGGAGGAAAAATAGTGAGAATTAGTCCAGGACAATCAACATTTGAATAAAAGAGAGACCTGGATAAAATAGAGAACATCATCAAAGAAATAATTCAAGGAAAAATTTCCAGACCCAAAGAACATGGATTTCCAGGTAGAAAAGGTTTGACAACTATGCCCTTTGATCTATTTTTTGTCTTTAATTTATTTTTAAAATGTATATCCAAGTTAGTCAGCATATAGTGCAACAATGATTTCAGGAGTAGATTCCTTAATGCCCCTTACCCATTTAGCCCTTCCCCTCTCCCACAACCTCTCCAATAACCCTCTGTTTGTTTTCCATATTTAAGAGTCTCTTATGTTTTGTCCCCCTCCATGTTTTATATTATTTTTGCTCCCCTTCCCTTATGTTCATCTGTTTTGTATCTTTAAGTCCTCATATGAGCGAAGTCATATGATATTTGTCTTTCTCTGACTGATCAATTTCGCTTAGCATAATACCCTCTAGTTACTTTGATCTATTTTTAAATAGATGTTGAAAAATACCAATGCCAAATACTGGGTCAAAGGGAGGATCCTAAGCTGAAAGAAAGAAGGGATGGAAGGAAGGAAGGAAGGAAGGAAGGAAGGAAGGAAGGAAGGAAGGAAGGACGGAAGGAAGGAAGGAAGGAAGGAAGGACGGAAGGACGGAAGGAAGGAAGGAAGGAAGGAAGGAAGGAAGGAAGGAAGGAAAAAAGGAGGGAGGGAGGGAGGAAGGAAATCCAAATAGGTCACATAAAAAAGACTGGAAATCAGAGTGGAATTGAACAGTAGAAATGAGTGAACAATGGATTAATGTGTTTATTTATTATAAGAGGAAAATTATCGAAACCCAGGATTTTATGCCCAACCAGATTATCATTTAGATACTGGTAGGGATGATGTGAGCAGTAGAGGTAATAGGGATGGGGTTGGGTGGGGGCAGGAGAATGGAGATTTTTTTCATATTCAAGATACTGTGCAATGACAAATGTCTAGACAGCATACACACCAGGGCTGTTGAAGCAGTGTTCACTAGGGAATTCATGATAATAGTATCAGTAGCAGCTGTGAAGTTCTCCCACTTCCCACCACACTCTGGGAAAGAGCACAGTCTGACAGAGCTAGTCTGGAGAAAATATTCAGTTACCTGGGCTTTGAGGCTTTTAAACTGCATCGTTACATAAGCATCAGTGCATCCTCTGTGTAATCAGAGGTCAGAAAATAATGGTAATAATACTTGGCAGGAACTGATTTCCAGCCCTCTTCTGCCAAGACACTATTTTTAATTGGAGATAGCACCAGCCCCTCCCTTGCAATGATCAGGGGGCTGGGATCCAAGCCTTGAGCTTACAGCTGTATGAAGAGGCAGGTAGTGGTGGGCCTTATGTCATCAGTGTTCATGGTTAATAAAGCGTCAGCCCTTTTCCTGAGGTCTAAATGTTGAGGATCAAAATTAATTGCCTGAAGTACAAGGCATACCCTGTTTAAATTGAGCTTTGAAGGAAGTCATTACTTCCTGGGAGGTCAGTTTGAAAGATATGAGTTATCCTTTTCCTCTCAGAAGAACTCAAGGTGTTTACTTCACATGCACCATTTCTGAGGAAACTACTGGATGATGTGCTCCGCCATATTAAGGAGGTAACCTAGGAAAGAGGAAGACACGCAATCCAAGAAAAAGGGGATACACACAGGAGAGGCAAAGAGAATTCTCAGGATGACAGTGAAGAGAGACCCCCAGGAGGACAGCTAGGAATAGCCAGAGATTTTCATATACTACACAGAGGTTCACAGGGCTGAAAAGGAAATCAAGACCATGGGTTTAGAGTTGTTTGTTTTAGTACCATTTGAAAAATCAATATATTTTTCTGTCTGGAGTCAGGAGCCATATTTGTTTTATCCTTTCAGCTTTTATGTAACTAACATGGATGGAACAAAGAGGGAAAAACCAAAGCTAAATACAAGTCCAGCTTTATGTCAGGAGGCTCCTTTCTTGGTCCCCAAAGTTCTTAGAGCTTATACAGACCCTTGGCTCCCTTCACAACCCTGTCCCCAAGAGGAGCTCCATATCCTTTGTAGTTACCTTTCCAAGGAAATTTGGGGAGAGTGACATCAGCAGAAGAGTAAAATTAGATAATGTGAACCAGCTGCCTCTCTACCTCTTCAGATCGACTGCTTTCTGGAGAAAGTTTTGCAACCTTCTGCATGCACAAAAATAATCTGGGGAAATTTTTTAAATGTGTATATGCAGATTCCTGGCCTCAATTGCAGACAGTCTAAGTCAGTCTGAGTTGAAGCCCGATTGTCTGCATTTTTAAGATGTAGGTGGTTGAACTATGGACCCACTTGGAGAAAACTTGCTCTAGAGACTGGGCTTCCAGGGTTTAGAAGATCCACCTGTGATGGAATTCCGTGAATGTGCTCCCTCCTCATGAACCCCAGCTGTATGGAACGTGCTCTCAGCAAACGAGTTGTTGTTTCTTTAAGGATAATATGGAGCTGTCCTAGTTTGGGAACAAACTGGTGGGAAAGAGAAATATCTCATATGTCTGCCAAGAACTATTTTGTAGTCCTAGGATAAGCTTCAAAAATATGATGCCCTTGCAAATAGATAATTTAATGACCTAAAAGTGATCAAACAGAATTACAAGTGTAGAATTCCCAGGAGATGTAATCTTGCTTTCAGTCTCAGTATCTGAATAATATTTATTTGGTTTCAACAGAGAGCTCAGTTATCTTCTTGTGAAAATCTTAATCCCCTCAAACCAATTTGTTTTTTTGTGAAGCCATCACCACTGCTATTAGCCCCCCCCCAGCACCCCAAGCCCCATTCTCCCTTGGATCTAATTGCTTATGTTAAAGTACTTCTCTTCTGCTTTGTATCATAAGGACTCTGTATGTGTGTTTGTCTCTCTAACCAGATTATAGATGCCACAGAGATGGAAAATATCTTTTAAATCAATATCAACTATACAAAGTGCCTGATGGGTGATGACCTAGAAGGTGATCTACCACTACTGACTCAGTTAAATTACATATTTTCTAATCATTCAACCTCATAAACCACAATGAACATAATTCATAGTATTTTTTTTTAATTTTTTTTAATGTTTTTCTTTATTTCTAGGAGAGAGAGAGAGACAGCGTGAGCAGGGGAGGGTCAGAGAGAGAGGGAGTCACAGACTGAAACAGGCTCCAGGCTCTGAGCTGGCAGTCAGCACAGAGCCCGACGCGGGGCTCGAACCCACGAACCGCGAGATCATAACCTAAGCGAAAGTGGGACGCTTAACCGACTAAGCCACCCAGGCGCCCCTTTAATTCATAGTATTTTGAATTATATTAAAATATTTTGTATTTGAAAATTGATGTTCTGTCTAGTAATTAATTTCTCTAGTCATAAATTATGAGGAATGGAAGATTTTTTTGTTTTTTGTTTTTTACCAAGAGTAGAGTTTCAAAATGAAAATAAATTTTGGAATAACTACTTATAGAAATTTAACAGGATTATATCTACCCTTTCATTATGAAAAAAAATAATAATGAATCACTTCTCATTTTGTATTATGCTCCTAGAATCCCTTTTCTCCACTTTTAATAATATAATAATAATATATTATAACAATGTTATATACAACTAATACTATATACCCAAGGTAAAATTGGGAACTGAGGAACTTAGACATGCTTCCAAAACTTTTCTTTAGCTTCAAAAAGGGGGATCTCAAGTGAAAGGTGTTCTTTATTTTATTTTCTTAGGCCTTAGTTATCCACTTTTCTGCATTAACACATCTAAAATATCTAGTTTGCCATATATAACCAATTCTCAATATTTATGCATATCAGACTGCCTTACACATTACTTCAGAGCCTCTGAGAGTCACCTTCACGGGTTCATACACCAGCACCATTTCTATCAAAGGAATCACTATGGAACTGCTCAGAGGTACACATGTGCAACTACATTAATAATATCAGAGTAATTAATATCCCCAGGGCCAACCTCTGACGAATGGAGGGTGGGATCTGAAGCATAAATTCTTCCCCGTGTTCTCCTTGAATGGATAGTTCTGAAATACCATCTGTAGTTCCATGGCTGGTTATTTGGTCCTGGAGGATCAAGTCACCAGTTTCTTCTATGATGCATCCTTATATTGGCACTTCCTCTTTCCTTCCTCTCTCCCCTTGTCCTTCGTTCTTGTACCCAAGGATTATACCAGTCAAGTACTCACACACGTGTACCTTTGTCCCAGGCTTTAATTTCTGAAATGCCTAAGCAAGGATGTTATGAAGGTTGAGAGGTTGGTGGTGAGATAAACTGAAATAAACTGGGGCGGGTGGGGGGGGGTTCTAAAGACCATTTATCTTTGATCTGCAACAAGTGATATTCTTCTTAGGCTAATATAAAAACAACATACTGATATTACCTGGGCATACTTGCTTGGTGCCAAAAACAACAACAACAACAACAAAACAGTCCACTTTGGATTACAGTTCTGTCCCAGACCATCCACAAAGTGGCTCATTCATGTTTAGATAATCTGTGGATGACTATGTTCACACTTAGACAAGAGCTCCCTAGAGAAAACAAATATGCAGTATGGTAATGCAGGACCGTGAACAAAGGACACAATCACTTCATCCACAAATACTTCAGTATGACTCTCTAATCTAACAGGCAGGTGCTTAGAAAAAAACCCACAAGGCCATTATGACACCTACCAGAATTAACAATAATGGATCACAATATAATGTTTGATTGTCTTAAAGAAGATTGTCTTACAGTTTGAAGGTAAACAAGTCCATACATTGCATTTCATATGTCTCAGATTTCTCTTAATCTATGTCAACCCCTTTTCTCTTTTAAATGCTACTGTTTATTCAAGAAACACAGCCATTTGTCCCAAAGAATGTCCAAATTCTGCACATGTGGGCCATTGTTCTCTTGTCCTTCAAAATAAAATGGAATACAAAAGAAAACTTCTTTAAAGCATTGTCAGATGGCATTTAGTTTTACTTGGTAAAGATTCTGTACACCCTATTCCTTTGGGGATTAGTAGTCATACTTAGCAAAAGTTATACTTAGTAGGTCAGTAATGAAATCTGTATTTTTCTATTATTGGCAAGTAATGGAAATTTTAGCTCAACCTTGACAGCTATACATTTACAATTTTTAAATAATTTTTCTGCTTACATTTCAAATGGAGAACCAGCATTTTTTTGTACCAATGAGGTGATGATTTTTGTGGTTGTCACCAGAATCCTAGAATCCTAGACTAGCAATGGTTCCTGGAAGTCAATTACTCTTACACTTGCACTTTATAGGTGAATAAATGTGGGCTCAGAGATGCCAGCTGAATCCACATCAACATCACGCTAGCAGGTGGGACCAGAATCCTACACTCCTGCTTACCCAGTCCTGTGCCCATTCTAGTGGCCACTGTACTCACCCACTAGTTGCACACTTACTTGGCCCACGTTGGCAACACTTCTGAAGCCAGGATGACTCTGACTTTCTTTGGCCCAAGACCATCCTGGGTATAATAAGACATTAAGCATAATTGTGAGTTTAATTCACAGCTATGCTGAACTAATACTAAAATGTATCTGAAAGGTTGCTGAATTCTTGGAAGCCTGACTCTTGCTATGGGCAGTACCCTGTTCTTTTCATCGTTATTTCAAAATATAGATCATGAACTCAGTTATTCTACCATGCTGACTTGCATCATTTCCAGTTAATATTTCTGAAGATTCATACAATTTAAGAGGGAAGAATAGGAGTGTGAGCTACCATGAAACATGCGTAAGTAATGATAATGATGATTTAATGAATAAAAGAGCCTGGACTTAGAGTAAGGGTATTTCCCATTTTTATAGGAATTGAAGATAAATTTTAAAGCTTTGTCAGCAAAAATTAGACCTCTTGCTAATTTATTTGAAGCAAATTAACAAATAGGTCCTTTGAAAGGCAGCTTAAGCTGAATCCTTGTCTGAAGGATATATCAGGGCTGCTATTTGTAGCAGTAAGGGTTTCTTTTTTTAAGTTTATTTAGTTATTTAGAGAGAGAGAGAGAGGGAGAGAGAGAGAGAGAGAGAGAGAGAGAGAGAGAGAGAGAGAGAGAGAATGAATGGGGTTGGAGCAGAGAGAGAATCCCAAACAGACTCCTCTCTGTCAGTGCAGAACCTGGTGCAGGGCTTGATGTCATGAACTGTGAGGTCATGACCTGAGCTGAAATTAAGAATTGGATGTTTAGCTGACTGAGCTCCCCAGGTGCCCCTGTAGTAAGGGTTTCTTTATCCCACCATCTATGACTTTCTGTCCTGGAAGGGCTACGTTTGGGTTCAGCCTTTAGTGAGAAGTAAATCCAAGGGAAGTGATGTTCTGGAGAGCATTCCAGCTCAAACTTTGGCTCTTCTATTTAATGATTATATGACTTGGGTCAAAAGTTTTGAAACTATTTCAAACTTTAGTCTCTTTATCTAGAAATAAGCTTTGTTGAGAATCCAGTAAAAGGGTAACTGTAAAACTTTTAGCATAACATCTGGCATATAGGAAGTACTCTATTACAATGAACTCTTATTATAATCATCTTTTACAATGAATGAGACTTTTCTGTTTATTCAGTGAAAATATCATGATGGTTCATTCAGGGGAGGGGTGAACAGCACTTCAAATTTTGATGAGCTAAAATGAGAGATGAGCTGCATCCCAAATAAGTGCTAAGTGACACGGGTTTATTTTTCCCCCCAAAGGATCACAGAATTGAAGAAGGGTTCTGCTGGTTAAGAAGAAATATTTTAAATGATCATGGAGGTATCTTTTTATTTTATAGAATAAGAACTCCATATCTACTCTTTCAAAAAAATCTTAGCAAAACCTATAATCCCTACAACCATCAAAATTCGTGGGGCTATTGATTTATATAGTTTGATTTATTGGTTTGGATTAATTAGTTGGTGAGAGTGTATTGAGGGGAAATTAATCTCTTGATAAGAACAGTGCTAATGTTAAAGGATAAAATATTACATACACACTCTTATCCATTATGAGAAACTGAAGAAACCTGGGTAGAAGCATATTATTTGAGGGTTGAGAAGAAGCAGCAGCACTTACTTGAAGCAAACTAATCTAATTACAGAAGAAAGAAGAAAGGAAAAGAGAATGAACAATGGTGATGAGTGTGGTGTGTGTGGGGGGGGTGGTCATGAAGCCTGACCATTTATCACATGAAATATTGGACTGTGCTGAGGTTGGGTAACTTTGGACACTGAAAAGGCCCTATCCTTACTCCCTGAACCTTGGGGTAATCTTTAGACATTACCATTAATTATTTAGACTCAGAAGACTGCAAAAACATCTTGATTCATTGGCAAAGTGACAAGCATATGGTGTGTTTTGCAAAACCCTTGCTTTCTGTTGAGAGGAAGCTAACATTAATTTCTTACAAATCCTACAGGGACTTTCCAAGCCAGCCGTTGTTAACATAGTTTGACATCGAAGTTGGAGAGCTTGGAGGAGTTTTGAAAAATAAGTTAGATACAAGTTAGTAGCTTTTTCAGTCTGGTGACGAGGAAGCTTCTGAGGCACCATAGCTTTCCCGCAAAGAGCAACAGAGCATCGGACAGCTTTGCAGACTGATTGATAGTCAAGGTGGCAGGTCTATTTAGTGGGTCCTACAAGATGGTATGTGGAATCTGGTGTTCCCTGCAGTGCTTGGCACTCTCACAGTCCTGGCTCAGGCAAGAGTCCCAGTTCAGATTCACTAAGCATGTGGTGTGATCATGGTCAGGGCTGCCCTCTGGTTGAGGGAGGCAGGCAGCCCTCCCTCTGCCAATATACAGGCTGTTGGAGGGAAGCCCCCAGGGAAATGTGAGAAGTGGGAGAGAAAGGGGAGGGGTGTGGTTTTATGCAATGAAAGATATACAAAGAACCCCTCATTGTCTGTAGCTCAAATACTTATTGTTGTTTAGACTGCTTCTGACAGGGCCTCAAATTTAAGCTGCAAAGTTCCCCATGTTCTAGGAAGATATATTCTATCTTCCATCCAGCGCTGGCCTCTTTTTCAGTGACTTCCTGGGCAGATAATTCATTTCTTGCCCTCAGCTTCTGGCCTTCCTCAAACCTCCATCAGAAAGGCATGGTAACGTTTGAATTTTATTTATTGAACAGGTTGACAGAATACAGTTTGCACAAGAATTCTGTCTCTTGCAGCAATAAGGGCTAGCAATTAAGGTGCAAATCAGCAGAGCTTTATTAGGAAGTAACAGGGGAAAAGGCTTCGATAATACCAGCAAACAACAGATGAAGGTATGAACTCTTTGGGTGACTCAGTCTGAAAAAGAGTGAGAAGATAGGAGGAAGCACAGTCTATTTGGTAGGTGCACCTTCTCTTTAATTGGTCAGGGATCAAGGAAGTGAGTGTAGGCAGGTATAAATGGAGTTTAGATAAAAAATACTTCTGGCAAAAGAATCTGAAGTGTCTGCCATGGGCTGAAATGACCAATTCTGGATTATTCATGGACAATTTGACCTCTTCAGCCCAGGAATAAAAATTCTTCTTTCAGAAGGGGTCACCTGGTCCTTTTCAGCATGCTTCCAGCAAATCCACCCATAAATTATGTCAGGGATACACGCATTGGCCATAATTTTAAAAAGACCTTCATGTCTGGAAAACTCTTTCTTATATTCAGTCAAAACCCCTGTGGTTACAAGTAACCATTTTCCTTCTGTCCCCAGTGAAAAGAAAATATAAACAAGATCAGGTCTCTTGTTTCATAGTAAAGCCTTTCATATATAGTGGTCATATAACGACTCTCCTATCTTCCCCAAACTGTACAAGTCCAGTTTTGGTTAATATTTCCCCACAGGTGATATTTTCCAATTGTGTACTCACCTGTTAAATGGATTCTCTCCATATTTCAGTCCCTTTCATATTGAAGGCCTCATGCCTGGTCCAGGAGATTCTAGGAAGATTCTACCAAGAGCAGGATGTCCATCTAGTTTCATGACTCTGATTTCTCAGTTTTTCTGATTTGTGCTTTATCTGTCCTGATAAACTATTATGGGATCGTTGCCACAATGTTCTTGGTACCCCCCTAGGTTCAAACTCACATTGTCTTTGTGTGTGGACTTTGCTTTCCAGCTGTCTGTCTTCTCCATAGACCCGTACAAACCATCATGGGTGTGGTGTTTCATGATTCCTCTTGAGACCTTGACACACCCACCCAACAGGTTTGGGGCCCAGTAGGCAGGATGCAAAGAGCTAGTCCTGGTCTCTCAAAGACCATTTCCTCTTCTATGCCTTGTAAATGCAGTTTCTTTGTCTTGGTGTTTCGCCCACAGCCCCTCTTCTCAATGGAAATCTACTCTTCCTTGGGGACCCAGCTCAAATGTTATCTCATTAAACCCCTATGATGGACAACATACTCCTCTCCACTTTCTACTCTTGCAGATGCCCTTAATTTCTAACCCCCAAGTAGAGGTCTAAGAGGGTAAGGCAAGGGCTTTATTTAATTTTTTTTTATTCCCAGAAGTTTACAGAATACTTGGCACATAGTAAGTGTTTATAAATGTTTACTGAATTAATTAATCAATTATTGAAATATTGGAGTTTGGAGAGCAGACAGAATTGGAAGTCAATAACATAGAGGTATGTTATGCTGCAGGATACCAAAAGAATGGCTCAGAAAGAGAGAGAAGAAAGAGCAAGTGGCCAAGAATTCAGCCAAAAGGAACCCTGGTTAGTGTATGTGTGTGGGGGCACCTAGGTGGCTCAGTCAGTTAGGCTTCAGCTCAGGTCATGATCTCATTTGTGAGCACGGCTCTGGGGGGAAAAGTTGTCCCTTTGGGGTTGTCTGCTCACACGTGAATTTTCCCCAGAAGCTTTTTCAAAACCACTTCCTGGGGCACCTGGGTGGTTCAGTGGGTTAAGCATCCGACTTCGGCTGAGGTCATGATCTCACAGTTATCAAGTTCGAGCGCTGTGTCAGGCCCTGCGCTGACAGCTCAGAGCCTGGAGTCTGCTTCAGATTCCGTGTCTTCCTCTCTCTGCCCCTACCCCAGTAACACTCTGTCTCTCTCTCAAAAATAAACATTAAAAAAATAAAAATAAATTGTGTATATGTGTGTTTATGTGTGTATATATGTGTATGTGTGCACGTGTGCATGTGTGTATATATATGTGCATGTGTGTGCATATGTGTATGAGAGAGAGAGAGAGAGAGAGAGAGTGTGTGTGTGTGTGTGTGTGTAGAAAGATGAGCTAGCAAAGGAAGCCATGGCCTTGTTAGAGCTCTTGGAGAAGCATTGCTCTGATAGTATTGTTATTTTACAGATGTGGAGAAAAAGAATTTCAAGAAGGAAAGTTTAAAAAATATAATTTAAACTCTGTGGCAGGGCTCTGGTGTTTGAGCCCCTTCCCACTGCTACAATTTAATATCATGCCTCTCTTTGCTCACTGGCTTTCTTTCACTGCTCGAGGAATCAGAGCGATATCCTGACTCACGGATTTGGTTCTCACTGCTCCCCTGCCTGGGAAGCCCCTCTGTTCCTGCCTGTCTCAGAGGCCTCATGTTCATCTTCTGAGGGCTTCTCTGAGAGGCCCCCACCCAGGCTCTTCTCACTGCTCTCCCCATGTGGGCTCCCTCTTTCCCCTCCTTTTTAGCTGCCTGCTTATTCCTTCATAGAACTACTCAGAATTTTAATTTTATTCACATATATGCATAGTTTAATTTTTTATCTGCCCCAGCATGTGAATTCCATGAAGTATGAGACTTAGTGAGAGAAGAATATAGCAATAACAATAAAACAAGACAGATGTGGATCTTGTTCCCCATCAGAGTGGTGTACTTGTTGGCAAGAGATTTTTCCGCCCACTTCACCCGTCGCCCTCACACTGTCTATTCTCCCTTATCACGGATTTTCATAGGCCACCCTCATGACATCTCTGCCAGGATAGGACCCTTTCAAATCCTTTGCAAACAGTTAGAGATGAAGCCTCCTTCCCCAAGGAGAGCTTTTCAATGGTACCTTCCCCATTCTTGCCCTCTTAGTAGAGCTAAGCTGTAGGGCAAAGATCTCAAGGATGGTTCCAGCCCCAGGAGATCCCCGCATGGAGGGGCACAATGGGGTGGCTCCATTGCTATTCTGGGCTCTGGAAATGGAATAGCGATTGCATTGCTCCTCCTCAGCTGCTCTGTGGGGCGCATGTAAAATCTCTGCAAACAGTCCCAGTGTGCTTATAAAACCTCAGGTCACTGACAATTGTGGTGCTCATTTGCTGTGGCCAATTTAGCGCTAATAAGCTGAAACTGGGCTTCGGGGATTTGTTTCCATGGCATGTAAACTCCCTTTAGAAACACATTCCCCAAAAAGAGATTGCAACCTAATGGATTTTTTTTTTCCTTTTCCATTTTTGTAAACTGACTTGTAGCCCATTTTGGAAGCATTTCCCCGCGAGCTGCATCACTCCCTCCATCTTTGTCCAAGCCCATACTCCACCAGGGGGCACCTGCCTGCCTTCTGACTGGGATATGAGGGATGGAGAAGCACCCGGTCCCAGGATGCTCGCATCTGGGGAGTGTGGGGAGCGACTGTGTCTTCTTGGGCAAATCCAGTTACTTTCACATCTGGGCAGCAGACCTGGGTGCGGGCACACAGCCCGGGTCGCTGAGGGCAAGGCCCGTGCCAGGGTACCCAGGTGGGTCTTCATTCTCTCCTCTCTGAGACCCTCCACGCCCCCCCTCCCCTGAAGCCCAGCCGAGGCACACCCACCGCCTCACAGATGGCTGACAGCCTCCCCCAACTCCACCCTGCTGGGAATGAGCTCTCTTGGAAGCCATGGATCATTCTGGAGGCCTCGAGTCAGAAGAAAGTGCTCCATTTGTGTGACTTGATTTCCAGTGATTTGGAGGCAGGCACCAGGCCCACAGAGCATCGCACTCACTTCTCCCTCCTAGTAGGAGAGCTGATCGAGGCCTCACAGCTTCCATACACTTGGAACAAAACAGAAAAGGGCTCTTTTCCTACCAGCACGGGTGTACCTGTTTCCCAAGAGCAGCCCACATGGGTTTATGAGGCCTCCCAGACGAACACAGTTGCCAACGTGACACTCCTCTGTAAATACTGACGTGTCAAATTTGCCCAGAATAAGAGGTCCCGGTGTTCCTTCCAGCCTCCTTGAGGCCTGGGGGCGCTGAAGGAAAAGCACCCTAGATCCAACGAAAGCAACATTTTACCAGAACTCTGGCAGGCGCGTGGCCCTCCCCATCCCCATGGGCTGATTACAGAGTGCAGTCGCCTGATTGTTTGTGATCTGCCAAACCCCGTTAGGAGTTTGCTTGTACTCTGGAAGTTCTGCCAAAAACTTCTCTCTAGTTCTGGGCAGAGACACCCAGAGACACCTTTGGGGCCAACTTTCTTTCATTACCTTCAGCTAAAATGCAAGCGGTCCTGGGAGAGCATGGGGAGTGACTGAGGGAGTAGGGGGGTGGGGGAGGTGGGATGACCAAAGAACAAGTTCTAGCTGAGAGCCAGCTCCTCTTTCTCAGCAACTCTGTTAGAAAATCGCTCCTTTGCAGCCCATAATTCATTATCTAGGAGAGGCGGCTGACAGACTCAGGGTTCAGGCTAGTCATTCAGACACCAGAAGCCATGAGGACAGCGGCCAGTCACCAAGGCACCACAGTGGCCACAGGAATCTATTCTTTTTTTTTCTTAAATTTTTTTTTAAAATATTTTTATTTATTTCTAGGAGAGAGAGAGAGAGAGACAGCATGAGCAGGGGAGGGTCAGAGAGAGGGAGTCACAGACTGAAACAGGCTCCAGGCTCTGAGCTGGCAGTCAGCACAGAGCCCGACACGGGGCTCGAACCCACGAACCGCGAGATCATAACCTAGGCAAAAGTCGGACGCTTAACCGACTAAGCCACCTAGGCGCCCCCACAGGAATCTATTCTTGCTGGGTGGTACTGTTCCTCTGGGGTCGGAGATTGCCATGAGATTGGCAACTGCAAGTTTCTTCCTAGAAGGAAGTTTTCATCATGTGCAATGTGTGTGTGTGTGTGTGTGTGTGTATGTGTGTGTGTGTGTCCTCTCACACACCCCTACACACACATACACACACACAGATTGGTGATAATGTTGGTGTGTGGGTCACTGCAATTCTTAACCCAACCATTTCCCAACCCCCTAAGTTTGATGTAAACTATGTAGACTACACTGGAATCAAATTGTTGGCAGTGGACTAGCCTGCCAGGTGCTTGGCCTCTGTCTGATCTGCACTTCAGGCCCCCTCTCATTGCTCACAGTTCTTAGCCTCCTCCATTGGACAACCCCCACCCCTCCAAGGCACAAGCTGCCTTCTTCTCTAATGAATGATAGCATGTACCGTATCCATTTATGCCCATCAAGGCCATAGCTCACATCCTGGCTGCTGCTGAAAGGGAATTGGCAAATAAAACGAACACCTGGTGGCCAGATCCCCCTCGCTCGGGTGTTCTCTCTCTGACCCAGCTGGGAAGCGGGCGCTAGGAGGTTGCTAGGTGAGTGGACAGATCCCTGCACAGAGAGGAAGTCCAAGTCCCCCCCAGGAGCACAGGCTCTCTCCCTCTGATCCCCAATTGCCAGACTATCTTCACAAGCAGTGTGGTCTCATTTAAGGGGGAAAAAATTGAGTCCTCCTGGGCAGGAAGTTGGGAGGACTGTGTATTATTAATTCCTTGGCCATTGGCTAGCAGTGTTAGCCAGGTAAATTATTTCCCACATTTTTGTTTCATTTTTCTCCAGTTTCTGCTCTATTCCATCCCCACTCATCTGTGAAAAATGGTGGCAGCAAACACTTCCACTTGTGGTGAAAATGGATTATATGGTTGGTGCATTTGGAATCCCGAAAGGGAAATGGGCTGCAAATCTATATCTCGTGACAGGGGGACCAGAGAGACAGGTAAATGCCACTGCTGAGAGGCGATGAATCTGGTGACAGTTATTAAATCCTCATGAGATGTGGCTTGGTTTCGTTAAGGCTCCTGGTTTTGGATGTTCTTATATTTAAAGGCAGCCACTGGCCAAATGACAAGAGCCAGTGGGGTGATGGGTCTGCAGTAGGGCACATGGAAATATTAAAGAATTGAGGGTATTTATTCTGTGGGAGACGAGAGTAAGGCAGGGACCAGTGTTTGAGCCTTCAAAGGTCTGTCACTTAGAGGAAAGATAACAGTTCTGAGTAATCCTCATTGGGTTGGAGCTGAAAGGAGCCAATATCTGAAAACAGCTAAAGGAAGATATTTCTAACCATTAGAATTGCCTGATTGTCCAATTGAATTCAAATGAATATGAATTAAACACTGACTATACAAAGATGAATAAAACCTTGATGATCTATGATTCATAATTCAGTGATTTCCTGTGTTAAACCTAAATCTCCCAAGGATTGTATTGAAATCACCACCTGTCTAACAGGGAATCTCCATTTTTACCCCCTCAAGCAAATTTGCTGGGATACTGGGCAGGCAGCTTCATTTACCATTCTCAACAGTCTGTTCCTGCCCCTTTCCTCTCCTCCTCACCAGGAATGTCTTTGCCCCTTTTGGGTATGATTTTTAGAACCTGTTTGTGCTGACTGCCAGCTCAGAGCCTGGAGCCTGTTTCAGTCTGTGACTCCCTCTCTCTCTGACCCTCCCCTGCTCACGCTGTCTCTCTCTCTCCCTAGAAATAAATAAAAAATTAAAAAAATTAAAAAAAAAAATAGAACCTGTTTTAAAACCTTGCTTTAACCCCAGTGACTTTGACTTGCTCAATTTCAACCACCTCCATAGCCATTCTGTTTAGAGTCGAACCTGTCTGGTTGCCACATCATTGATTTTACTGGCTGGCTCTATTTATTCAGAGTACCGGAGTACCAGTACCGCAGTGGAGAGGACATCTCCTGCTCCCCCACCCCACAACCCCAAAACAGAGAGGGCCATCCATGAGATGCTGTCTGGGGCAAATTCTACAGGAGCCCTGACATCTGCTGATACAGAAGCCTCAGCTTCTAGCCATCAAAGCCATTGCAAGATTTTTAGTTTCCAAAGACTTCACAGAGAAACGTTGCAACACCAAACCCTGTACTGGATTTCACCGATTTTGATGAGTACCTAAAACTATAGCCCATTCAGATATTGGATCTAAGCCCACTTAGATTTAAATTTTTTTTAATGTTTTATTTACTTCTGAGAGAGAGACAGCTTGAGCAGGGGAGGGTCAGAGAGAGAGGGAGATACAGAATCCGAAACGGGCTCCAGGCTCTGAGCTAGCTGTCAGAACAGAGCCCGACAAGGGGCTCGAACTCACGAACTGTGAGATCTTGACCTGAGCTGAAGTCAGACACTCAATGGACAGAGCCACCCAGGCGCCCCTAAGCCCACTTAGAATGTTGGCCAAGTGAGCTGATGATTTGTATAATAAATTTAATACACAAATAATAAGGTTGCATGAAAATAAGTTAATTGATGTTCTGTTTTGATTTGTTTTGGTCATTCATTCAACAAATATGTACAGGGTTCCTATCATGTTTAATGGCCTGGGGCAAATTAAAAACATCATGCAATGTGGCAGCAGCCCTGAAGAAGGGTTTGTGATAAGTGCACTTCTGGAATGACTTTGAAGGCACCATAACGAAATGAATATGAAAACATTTTCTTAACTGTGAAACATTGTACAAGATACATCCCTTCTTTGTCACTAGGAAATCCAAATCACAAGGCGTAACATTGGTAACATTTCTATGTTTCATTTTAAGTGGCCTCAAGTTTATTCACACATAATTATTGTTATTTACTGCAACCAGCTCAGACTTATTGAAGGTTGAGGCTCCCAATTTTCCTTTCCTAACATCACCAGACCATGAGATCATTTCAGCTCACCTCTGACTCACTCAGACCATCACTTCTTCTCTCCCAGTAGTACGCAAATACCGGCCCAGGTCTCTTTTGGCCTGCTCTGATGATCATTTCAGACTCTTTTTCTATGTCATTGAGAACGTGATGTCATTACCCCATCCCTCTTCTATACACGGCATCCTCTACTTCTCTAGCCAGAGGGTATTTAGCTGGATCTCCGCACATAGAATTTAAGTGAAGAAAACTCTGTAAGCAGAACGTGATCAAATTGCTTCAATATAGCCCTTAATGGACAATATGGAATAATAACATTAAAACAAAGTGTTACCATAAAATGTTTCCGCTATTTTAACTCTAATGATGCAGCCCTTAACTTAGAAGTTAGGCCAGGGATCAGTAAGAATTCAATCTGTCCTTGAGTGACCTCTGCTGGCGATTTTAGGGTAAAGTTGCATTTAAGCCTTGGGATTAAAAAAGAAAAGAATGCTAGGGAATTCTGAAGTGATGGCCAAAGGTGCAATGGGCGGAAATCTCCAAACACCTTGTTGTCTTCTAGCACACTAGTTTGGCCCTTACCATGTGTGCTAAGACATCATGAAAACAATCTACTCTGCACAACCCTATGCAGGATTACTGTGACCATCTCACCAAGGAGGAAAGTGACTCTCAGAGAGGTAAACAACTCACCTGGGTCACACAGCTCCTAAGTGGTAGAAGAACGATTCCAACTCAGGGCCTCTCGGCCCCATCCCAGGCTTCCTTTATCCTGGGATTCCCCACCTGCCACGAGGTACTTTCTCTAACCCCACAGAGAGATGCTGGGATGGTCAATAAGGATGCACAAATAAGTCCGTACACAAGGGGATGCTCAGGGAAAGAACGGTTCTATATATGGAGGAGATGTTACTACCATCTTATTATCTCCATAATAAAACAACAAATTTTATCTTTTCTTCCTGTTCATGAGGCCCAGGAACTAAGCGCTCATGTTTAATAATGTCAACAGTTGTTCTTTATTAATTTAGGTCGGGGATTTTTGTTTTGTTTCCATAATCAATTTGGGCCAAAGTTTTGGTAGATTATGAAAGGTGCAGGTATCAAACTATATTTTCATCACTGTGATTAATATTATAAAACCAAACATCCAGCCACTTTTCCAGATGCAGTGGTGACCAGCATTGCAGGTCAGGAGTTTGCAGCTGTGCAAAAGCAAGTTATAAACCGGGGGGGAAGGAATAACCCCCAGTACTAACACTCCCCCCTGGCATGGGATGATTGGGTGGTAGAGGAGGGAGGGGGGAAGATGGAGTCACAGAAAGGGTGAAACCTAAGCCTCCAAGAAAGGGCCTTCAATGAGCCGGGAGAGGTGGAATGCACAGGTAAAGGGATGGGGTGAGGGAATAGATGGAGACAGGGACAGGTGGCCTGCTCAGGAGGCTGGAAGTAAAGCCAGTGGGTGTGGGTAGCAGGCTAGGTGGAGGTCATTGGGCCTGGAGGCCAAGACTGAGGCCAGACTTCAAGAGGTGGAGAACCCAGCCAGAGGATTCCCTTATTAAGAGGACAGTAGATCTTTAGTTTCTCATGATTTTAAAGAAAAGTGTGGAAACTTTCTGTGTGGAACAGGACCTGGACTTGACATCGGCTTGCAGTCCTTGCCAACACTATGAATATTAATTCAGATGTTTTAAAAGGAGTAGAATAGCTATCAGTTTTAATAATACCTCCCATTATTCACTGATAGTGTGTGCCAGGCACTGTGCTGAGCACTTTAAAGGCATTATCTCCTTTTATTCTCCAATTGTTCTGTGAAATAGATTCTCTTATTACCCTCATTCTACAGATGAGGAATTTTAATGTCCTGGAACGCATGTGATCTAACCATGGATGTATCTTAGTTGCAGCTTACAATGTTAGAGTTCAACTTTTCTTTATGTCTTACCCCTCTGTATTAATGAGCTGTTGTTCATTCTTCAGATGTCAGGAAAAACATCCTCTCCAATGTGGAGTGAATCTCTATTTTGTATGTGGGGGTAATGGTACAGAAAAAGAGTTAAATGTTACACTGAATATTCTTAGGACATTTAGGTAAAGTGAACAAGTTTTTTTTCCCAAAGATAAGTGTACGTTTGAAAAGAGTGCACCTTTGTAAGGAAAAGGAGCATACAGCTGCCATTATGAAAATTTCCAGATGGTGGCACTATTTCATCAGTGATTCCATACCCGTCCCCTAGTATTTGATGGGTTTGGATGAAATGCAAGTTCAGGAAAGCTTAATATGCACATATTTTCTAATCTATGATTTTTATCGGGATCCATAATTTTTCAAGACTAGATTTCATTAATATAAATCAATATAAATGAGGAACTTAAAAAAGTTAAGTCCCTGATTTCAACATCATTCAGCTAGTTGTTCAAAACTGCTCTGAAGCAATTGTTAAAAATTAAAAACCTATTACAGTTTGGGGTGAATTCTCTTACTGGAAATGGGGTGTCATATAGAACAAAATTATAATGTTGGAGCATAAGAAACAATACCAAACAAATATTTTATGAATTAAAGAGGGAAAGTTAACCCCCTCAGCCTAAGTATAAAATAAACTCTAATCTTTCAAAATCAGATGAAAACTTTCCCAACAAAATGAAAGCTTTCCGTTCAGATACATAGCCACAAACTTCAACAAGAGATCTTTCTCTTTGATTTTAGCCTCATCTTTCCCCCTGAAAAGCCTTTGAAGAGGTGTTTCTGTATTTGTTGTATTAATGGATAGGGCCTGATTTTGGTCCTCATACATGTTTCCAGGCCAAATGGTTGAATATTTCATGTTTTCATATCATTCCTTTCTGAGGACCGTCTCTCTCCTTTGTTTTATTAGCAAGACCCGGCATACCCGCAGCCCCAGAGCAGGGGAATGACGGTGTTTATTCTCTTGGAGGTAGCACGAAAGCATTATTTCCCTCCCCAAACAACGTTTCTAAACATTCTCTCTGATTACACAAAATTTTTAGTCTGCCCAGCCAAACCATATATTTTAAGAGACATTTTCAAACAAGTATGTTCAGGAACTCAAGTGTTCAGGGACAAACGACAGCTCTCTGTGCAATGTCTAGAAGTTAAGTTGCCTCCTAGTTAATATACAGCATGTGTAACTGCGGGCTTGGGAGGTCTGGTCATATTCGTGGGAGTTAACAGCATAAATTCCAAGGGAATTCAGAGAACAGACACTTAGAATAACACCAGTAAAGTCACACCAACTGCAGTATACTCAACAGAGCCTGTTTAATGTGGTGTGATTTTTATTAGGTAATGTGTGGTACGTTAAGCCAGAAAACAAAAACAACTAAATAAGCAAAACTTGGGATAATCTCTTTCCAAATGTTTAATAGAAGCAAAGCTGAGGAAACCACTCATCTGAATTGGGTAACAAAGAGATTTTGTGGAGGGTTTTTCCCAGCCGTGCTCTGTGGTCAGATAACTGATCTCAACGGTCAGGTTTTCCAGAATTCCTCATCTGCTGCTCTTAGCTGACACCGTTTTCACATTCATGATGAGCACAGCTGATGCCAGTGGGACACCTGCTCTCTCCCAGAATCTCCCATCGGCACCCTGGGAGCAGTTTGTGGTTCTTGGCAAGGGTTATCTTTATTTACCCATGTCCTGGGTCAGCAGAAGAAAACCCAATGCATTAAAATGTTATAGGGTCATTGGCCTCTGTATCTTGCCAGTCTGGGATTCACTGTAGAGTGGATCTTGCTCTAATCAGAAGTTCAACAGCTGCCAGGCTTTCCATGGAAACAAGGGATGGCCTTGGTGGGCTATTTTGTACTCATTGTCAGTAAAAAATTAAACACAGGGATATGCCTGCCCCCTGCCTCCTTGCTTCATCAACTGAACTGAAAATCCAAAGTGGGTCTAAGAGGAAAGTGTATAAAAATTCTTCTTCTCTTTTATGTCCTCTCCGTATTCCACTCCCCTTCATTAAAAGTGGCTAGGTATCCTGAAAACTTCCTTTCATTTAATGGTAAGTATGTAAAAATGTTCCATTCTTAATATTCTGCATCAAAATCATTATTCCAGTGTCCTTGCTAGAATAAACCCTTGTAAGCCTACCTTCCACGGAGGCCATAAACTTAGGATATTGAGATTTGAAAAAAATACATAGATGGTTCACTCTACTGCATTTATTTAAGGAGATCTCTGTTTGATAATAAAGGAGACTCTAAGAAGTGAATACATCTTTGTAGATACTTTGATAGAGGACAAATATATCATTTGGTGTGCTACAGGTTTTTTTTTCTTTCAGGAAAATACTTTCTAGTAGACAGAAAAGTACTATTTATTTTTCCAACATCCAGTTAATGCACATTATCCACAAGTGGGACAAAGTATCTATTAATGACCCCACTCTGAGTGGTCAGGGCAGTAGACATTTTTACTCTTAGCTGCTCTAAGTGGAATTCACTGTTAATGAGGTCTATTTTGCCCTTTCCAAAGTAATCATAATAACCTGGTATAATTGTTTAATATGCAATTATACAACAAACAAAAAATGCAGCGATATAGTAACTGCTTGTTATCAAAGATATACATAATCCCACAGCATAAAATTCATGAAATCTTAAATCTCTCAACATTGCCCACCCTTAAACAAAGTTTACATCAGATCTCTTAACTGATGCTGTATTTTTCTCTTACAGCTTTCACTTAAATAACTAGGTGTGGTCATCAGACAATAAATTCTTTCTGATATACCTCGCAGTTTCCTTCAAGATGGTGTGCAGCTTGCTCCTGAGAAATTTAAAACACTTTGGTTTGTTGTGGCTTAAATTGCCTCCTGATTTGCTTTCTTTCCTGGGTAGTTGCTGCTGATAACAGTAAGAAAAAATGAGACCTGCTCTAGAGACTATACCATTTAAAAATATATTTTCACCACCCTAATTCCCTTTCGAAATAATGTTTCTGTTAGTGATTAAATAAGGAGTTTAAGAGTGGGTGTCATAGTGCCTATAAATAAACTTGAGAACATGCATTATAAAGAGCCATATTTTTACGATCTCATCTCCACTAAACAAAACAATATTTTCTGGCACCTGTACACTCAGTGTTTCATGTAGTTCTTATTATGGAATTTCCTTTCTCCTTTTGAGATTGAAGATAATTACTGAATGTGATAGAAACTTTATAGTCATTAAAAATAGAACAGAAAAATGTTACCAGACGGCAAGTTGTTTAAAATAAATAGGAAACAGGACTTGAGTCCTATCTCAAACTCTGCCTCGCTTTGCTGGATTCCAAAAAGACACAGGTTTCTTTCCTCTTGATTCTTTAAAAAAACATTTTTTGATAACTTAGGAAAATATGAATAAATCATTGCTCAAGTTTTAATTTAGTAGGAAATCTGACTATATGTAGTCTTTTTGTTGTTGTTGTTGTTTAAAATGGCTGAATATTAGAATTTTCAAATGGGTTCACCTGTCCTCATTCTTTTCTGATCCACTTTGGCTGTGCTGTTATTGAGATTTGGGTTGGTTTAAGTGGAGGGAAAGACATCTAGAAAATAATGGTGAAAGCAATAGTCATGGGCCCCTGTGAACCTTCTCATTAATCACGAATTATCAACTTCTTTATTACTGGGTAAAGAGGATGAGACTGGAAATGAAATCAGACATGTGGAGTATCTCCTGGTGCTTGTTCCACTTAGGTTTGCTCTGGCTTTCAAAACTCCTGATCCCTTCCATGATTATACCCGGACTGTGATGACGGCAACGTGTGCATATTCACATGTCCCATTGCACAAAATTGTTTACATGAATTATGTGCAGTTTCCTGGACACCAACCACATTTCGATAAAGCTGGAAAAAAAGTCGTGATGTCTTTTCCTTAAAGTTACCCAAAATGCTCAGATCTTAGAAGAAGAAAAAAGAGTGATAGTGTATGGTAAATCTGCAGAGGTTTTTGCAGTTTAATTCTGAATTAGATTAGCTTTGATCACCTCCAAATTCATCCTTTTGTGGTTCAGAAATAATGCCTTTCTTTAAGATTTCATAAAAAGACTCCTTTTTTTTATTTTACCAATGTAAATATAACATATCCACCGACCCTTTTGCGGGATTCTACAAGTCAGTTTTAGAATTGCTATATGAAAATAAGGCACACCTCCTGGTCAAGTTTTAAAAGGCGAAAGAGTTATTCGATCTGAAGAGAAACCAGAGTATTCCTGGTTAAGTTTTTTTTTTTCCTGGTCAAGTTTTAAAAAGGCAAGTTGTGTTCCTTTTCACCAGAGTCAGTGAGCCTCAGTCTATTAAGTTTCAGATTCAGAAAATACAGGCCAAGCTCTCCGTCACCAAACACAGAAATGCTTTTCTGCTTTTCTCTGCTAGCCGTTTTTGGGCATTTATTTTGTGCCGAAAGTTTGCTGAGCCATTTAAAGTGCATTATGTCATGAAATGCTTAAAGACCTGGAATTAGAAACCACCAGCACTCTGGGGCGCCTGGGTGGCTCAGTCGGTTAAGCATCTGACTTCAGCTCAGGTCATGATCTCACAGTTTGTGGGTTCAGGCCCCACGTCAGTCTCTGTGCTGACTGCCAGCTCGGAGCCTGGAGCCTATTTTAGATTCTGTATCTTCCTCTCTCTGACCCTCCTCTGCTAATGCTGTCTCTCTCTCTCTCTCTCTCTCTCTCTCTCTGAAACATTTTAAATAAATGAAGCATTTAAAAAAGAAAAAAAAAAAAGGAAACTACCAGCATTCTTATTTTACAGGTAAGGAAGCTGGGCATTTGGTGCCTAAGTAACACATTCAGCACCACACAACCCATAAGGGGCCAGAATTTGGACTCAGATTAAGGGTGACACTTGTGCTGAATGCTGTTCCGGGTGATCTACCTGCATTTATCTCATTTGATCCTCAGTTAAAATGACCTCCAGAGGTGCTCTTCTATTCCCATTTCACAGAGAAGAAAACCAAAGAGCAGGAGCTACTCGTGTTGGGCAAGGGGCAGAGCAGGGAGGCAGGAGGCGATGCTTGTTTCTGGGCTAAACGGGCGTGCTCAGGTGGAAGCAAATCTCCATTAGACTTCCCGCCGCCTGTTGCCCTGACCTCACCCTGAAACATGACTCTCACCATGGAAAAGAGAGATGCGGGAACACCAGAGCCTTTCAGGGGCATCTCTATGGCCTCTCAGTTCAGGTCTCTACTTCCTAAGTCTGGTTGTCAAAACCCAGCAGCTCAGCTTGGGAAGAGTTTGTGAAGTTTGGAAGTCATGTGAAGGTGTGTTCTTGAGAACACGGGACCTGACTTTGCCGGCTGGTAAAGCCTGCGTCACCTGCTGATGGCCATGCTTGTGCCCGAGAGGCTGTGAAAGAGAAAATGGCCCTGGGAGTTTTGCTGAATAAGGACAGTAGGAGCAGCTCCTTGGCAAAAAGAAAGACCTGGGAGTGAGGGGTGGGATGGGGGGGATTGTTTTTTGAATAATGACAGTAGCTTTTAAGAAAATGTTAACATTTATCTTACTGTGACATTTGCCTTGTTGAAGCTGAGCTGTTTTTCTCTTTTCAGTGAGATATTGAGGGAGCACTGAACTCTGTGGCAAATGTTAACTTTTTAATGAAAACCCATGCACACTGTGTCCCAGAGGCAAGGCCTGTGCAGGGCCGTTGTGAAAAGCAAGCTAAACGAACCGCTGCTCAGAATTCCAGGAGGTTAATAGGCAAATCAGCCTAGAAATGGAGAAACCAGCTGTAGTTCTTCTCATTCCCTGCTTTTCTTACAATTCAAGGCATCTGGGCACCATCTTAGTGCACAAATATCCCATTTTTCAACTTCTGGGGGGTTTTTGGCTAAAGGAGCCATTTGTTTTTTATTATTATTAATGGCATCCTCTTTCTGACAGGCTCCAGACAGCCTTGCCAGTGCAGGCCACTGAGGTGGGCTGGGAGGTAGGAATTGTGATCTGATCCCTTCCCTGCCTGAAGCTGAAAGGTCACATCACCCCTTCATCCTGCTTCCTACCACCAGTCTGTGAACAGAATGGAATATGGTAGGGGATGAAACGTCCAAGAGCTTTACTTACAATTTAAGATCTGAAAAACACGTCAAGGTGATCAAACCCACAGGTTCTCAGACTTTGCCACACAGCAGAATTGCCTGGGGGTTTCTCAAAAGACTGACCCTGGGTCTGCCCCCAGAGTTCTAATTCCGTTGGTTTGGGGTGCTGCCTGGTCTCTCCAGGGGATTCTAAAGTGCAGCCAAGTCTGAGAACTATTGGTGCAACGCAAAGTACATTCTGCAGCTCCACGCAATGACGATGATAGATCTTTCCCTCTCCTAAGCATCGCTGACCGCTCTCTGCTGCCCCCCACCCTCCCTCATCAACTCATACTCCAAAATAAAACCAAATACATGACACCATCAGGACAAACTAAGTTAAAGACATTTTTTGTCTCCTATCACCACGGGATTTCTCAGAGATTTGAATATAGTAACTTGCATTTTCAATCCTCAAGAGGTTGTAGGGAGGGAAATACTACCTACATCGACTGGGACTGAATCTGAATCATATTTTTCAATTGAAGTCTATTCCTTTAAATTTTTTTATTGTTTTACAACTAAAGAAAGATCAATGAAATAATGATTATGAAATTTATTATTAAATTTCACGGAGGGACTTAGAGAACTAGTAGATTAGTGACCTACAGATCTTTGACCCTTGGGAAATGCTGCTTCTAATCTAAAAAATGACCATTGGTGAGTTCACAGGCTTTGTGTGTACCTAGCATATCTGACACCCAGAGCACACCACTTTTTTTTTTTTAAACTGTGTTTATTTATTTTTGAGAAGAGAGGGGGAAGGACAGAGAGTGAGGGAGACACAGAATCTGAAGCAGATTCCAGGCTCTGATCTGTCAGCACAGAGCCTGACTCAGGGCTCAAACTCATGACTGCGATCATGACCTAAGCTGAAGTCAGATGCCCAACTGAGTGAGCCACACAGGTGCCCCCCAGAGCACACCACTTTTTTTTTTTTTTTTTTACAAATAGTTTATTGTCAAATTGGTTTCCATATAACACCCAGTGCTCATCTCCACAAGTGCCCTCCTCCATGCCCATCTCCTCCCTCCCCCCCACATCCGTCAGTCCTCAGTTTGTTTCTCAGCATTCAAGAGTCTCTCATGGTTTGCCTCTCTCCCCTTCCCCCACCATTTCCCCCTTCTTCTCCCCCATGGTCCTCAGTTAAGTTCCTCCTAATCCTCCTATACGTGCAAACATATGATATTTGTCCTTCTCTGCCTGACTTATTTCGCTAAGCATTAACACCCTCAAGGTCCATCCATGTTGCTACACATGGCCAGATTTCATTGTTTCTCATTGCCATGTAGTATTCCATGGTATAGATAAATCACATCTTCTTGATCCATTCGTCCGTTGATGAACACTTAGGCTCTTTCCATGTTTTAGCTATTGTTGAGAGTGCTGCTATGAACATTGGGGTACATGCAGAGCACACCACTTTTAACACCTCCTCCTCTTTATAATAAAATTACTTCTAACTCAGTAAGCATTATTTTGTTGTTTTTTCTTTAGTTGTAAAACAATTATAAATTTTAAAAGGATAAATTTCAATTGAAAGATAGGACTCAAATATAGTTAAATATTGTATGATCGAACTAAACTTACCAAACAAAAATTTTGCCCTTCACAATGCACACCATTTAAACTCCAAGGAATCATATAGAATGACAGAACTGAAAGTAATCAAGTTCCGTTTGTTGTCTTCAAAATCACTTGCTATTGTTTATTCCACATCTCTGTTTAGGAGATCATGGAGCTGAAGGTATAAACTGAGCTTGAATCATTACAAGTCTAAATCAGTACAAATGTTACAAATATTCTAAGGGATGGCAAATACTACAAATATCCTGGGAACAAATGCATGTATCATGTCTTTGAATCTGAGTTTCTTGGAGCCCAACTTGGCATTTTACATTTTAACTTTCATGAGAATACTGTGTTTATTAAAAGAGAAGTAATAAAGATGTGCTAATTTGAAGCGTGTGTGATTTATTTATGTGTTTATTCATTAAAATCAATTGCCTAGTCTTAGACCAACAAAAGATCTCAGGGGGAGAAGGAACATTTTATTGCCGACCTTGTTGAGGATGGAGGGAGCGTGATAACAAAAAGTGGACTGACTTTAGTGAGTCTTATTATTGTTTGAAAGTCTCTATCGACAATGTATCGCCTTCTTCCTTACCCCCAGGGCAGACGACTCACACTGCTTCACCCTCATACATCACTTTATATCCAAAGTCACTAAATCTGACAGTGAAAATTGGCACTAAGACCCAGGTCTCCTGATTCCTACATCAGTACCTTTCTGTGTCCAACATGTTGTGAATAATACATTTGTTTCAAAGAAGGTTTCAGAAACATTAGGTGAAACTTCCAAACCACTCCGTAATGAAAACTAACAGCAACATGGTCTGAAATGTAAGAGTCAGCCAAAATGCCTATTAGTCCATTGGGTCCTGTGTGTATTGAGTTTCAAATCATTTCAGCCCAGAGGTCTGAGTGACATATGCCCCTTTAGAAAATAGAGATTGCTTTAGCTTTAATAAAAAGAAAATTGTTATTTCATTTTATTAACAAGAAGCTTGTATCATCCTGAAAAATTCATTGTCTGTGTTCAGCTTGAATATTGTATTCATTATGTTTCCTAATCTGTGTGATTACTACCTGTGTAATTTGATGTCTGGCATTTGCTATCAGAATTCTTTCAGCCCATTATATTTCCCATCTTTTTTTGTAATGGGGGATAAGACTGGGACATGGAAAATTGCAGCAGACTGCCTAAGGCGAATTGCAACCAGCCGGCAGCTGGATGGAGCAGCAAAAGATGCGAAGTTACGTGGGGAATTCGAGAAAGGTGGCCTGTAGGTCTACAGTATGCCGTGACAGTCCTGAATAGGAAATAGAATTGGCCAGTTTTCCACTGCAGTGATTGGCCATTCCCAAATTATCTCCAATAATTAGTGTTGGCATTACCCATTCAGCTTAAGAATTAGGATAAAATACATGGGGTGTAAGTGGGAAGTGCGCTGCTAACAGATTGCTACTTAGAGTATCAGAGGTAAAAGTAGGTATTGAAACAAAACCAAAAAACTTGCAGCAAATAGCTTTTAGATAAAGTGTACACACACAAATCACAGAACAAGACACAAAAAAGATACAAACTTTCAATTTCTCTTCATTGTAAATACAAACAACCATTTCATTTGACATTTAACACATAATATGAGTCAGGTTGTATACGATAGTGGCAAGAGAATGAGCACTGGAAACCAGAGAGAACTGGATGTGAATCCTTAGTCTAATCTATACCATAAGCAAATTAGAACTCACATTTCCTTTATTTAAAGGGAGGCTGTAGTATCTACCTCATTGAGCTGTTACTAAATTATGTTAAGCCATATATGATTATGTGTGAAACATGTCTTTTCAGGCCATGGGTCATAAATGGTCCTTAATAATTGATTAAAATTATTTAATTTTTGTATCCTAGAGGCAAGCTGGACATCAGTTGCAGAGCATTTACTTGGCAGTGCATTGCCTTATCAATAGTTTAGTAGAAATATTCAAAAATTTCCTGATCTGTATAGCAGTTTGGTCAAGAGTGGAGACTCTTGAATCATACACACCTAGATTTAAACTTGCTTTGGCTTTTCCTATCTATGACCTTGGGAAGGGTCCTGAATCTTCTGAGGAACTTAAATTTACTTAGATTCTCTGCCCTATCCCCCCCCCACCCCCAAACTCTGTACAATGAATGGAATGATGGTATCTACGTTGTGGGGCGGCTGTAAGGATTAAGTGAGTTAGTATGTGGGAATTGCTCGGCATAGTGCCTCATGCATATCTGTTAGCTATCATTTTAGCATTATTATGTGACTTTAATGGCTAGGTTTTTTGGTTTTGTGTGTTTGTGTGGTGTTTTGTTTTGTTTTTGATGAACTTTGATGAATTTATCCCCTAGGGATGACCAAACAAATTCCCTTCCCTTCTCTGTTTAATTCAGCTGCTGAAATCCCAACAGTCCCTGGCATTTATGACATCAGTAGGAATGTCTGTGTCTTCTCTTCTTCATTTCTCATTTCTTACTCCTCCCTATACCTTTACTATCTTGTTTGCCTTTTCTTCCCTGCACATCCAGGATGTGGTTTTCCGTGGAATCCAGGATTCATAATAAATGTTGGAAAAAACAAGGAGCATGATTTCTCTTTCACATCAAGATCACAATTCTCCTAGACCATGTGAACTCCTATAGAGTCAAGCCTGGACACAGGACTCCAGTTCTGGGCCTCGTCTCTTCTTGGGACCATCAGGTGGAGAGTCTGTCTCTACCTGAACCTCATTGGGAGACCCTTCCCCATTTGCAAGGTAGCCAGCCCTCTACATGGGCCCATGCTCTGATCTCCCACTTCCTTTCCTCCTGAAGAAGAGGGTGGGAGGGGACATGTTCATGCTTTCTACTGAGAGCAGACTTCCTTTCAGTGAGATTGTGAAGGTCAGCCATATGACCCTTTTAGTCATCTGCAGCCTCTCCCCTACCAAGGCCATACCCAGCCTGAGGAAGGGCCAAAATGAAGTCTTAGGAGAAGTTAGAGAAGATTTAAAATGGTGTGCTCATACTTAGCAGCTGTATGACTCTGAGCAGGCTCTATAACTCTCTGGGATTCAGTTTCCATGGCTATAAAGTAAAGATAATAATGCCACATGCTTTCTAGGGCTGTATAGAGAATTCAGTGAATAATGTATACCATGTTTCTTGGTGCACTGTCTACAGACACAGAAGGAGCTTAGTAAATATGGGCTTCCTTCCCTTCCATTCTATCCTATCTATATTCCGTTTTTCACATGTTCATATTTCTGAGATTGGTTTATCAATGATCTTATAATCATTGAAACCTTACAATTAAAATACAGTAAAAACTGCCATTTATTGATGGCCTGCTATTTGTAAATTACAGCTGACCCTTAAACAATGCAGGGATTGGGACACTTACCCCTGGTGCAGTTGAAAATTCACATATAACTTTTGACTCCCCATAAACTTATTTAATACTAGCCTACTGTTGACCAGAAGCCTTATTGAAACATGAACAGTGAATTGACACATATTTTGTATGTTATGCTGATATGCTGTATTCTTATAATAAAGTTAGCTAGAGAAAAGTTATTAAGAAAGTCATAAGGAAAAGAATATACATTTATACTAATGTACTATATTTATTTTTTAAAAATCCACATATAAGCGGACCTGTGTAGTTAGTTCAAGAGTCAACCATACTTTTTACATACTATCTTGTTTGATCATCTCAATAACCTCTTGATGCAGGTATTATTCTGTTTTGCTGATGGAGATGCTGAAGTTCAGAGTGGTCACACAGCTAGTAAAAGGCAGAGCTACGGCTCCAAATCCAATGTTCTCAACAGTCCCCAAACACCCATGTCAGCATCACAAAAATTGTAAAGGAAGGGAGACTTGTCTTTGCCAAGCTCTCACCTCTTTCACTAAAGCTCACTTTCTCCCCTAGCAATTCTTCAATCTGATCACCTGAGGTTGAAGAGCTCACCATTGACCCTACAAATGCTCCCCAAACAGTCATTGCCTCCTACTCGTCCAGTTGCATTGACCACATGCCCTGGCATCACATATGGTCACATATGGTCATTGCTAACTCACCTGGTCAAGACTAAAAAATATAATCATAAGAGCAAATATTTGTGTAGCACTCTTTACGTATCAAGCTCTATTATAAGCACTTGTCGTAAAACTCATTCAACCTCTTAACAGCCCTATGAGCCAGGCACTACTAATAGCCCAGTTTTACAGATGAGAAAGCCAAAAGATTAAGTGACTTGTCCAAGTCACATAGCTTGCAAGTGGCGGATCTAGGATTGAAACCCCATGATCTGGCTTCAGAATCTGTACTCTGACACTATTATCCGCACTGCCCCTTCTGAAAAGAGGATTCCTGGACATGAAATACCTTAACCAAATATACTAATCTAAAGATGTGGTTTTCAGCCATGCGACAAGTTGTAGGGGGTGGTGAATGTTCTCCAGAACCATCATCTTGTATTTTAAATGGCTTTCTGTGGCAAGGCTTTGCATCCTTTAGAGAATGACATGTCTGTCCTTTTCTTTGAGGCATCCCACAAGACTGGGAGTATCCTCAGGAAAAGGACCGTGTGTAGATTATCTTTTTGCATCTCTGACACCTTACCCAGGGACTTCTCTCTAGCCATGCCCTATTTCAGGCTCTTGTGGTTCTCTCCTGGACCACTGCAACCATATCCTAATTGTTGGCCCTCCCCTCAAATGTCACCAATGCCTGCCTGAAAGCATCATGCTTGATATTTTTCACAAATGCCTTTAAATTGTGAGAATAGTCATATCACTCTCCTCAAATTCCTCATGGCCTATAAAAGTTTCTTCAATTGTGGTCCTTAGAACACTATCACTATAAGAAATACTACGGATTTTGGTGGAGAAAAAATACCATGGGTTGTTTTTATGATGAAATTTACCAATATTTATAAAACAACAACATTAAGCTGATTTATATAATTAGTATTATGCAACTACTTACTTTTAAGAAGTATACATGCCTGGGGTGCCTGGGTGGCTCAGTCGGTTAAGCCTCTGACTTTGGCTCAGGTCATGATCTCTCAGTTCGTAGGTTTGAGCCCCGTGTCAGGCTCTGTGCTGACAGCTCAGAGCCTGGAGCCTGTTTCAGATTCTGTGTCTCCCTCTCTCTCTGATCTACCCCTGCTCATACTGTCTCTCTCTCTCAGAAATAAAAAAAAAATAAATTAAAAAATTTTTAATAAAAGAAATATACATGCCCAAGAATGTGAGGAAGGCACATGAAAAAAATCCCATTACGATTACAGTCCAGAGGTTTGATCTAAGCCTAGGTGCCTAGATAGCATTTGTCTACTCAAAGTTGTATTGGATAATATCTGTGTGATGCTGGCATATCTTTTACATAACTTGTCTTAAATTTTCATACATGCTTGTGATTTTACCTAGTGAATGCTCTATGTGAAAAGTGTCTAATAGAACTTTCTTTGATGATAGAAATTTTTATATCTGCATTGTCCAATCGAGTAGCCATTAGCTACAATTGGCTATTGAGCACTTGAGATGTTCACAATACAACTGAGGAATTGAATTTCTAATTTACTTTATTTTAATTATTTTAAATCGAAATAGCTCTATGTGGCTGGTGACTGCCATACTGGACAGCACAGCTTTATATGAACTTTGTGAATCAACATTTGCTTTTCTTGAAGCAACTAATTTAGTTGGGTGATCATTGTCTGCTGTCTTCTTTAGTCCAGGCTGACCTTGGCAAATCAGGTTCGTCTCATGTTATTTCCTGCTTTGTTTTAGTCAAAGTCTTTCTTGCTCTTCATACATATTCTGCTCTTTCTAACTTTGCTGCTTTGCTCACTTCCCTCCCTGCCATCTTCTCCTCCTCCTAGTCATCCTCGAGATTCAGCTCAAGTCTCTAAATCATCTGCCATTATAGTACTTTTTGTTTGTTTGGGTTTTGTTTGTTTGTTTGTTTGCTGTGCATATCCTCAGCTCTTAGCAGAATGCCTATTTAATACCATAGCTAATATTGTGATCTATACATGAAAACTATTTCTTTTGTGGCAATCCTTATAATGTTGAGTTGGGTTTTGTCTTTTTTTTCTAGGAGAGAGAGAGACAGTGTGAGCAGGGGAGGGTCAGAGAGAGAGGGAGACACAGATTTTGAAACAGGCTCCAGGCTCTGAGCTGGCAGTCAGCACAGAGCCCAACGCAGGGCTCGAACCCACGAACCGCGAGATCATGACCTAAGCGAAAGTCGGACGCTTAACCGACTAAGCCACCCAGGCGCTCCTATAATGTTGAGTTTTAATTGAGCATCTTTCTTAGATGAACAGCAACAAAGCATTTGAAATTATAGTAGTTCTTTTCCTCTGCCATTTCTCCTTAGTGCTTCAGAGCAGAGAAGCTGGGGCAAACACGATGTATTAGTTATCTATTGGTGTGTAACAAATTAGCAAGTTAAAACCACAAGCCTTTATGATCTCAGTTTCTTTGGGTCAGGAATTTGAGAACAGCTTTGCTGGGTGGTTTTGGTTCACAGTTCCTCATGAGATTGCAGTCAAACTATCAACTGGGGCTGCCATCATCTGAATGTTTGGCTGGAGAAGGATCCAGTTCCAAGTTCATTCATGTGGTTGTTGAAAGGCCTTAGCTTCTCACTGAGTGTTAACTGTAGAACTCAGTTCCTCATCATGGGGACCTCTCAATAGGCTTGCCTGACTGTCTTCATGATGTACAGCCTGGCTTTACTTAGAACAAGTGATTCAAGGGAGAAAGAGGAGAGAACCCAAGATGGAAGCCACAGTCTTCTGTGTCTCAGAATAACATGCCATCATTTTTTCTATATGTGGTTGGCCACACAGATCAACCCTAGGACAATGTAGGAGGAGCTGCACAGGGGTATGGATTCGAAGAGGTGGAGATCTTGGGGGCTGACTCCTATCTACCTTAATTATACTGTTATAGTAAAATGACTCTCATTTAAGGGTCCTGGGACCCCAGTAATAATGCTGGAATCAATTAGTGAGATTGCTGCTCCCTAATGTTTCTTTAGGTAGCAGGCACTTAGTAACCAACTCTGTCACAGAACCTTTCTGAGTGTGGACACTGTTGAGAAACTCACAGGGAGAGGTAGGGCTGGGATCAGAACCCCCATTTTTGTCACCACATGACACTGTCCAGACAGTATAACCCCTTACTGGCTCCCCCTTGCCAAAGCCAACACTCTAGCTTCCTCATCTATAAAATGGGTATGCTAACACTTTCCTAGTTACCCAACTGGGCTGGTGTGGACCTTAGGGGAGAATTTACTGGAAGTACCTTATTACTTGCTCAGCATTTGACATTGATGGTGAAGCTGTGGTGGGCCTAGTGTACTAACTCTGAAGACTGCTCCTTGGTCCCCCTCCTCCTCACACCTGCTTTCCCACCAACATGTTCCTCTCCACAGGGCCACACGTTGCCTTTACTTTAACAAATCCAACCCAGACCAGCTGTTTTCTTTTGGTATTTTTTTATTGCAGCGAAAATTCCAAGGACTGCAGGCGGAAAGCTGCTGACAGCGCCCCGGGCCCCGGGCCTCACTTCAAAGCAGCTTTCATCATTTTTCACACACTGTGTTCAGGACCCTCGTCTGTTCTCTCCTGGGAACCAGATTCTCCTGGAGATTCTCCTCGGTGATATCACTATTTACAGAACTCTGGCCCTGGACATCGTGTTTATATCTGATTTGTACATGTCCACATGGCCCATAAAGTTTTTAAGGGGGTTAGAGAGCTTTTCCTTGTCCATAAATCTTGTCCTGCAGCCTCCCTCTAGGAGTGGGAAAGAGGAGGCGGGAAAGGGAGAGGAAGGGGACATGAAACTGAGGGAGGAAATGCTTGGAAGCAGGACGCTCCCCTCTTTGAGCTTCTTCCCATCATTACCTTCCCTTGGGATCAGTTGGACAGTAGAGCAGAGAGGGGACACGTGAGGGCATGAAAGCCAGCCGCCATGGGCAAGTAAAGTATGTGCTCTACATCTCCCTTTCATCATCTGTACAGTGGAGATAATAATAGGGCCTACCCACGAGGTTGTTCTACCAACAAGGTTGCTCAAGGTAAGGAGTGTAAGGCATTCAGCGTGGGCCGCAGAAAATAGCAAAAATATACTACATTTTAACAGAAAAAAGTGACAAGCGTCCTCTGTGCTGTCCATCTACTACCCTGTCTCTGTCCCCCAAGCACCCCAAATGGACTCTTGAATTGTTCTCACCCTAAAACCCTGGCTGCTCAGAACTTCTCCCTGCAGTGGGCAGTTTGACACCCCCACGCCCCCAATAAACATTACTATGAAAATAAGTCTTCCCAGGAACACTCTTTGCATTTTTGAAGCTGAGATTTGTTCTGTCTCAAAGTAGATGCATTATTGAGTACAATACCATGGATGACTATGTGAACACTTGTGAATTTTAGGAGAAAGCATGTCAGAATTTAAAAATGAACATTGCATATGTGCTTTCCCTTACTTCAACCCCACTTGGAACAGGAAATGTCTGCAGGCCAGGGGAAGTACACTGGAAGAATAATATAGATCAATAATAATTCACCACTGGTCACACGAATTCCCTGGGCAGTTTCAACCAATTGGGCTTCGGGAAAGTCATTATATGATGTGTCCACCCAGGCAAGGCAAAGGAGAAAAAATTGTGAAATTATTTTTGAATTGCTTCTAACTATCAAAATAGGTAACCTGGAGTCAGCAGATTTGATTCCCAAATTATTTACAATCACTTTGAAGATGTTCTCATCTCTGAAATCTTAAGTGCCACCTCTGCAACCCCCCATTTGCCATTGTTCTCCTTGATGTAGCAAGAGTGCTCTTTTGAAAATGTAAATCTGAGTAGCCAGCCCTGTTTTTAAATCTCAATGACCTCTCGTTGCTCTTAGGTTAGGAACAGAACAGCCAAATATGGTCTTGACTTGGTCTGACGGGGCCACGCCCACCTCCCCAGGCCCACTGCACAGCTCATCTGAGTTCCTTCCCACTTCTTGACTTCACAAGACCTTCCTTCTGACTGCAAGGCTTTCTCCTTTCTCCCTTTGTCTAGTTACCTCCTACTCACCCTTCAGGTCTTATCACTGAAACCACTTATTACAAGAAGACTCCCTGACACTCCCCCAGCCCACCCAGACCACCTAGGGACTTTCCAGTTACATGCTGTATTCAACCTGGTGGCCCTGATCCACTAGGGCCATTAATACTAATCAGTATTAATGATCCACTGTGTGTTTATTTGTATGACATCTGTCGTTCCTGCTAGAATGTGTATTTGTCAAAAATAGGGCTCGGTCCACCTTTTTCACCCTTTCAGCACCTTGAAGCACTTATTCCTTTGTGTCAATGGATGTTCACCCCTTTCTCCATTTTGCAAGGTCTTGATAAACAGAATGCGGTCTGCATCAAAATACTGTCTGATAGATGTAGAACATCCCTACATTGCGTAGAGTAACTGAATCAGAGAATTTCAGCAATTGAAAAGAGGTTGGATTTTATTAGTCCAACACTTTATTTTATCGATGAGGAAACTAACGAGCAACAAGGTTAAGGTCCTTCAACTCTCTACCTGCAAAGTTGAGGCTAGGATATGTCCTAAAAATCTCTATCATGTATACTTTCGTTAAGTAGTAGGTCCCCAAAAGGCCAAATAAACGCATAGTTCAGAAAAGCTGTAATGGTGAAGTACCCAAGTTGCCCTCCACCCTCTGCCATCACTTGGCCAGCTCCTATCCCTCCCTGAGAAGATACAAGCCTTCATTACATTATCACTCTTCCATTATACCACTGAGGGCCCTTCCTTTGAACTCTGTGTTGCCATGGCAACTGCTCCTTCATGAACATCAACATCACTGCCCACAATTGCCTATGCTGAGGTGGATGGCTGCCAAGCAAATCATAGGCAATTTTTTTGAGTCAAGAGGGCCGAAAGCCTCAGATCAAGTTCAAATTATTTGGAGGATGTGTGTGTCAGGGACACTTAGCATCAGTTCTGATGGGGAGGCAGATAAAAGCTTGATTTAGTACGAGGGTAGGGGAGGCACAGGGCAGCTCGGCCTCAGAGCTTGAAGAGCTCTTCCAGAAGCTCTTTGATGTGAAGGAGATGTTGGAAGTTGCGTAATTCTTGCAGGCGGTCCAGACACAAAGGCTGCTCAAACAATGCAGAGGGGCCAGCTATGCTGAGCGCGCTTTTTTTTGTCCTTCCTTTCGCCCTTGCTGCCCTCCCCTTCATTTTTCCAACAAACTAGGATCCCACATGTCCCAAGGAGAGAGACATTAGTGTCACAGGAGTGAATTTACAAGGCTGTTGCACTTGGGGTGTAATAGTAGCTGTGAGGAGTTCCGTATATTAAGAGAGGTGGTCAACATGGTTATAGCGACTGGTCAGGGGTAGCCTAAGGCGAATTCTGATTGCTTGGGAAGCAGAGATCTCCCATCTCACAAGAGAGAAACAAATGCCTTACAAATTGGTCACATCCCATTTAGCTCATATTAATTTACATCACCAACCCCCAGGGCTAACAGGCAATATTTTTCTTCCTTTTGTTTCTCCTCCCCATCCCCCAAGCGACTTCCTCTTTTTCTTTTCTTTTTCATCCAATAGTGTCGGTCTGGCTGTTTCTAGTTTGCTCAAATTTTATTTTCCTATTTAACTGTTCTGCTTGCCAGCCCCCAGATCTTTTGCGCTGTAAAACCCATGCTACACATACCCCCTCACAGCCTGCTTTCCATCAGCTTTGCCGAAATCGAGTTGCTGGATCAGTCCCGTGTGTTAGCAGGATAATAACTTTCCTTCGCAGGACAAAATGGTGCAGAGAGAGTGTTGCCTTTTCTGCTTCAAAGGCTTGAGAGATTCCTTTAACCACAAAAATGAGAATAGAACGTAATGGATATACAAGAGTCCCATGATGGCAATCTCCCTGCTGGAAATGTTCATGAATTACCTGTAATTTACCTCAAAATGTACCATATGTTGGACTGCAAGATGCACTTTTCCTTTTTTTTACTTAAATGGACTGCTATTTAGAACATTTTTTCCCCTTGACATGGGAATAGGTTTTGGGAATAGGTTGGGGGGAAGTACCCCACAGAAGCCTCACAAATTAAAGTCGGCACATGTTATCATCTGAGTGCTTTGCACAAGGGAAAGAAAATGGAATTAGGTGTGTTTCCCCCCTAATACACCGTCAGCCCCATAGGGCTAGGGTGAGATTAAAGACAGTTTTGGAAGGGAGAAGGCAATGAAGCACCAATTCACCAGTTCCCTTCATGCGTTTCATGCAAAGGGACAGAAATGACAGACCCCTCCATGGCTTGATTTATGTGGTCAGGAGACCTGAGGAGCAGCTCTGCCAAGACAGAGGGGGGTCCCACTTTCTAATTGTGTCAGATGCTCCTTGCTTTCTGCAGTGTCCTGGGCGGCAGATTTGCTGTGTGCTCTCTCCATGTTTACAGTGATGGCTTATTAACATATATTTTTTCAGAGTGCCAGAACTTCCCCTTCTTCAAATCTTTTGAACTCCCTCAGAATCTCGCTTTCTTTTCCCTGTAGCTGCACAGATGTACAGGGGGAAGAGCCAACAATGGCAAACCTTATTTTCCACCCAGAGCCATGGCCTTGTCACTAGTGCTGCCACATCTGCGTTTTTGAAGGGAAATGTCATAATATTGCTAATCAATAGGAAGAGTGACAGGCCCATTTGTCAAGAACAAGCCAGCACTGCAGCTGTTGTCCTCCTCGGCATCTTTCTCTTGGGTTTTGCAAAGGGGAGCCCAGGGAAGGGCCTGCTGTGTGTCCGGCACCACCCCCTTCTTTGCTGGGGGACAATAGGGGGCCACTGGGGGAAAAGAGCGGGCAGCTCTGCACAAGTTGGGCAGAGTACAATGGCAAGGGCTGGAGAAGAAACACGGGATTTCTAATTTCTAACGGTGGCATGCAAAAGTAACCAGACGCTCTGCAAGAGAGGAGGATCTACTGGATCAGGAAGTCTATTGACCCTTAATCTGGGGAGTGCAGCTGTTCATGTGTTTCTTTTGAGCTGCAGATGTTTCTTGCTGGTCTGCTGGTCAGAGGGAGGAGCAGGTCATCTCAAAGGAGTTTGATGGAAGTGGGGGTGGGTTGGGACTCAAACTTCATGACAATTTTCATCTTTGCTGTGAAGGAGATTGTAACCAGAGGGTGGAAAATGGTGGCAGGGGAGGCTGTAATCTCTGCCCCACCACACACTAGCTGCCCTGAACCGATATAAACCCGGATGGGCAGGACTTGCCATGACAATCGGATCAGTCATGCATGGGGCCCAGTGTGTGCAGAGGTGACACGACTGAAATGGCCTTTCCCACCCCACCAAAATAATTTTTAAATTAGGAAATTAATCTTAATCAAGTCTTGTATCTCTAGCCTTAGTTGGCCTGATTATTGTTATGGCTTTTCATGCTTGGGGGGGTGTCCCCAAGACCAGTAATTTAGTTTTATTGGTACAAGGGAGCAAATGCTGATATTAACAAGGGAGACCTTCAAGAACCATTTGTAGCATTTCTTGTCAACTTGCACTTCTCTTGTTTGCTTCTTCTTGCCCTTCAAGGAAAGGCGATGTTCTAGAAAATATGTCGTTTTCATAAAGGCATTCCAGTTTGAGGCATTGGCAAGCATATAATGTTGAGTTTAAAAATAAAAATAGCATTACTCTTCTATTGTCTGGTGTATATCGTTTAGAAAAAGGTGAAGGCACAAAGAATATCAGGAACGAGCATCTTGCTCATTAATGGTGCAACCCTGAGGTCAGTAAATGAATATCCATGTGTTTGTGGGATCCCAGACCCAAATGCCATTGGAAAAATGTGCTTGATTAAGAAAGACAAGGGATTTTAAATTCTATAACACGTTGTTAGAGACTGGATCGTGTCCCACCCCCCAAATTCATGCATCGAAGTCCTAACCCCAAATGTAACTCTATGTGGAAAAAGGATCCTTAGGAGGTAAAGTTAAACGAGGTCATAATGGCAGGGCCCTTCTCTGATAGGACTTTGGCCTTATAAGAAGAGGTAGAAATCTCTTTCTCCCCCCACCCCCCTTCTCTCTTTCCCTCTCTTGGATATGGTAAGAAGGCAGCCATCTGCAATGCAGAAAGAGAGCTCTCACCAGAAACTGAATTGGCTGACATCTTAATATGGACTTCTAGCCTCAGAACTATAAGAAATAAATTTCTGTTGTTTAATCCACCCAATCTATGGTATTTTGTTATGGCAGCCCAAGCTGATTAATTAACACACATTCTCCTCCAAAGTAAAGCACTCTTATAATAACATTCCAAGCATGGAAAGTTTGCAGTTCCCCTGAAGGCGTGAGTCTATGGTAATAAGATTGATTTTTTTTTTTAAATCGTATTAAAGTCTCCATACAAATGAATGCAGTTCTCTGTACAACAGCTTACTTGGGAGACGGGTGATGCTGCCTTTGCTGGAGATACTTTTGGAGAGTCCCTTTAAGTATTCAGAGTCAGCAGCAGAATCCTGAATATCTTCAGTCGTGATATGTTCTTGTTTTTAAGGGTGATTGAATTTCATTTTTACATTTATAAATCATTCAGAACAAGCCAGGGAATCAGGCTGGTAACCAGAAGTAGGTTAGCATGGTTGAGTCAATAGCAGGGTGTGTGTGTACAGTGATGACGCTCCTGGGTCTTACACCTATTTCAGATGATGATTCTGAAAGTGTAGCTTGAACTATAATTGGACAGGGAAGCACTGTACAGCAGGATACTGTCCTTCTAGAGGAGTGGACCCATGCTTGTGAATGCCTTGCGCTGGTATCTTGAGTACTTTCAAGTTTATGTCATTTTATTTGAACTTGACAACATCTTTGGAAGCAGGTATCTTCATCCATGGAAAGGCAGCCCTCATTTTATTGGGTAAATTCTGGTAAATTTGTTAAAACAAAACAAAACCCTTATTGATATTGATAGAATGGCAACCACACAGAGGCTCGGTAGCAAGCACATGTGAGTCTCAGATCAGCCATTTATAGGCTGTGTGATCTTGGGTCAGTCACACAAGCTCTCTGTGGCTCACTTCTTTGTAAAATGGGCTGTGGTGGAGTGCCAGGTTCGATTAGATGAAATAACGCACATATAACACCCAGAATGATGTTGACATCTAGCAGGCATTCTGTTCATGTTACTTCCCTAATTTGTTGCTTTCATATTTGGAGATGAGAGCTGATGTCCAGAGGCAAGGATAACACCATAAATAGTCACCATGTCAGCTTGACAGTGACCTAGAGGCAGAATGGAAGATGTTTCTATCCTGATTGTATCAAAGGGAAGGGCCCTATAGTTTGTACAAATGACTCTGAATGATTTTCCTTTTTCTGTGTGAAAGTTCTGTCCCATTTATTTAAAGCCATCACTTGGCAGCTTTTCCTCTTATCCACTCACTGTGTTCTCACTCCTTCCTTTGCTTCCTACTAAGGAAGACAGCATCAAGGTGGCCTTGCTTTGGATTTTTGCACCCGGAGAAGGGCTTTGGGGCCAAAGATTTCCATCCTACTGTGCAGAGCTGACTACTTTATTCTTCAGAGGAACATGTCCACACTTACAAGGTAAAGAGAGATTGGAAATAAAGACTGTTGACCAAGGCAGAATGGATGCCAAGGGACAGTCCAGTTTTCCTTTTGACCCTTGATTTCTTCTTTGGGTTCTTGTCTTCACACAGGAAAAATGCCCCAAATCTTATTTTCTTCTGGATTATCAAAAATAGTATATCAGTCTAACATAATTGGAGGCATCTTCTGTGTTGTCCTTTTGTATGTCTGGGCTCTGGTACCCAGAGCTTCTAGGACAAAATGGCATGTTGAGATCTTCATGTGATAGAGAAGTACAGTGGACATCCAGACAACAGTTCTCTTCTAGGACCTGAAGGAATATCGTCAAGTGATAGCCTGTGCAATTCATCCCCTCACCGGGTAGAATTCTTACCAGCATGAATTCTTACAAGTTAACCTGTATGCATGTCAATGGAGTCACTGAGGAAAAGCTTAAGAATTTTCTGTGAGGTGAAATCTTTCAGATTAAGAAATGAACTAAAGTTGCCAACTTTTTTTCACTCACACCATCCTCACCAAACAACTGGTGAATATCATATTATCGAGCACTGGGTCAATCAACATAAAGGAGAGCTGGCATAGGGAAAGAAAGGTGGGTTCCAATGTTCCAACATGCTCTCTAATTTAATGAGGAAAACATGTTTGGGGGTTAAAGTTATGTGGAAAGTGGTAACATGGTGCACTGAAATAAAGTATACATACGTATAAACTTTGGTGTCAGACAAGAAGTTGAACCTCAGCACTACCATAAGGACAAGTCATTACTGAGCTTCAGTCTCTGTGTAATAAAATAATACCTGCTTATCGACCAGGACCCAGGCTGTCTCCATCAGGAAGCTGGGCTGTATGCACTACTATTTTGTAACAGTCATCCATTTCCCCTTAGGATGACCAATAAAATGTGGGAACCTGATAAGACCGTATTAAAACAGTAGATGCCATTTTGCAGAGTCTGAAAGAGAACCTGTCATATTTATAGATCTGCTTTTACAAAATTCTTTAGAAAACTAAGTTTAAAAGAAGTGGACTTTAACTGCAGAACTAACAGGTTGTAAGATTTTACAAGGAGCTGCTATTATTTGGAAACATGTAGTTTGCTTAAGAAACCGACAGAAGGGATCTGTATTTGTTTTATTCTTAAGTGGAAAAATTCCCTAAAGTGCTTTTACTAGTGGCCTTTTAAAGAATGAAGTTGAACTGGAGAAAATGAGCTGGGAAGTGAGAGAAATGTGGGGTCAGCCACAGGGTATGCTCTGCTTCTCCTCATTAGGAAGACCAGGGTTTGGTACTATTCACCTGATTTCTGGAGTTCCCTTTTCTTTTCTTTTTTTTTTCAACCAACCTATTTATTCAATAGATTTATAAGTCTTATCAATTAAAGTGCTAATTTAATCCAGCTATTATGAAGACATTCTTTTGACTTAGGTTCATATATACTTTTAAATTTTATTTAAATCCAAATCAGTTAACATACAGTGTAGTATTGGTTTCAGGAACAGAACCCAGTGATTCATCACTTACATATGACACCCAGTGCTCATCCCAACAAGTGCCTTCCTTCATGCCTATCACCCACCTAGCCTGTCCCCCCACCCCCTTCCCTCCAGCATCCCTCAGTTTGTTCTCTGTATTTAAGAATCTCTTATAGTTTACCTTCCTCTCTGTTTTTATCTTATTTTTCCTTCCCTTCCCCTATGTTCATCTGTTGTGTTTCTTAAATTCCAGATATGAGTGAAATTATATATTCGTTGATTCTTTTTTTTTAAGTTTATTTATTTTGCAAGAGAGTGTGAGCAGAGGAGGGGTAGAGAGAGAGTGGGAGAGAGACTCCCAAGTAGACTCTACACTGTCAGCACAGAGCCCAATGTGGGCTCGAACACACAAAATTGTGAGATCATGACCTGAGCCGAAACTAAGAGTCGGACGCTCAAATGACTGAGCCACCAAGGTGCCCCAGATATTTATCTATCTTATATTTGCATTTGCTGCACCACAAGGGGAAGTAAATAGTGGCCCTGAGGTCAGCAGGAGGGCTACAGAGCCTATTAAAAGGACATCCACTTCCCCCCAGCCCATGTTTATTTCTTGGGCTAAGTGATCTCCCAAATGTTGGATCCCACAGATGTTTACCCTGCCCACTGCCACAGGCCAATGCCCACCACCTAGATATCTGGCAACCCAGCTGGGGTGCCATATTCTCCCTCAGCTATGGTGGTCTAGAATGGTTGGCTGAGGAGGTAAAAAATAAATCCTCCAACCTGATTTCATCCAAAATCTTCCTGTGTCCTTTTTCAGCTGTCAAAAGAGTGTGCCAATGGTGTCTAGAATGCACATGTTTGTCATCTGGGGATCTTTGAAAAGTCCCAATGCCAGGTCACACCACCTACCAATTAAGTCAGACATCTGGGGTTGTGGGCCAGGCATCCGTGTTTTTTAAAAACCCCTGGGTGCTTCCAATGTGCAGGAAAGTTTTGGAATCATTACAATGGGCTTTACTTTTTTTTTTTTTTTTTTTTATTTAAAAAAATTTTTTTTTATGTTTTTTATTTATTTCTAGGAGAGAGAGAGAGACAGCGTGAGCAGGGGAGGGTCAGAGAGAGAGGGAGTCACAGACCGAAAGAGGCTCCAGGCTCTGAGCTGGCAGTCAGCACAGAGCCCGACGCGGGGCTCGAACCCACAACCGCGAGATCATGACCTAAGCGAAAGTCGGAAGCTTAACCGACTAAGCCACCCAGGCGCCCCACAATGGGCTTTACAAACTGGGCATTACCTCAAGAAACTCATGCATATATTTCAAGCACCGACACTCAACAGGTGTTTAATTTTTTTCTTAATGTTTATTTATTTTTGAGAGAGAGAGAATGAGCAAATGAGCAGGTGAGGGGGAGAGAGAGAGGGAGACACAGAATCCAAAGCAGCCTCTAGGCTCTGTTGTGTCAGCACAGAGCCCAGCTCAGGGCTCAAAGTCACAAACTGCGAGACCACGACCTGAGCCCAAGTCAGATGCTTAACTGACCGAGACGTCTAGGTGCCCCTACCCGGTACGTGTTTAATAAAAGAGAGCTCCCTTTTCTACTAATAAGAAAATTTGATGATGATGATAATGATGATGATGATGATGATAAGCCTGCACACATGTAAGACACTTTACAGTTTACTCTTCTATACATTGTTCTAACTCACCATTCTCTCTGGGATGAACATCAGTACTATCTTTTCCATCTTAAAGATAAGGAAACAAAAATGGAAAGGTGGAAATGGAAAGGGACCTTCCCAAGTAGAGCTTGGCCTAGAACTGGGTCTTCTGACTCCTGGTCCAGTGTTCTTCCCACCATGCATCACTGCCTCTGTGCTCAAGGGCTTCCACCGGTTGAGGCAGACACATCCAAGCATGAAATGCAGCAAGTAAAACAATCCAAATTACTAATCAGGTGAGATCATACACCCAAACCCAAATGAGGACCCATACCTGGTGATAGCTTTATGTTGCAGCTAGACGGAGTTGGTGGCAGAGTCTCCTTCTCATTCCCAGGCATGGCACGTGGACCAGACACACAGGCATAACAGGAGAAGCTGAGAGGATTAGTGAACAGACCAGGCCCCCCAGGCCTGACCCTGCTCCATGCATTTGCTGCACATGAGTGGAAATACAAGTTGAGTCCACTATGACTGAGTGCTGGGGTTAGGTAGGTCTAAAGAACAATGTCTCTGCATTCTGCCCAGATCCACTTAGGGTGGTTAACACTTAAGCCTCTCCCCTTCCCTGCTTTTATTGTTATTCTTCTCCCCCATCGTGGAAGGGAAACTGTGGGAATTGAGGGAGGGACTAGAAGCGTTAGTTCTCATATTATTTGCTCCCTTGTGGAATGAAATGGAAGCAACTAAGTCTTATGATGGGAGATTGGGTCCTTCCTACAGCAGGCACAATCCAATAAGTGCCATATAAATGCTCTTGGAGGTAGATGTTGTGAGGGCGACACTGTGAAGAGTGGGTGTTGCCTCTAGAGCGAGGCTGCATGCATGCTTCAGAGCTGGACTGGATCTGGAGAAGAAGCAGGAGCCAAACAGATGAAGTCTTCTGCAGAATATCTTCTGGTTCCCTGATCCAGGGTGTATGTAGTGATTTCAGAATCCTAGGGATGGGTTTGAATAAACCTCATATGTCTAAGAGATTACTGACTAGTCAGGCCCAGCTGAAAACACCTCTTTGGGGGCAGTGATGGTAGCCCAGGACCTCAAGGAGGCATGACAGGTGCAGGCTGGATAACCCATCCCTTTTGAGATATGCTACTCTTTATTTGCTTCTGAAATGCTGGTGAGAGTGAATTCTGAAACTCTGAGGGAAAGCAGTCATCAAATAACCATGGAGGGACAACGTCAGCTTGAGACAGCAAACCCTGGGCTTCAAGCTCAGCCTTGACCCTATTATGTCTGTGACCTCAGACATGGCACATCTACTCTGTATGGCACAATTTTCCCCAGGAACATGTGGATGACATTATCATCTATTCAAAATGTTGCTCCAAGGTTTAAGTGAGATAATACATGCATATTAAGAGTCTGGCTCCTGATGTAGAGTGCATGCTTAGTAAATGCTGTCATGTTAATGATTGTCTTTGTTTTGAGAGAGAGCACAGGAGTGAGGGAGAGGGACACGGAGGGAGAAAGACAAACTTTTTTTTCAAATGTTTGTTTATTTTGAGAGAGAGCAAGCTAGCACATGCACGCACACATGTGAGCAGGGGAGGGGCAGAAAGAGGGGGAAAAGAGAATCCCAAGCAGGTGTCACACTGTCAGCGCAGAGCCCCATGTATGATGCAGGGCTCCAGTTCGTGAGATCATGACCTGAACTGAAATCAAGAGTCAGCACTCAACTGCCTGAGCCACCCAGGTGCCCTGTGGTTGTTTTTATTATTGTTACTAAGACCCTGGGATTTGGCCTGATGTGAAGATGTCTCCAGTGATTTTTCAGAACCAGAACTGACTAACTGTGGCCAAGAAACTTACCTCACTTTGTTTTTTGTCATCTTTGGGTCTCTGATTTTTTCTTTGACCTCTGAGATTTGTCACCTTGGGTGAGAATTTGAAGCAGGTCTTTCCCCCTTTATTAAACATTCCATCCATCTCTCAGGTTCCATTTTAAATGCCACTTGGGGGAGCTGGTATTCACCTCTTCCTCTCAACTCCCACAGGTCTTTATAATTGTATTATGATATCTATCAGATTCTTGTCTAGAACTGTAGGTGTGTACTATTTGTCTCTTTCACCACACAGTAACTTTCCTGAGGGGAAGAAGAAGAGTCCATTCATCTCAGAATCCCCCACAGCACATTGTAGAGTACCTGGCACATAATAGATGCTCAATAAATATTTCCTGAATGGAAATGATGACACATTTTTAGGCAGCCCATTTTAAAATCATTCACCTTCCTATTTGTCCATTGATCTTTCCAACTAGGAAGGATAACTAGGATGGGCGGATTATCATGAAGGGAACTTAACCTTCAAGAACCACAGGTCAGGCAATAATTATTCTTGAGTCTTTGACACCATGTCACACAGAGATGGAGATAAAATGCAGAGCAATAAAATTCTGGAGAAACTGCAGTTAACTGGCATTTACGGACCCCACTCTTTTTTTTTTTTAATATTTTTATTTATTTCTAGAAGAGAGAGAGAGAGACAGCGTGAGCAGGGGAGGGTCAGAGAGAGAGGGAGATACAGACTCCGAAATAGGCTCCAGGCTCTGAGCTGGCAGTCAGCACAGAGCCCGACGCAGGGCTCGAACCCGTGAACTGCGAGATCATGACCTAAGCGAAAGTGGGACGTTTAACTGACTAAGCCACCCAGGCGCCCCTGGACCCCACTCTTTTGACTGTGCTACCATGTGGTCTTGAACAAGCTCTGAGCCTTTCTGGGCCTCAGATTCTCCATTTATAAAACGAAGGTGAACTTCCCCCTTTTACTTATAAATTTATATAATTCTTGGCTTCTTTATTTAAACACAACAAGGAATTTTACCACTTTTCTTTACATTCCCTCTCCCGCAAAACAATATTGAACAGATCAGAGGGGTTTTTTGTTTGGTTTGGTTTGGTTTGGTTTGGTTTTTTATTACTCCTATATCCCTAGGGCCCTGAATAGTATCTGGCATATAGTAGCTGTTCAACAAATACTTATTTAATTAATGAATGAACAAGTAAATACATTTAAACACAGTTTAGGGGCACCTGGGTGGTTCAGTCGGTTGGGCATCCGACTTTAGCTCAGGTCACGATCTCACCGATTGTGATTTTGAGCCCCATGTCGGGCTCTGTGCTGACAGCTCAAAGCCTAGAGCCTGCTTACAATTCTGTGATTCCCTCTCTCTCTCTGCCCCTTCCCACTCATCCTTTTCAAAAATAAACAGACATTAAAAAAATAAACACAGTTTAGTAATGTTGTGATATAGTGCTCAGGAATAGTTACAGACCTGGCCTTCCCAACTTTGCTATTTCTGAAAGACTCACACTAAGGTAAGATGCACAGAAGAGGCAGATATAGATAATAAGACTGAGGCTCTGCCTAATCTTCTGCATTGTGGTGTGAGCTGCAACAAGGGACATCTTCTAGGTTAAGGTCTTATAAACCAGTGCAACTAATATTTTCGATGCGACAATTTTTTTACTGTGTGCAAGTGTCCCATATGATGTAAGATATTTACTGCCTGATAAATGTCAGTACAAACCCAAGTCATGTGTTAACCAAAAATACTCCCCAAACACAGATATTTCTGAACACCACTGCCCCACCCTCCCACCCCCAGCAGTGTGGTGCATACCCTCCCACAGAGAACCATTGCTTTGTCGTCATCGTCTTCTTCTTCTTCTTTTTAATGTTTTATTTATTTCTAGGAGAGAGAGAGAGAGAGAGCGTGAGCAGGGGAGGGTCAGAGAGAGAGGGAGTCACAGACTGAAACAGGCTCCAGGCTCTGAGCTGGCAGTCAGCACAGAGCCCGACGCGGGGCTCGAACCCACGAACCGCGAGATCATGACCCAAGCGAAAGTCGGACGCTTAACCGACTAAGCCACCCAGGCGCCCCATTGCTTTGTCTTCTGACTGGTTTAGTCTATGGATGGAGATTGCTGCATGTCCTCTCATCTGTACTACAGGAATTTATACTTTACCCATGAATTAGCCTTAGTATTAACCCTGATCCTTCCTTGTTGGAATGACCAGTCATGTGAAATTTGTGCTCTCATGGAATGATCTGTCCTTTCTTTAATGTGAAGATGAAAGCATTACAGAGAACCTGGTTTGCTCTCACTTTCCCATCTCCCAGAGAGGTAATGATCAAATTCAAAGTGGCGAGCTCATGCAGAAGCTACAGGGGTGTTGATGTAGAATTGCCATGAATATCCATTTGAGATCTACTTTGAAACCTGAACAATCTGAGTTATAAAAACCTCAGAGGATGCAGCATTACTGGTGAATTTTAAGCTCAGATTTTCCTAATGCTGGAGACCCATTGTTCATCTTATTTTAGGTTTTATTTCCAAGCTAAATGGACCTCACACTGCATCTTTGGCTATCCCAGTGGGACCTTGATGTTAGGCACTAATACTACCTAGTCCTACCATTTTTCCATGAAGAGGGAATTTTGCTAGTGTAACACTTCAGGCCAGCTCTGCAGGGGAGGTCTATAGTGGACCAGTTGTCTCCATGAATGCTGGATAATATTTAATTCTGGGTAATTGTGCATAGTTCAGTGTTAGGAAGCCCAGTTGCCACAGGCATGGGCTACATATGCCCCCACTTTTACATTATCTGTAGTTACAGTGATATTTGGGTGCCTTTGTCTTTTATTCTTTTGTCTTATTTTTCACGTGGCTTAGAATTTGGGTGAAGAGGAATCTTCAAACCCCAACACCAGATATAAAATTTGATTCTTCAGAGATACCACCCATAAACACTCTGCATTACAAAAGCTTTAGGGTGGTTAATGCTAAAAAATTCTACATAGACCTGGCATTGTACTGGTTAGGATACAGGTTCAGCTCCATGTTAGCGGCTTAACAAGATTAAAGTCTGAGCAGGTGTTGTAGCAATACTCAATAATGTCTGTAGGGGCTCTGGCTCCCCCATCTTTTTACTCTGTCATCCTCAGCAGATTACCCTTATGTACATGGTCCAGAATGGCTTGCCACCAAGTTTGCTGTTCCAGCATGCATGAAGAAGGAAGGGAAAGGGTGAGTTTGCCCTTCCTTTGGAAAGAGCAGTGTGGAAGTTGTCCACACAACCTCCACTCACATCCCATTGAACAGAACTTAGTTATGTGACCATACTAACTGTACGGGGGTCTGGGAAATGTATCTTTTATTCTTGGAGATCAGGCACTTAGGATAAAATTGATTTACTATCGAAAAGGAGAATGGATATTGAAAGCTAACTAGCTCTGTGACCACCTTGGCCACAGAACCCTTGTCTTGAACTTCCAGATCAAGCCCAGAATTCCCCATAGTTTAGAGAGCCCTCTTCTCTTCCCAGAATCAGAGAGATGTTGTTCTTAGCTTTCCAGAGGAACACACAAGACTTTTGCTAGAACTTTCTTTGCTCATCTTTAAGTTATTGGGTTCTCCAGGGCTCTTAAATTACCTTCTTTTTAAATTATCTTTCCCTGGATGGTCTCATCTACTTTCAGACTTTTAACTTCCATTGATAAGCTGATGGCCCACATCTAACCCTTCTTTCTTATTGCAGCTCTCTCACTTAGGTTCCCTTTTGGCTTAGATCAAGGTTTCTCAACAGAGCATGGAATAGGGTGAGGTAGGTGAGGAGCCTAGGGAACAAAATTAAGAAGACACCCACCTTCAGGGGCATGCAAGGGGCTATCTCCATGGCCATTATCTTAATACCCATTTTTGTTAGTTCTCCCTCCCATTACTGAAATAACCTTCTACCTCATTCTTGTTTTTAGATTTTGCCTCATACAATTTACCTCCATGTGGCTGCCAGGGCTCTTTTGCTAAAACTCAGATTTGATTATGTCTCTCTCAGACTTTAAAAGAAGGTCACTCCTTGCACTTTAATGGCTGTAGACGGCTTGTAGAATCAAGTTTGAAGTCTTTGTCTTGACATACAAGGTCCTTCTTTATACCTTTCCCCACAATAAACAGTCATACTACTCTACTTCCTCTCAGCAATCAATATGCATTCACTTCCAGGTCATTTACCTTGATTCTTATATTTTCTTTTTACCAGGAAGACAGTCTCCTCTTTCTCTATCTGGAAAATGCTTATACATCCTTTAATGATTCTCTTTGAAAGTCACTTCTCCAAGCAGCATGACTTTCCCTCTAGGCGTTTGTGGATACCCTGATTATGGCCTTATAACATTGTGTTCTACTTATTTTTTTCTTCCATGAGACTTTGAGTTCCCAGAGAAAAGAAAGCATGCCTTATTCACCTCTGTGTCCCCTGTTCCTAGTACAGTGCTATGTAGGAGTCCTCAATAAGTGCTTACCAATTAAATGGATAGATAAATGAATAATTCGCTGCTTGCAGAATCTATGGAATTAATTCCAAGAGGACTGGTTGAATGGATTTTTACTTATGCCCATGTTACAGTTGCCCTAACAAAAATGTGGTCCAGTAAATTTGGTTAGTAGCAAATTTTTATTTGAATTCAGATCTGAGGGCTTCATTGGCCCTATGTCTTGTTTTTGTTTATGCTGACATGTCTCGTTAGTATTACACAGATGCTAAAATCTTTCCTAAAACCCCAGTGGTTCTTACCAAGTCATGCACATCATCCTGCAGGGCTCACACTAAGTAAGAAAAATAAACTTTTAAGCCAGCTTCTAGCACTGAAAAGCAGATGATCCTGGGAAAGTTTTTAAAACATGGATTGTCGACCCGCCTACATGGAGGAATCAGATATTTGGAGGTAACAGAAGAGATGATTTATGGCATGACTTCAGTGAGAACATAGTGCTTGAAACTTCCACTTGACCACATGCACATGCAGTAAGACACAGGAACCATTAATCTGTCTTCACACCTCTTTCTCACCCAGAATGAAAATTGTTTTGCCTAGCAAAAGAGGTGGCTCAGCCAAGGGGAGACACATTGGATTATGTTTCCTGAAGAATCTATGCTGTTATAGTGAAAAGACAGCAATAACTTGCCAAGGATTCCAGGGGAGATCCTAAGACCCCTCTGGTCCCGCCATTCTGCTACTTTTAGTCATAGAAGTAGTGTGATGAAATTTAATATGGGCTGGAGGGGCTTAGGTTACTCATATGTGTAGTAGTAGGGTTTTTTTTCCCTCTAAATTGGGAAATCTGCAATTTTTACACTGTCACAGAACAAATGGATCCATGAGTGATGTTATACAACTTATGTAGCTGATTTCACATAATTTTCACAGTTGGTTCACATTTATGACAGTTAAAAGGTTTTTCTCCTACTCTGAGATTTATGAGGTGGGATGGACTTTGCCCACCCACGATCCCCAATGCTGTTTATATTCCCTAAGACCATTTCCTCTACTTCATCCATTTTACAGAGGAGGAAACTGAGACTGCCAGTCGTTCAGTGACTTTGTCCAAGGTCACATAGCTGGCATGTAGCACAGTAAGAGCCAAAGCCTGGTTCCACAAGTCCACAAGTCCATGTTTATTTGGATGGTAGGATTCTGTATGAAAAGTGATATGATGCCTCATTTTCCTTTTTTTTCCAAAAGAAATGGAGATGCCTCCATTGCTTAACACCCACTTTGTCACTATCGCCTGTTGTCCTTTTGGCATTGGAGCTGCCCATACAGTAGGAGGAGAGAATTGGAGGAAGTTCATTGTCTGCAGACTGGTGGTAACTCCCTTATGTCCATACTCCAACCATCAGTCCATTGGTGGTCTGGATCTCACCTGAGCTAAGATCAAAATGCGTTTGATTTATCATCTAAAAAAATTTTTTTAAGTTTTTTAAAAAAAGTTTTTAAAAAACTACAAATTTTCTCAACTTCTGACTGGTACTAACCACCTCTCACTGATGACAATGAGTTCTTAACTCTTGTTTTACAGCATGGCTTCCTCAAAGGATCTCATACCAAGGTGTTTTAAGTCACGTTCTCTAGAAGTCAAACCTAAGATGGCGATTCTCGAGCAACAGGTTTACTGAGGGACTTGCTCACAGATGAAACCTGTAAGATCACGAGAGAGGCAAGCAAGGCAAAGATTGTAAAGAGGATTCAGTTGTCTTGCCTCAGCCTGATCCCACGGGAGGCCTCAGAGTATGATGAACAGCTTGTTCCATCTTGAGGGAAACAGGCTGGGCTTTCATATGAATTTATCAGTCAGTTTTGGGTTGTGGGTCCTCCCAGGAAGGGGCGGTGCAGAGCTTCGTAGGCATCTCTGAACGATGCTGTCCACCTGGCCACTGGCAAATCTCTGAAGCAGGGAAGGATGCAGCTGTGAGCTGTTAGCAACCAATTTGTACAGCAGCTGGGGGATGGGTGCAGCAGGAAAGGGATCTGGGCAGGGCACCAAGAGCATTTTTGAAACATGGCTGTTATTTCAAGGCCCTAAAGAAGAAAATAATTATAACTGCCCATAACCACGCAAAATGAGACATCAGCTTCATTCACAACAGAACATAGTTCATAGTTTTGTTTGTTCTGTGATGGCATCTAAGTCACAGTCAAGACACTAAAAACAAAGAAAAACTGTAAACACCACCAATGGAGAAATATCTTAGAACCTTGTCTCACTGAGAAAACACCTTAGTGTCTCATAGAATCTTGACATCTGGATAAAAACAGAAGATCTACTGTGGAATGCTCCCCTGGCTCCCCCCTGCTCTGTGATTCCTTTCGGCATTGATCACAGTGTCCCTGCTTTTGACTGAAATCCTGGACAACAGCAACTTGGGACTCAGGGCCTGTGCAAAGAAGGCAATTATTTTGGAACTACTGGTTAAATGGAAGAATCTGCTCAAATCTCTTTCCCCTGAATGGCATTATATGCAAGGTAGCTTTGGTTCCTTGTCAAAACATGACATAAAAGACAGTCTTCCACCACGGGAAGAAGAGATGAAGAGAAAGAATAAGATGAAGAGAACCTAAGGCTGAGCATTTATGATATGTTGAAAACTGTGTTAGTCATCTTGTTGCCATGGATTCATTTCACTTTCAAATAACTATTTAAAGATTAAAATTGTAGAGATGAGCTGTATTTAAGATGAAAAATATTTAAGAATGCTTCAATATATTTGTTATCTATTTGAATATTTATTTATTAAAGTGAGCAATAATATTCAAGCAATATATACTGACATCCAACTATATCAATACATACCAGCCCTCAGATCAAGCAACAGTTTTATAGTGTTTTTCTTACCTTCCTTCTTTTTTTTTTTTTTTTGGATATATACGGAATTTTTAATAATATGTATAGAGCAGGGAATAATACTGTTTGCTCAACAGTTTTGTCAGGACAACTATAATGGGTAGTATTACCAAAGTGATAAAATTTGACTCTGTTACATTTATGTGCCAAAAATGTAGTTCCTGTTTTTTCCATTACTAAAAAACCCCTAACTTTATCCTGAATCCCCATTCCTGCTGCTGATAAGGGAGGAGATAGGGATGAGGAAGACATACCACACCAGTGAAAGGTTATTCAGTACCTTTTGGTCTAAGGCCATATTCAGCAAATATGAGTTCCAACTGCCCACTGGGGCTGTTTTCCCCTCTCAAGTGCTCTCTCTCTTACAGCTTCTCACAGTCTACACATGACACTAGGGTCAGGATATCAATAACTCAGTTCTAGGAAAAGGTGAAGGCTTCTTCAATAATGAGGCATCCTCAAAATACCAAATAAAATTCAATTACATTCTTCTTGTCTATTCAGTTAATATATATAAAAAGTGTTCCTTAGGAGAGTGGAAAAGCAAATAGAAAGGCCTCATAATTCAGTTAGTGTGGCTTTTCTTTGACCCAATTCTCTTACATGTTGGATGAATTTCTTTTGCAAATTGAATAATTTTCACAAGTCAATTACATACATTCCCTCAGCCCATCTGAGTGTAATGAAATAGCTTAATAGAATAAAACAATAACCGCAAGATGATGATGTTGGTCATTATTAAGTATAACAATAGGAATTAATTATGACAGCAGAAGGGATAATTGATGATTTGGAAAATGGATTCTAAAGCTCTTTTCTATTGTGACTTCAGAGATATTTCAAGAGCTACATGACTTTCTGAACGCTTTGAACAGGATTATTAATAACATGTTTTTTTCTTAATTCTTTACATTTGGTCAGTCGATTACAAAACACTGTCATGTACAGAATCTTGTTTCTAATTAAACCAACACTTAGATAGAGCTTGCTATGTGCCAGACCCCATTCTGAGCACTTCACACACATTAATTTACATGATCTCCCACACCGATTCTGCTCCATGATTCTGGTTGCTCTCATACAAACTTCTAAAATGAAGTTTAGAGAGAATGGAGGGCTCACTCGCAGCCCCCCAGATATGAAGTGGTAGAATGCGGATTTGGATCCAGAGTGCTTTCCAAATCCCTTCTCTTCACCATGACACTATTCTACCTACCTCTCTGTTTAAACCACCCTGCAGAGGGGGAAGGTTTGGTCCCATTTTCCTGAGGATAAAACATTCCCTGAAATGGAAATGAAGTTATTTGCCACAAATCCAGAGATAGTTAGTAAATGTGAGGGCTGGAATCCAAACTCTTGCCTCTCCTGCCCAAATCAGTACACATCTTGATGTGCCTTTTGAAGCAAATTTCTTTTACTCAAAGTGTTATATACTATTTCTAGAACTGTAGAACACTGAGGGGAAAAAAAATAACACCGTATTTCCCTCTGGGAAAAAAATTGGGCAGAAAATGTGGAGGGCCAATGGAGACATATGCAGTTCTTTTAAATTCGAAACACTGTTAATTCAGGAACATAGACTCTGAATGTTTGAGCTACAGGGGACCAAACTGTCCCTAGGTATTCTTATATTGACCGTGAAGAAGAAGTCCCTGGGGGAATTTATAATAATGCAAGTTGTCAGGCTCCAACCCAGGAATTCTCCGCCAGGAAATCTGATGTCAGGCTCAGGGATCTGAATTTTAACAGACATGCCCAGGTGATTAATGCTCATCTTTCAATTGAAGGATGCAGATTCAGGAGAGTGAACTGACCTGCTCAGATTTATTGAGATGCTAGAAAAATCAAGACTTTAAGGTCAATGTGAACTAAGTGTACTTTGGTTTGTTCATAAGTTGACATATTTTATTATGAAATTCAAAGATTAATTTATTCTCATAAAAATTGCAAACTCACTGATACAATTTCTTGAGTTAAAATTTTCTTATAAATGGGACTAAGAATTAGTAAAATTACTGAATTTTACTAAATATTACTGAGGTTTTGCAACTTAATGAATTTAAGTTCCAGCACTTACTCTCCCCTCAAGCTTAGTTTGATTAATTACATGAACTCTAATGCATGAGATCAAATATTACTGTAAAGAGAAGAACTGGCTACCTAGGGATCTAGAGAGAGATAGATCATAACCAAATCACTGGCATTAGCCCATATAAAGAATATCAGCAGAAAAATGGAGTCTGCATGGGATATAAAAAATTGGAGATATAGAAATATATAGAGAATTGGAGATGTAGAAAAGGTGGAACTATCCAGAACTGTGTGGTTAACAGAAAACGCTGACTCTCTCCATTTAAAGTTGTGCTGTGGACCCCTCCTGGTATGTCTGCCCAGTCTACAGCCTCATTCTCTGATCCCTCCAACAATGGTTGGTTCTGAAAGCCATATTTGTGGAAAATACCTCCCCAGACCAAAGTTGATTGGAGGAGTGGACACTTGGCATAGAACTGGGGCAATCAGATTCTCCATCACAGAAACTTGTAATTGAGTTTCAAAGCTCTCATTAGTCTCTTCTAGTTACTTCATATGTAAACTCAGGAGTTTCAAGCCCAAGTGGAGGAAGAGGTACCTTAAAGAGAAAGCCTGGAGAACATGAGATGCATCCTCTGCAATTTGGGGGCCTCAGACACTAGTCTCTGAGTCACGCCTGAGAAATATAAAGCACATTAGCTTAGCTGAAGAGGCAAATGGTAGCAGAATTAAGAGATGTGGCTTGGGAAGTAACAACCCTCCTAGAATTCTTGGTGGTAAAGGTTGCACACGTGTTACCCAGGCGACAATGGACTGTGGACAAGTGAGAGCCAGTATGGGGTTGTCTTATATTCAGTCCAAAAGGGCTGCCTTGAGGTATGAATAGAAAGTGAAAATAGATCACTGGAAGCTGTATCAGTTTCCTAGGGCTTGCCGTAAGAAAGTATTACAAACCGGATGGCTTAAAACAACAGAAAGTTATTCTCTCACAGTTATGGAAGCCAGAAGTCTGAAATCAAGGTGTCAGCAGGATCATGCTTCCTCTGAAGCCTGTATGGAAAGATCCTTCTTTGCCTCTTCTATAAATCTACTCTCTGCCTCCATTGTCATGCAGTCATTTTCCTTGTGTGTCTCTGTGTCCAAAGTTCTCTCTTCTTATAAGGATGCCATTATTGTTGGATTAAGAGTCCACCAAACTCCAATATGACCTCATGTCACCTAATTACATCTGCACAACTCTGTTTCCAGATAGGGTGACATTGTGAGGTTAGGGATTCCGGTTACCATTTTGGGGGAGAGACACAATTGAACCCACAGATACCTAGGTGCTGAGGAAAGATTCTCAAGGAACAGGCAGAAGAGAGGCACTTGTGTATATATCTTTTGTTAAAGGAACTGAGTGCAGAAGAACTACTTTTTCTCTCCCTAACTCCACTTCCCGTGAAGTGGGACTCTGTTACCCCATCAATAAAAGCAACAAGCAGGCACCAAACAATGCTGCACTGCCATTCCAGGAAGAATATTCCTCCCTCTTCCTCCTCCAACACTGAAGGGTCAAACCTGCTACTAGAAGGAGAGCAACTCAAGGAGAGGAACAGGAGAAAAACTGACCCAATATGCCTATGGCTTCAGGCTTAAAAGCCTGTAGTTGAGTGGAGGCTGAGGGTGGGAAGGCTTAGAGTATTGGTTAGTATATGGCATTGGACATCTTCATTACTGAACTGAGACTGTGATTTTCCACTTGAACTGACTGTGGGACTTTTATTTATTATGTAGGCATTTCCAGGGAAGTTGTTTGGCCTTTTTGAGTCTTCATCCAGGGACAAGGGAATAACCAAACAGACCCATGAAATTCACACCTAAAGTAAGAGAGAAAGATAAAAATAGAGGTAGTTGATGCTACAACCCACGAGCCATGGTTGCTTAGCATAATAGTTCCACGTGGTTCTCATGTAAGTGAATAACTTTACATTCTGGCCTATATTTCAGCCTCCCATGAACTTGATCAATGTTCATCTATGCTGCATTAACTTTGACACATTGGCAAAAAGTCTTTTTATTTTGTTTGGTTTGCTTTTGGTCTGCACAACTAAGGAAGAGTCGATAAATAGTGAATCATCTAATGTATCAGGATCCATATGTAGGGGACCTGTCAATAGATTTTGCCCTTCTGTCTGGCAGTTTGCCTCTTCAAGTCCCAGCACTAAGTAGGTATATATTCATTCCTTTGATCATTTCCTCCAGCGTGCATTGAACACCTGCTTTGTGCTATGTCCCATTTCAAGCTTCTGAAATATGGTGGAGAGTGGAACAGACATTGCCCCTGCCCTCATGGATGGAATATTCTAGTGAAGGGAGAAAACTGACAAATAAAGATAGCCAGACAGAGAACATATCAGGCAATAATATAGGAGCAATATATTAAAACAAAAGAATTAAGATTTTGGAGTCAATGTCCTTTATCAAGTGAAGCAGATTAAAATGCTGTATGTGAAGTTGAAAATACTCAAAGACAAAAAAATAAAAAACACCAAACTTATCAAGTACGATATTTCCCACATAGAATTAGATGTTCTTATTTTCTGAGCACCGTTTTTAGAAAGAAATGCTTGATTTTTAACATCTCCTTGGATTTCTGAAATGCAACCATATGCCCAGATGAAGATGAAGCCTGACTTTTGAATATTGGTTAATATCATGTTCTTTCTCTGGTTTCTCATTCTTATTCTGGTTTTAAAAGTAATAGATGTAGGTTGGAGAGAATCTGAAGAAACAGAAAAGTAAAATAGAGGAAATAAAAATCATCTCCGGGCACCTGGGTGGCTTAGTCGGTTAAGCGTCCGACTTTCGCTTTAGGTCATGATCTCGCGGTTCGTGGGTTCGAGCCCCACTCGGGCTCTGTACTGACAGCCAGCTCAGAGCCTGAAGCCTGTTTCAGTCTGTGACTCCCTCTCTCTCTGACCCTCCCCTGCTCACGCTGTCTCTCTCTCTCTCCTAGAAATAAATAAAACGTTTAAAAAAAATAAAATAAAAATCATCTCTAATTCCACCTTACTTTATTTCTTGATTTCTGGTGTTTCCAAATTCATACCCTCCTTCAGGGACAACGAAGCAAAAATTGAAAATGGTTAGAAACAAAGTTAGTAGAGGCTGTGAATAAGAATTTTTACTGATACTGGGGCGCCTGAGTGGCTTAGTCGGTTGAGCTTCCGACTTTCGCTTAGGTCATGATCTCGGGGTTGTGGGTTTGAGCCCCGCGTCAGGCTCTGTGCTGACTGCCTGCTCGGAGCCTGGAGCCTCCTTCGGTCTGTGACTCCCTCTCTCTCTGACCCTCCCCTGCTCACGCTGTCTCTCTCTCTCTCTCCTAGAAATAAATAAAACATAAAAAAAATTTTTTTTTAAAAGAGAATTTTTACTGATACAGTGTAGGAGGTATAGGCACTAGAGCATTCTGGGTGCTTCTGGACTTTGGATGTTTTATGTTGTGCTCTGTGTGAAAATACCTTGATGTGTTCTTTTGGTTTCTTAATTGTCACATTCTAATAGAACTGGAAGAATCACTGAATCTAAGTGTTTTTTATTCCCAAACATCAGCACAAATCACTGATTTGATTTGGATTTTAAAGGTCTAAACCATCCTGTGGACTTCAAGAACAAAGAGAGTGGGGAGGAGGGTGTCAAACCATAATTACTACTATTCAGGACAGAGAGGATATGAGGAAGTAAAAAATTCAAGCCAGCAGTTTGAAAACACCAGTTCATAGATCAGGAATCTGCGGCTGAAGCCTAAAAGGGCTGGCTGAGTTATACGCTGGCTCAACCAGGTGAAGAATGACAACTACTCAGCTTCTGATGGCTAATGACATGCTTCATGCTAGTTAGTAACTTCTAACTTAAGTACTTTATTTTAATATTTTTATCTTTAGAAACAGTAACCTTTCCCAGTTCATCTTGTAAATCTTTGGATGACCAAAGTCAAGTCTGACTCAGATGTAATAATGATTTATGGAAAGTTTTATGCAGACTTGCTATTATATATTTTCTAGAAATTTGGAGCAGTAGAGTTAATTATCAATATGTAATGAACACATATTCTAAACATGGAAAAATGATTTCCTGTGTCTATATTTTTTTCCTCAATATTCACACATGCAGGTACACACACATGCACACACACCACACACACACACACACACACACACACACACATTCCTTTACTTCTCCCTTTTCTTTCCTTTTTTTCTAGAAAAAAAAAATGTTTAAAAGCTGAAAAAAAATGTTGGTGCTTTGGGATCTATTTTCCATTTGGAATAGCTCAGCAAGTCACCTACTATACCCAACGGACCTTTGGAGTGCTTTTATGAAATTCCAGACTTAAAACAAGATCTTACTACAAAGAAAGTCACAAAAGGCCTGAGTGGATGTTAGAAGCCTGATGACAGAGTTGAGAATCTGATATTAAAATAGTCCAGAATCAAAGCAATCAAAGCTGTTAATGAGACTAAAGATAATATTGCAACATATGGGAATTAGACAAAAATGATTTTTAAAGGAAGTACCAGTCTTATTGTATTGAATTAGTCTCTTATAACTGCAGCTTCTCTTATTAGGTGTGAAATAAAATATTTTTTAAAGAGCTCTTGATATTCCTTATCTTCTGAACAGTTTAATGAAAATTGAAAAGACTACACAGACTCTTACATGAGGTCAGCTGTACCTCTCTCTGCTTCCTTCTCCTCTCCATTCTTGGCCAGTCCAGGACATTATTAGGATATTTTATTCAATTTTCTTTCTTTCCAGGCAATGCATTATGTACCTATCCAGTGATGTTTGGTAATCAATTCTTGATCTCTCCTGGAGGTCAGTCAATGACACCATCTAAATTGTCATCTCATTTTTTTCCTTAAAGAGAATCCATCTATTTCTTGAGCACATAGAGGTTTCAGACGCAGGTAAGATACTAAACCACTCATGAACAAGATGACATTTTTTCTCATCAACACTGTCAGACTTTGCTTTTATGGGAAGATGGACTTAGTTATTAAAGGTGTCTCTTTCATTTAAAGTTCCAGTTAATATGCTATAAACTCGACTCATCTCGACTTCATTGTGAGTCTTCTTCATATCTCTTAGTTACTTTTGTTTTGGGAGTGGAGGATACAAATGGAGGAGGAAGGATGGTGGGGACTCAGGTATGGAAAAAGGAGACTTAAAGTCAGAATTCTGAGGCTCAAGTCTGGGAAAGCTGTAAATTTTTTTGAAGTTTATTTTTTGAGAGACAAAGAAAGTGCACATGCGTGAGCACGAGTGGAAGAGGGGCAGAGAGAGGGGGAGAGAGAGTATCCCAAGCAGGCTCCCTGCTGTCAGCATAGAACCCGACGTGGGGCTCCAACCCATCAATGTGAGATCATGACCTGAGCTGAAATCAAGAGTCTGATGCCCAGCCTGTAATTTACAGTTCAGCTGTAAGTTGTTGTATACTACTGATACATAGGAGGAGATATAAATATATTGGAAATATCCCCAGGCAGATTAATAAAATAGAGGTAATATCTTAAAAGTTAATAAGATAAGAGTAAAACCATAGTGGAACAACCTTGCAAATATGGCTCAGTGATCGAGGGGATCCTTTAAAAGTTAAGTTTGAAATACTAACATACTTACCATTAGTGCTCACAAAGTGTCTTTTTGCACGAGCACAGTTGGTTATGTAAAGTTGTATTTCCCCTGCAGATCCTGAATCTTTCAGAGCCAGATGTGAGCGTTATTTTCAAAAGGTTTGGCAAAAACTTCCAACAGCCATTGCATCTTTCTGAATGCTTGTGCTTCCAATCAGCTGGGGACCATTTTTAGGTTTTCAAATTAATAATTTGAAAAAGATGCAATGACTATACCGAATGACTTTATCTTGTCTGCAGAAATGATTCAAAACAGCAGTTGCCGCACACAAGTTGGTCTCATTAAGTGAGATTTTGATGCAAGAGCACAGGTACTGGTGTCAGTGCTGCTGTTGGGTAACTACTTAACTGTGGAAATAATGGCAGAGCAGAAGGTGTGAGAACGCATTAACACTGATCGTTATTCTGCTGGGGGTTTAGCATCTCCACTCGATTTTCCCTTTCTTTTCCATTTGGAGCAATGTACTGCACTTAAGCAAAATTCCTCAGGGGTTGCAAGAAATGTAATTGCATTTTTTAAGTGAGGAATTTGCTTTAAAGAACATTCTAAGGTATTTATGAAGATCTTTTTAGAGATCCTTATTTTACTCTGTTAGTTTCATCTCTTTGTTAAAATATCCTGATGCATGGTTTGATATGCAAATAACTCTACTAAAAGGCAGCAAACCAACAGAACAACCACACCCCCACAAAAGAAACAAAATCTTGTAAATTATCTAGGAAGAAATACATTTCTTTGGTGAGCCTTTTTCGGTTTTAGTTAAAGGTAGAACACTGTCTCAACCAAGTCACATTGTGTTAGACACCAGGCCAATAATTTTATGCTCTGAGGAAGTGCACAGCAAGGCATACCCATAGGGGTCATGGGAAGAATATTTGCAGGTCTCAGGCCCAGGAGGAATTCCCAATTCTTCATGCACATTTCAAAACAGCTAGAAGCTCTAAATTTCTAGTGCCCTGAGTGACGACTAACTCCACAGGCATAATCCTTGTCCTGCTTAAGTAGATATCAATGGGGAAAGCCATTCTTGTTTTCATTTTGAGTCCATGTAGCCTATATCCTGCCTCTGTCTCTGTGACCTGATCTTTGAACGCTGGAATGCAAAGGCAGCGACAACAGACCTTGAATGGGACAGTATCCCCCCCTAAAAAAAAAGAGCAGGGGGAGGGGAGTCTCAAGAAACATCTCCTTGATAGAAACTATCTCATGAAGTGTTGACCGATGCTGGATGTGGTCTTCACCCTTTTTTTAGTGTATTTTTTTTAATTGTAATGAAATATTCATGACATAACAGTTACCATTTTAACCATTTTTAAGTGTAGAGTTTGGTGGCATTAAGTATATTCACACTGTTGTAGAAGCACCACCGCCGTCCATCTCCAAAACATTTTTGTCATCTTCCCCAAGTGAAACCTCATACCCATTAAACTGTAACTCCTCAGTGTCCCCAGCCCAGGCAATCACACTTCCACTTTCTGTTCCTAGGATACTTGACTCATCTTGACAGTGATGCCAACCCTTAAGTATTCCTTGACTTCGGGAACTTTCTGTTGTTTATTTTAAAAACTCATCAGAGAAAACACACAGCAGCTGGGGAAGGTAGAAACCTCGGGGGATCCATTTGAAAGAATGATTATGCCAATAATAAAGCTTGTAAAAGGAGCTATCATCCCCGAATGAGGCAGGCTCTCACCCAGGCTGTGCCAAATGTACGGCAACATTTCTGCTTTGAAATGGCCAGCTATAGCACATTTATGCTGCAAATGGGGGAGGAATTCAATCACCTGGGCCCACGAAAGCCAGCACATAGAAATGGATGTCTCTCAGATCTGGCACTTGGTTATTATTGAGAGAGGGAGCATTCATTCCAGAATCATTGTGACTCAAGTACTCTGGGGCCAATTGGCTCATTTGCCTCGATTTATCTAATTACCAGACCAAGGTGAAGATTTGGAATGGTTTAAAACCCACAAATGAAGCCTTCATGGGCCTTGAACTGGATTTGGTCCCAGTTCTGGGAATGAGATGCAATGGTTTTCCCCCTTCCTGCCCAATGCGCCCACCTCCATGAGAAGAACAAAATCAAGATTAACAGCCAATCCAGAAAAGTCTGTTGCTAAGAAAAATGCTGTTCTCTTAGTGGCAGAAAAAAGGGCCATTTTACCTGAATTATCTCAACAAGTATTTCAACTCGCCATTTTCCTGTCCCTGTGTGGATACAACCTAAAGTTGAATTATGCCTCTGGTCCCAGAGATGTCATTCTGGAAAGTCTTGCTTATAATATATATATTTTAAAATTTTAACAAGTGTGCAGAGTTTACACAAGGAGGAGGAATAAGCACATGGGGACATGGATTTCCTGCAAAGAAAAAAGAAAACAAACCAACCCTAAGAACAATTAGTCTATCAGTCCCACTTAATCATCCAGCAAACCATTTGTAGAGGCTCTTCAGGGGGACTTTTATGGAGTCAGAGGGCATGGGTTCCCAGATGCATGCCAACGAAAGACAGGACATCAGTTTCTGTTCCCATGTGCAGTACAGAGAACCTTCTGTTAGGGTTCTAGGGAGATTTCTTTTAGGACATGAGAACAGCTGAAGAGATGATTTCTTTTTACATATGGATATTACTAAGCACTCAGGGGCCATTAAAGGAAAAAATACATCATAAAAATGAAAGACTTCCGTAGGTTGTTTGATGTCACATATTAAATCATCGTCACAGCAGAATAAATTTCTTTATTAGATTGACTGGGAATGGGACGATAGGTTGATATGCTTTGCTCTAAGGAAGGAGTCACTCAGGTCACAGGAATGTCGCCAGGGAGGGCAGAGTCTTTGGGGGTCTGCAGTAGAAGGCATTGCTAGAAGTGGAGATGGGCAGGTAAAAAGGATGATGGGATGTTGTGGGGTCTCAAAGAGAAGCTATGCCCTCCCCCTCTCCTCCAACCCTAAGGCTGTGTGGCTTTGGCAATTCTCTCGAAGATGATAATTGGACTGATCCAGCAGGACTAATTCCATAAGGCCACGTGAAATGGATATGCCCGGAGAACTTCCATATATGAAGGTGATTAATTAGAGGCAAAGCTGGGAATGCTGGGGAGGCTGTCACTCAGAGGCCTGGTAACCCAGTTTCTCCAGCTCCAAGGTGTTCACAAGTAGTGATGAGAGAGCCTGTTTCCTTAGGAAAGACGTGGGGGAGGAGTGCTTCTCTCATTTTGCTCTGTATTGATGCTCCATGAAGAGAGGGGTTGATGCATGTAAGCCTTGTTTCATTATGTTGGTTCGGGACCAGCCAATTGGAACAGAGGCTTCTACTGAGAGAGAACATGCCCAGGCCATGTGTGGCTGCCTTCTGGCTTGTTTCATAGTCTCCAACAGTAGGCCATGGCTAAAGGACCTAAGGTTTCACCTTCCTGACAACCTGTGCCACATGAGTGATAGCATCTGATGTGGGAAATGGTTTGATTGGGCCATTCACCACTGAATGTGTGCTTGGAAGCCTTTATACTTATTGGACCCTTGCTTTAGGCCATTTACGTATCATATAAAAGCTGGATTGCCATTTGGCATGTGTATAAAGAAGAGAAAGTACAGTGTGTGGGTTAAAAGCATAGACTTGAGGAGCACCTGATCGGCTCAGTTGCTTAAGTGAGATCAGGTCATGATCTCATGGTTCGTGGGTTCAAGCCCTGTGTTGGGATCTGTGCTGACAGCTCAGAGCCTGGAGCCTGCTTTGGAGTCTGTGTCTCCTCACTCTCTGCCCCTCCCCTACCTACCTGTGCTCTGTCTCTGTCTCTGTCTCTCTCTCTCTCCCTCTCAAAAATAAATAAACATTAAAAAAAAATGAACTGGTATCTACTGATGGGCCTCAGACTGACCCCAGAGTTCATAATTTTAAAAAGCATAGACTTCAGTATTTGGTTCAGTCCATGCCTCGACCACTCACTCAGCGTATGATTTTGGGCAGATTACTAAATGTCTCTGTGTCTCAGACTCCTCATCTACAAAATGGGAATATAATTACACATGTGTCAGGAGATTGTTGTCAGATGATATATGTAAAGCCCTTGGTACAGTGCTTGGCCTGGGACCCTGTAGGGTGAATATTCTTATTACCCGCATTTTATTAAGAAGGAAATTGAAGCTCTGAGGAGACAGACAATTTTGCCGAAGGGGCTACCACATTAAATGTTATTATCCTCTTATGAATAGAATGCCTGGCCTTCAAAATTAAGTGTGTTGGAATGGAAACACTGAGGGCAACATCGTAACTCTTCTCTGACACTGATGCAAACACCTACAAACAGCAGGAAATGATCCTCAGGGTCCCCTCCTTTTGCTTTTCCACAAGGAACCATTGTGGAAACTGAGTCCAGGCCTCCTTGCTCACAGGATGGGACACAGGGAAGAGAAGAGAATATGGGGAATTTCAAGACACAGGCCTGATACTCAAGAATAACGGAGCTCAGGGGAGCCTCAGTGGCTCAGTCAGTTAAGTGTCCGACTTCAGCTCAGGTCATGATCTCATGGTCTGGTCCATGGGTTCGAGCTCCACATTGGGCTCTGTGATGCCAGCTCAGAGCCTGGAGCTTACTTCAGATTCTGTGTTTCCCTCTCTCTCTCTGCCCCTTCCCTGCTCACACTTTGTATGTGTGTGTCTCTCTCAAAAATAAACATTAAAATTTTTTTTAAAAAAATAACAGAGCTCATTAGAGCCTCTTTTATATGTTGGCTTATTTATTCAGTAAGAAATATTTATCCTGGAGAATAAATGATTTAGACAGACATTAGATGCATCCGGTAATAGATCATGCCTCATCCCTTTTTGAACTTCAATCAACTGGTTACTTTCTATATTCAAACAAGGTGAATGCTTTTCATAATTTTCTTATCGAATTGACCTTTTATTTTCTTATATAACTGAATCAACCAATTGTTTCAACATCTTGAGTAACAAGCCAATGGTCGAATCTCCACATATCCTTTGTATTGACTGTCATGACACAAGTCCAATTAAGAAACGGTCGCTTAGATTGGACTTATTCACTGAATTAGATCTGCCCTCCCTCACCTTCCATCCCTCACCCCTGCATTGAGTTGACCATTTCTTTCACTAGACCTACTAAATCAGCAGTGAATACAATCCTTTCCCCTCCACATCTTCCGTAGCCACAGATAACCAGCATTTCGACATCTCAGGTGTTCTAGCAAAATAGGAAAATTGAATTCCTTTCTTGACTTTCTATTTCAAGATAGTGTTGGGAAATTAATGAGATATGTAAGGCAAATTAAATACATTCACTTCCTTAAATATGTTTCCAATATTAACTTCAAATAGATATTTGTGTAACTATTTCACAGTGGCACCCAATGCTTATCTGTTCTATTGATTTTCGGCTGCCACAGATGCAATGAAGTACAAAGCGTTACGTACACTTGCGGCTTATTTTTGTGGGCCATTGAAGAGAGAATCCTAGATAGAGCTATTTAATCTTGGGATTGGAAAAGATCTAAAAGGTGATACTGATGAGATATGAGTGTTTAAATCCTTTTGGTTTTCTGAACAGGAGACCTATAAAGCATTTCATTTCTATATAAACCCTGATAGAACAAACATCTCCCAAAGCTTAGCACAGTGAATAGGAAAATATGTCCTTATTAATTATAAATGCCCTGCAAAGGAATCTTTGATATATGATACCAGCCATCCATATATAATAAGGCACCATTTGCAAAATGGTATGAGGTACTAAACACTGCCATTGATTTCTTCACTGTAGTACGTTTACATTTTATATTTTAGAAATAAGAGTCAGAGAAGTTGTCCTTTCTCTGAGTTGTATTCACTGGCAATACTCTCCTCATCGAAACAGCAGCTTGCCAAGAAGTTGTCAGAAAACATAAACTTTCACCCCTCATCTCGAACACACTCCTTCAGACCAGTCTCCAAGCTGCTCCTTAGAGAGCTCTGCCATGCGCCCGGGGCCTCCCTGTCTCCCATGCTGCTCACACGCCAATTTCTGCATCACTACAAAGTATTTTCTCATGTTCACATTTAGTGAGCAGCTCTAAGTGGAAATTAAACAACAACAGAAAATGGGGTCCGTAGTTTGTGGTTCAATCTTTTTCCTGTGAGATGTTTAAACATTTCCCCCCCAAACATTAAAGGCTTAAAAAAAAATACAGTCTCAAGTACTTATCCAACGAGTATTTCATGGGATCAAAATCTATCTTTCCTGCCCACCCCACCTCCCACCCCTTTCCTTCCCCTGCCCTGACTCTTGCTTCAAGAAGATGTTTTTTCTTTTCTTTTTAAAACATTTTTTAAAATGTTTTATTTATTTCGGAGAGAGAGAGAGGCAGCATGAGTAGGGAAGGGTCAGAGAGAGAAGGAAACACAGAATCCGAAGCAGGCTCCAGGCTCTGAGCTAGACACCAGCACAGAGCATGATATGGGGCTTGAACCCACAAACTGTGAGATTATGACCTGAGACAAAGTCAGATGCTTAACCAACTGAGCCACCCAGGCGCCCCTGCTTTTTCTTTTCTATGTTCCACCCTCATCAGGTTACCATCTTCCAGACTCGTTATTTATTCTTGTTTTACAATGAGTCACTATCAGTAAGGCCTTTCTCAGTATCCATTCAAATACCAAGATTTTAAGGAAAATTGAGATTTCCCTAATATTACATTAGTATATATTTTCATAATAAGAATTCCAAAGCCAAAAATAGAAAGAAAATAAAAATCATTTATCTTATACCCCAGAGATAACAGCTGCTCATATTTGGTGTGTATCATTCTGCTTTCCAATCTATATTCTGAGCATTTTAATGTATTTTCATGTTTTACAAAATTGGAGTTATACTACACATATTATATAAAAAGATTTTCTTAAAACCTGACACAGTTTTCGACCACAAAGACTCTAAACCTTTACTATGTGGAAGAATCACCTGGAGAGGATGCTCAATTGCCTGTTCTCAGTTCTCCTGCAGAGACCCTGAACCAATAGTTCTGGAATTGTATCCAGGAATCTATGATTTTAATACTGATTTATGATTATGTAGCTGATTTTGGTAGTGTTCTTTCTCAAACCATACTTTAAAAAATATGGCTCTACCATGTAATTTTTCATGGCTACATAGTATTCCATTGTGTAGATGTATACATAGGCCCTAATTTCTGTTATATTAAAAATTCTCAGAGTGCCTGGGTGGTTCAGTCAGTTGACCATCTGACTTGGGCTCAGGTCATGATCTCATGGTTTGTGAGTTCGAGCCCCACATCGGGCTCTGTGCTGACAGCTCAGAGCTTGGAGCCTGCTTCAGATTCCGTGTCTCCCTTGCTCTCTGCCTCTCCTCTACTCATGTTCTCTCTCTCTCTCTCAAAAATAAATAAACATGAAAAAAATTCTCATTTTACGTGTTGCATAGTCAAGTAGAATGAAGTAGAGTGATGTAAGGGAAAGGAGGCTCTGAGGTCCCAAAAATCTGACACTGATTTTTTTAAGTTTATTTATTTTGAAAGAGGGAGGAAGGGAGAGAGAGAGACACACACAGAGTGAGAGAGAGAGAAGCCCAATACGGGGCTCAAACCCACGAACCATGAGATTGTGACCTGAGCCAAAATCAAGAATCAGATGCTCATCCAACTGAGCCCCACAAGTGCCAAAAAAACTGACACTTACTATATATGTTGGTTTAACATACTCATTGTGTCATTTTATTCAAACTACCCCCCTGGATAAATCCCAGAGTTGAGTAGGTTCTCTCAGAAGTAATTTTTTTGGGTGAATTCAATTGGAGAAAATTACTTTTGGAAACTTTTACAGAAATTAAAACTTGTTATAAAATCCAAGTGTAACCCAAATATATTTATACCAGAAATCTCAAGAAAATGGCATTGTTCTAAGCCCTTCTGACCTCTTTTCTGTACCCTAGTTTCTCGTTTATGACTGAGTCTTTGTACCTTTAACTGTAATTCCCCTTTGGATTTCTCCTTATGTATATGCCATTCCTAATACCTTCCCAGAACTTCCTTATTCTTGACATCTCACTGTCTCATAAATTCCCCACAATACCTCTCTACCCTATCTGAGTATCTCTGTGGGTGGATGCCATCTATAACTTTTCAAGGGATATTAAAAAACCTGACAACGTGGTAAATGGGTGCTTTAGCTACTGCCTGTTTGGGATACCGGAGGATGAGATAACACCAGGAGGACCAGGAATCTGGTTTTCATGGTGGGTTAAGCAGCTGACCTTTTGTTAACTTTGGAGGCCACCCATATCTAAAGTCCCGAGCAACAGAACTCTTGAGAACATTGCCTTCTGAGGGGACTTAACTGACTGGCTTAACCTCTGCCCCGAGTGGAGTTCATTGTTTACATCTGTCTGTTATCACAAGCCTCGTGGAGACAGACACCATAGGATTGAGGAGGAGCAGTACCAGCTGGCAAGGCTAATGGGGACAGCAGGTATCTGGGAGCACTGTTTACAGATGATCACATTGCTAGGTTTAATCTCTGTTTGAAGCTCTCCAGTTTTAAACAAATGAATTTAAGGAGGGAAAACTGTTTATCTTCTTTTAATGTGTACAAATTATTCATCGAACATAAATATGCTAGCCAAAGAAAAGACTGGAGAATACCCATAAGTTCTGCAATGATGATGATGATGGTGATGATGATGATGATGATGATGATGATGATGATGATGATAGGAAGTTCCAAAGGTTTGAGATATTTAGCCAGTTCATATGCAAGGTTCCAACTACCTCAAGAAGAGGCTCAGATAATCTTAGAATATTAGCCCTATAAGTGACACTCAGTTTCAAACACCTCTGCTTTCCTAATGATGAAAGCTCATGTGTGTGAGCCTTTCCTACACAGCTCCACCGTCTCCAGCCCATTTGTGCGAGCATATTGGGCCATTTGTCCTGATGCCAGAGGTGGCAAAGACAGAGTCATCAGTCCCAGGCATTTTGCATGTGACAGCATATCCCTGAGAGGTGGTTATATATTAGAATGGTCAAGAACCTGGCCAGGGTAAGACAGATGAGGCATAACCAGAACTTGAAACCAGATCTTATCTAATGCCAAGATCTCTCGTTTTTCCATTTCCTTCTTCTGATTCTTTCCTCTCTGTCAAGACATAGTGGGAAAGTAACGCTTTGTAACTGCCCACTACACATTGATCTTCTCTTTGTAACAACACCCTGGGTTATGTTTGGGCATTACCTTTTCTTACTAAACACGCATTGATGGGACTATTGATTAAAATGATTTGCCTTTTCTAGGCCAATTAGTTACTTCCTTCCCAAAATTCAAATTACTTTGTAAGTAAACCATTAAAAAGAATAGAACACAACTGTCCCCATTCATTCCAGCTGTTGCCATCCAGACCTTCGGGAGTTGGGTTCTTATACTTTCCCAGCGAGGCTCTACGTCCTTCCTGACAATTCTTGAATTCCCTGACATCCTTCCAGTAAATACCACCTCTGCTTTTGTCAGTCTGAGTCAGTTTCTATTGCTTGCAAACCAGGAATATAAACTGAAACTTAGCTGAAACTCCAAATATGTTAGAGTAGTATGTTTTCAAAACTCACCTGCTCTTGGGATTCATCTAGATACAGTTATAAAAAATATATATAGATTCTTGGGTTCTACCTTAGGCCCATCAAATCAGCATTTCCAGGAATGAAGCACAAGAAAACTATTTTTTACTAAGCTTCTCAAATGATCTTTTTTTCGTAGAAAAATAAATTTAATTTTTGACACTTTTCTCCCTGATTCCTACATTCATGCCCAACCCCTGTGTGGGTCCCCTTCCCTGTGTTGTACCTCAGGCTACTTTCTTACTTTCCTCACTCACTGTATTTTTGAGAGCTATTTATATCAAGGTGCTGCATGGAATTTTATGATTTGTATATATTTCATTTTGTTTATTCATTCCTCTATTGATAGGAATTTAGCTGTTTCCATATTCCTTTTTTTTTCTAGTATAAGCAATGGACACATAATGGACACCCTCCTTGGGGACTCCTACGAGAGTATTTCAATTATCTATCTATCTATCTATGTATCTATCTATCTATCTATCTATCTATCTATCTATCTATGTACACCGAGGGTGGAGATGCTGGATTATACATATATACACACTTTAAATTATTTCAGACTGCTTTCTAGTAAAATGTGCAATTTACTATAGGAGCATGAAGTTTACTCTTTCTTCCCCAACTCTGATGGTGCTTCATATTATCCAATGTTATTTTTTATTTTCCCAATCTAGTAGATATTAATGAGACCTCATTATTCTAATATGACTTTATCTGTTTATTGAGTATTTCCTTATATGCTTACTTGTCTTCTAGGCTTACCTGTTATGCCTACTTACATTGTTTGCAGCTTTCTTTTAGATTTTCTTTTATAGCAGACTGTATTTTCCAAAAATGGCCATAGTGATATTTTCCATTCCATGTTCATTTCCAGAGATGAAGAGTCTTATTCCCCTTCCTTTAATCCAGGTAGGACTTTGTAGCTACCTCAATTAATAGAATGTAGTAAAAGGTTACTGCATTACTTTTGAGGTTAGGTCATAAGAAACAATAAAGCTTCTCTCTGTTTCTCTCTCTCCTGTCTTTTTTTCTCATATTCTTTTTTCTCTTCTTGCCCTTGAAACCCACCATATTGTGAGGAAGCCAGACCACATGACAAAATAGAGTTAGATGTTTTTGCCTACATCTCCAGCTAAGAATTTAGCTGCTTGCCATCATTTATTGTGACACATGTGATTGAAGGAGCCTTTAGGATAAGGGTCAGCAAACATTTTCTTGAAGAGCCAAATAGTAAATATTTAAGCCATTCTTAGTTTGTGAGATGGGGGAAAAAGGGAGGGGGGGATTTGGCCTATGGAGCTATGGATTACCCTCCTTACATGGTTCCTATACCCAGCATTCAAAATGCCGTAGCTAAAAGTGAGTGTAGCAGAGGTAAGCTGTCCCCAGTCAGCCCTGCCCAAGCTGCAAATCCCTGAACAAAACAAATGCATTATTTGAAGCCAATAAATTTGGGGGTAATTTGTTTTGCAGCCATGGTAACTAGATAACCCTGTATTTTTGTTGATTTTAAAGAGTTCTTTATTGGCTGTAGATTTTAATTATTTGTGAGTTTTACATATTGTTAATGTCTTCAGTTTGTTAATTTTATCTATGATGCTCTCCTTAAAGAAGAAATCTTGATTTTTAGGTTATCAAAATATCAATTACTAGCTATATTAATATTGGGAATATTATTTTAGTTTTTTGATTATTAAATTTACTTATTTAAGAAACCCTTTTCCACCTTTTCTTGTGTTGTTCATGCGTATATTTTTCTTAAATAGTTTATTGTCAAGTTGGTTGTCATAAAACACCCAGGGCTCATCCCAACAAGTGCCCTCCTCCATGCGTTCATACCTATTTTGGTATCAGGATTGTTCTAACCTTGAAAAAATTCATTGGATACATTTTTTTCCTCTAGAATGTCTTTGCCTTTTCTGTTCCTTGAAAATTTGAGAAGCCTCTTCAATAAAAAATGCTTTGGGAAGGGTTGTAAGGGGTAGGGAGATCATTACTATTTCAGTCTTTGTGAATGGTATCAGTTTGTTCAACTTTTCTGTTTCTTTAGGGTCAATGTTAGCATTTTGTTTTTCTTGAAAATTTACATTTGCATCAGGGTTGTAAAATTTATTGTATAGTTGTTTATAATAATATGCTTATAAGATTTTTTAAAAATCTCTGCTTTACTTGAGGTTGTCTAATTTTCACTCCATATTTTGTCATTTGGGCTTTTCCCTTTTCTCATCATCAGTTTTACTGTAAGTTTTTTAAAATTTTTTTTTAACTTTTATTGTTGAGAGACAGAGAGAGACAAAGCATGAGCAGGGGAAGGGCAGAGAGAGAGGGAGAGAGAATCCGAAGCAGGCTCCAGGCTCTGAGCTAGCTGTCAGCACAGAGCCCGATGAGGGGCTCGAACCCACAGACTGTGAGATCATGACCTGAACCAAAGTTGGACACTTAACCAACTGAGCCACCCAGGCGCCCCAGTTTTACTGTAAGTTTTGGTAAACACATTGGTGTGTTCAAAGACTCAGCATTTATTTTTAATCATTTAAGTTTTTTCAGTCAGCTAATTTCATTGATTCTACCATTATCTTTACTTCCCATTCTGCTTATTCGGTGGCTTGTTCTCCAACTTTCTTTAATTGAACAATTAGCTAGTTTATTTTCATTTCCTTTTGGTTTATGACAAATGTATTCAGATATATAACTTCCCCTTTAAGTATCACTTTACCTGATTCCCACAAATATTAATATATAGTGACTTCATTTATTTTAATTCTAAGTATTTTATACTTCTCCTTACAAATGAATTTACATATAGATGCCTCACTGGCCAGTGTTTACAGGCAATATCATTCTGCATCTCCACAGGGCACAACTTATATTTTTCGGACAAAAATCAGAGAGCCAACTTGGCCTGACCCAATTATGCCTTCCCTTGCTTGGCCTGAAAATCCTCTGAGGTCAGTAACTGCAGGTAATCGTAGGGCTTATCGCATTTGCTTTTTGTCTCTTGGATATCATTGTCCTTCATTGCCTGACTTCCAGGGTCTTGAAAACTGTTGGTTTTACATATTTTGTCTGCTTTGTTGTTGTTATTACTGGTGTGTGTGTGTGTGTGTGTGTGTGTGTGCACGCGCGCATGTATATGTGGGGGTGTTTGTTTTAGGCAGGAGGTTAACCTGGTTCCTGTATTCCACTTTACTCAGAAGTGAAAGGCTGCTTCTTTGGTTCTGAATACTGTATCGTGTTCCCTTGTGTGAATATCCCATAGGCTGGCCATCCTCTCTCCCAGTGATGGACATTTGGGCTTGCATCCAAGTACCGCTGCTGTTAGAAGTGTTGCTATAGATATTCTTATATGTGCCTCATGGTATATATGTGAGCATTTCTCTTGAGCTATAGACCCCGTAGATCCCATAGATGTGGAACCCTGGTTTTGGGTAGGGAAGTTAAGAGCTGGCCTATGAGTATGCTGTAGGAAACCTCTTCTGTTTTCCTCTGGAGAAGCTTCTCTAGCCAGGGCCACATCCCACAGGGAGGGCTTTTTAGTAACCATCTGGCTGAGAAACTAACTGTCCTGGTAGTGGAGGTATTTTCCATCAGCCCAGCCTGGAGGAGGCTTGTCCCTCCTCTCTGGCCTCACAGGGAATGTCAGGAGCCGCCTCCGATGTCAGTGGGATTGCTTTCCTCTTGCTGAGACAGGATGGGGATGGCTCGTAAAGCAACTTTACCACACACAGAGCCTTCAGTCTTGCCTTGCCCTGAGTTCTTCTTCTAGCTCTTCCAGACGTGGAGGGCTAGGCTGGGCCAGGGATCTTTGGGATCAGACATTTGGCATCAGATTTTAAGTCTGGCACCCCAGGTTGAAATCTGACACATGGGCAATAGACTAACCTTGTATGGGTTCACTATTTCTAAATGTTAGAGAACAAATAATAACAACAATCATTTAATTTTGGCTTTCATCTTCCTGTTCATATCTTTCTTGTTTACTTAAGCACGTAGCCTGCTGACAGCTGGCAAGCTCACAGACAGAAAATGAAGACAGACTAGCTCTGATTACCCTAGGGTTACCTCCTTAATGAAGTCCTATAAGGAATTCCTAGCTGTCCCAAGCTGGCCTTTGCTGGAAAGCAGTTAGAAAGCCTTCACATGAGTGAATGCTCAGCATCTACTTTGCTCTTCCCCACCAAATCCCAACTTGCCCCTTTCTCCCCACAATCATTTGAAGTACAGATAAGGGATGACAAGCCTGAGCAGTCATCAGACTTTTTCCCACCTGTAGAATGGGTATACTAATTATTCCTGTCTCACAGTAATTTTTCAAAGGATTAAATGAGAAGCTATCTCTTACAAGCACTTAGTAGAGGGGTGGGATGTATTAAGCACACAGTAAAGATCGGCTCAGTGGTTCTCAGCTGAGGTTGGTGTTACTCCTAGAGGCATTTGGCAATATTTAAAGACATTTTAAGTTGTTATATCTTGGGGAGGTGGTGCTGCTGGCATCTGATGGCTAGAGTTCAGGTATGCTACTAAACATCCTACAATGCATAGGGCAATACTCTCTCTAAAATAAACACAAAACAAAACAAAAAACTATCCTGAACAAATATTAATAGTGCTAAGATTGAGAAACCCCAGGCTAGCTTTGAGTATATTATTATTCCTGTGGACATAGTACCTCTTTAGTCTGGATTACCTTTATGGAGACATAGAACACTAGAAATGGAAGTGATGTGAGAAGTTATCAAATCCTATCATCAGGTGAGTATGTTACCCAAACAACTGGATGCTTATGAAAGTGCGATCAGCTGGTATATCTGTTGATCATAATTTCCTTATTACCCTATCATATGTACTTAGCTTACGATCTATGAAAGAAGAGTCTAGAACACCATCCATACATTAGCTCCCTTTATTCCTCTCATCTTAGAAGATAAACTGGTGAGTCCTGAGGTTTCACCTTTTTTTTAAATGAATAGTGTTTATATGATTTTTCACTTAGAAAAGCAATGCTATAAAAACTTCTTACTTAAAGAATTGCAACTTACCATTCTTCTGAACTCTGCGGAGTCTAATTTCATTCAAAGTTAGATCAGATTCTATAATAAGCTCAGCTTGGTGAGGCTGCCAACCCCTTCAGAGCTTTTAATCAAGTCAATTCATATTTACTGAACACCATTTATTGACCCAAACCATGCTGGATATTGCAGAGATAGTAATGGATACAGTGAATGCATGGCCCCAGGCTAGTGGGGAAGATGGACTGTACAACTAATTATCAGTGTGGTAAGTGTTATGAGAAGGGACAGATAATATGGAGATTTAATGGAGTCCTAGAGGTGCAGGAATACTTGCTGAGGAAATGAATTTAAGCTTGTCACATGAAGGACATGCCAGGTAAGAGCCTATGGAGACTGGAGTTGAGGAAAGGCGATTTGAAGGACTTATTATTAGGGGTTGCACTTGTTCTAAGTGTTCTCAGTTTAGAGTTTGCCCCATGGTTGTACAGCTTACAGCACATAAGAGGAAACTCAGTCATACCCATGTCAGACTCTGCCCAACCATAGATAATATTTTCCATTATATTATTAGCTCCTCCTTGAAAAGTGGAATTTTACAACCCAGCAAAATAAAAACTAATTATGCACCCTTCTCCTGCCTTTCAAAGCCCTCAAATGTTAAATGTCTTAGATCTTCCTTCTAATGGGTTTCTTGTTTTGCTTATTTTGTTCAGCATAAATCAGCGCTAACACAATCTTATTTTTAATAGCTCTCTTTGAGAGTCTGTTGATATGCCAGTTGTTATGAATTGTCCTAAATGCCCTCCCTCATGTGCAAGACCCATCTGTCAAGATCTACAAAATGATATTTCTTGCTTCTGGGAGACATCTATGTGGAGCTGCCAAGGAGAACTCTGCTAAAGCTGCATGCTAATACACCAATGCCCTACAATCTCACATTTCAGAATTTTCAGAAAAACAGATCCTGTATATCCATAATTAGTAATGAAAACCAGTTCCTCCAAGTCTGACCTAGAGTTGAGCTTTGCCATGAGTGCAGGGTTGCCAAAATTAACAAATAAAAATATACGATGAATTATTATTTGTATAAATATGGTCTATATGTGGAACATGTATACACTAAAAACACTATTATTTATCTGAAAATCTTTTCTTGGGAACCATTATGAACTGTTAGAAAAGCCTTCATTCATATTCACCTTTGGGTCATTTTTGCAGTGACGCCTATCCTAAAACCGCTGTTTCAAATTGGTCACTCTCAGGTTCTTTCTTGTCTTTGTTCCTTCTATAATACATCAGATTATTTATGTATTTTGTTTACTGTCTTCTCTAGAATGTAAGCTCCTTGAAAGGCTTGAATTTTGTTCTATTTTCTTTACTACAATATAAGCACTGACAGCAGACCTTGACATATGGTGGTGCTTAGTAAGTAGATGTTGAATTCATTCATTCATTCATTAATGTGTAAATTATTGTGGTTAATAGCATAGATTCTAGAAACTCATTGACTTGAGCCTGAATTCTGGCTGTACACTCTATCTGTTGTGATGTCAGATAAATCATATGATTTTCTATACCTCAGTTTCCTCTTCTGTAAAATGGATATTAGAAGGTACTTCTTGGATGGATGTACTAAATAACAACAACAACAAAAAGATAATGTCCATAAAGTCACTAGCACAGTGCTTGGAACATTGTAAGCATTTAATAAAGGAAACTTATTATTAATCTGACAAATATTTGTTGAGCATCCTTTCTATTTCACAGAGTCGTCTGTGTGTGGGGAGGACTATAGTAAGCAATGCCTGATCCTTGCCCTTAAAGAGATGAGGACCTGGTGAGAAAATAAATAGACAGTTGTGATTATAATAAATGCTGTGGCCGTGGTAGCCACATTAGCAGGGAGCATTAGCAGGGCATCAGTAGGTATCAGAGACCAGAGGCAAGAGCAAGCACATGACTTTTGTTTTGGGGGAAAAAAAGCAGGTCAGAATGGCTGGGTCATGGAGAGAAGCATGAAGAAAGGGAGAGGCAAGAAATGAACTTAGGGACCAACAGATCAGATCATGAAGAGTTACAAAACTTGTCAATGAGTTAAGGCTCTAACCTGGGGAAAGGAGGGCAACTGAGGTCAAGATTTACAATTTCAGGAAATCCATCCATTTATAGTATGGAGATTTGGGAGATTAAAGGTAAAAGGTTTGGGTAGTCATCCAAAACAGGTTGGGGCCTGAAAGTTCATAAAATTGGGAAGAAGGGACTTACATGATAATTAGAAGGTAGAGTAGAGAGAATTTGAGGATGGATTGTCTCATAGGATCTCACAATAACTTTGAAAGGACCTTTGTTTTCTGTGGACCTTTTCTTCATATAATATCATTGCCTTATTTTGGTATTAGTGTAATGCTGAAACCATAGAGTAAGTTGAGAAATATTCCATCATCGGGGCGTCTGGTTGGCTCAGTTGGTTAAGTGTCCAACTTCGTCACAGGTCATGATCTCAGAGTTCATGGGTTTGAGCCCCACGTCCGGCTCTGTGCTGACAGCTAGCTCAGAGCCTGGAGCCTGTTTCAGATTCTGTGTCTCCCTCTCTCTCTGACCCTCCCCTGCTCACACACTCTCTCTCACTCAGAAATAAATAAAACATTAAAAAAAAGAAATATTCCATTATCTTGAATTTATTGGAGGAGTTTGCATAGAATTGGTATTATTTCTCCCTTAAAAGTTGTGTGGAATTCGCCAATGACATCTTCTGGGGCTGGAGTTCTCTTTGGGAAAACAATTTTAACTACAAACTTAATTTCTTTAATAGACAGGACTCATTCAATTTGCCTATTTTTTTTTCCTTGAGTGAGCCTTGATCTTTTGTGTCTCTCAAAGAATTTGTCCATTTTAGGTAAGTTGTCAAGTTTATATGTTTGTTGGTATTAATTATGTTCCCTGTATTCATTTTAATATCTGTAGAGCCTATAATATTGTCACCTTTCTCATTCCTGATATTGGTAATTTATCAGTCTAGCTAGAATTTTAACAGCTTTATTGATCTTCTCAAAGAACCAGTGTTTTTTTCATTGATTTTCTTTATTATTCTTAATTGATTTCCACTTTGACCTTAATTATTTCCTTTGTTCTGATTACTTTGATTTAATTTGCTCTTCCTTTTTTAGTTTCTTGAAGTAGAAACTAAGGTGATAGGAGACTTCTCATCTTTGCTACTTAGGCAAGTACTGTTACATTTTTCTCTAAGCGCTGCTTCAGGTGCTTCCCACAAATTCTGATATGTTGTACTTTTATTTTCATTCAGTTGAAAAAACTTTGTAAATTTTGTTTTGATTTATTTTATGACTCATGGGTTACTTAGAAGTGTGTTATTTGATCTGCAAATATTTGAGGATGTCCCTGATAGCTTTCTGTTATAATTTTTAATGTAATTTTACTGTGATCAGAGAAAAAAAATTTCATATAACTAGAAATCTTTAAAATTTATTAAAATCTGTTTTATGGCTCACATTATGGACTATCTTGGTAAATGTTCCATGTGCATTTAAAATGAATGCATATTTTCCTGCTCTTGGGTGGATGTTCTATATAATATGTTGGGTCATGCTGGTAGCTAGTGTTGTTGTAACCTTTTATTTACTTGCTGATTTTGTCTAGTTGTTTTATCCATTGAGAGTGGGGTATTGACATCTCCTACTATTATTACTGAAATGTGTATTTCTACCATCAATTCTGCCAGTTTTTGCTTCTCATATTTTCAGGCTTTGGTATTAGGTGAATATATGTATAAATTGTTTCATATTCTGGATGACTTGCCCTTTTACCATTAGAACGTCCCTCTTTGTTTCCAGCAATTTTTGTCTTATACTCTATTTTTTTTCCTGATATTAGTATAGCCCTTTAGGCACTGCATTGGAACATCTGAAATGCAGTTATTATAACTTTTAATGTCCTTATCTGTTATTTCTACACTCTCTGCTAGTTCTCTGTCAGTTTCCATTGATTGATTATCCTCTTCATTATGGATAGAGTTTTTCCTTTTGCATACAGGGTACTTTCTTATTGGATGCCAGACATTATAAATGTTACCTTGTTGGACAGAGGACATTATTGTATTCTCACAAGTTCTTAAACAGTTCTGGGGATGCAATTAAGTGACTTGGAAACAACTTGATCCTTTTGGATCTTGCTTTTATGATTTATTGAGTAAATCCAGAGCAATGCTCAGCCTAGGTCTAATTATCCCCCATTACTGAGGCCAGATCCTCCGGAATGCTCAATCGTATGCCCCTGGACTTACAGGCTTTTTTGGCTAGTTGGTGAGGGCAGGCACTATTCCCAGCCTTGTGTGAGACCTGGGCACCATTCCCTGTGACCCTTTTGGAAAGTTCTTTCTCTGGCCGCAGCTACTTTCTTCACATGCATGCCCTGACCTATTCTCTGTTGAATGCTCATGGGTGTCTCTCCACATAGCTCTGAGATTTTTGTCCGTGCAGCTCTCTCATTTCCAGTATTCTGTCCTACCAAGAATTCCAGCCTTGGAGTCTCTGCTCTATCTCTTCAGCTCAGGGAGTTCTTTGGATTTGGGGGAGGTTACATCTTTCCTGTGTCATCATCTAGAGGCTTTTTCAATTCAGGGAGCCATTGCAATGATAGGGCTCACCTATTTTCCACATTCTCTCAGGGAAGACTGGCCTTTGTCCACCACCTTAAAAACCATTATTTCATGTATTTTGTCTTTTTTGGGGGAAAGGGGGTTTCAGGAAAGGAATCAATCTGGCCCCTGTTACTCCTTCTTGACTAGAGGTAAAACTCCCTTCTGGATTATTTTGAATCTGAAAAATCAGAATATGTTACTCAGAAATACTTTAGTGTATACCTGTAAAAGATAAGAACACTAAAAAATATACAACCATAATATCATTATCTCACCTTTGAAAAATTGATAATAATTTGTTAATATACATTATTCATTTATCTCACAAATGTCACTTTATTTTAACCATTATTTTGTCTGAATCAAGATCCAAACAAGGCCCACACCTTGGGTTGACTTAATGTGCCTCTTATTAATAGATTACCCTTATATCCCCACACCTCACACTCTCTCTCTTTATCTTTTGAAGGAACCTAGTCTTTGCCTTATAGAATTTCCAGCACTTGTGATTTTGCTGCCTGTGCACCCCCACGTTTCTCTGTCCTCTGTATTTTCTACAAATTACTAATGGGTGTAGAAACTTCACTGGGTCCAGGATTCATATTGCTTTTTATTGTACTTTATTATGTTTGAGCTATTGATGATTAAATTCCTAAGAAAGCCACAGATAGGGAGTATTGTAAGTTCTACTACCTGAGGCTCCTCAGTGCACACCTTTGTGAATCTACTCTTTTACTTACTACATCTAACCTGAGATCACTCAGTCATGTCTAAAAGGAACAATTGGATTTAGTAAAAAGGTTAATTCAGGGAAAAAGATAACCCAGGAAATTTTAAAATCTACTGAACTAAAATTCTGAGCTGAGTGTCCTGGAAAGGACATGGCAAGGAAAACTGGAGATGGCAGAGTTGAAGCTGGTCTGTAAATTTAATTTCAGATTTTATTGTCCTAATTTACACATTCATAAAAAAATGAAATGGGTCATTAGCAAGTGCTTAATTTTCAATGTTAGTCATAAAAATATGTATATATATAATACAACCTCTTGGAAGTAGAGCTTTCATTCCAGTCATAGGTGATCTGGTACCCATAGGATAAGACTGTGGGGAAAAAACTTATTTGTCTTAGGCCTTCCTTTCTACCTCCCTTCCTCCACTTACCCACTCAACCCTTCATATAATTAGTAACTTAGTCATACATCCATTTATGAGTGGAGTGGTGGACAGGCCATCCACTGATGCATGGAAGGAGGGTCTTCTCCTTGTCTTGGGGAAGATGGGTGAAAAACATACACCATCAAATGTTATAAAAGAGAGGTATAAAAAATGTCTATGGAAGTGCAAAGAATGAAGTGACTTACAACCAGGCAAACTCAAGAGAGATTATCTTTTCTCTCCTTTCCAAATTTTGCTACCAAGAGCATGTATAACTTTTCATTATCTTCATAAAAGAGAAGCAATGTAAATTTGTTTGCAATAAATGCTCTTTACTTTCTAGTTCTAATATTTCCTGAGATTCTGAGTGCAGAATGGATTCTGTTGGTCAGGATGACAATGTTAGCCCAGAGATATAAATATTTATAGGAATGATCGTGATTCAGGGTAATTAAGAGATGGGAAAAAAGGGAAAGGTCAAAAAGGGCAGGGACAAGATATGAAGACTACATGAGTCATATCAAATCCAAAATCATAAATACAAGATTCATCATCTATGTGTATCCCAGAGATCAAAGGTGACATTTATTGAACAGTTGCTATATGCCATGTACTCTTTCAAATGTTTTCATTTATTAAATCCTTAGAAAAACCCTATGGGGTGAGTTTTATTATTTTCTCCATTTACAGGTGAGGAAACTGAGGCACATGGAAGTTAAATGTGTCATGGCTAGTATGTGGCAGAGATAAGATTTGAACCAGGAATGTCTGATACAGGTGCCACTCCCTTATGTATATATTGAGGATGACAAGTCCCAGGAATTTCAGTTAGTAGGCTGGCAAGCCGCTAGTGCAGTTCCGGTCTGGGTTTGAAGGCCTAGGAACCAGAAGAGCTAATGATATAAGTTGTCATCTGAAGGCTGGTAGGTTTGAGACCCCGAAAGAACTGATGTTTTAGCTTGAGTCTGAGGATAGGGGTGAAAAAATGATGTCCCAGCTGTAGGCAGCCAGGCAGGAGGAGTTCTCTCTTACTCAATCTTGTTCTATTCAGGCCTTCTACTGATGGAATGAAGCCCACCCACATTAGGGAGGGCAATTTGTTCTCCCCAGGCTACCAATTCAAATCTCATCCAGAAAGACCCTCACAAACACACCCAGAATAATGTTTGACCAAATATAAGGGCATCTTGTGGCCATCAACTTGATACATAACATTAACCATCACAGTTGGACATAGAATCTTCCACCATCACTGGTATCCAACCACATCCCTCTGTGGATAAGTCATTAACTTAAAATCATACCCTCTACAGAATTCATAGTTCTGAATTTATTATAGCAGCAAAGGAGGTATAATTTGTGGACCCATGAACCCAACCAGCCACTTCTAAGCAATCAATGGACCTACATCCTACAGGTGGGCTGATTATGGTCCTTACCAAAGGAGTCACCATATAAATTACAGCATTACATTATAGATTTTATAATTAACGTTGCTAGTGCGACTTCAGAAGTCACTGGAGTCATGATTCCATAATTGGTAACGTGGTAGTGGCAACACATTTCCTCCCAAATTTAATCACATGAAAGACGTAAAAGTTTTAACCCGTGTATATGTATTTTTTGTTGAGCATGATTAGACTTTCAACTAGCATTTTAGTTTCAGAGCATAAACTGGCCTATGCTGTTCTAAAATCCAAAAGGATAAGGATGGGGAGAAGGAACCTGTGCACTTGAAATAAACTCACTAAGTGACATCACTTTGCCCCCTGAATAATCAAAGTCCAAGAGATGCAACTGCAAGGCAACAAAACTCTAACTCAGGCAAAGATACAAGATTTTACAAAGTGGTGACACAAAACCGCACCTTTGGGAGGCTTTTGACAGAAAACAGTCTGTAAAGTATTTCTTTTAAGTTAACGATGGTAGAAGAGAATGGGATAGTAGTTCCAATAGAGAATCGTTTGATATCCAAGGATTAAGAGAGACCTTTGAAAGAACAGACAGCCCTAAATGTTTCTGCAGAAATGACCTGTTAATGATCACACTGGGAAAGTAGAATGTAACTCAAGGAGCCATATGGAAAAAGTGTACTTCTCTCTTTCTCAGAAAAAAAAAAAGGTTACAATTGACTAATTCTTCATCTGTTCTCAAAACTAGTATACAATTGTAAGATAAAATTTGATAAATACAATAAACTTACATTTCACAATATTTCATTTTATTTTGAAGACAGGGTCCCAATCAAACCTTGAAGTTTAGATCCTTCACCACCTACTCTTTCCATAACAAAATTCCATTCGCTCTGCCAAAATAGATACTACATTTGAATGTGTGTTCCTATGCTCTGGTGACTGCCGTGATAAGTTACTGGAAGTTAAGCGTCTGCTCACATCTTCTAGGCCTAAGAAGTAGTGGTGTCTCTTTTCTCTAAATCCTCTGGAATACTGTTTTCCTCTTGGTTTATCTTATATATTCTCTGATGTATTATGGACTTTCCTCAAAAGCTTGTGTTTTTTGGTTGTGCATTCTTAATTAAGAATAAGTCAAAAGGAAGACTGCCAGGAGCTCTACGTGTAGGGTGACTGACCACTTTAGGGTAAGGTGGTTAGGTTCCTTGTACTGAGTCCTCTCTTCTAGTCTGGAGCCCCTTGGGCCCACCCTTAACTCTAATTCCTTCCTACCAGTACTCTCCTGAGAAAACAAGCCCAAATCTGCAGTAAACACGCTGTGTGGTTTTATTTGTCTTCTACTATTGCCTTCCCAGAGTATCACCTCCTTCTTACTGAGTTCTGTGGCTTCCAAACAATACAAAAAAAGCTGACTCCAAAGAGTTCTGGTCCAGGCTCTGCTTGTAAGTGGCTATGTGATCCTGGATAGGTTAACTTAACCTGTCTGGACCTCAGGTTCCTTATCTGTAAAGTGTGTGGACATGCCTAGATTCCCAACAACCCCTTCAGTTGTAGAAGTCTGTGATTCTCAATGGAATTCATAAGGCATTGATAAGAGAGATTCTCCATTATGAGGTCCCCACTTCAGACACCTCAGAGTGGCATTCATTGCATGACCATCCCTCAGCCTGCTTCTCCAACCCTCTGAAGCTTTATGTGAAACTGGAAGCTCCCTTCCCCTTGACTACGGTGCCCTCTTCTTCCTACTTTCCTACTCACTACTTTCCATTAGCTCACCCTCTGCTTCTTGGAAATGATTTCCTCCTGCCAAGCAAATTCCAAGGTTAAGTCCTCTTAAAGTCTTTTTTAAGCTTCTTACTAAGGGTGGATTTTTAGCTTCTCAGAATTTCCATGGAATTTTGTTCATAAACTCTCACCAAACCCAACATACTTTACATTTCATTTATGGTTATTGTGAACAATACCATTTCCTCTTCTAAATTCTAATGTCTTAGAAGGCAAGAATGTTGCTAATTCACTTTGCTGTGCCTCCATTTTCGCAAACCCCTAGCATAGTGTCTAGTTTGGAGCTGATTAATGGCCCATGGAAAGAATAAATGAAATAAATGAATGTGCAAATCAATGAAGAAAAATATTAGGAAATGCCTTTGAATTTCATCTAAAAGGATTTGGTTAAAAAAATTTTTTAGGGGCGCCTGGGTGGCTTAGTCGGCTAAGCATCCGACTTTGGCTCCGGTCATGATCTCGTGGTCTGTAAGTTCAAGCCCCACGTTGGGCTCTGTGCTGACAGCTCAGAGCCTGGAGCCTGCTTTGGATTCTGTGTCTCCCTCTCTCTCTGCCCCTCTCCCACTCATGTTCTGCCCCTCTCCCCCTCTCTATTTCAAAAATAAATATTTAAAAAAACTTTTTTTAATCATTACATGCAAATAGGATGCAGGGAGCAAGTTTTTAAAAAGCCAGGCAGGAAAAATAAGTTTAGATTTCCAGAACTTCTCTTCATCTACTTCTCTGAGATACAAAAAGAAAATGTTAAGATCCATACTAGTGGCCAGATTGAGGCCAGGTGCCAGTTCTAGGGCACCGTGCAGTGGGTTAAAGTGACATTCCGTTTTGTCAGGAAGTCAGCGAAACTGGGGAGCAGGTCAGGCTGAACTCTTGTTAAGTCATTAATTCCCTCCTTGCTCTCTCCCTTTCATCTTCAAGGGTTTAATTGTAAATTATTTCTCATTCCTGTGGGCTCTGTTTTCTTTTCTCAAGTTTGTTCCAGTGATGAGAGCCCCAAACAAAAAGTACAAATGCTAAATTTCCCCTTGTGAAGTTAAAAATAAAAAAGGTCAAGCTGTCTCACTTAAAATAAACAAGCATTCCCGAGAGCCACCTTGTTATTGCTGTGGTGACTGCTGGTAGATAGTAATTTTATAAATTGCATCTTTGGGCAAACAGGGCAGTACATTTAAAATGCCAATAAATTACATTCCAAGAGTTTTAATTAAGAGGAGGAAAATAAAGAGTCAGATAAATACCTGGATCATGTAAATGCCTGGTGATTCAAAATAGATGTGGCCCGTGTTTGGGATGGTTTGATTTCCCTTGGAAGTCTTGGAACATGGAACTGATGACAGGGAAGCCTGAGGCTGAGGTCAAAATGATTTTTTTTAGTGCTTGGATGCCTATGAGGCAGAGAGAGCAAACAATTTCCAGAAGAGAAATCACACAGCATTTGGCTTGGCCATCAGTGGCTCTATGTAATAGCAACATCGCTCACACATAACTTTATTCCAGTGGCTGATATGAAGAAAAATAGTTGCTTGCAATATTCTGCACAAGGCTGTCAAAATCACACATACACAGCCTTGGATGTGAAAATTATTTTGTTTTTATAGCATCAGTTCAGCAGTGCAAAGTTCCTAAGTTTACATTAGGAATATGAGGGCCACATTACATCACAAGAAGAAAGCAAAATCCTGTTACTGAGAAAACGTAGCTCCATCTTCTGAAATCGATGTCTAGGTCCAGCTCATGAGTCCATGGGAATGTTTTAGAAATCAATGCCAGTTATAGCTCGTGTTTCAAAAAGGTGAGATCTTCAGAGAGGATTGAGTCAATATTTCTGATAAAGGTGACTGCTTGAGTCTCTAAAGTGACAGGGAGCCCTAACTGTATTCATGTAGAAAAACTTACTGCTCTTAGGAGAAAATCATCATGGAGGAGACTGGATAAACTCTCAGGTCCAAGATGGAAGGGTTTATCTCAGGGAGAGAGCAAGGTTATTGCTTAGAAAAGGAAAAGAAAGATGGTAGCTTCATCAGCATAATACAATAAGTACTGCTTTGAGGAGAAATTTGAAAATAAACCAATAAAGATGAAACTAAAACCAATCATTTCCTTGTGGGAGAAAAACATATAGAACTAAATATCAACACCAATGTCGGGAAAGCCCCTGGGGAGAAGGTTTCTGTGTGGATGTAGTTTTGGGGTTCAGCAAGAAATCAGGAGTGGTAAGCAGATGAGCGGTGACAATTTGACACTTTGCTTCTCGATTGTGTGCTGGAAAATAGCTATTTCTTTAAAAGGATCCAGCAAGAGAGAAGCCACATCCAACTCTCCGTGCTCTGCCTCTAAAAGCAGAGATTGGGGAACATTTTTCTTCGATATCCTAGGTTTCTCTTCATTTTCTTCATTGTTGAGTTAAAAAAGCCAATGGGTAGGAATAGCTAATCTTTTTCATGATACTGCTTCAATTAATAAGAGCTGAATTTTGAAACATAAGATGAATACTGAGTGGAATCTACAAAGCAATTGCCCTGGAAAAACAATCACCACCCTCCAGTGCATTGGGAATCCTGGATCCCAAAGCAAGATGAATCCAAAGTTGTTATGGCATGTTATTCTCACTCACTTCAGAGCCAGAGGACCAAGTGAGAGCCAGACATCTCACCCTTCCACCATAATCAGCTCCTTGTCTTTCTCTTAAAGGACATAATCCACCACATCTGCAGATCTGACCGGGTGTGCATTTTTTTGATCATCCGTTTTGAGTCCTCCTGGGGCACATTCCTCCATGTCCCTTCTTCCCAAAATGGGAAAGATGAAGGGGACACTACAGACAGACTTGAAGATTTTGTCACCTTGGGGTCTTGCCTACTTCTTGTTGGGGATCCAGCCCACTTATACTTCAAATCTGTCTTCAACCTGCTAAGCGACAACATGTCTCATACAGACACGGTTCAGCTCTGGAGGCAAAGCTGAAGTTGAATTGCTGCCATGCAGCATGCACACAGAGTACCTGAGTGACATGGATATTAACGGCAATAAGTAGGGGCTGTTTTGATTAGAGGATCCTGAAAGCAGTATAGGAATCAGGGATCCTTCTAATGCTCTCAAGATGATTCACACATGTATCTGCAGCATTATCTTCAAATTCTCTTTCTGGAATCAAAGTGTTCCAAAGTTTTACATTGTCATGCTCCTTTTACTTCAACTCAAAAGTGATTAAAAGATAGTTATCTGAGCCAGGAAACCTAAAGTCTGTGCTACTTTTATTATAAAAACCATGAAAGTTATCCCATAGGGACATAAAGCACATTAGAAAGGAATTTGAGAACCTTCTATTAACCCACTTTCCTTTTTCCTAACAAAAGACCCCTGTGCATACACAAGAGATGATGACTGTGGCAGAAAATGCAATTGAAAGAGAAAAAGCCCTCACTGTAAGAAAGCAGACCTCTCTGGTTTAATGATGGGGCAAGTGTGTTCAAGGCAGCCTCTTTTGGAGAAAGACCAGACATTTGTTTCTTGCATCTAATATGTAGCATCTCTGAAAACCACAGGCACTTTTGTTTCTTGGCAGATAGGAAAACACACTGACCAGCTATTGTTGTTTACATTTATGCTACATTCCATCAATGCAACTGGCTTTTTTTTCCTGGAAATATTAGCAACCCAAAAGTTAAGGAGCTGGAAGGAAGCTGTAACCAGAGAAAACAGGAATATTCAGATCTAGACTTGCAACAGTGTCCAGAGGAAACAATTCAAGAGGAAATGGTTTCAGGAGGAAGATAACCAAGGACGACAAAGATTCTTTGTTCCAAAGAGGGTATTGTGCATGACAGAGCACCTCTCCATGTAATGGTCCATTCAACAGACCAGAGCTGACTGACCTTATGTCCCTTGTAATGGTAGCAAGAGAAAATGGTACACTCACACCTCCACTTTTTCCTACATTTGCACCTTTACCTACACCTTCACCTACACTCACACGCTTATCTCTCAGACTAAAAGAATGGTGGATTACCAAATTGAGAAACATCTCGGAAACAAATGCAACTTTGGAGCAGAGTCTGAGGTTGAGAACAAGCCACTCGCTAGAAGACATGTGCAGCCTCCATCATTGTCCCTGATCTTTCTTTGTGTGTCAGACGCACTTGGCCTTCTTGTTTGGGGTGGTGCCAAATTCACAGCGCCGCTTCCACAGAGATTCTAACTCCTCTGTGTTTCAGGCTTGGAAGGGAATGCTCACCCTCCTGGGCCACCAAGGGAACACTGAAAGAAAGGGTTGGTGATGTGCATGGGGAGGGAACAGGAAAACTAGATGGCTTGTTTGGGTTCTCTGCCTGCTTTCCTTTGCCACGTGCCATCTCTGAAGCCTGATTTTCATTGGATTGAGGCCCTTGTTTTGATAAAGTCATCCACCCAGAAATCAGTTTCAACCCATACTGCCATTTGTGATCTCGTTTGTCAGTGGGTACGTGTGATCCTTAGAAGGCTGTATGATGTAGCAGTTCTTGCTGGCCTCACCTGTTCTTGGAGAGGCATAATGGCTGTTGCACTTTCATTGCAGGGGCAGCGTGGTGAATATTAAACAGCGAGAGTGATCAGAAGGTGAAAGTCATTGCCCAGTGGTCCTCAGAAATGGCAGTGTTCTATGGAAAGAGGCATCCTCAATGTCACACCTCAGCAGCCACAGCAATTCTGGAACAGGCCTGGAGGTCATGCGAGCCGTGTTTCCTCGAAAGGTAAAGATTCTCTGGGGTGCAGGAGCAAGAGCCCCTGGGTAAGAAGGTAATGTCGGATGCCTGGTAGCATGGCCCACACTGGGAATACTAATGAGACAGATGCAGCATTAGTTCACAATCCACTGGCCATATTCAGTTCACATTCCAGAATTAAGATATTTCCCTTTCTTTCTGTATGTGTCACTTCCTAAGCCAGGATGAAGTACCTTATCTTGATTTCCAAAGTGCACGTTCCCTCCATAGCAATAAGAGAGGTCTGGAGTGGAGCTTGCCTCTCACTCCAACACTGGGCTAACCTTCGTATCACAGGACACACCTCTCTGTTGGCACCAGTTCACCAAGATGGGCTTGGTATCCCAGCCAGTCAGTCCACAAGGGTGAAAGGTCCTTCTGCCTCATACAAATAACAGTTATAATAATAAATAATAAAAGCAGCACAGATGACAAATGTGCAAATTCATATCCAGAGACTTCTGTCAAGGTCTAGGAACAGGTGTCAGAGGATTGCCTGGAGAACTTGGAGTCCTGGAGCCAGGTCAGCCCAGCCTTGCTGGAAGAGAAGGAAAGCTTTTCTTGCAGGCTGAATGGTGTATGTTAATACTATGTGAGATTGTTGGTGAGGTTAGTGAACGCAGTGAATGAGAATCAAGATTCACCTGAAAGTTAGTATGCTCTAGTGATCCAAGGGGTCAAGAGTACGGGCTGTGGAACCAAAGCATGTTCTGTGTGCCACTTAGTAGAGCCATACTTTGATCTTGGGCCAGTTACTTAACTTCTCTATTTTCTTCATCTGTAAAATATGGCTACTAGGCATACTACTACCTCATGGGGTCAGAGAGCACATACATATGAATGTGAAATTTTTGGGTAATGCTTCTCACAGGGAAATTCTAAGTGAACATTGGCTGTTAGTGTCAGGACTTAGTATTTCGCAGTGTTTGCCTGGCCTAAGGATGTTTTCCAGGGAATGGAAGCCAACCCACAAAGCCTATGACTTTAGGAATTCCTGGAGAACCTGCCTAAATAAAAGGAAACTAGAATACCTATGTGAGGCTAAAAGAGGGCTTCTCAATACAGTCCAACTCAATGTACAAAAAAAGAGTCATTTTCTTTTTTTTTATAGTTTATTTTTGAGACAGAGAGAGACAGAGCATGAATGGGGGAGGGGCAGAGAGAGAGGGAGACCCAGAATCCCAGACAGTCTCCAGGCTCTGAGCTGTCAGCACAGAGCCCAACATGGGGCTCAAACCCACGAACCGTGAGATGGTGGCCTGAGCTGAAGTCAGACGCTTCACCAACTAAGCCACCCAGGTGCCCCGAAAGTCATTTTCTTTAAAAAAATTTTTTTAGTGTTTTTATTTATTTTTGAGAGAGAGTGAGACAGAGCATGAGCAGAGGAGGAGGAAAGACAGAGGGAGACACAGAATCTAAAGAAAGGTCCAGGCTCTAAGCTGTTGGCACACAGCCCAATGCAGGGCTTGAATTGGTGAACTGCGAGATCATGATCTAAGCTGAAGTCGGATGCTTAACTGACTAAGCCACCCAGGCGCCCCCAAGTCATTTTCAAAGCAAAGGTTCAACAACAAAGTTATAAGAAGCCACTAAGTTCTCAGATTAAATTGTAAAGTTTTTTTTAAGTTTATTTATTTATTTTGAGAGAGACAGAGACAGTGTGAGTAGGAGAGGGGAAAAGAGAGAGAAGAGAGAGAGAGAATCCCAAGCAGGCTCTGCCAACACAGGGCCCAACACGGGGCTCTAACCCATGAAGCCATGAGATCACAACCTGAGCCGAAACCAAGAGTCAGATACTCAACTGACTCAGCCACCCAGGTAAAGTTTTAAAAGTTGGTTGATTCCATATAAGAGCTTTCTTGGAAGGAAGGAATTACACTGACAAGGCAAGATTATTCACTTTGGCTATTAGGCTTAGCACACACACAAAAGTGCATAACCTATATTGAATTTATAATTTGAAAAGCTTTAATATGTGAATGTCTTAGAGCTAATGAAGAATTTGGCCCATGGATGGCTTCTGAATGATGCTGGCTTATCTCACACTGTCTCTTTTCTGATTTTATACTGATACAGCTTTATTATTTAATTCTGTTAGGAACTTCTAGTTTATGTATATATATGTTTGTGTATACACACACACACACACACACACACACACACACACACACAGAGTTTTGTTTTCCTTTCTTATATATGTATAGAATAGCCCGGGAAGGATATATAAGAAGCCAGTAACAGTTGTATCTTCTGGCAAGAGACATGAGGAGTTTGGGGTGGAAAGGAGGTGTACTTTCTTTTCTTAGTATACAACTTCGTACTCTTTTTTTTTTCTATGTATGAGATTCAGTTTTCCATAAAAAAGACTGTGTAGAAAAAACTACACACGAGACCAGATCCCAGGGAAGCAGGAGGGACTGCTAGAACCGTCAGGCCCAGATCTGGCTACTCCTTGTTGCTTATGGGTTACAGATGTTGAAACTATACCTAGAAACGGAGAGACTTTGGCCCCCTCTCTTTCCAGGCTCAGGTAGCCTCTAGGTCAACAGATGTCAATTGCCGTTAGAAACATGAGCCAACAGGTGTGCAAAACCCAGAAGCCATGGTGGAGACGCCCCTGCCCCCCAGCACATGTGGCTTGTTCCTTTAGCCTTTAGGATTCTCCCTGCTCCTACCATTTGCAGTCAAGCTGTCAGGTCAGAGAAACCTGGATGAGAGACATGTCACTGCCCCCAAAGGCTGCTAAGGAAATTCCAAGTTACACAAAGTTTGTTAGGATTGTGCATTTGCTTAACCTTATGCAAGATGGCTCAGGCTGAATGTGCATCCTAAGAACACAGAGTCATCTTTCTCTCGAGCACGCTGCAGAGGTAGGGCCAAGGACGTGGAAGCAGTTTGTAAGCCCAGAGCACCACACAAATGGAAGAAGGGCTTGCACTTATTATAAAGGCTTGGGGGAATGCGATGGGAGAGGATCTGGCCCCTATAAAGGATTTTCCTCATGAACATCAAAGAGTCAACAAGGGGGGTGGTGGGAGGAGGACAAAGGTAGAGCTTGGAATGTTGGCTCTTCCTCAAAGGCACTTCCTATGCATTCTCTCTGCAGAGAATCAAATCCAGAGACGCCAGTGATAATGATTCTCATTTTTATTACCACTTTATTATTCGGGATTGGCTCAGTGTTTCTTCCTCTGCCCCCAAAGGCATTTGAATGAAGATGAAAAGTGCCAAGTGAATATCTTGATAGAGCCAAGCCCTCTTTCTATAATCAAAGTCTTGGTGGACAGATGTGATGCCAGCCTGCCGTCATAGCTCTGCCTCCATATGTCTCTGTAGTGAGGATGAAGGCATCCCTAACTGGTGGGGCCCTGCCTTTCTTAGTGGAAGGACAGTGGAAAGAGGTCTTTGAACGTTTCTGTCAGCTTTACTGTGGCTGGGCTCAGAATACATGAGGAGAAACTCCCAGAGCAGACACATAGAGATTTTTACCAGACACATTGGAACGAACAATATTGTGCTTGATAAGGTTCATTCCAGGCACACTGGCTGAGTGTTGGTGCAGAGGGTCAGCTATGGTTGCGACATAAGATGTCACCACTTGCTGACTGTAAACCCAAACCTGATTTGGCTTGAATAGAGAGAGGGACCATGAAAAATAGGAAAAGCAAATTAAACAGACAGCATTAAAAAGAAACCCATAATGTTAAAAAATATAGGCACCTAATGATCAAGGGCTCTCTATTTGGTGGCTAATAGTAATAATAATAATAATAGCAACAATAAATAGCTGCTATAAAATTTCTCAGAACAAAGGGAAGAAGCCACCACTTAATGAATAGAGGCATCATTCTGTGATCTGTGAGTCAAACGCTGCTCAAGTGCCTTAGAACTTTATGCAAATCTTACCTCTACTTGTAAGGCCTATAAAACATTGAGAATTTGGTCTAAATGTGGCAAAAAGTAAATTCACTTGCAACATATTGGGTATTTTCTAGTTCGAAGGGGAAAAACAGGTTTCAATAGACTTAGTGAAGTCTGAGGATAATTTTGTCTTCATCTTTCACTTCTTCACTCATTAGTAGAATCTCCGCTGTGAACTTTGCAAGCCAGAATAATTCTATAAGATAGAGAATGTGATAAAGATTTCTAATCTTCTACCATTTGGCCCTTCATCGTGGCTAATTTGGGGGATATTTTTCAGAAGTAGAAGCCAAGAAAGTATCACGCAAAAAAAAAATTGTTTTTAAACCTTCATATAGCAAGGTGGTAGAAATTTGTTGAAAAGCTTTGTTTGTTTGATACTTTGGATTATGGGAGTTTTAAGAATTAAAGGGTTCTGAGACAATTTACTTATTTACCTCCAACTTCATAAGATTACTTTTCTTGCTGAGGTCACACAACCTCTAGTGCTTTGAACTGGGAAGTGAAGGAAAATTAAAAGAAACTCTGAATATCTTTCCTTCCTCACATCTATCAGCCCAGTCCAGTGAATGTGTGGATAATTCAGTTAACAACTGACACCTGAGTTCATTTCCCTACACCCTCAGCTAAGAATGTCGAATAACTAGAGAGCCATTTTGTTGTTGCTGTTTATTTGCTTTTGTCCAACAAGTCACAATTTCAGAAGTGATTCACACATTCATGTGGCTTTGGGATTGGATTTAAACCTCCATAGCGCCTCCTGGAGAACCACCTCAGATTTGTCTGAATCATGGAACAACTGAATGGCCGAGTTTCAGAAAGTACTGATTTAGCTAGAAATTCCCACAAAGAAGACACAGCCTCCCAGAAATTCTGGATATCAATCTATGAATGCCAGTACTATCACCAAATGTTTGGCCACACAGTCCCTGTTTGAGCAAGAATATTTTCTCACTGAGCCATTGATAGTAATGTAAATCTAGAGTAGAAATTGAAATGCTTTCTGCCTGGATATACAACCTAGATTGGAGACCAGCTCCACCCGTTAAATACAAAGTGTGGCACAGTTGCAGGTTGTCTCTTATTGGGAAAGAAACAGAGCGAAAAGAGAGAAGAAAATGGGAGGGAGGAAAGAAGGCAGGAAAGAAAGGAGAGAAAGAAGAATTTGGTTTTATATTTTTGTCCCTGTATTATTTTATTTCACTTATTTATTTATTACGTTCATTTGTATTTATTTATTCAACCAATATTCGTGGAGGGTCTTCCAGATGAAGATTTTCATGGGATATGGATGGGTAGATGGGGAGTGGAAAAGGAGAGCACAAAAATGAATCAAACATCTTGCCCTCAAAATGCTTATTGTGTGAGAGAGGAATTTATCAGTCAGCTTTCTATGTGTTATGCTATTGTAACAAACAGTTCCCAGATCAATGGCTTACAGAGAAGTTTTATCATTCATGCTCCCATCACCTGCAGATTGGCTGGTGTATTTGCTTCATTCCGGGACTCAGGCTGAAGGAGCAGCCTCTCTCCAGAGCATGACATTATTTACATGTCAGAAGGAAAAGGAGAGTGAAAACAAGGAAAGAAGAGGCATGCAATGGCAGTGAAAGGTTATGTTCCCATCTCATTGACCAAAGCAAGTCATGTGGCAAAGTCTGATGGGAAATGTGGATGTTCTCCCACAGAGAATCCCTCACTGCCAGTCATATGGCCACAGGCTGGAATGTCTGATCCTCTTGCAGTAGGGCAGCAAATAACTGAGAAAATGTCATCTACCACAGGGAGCTATGTATACACACACGCACAAAGCACGTATAGGATATGTACACTACACACAAATCATCATGTGGTGGGGAGTGATAGGAACTCCCAGTGCAGGGACATTGCTCTGCCCTGCCCCTTCAAAACTAACTATTTGACTTTGGAGAAGACATTTAACCTCTCTGAGCCTTAGTTTCCTCATCTGAGAAGTTAGGATAATAGTACTTGACTCATAGCTTTGTGGGAAGGATTAAGACATTCTATTCAGTTTAAATACCAGGCAGAAAGTTTGGCAATAATCACCGTTAACTTTTTTTTCTCCTCCTGCTCCTTTGTATCCTTTTCTTTGACCTCATTCTTGTTAATCCATTTCAGGACATTAGGGAATGCTTTGTGGATAATGCCATTTAACCTGAGACTTAAAATGTGGGTAGCATTTGCTCAGGCAGCAAAAAGGTTTACTCTACAATTCAGCTTTTCCATTTTTAAAATGGGGATAATAATTGTAATAACCTCTTACAGTTAGTTTGAGGGTTAAATGAGTTAATACGGAGACACTGATGAGAACAGCACACACATGGCATATCGCAGGCATTATGTAAGTATTTGTTGGGTACAAATACACATATGAAGGGGCTGAGAGAGAAACAGTACTCAGACTGACAACATAAAAAGATCAAAAGCCAGGACCAAGGAAAGCTTACGGGTGCAGAGGGAGCAGAGAATAGATCCGTCTGGTTGTGGCACAGTGAGTATGGAGTCAAGGGTGGTAGAAGATGAGGCTGCTAGGTACACAGGGGCCTGAGCATTTGGACTTCATTCTGCTGGCAGTAGGGACGTGGTCTGGGCTGTGTTTCAGGAAGATCACTATTGTCAGTGTGTAGGGCAGGTAGAAGTAGCAAAGAAAGGAGCCCAGAAGCCCTGGAAGAACACTGCAAATCTTGGTGGTGTTGAATGACACCTACCTTAAGGCAGTGACAGAAAGCATGGAAAGAAAGGGCTGCTGCATGAGGGAGCATGGAAGTGAGGCCAGCAGACCTGGCACCTGACTGGCCTGGGACTGGGGTGGGGGTGGTGTAGGCAGGAATGCGGGGACAGACAGAATGAAGGCTGAAACTTCAAGTCTAGTCAAATAAAAGAGTTAGTTTGTAGACACATAGGGGCTAAAAAGGATGAATCTAGTTTGTGATATTATATTACTCGAAAGTAGATCAGTGGAGGATTCTTTGGGATTAATAAACATCCCAAAAGGTCGGTGTTAAGATGCTGTCTGCCAGGGGCGCCTGGGTGGCTTGGTCAGTTGAGCATCTGACTTTGGCTCAGGTCTTGATATTGCAGTTCGTGAGCTTGAGCCTCGCACTGGGCTCCATGCTGACAGCTCAGAGCCTGGAGCCTGCTTCAGATCCTGTGTCTCCCACTCTCTGCCCCTCCTCCACTTGCACGCTCTCTCTGTGTGTGTGTCTCTCTCTCTAAAAATAAATAAACATTAAAAATTTGTTTAAAAAGAGTCTGTCTGCCATTTGCCATTGATACAAATATTGTCACTCAGATTTTAAACTTCAAACTAGTTTTTAAAAAAGAGTACATATTCTTAATCATAGAAAAAAATATTAGGCCATATACCTAATTTTAGCAGTGGTGAAATTACAGACAATTAAAATGTTATTTCCTTTTGTTTCCTGAGTTTTTCTGCATTGAGCATGTACAAGTTTTTTAGTATAAACAATAAATAATAGAGTCTATGAACAGGGAGAAAGAAACTATCCCTGCCATAAAGAACTCAAAATCTCCCCTCACCACCACCCCCGACAATTTATGCTATTGTTTTGTGACACTTGAAACATATATTCTAATAAAAACAGATGTGCCAACAATCTTTTGGCAAGCAACAGATTCAAAGATTGGGGACTGCCTGTAGCTGATTACATTGCCAGTGTGTCAGAACTAGGGTTTTAAGTTCAAAATGCTTGCTAACAGAAATCATTACAATACACAGGCTAGGTTGGAGAGAAATACCAGCCTAAAATTTGGATACATTTAAAAGAAAATGTTTCAATGTGTTTATATTCAAGCTCAGCCTCAAAGAGGTAACCTTTCAACTTGAGAGTCATATTGGACAACCGTTCTTGAAATTGTCTTGTATATAAAACCCAATTGGTCATGACTATTGAGAACTACATTACTTTTTTCTTGTAGCCAGAATATGCAGCATATGAGAGCTCTCTAAGTGATTTGGCAAAAAATTAATCCTCAGACTGTTTTAATATGGGAACTGAACTGTTTTCGCTTTTCTTCCTTTCTTTGATTCCTGAGAAAGGTAGACTGTGAACGTTTTCTTCGAAGAGGGTTTGAAAATTAAGCCCTCCCTGCTTCTAGAAAAGATTTTGGTGTTTGTGGAAGAGTCAAGGGAATTGAGTTTTACAGGAAACATTGAAATGCCCTGTAAATATAGACGGTAGATTCAGGCTTCTCCTAAGTCAGAAAGATATTCCCTAGGGCCACAGAAAGGAAAGATGTCATTGGGCCTGGGGCAGTGAGGAAGAGGGCTCTTCTTTCTGGCAGTGTTTAGGGGAGGGAGCAAGTCTCTGGAAGAAATGGCTTGGGAAAGAACCATAGGTTTGGTGTCTCACAAGCATGGCTTTGAAGGCACCAAGTGAAAGGAGCCCATGGTCTTTCTGGGGCAACCCAATGGGCTTGTTTTAAATAACCATCTCCCATTTTCCTCCTTGGTCCAAGCCTTGATCCTACTTATGACAACAGAACCTAGAAATAGCTCTGACTTGAAAAGAAAACCCCTAGAATAACTCATGCTACATTTCCAATATATCCTGGCAGGATGGAGGCTGGGAATTGAAAGTAGGTAACATCATAGATAATATGATATTTCTTGCACATTTAACCCTGAGGACTGAGAGTGAAGAACCAGTGCAATGTTGAATAAAGGGATGTCCAGTGATTTCCTCTTTGGAATGTGTGCACGTATTATAAAGATATAACAGAATACGAATGCAGTGTACCTGCTCAGATCTCATTCTGGACTGAGATTCTCATTGTCTCAGCTGCCAGAAGGGCTGGCTGTTAAAGGCTCACAGCTGTGACTATTTCTGGGAATTTCCCTCTGCCAGAGGAAGCTGTGTTTCCCTCTTCCCAAAGCTAGCCAGAGTCTAAAGACTGATTGATGCAGGGATACAAAGACCTCACCCTTCGCCTTGGATTTGTGGCAGCTCTGCAGGACCATCTCGGCTCCAGAGATCCCAGTGGGGTCAGCTGAGGCTTTCTGTTGCAGCTGCTTTCCATTCAACCTCTTTCTCTGCTCCATCCTGCTACCTTATATATATATGTTCTTCCCAAGTTCACTCCCCAGTGAATTTCCTGCATCTCTGCCTCAGAGTCTGAAGGTGTCTCCAGGAAACCTGGCCCAGGACAATAAACCTTTCCCATCAAATAATTATAGTAAAATTTAACCCTGAGCAAGGATAGATACCTCTTGCATCATTTAAAAAATTTATTTAAAATACCTGAGTATTTTGGGACACCTGGGTGGCTCAGTTGGTTGAGCATCCAATGTCAGCTCAGGTCATGACCTTGAGGTTTGTGAGTTCAAGCCCCACATCAGGCTGTGCACTGACTATACCAAGCCTGCTTGATATTCTCTCTCTTTCATTGTAGGGTTCACATCTTTTAAGTATTTCTTTACTTCAAGTACCTGAATCTATAGCTTGTGACCATACTGTGTGTGCTTTCTTTTCGATCACTGGCCATTTATTCACCACTTATAAATAATGAAGGGAATCCCATCTTACCATCACTAGCTGATTTATATCCAATATCTCCAATATCGTTCTTTACCGACTCTACATTATATTTTGCATTTGTGTATCTTTCCCCCATGTGTCTCGTGCTCTCCCGTTCATAGGAAAACAATAATCTGGGAAAGAGGGTGGAGTGTTGTAGAAGAACTTCAGAGTCAGGAGTCTTTGGTTTTGATGCTGATTTGGATGTGGCACTGCCCTTGCTCTTAGCTTTGCTTTCTCATTTGTAAAGCAAAAGTATGACATGGTTTTCTTTCCTGGCACTAAAATTTTGTGGGTTCAATATATTTTGGAAAAGCACCATTCTATGGTTTATATACAGCTAAATTATTAAGGACTAAAATGGGAAGAAAGTGAACTTTTTAGAGCTACATAATAGCAATGATTATGTTGAGAAGTCCCAAGGCCACCCCCCAGGGTCCATGATTCACTCAGAGGATTCGCAGAACTCAGCATGTAGTCATACTCACAGATATGATTTATTGCAGTTAAAAGAAACCAAACACAGTCAATGAAGGGAAAAGGCACAGGGGCAAAATCCAGAGAAATCTGGCATAAGCTTCTAAGGCCCTCTTCCAGAGGAGTCACACAGGATGCATTTAATTTCCCCAGCAATGGGTTATGACAACAAATGTAAAATGCCATCAATCTGGGAAGCTTGTTGGCGTTTCAATACTCATAGTTTTTACTGGGGCTTGCTCACTAGCCTCTGTCTGGTCCATACCCAAATTCTACCCTCCCAGAGGAAAAGCAGGTGTTTAACATAAACCGTATGGTTCATCCAAATAGTTTAAGCATAGTGAGCCACTCTTATTTAATGGTGGTGGGGAATGCTATGGACTTGAATATATCCCTCCCAAATTTACATATTGAAATCCAATGGGATGGTATTTGGAGGAAAGTACTTCGGGAGGTGCTTAGATCATGAAGGTGGAACCCTCATGAATGGAATTAGTGTCCTTATGAAAGTGACCCAAGAGATTCCTTGCCCCTTTGGCCATGTGAAGTACAGTGAAAAGAGGGCCATGTAAGAATCAGTTTCTCACCAGACACCCAGTTCACAGCTTCCATGATCTTGGACTTCCAGATTCCAGAACTGTGAGAAGTAAATGTTTGTTTACGGTTCACCCAGTCCCTGGCCTTTCATTATAGCAGCCCAGCTACACAAGGACCTTTCTGAAAGCTAAGTTCCCAGACACCATCCAAGGGCCAACCTTTTAAGCAGGCCTATCACAAGGATTACAGTGATACTTGCTGTACTAACTCTTTTTCTGCACAGTTACAGCGTATGTTTATTTCTTAAATCACTCTTGGATATAGACACTTTTATATTACCTGAATTAAGTAAAAACCAGTATTGAGCAAAATAATATTTCCAAATAAGTTTATTTTTTTTCCTTTGGAACACTGACATATTTATTTAAGAAAAATTGGAAAATAAAAAAATATACAGGAAGAAGAAAAACATTACCTATAGTAGCAATTTCTATACATAATTACTTCATATAATTATCTTCCTAATATTTTGGAGAAGATCATCATAGTCTACTCTCTTCATTTTATCTTATCACATAGAAAATTTTTCGTTTTCTTTCAGAATATTTTTCAGATAGTTGTAATCACTGTATTCCATTGTATCATAATTTATATAATCACTATCCTTTTTGCATTTTTCTGTATCATAGGTAACTATGGTGAATTTCTTCATGTGCAAAGCTCTTTCTGTATTTAGACTTATACCTTAGGATGCATTCTCAGAACTGGATTCACTAAGTCAAAGGTTATGAATTTTAAAGATGTGTGTTACCTCTGGCCAAATGACCTTCCAGGAGTTATAACATTGGACATCCACTAACAAAGTATTTCTCACAAGTGAAATGATGCTTTCCTATGTTTTTCTCCTAGTGCATACCTGTGGTATTTTTTCCATTTCCTTTTTCTCCCCATTGACCTCCTACATTATCTAATTATTTCACCACTGAGGAATTCCTCAGTGGTGAAAGCCACAACATTCATAAATGTCCTTGTTTTGAGAGAGCAAGAATCCTGCCTAGGAGTCCTCAGCATGCATTATCACAGACTAACTCATTTGTTTTCTGAGCAAATGAAAAACCAGTTCTCTAGGTTTGACTGGGAGGTAGAGAGGGGGTGAGAGAGGAGAAGGGTTGAGGCTGGAGTCCTGAGATATCACCTGTAGCGGTTGGATGGTGCATAATGTGGCCCTGGGCAAGTGAGTGAAAAATGGTTCTGTAACACAAAATTTGAAAAGATATCAAAAGATCCAGCATAACCTTTATTACATCTTGCTCAAGAACAGATCTGACCCTAAGAAGCATCAATAGGTGGTGCGGTTCAAAGACACTGAGTTTCTGGCTGGAGAGCTTATACTGGAGCGCTCGTGGCCTTGCCCGCAAGGCCTTGCAAGCCCCTCAGCATGTCACTTACCCCAAAGTACGTCTTTGCTCTTCAGTGTCCTCCCTGGTGAAAGAGGTATTAGAACACACCCAGCTCACCTTCTGAGGCTGCTGGGACTCAGGTTCAGCTTTCATAATTAATGTTCAATAAATCACTGTGCACAGTGTCTGGTGCATGGGGGGTGGGTATTTGACTCAATGATTATTGAATCCAAGAGGAAATGACAGGTGACAAAGTCCTTTGTGAACTTTCAGAGTGATGAAAAAAACATAAGACCCTTCATGACATCCTCAGCTCAGTTATAAACATCAGAGAATGGTAACCACTGAAAATGGTGGGTTTCAAGTCATAGCAAATGTTGTTCTGTTTTCTGTTGCTAGGAAGCAAACCAAGAATTCTTCTTCTACTGGCAATAATTTAGTTTCATTATGGTGGGATTTTTTTAGTTTATTTATTTATTTTGAGAGAGAGACAGTGAGAGAGAGAGAGAGAGAGAGAGAGAGAGAGAGAGAGAGAGAGAGAGAGAGACAAGTGGGAGAGGAGCAGAGAGAGAAGGAGAGAGAGAATCCCAAGCAGGCTTCCTGCTGTCAGCACAGAGCCTAACACGAGTTGATCCCATGAACCGTGAGTTCATGACCTTAGCCAAAATCAAGAACTGGCCACTTAACTGACAGAGCCACCCAGGCACCCAGGGAAATTTTTTCCCCCTTAAATAGTTTATTGTCAAGTTGGTTTCCATATAACACCCAGTGCTCATCCCAACAAGTGCCCTCTTCCATGCCCATCACCCCCTACCCCTCTCTCCCACCCTCATCAGCCCTCAGTTTGTTCTCAGCATTCAAGAGTCTCTCATGGTTTGCCTCCCTTCCTCTCCCCAACTATTTTTTCCCCTTCTCCTCCCCCATGGTCCTCTGTTAAGTTCCTCCTGGTCCACCTATATATGCATACATATGGTATTTGTCCTCTGCCTGACTTATTTTGCTCAGCATAACACCCTCAAGTTCCATCCATGTTGCTACACATGGCCAGATTTCATTCTTTCTCATTGCCATGTAATGTTCCATTGTATAAATAAACCACATCTTCTTGACCCATTTGTCAATTGATGGACACTTAGGCTCTTTCCATGTTTTGGATATTGTTGAGAGTGCTGCTATGAACATTGGGGTACGTGTGCTCCTATGCCTCAGCATTTCTGTATCCGTTGGGTAAATTCCTAGCAGTGCTATTGCTGGGTCATAGGGGAGTTCTATTGTTAGTTTCCTGAGGAACCTCCACACTGTTTTCCAGAGGGGCTGCACCAGTTTACATTTCCACCAACAGTGTAAGAGGGGGCCCGTTTCTCCACATTCTCACCAGCATCTATCATCTCCGGATTTGCTCATTTTCGCCACTCTGACTGGCGTGAGGTGGTATCTCAGTGTGGTTTTGATTTGTATTTCCCTAATGATGAGGGACACTGAGCATCATTTCATGTGTCTATTAGCCATCTGGATGTCTTCTTTGGAGAAGTGTCTGTTCATGTCTTCTGCCCATTTCTTCACTGGATTATTTGTTTTTTGGGGTGTGGAGTTTGGTGAGTTCCTTATAGATTTTGGATAGTAGCCCTTTAACTGATATGTCATTTGCAACTATCTTTTCCCATTCCATCAGTTGCTTATCAGTTTTAGTGATTGTTTCCTTTGCTGTGCAGAAGCTTTTTATCTTGATGAGGTCCCAATAGTTCTTGGGACCAATTTTTGTTGCTTCCCTTGCCTTTGGGGATGTGTCAAGTAAGAAATTGCTGCAGTGGAGGTCAAGGAGGTTGTTTCTTGCTTTCTCCTCTAGGGTTTTGTTGGTTTCCTATCTCACATTCAGGTCCTTTATCCATTTTGTTTATTTTTGTGTATGCTATGAGAAAATGATCTAGTTTCATTCTTCTGCATGTTGCTGTCCAGTTCTCCCAGCACCATCTGTTAAAGAGGCTGTCTTTTTTCTATTGGATACTCTTTCCTGCTTTGTCAAAGATTAGTTGGCTATACATTTGTGGGTCCAGTTCTGAGTTCTCCATTCTATTCCATTGGTCTATGTGTCTGTTTTTTGCCACACACAGGGATGCTTTCTAAGCAATAATAATTCTACTGTAAATATTCAGTAAAACAATAAGGCTTGAGGTCAACTGCCTGCATATCAGGAGGAAGTATGAATGACTATGAAAGATATCACCTCATCAGTGCTAAGGGCATGTTGGAAACATAAATTTTACTTTTAGATGTATTCCCTGCTTCCTCCCAAGAGGATTAAACTATATAGAAGTTTTAAATACAATTTAAAACAAGATACAGAGGAGTAAAATCAAGCAGCACCATTCTGCTGACTTTACAGCATTTATTGAGCACCTACTATGTGCTAGGATAACTCTTTGGGGTATAAAGGAACGGATAAATGAGACTGCTCTCTCCCCAGGGAGCTCCTACATCAGGAAATGGTTTCTCGAAGTGTATCCTGAAGACACCTTGTATGGAACCAGCTGCAGTGCTTCTGAAAAATGAAAACCAGAATATCGCCCATCCCTTGCCTGGGAGCCCCTCATGCAGAATGCTGGAGTGTCCATGATTCACCACCTCTCTGGCCGATGGGCATACACCTGGGGTTTGAGAACTTTCACAGGGGAAACAGACTTAGCAACAATTCATTCTCAAGTGGTGTGCCAGTGCAGTCATGGATCAGCAGCAACTGGGGGTTAAGTGGGGACTCCAGAACCAACAGACCTGGCTTCCATTGCTGACTAGCTGGGGGGTTGGTGGAGCCTTCCAGTCTCCCCAAGTTCTCCATTTTATCATTGGCATAATGGGTCTAACCTACCTGAATGGTGTTGCCTGGCATGAGATGACATCCTGTAAGAAAATGCTTAACACGCTGCCTCATTCACAGCAGGTGCTGGAAAAGTGGTGGCCATTGTTGTCATCTGCCACAAAAGCGTACGCTGTCACACCAAAACCTTGCTCTGACTTTCCCACCAGTCAGATCCCAGAAGCAGAACACAGCATTTCTAGGGCCAGGGTCATCTGAGGCTTTGACGAATCCCTGCCGCTGGCACCTGGCCATTAACCTGCAACAGCTAAGAGGCGAATTCACGGGCACTTGGCTGGGAAGAAAGAAGTCTTGCTCTCTGTCCCCTTCCCCACTTCCCTCCTTTGCCTCTTCCCCTCCCTCTCTCCAGTCCCTGTTCATTGGAAATGATGCATCACCCCCCCAGGACACAGCAGTGGCAGAAACCTGTTAGCAGTTTTGTCAGATCCTGAAATGGCAGATGGATGCAGCCGGCAGCCTCTCATCGCATCCAAGATGTCTTCATCTGTCCTCCCAGCACCCCAGCAAAATGCTTTTGGCAAAAGCCGGAGAAAAGGATAAAAATTAAGTATAAGGTGCTGCATTCATAGGGACTTTTATGGGCTTGGATGTGTAATGATGGTTTAATGGCAGCCGAGAGGCAGGTAATTAGGAGCAACTGCCTCTGATCACCCTTGTACACAGCCCCAGATAGCTCCTCAACACTCCCGAACCCTTGTTTGCTTTCTCCGAGGCAGAAATCCCACAAGGTCTGCACATTGCCAGCTGTCGAACTAACGAACTGCCAGCGTGTTCCTGAATGGGAGCACTCAGCCTGGCGAGGCTCCCCTGAGCAGCCCCTCACTGTCTCCGCCAGCGTGATTGCCTTTATCTAGCTGGTGCAGGAACCGCTCCTAATCACGCTGCTGCTGGCCTCCGAGGGTCAAACACGGGACCATCGCTACCTAAACAAACGAGGAGGATGTCACCTTTGGGGGAGACTGATAAGCAGTTGGCAGGCAGGCCACGGGGAAGAGAAGGCGCCAGCAGCCAGCAATCTGCAAAGGCCGTAAATATGTTACACTCTCAGCGGGGAGACGGGCAATATAGGCACCAAGAGGCCTTTGTTTAATGAGCTGTCAGAAAGCAGGCATGAAATTATGTTTGAAAACATGTGCAAGCTGCAGAGACAGAGCGGGGGCCTATAAATGGCCCTCTTCCTTCGTGGTGGATGTTTAGAGCATCTTATCAGTCTGAGACTGTCATAGGATGAAAGCTATCATTAGCAAACTAATGGTGTTTGAAAGCTACAAATTTTTCTCTCTCTTCTCCATTTTTGACTTAAATGGATTATAGAAAAAAATCTTAATGGTTTTTTTTTCTTTCCTTGGGATTTTGGTAAACATGCAAATTGGAAGAGAACCAAAAACAAACCACAAAAAAAAGTAGCTCTGGAAGAGCAAACGGAACGGTTATACTTTGAGTCTCTGCTCAGAACAACCAGCTTATATTCCCCCCAATTCTGCTGAGACTCTGTTCGGAGAACTCTAATGTACCTCCAGCCAGCATTTTATTTCAATCAGACTCATAAAAGAAAGCATAAATATAAAATAAATTGCTCTCCTATACTCTGAGTATTAGAATTAGTGGGTAGGTATAATATCACTTTCACCACACCAGCTATCAAATAGTAGAGAATGATTTTCCAAAGACTGGAAATTATTCTTGTGGGTCACATGGCTGTGAAGTTATTTCTATTAAGGGTGAAACTTAAAGACTTTAAAAAATCTGGCCAGACTGAGAGGCATCACTGATTCAGAGCATGTTTGGGCCTCAGTTCTTAAATTTTGAGATGATGTATGTGGCTTGGTGGCCACATATGGATCTTTTTCCTTCAGTGCACGGCAGGCCTACATTTCCTGCCTGCACTCAAACCAGACAGCCAGAAATGGCTTGCACAAAAACCCCTTTTCCCATTAAAAGGCTCAAGACCAAAACCAAAGTTGCTTCAGGAGAGGTGGCCAGATTAGCAGGGGATAGCCTCTTGGGACCATATTGTCCACAGATTGAAGAGTGGCAAGCTACCATCCCCAGCTCTAAGAGAAGGGGAAGGTCTGAGTGGAAATGAGAAAGTTAAATGGAAAGGTAAAAAGGGAGTAAGGTTAGAGAAACAAACTAAAAGATAAAGAAAAATGGAGTGGAAAACAATACTTTTTGATTCACATCAAAGAACAAGAACTACCATTCACATGACAGTTTGTTTTCCTGTCCTTTATGCCTGTCCCCACCTTGCAGATGAGACATCTGAGAACAAGGTGAGTGAAGTCAGTACAAGACCCAGCTCCTGACGACCCAGGGCTTGTACTCCTCGTCACTCACAACCATCCTTGAAGGCATTCCTCAGTGCCTCTCGACCATCCACGAAGACTCTGAGACAGAGCCTGATGTGTATTAAGTGCTAAATCTGAGTCTCATGGGGGAGGGAGAGCTTTAGACCATAGAGGAGACAAGAGAAAATGAACGCAAAAACAAAATTAGAAAAAGAACAGATATGCCACAGGTATGTTCTCTGTCCAGAATGGGACCTGTGAGCAAAGGAAACCACCAGCAAAATGAAAAGGCAGCCTACGAGATGGGAGAAGATATTTGGGAAGAAGAAATGTTATCTCCAATAAGAAGATAATGTCTGAAATATATAAAAACTCCTATAACTGAACACCAAGAAAACCCAAACAATCTGATTAAAAATGAACAGAAGACACGAATAGACAGTTTTCCAAAGAAGACATGCAGATGGCCAACAGACACATGAAAAAATGCTCGACATCACTCACTATCAGGGAAATGCAAATCAAAATGACAACGAGATATTACCTTGCACCTGTCAGAATGGTTAGAATCGAAAAGACAGGAAATAACCAGTGATGGTGGAAATGCAAACTGATGCAAACAGTATGGAGTTTCCTCTAAACTTTGAAAATAGAAATATCGTGGGGCGCCTGGGTGGCTTAGTCGGTTAAGCGTCCGACTTTCGCTTAGGTCATGATCTCACGGTTCGTGGGTTCGAGCCCCGCGTCGGGCTCTGCTGACTGCCAGCTCAGAGCCTGGAGCCTGTTTCAGTCTGTGACTCCCTCTCTCTCTGACCCTCCCCTGCTCACACTGTCTCTCTCTCTCTCTCTCCTAGAAATAAATAAAAAACATTAAAAAAAATAAAAATAAATAAATAAAAATAGAAATATCGTGGGACGCTTGGGAGGCTTTGTCGGTTAAGCGTCCGACTTTCGCTTGGGTCATGATCTCGCTGTTCATGGGTTCGAGCCCCGCGTCGGGCTCTGTGCTAACTGCCAGCTCAGAGCCTGGAGCCTGTTTCAGAGTCTGTCACTACCTCTCTCTCTGACCCTCCCCCGGTCACGCTGTCTCCCTCTCTTTCTCTCTGTGTCTGTCTCTCTCTCTCTCTCTCTCTCTCCTAGAAATAAATAAAACATTTAAAAAATTTTTAAAAATAGAAATATCATATGGTCCAGTAATTCCACTAATAGGTATTTAGCCAAGGAAATTGAAAATAATATATGGATCCCCTATGTTTATCGCAACATTATTTACAATAGCCAAGCTATGGAAGCAACTAAAGTGTCCATTCATAGATGAGTAGATAAAAAAGATATGAGGTACACACACACACACACACACACACACACACACACACACACACTCACACACATGAATATTACTCAGCCATAAACAAGAATGAGATCTTGCCATTTGCAACAACATGGATGGATCTAGAAGATATAATGCTAAGTGAAATACATCAGTCCGAGAAAGACAAATACCATATGATTTCACTTATTTGTGGAATTTGAGAAATTAAATAAACAAAGAAAAGAGAGAAAAAAAACCAGACTGTTAAATATAGAGAACAAACTGGAGGTTGCCAGAATGGAGGTGGATGGGGGATGGGTAAAATAGTTGAAGGGGGTCAAGAGTCCACTTGGGGCCACAAAAGCAAACACACAGATCAATGTAACAAATTAGAGAACCCAGAACTGGACCCACAAATGTATGGCCAATTAATCTTCAACAAAGAGGAAAGAATATCCAATGGAAGAAAGATAGTCTCTTCAGCAAATGGTGTTGAGAAAACTGGACAGTGACATGCATAAGAATGAAACTGGACCAATTTCTTACACCATACACAAAAATAAATTCAAAATAGATTAAAGACCTAAATGTAAGACAGTAAACCACCAAAATCTTAGAGGAGAACACAGGCAGCAACTTCTTTGACCTCAACTTCTTGCTAGACCTGTCTCCAGAGCCAAAGGAAACAAAAGGAAAATGAACTACTGGGACTAAATCAAGATAAAAGACTTCTGCACAATAGAAGAAACAATCAATAAAACTAAAAGGCAACTGATGGAATGAGAGAAGATATTTGCAAATGACATATTGGATAAAGGGTTAATATCCAAAATCTATAGAGAATTTATCAAACTCAACACCCCAGAACCAAATAACCCAGTGAATAAATGGGCAGAGGACATGAATAGATACTTCTCCAAAGAAGACATCCAGATGGCTAACAGATACATGAAAAGATGCTCAACATCACTCATCATCAGGGAAATACAAATCAAAACCACGGTGGGATACCACCTCATACCTGTCTTAACAACTCAGGAAACAACAGATGTTGGTGAGGATGCAGAGAAAGGGAAACACTTTTGCATCGTTTTGTGTCACTTCACACCTGTTTGAATGGCTATTATCAAAGAGACAAGAGAGAACCATGTTGGGATGGATGTGGAGAAATGGAAACCCTGTACACTGTGGGTGGGAATGTAAACTGGCGTAGCCACTATGGAAAACAATATGAAGGTACCTCAAAAAATTAAAAATAGAACTACCATTTGATCCAATAATCCCATTTCTAGGTATATATACAAAGGAAATAAAAACAGGATATTGAAGAGATACCTGCATTCCCCTGTACTTTGCAGCATTCGTCACAATACCCAAGATATGGAAGCAACCTGTGTTTCTCAGTGGATGAATGGATTCAGAGAACTTGGTACGTATACATAATAAATATTATTTAGTCACAAGAAAAAAGGAAATCCTGCCATTTGTGGCAACATGGTTAGACTTTGAGGGTATAATGCTAAGTGAAGTAAGTCAGACAAAGACAAATAGTACATGGTTATCACTTGTATCTGGAATCTAATAAAAAGTCAAAGTTATAGAAGCAGAGTAGAAAAGTGGTTGCAAGGGGCAAGGGGCTTGGGGAAATAGGGAGAGATTGGTAAAAGGGTACAGTCTTTCAGCTATAAGATGAATAAGTTCTGAGGATCAGAAGTAAAACATCTTGACTATAGTTGATAACACTGGATTGTATAATTGAATGCTATCAGTTTCTTAAGGTTTTTTTTTATCTTTCCAGTTTTTTTGTAGTGTATATGTAAGCAAATGTTTAGGATTTTCATGTGTTCATCTCTTTTGACATTTAACTCTCTCATTGTCATTTGGAATTTATTCTGGTATGAGAAATGGATTGACCTTAATTTTTTTTGTATAATAATACCCAGTTATTCAAACATTATTTATTATATAATCTGTCTGTGACTTGGTGATTTCAAATGCCACTTTAATCATATCATGAATTCCTATTAGTGTCTATGTATCCTATACATATATATTCTTAACTTCTACATGTATTTTAGTATATGTTAGGCTTTCTAATTTTTACATTATTTTCTGTCTATTTGTATGTCAACACTACAATCTAGTCTATTATTATCTATCTAGTTTTTGTAGCTGTATAATATCTGCTAACATCTGATAGTATGGCTCTACTATGTTACTATTTTTTTCCCAGAAACTTTTTCATAGTTCTTCTAGATATTATATCATAAACTTTGAAATCAGCTTCTCTTGTCAAAAACTATTATTAATATTTAATGTAATCTATTAATTTATGAACCAACTTAAAATTAATAATATATTAATGATATTGAGACTCTTGTTACCTTTCCATTTATTAAAATCTTTTGTCCCACTCAGGAACATTTTAAAGTTATCTTCATAAGTGTTTTTAAAGTCTGTTTTTAAATATCTTACACTAGTTACTACTATACATGAAATCTTTCATTACATCCCCTATCTGCCTGTTACTTGTTTTTAAAAAGTTTTGTTTTTTAAATTTCTCTATGTTAACTCTGTACCTAGCCATTATAGTGGTTTGGTTTATTGTTTACAATGGGTTTTCAATAGATACATTTAATTTTTCCAGATGTGTAATCTTATAATAATAATTATAATGATGATTTTACTTTCTTTTTATAACTCCAATTCCTTTCTCTCATGTAATTGCATAGGCTAGCATCCCCAGAATAATCTTACATAACAGTAGCATAATTGAAATGCTTTTATTGAATTTATTAACAATGAAATTTGAGTGGATGTTTAATTTATAAAATCAGATCTTTTTTCAACATCTATGGGATTGATTATATGCTTTCCTCCTAGAATTGATTAATATGGTGAATATGTCTACAGATACCCAAAAATTGAACCCTCCTTCCATTTTTTGAAATAAATCATATTGATCATTGATCAATCATCATTGATCATTATGGCAGACTTTGCAGATAGTCTAGTCTTTTCATTCTCTTTATTTTCAGAATATTTAATAGTTTTAGTTTGTTTTTTTACCTTCACCCAAATTACTTAAGAAAGACTTATTAATATCCAGGGAGTAGGAACTTCTTGTTTTTATTGCTAAATTCCAATTTTATTGCATTATGACTAGAGACTATTGTTTGTACTATCTCTAATTTTAGAAGTTGATTGACATTTCCTTCCCTCATAGATAACCACTTCACAAACTCATAGCCCCTCAAATCTCTAACACCTTTTCCTCTCTCTTCACTCTTAGCTGATGACCTTGCTTTCCACTTCACTGGAGCACAAAATGGAAACATTTAGAAAATAAGTTCCACAAACTCCCACAACATCTTCCTACCTACAAGGGTCTGGACTGTAAACACTGCTGCCCCTCTCCTCCATTTCTAACTCAAAGGCTTTGCTTCAGCAATTCTCACTGCTTTCTCCTGTATCAACAGCTTCCCCCCTCCCATAATTCCGCCAGCACACAACCATTCTCTTATCTCTCTCATCTTAAAAACAACACACAAACAAAATTATCTTGCATTTTTCCCCTTAAGCACTACCCCTTTTTAGTAGTGCTTTGCTGCTCCCCTACCTCCCACTAACACACACCTTGCAGCAAAACTCCTTGAAAAACATCCAATCCCAGTGCTTCCTTTTCCTCTCCTCTTCTCACTTAAACCTATTCATTGGGATTTGAACTCTGCCATCCCACCAAACCTGTGCCTGTCAGTATCAGCAATAACCTCCAAGTTGCTAAATCCAAATCTTGGTCCCCACTGAACTTAACTATCAGTAATATTTATTATAGTTAATTGCTCCCTTTTCATGGAAGTGATTTCTTTCCTTGTTCTCTAAGATACTCCATACTTCACTTTCCTTCAATCCTATTGGTGGTTCCATATTAGTCTCCTCATTCTTCTTTTGCCTCTTCACCTCATAGAATTAAAATATCCCTGGCTTGATCCGTGGATCACTTAATCTCTTCTCGTCTCTCTATACTCACCCCTTGCTTATTCTCTTCCAGTTCCAAGGTCTTAAGTAACATCTATCCTCAAATGATTCTCAAATGTACGCCTCCAGCCTTGACCATTCCATCAAGCATTAACTCATATACCTGTCAACTCTGTATCTCCACTTGGGTGTCTAAGGGATATCTCAAATGTATCCTGCCCCAGACTGAAATCCTGATCTTCTTCGCCCCCAGAACCAACCTAGCCTTCCTCATTTAGGTTAATGTTGTCTCTGCCCTGATATCTGATAGACCTTAGTAATTAGAAAGCATGGATTTTTGGGCCTACATGGGTGTTTACTGTAGCTATAGCAAAGGTTGACTTGTTTTCAGGAAAGGGTGGGGACTGTGTCTCCATATTATAAATCATGTAAATCATGAGCTAACCTTCACATATAGGGCCATTATATTACCTCTTTTCAAGTTCCACTATAATACTTTGACCTGCAAAAGACCTCATCCTTGTATATTTGAGGACTATTCTCTTTCCTAATTAAAGTCAGATGGTTGGCTTGTGAGGGTTTTTTTTTGTTTTTGTCTTTCCTGAGATGCCTCTTAACAGCTGTGGTGTATTGCCAATGAGTTATCAGTGGACAGATATGAGATTCCTTTATGATGTTAAGTGACATATTACAGTGTTTTTTCCACAAACTACAAAAGGCGAACATCATGAACAATATTAAATCTTGTGCAAGAGTTATGCTTTTTAAAAAATACATGTTGATTTATAAAATATAGCTGTACAATGTTTTTTTGGCCATTTTCCTAACATGTGCTCTATTTCATGAGAAATATTTTTATAGAATTGGATGATCTTCTTTGGTCTCAAATTTTTAGACAACAAACAACAACAGCAAAAAATTATATCTGACCTTAAATTCTGGAATGTAGGAGCTATAATTAACTTAAAACTAAGGCCTACCAATATAATTATTGATAGGCAAGGGTCATCAACAGATGCTTAACCCACTGGATAATATGTTGTGTGGTCTCAAATCATTGTCATACCGATTACTTATGAATTACAATGGAGAGAACAGAAGGATATCAGCTAACAAAGTGGTCCAAATTAGCATCATTGATAACAAGTAAAATGGTCATTATGCCTCCTGATATGGTGGGGAAGTATATAACATTATTTTTTTAGTATTCTTACCAAAAATGGTTAACTTGAATATAATCATGAGAAACAAAAACAAAATCTAACAGTAATGATTCTGTGGTTATGTAGGGAAAAGTCCTTGCTCTAAAAAGATGCATTTAGGGTTGAAGTATCTTAGTAAGTGCAACTCACTTTCAAATGGCTCAGTAATGACAGAGACAGAGAAAAAAAAGAATGTGGCAAAATGTTGACGAATCTAAACAAAGTAGTTGAAGCTAAACAAAGGGTATACAGTTGTTCATTGTCCTATTCTTTCAAAAGTTCTATAGCTTTGAAGTTTTTCAAAATAAAAAGTTGGTGTAAAAGTCATAAATCAGTGGTTCTACAAAGTGAAGATATCAGTTGCTACAGTCATATATCTCTGTAACTTGGACTCAAGACAATATTTCACTGAGGTTTATTGAAAATGACAGAAGCTATGTCTGTATGAAAGCTCATTTTAAACCACTATTAAAACTGAAGATGGGGACACCTGGGTGGCTCAGTCAGTTGAGTGTCCGACTTCAGCTCAGGTCACAATCTTGCGGTCAGTGAGTTCGAGCCCCACATCGGTCTCTGTGCTGACAGCTCAGAGCCTGGAGCCTGTTTCTGATTCTGTGTCTCCCTCTCTCTCTCTGCTCCTCCCTGACTCGTGCTCTCTCTGTCTCTCAAAAATGAATAAACATTAAAAAAAATTAAATTAAAAAAAACCTGAAGATGTTATTTGCAGTAAGGTAACAATAAACACAGTCACTCTCTACCCAGTCTTTCAAACTAACAGGTTCAGTTGCTCCTAATTCTTCCCCTCCTCCACCCCCCTGTGACCACCAGGAAGACTCCGTGCCTGTAAGCAGGCTGCTCTTCTGCATGGAACACCTTCCCTCCCTTGTCTCTCAAGCAACTCTCTCTTCCTTGTTCAGGGATCAGTTCAAAGGTCACATCCTCTGAACCCTATGAGGGTACGTCATTCCTATTGACTCCCAATAGATGGCATCTAATAAATGCTTGTAAGTATTAATGAGGGAACAAGTCTTCACTTGTTTCACATGATTAACTCACTGTCCACTAAAATGGAAAATGTCATTTTGACCAAGAGACAGTTCCTAAAGTTATACTGATTCAAATTGTACATTTAATCTGTTATAATATTTTTAAAGCTTTTTAAGGGAACCAAAGCAGGGCTAATTCAGTGCACGGTGAGAATGTAGAAGGCAGTCATTTTGAACACTGGACTGTATGGATATAACCCAGTTATAGTGGAAAATATTCTGGTGAGGAATGGGTTGTGAGAGAATGGATCTTAAGGAGAGTAGGGGTGTCTGGAACGTTGGAGCTGGGAGAAATAGAGGGTGGGAAAATAAGTCTAAGAGTAGGAGTGGCGCTAGGTATTTTTGGCATCTTTTCTAGCCCAGGCCTCTGAGATCCACGCCCCACTGCTGGGCAGGAACGTCTATGACATGATGTCTTCTGACATAGGCACTAATCACAATTGGCTACACTCTGTCCCTTTGAGAAACCACTTAGGAGTGACAGAAAGCAGGATTCAAGCACTGACACCCACTCTAGTTTTGTGTGTTTTAATGTATCTGGTAAAGACTCAGTTTTGTAATGAAAAATAAAAATTCCAGAGCCCTTCTTCAGCATCTCATGCAGCAGCACATAAGGGCATCAAAATATGTGGGGTTTTTTGACAATAATATAAGGGAGCAATTGGGAATCAAAATGATATCTTACATTAAGTGTAATTTACAAAAAAAATAACAAAAAACATCACTTACAATATGAATGGATTGTTTTTATGTTTATTTATTTGTTTTGAGAGAGACCGAGATAGGGCCAGTGGAGGCAGGGCCGAGAGAGGGGGAGAGAAAGAATTCCAAGCAGGTTCTGCACTGTTAGTCCAGACCCTGAGGTGGGATCAAGTTCATGAACCATGCGATCATGACCTGAGCCAAAACCAGGAGTTGGATGCCTCACCTCCTGAGCCACCCAGGTGCCCCTACAATATGAATGGACTTTAGAATGATGGGAGATAGGGAGTTATTATTTAACAGGTACAGAGTTCCAGTCTGGGATGATAAAAATTTCAAGAGACAGATGGTGAGGGGCGCCTGGGTGGCTTAGTCGGTTAAGCGTCCGACTTTCACTTAGGTCATGATCTCACGGTTTGTGGGTTCGAGCCCCGCGTCGGGCTCTGTGCTGACTGCCAGCTCAGAGCCTGGAGCCTATTTCAGAGTCTGTATCTCCCTCTCTCTCTGACCCTCCCCTGCTCATGCTGTCTCTCTCTCTCCAAGAAATAAATAAAAATATTTTAAAAAAAAAGAGACAGATGGTGGACATGACTGCGCAACAGCGTGAATGTGCTTGATGCCACTGAGCTGTACCTTTAAAAATGGCTAACATGGTACATTTTGTGTTATGTAACAGTTTACCACAAGTTTTAAAAATGAAGGAAGAGAGCGCCTGAGTGGCTCAGTCAGTTAAGTGTCTGACTTCAGCTCAGGTCATGATCTGACAGTTTGTGGGTTCGAGCCCTGTGTCAGGCTCTGTGCTGATGGCTAAGAACCTGAAGCCTGCTTCAGATTCTGTGTCTCCCTCTTTCTCTCTGCCCCTCCCCTGCTCATGCTGTTTCTTGCTTTCAGAAATAAATAAAACATTTTTAAAAAATGAAGGAAGAAACATCTTCAGTGAAAGTAAGAGGTTTTAGCTTTGCCGAATTACAGATCTTTGAAAAGCTGCTTGGGAAGCTCGGAGGGACCCTGCCACTCACCACCCAAGTTCTAATGCATTCATTTACTGTTGGGCTTTAGGTTCATCTTGTGCCAAACTGGTGCAGGATGTGCTGAGAGATATGGATGTGAGCTCACATTTAAAACGTTCAGCTACATGCAGGTCTGGCTCAATAACAGCGGGTATATAAGAAAATACCGTGTCTCTCTGCAAATATCCTAATTCCACCTAGCTCAAGGTTCCTGGTCTGTGACAGGTAGGGCATACCTCTCCATCTTCTTTTCCTCTCGTGTCTCCTATCTTGCTGATGTAACTACCTGTGAAGCAGTCCTGGTAGATTTGAGATCCAGGAAAGAGGAGTGTGCTGGGTGCATGATGCAGCACATCACGAGTATGATTTATTCAAATGCTGAATAAACGTGTGTGTGCCTTTTAAGAGTTTTTGCTTTCAGGCTAGAAACGTAAACCTGACTTCAGTTCCTCTTCCTGTGTATAAAGATTTGTTGATGTGAAGTCTTTGCTTGTAGCAGAGGTATTATGAGGAGAGAAGCCTAATAAATCTTCTTTAAAAATATAATCTTTACTTCTATCTAGACTATTTAGAAAAAGTCTCTCTTCCTTCTTGTTTTTAAAAAAATTTTTTAATGCTTATTATTATTGAGACAGAGAGAAACACAGCATGAGTGGGGGAGGGGCAGAGAGAGAGAGACACACACAGAATCCAAAACAGACTCCTGGCTCTGAGCTGTCAGCACAGAGCCTGACGCGGGGCTCAAACCCATGAACTGTGAGATCATGACCTGAGCCAAAGTCAGATGCTCAACCAACTGAGCCACCCAGGTGCCCCAAAAAGTCTCTCTTCCTTTACTTTGGATTTGCCCAATGTTTTTCTCTGGTTCACAGTTGTTTATTTGGACTCCAAATGTTCTTAGAGAGGGAAACCTGCCTTTTAAGATGTTCCCCCTGGGGTTACACTTGAGATTATGCATGTTAAAATGGAGACCCTGAAGGCCTCAAGTCATAGGCAGACACTGGGCCTTAATCACTCCTTAGCTATATCATGGAACGGATGCAAAGGGAGACATGATGAGGCAGGTGTCCGTTTTTGTTGCAAAAATATGTGGCGTGCTCTCCCATTACAGTCTACTCTTGTAGACATAATGCGTGGCTTCTCTCATCAAGAACTCTCCAGTGTTTGCCCTACAATGACTTTGGACTGATGAAGATGGTGCCACCAGCAATCTAGCCTCCAAACCCTCCCGCCTCTTCTCCATATTTTGAGCACATACTACTTTTTACCTTTGATGGCCTCCATGAACTGCATTTCTTCTGCTGTTCTGGCAATGTTCCCTTACATACTGGTTTTTAATCTGTGACTTATTTTTATGACACCACCACTGGTGATAATAATAGATTTCTTCTGTGCAGCAGGTACATTGCATATAAGATCACATTTCAGTCCTGAAAGGTAGAGCAAATAGCATTGGTTTCATCCTGTAGATGCAAAAACTAAAAGACAAGGAAGGTGACGTGACTGGCCCAAGTCTCTCTGAAGCTCTACCAGTGCTGTGTGCTGCTTGAGACTCGTGGCTGTATGTAATGGGTCCAGTTTTCATTCTGCGAATAGAGAGGAGGTCCTCTTGGGAATCAGGAGATGCTTCTTCCTCAGAATCCTTTCTTCTTTCTCAGCCTTCTCTAAGAGGCTCTCATTATTCTATGAGATAGAAAAGGAACTCTAATGCAAATAACATCTTCAAGTACACTCTCCAGGCTTATATCAGCCACAAGGAACAAAGGGAACAGAATGCTGAGAGCCACTAACATACCGCGAACACAGCCCCCACTCTGTAAGAACTGGTCACGTGTCACTTGGTATTCTAAGCATCTTTCACATAGTTTTCCATTCTGTTCTCCAAAGTAGCCTAGCTACATGGATGGCAATAAACAACATTGCAAAGGAAATGCAGTGTCAACCAGAGGGGTTAAAAATTATTTGAAAATAAAAAGACAGAATTCTTGATTTATTAGGAATTAACAACTACTTTTATCTGAATTCCTTGAATGAATCAAAACATATCCATCTGTTTTGTCTCTATTTTTTCCCCTTTTCTTGGCAGGAGGCAAGAATAGGAGGGGTTTAAAACTTTATCAAAAAATAAAATATTCAGTTTTTACAGGGAATTCAAAAAGGATATAAAATGTTGTACACTATAGCAATTCAGCTGTTAGGTGTCAATGCTATATAATGTATATTAACATATATAATGTAGCAGGACTACATTTACAACTTCCAGAGAGTTTTCTCTATATATGAACCCAAATCCTATTATTAGGATCCTAATAATAGATCCTATTTTTAGGACCCTGTGTTCATATTAAATGAGCTCATATTAACTGAGTTAAATTCAAAGCCATTTGAAAATTGATAATGAAAGGATTTAAGTCAGGAGTGAAAGGACCTCCATTCTAGTCTCTTCTCTGCCTCTCATTCTGTGATCTTCGACAAGAAACCTAAATTTTCTGTAAAAATAGTGACCAGAAATGCCCATATAGACCTCCCATCTTTAATGTTAACATTTACACCTTCACATAGACTGAAATTACACAGAAGCAGCTTCTAAGGACTCCAACTCTCTTTTAGTTGATCTGAAGGTTAGAAATAGAATAAAACTAACTGCTGAATTTACTCAAAGTTTCTATTTTTAAAAAGAACTTATAAGGAAAATGTGAAAAGCTTGATTTGGAACTTTTTGCCCAACTTTTTATATAATAGTAACTATTATAATACAGACTAGTACTTACTAAGTACTTACTATTTGGCTGGTACTCTAGATGCTAATGCTTTACATACACGATTTCACGGGTCCTTACAACATATGCATATCTCCCTTATTATATAATATACATGTATATAATGTATAATATGTCATATAATGTCCCTTACTAGATGAAAAAACTGAAGTTTAGAAGATTCAATGGCTTTCAGAAGACACACAGCTGTTTAAAATCTAAGTCCATCTGACTTTGGAGTACTCACTAAACAATGATTATTACATAGGATGTTAGGGCCTTAGTCTTCAAAAAATGTAGAGAGATATTAAAATGTGAAAAGTAATTGACAAATATAAGTAAAAAGTTAACTCTCAAACTATCAACTTACTATAGATATACTTTCATCTGCCATTCCTTTCCATTTAATGTTATTTTTACAGTAAAAAGAAAGGAAACTAAAGTGATACTTTGTGTGCTTTGAGTAGAAAAAAAAAAAGGGAGCAATGGTTGAACCTATTTGATTTCCATTCTGCTACAGCCAATCCTTTAAAGAAATGATTTTGTAATATAAATGAATGTACACTTGTACCAGAGGGAAACATATATAGTCTTTAAAGTTATTCAATTTATATTGCTACTCAGTTGTTAAAGTGTTGGTGAATGTAGCATGTATATAAATATGACACCAGTGACAGCTATAAAGATAAACCTTTTATGTTGTAACTTCTCAATTTAAGCACATAAGACTAAATTTGGGGAATAAATCATGATAACGGGTAGCTACTACATTCATATGAAAATGAATAAATGTCTTATACTATCAGTTTATTAACCTATAATGAGTAGATACTTCATCATCGCTTTGTAGATTTTTTGAAATGCCTTGGCACAGTTGTGTTATAGATAATGCAGACTCAACTGGTTGCTAAGAGATTAATTTTATTACCTAAGAAATTGATTGTCTCAGTACTCGATAGTAGATTAGACTGAAAAAATGTGTGACTGACCCAACACATTAGCCAGCTATGTGACAAACCCAGTGGGGGTATGTTCAGCTATATTCTTCCTTTATCTGGGGGAGATAAGAAGGGATAAGAAGGGAAGAGGATTATAGACAGTAAGAATCCTCAGGGTGCAGTGATGAAAAGCCTCTAGGAGAAAGTTCCCAGGATTCTGCCACAGTAATAGATATTATGGGAATGATTCTTATCTTTGGGGGAGAGGAGGTACCCAAAGGCAGCCCCTCACATGGTATACTGTGGGCAACCATTTCTCTAGTGGATATGAGGGTCAACACAAGATCCTTCGGCCACCCTCCTCACCCAGACAATTCCACTTGACCCTCCAAGTTTGACTGTGAAGTTCACACCTATAGGTGCATCTCTTCTGTGCTTCTAAAACTTACCCCAACCAGGGCATTCATCACTATTGTAATTATTTACTTTTCTTTTTTCCCTGTGATTCTGTCAGTTCCCTTAGAGCTGACCAAAATAAATTAAAAATAAGAAACAAATTAAAAAGTCTTGTCTCTGGAGTGCCTGGGTGGCCCAGTCAGTTGAGCGTCCAACTTCAGCTCAGGTCATGATCCCAATGGCTTGTAGGTTCGAACTCCACATCGGGCTTTGTGCTGACAACACAGAGCCTGCTTGGATTCTCTGTCTCCCTCTCTCTCTTTGTCCCTCCCCTGCTCATGTTCTCTCTTTCTCTAAAATAAATAGATGTTAAAAAAATAATTTTTTAAAGTTTTTTATCTTTATATTCCTAGAACTTATTTCAGAGCTCACCACATAGAAGTGCTTAATAAACCCAGCCTCCCTTTCTCCTCGGAGAAGATTAGATAGCCCTCACTTATGGAGCAAGTGCAGGCTTATTTACTTTCCCAGTGCCTCTGGAGAAGAGCAGACTTGCCTTATTCCAGTTTGTTTAGTTGACTTGGCAGATTTTAACTACTTTGCCTAAAATCGACTAGCTTCCAAGTGGCAAAGCAAGAAGTGAAATCTCGGCCTTTCAGGTCTTACTCCAGTGCTCTTTCTCTTTAACCCCAGGTTTAAGATGTGTTTATTTAATTTTTAACACCCTTGCCTCAGTCCAACAGAGAATTTACTCAACAGATCAAGTATGAACCATATGTCAGGCACTGTTCTTTATTTAAGAACATAAGAGTGATGCATAAGACAGATCAAGTGGGGGTTAGATGATAAACAGTAATTATTTAATTGGTCTATGTACAAATGAAATATCTGGCAGCTGCTCTTTGCACTATTTTGTATGTTTTTCATTTATAGATGAAGAAACTAAAGCACAGAGAGGTGAAATAATTTGACCAAGGCCACACAACTGGAAGTGGCAAAGTTGGAATATGACCCCAATGTGGTTCTCGAGGTCTGTGTTCATAACTGCTCTCCCTCAGGCTGCTGGTATAAAATGTTCCATAAAGTTAGGTTATGATAAATGTTCTAAAATAAGTGAAACAGGGTAGGAGGCAAAGGGAATAGAGGACGATGCTGCTTTAGACACGGTGACCAGGAGCAGCCTTTCTGAAGAGGTGACACTGGGGCAGAGGGAAAAGATAGGGTGAGGCTTGGAGAAGGAGAGCATGGCAGGAAGAGGGAACAGAAGGTGAGATAGGAAAGTGCTTGGTGAGTGCAAGGAACAGCAGGAAGGCAAGTGTGAACAGGGAGACGAGTGATGGCAGATGTATTTAGAGAGATGATCAGGGGCAAAATGAGAGAGAGGTTGCCTTTTATTGGCCATAATAAAGAGTTTGGATTTTATTTAAGTTTGATTTGTGGTCGCTTATAGAATTACATAAAGAGTAAAAACAAAATCAGAGATTTGAAAATTATGCAACACCAAGGGTAAAATTAAGTATAAGATGTACACCTTACATTATGCTAGTGAAGTAGGTCATATACTTTGCTACTGGCATCAGGCTACAAATTTGAGCTTGAGCTTCCTTGTGGCCATTGCAAAAAGGGAATTATGGACAGTGCCATAGTATGAAAAGGAAAGAAAGAAAGAAAGAAAGAAAGAAAGAAAGAAAGAAAGAAAGAAGGAAAGGGAAGGGAGAAGAAAAAGGAAGGGAAAAGAAAGAAAGAAAGAAAGAAAGAAAGAAAGAAAGAAAGAAAGAAAGAAAGAAAGAAAGAAAGAAAGAAAGAAAAGAAAGACACATGTCATTTAGAAGCACACCTACACTTAGTACCGAGACCTTCGGTTATTCTCTAGCTGACTGAGAAAATAAGTTGGAATCTTGAATTGGTCAAAAGGAATGTTAATGCGCTTTGTAGCTAGACAGAGGTATTTTGTAATTGCAGGAAGATATACAAAGTTTTACTGGTTTGCTTATGGTGGAAACATTGAAAGTAGATATGAAAATCTTCCTGTGTTTCTCTACATACAGAAATTTCAGTCCACATGATTTGCAAAGACCGTATTTTGAGGCTCAGAACATGTCCATAATGCTAAAATATTTGAGTCAAGAACTGGTTGGTTACATGGTTTAGGCCAATCCAAGGAGTGGGGAGGGGAAGCAGAATGGTCAGTCTTCTCACACCATTATTATGACAGTCGAGAAAAAGAAATAGACCACATACTGGTCCCCTAGAGGCCAGGCAAGGGCAAGATGTTTCTCATTTCTGCCGGGTAAGAAGAGAAAGTAATTTGCTCTCCTATTGGATTCTTTTGACAATCATCACTGCAAACCAGTTTTTTTCCTGCTTACTAAAAAATGGAGAAAATAGGCAGATTGGCTAATGAAGCCAAGAGGAGGGAGTTTCTCCACTAAGCTGTGTGCTCATTAATACTCAAAATACCTCCTGTGTTTTGAGCCACTTACTCCATTCAGACAAGTTCCATCTCCCCCCCAATACATTCCCAAGTAAAGCTCTTTACCTTCTGGAAGCAGGCACTTGATAGGATTTAATGGGACAAGTAGCCTCATAAGCCTTGGGTGGTGTGTCTTAAGTAGGTCCCAAAGTTTTGACGACCTAATAGAGAGAATAATTGAAAGTTGTCCAGGCTATTCAGAAACTACATTATATTGTAACTCCAGGGTTCTAATGTGTCCTAGGGACTAAAGAAAGGCCAGGGCTGAGGATGGAGAACACGGGATCGTGCACAGGGGAAGCCGCTGATGATGGCTCCAAGGAAGAGAAAGAGAAAGGAACAGGAGTCATGAATGAACCCACACTCTTGATCCCGTCGCCTTCAGTTCCCTTCTGACCCTTTGCATCGCTTGAGTCTCTGATTTCCCCTTCCTACAACCTTGCTCTTCTCAGGGAAGGGTAGGGAGGCCTGACAAATACACCATCAGGTTTGTTGTTAGAAAGTCATGTAGGGGCGCCTGGGTGGCTTAGTCGGTTAAGCGTCCGACTTTCGCTTAGGTCATGATCTCGCGGTTCGTGGGTTCGAGCCCCGCGTCGGGCTCTGTGCTGACTGCCAGCTCAGAGCCTGGAGCCTGTTTCAGTCTGTGACTCCCTCTCTCTCTGACCCTCCCCTGCTCACTGCTGTCTCTCTCTCTCTCTCTCTCTAGAAATAAATAAAACATTTAAAAAAAAAAAAAAGTCATGTAGCCTGTCCTGAGAGCGATTGCAGGAACAGGACAGGCGGGAACAAAGCTCAGAAGGAAAAGGTGGTGAGGAGGCGGTAAGTGTAAGGGACTCACCACGAAAGTGAGTCAGAGATGGGAGGGAGAGAAGTTGTATGGTGGTTTGAAGATGCAGAGGGGGCAGGCACGTTCATATTCAGTTTCTAATTTGATCCTCATGAAAGCCCTTAAAAGACAATAAGAAGGACAATTACATCCATCTCCATTTTATAGATGAGGAAGGAGACTAAAGATAGTCTCAGGAAAGTGAGTTTGAACACTCTAGTTTCCTTCGTGCTTCTCTAGTCCTGACCTTGCCCTTCATAGCTCTATCACAGTTGTAATTACGTACTTGTGTGATTGTTTACCTAAAGTCTGTCTTCCCTGCTAGATTGTAGCTCCATGGATGCAGACTGAGGGTCTCATTCATGGTCATCTTCGTAGTGAATCCTGTTTATCACGGAATCCTCAATGCCAAGACATGTAGTTGGTAGATTTGCTCATGGAGGTGCCAATGGAATCTCTTGAACAAATCCATTTCTTTAAAGAAAGTTTACAACTTAAGGGCACTTGTAAAATTGTAGGAATTGAGATGCTTGGAGTCAGAAGCTTAACCAACTGAACTACTCAGGCGCCTCATCATTCAGCTTTATTATTTTTATGGAAACACTCTCTGCCTCTTTACATTCATAGTTCATCTGCTTTAAATTAATTAATTTAAATTAGTATAAGTACTAATATAAATTTATCAAGTACAACACTAAAAATAAATCTAGAAGTAACTACAGCTCTTGGAAAGTATCCCACACAACTGATAGAAACAGATACTCATGTGCTTGTTAGAGCAACAGCTTTCAAACTCTATGAATGTACATTCAGAGTGAGAAAGGCATTTGCCAGTGCAGCCCAGGACACACATGCGAACACACACATGCACACACACTTCCACACACCCCCCATACAAATACAAACACACACATGCCCCTCAAACTTAAATTTCAGAAAACACAGCTTTCCCTTACAATGTATCATGCACTTTGATGGGGCTTTTTAAAATCTATTTTACTCCTTTGTTGTTTTTTAAACTCTGCATGCAAACTAAATCATTTTGATAGCATGCTCATGGCTCTCAGCCATGGAGTTTGCAAAGACCCTGTACTAGCCGAGTCAGTTTTTAGTCGGGAGTGTTGGGTGTGCTGTGGTTCATAGCCAGGGTGCTTTATGGAGGGGATGGAGGGGGTCAGTGGGCCTGGCAAGCCGATTAAGTAGAGGTTGGTTAGAGTTTCGAGTGTACGTGGAAACACTTTGTAATCGTATAAGGAGCTCTGCCTGTGTAGGGGTTGAAAGCAGGCTTGGATTTCCTCTTGAACAAGGCTCCCTGGTAATTGTTCTTAATCCCTGTGCCAGATCCCCCAGTGGTCCCAGATAACAGGGTATGAGATGGATTTCCTATGCCTCTCTCAGGGTAGCAGAAGCCAACCCAAATAGAAGCGCTGTGCTCTGGGCCAGGCACTAGAGAGACCCAGGACGGTGCTGGAGACAGAGCGCCGCCAGTTTTTGATCCGCAGGGACACATCACGCTCCTCCTCTTGCACACAGCAGTCCGGCAGAATCAGACCAGATGAGTGTGTGTCCCATGCTGAGAGGGCTGTCGGCTCCGGCTCACCGGGGTGACTCGCAGACCATTCACCTTTAAGTCTGCGAACTCGTCAACCCTGATGGAAATGATCACTCAGCTAGCTGTTTGTATAGAAAGCATGAAGGACTCCTCAGTGGCCTGAGATGAAACCCAAAGACAAATGGAAATACTAGAAAGGAGAAAAGACAAGGAAATGATCCTAGGCTGCCATTGCCCACCCAAACCAGACATGAGTCCACCGATTTCCAGGCAGTCTGAAGAACTCCGAAGCTTCTATCAGCTTGGAGGTGCTATACAAACACAAGTGCTTTTTACTCCTGATTTCATTGTCTGGCACTCTGAAAAAGTATGTCCTGGAAATGTTCATTCCCATCTCAACAAGACTTTCGACACCTGACAAAACATGAACCTCATTGTCAGCTGAGGCCTCCTTGCCCCTTAATATCCAGAGAGGATGGGCTGGAAACTTCATTTCACGCTTCGTGGCCAGTTGAGAACCTCCTTGTATATTTCTATGAATTCTTAAGAGTTAGAGGATAGTTATTTTGGATTTGAGGGCTTCTATGCCTAATTGTTCAGTTACGTGCATCTGTATATGTGACCATGTTGACCCAGATGTACAACTGAGCCTTCCCTTGATCCCCACAAAACTCTGCTCACACAGGCATTTGTGAGCAGTGGACATATCAAAAGTGTTAAAGAGATAGAAGTGGGGTTTCCTTGGAAGGGGTAACTATTTCTGTGGATTTTTAGACAATCTCATTCTTACAATTTTTGCCCTCTTTCCCCACCCTGAGTCTTCCACCCACCCCAGGCACTTTTTCAAGATATCTTTACTCCATGCACTACCCACACCCTCACATTATCTGCCCAGCCTCTCTGCGCCCTTCCACACCCAGGAAACCTACCTATTTTTCTCTCCCTCTATTAATCAAAGCAGTTCCATTCTCTTTGACCCTTATCACCAAACTCAGCTCTGTTCCTCATCTTGGCAAAGCCAAATCACACCCAATATTCGATGGTGGAAGAAAAACAGGGTAATTGCAATAAAAATATTTCATTTAGGAAAGGAAAAAATACAACAACGTACTGTGGCCACTATTTAAAACCGGTGATATCTCATGCTGGACAACAATAGCCCATCCTAGCTGCCCCACCAGTTGAGTGAGCTCTATGATCGGTCAGTTTGGCTGCCCCAGCTCTGCTCTCTAAACGGCCCTCTCCTGTACACTGTCCATCATGGCTCCTTGTGATATAATCTTAGAGGAGAGGTTCCCCTCCAGAGGTTGCCCACTTCCTGTTGGTATGCGTTTGGGACCTCTCATCTTAGGGCTTGAGCAATTATAAGGCCAATTACAAAGCCTTTGAAGGCCAAGCTTATGTTCCTTTGGCAATTCAAGTTGCTTCAAGTTATTTGTCCATTATTTTGGCTAATAGTAATCGGAGCACGTAACATGGTTGCTGAGTGCCTCTCATGTTCCAGCACTCTTCTGAGCTCTTTATGTGTATTATTTTAACTAAATCTTCAAAAGAACCACATGAAGTAATACTATTACCATCCTTCTTTTGTAGGGAAGGAGATGGAGGCAGAAAGAAGTTAAATAACTTGCTCAAAGTCACACAGCTAATGACATGATCGAATTCAGCCAGACTGATTCCAGAACGTAAACGTGTGTGTGTGTGTGTGTGTGTGTGTGTGTGTGTGTTTTAAATTGCGTATAGCTGACACACAATGTTACATTAGTTTCAGATGTACAATGAGGTGACTGGACAAGTATACATTATGCTGTGCTCACAAACGTAGCTATTGTCTGTCACCATACAATGCTCTCACAGTATCACTGATTGTATTCCTATGATGTACCTTTCATCCCCGTGACTCATTCATTCCTGGAAGGCTGTGTCTCCCACTCCCCTTCACCCATTTTGTCCATCCCTCCATCCTCCCACTTCTGGAAACCACCAGTTTGTTCTCTGTATTTATAGGTCTGTTCCTGCTTTTTATTTGTTTGTTCATTTAAATGTTTCTTAGGGGCACCTGCATGGCTCAGTCAGTTAAGCATGACTTCAGGTCAGGTCACAATCTCACAGTTCGTGAGTTCAAGCCCCCCTGTCAGGCTGGAGCCTGCTTCAGATTCTGCGTCTCCTTCTCTTTTTGCCCCTCCCCTGCTCATAGTCTGTCTCTGTCTCTGTCTCTCTCTCTCACTCGAAAATAAATAAACATTTAAAAAAATTTTAAATGTGTTTTAAATTCCACATGTGAGTGAAATCATATGGTGTTTTCCTTTCTCTGACTTATTTCATTTTGTACAATAGCCTTTAGATTTATCCACATTGTCTCAAATGGCAGGAGCTCATTCTTTTTTATGGCTGAGTAGTATTCCAGTGTGTGTGTGTGTGTGTGTGTGTGTGTGTGTGTGTGTGTGTGTGTGTGTACGTGTACTGCATCTTCTTTATGCAATCATAAAAACCCAAACTTTTTCATACTCATGTCATTTGTTTAAACAAACCTTGGTAGAGTTACGGTACCTTCCGTATAGACCAGGCGCCCATGCTTCTATTTCTTAGCAGCATGTCCTTTTTTGCATATTAGTCTTTGCGCCTGGGCAATGCTAAACAATAGCCTAGATGGGGAGGAACAGCCAGCATGCCTCTTGTTCCCAGAGGTTGGTCCAGTGGATCACTCAGCACGGTGAAATCTGATGATGACCCTCTGTTAGGTGGGAGCTCTCAACCAACCAGGGTTCAGGCTTCTCCCAGATCCTAACCTTATCTCCCCCTGAGTTGCTAGCTTTTCCCCTACCTTCGCTTGCATTGACTGTAACTTGGGAAAGATAATTTAATTTTGCCAAGCCTTCAAAACTCAAGAATACCTGACTGACTGCCATCTAGCATTGCTGACCAGGGGCTAATGGATCTCTCCACACAAAGTTGTGGTTTCCCCATCACACTTTCAGATGGGTCACCTTGTAGAAAGCTTTTTCTTTCTTGTAGGCCCATACTGAAACCTGCAAGGTATAATCCTGACGTTTCCTTACAAGTCACTTAAGCTTGAGCTTTGATAGGAATATGGTTTAAATCCTAAGATATAGTAGGCCCATTGGCCATGAACAACTAAATTACACTGCATTAACCAACACCTCTAAAATCTCTGTGGTTGATAACTGCTCAGGTTTATTTCTTCCTCATGTTTCATGGTCTTTGGTGGTCAGCAATGGGTGGGGGTGGGAATGCCCATACATCATCTATGCTCAGGAATCCAGGCTGAAAAGAAGCCAGCATCTTGAACATTGTTGGTTGCCATGTGAGTGCAAGGAGTGTTCTGGAAAATCTCACACAGCATTAAGTGCTGAATACTACTCAAAATTTATTGGCCAGAACAGGTTGGTCACATGGCTCCACCCAATCACAGGGGCCATAAAATTCAATTCTAACATATGTCTGGAAGGCAAAGAACTGCAAATTTTCAGTGAGGTACCAATGCCTACAAGACTAAACTTCATCACCACATGGCAGGGGTTACCAACATTCTGGCCAGGAGATCAGGAAGACTCAGCACTCCATCTTCCCTCCTGACATAACCAGTTTTGTATTTTAGGTTTAATCCCTTGTGACTCCCCACCTGAATATCTGCTGTATTCAGGATTATATGGGTTGCCAGTAACAGAAAAGTACTACAAGTTGGTTTCTAAAAATATGGGATTTTTGTGCACACTATTAAGAAATGTAAAGCTGTATTGCACTTTGGACATAGCCGGAGCCAGAAGTTCAAATGATACCTCTAGGATGCTGTCTGTCTCCATTTTTATTTTTGGGGGCTTTGGTTTTCTTTAAAACCAAATGGTTGGTCTCATTCTCAAGAAGGATTTTTTTTAATAGGTGGCAGAAAGAGACAACCGCAGCCTTGGGCTTACATCCTATCAGCTGAGCAATCTTCATAGAGAGTATGCCCTGGTTTTTCAGTAGCATTTGCAGGAGTTACTGGGCCAACTTAAGATACACACACAGCACCCATCTGTGGCCATGGAAATATGGTGCTCTGAGTGGCCACTGTGAGTCTCATATCCAACCCCAAGCCTAAAGGGAGGCAAGTTCTACTGGGACTTTACAGACCAAGAACAGACGACGAACAGTTGCTAAGAAAAAAAAGAGATGCATCATAGGTAAAAACAATAGATATTCACTATAGTTATTTGCCACCTGTATCCCCATTATCTGGGTGAAGAAACTGACTTGCTACAATTAGATGTCATTTGCATCCCTATTTTATGGCTGAAGACATTGAGACTTTACGAGATTAAGTAGCAAGCCTTAGATCATTCAGTAGTAGGCTTGAAATCCAAACTTGTCTGATTACAAATGACGTTTGATTATTTGCTGTGCTCTGTTGCCTGCCCTGCATTCCTGTTACTAATCTAATAGCTGAAATGTATGACCAAAATGTAGCATGAGCCTTTGAAAGTTTAAAGAAAAAAATTAGATCTACAGTATTTCTTAATATCATTTGGAAAATGTTGATGAAAAACATGGACTATAATATGATATGAACCCCCAAGCCATCTAAATCTTGCTACAAATAGAAAAAAAACAATGATTTTTTTAAGTTCATGATCTCCTTTAGAAAAATTAAATGGTGAAAATGAGTTAATTGATAAATACAAATTCCCTTTTAGAAAGGACACAGATTTAATATAAAATAATTGCCTCTTTATGACTGATTTATCTTAAGCCTGACTGCATTTAAATTATATCTTGCCCTTATTCAGACCTTATCTAGGGAAATAAATGAACCTTTCATTCTGGAAGGAGATAGAATGGAGAATGCCCCATGAGGAGACAAAGAAGAAATAGTCTGAGTTCTTAAAAGATGGATTGAGATCCTTTTCTCTCCTCCTGGTTGGTGAGGAAGACATACATATCCCACTGCAATAAATCGTGAGTCACTTATAAAGCAGTCACTTGTAATGTAGATCTATTAGGAATGCCTCTCCTCCATCCCCCAGAGCCCACCACCACTGTCTTGTCCATTCTGAGCCTCCTCTGGGAGGCTAATGAGCAGTTACCTCCCCCCGCGGCCCATGGGGACACCACTGTGGTTGCTGTCTGTCGAGACAGGGTGCAGCTTGCTCAGCTCCTAAAACTCCATTCTCATGCGGAGTGTTTTTCTTTGAAGTAAAATATGTGACATTCCAGACTTTGGGCTCTTCTCCCCAGAAAAATGGAAAGCAAACACTGACAGAATCGCTCAAATCCTTCAAGGCCAAATAGCTCCAACTGAGGCAGAAAGGATGGGGAGGGATGGGGGGAGGCGCAGAATGTCTTAGTTATTCTACCTCTTTTCCTAAACAATCAAAGTTACTGAATAATTGTTGATATACCACTTTGTATGTGTTGACCTAGACAAGTTTACATTTTCAATTAAATGGGCTCAATTATCTCATATAATTGCATCGTATATAATAGGGGCTAGAGAGCTAGACATGCAGCATTATCAAATTTGGGGAGCACTTAGGTAAAGTCTCTTTCTTTCTCTTTGTGATAACCTGGGTGTTTACAAATACGCAGTTCGGGGATAGGTCTCAGAAGGGCAATAGATAGCTGACCCGAGGCTGGGCAAGTCCTTGTTGTAACCAGCCTGGCCTTCACTGGTGACTTTAATGAGAGTCTTTTCCACAGGATGGTGGGAGTGAGATTTTGGTTGAAGTGGATTCAAAAGACAATGAGGGTGGCTAAAATGAACACTGAGTGCAGAGACATCTCTTTCAAGGACTTTTCCTGTAACTGGGTGCAAAGGAATCTGACTATAGCTACAGGGTACATGAGATCAAGAGAGTGTTCTTTGTTTTATAGTGAATGGGACTGTGGTAGTGTAGTATGCTGATGGGAACAATCCGGTATCGAAAGAAAATCTGGAGATTGCTGAGCTGCATCCTTAAGTAGAGAGAAGGAATAAGAGTGCACAGGTGAAGAGATCAACCTTGGGCAGTTCACTCTTCCTAACCAGAGAGCACCCACAGTCTAGGTACAAGGAGATGGAAAGACGTGATGATAGTAACTCGTGAATGTTCTCTTCAGATTACTTCAATTTATTGGTGAAATAAAAAATAAGGTATTCAGCTGAGATGAGGATGGGAGGAGAGGCACTGGAATTTGAGGAAGGAGGACAGAATATGAAATAGTCATCTAGCTGAATGTCAGAATGAATGACCTAGATGAACAACCTGAAAAAGCCTATTTCTGGGTTGTTAAGTGATAAACCTAAACATGACCCCACAACTGAGGCTGTCAGTGCAGACTTTGAATTCTGATTGGATTGTTGTAAGGTGATGATATAATGTCTGATGCACAGTGGGGGGGCCCACAGGTAGTAGATTACCTTACAGGCTTTCAAATATTACATAGTCTATAAAACAAAAATATTCTCAATTCAATAAAATAAAGACCATTTCCCTAGAAAAAGATAGACCTGAAATAGAACTCTTTGGGAGATGGGTTAGAAAAAATATTTAAAGGGCTTGAGGAAAAATCATTGCAAGTTGAGAAGCCAAGAGATAATGCATTTTCCAAAGGAAGAAACATAATCTAAATCAGAACATTGTTTAAATGCTGGGAGACAAAACCCATCAAGAATATTTTTACAGTATAATTTTGGAAGTGCAGAAGCATTAATATTTAAAGCAACATTTATAAATAAACTTTTAAACAGAGTTTTTTGACCTGACTTGCACACTCCTGTAGGATGTCATTCAAGTAGTACATACTCCCTGAATTTACACACCAAATGTTGTGTGTATATGAGTATATGCATATTTCTGGAAGTGAGCCTGTAACTGTCACTGAATTCTCAAAATAGATTCTGATTCCAAAAGAATTACTAATGACTTTCTAAAAAAAGAGAATGATCTACATCAGAAAACTTGAGGGGCGCCTGGGTGGCTCATTCAGTTAAGTGTCTGACGTCTGCTCAGGTCATGATCTCGCAGTTTGTGATTTCAAGCCCCATGTCAGGCTCTGTGCTGACAGCTCAGAGCCTGGAGCCTATTTCAGATTCTGTGTGTCTCTCTCTCTGCCCCTCCCCTTCTTGTGCTCTGTCTCTTTCTAACTTTCAAATAAAAACATCAAAAAAATTTTTTTTAAGAAAAAGAAAACTTGCAATACTGGCAGAATATTTTACCTCAGAAAATTTCTGAAAAGATTTAGAAACAGCATGGAATGGTAGGAAATACAATGGACCAGGAATCAAGACTTTGGATTCTAAATTTGCACCTAATGAGCTGTCTGATAAATGGACAAATCTCCTCATTGCTTAGGATATCAGCTTCCTCCTCCATAAGAGAATGGAGCTAGAATGTGCTACCACTAAGATATTTTCCAGTTATAACATGGGATGATTACATGGACATGATCACATGCATGATTTTTGTGAACAAAAATGAAGACTGTCTTTATCTAAAATAAAGACTTTGGAAGGGCTTTGTGGCCCCTTCTGGATCATCCTTTTCTTCTCCTTGTAAGTCAAAATGACAAACTATCTACTAACTAAAGAAAAATAACCAGATAATATCTAGAGGATACCTGGGCTGAGTTGAAAGGGGAACAGGCTGTGAATAAGAGTGCTTCCAATCGAGAAACATTTGAGTTCCTCCTAATTTTAAGGTTTCTTCACAGAATATATATTATAGCAAATTTCACTGACAGAGCAGTGAATTTGATGATGGTGCATAGGTGGCTGTAAGTCATCTACTGGGTCATCTGTTCCTACCATCTTAAAGCACATCTCAGTTGCTAGGAAGCCAGGTGGCTCACAATCCTCCTCGCCTCCTCATAGTCACACTGTTATCTAAGGCCCTCCCACAATGCATCAGGGTTTGATTGTGTGACCAGGGGACTACAGCAGAAGTGAGGCTGGGTGACTTCCAAGGCTAGTTCATAAAGGCATTGCAGTGTTTGCTTTGGTCCTTTGGATCACTCACACTGAAAGAAGCCACCGGCCCAAGTCAGGCAGCTCTGTGGAGACACCCATGTGGGGAGGAAGCCAGATCTCCCACGAACGGCCAGCACCAATTTACTAGTAGTGTGAATGAGCCACTCTAGAAGCAGATCCTCCAGTCCCAGTCAAGCCTTCAGATGGCTGCAGCCCCAGCTGACATCATCACCACGTCATGTCTCTCACGAGAGACTCCAAGCCAAACCCTCCCAGCTAAGCTGCTACCAGATTCTTGACCCGAAGAGACTATGTGTGTATTAAATGTTTATTGTATGTTAAAGCCAGTAATTCTAGGGGTAATTTGTTACATGTCAATAGATAACTAATATAGTTGCTTTACTTTTTTTAGAGTCTACAACAAATAACACATATGATGAACAGAGAAATGGAAACCCAACAGCTTTTAGTAGAGAAATTGATTGGTATTGTAAGTAATGATCATTATAGCTCCAGCGATAGTCCTGTGTGTTCCTATGTTTCTGGATGAGCAATGCTACTCTGGGCTATCCAGAAACTTCCCAAAATGTGTGGTGAGAATAGTATTTCTGCCATACTAAACTAATGTATTTAGCTCCTGCTAATCCCTAATTCCTAGTTGCCCCAATACCTCCTCCCACCCCAATTAAAACAAGCAAATTAATCACTTCAATCACTTCATGGAAAAAGTAGAATCAGTAAAGAATAGACAAGTTATTGCTCTATTTGGAATTTTCAAAAACAATTTTTTTAAGTTTATAGTCCCATGATAACCTGAAAGCATGTGCTAAAATGGCAAGTTGTTGCAGACAACAGAAATTGAATCTAATGAAGCAAATAATATATTTATAGGAGGGATGTCTGCGAGCTCATAACAGATTTGGAAATCAGTCAAGAATCAGTTTTCCAGGAGCTTTACATTTTTCCATGACTTGGGAGCCAAGAGTCTGTAAGAGCAAATTGGGTATCTGATCTCTCGGCTCTCCTCAAACTCACACCATGGCAGAACCTTGTGTCTGATCGCATGGAGCATTTAGTCAAGAAAGAAGAAGGAGACACTGATGCTGAGCAGCAGGGTGAAAAAACAAAAAATCAATAGATGCCCCTTTTATTTTTTTCAGGAGCTAGACTTTGTCATGAGAAGGAGCGAAGAATGTTCTCCTAATTCCCGAAGTTGGGTCTTTACATCTCAAGGGCCATGCCCGGTGGCACCTGATCATCAAGTTTGCTTATCTAAATCATGGACTATGAAAGGAAGATCATACTTGTCAAGCAAAGAGAAAGGGAAGGGCTCATATGTTGGGGGAGTGGGGGAGGGGCAGTCTCTGAGAAAGGAAGATAGCCAGGAGGTCAGATCGGTGTCCTCCCTTCTCTATTCCCATGCTTGGAGGACTGGAACTTCAGCAGAGGACACTAGGATAGTCTTAAGGTCCTTCTAGAGTAGGAAGCTATTTTTTTACTTTTCTTCCAGAATAGACCCCACCAGCTAGATTCTCAGTAGGAACCACCAACAGGCCTCAGGGAACCAGGAGAGGAAGGAGATGAAAGAACCATCAGGCTCTGAAAGGTACCTGGTCACAGGTAGATGGGCCACCCTCAGTCAGCAGCGACAGATTCAGCAAGTCCAAGAGAATACCTCAATGCCAGGAGGATGCATGGGCTTCCCCTGTAAATCTCCAAAATGACTCTTAGTGTGAGGGAAAGTAAGAAAAGCCCTTGAGAGGAGAGAGGGCATCCCAAGGAAGCCATGATGATTATCAGAAGAGAATGATGTAGATTGAATTGAGAAGAATGAATATTTTCCACGACCAGCAGAAATGGAGCCTCATAAACAAATATGTCTCTCCATTGAAGTGACAGTCCTTGGTCTTATCTCTGCAATGCACTGCACTTCTGGTCTTTTGGCCCAATCTCCCCCAGCTCTTGATGCTCCAGATCTTTCCCATGGGAGCTGGAAGAAGAAAAGGATTGTAAAAGGTTCTTGTTTGAAAGTTACTATGGTTGTCCAGGTATGATATGGCCCTGCCCTCATTCATGACCTCGTCCAAGGTCATAGCCAAAGGGAACCAAACAGCTGAGTCTTCACAACAACCATTGGAAGGTCCTTTGTGCCAGCCTCCTAGCTCTGCCATTCACATACTGGGCAACCCTGGGCAAGCCCCCTCATAGTCTTGGCCTAGGCTTCCTTGTTTTAAAAATAGAGTGGAGGTATTAATGGTGGGGGGTGGATGGAGGATTTTTTTTTTTTTCTTTTCATGTGCTTATTTTGTTTGCCTTGTTTTTTTATCTGGGCCTGAGGAAATGGGGTAGAGGATGGGACCAGATTAGACTTCCTCAAATGATCATCCAGCCACAAGATTCTAAGGCTTTACGTTACAGCATTTTCTCCTGGGAATGCTATAAGACCCAGAGATCACTGTATAATCTATACTTCAGCTGATTTGTAAACAGCATGAAAAATGTTCAGCAAATAGACCAAAGGCAATTTAAGACCCTTAAATTCTAACAGCTGACGTTCTTCACCAGAAGACCAATGAGGACATGCTTTGGTTCTAAGCATAGTTAACAAGAACTGTTACCTGTAGACATGAGTATGTATTTCTTCCTAACAGCTGGAGCCCCAGTAGCTGGTCTAATGTTACTTTGCAGACTAAAAAGGCCAACAAACCGAACCCTAATTGAGCACCCCAGCAGGTGGTCCACCCTGTCAGCTGCACCCTACAATCCAGCAGCTGTAACAATGGCCAACTAAGGTCCACACTCAGGTCACAGCCCAATGCAAACAAGCTCACAGACTGTCTAAATATTCTAAAGAAATAAAGACAAATGAAAGTAAGCTGATGTTCAAACTAAAAAAAAAAAAAAATAGCGGTAAGTAGGTGAAGGAGCAAGATAAAATATTTTGTCCCTTCTGACTAAACACAACCATGTAGAAAAATATTTTTGCTATATCGATGGCTAGAGTTAGTAGTGTGTCTGTTTTGACTTTTTTTTTGCCTGTTCTCCCAAAGGTAGTTTTATTTTGCTGAAAAGGCAAAGAAACGGATTAGAAAAATTAGCATTAATTAAACTTTATTTCCTTTGGCCATGGGCCACACAGTTCAAATAAAGTGCAGCCTCTAGCTAAGTTCCTTCAGAAGCAAAATTTAGAATGCATGCTTAAGTTCACCTATGTTTTTGTTTTTCTGACAAGAAAACAGAGAAGAGCGGGATAAGTATAGAAAGAAGGAAGATGAACGGGAGGAATGTCTTCTGTTTAGTTTCCTTTATTTTTTGCTTTTAAAAGAATTAAGTTGGAGAGGAGGGCAGAGCAGATTGCAAAATTGTGTTTCAACCATATAAAAACATATGCAAGTATGTAAATAAACAAATACAATAGCCATCAGTGAACAAAAGCTCCATTTTTCCAATGCAGGTCAAAACCCTTGGCATTATCTTTGACCCCTGGCTCACACATCCCCCTAGACTGCTTCCAAAATGGATCCAGATTCAGTCTGCCTGGGTGGTTCAGTTAAGCGTTCAAGTCTTGATTTCCAGTTCAGGTCACAATCTTGTGGTTCATGAGTTCACGCCCCACGCATCGGGCTCTGCACTGATAGTACAGAGCCTGCTTGAGATTCTCTCTCACCCTCTCTCTCTGCCCCTTCCCTCTTGTGCTCTCTGTCTGTCTCAAAATAAATAAAATTTTTAAAAAATGGATCCAGATCCAATTGCCTCTCCCCACTTCACCGTTACCGTACCAGTCCGAGCCACTATCATCTCCTCTGCAGAATATCTAAGTAGCCCCCTCAACTGGTCTCGCTGTTGCTTTCCAAGAATTTGTTCCCTGTTAAATCTGATCTGGTTCCTTTTTATCTCTGTGACTTCGCCTACTGTTCTCCCCTTCACCCATCCAGCCATGAGCTAGTCCTGAAACATGCCGAGCATTCTCTCACCTCGGGGCCCTGATGCTTCACACTCCCTGTGTCCAGAACGTTCTTTCTCTGGATTTTCTTTCAAGGCTCTATTGAAGGCCTCAGGTCATCAGAGAAGTCTCTCCAGCCCACTCTTAATAAAATGGCAAATCTCTGCCTGGTACTCCATGGCTCTCTTGCCCAGTTTTCTTTATTTTCGTCTGCAGCACATACTACCACCCAACGTGTCTTTATTTGCTTATTTATTATCAAACGTCTCTCCCATTGGAACTTACACTCCTTGAGATACTGTTTTGCTTGTTGCTGTATCCTCAATGCCCACAACGGTGCCTGGCATATAGTTGATGTTCAATAGCTATCAGTTGAATAAACAGATGAATGAATGAATAAATAACTAAATCAAATGAAGATACAGGAAAGAAAGTACAGGAAGCTATGGGAGAGTTCAGAGAAAAAGAGAATACACAACCTCCGAATACATCTGTAAGGTAATAGTACAGGTGAGCATTGGATACTTTTCTCAGTTTTCCTAGATGTATTATTTCTGTAATAAAAAGTTAATATTTATCTTAAAACAACTTTCTCAAATTTAAAATGCAGCTAGGATTTCAGAATAGAAAACAGAAATATAAGTCGAGTTTTTAAAAAAGTAATGTCTCGCAGCTTTAGGAGAGGAGACACATCAGAGAAGGAAAGGCTCTTGAGAGGAAGGCCCAAATAGTCTCAGTGGTGCCGTCACCCACAGAGCTGTCCCAGCCAGATGCGCGGGCTCCCTGCCACCAGCTGTGTCTCGCCTTGGGCTCCCAGGCAGCAGCACTGACCGTCCCCTAGAGCTGCCTTCCCTGCTTTCCATTCCTACCACCATTATCGTCACAAACATCCAGGGGTCACTGTCATTCCTCACCCCCTTCCCACCTCCCCAAGTCCATCAGGTCCTCTCCCTTTCTCCTCCTGCATCTTTCTGACCTATCTCTCTGGTCCCATCCATACCGTCATCGCCTTAGGGCAGTGCTGGATTCAACTCCCTACACCTCATCCACCTCCTCAGGCAGGCTCCCCACGGCTCTTGGGGAGGAGGGGAGTGTTTTTCTAAAATGCAAACCTAATCATCCCACTCTCCATACATCTAAAACCCCCCAGCTTAGCACACAAGGCCCCTACTGGATCTGACCCTGCCTGTCTCTCTAGCCTTCCTCCTTCACAGGCCTATTGCCCTTCATTCCAGCCCGACCCGACTCCAGCACTGGCGCCTTACCAGCCTCCTGGGCCACCTCTTGCCTCCATGCCTTGCGCATACCCATCTGTGTTCTTGGAATGTCAATCCTTGGCCTACTTAATAGGCACCTACTCTCAAAAACTCACCTCTCTTGACACCTCCTCCGGAAAGTTCTCACTGGCTCCAATTGCTCTAGATGCTATTCCTCTGGGTTCTCGGAGAAACCTAAGTTTTGTTTTAGCCAATGGTTTACTCATTGGGATCTTACATTAGACTGTTAACCTCCCAAGGAAGAGCCCATGTCTTAGACTGAATATTCACTTTAACATTTGACTCAGTGTTTCACATGTAGTACACATTTAATAAATAATTGCAAGAGGAGAGGGACGGGGATAGAAGGAAGTCAGGTAGGTAATTAGATTGAATCTATACATATGTTGAGAGAGAAGTACATAAGATCTTAAGATAATGCACACTAAGCCTCTGTCTGTGGATGTTTGCAAACCTTGGAGCTGAAATATTTTGAAGCGAATAGCATCTTACAGTCAACAGCAGATAGGCCATGTGTATTTCACTCCCAATGGAACCACTTAAAAGCACATTACTTAACCAATTTAAACCTCAGTTTCCTTATCTAGTAAATGAGAGGAAAAATATTGTTTCCCTGATAAAGCTGGTATGAGGTTAAATAGGACAATTCAGGAAAAGGGCTCAGCACAGTGCCTGGAAGCAGTAAATGTTCAATAAATGTCATTAGTGATAACGATGATGATAATCGTTAGGAAACAAGACTCCAAACGTTTTTAACAGAACAGTGAGAGGAGACCGAATAATGAAACTATCCAATGTATCAAACTGGAATCTCAATCAATGGTATTTCAAAAGCCAGCCCCAAATCTAAAGCATCATGTGAGGGCTTGGGGGTGCCAACCAGCTGTTCGTTACAGTATACAAGCCAGAAGCACAAGAAAAGAGAACAGACTGTTCAAATAGCTCATGATTTAACAGCTTCTCAAAACCATGGTTTCAGAATGGTCCCACAGGACGCCAATGTATGTTACATGGAATAAATTGTTCTCGAGTCAAATAAGATCATGAAATTTTGTAAACCAAGCCCACCAGTGGTGTTTTCCGCAAGATTTCTCTGAGCATCTCTGAGAAGGGGATAGCAGGATTTGTCCAACGTTTTCAACCCTGACATCCTATTTTTCAGATCATCTCTTGAGGCTTTTCAAAAATGCCCCAATTTAAGGAAAACCCAAGGATCTAGCATTTACCATTCCAGTTCAACTGGGAAAAAAGAAGAGAAGGAAGGCAGAGAAAAGAAAAGAACATACAATGTCCAGATAATAGTATGGGTAAATATTTTGTACTTTTCTCAATTTTCCTAAATGTATGAAAGTGTGTTAATTTCATAAAGCACAGATAACATTTGTCTTAGAAAAATTTCATCAAATTTAAGACTTAGCTAAGATGTGAGAGCAGAAAATGAATCAGGAAGTTGTTTTTTTAAGTCAATATTTCACAATTGAAAAAATTCTTTTTACATTTATTTATTTATTTTTAAATGTTTTATTTATTTCTGAGAGAGCGAGGCAGTGTGAGCAGGAGGGGAGGGTCAGAGAGAGAGGGAGACACAGAGTCCGAAGCAGGCTCCAGGCTCTGAGCTAGCTGTCAGCACAGAGCCCGACATGGGGCTTGAACCCACTAACCGTGAGATCATGACCTGAGCCGAAGTCGGACTCTCAATCGACTGAGCCACCCAGGCGCCCCTACGTTTGTTTATTTTTGAGAGACAGTGAGACAGAGCACAGGAAGGGGAGGAGCAGAGAGAATAGACAGAATCCAAAGCAGGCTCCAACCGGTCAGCACAGAGCCTGACATGGGGCTTGAACCCACGAACCGTGAGATCATGACCTGAGCCGAAGTCGAACGCTCAACCCACTAAGCCATCCAGGTATTCCCATGTTTCACAATTTTAGGAGGAGAAATCCCCTATGCCTTGTGAAGTAACAGAAAGACAGAAGGGCCTAGTTAATGAATGCGCAGTCGCGACAGTCCGAAAACGGGGGCCTCCCCAGAGAGACGTGATCCTACCTGGGCCCAACAGCTCAGGAAGCCCCTCCTGTTGGCTTGGGGCATCTGCTTGGACCTGGGGAGCGGAGGGCCAGGTCTCAGCAGACACCTCACTGGGCAGATCTTCAAGGGAGAGCTGGGTTGTTACTGAGACCCCAGCACACCTTGACCCTTTCTTCCCTTCAGCCCACACAGCCTCCAGGAGGGCAGCTTCTGATGGCCCAGGGCCCGGCTTCTCCCGGGCACTGGGTTCAAGTCGGGCTACCAAAGGCCACACCAGCCTCTCACTTCCATCACTGCTGGGGGGCCCGAGCTCTTTCTTTTGTGTTCCCTTGCTTTCAAGTATATCTGGTGACTCTGTAAGTTTCTCCCTTTCATTCCAAATTGGTTTCCTGTCATTTTTATGAGAAGGAATTTATTGGTGCCTTAAAAAAATATAAAAATGTCTTTGTGCCTAAATCTTTCTTTAACAGGCTTCTTTACAATGTTTGTTCTCTATCTTGGTTTTTCTCCCCCCTTTTTCTGAATTCAGTGCTTCTGGGCCCAACTAAATGGAAGCAGATCTGGTAAAGCCTGGAGTGCAGGTGGGGTGGGGACAGCCAGGCCCTGGGGCTGCTGAGCCAAAAGCTACTACCCCTAGCTAAGGTCTATTACTCACTCAGCCACTCGGCAAGACTCTTGCCCCAGGCGGCCCATCCCCGGCCACTCTGAATAATACACACACCAGGCAGGGAGCCACCACTTACACAAATAGCCCTGAGCACCTTCAGACTGCCTCTCAGCTGCTAGGAACGCAGATACTCTAGAGAGGGGGGAAGGGAAGTGCAAGCTAAATTCTGAGCCTAAATCTGCAGGCCTCACACGTGCTTTCTCTGTAGGGAACATGCCAGCAGCAATCTGGACCCAGGGCCGCAGGCGTGCCTCTAGGTAAGAGATCTGCATGTTCCCAGTGCTAAGCAAGAGGCCCCTTCTGGATCAGGGCTAGTGGTGAGGCCAAAGCCCATGAGGGAGCCAGGGGAGGGGGTGGTTTGAGGGACGCATGCCAGTGAGCAATGCCATGTGGGCTTCTCACCTCCTCCAGATAGACCAGGCGTTGACCAGGGCCAGAGGGTACAGCCTGCTCTCTGGCCCCACGCGGGCATCACACACTCATGTATACTCCTGGAAAGAAAGGCATAAGGTAGGCTTAAAATTATCTTGACAAAGGCAGAGAAAGACAAATATCATATGTGTGCACGTATAGGAGGATTAGGAGGAGCTTAACAGAGGACCAAGGGGGAGAAGAAGGGCAGAAATGGTGGGGGAAAGGGGGAGAGGCAAACCATGAGAGACTCTTGAATGCTGACAAAAACTGAGGAAGTGGGGGGGAGGAGGGGTGGGCATGGAGGAGGGCACTTGTGGGGATGAGCACTGGGTGTTATGTGGAAACTAATTTGACAATAAACTATTTGCAAAAAAAAAAAAAAATTATCTTGACAAATATAGGAGAAATGCCTCCCATAGGACTGAGCGGAGAAGACCAGTTTGCAGAATTGTACGTAGCACAGATTTGACTGTATAAAAACGATAGCTCTCCCACATGCATGCAAAAGGCAGGAATGGATAAAGCACAATGGTTTCCTCTGTTTAGTGGGATTAGCAACAGTATTTATTTTTCCTGTCTCACATATCTGCGGCTTTTAATTTTTCTACAATGAGCATTCTCACTTTAACAACAGAAAATGTCCCTAAGCCATTCGTTCAAAAATCTGGTGGACACCTCTTAACAGAGTGACAATTATGGATAGGACAGGTATGTGCATGTGCGTGTGTGTATGTGGTTATATACATATACACAACATGGACATATATAAATAAATGTGAACAAATGTGTATGCCCATGTATGTCTGGGATTCTGTGTGTATATATATGAGATATCGTGTTATACTTAGAAAATGTAACTCACATACCATTGTTAACATCAAAGACCCACAAATACATACAGTTGACCTATTTAGGGAAACCCACAGAAATATGACACACCTGGAGGTCAACAAAAATAAGACAAAGAGACACTCACTAGCCATAATAGGATTTGTTTTCATTTTCTGGGGTTAAGTGACTTCAGTGAAATAATCCATTTATTCTTCATGAAGATGGCCACCTTGACAGGATAAAATGGGGAAGGCACTGCCTGGAGCGGAAGCTGTGTGCCGCTATGGTGACAGGGACCTTAATTGATATTTGTGCCCAGAGGCAGCTTCTCTTTTTCTCTTCCCGAGTGAGAGACTGCACTTCACAGGGCAGGGTAGGAAGTTTTCTCTTGGGGTAGGGCAAGCCCAGGCCAGACGCAAAAAACCGTACGTGCTCTGCTGGCATGGCTGCCTTCCTCTCCCCATTCTGCCAGGCACTGGTCAGTGTTCCCTCTAACAGCGCCCCTCTTGCCGTGTGGCCCCCAGGGTCCTCCGTGGGGAAGAGCCTGGAATGCCTTGGCTGGCAGGCGCAAATGCGCATCCTCTGCACCTGAGGGTTCTCAGGACTGGCACTCAGGGCATGTCCTGCTCTCGCACTGATAGCTTCATGTAGAGCAAGGCAGAGCCTACAAGAGATGAAAGGTTTCATTGAGTATGACCTAATCCTCAGAAACATATAGGTTGGGTCCCGGAGGGAAAGGAAAAATCTAGATGTCTGAATTTTCCCTTGAGTTTCTGCATCCATTTGGAGTTCTTAAAATTTGATCCTACCTTTGATATTACCTGTCGGGGGAATGGCACTCTTCCTTAAATCACATGTTAAACAATGATTGCAAGTATTTTCTTTAGAGATCTTTTGTTATTTTTCTTGTTAGTTCTTGTAGGATAATTTTAGTTGTGCATGTATGTACGTGTACGGTTAAAAGAGTTGTTCATTCCAACAACTCATTGGCAGAATGGAGGCTTCCAGCAGGTGCTGGGTAATTTCTGGAAGACTTTTAGCCCATCTGTCTGCTCAGTTGTTTGTTCATTCATTCAAAACATGTGAGTCAAAGATTGGTTGTAACTAGATACATAGTGAGCTTGGAAATCCAAGTTATAGTCAAAAGATAGGTTTACTTTCTGCTATCTAAAAGACTACAGCCCTTCATTACTAGCACAATAATTCATTATAAATATTTCAATTTTAAAAAACTAAGTACTAGGGGCACCCAAGTGGCTCAGTCGGTTGAGCATCAAACTCTTGATTTCACCTCAGGTCATGATCCCAGGGTCATGGGACTGAGCCCCTTGTCGGATGCTGCACTGAGTGGGGAGCCTGCTTAAGAGTCTCTCTTCCTTTGCCCCTCTCCCCTGCTGTACTCTCTTTCTAAGATAAACAAACAAACAAACAAATAAAGTGCTGGACCCTCTGGCCGAGATTTAAATCAAAGCAGGCCCAATGAAAAGTCTTAGCCTTTGTCAGGACTCTGGGTAATAGGAGAGAGTAACCCAATTTCATCTAGCTTACAGCAAAGGGAGCCCATTAGTTCCCCCAATTGTGGAGTTCAGGATTATGAGATTTAAAAGTAAGGTTCTGCTGGATCCATGGGCTTGGATGATATATAGGGTTAGTTGTCTCTTTCTCTCTCTCCTTCCCCCCCCCCCTCCTCCACTACCCCTTCCCCTCCAACACCCTGTGGCTCTTTCTCTACAGATGGAAAGATAGTCCCGACAGGTCAAAGACCATATCCTTACAGCTATTACTCCAAATCGACAAGGCATATACACACTCTCTCAGCATCTATGTAGAAAATTTCAAGAAAGATGGCCATTTCCAAGCTAATCACTCTGGCTTGGGAAGACAGGACTTAGACTAGCCCCTCAGGACCACATGCCCCCTTCTGCATTTGGGGGCACATGGAATGCCAGTACCATAGGATGCTACATGGTGGGACATGACTCTGGGATTTGTAGATCTATCAAAATCCCATGGATGAGGGGAAGCATGGTTCCCTAAAGGAAAAGTGATGTGTGCTTACCTGAAGGAGGAGAAAGGAATACCAGACAAATGATTTCTTAAAGCATCATTGGAAAACATGCCTGAAAATGCATTGATCTATTTGAAATCCTTTTAAGAAACTGAAGGTGAGAACAGAGAAAAAACCAAGACGATAGAGCAGCATTGAATAGAATATTATTAAGAACATATAGGGACACTTGAGTGGCTCAGGTGGTTAAGTGTCTGACTCTTGGTTTCTACTCAGGTCATGATCTCATGGTTCGTGGGTTTGAGCCCCGCATCAGGCCCTGTGCTGACAGTGTAGAGCCTGCTTGGGATTCTCTTTCCCTCTCCCTGCCCCTCCCTTGGACACTGTCTCTGTCTCTCTCAAAATAAATAAATTTTTTTAAAAATGAACATATATTGGCTCACAAGAGTTTGCTTCAGAAAATACCTTCACAGTGAAAATCTAGGAATGATGGTATCTTAATTAAAATGTTTGTTTTTATAAAACAGAATCCAAACAACCTCAGAGTCCAAACAACTTTTCCTGGAACTGAGGTATCCACCCCCCAAAGAAGTCCAAATTTAATTAAGATGGGATAGACAGCATCTGGACATTCCTGATCTTATATCTTGACATAATTTAGCCTCAGAGGCAGCCATATTTTCTTAGAAGATGATCCTTCCTTTCCTTCCCATGGGCTTTGTCCTGGAAAGGGGAGAGGAGAGAGGTTGCTGGAATTTGTCCCACACCATCCACCATCACACATCTTCTCCCCCTTAGGGACTCTGAGAGAGGTAAGGAAGAGGTGAGAGAGAAACCCATTGCTTCCTGAAGGTATTAGAAAGGCCCTTAAAATCCCAGGACTCCGACAGGAGTGCCTGTCACCAACTGACTCTGGCTGTCCTGCTTTACACAGTTTTATGACTTCTAGGCTATTTCCATCAGTTATCCTATTTTATGGCTGCAAATAAGATACATTGGGTTCTCTCTCTCTCTCTCTCTCTGTCTCTCTCTCTCTCTCTGTCTCAGTGTCTCTCTCTCCCTCTGTCCACCCTCCCACCATTAGGGTCACAGATTAGAGGACTCTCTGCTTATCTATAAACCAAAATAGATCATTCCACAGGCTGGTGCTCTCTCAGACCTCTTATAACTTCACCCAGTAACAGTTTCTGCAGGCAGAACAGGAGACCCCAGAGCCTGTCTCAGAGGCCAAGAGTCTGAGCTGGTGCCAATATCAAAATGGGTTCAGCAAACCCGTCTCCCTCAGAGGTCTGATCATGCCTCTGTGACAAGGGGCCAGTCTCCCTGTGGTCCTGGGTACACAGACTTCCCTCAGGTTGAAAGTCCATTACCTGTGTGACTTGGACAAGTCAGTTCACCTCTCTGGGACCGCCTATAAAATGAGCAGACTAGACCAGGTGCTTTCTGTAGCCCTCCCCAATGCCCCGATGCCATTTCCCACCACCATGATTTAGGGGAGTTCTATGCAACCATAAATAACTCTTTCTGGTGTCTCTCAAATAAAGGCCAGATCTAACCTTACCCTGCCAGAGGGTATGTCTGTAAGAGTAAGAACAAAAAAGCAAGGACGGGTAGGGGTTCAGGCCTTAGCTACAGTCAGATTAAAAGTGGTACAGTTAAGTCAGTAGCATCCTTTATAACGTGGCCATTTCTTTCTCCTTCTCCCCTCTGGGATTAAAGCTTGTGTGCTGACTGTTGAAAAATCAGTCATTAACGGCCAGGAAATGACTTCCCCATCCATCAGAACACTGCTCAGCCATGTTTCAGCTTTTCCCTCCTTTCCCTATGTAATTATTCTCATCCACCACTGATTACAGTTTATAATAGCCATAATTCTCTCCAAATCAATCATTACTTTACTCTACCATGGGGTTACTGGTAGAAGCATGAGGGAATGCAGTACCCCCGGCTGGGTTTTATTTTTTGGAAATTGCCTGCTTTCGTCTGGATCTCATTTAATCATCTGGATGTTCAAAGAAAAGCTAAGATTTTAATTCAAAGGCATTTTTTTTTCTACTTGACCTTAACTCTTCTTCTTATTTTTTTTAAAAAAGAAAATGATGGATGGTTAAATAAGGTTGATATTGTACGAAGTCTGTCAGTGTTGTTGTTTGGAGTGATTGGTAGGGGACATGGTGGGAATTCTTGTCATGAATTCACATGCTTCTTTGACACTTCACCTACCTGAGTGCTGTTCAGGCTATGCATCCTGTAGGACAAAGCATCATATAATTTGAGATATATTATTGGAAATGTGACCTCATGGCTAGTGGTTTGGTACCTGCTAGTTATAATAATAAAAGAAGCAATTTTACAATATTGGACTCTCACCCAAAAAGGTGGTCTTTTTAAGCCCAAAGAAAACCAGGTTGAAGTTGAAGCTCTAACAGAAGACGTTTCACTTAGAAAGTTTTTAAATATTAGCATAGTATTTGGGAAGTACTGGATCAGCATCAACAGCAAATGTTCTTGGACCTATTTACACAGGGGAAGGGTTGTATCTGTGGCAGGAATAGGGACGGCACTTTGACCTTGCATACCTCCTTACTAGTACGTGGTTGGTTTATTGGGAAACCCATGACCTCTCATACAGCCCCTTTCACCCTCATTTGCCACATCTCCCATATATAGGAGACATGAAATAATTCATGCAGCAAAAGCCCAGGGGTCTACAGTCTGGGGGAAAATGTTCCAGGTAGCTGCTAATCTGGAAGTTATTTTCTTTCCCTAAACCGCCAGGGTGGTCCATATCAGTGGTTTCCAGCTTTTTTATTTCATGAGCCAGTAAAATTATTTTTTTTTAATTGGGTGGTAATGGGGGGAAACATGGGTTTGCCTCCTTTTCATTTTGTCAAGTCAGGGTATGAAATATAACTGCTTTCATCTCCTCTCTCTGTTGTTTCACACACACACACACAAAGCACATCTTGATACCAAAAACACTGGCAAATCACAGTCTCCACATAGAGGACAGTCTTTTCGACTGAAAGCTTTGCTGAAGAAAACTTTCTTCATTGTCCTTACTGTTCTCATTTCACAACAGAACGCTCAAAGATGCATCTTTGAAGAGCATGGAGCTCCAGACAGGTTCCGACCTGTGTGAACCCTCTCTCACGCTGCTAGAAGATAGCTCAGAGAAATGGTTCCGAGGTCACATCACCAGAAACATGTTGGAAGAAAGGAAAGGGACAGCCTCATTTTCCAGCATTGCCCAGATTCATCAGGACGCAAACCAGGACTGCATTGTCAACTCACAAGGTGATGTTTGAAAACAGCAGGAGACAGAAGCTAAGAGGCCTGTCTTCTCAGTTAATGTATCAGTGCTATTATGGAGAGATGCCCATTCTGTTAGGCTCCTTGTGGACTAGGGCAAGTTGTGCATAGAGGCCAGCCAAGTACACAAGTGTGTTAAAAGAGTGATGCTGAACCTGGCCAAAGTATCACCTTTTTAAGTTACTCTTGGCTACAGTTTTCATTAATCCTCAGCCTGGGGGCAGAGAGAAAGAAAGGATTGATGGTTGATAATAATTATTACCGAATATCTACTATGTGCTCACCGTATACTATGTACGTATGTACACTGAATACCTACTATGCTCCCCACAAAAAACTTTACCGCTACACCATGTTATTCAAGCCTAAGACAAGTTTATAAAATAGTCGTTCAACATTGCTCGTTTTTAGCGGGAGAAAACAAGACTAAGAGAGGTTAAATTCTTGGCCTCTGATTACACAGAGGTGGGAGAAGAATGCATTTGCCTGACCTGGGAGCCGACTCTGGCCTCTGCAGCAAGAACTAACCCTGGAGGATTTGTGCTTGGCTTGTGTGATTGTCTACCACGTGTGTGCATGGCCCGAAGTTGTAGATTTAATATGCTGATTATAGCACATTCCTTCATACAGCTTTTCTAAGTCTCAGTGAATCCTTTGTCATTTTTATAAATGTCTCCAGACATTGTTACGGTGAAATACAGGTGGGGGTGTGGCATCAAGAGGGCCAACCAGGGAAGCAATGTTCCTCACAGAACGGGCCACACTGGGTCAACCCCCAGACCCATCTGACTAGATCACTCTTGCTCTCAGGACTGGATGGCTGCTGATTTCAAGGGTTTTGAGAAAGCTTCCCCAGCCCTGCAGATGCTAGCCTCTGTCTGCCACGTCTACCAGACTGGATGCAAATTCCCAGCAATATGAATTACCTGCTTTTCTCTAGGGTTTTGCTCCATCCCTGGCCCCAAATATTTCATAGCAGCAGTGCCAAAAAGAAGCCCTGAGAGAGAGGGAAGCTTGCATATTAATTCCAGTGGCGATGTAATGAGAATTTCATTCACTTACTCTGAATTCCCTGGTGTCCCCCATTTTCCCCTTGGTTCATTAACTCTCCGTACCTTGCCCGGCTGCTGAATCTCAAGGGAATGGATGCACTCTCAGTTCCTCCAGCAGCTTGCCTGGTCCTCTCCTCCCCACATGTCCCCCAGGCCCTCACACATACATATGCACCTGCCTATAACAGAGGTCTTTATCCAGGCATGGAGTGTGCATCCTCACTCTTCAGGAGAAGACAGCCTTCTTCATGTGAGGGCTACTCCTGGGTTCTGCAATCCTATCAGGCTCTGCTGGGCTTCCCGTCTTTGACATTGGTGTGTGTGTGTGTGTGTGTGTGTGTGTGTGTGTGCATGTGCACGCACAGCCCCTGTTTCTCACCCCCACCCCAACACAACAGACATACTCATTTATTTCAGAGAGACACCTAACTCAGTTGTGGTCAAAATATGACAAAACGCTTTTCCGTAATCTGAGCCCACAGTTCCAGATGAAGATTTAGGAGTATGAAGACTTGTGCAGGGATGGGGAGGGGGAGTTGTGGTTGGGGGAGAGAGTGTAAACTGGAATTTATAATCCACCCCGCACAGGTTAGAGCCAGGAGCTGACAGTTTCATTCTCAATTTAGGTGAAGAAGCAAACATGCTTTTACAGTAGAAAAAATCTCATTTAATCTTTGCTAACCACTTCTGCCAGAAGGTGCCTCTGAAGTACCTGAGCAGGGGTGTGTGTAGATGCATGCGCACATGTTAACTCACCTCATAAAAGGAAATGTTCCTCCCTGTCCTGTAGATGTGCTCTGGCTGCTCTAAGTTGGCTGTAGTGATGAATACACTCTTCAGGCTTTGGAGGGGCAGGGCTGACTTCCTGGGTGTGTACACGGGCCATCACACGCGGGAGGACTCTGTGTTTGCCAGTGCTGTACTGTTGCTGTCTTAAAATCCTTAACAATTTATATATAACAAGGGATCTGCACTTCCATTTAGCACTAGGACCCATAAATTTTGCAGCTGATCCTATTGAGAAGCAGATTGTAGACAGAACAATGGCTAAAAACACCACGTATAAATGAGTTGTGTGATCTTGGGTCAGTCACTTTGCCCCACTGAGCCTCAGCTGGGCTCAAATTTGGTGTTTCTCAACTCTGGATGTACTGTTGACTCACCAGAGGAGCTTTGGAGGGTTATCAATGTGCTAGAATCCATTTGGAAAGGGTACTGGCATCAGAATTGTTCTGAAGTTGCGTTTGAAGTTCTGCAGAGGATTCTGATGCAAAATTATTTCTGAAAATACAGCCTGGGTAATCTAAGCTCTGTTTTTGGTGATCATGTATTCATTTTCCTTGGTACCTGTTCAAATTCCTGTGATTATTATATTCCATTCTGTAATACAGGCATGCTTGTTTTCATTTAAAGCTAACATTTTAAGTTTGTTTTAATCTAGTAAAAGGACACTGCAGGAAGATGCATCATATTTAATTTGTGTATGACTCATGCTTTTGCACCCTCAGATGTGTGTGCAACCCACTTTGACAGGCCCAGGCCTACACTGGTGATGGTCTTTAAGAACTCTTATTTTTTCAGTATTCTTTGGGCCTGTGGCCTGTCTCGCATAAATCTTTCCGTAGGTGGCTATGTTCACGTGAGAAAGGAATTCCTTAGATGTGTGTGTCCTGCCCTGCTAACATCACCAACCCTGTGCCTTCAAGGAAGTTCAATGTCTATTCTAAAGATCAAGGTGAAAACAGGGAGTGATTGGTGTAGGTCCAGGGAACGAATCTGAATTCTCAGCTATGCTCCAACAAGTTAACAAAAGAGTTGCACCCTTAGTCACACCAGGAAACATCAGAACTGCTGAATAGTTTATACCAGGTTAGATGTCTTAGAGCTACCCTGGGATTACTCTCAACAAAAACATGAGAAAGGGCAGTTTGCCTTCCATATCCCTCGTTCTTTTCAGAATCCCTCAAAATGACCAGTATGTTCAAAATGTATTCTGCCAGCCTAATTAGGCCTGCCCACTGGGGGATCAGTATATTACATAACCCAAACCACCTTTATTCTGTCACATAGCCTCCCTTGGAATAGGATTTGATAAACAAATTCTCACTAAAGTGTCAACGACTGATAGAGTCTACTTAGTTCTTTCCAAGAGTAGTATATTGCAACAAGGCTGCATTTACTTAATCCAAAAGAATGTGGCTTTAAGGTAGAATTTTAGGCACGAATGGCAATCAAAGATGGGTATAGTTAGACCCAGAGCAGGCTTCCTGGACCTCCTCAAATAACACGTCTCCTCTGGCCTTTGGCCATATGTTTGTCATTTAAGCAACAAATAATGCTATCAGCAGGCAAGTCTTTGAACATATGAAAGTATGTATTAAAAAATCAACCGACCAAATAAATATAAAACCCAAGGATATCATTTGAATTCCTACCCAATTGCTCAAAGATAGAAAGATAAATTAAAGGTGCTTCTGTAAAACCTGGCAGATAAACAAGGAGTTTAATATTAATGCTATGAAAATGAGTAAAGAAGCAAAAGGTGAATTGCAGCTAAAGATCTAAGCATAAAAGGCAAATCTGTGGCGTCCCCAAAAACACTTGGGGTCCAAGAAACCAGCAAAGGGCCTTGAAAGATTTAATAGAGAAACCAGCCAAAGTACCCTGAGGAGAGGAACTAGGTATTGAAATGAAGCCCACACTCCCCTCAGCAGACCCTGGGTCCCACTACACAGGTATGTTCACCCAAAAGGAGCTCCTTTTTCTAATATGTCCTAATTTTCACAAAGATTTCTCATAAGCCAGCTGCAACCCTGGACCCAAACCCACTTAATCTGTGGTCTGTCCACAGAAAATTTAAAAGCAAGAATAGCCAAAGGAAGCAGAATGTCACAAAAATTCAGACCTAGACCCAACAAGGAAGGCATTGGGGGAAAAAAAAAAGAGCAAGCAAGCAAAGGAATTGAAATTGGTAAAAAGAAACACATTTATTGTGTCTCTGAAATGTGTCCATGGTACTAGGTCGACCCTTGCCTGGAATAGACGAACAAGAAGTAACACGACCTAGTTCTCCTTCCTGCCAGGACTGACCTATAATTTGAGAACGATATAAAAGCAATCTGAGTGGAGGGATAAAGAGGGGGTACCTCTTGCAATCCACAAGCCAAAGAAGTTGCCCTTTTTTATTTTGCTAATTTAATGTGAAAGTGAAATGGGCTCCTTTGCAACCTTGACAGCTAGCTTTCTGGGAACGTGTCTAATATTGGACATAAAATGGAGACATGAATCGATGAGGCTCATTAATATTCATAGACAGCAGATTAAGGTTGGTGGAAAAAATTATTTATGAAGCCCGGGTATTGTCTTCCTCTCACCAAAAGGATTTTGTTTGGAGAGGATTGAATTGGGTGACAGGGCTATGACAGATTAGGTATGAATTTGCAGATTTCTTGGTTTATCTCCCACGGAAAAGAATCTAAAGCATTTGCAAGCAAAGAATGTGCTGGGCTGAGAGCAGTCAGTGCTTCAGCATCACGCGCCAGTAGGTGTAATGAGGTTCAGACACCACGGGCGTGAGGGAAAGCACTTGGAAGGAAATGAAAGAATGGATTGAGAGTGTGGTTATGTAACAAAGGAACAGGCTGAAAGCAAAATGGGGCTGGGCTGATGTCAAGAAAGGTAGGGGGATAAAATATAGCTGGTTCCTTTTTTATTATGCATGTGGGGGATGGGAGATAGCACAAAATTGAATAATATGTAATTTACAATCTTTTCTCACATTAAATATGTATTTGTTGTGCTGCATAAGAAGCCTTTGTGTTATTTCTGACCGTAGTTAGTATATGCTGTTTTATAATCTAATAAAGAGTGACAGTCAATGAGTTAGGAAGGTGTCTCAGATCCTCAAATAAACTCTGTTAACAGTGCTCTCTACTTACACAATTTGAGGATTTATTGCTAGTCCCTTATCTCCGTAAGCCCTTTCCTCCTTTATCTTTCTGATCCTTTACAGGCTTGTGGAAATAAGCTGTAGACATCTGCTGAAATTTTAAAGTGACAGGTGAAATTTCTTTTTTCCAGAATTAAGCATTGAGAGTGGCAGAGTGAGAACCTTAGGATAAGACCTTGAATTGTTCCCTAGGGCGTACAACATGCCATGGATGTTTTTTAAAGGTGTTTTCTGTTGATTGTGCCTCAAAGCATGTAGTCCCCTACGCATGGACCCAGCACATTACAGTCTGTCGGTTGCCGTGGTGTTGTAAACATAGTTGGAAAAGAGAGAGTAGTCCGTTTGGGACTGTCTATCAACAGGTCTTAATTTAAGTAAGATTTCCAGATCAATTAAGTTAAATTTTTTTTGGTGGATATGAACAGGTGGAATTTAAAAATGTGCTATCAGGAATTTGATAGGCCCATGTCTGAGGACAGTAGGCCCAGAGCCAATCTAAAGAGAGCTTTATGCAGCAGCTCCAAGGAGTTAGACAAAGTCAGGGTTTGGAAGCTGGAAGAATCTTTAGCCACGATGTGCCCTCATCTCTTCATTTTGAAAGTGTAGATGTGAAGACTGATAAAGAACGAAGCCAAATGGATAAACAGTGTGTGGTACATCCATGCAATGGAATATTATTCAGTCATAAAAAGGAATGAGGCACTGACATGTGCCTCAGCACGATGAACTCACCAAACTTCATGCTGGGCTAAATAAACCAGACTTAAAAGGCCACATATGTTATGGCTCCATCTCTAAGCAATGTCCAGACTAGACAAATCCAGAGAGACAGAAAGCAGATTAGTGATTGCCAGCAGCTGGAGGGGGGGGAATACAGTGGTTGACTACTAACAGATGGGGCCACTTTGGGGAGTGATGGAAAGGTTCTGGAATTATATAGTGGTAGTGGGTGCATGACCTTGTGAATATGTTAAAAATCCACTGAATTGCGGGGCACCTGGGTGGCTCAGTCAGTTAAGCATCCTACTATTGGTTTTGGCTCAGTTTCATTCAAGCCCCGCTGACAGTGCAGAGCCTGTTGGGATTCTCTCTCTCCATCTCTCTCTCTCTATCCCTCCCCTGCATGTGCTCTCTCTCTCTCTCTCTCTCAAAATAAATAAATAAATCATTTTTTTAAAAAATCCACTGAATTGTACACTTTAATAGAGTGACTTTTATCTTGTATGACTTTTATCTCAATTTTTTACATTGAAAGAAAAAAGGCAAAAAGAAAAGACGAGGGGACTTGACAGAGATGTTTAGCAAGGACAGGAACCTTGGCCTCCTCATCTGAAGGGAGGGTCATTTCTGGAACCATGCTTTTAGGGTATAAAATAACATACATGAAATAACAAAGAAAACCAATTATATCAAATGAAGTTATCAAAATATTCTTCAGACAACAGATTTGTGATCTAGTAACGCATGCGCTTCTAGAGCGGCACATTAAGAAATAGTTACTAGCAGCTGGTCTGATGACTACCGTCGTTTCAAAGTTATGATGAACACACGTGATTTCACACAATCCCTTCAACCACCTCAATGGGTTGGGAAATCTGTGATTTCTGTTAATGATAAGATCACAGATACTAATGCTGGTTTGCTACTCACGTTCATAATTGAACAAAATGCTGAATTCCATTAGAAGGTAGTGAAAATAGAAATACCTATAATTTTTTCACCTCTGAGATCATAGACCCTCAAGTTATACTTATGGGTCACTTGGGCGTTCACAGACCCCACGTTTAGAATCCCTACATTGCCCCACTTTGGATGGTATCCAGGAAAAAGTGCAAAGGACTCAAAATACTTAATAAGCCATTGTTGGTTAATTACTTAGGGAAGATGCTTTCCCATCTCAACCGCTAGCGAATAGCAAAAGCAGCATCTGAGGGCACTTCCTGTCATTCTTTGAAGAGCACATAATAAACTACCTGATGTAGCAGGCAGATAAGTCCCCGAAATGCAAATAGGCTTCATTGTGTTTGTGTCAACCACCAGGTTGTAGGGAATGCCAGCGTGCTGTCTGGAGAATGATTCTGAAGTTCTGTTTCCTGCTGGGGGTACGAGTAACTTCTGTGATGGGTCAGTGCGATGGCTTGATGTCTGCTCCGGAGCCCTGAAGGATTAACTCTAAGCCCTCCGTGCTGAGCAACTTCTTCCTAAACCTGCAGCCTCTCTCTTATATCATTTGTGCCACCAGGAACCTTGACTTTAGCAATTCATTGCTTAGCAATTCTACACCAAATGTGTGATGTCAACACTCAGGTAGATTAGCCATGCAGACATTCAGGGTGGCTTTTCTTTTTAAAAACAAATCCCATTGTTTATAAGCATGACAATATGCTTCCAGTGAAATGAAGCTTATTAAGAAGCTATCATTTGGAGAACGATATTAACGCGTCGAGTTCCTTCAGAAACATGATACTTATCCTGTTTAAAATACTGTTAAGCTCTGCGTTTTAGTTTACTCAAGCCCCAAAGGTCCTCGCAGAATGAAGCGAAACTCACAGAGAAGCTTCCAGGCACCACCAACAGCCAAGGTTTGGATCTGCAGAGCCCCCAGGTCAAGTGTTTCCCCAGTTCTGTGGCTCTCCCTCCCAGGTGAGTCACAGCTTATCATGTAGCGAGTTTCTGGGTATCTGATCAACAGGGGGCCGCCTTCTAATCTCAGGTGTGGGTCCACTGCGTTTGGTCCTCTTCCTTTGGTTAGTGAAGAGAACAACTACTCAGCAAGGCCTGCAAGGGAACATGGCTCCTGGAATGTGATTGTCTAAGTTGTTCTCCTCCGTGTACCACACAGATGAGGCCAACATGATGCATGTGTATATATGCAAACATGATGTCTTTGATTTGTGTGTATATATATCGTGTGTGCGCCCGCGTGCGTACATACGGATCTCCACTGTCCTTCTCTCTTTGGAATTGCTTTCCCCTCATTGTTCAGGATGAGATGGAAAAGAACATCCTCCAGCTGGTGTGTAGTCATCTCAATTCCCTGCCCCTTAACTTTAATCAGGTCTACTGGACAACTTAGCTTGGCCTTCCGGCTTCTACTTAACGATTCTTCAAGTTAAGAGTCTATCCTTCTAAATAAACTTATTAGCGGTGAATTTGACTCCTGATGCTTCCAAAGCCTGACCGTTAGTGTGTTTTGAGATTGGCAGGAAGCTCTCCTCCATCCATTATCTTCCTCTCTTGTGAGTCTGAGGTTCCTTTGACTTTTTGACACTTCAGCCAGGTTCCCGTAAGGTGAAAACACCTCCTGAGATGCAGTAAGAGGGTGGGGATACAAGAGCTTCCCTCCTTGCTCTGTCATCCAGGGCAGACTTCACTAATGGAACACAGTACTCTTTCCTATGAACCTGGGTCTGGCCTCAAAGTCCGTCTGAGGACAGCGAGCCAACAACAGAAGTCGACACTCAAGTGGAAGTCTCACCAACCATACACTGAACCCACATCAATGAACAGTGAAGGCGTGAGGTTCACACAGCTGGTAACTCAACCATCGTGCCCTGAAAGACCATGACCCCAGCTAACACTTTAAAGTCAATGTGTGCTTCCTCAGCAAGGTAAGTGCTCCTGTTTGAGAGCTTCTTTTAAACCACCACAAAATATCCAAATTGTCCATTGATATATGTGGGAGAGCCTAATGGGAGAGGCTTGCTGGGGGCTGAGAGGTGTCAATGCCCTGTGCATGGGATATACACCGTTCCCCTGGCATGTCAAGCAGGTCCTGGCACAGACAGCCCCTCTGTCACTGTCGTTCAGTGCACTGCCTCCTGGCCCCTGGGGTTGGCCAGTCCAGCCCCATCGGCCTGGGGGTGCCAGCTCTTCCATTTTCCCTAGACCTCCCCTACCCTCTCCTCTGAACATCATTTTCCCACCTTCGTGTGAACCATGATTCCTCCCCCCTCCCCACTATCTTCACAAGCAAGTGTAGTTTTCTAGCACACCAGGCATTGTTTTAATCGTCAGTGGTGCACGATGCTTCAGCATTACAAAACCCCCCCTTCTCTCCACTGTTTGCTTAAGACTTTACAGCTTTCCTGACCATCATGCCAGCCATTGGACAGCGTTCCCCGGCCTCATTGAGATAATCCCCTCGCTTAACAGAGGCACTCATTTATACTTTTATACCGAACAGCCCTGTCATAGATATCTCTCCTGGAGCCAAGCTCTTGTCTCCAGCCCAAAACCATGCCGCAGCACAGCCCCCACTGCTGTGCCATAAGCTTCTTGATTGTCTGATATCTCAGGGAGCAAAGGGTCACCCCGACTGTGGAAAGCAAGCCTGGCAGTGAGGTCAGTCCCATAAACTAGTGGCTTAACTTAGCTGCAGCCTCATCTTCTGCACAAAAATCTCCCCCAGGGTTGTAGGCTTCCCAGGGCAGGGAAGAGAGTGAGGAATCCATTCTCCTGTCACCTCTCACCCAGGCAAAGAGGGGATCTAGACGATGGAATTCTACTCTTAGCTTTCATCTTCTAGAACGCAGGTCAGCCTGGGGCCTCCTGAGCCTCGTAGCTGGTAAACATGACTTGGGAATCTGAGAATCTGCTGGTGGTGTGCAGGAAGTACAGTGGTGTGCAAAGCATGGGCGCCACCCCCGACCCCCACCACTTCCCTGCCTCTGCCAGCCTGGAGACAGAAAGTGAGCTCAAAACAATCAGCCAAAGGGATCAACTGTTTCCCAGACATGGCTCTGGAAGAAGTTGCAGCAAAATACTAAGGTGCCACGCAGCTAAGAAAAACATGGATAATCCCAAATGTTCACATTTCCTCAGTTTCAAACTCTTTATGGTGTCTTTTCCACGGCCGCTATTCCAACAAGCAGAGGACCTGCCGGGCTGTGAAAAGGGCCCTAGATTTGGAATGAATAGCCCAGGGTTGAGTGCTGGCTCCTGCATTTGCGGGTGGTGTGACCTTGACCAAGTCCTGGGCAGAGTAATCTCATGGAATCCAAGTGCCCCACCGGTAAACAGGGAACCATTAGAATATCTTGTGCCTGTGACAGTTATGAGGTTCCAATAGCGCAATGTAGGCTTGAAAGTCAATTATGTACTACGATTGGCATTACAGAGGCAAGGACTTCCTTTTTCTCCATATTTCAACAACCCCTGATCCTCTCGGGGCTCCCTCTCCCCCCAGCTCTCCTGCCTTGCTGTTTCCAGCATTCGCTGGGGTCACCCAAGGCCTGGTTAGTAGGGTGCTCAGTGGGGTGGATAGGGGGTGAATTCGTGATGCCTCCATCTCGCCCATGCAGATGGGTAAGGCAGCTGAAATTAATGACATTCCAAGCCACTGCAGCGCTCATCTGCTTAACAATCCAATTTCTAGGACATTTTAGAAGTTGTTAGCTGACTGCCAAAAATGAGGATCATTAAAAATAGATTCACAGCTGTTCAGGAAGCCAGAGATATAATTTTACCTTCATTATGCCTTATTGCAGATGTTATTGATTTAATCTCATTGCATTTTACTGTGTAATATCAATTCACACTGTCTTTGACTTGGAAATTAGGAACTGTATTTATTCTTCTTATTCTCATAGCATAGCCTGCTTCGACTGACAGCCTCAATGACACCAGGCTCTAAGGTGGTGGCACCATTTAGGCAAGGCCTCATTGTCAGGGTGCAAAGCTAATTTAGTGTAGTTGCCCGAGAGAAAAATAATCTAAACATGAGGACACTGTGCCTTTCAGGAGTGGGTCTACCCACACAAATAATTTAAATACGTGAATCAAAAGAACACTTGGGTTTCCTTGCATGTCACCAAAACATTGGCTCAATGAATCTTTCACTTCTCGGGCAATTTTCTTTTATCTGGAAATTTCACACTGAAATTTGCTAGAGTAGAATTTTATCTGAAATAAATTAGAATATTGTTTCCCAAGAGGTGTTTCTCAGAACATTTGTCTTAAGATATTCTATGGTTTAAAAAAAAAGAAAGAAAGAAAAGGTCCAGTGTTCCTCTTTCAGAAGCACATATACTACAATTGGAATGATACAGAGAAGATAGCATGTACCCTGCTCTAGGATGACATGCAAATTCATGACATGTTCTGTATTTTTATATAAATAAAGTAAAATAGATTCTAAACTGAAAAGATCTGGGAGAGCCTACATGTTAAGTCCTTCTTTGAAGGTGTGACAATATATGGTGGTGTATTAAAGGCTCCAAGCATGAAATAAATTTGCTTGACTTTGTTTAATCCAACATTTTCTAAACTAAAGTGATGCAGAAGTGTTTGTTTTCCCAGCCATTAATATCTCTGAGTGCTAATGTGCTTAGGAACACCATCTGGGAATCTCTGCTTTGAGACAGTACTGGAAGAGGTAAAGCCAGCTCATTCCTAGGAAGTCCTACACCTTTGTTGACTGCCAGAGTGGCCACCATCTTGAATCTAAAGGAGCCATTCCTGATTTTCAAAGGTTGGGTTCATGAACTTTTTTCACCTGAGTGTCTGCTGCTTCATCTCTCTTCCTTTCCCTGTTTCACTGCCTCAGCCTCCAGACTAAGATCCCATTCACTCCCAATTTCCAGCCTCCCTACCGCCCTCCAACCCTGCCCCAGGATAAATGCCAGGCTCATCACTCTCAAGTGCAGCAGGGTTCAGGGACGCCCTTGCCTACTCTGTTTTTATTATGTTCAGGCGTTTTCTCAGTTGAGTAAGTTTGCTCTGCACGAGTGAGAAAATTTGTTCATACAGTGTGCTCCAAAGCCTATGTGACATCAAGTGTAAGATGATTCCAAAGTTTTTGTAACGTTAATATGTTTCATGGCCTTTAGTAGCCCATTTAGCCATTCTGATGCACAAGCGTCTCTGTCTAGGTTTATAAGGGCTTAGAAAAGGGCCCCATATTGCCAACAATGGAGTTTGAAGGGGTTCTGTGTGCACCATTTGATCTGATGAGCTCACCCTGGAGGTTTTACCAGCTACAGTGGACATTGTCAAGGACAGTGTGGCTCAGGATTTTTACTTACTCCTTTTCTGCACACTACCTTGCAGATCTCCAGATGTCACTCATTTCCAGGCTAGCGAAGATCTGTGGGGACCTAATATATTTATGTCTATGTCACTTTCCTTTATTTCATAGAAAATATACCCTTTTGTTCATGATGTCTAACATTTGCTACTAGGTGGCAGAGAATGTTAAACAACTTCATTATTATCTCTCTCTAGCCTTCCTTGCCCTTGCCTACCCCAACTTCGCTGAGTGCCCCACACCCACCACCCCAGTGGTGACTCCATATCACTTCTCAGGATGACAACCGTGGGCAAAAGTTTGGGCAGGATTTAGGCCCAAACCATGGCTCAGAGCACAGACCTGATCTTATTTGGTACTTATTCCCCATAAGTCCCAGCTTCCCAATACGAGACAACTTGTGCCCCCTTAGATTGTGAGCCACACAGTGCCTGGCCTTTCACTTCTCCACATATCCATCATGGTGCCTAGCACCAAGCTCAATGCCCACTTACTTACTAACTAACCGGTAGTTATACTGGTTTAGCATCTCCCAGCCCATAAGGGATGGAGCCAGAAGTGGACCCAAAGTCTTTCGTTGGGTAGATCCATCACTCTGAACCAGTTCTGTCCCACGAGTGTGATTCTGCAGAACACTCAGCTCACTCCTCCGTGGGGCCACTTCATTCTCACCGTGATTCATCCAGTAACATCGATTGAAAAGGTAGCTGGGGCTCATAACTACATACATTGTGGTGCCACAGAGAATTACGCAGATTTTATAAAATCATTGCTTATGCAGATAGCCTCAAGAATTGTATTTGGGGCAGGCAGGGACCACAAGTATGTGTACAAACCCATAAGGTCATACGTGTTCCAACTTGAAAGAGGTCTTTGAGGACATTTAGAGGAACTTCCTTCTATTTATGGTTTGGAATCTGAACTCCAAAGACAGATACAGCTCAGAAACACAGTTGCTAAACTAAATGATGCTAGAGAATTCCCCTCTACATAAACCCAAATGAGAGAGTTTATTGTCCATTCTTTTCCTGATACCCAATTTTCATTCCAGAATTTGAGTTATGTCATATTTTGGTAACTCTGATGTGATTCAGAATTATGTCCCTTTTAAAATCAAACTGAAGTGAAATCTCCAACAAAACTCTAAAGAATATGAGACAGTGACAGGTCAAAAGGAAAACTAAATTTGGAGCCATCCTTGAATGTCCTCAAAATTAATGCAAAAGCAAAATAGAACTAATCTGTGCACTATAAGGAAATACAGTGAGGAATTACTAGTTCTACTTCTAGCATACTTACATTAGTATATTATGTAAGCATATACTTATATATGACAGACACAGATATATTAAGAAGGGAATAGAAAAATTAAAATGCTTCTTTACATGACTTAAGCTACTCCATTAACATTGCTACTAAACAAAGGAATTTAAGAAAATAAGAAATTAAAAACAGACATAAAGAAAACTAGCAGAGCGGCGCCACCTAGTGTCGATAATCTGAAAAAGCGTTTGCCCTTTCCTGCGCCCTCTAGTGGTAGAATTAACCATTCGTCATAGGCAGGAAAACTAATTCTAGAAACACGATGTTTGGTTTCTTTCCTCCGCTCTGGATGGGAGACAGAAAGAGAGAGCATTTCAACACATTTTCTTAGCAAGATGTACCATCATTCACTATATTTAAGACGAAACAACTACGGATATCCAACTTCCGGTTGATCACACAATACTCTTCTTATAGACATGATTTTAAGTGAACTGTACTCATTAACCTTTAAAATCCGAATAATCTTAAAAGTTATAAGCCCTTCTGTTCCCATGACATTCTGTACAACATGAAATTTTATGAGCACCATCCCTGTGCCAATATTTTAGTAACCTTTCAAAGCCAAAACAAACTTTAGTTAAAAAAAAAAACAAAAAAAACTTAAACTAAAAGTAAATGTGAGAGAATTTGAGCCAGAAATAAGATTCATCTTCCTCTGTGCCTCGGTTTACCCATATGTAGTGTAGAAATGGTTCTAATTCCAGTCTCCCTACCTTCCTTTAGGAGTGAGGGAGAGTTACCAGTGATTCGATTGGATGCATTATCCCTAGATGCTATCTAAAAGTAGAAAGGATAGGATTTAAAGACAAAGCTGAGATACTTTGTTATTTGTATTAAGAGTTGAAAATGTTGGCATTGATGTCTAATATCAGCACTGCCTGAGTGAAGGAAAGAACAGTGAACCAGAGAACGAGATGAACTTTACTAGTCACATGATCTATCCTTGGATAAGTCATTTACGTCTGGACTCTATTCTCCATAGGGCCTGTTCTGGCTCTAATATCCTACAGTTAGATAATATGATTACAATCTCCCTGTCGCTGTCCCAGCATAGATCTTCGTTACCTCTTATCCGGACTATTGCAATATCTTCCTAACACATCTCTCCTGGCTCCTATCCATCTGGCGAGTAATCAAAGAAGATGGGTATTTCCAGCATAAATCTTCCTAAAGTGTAAGTCCAGTCATCCCATTCCCCTGCCTAAAGGCCTGAAATGGCTCCCTATGGCATTTTGCAGGGCGACCAGTCTCAATCGGCATCTGTTCTGTGCCAGGCAGTATAATTGGTGCTTTCTGCGCCCAGTGTCATCACATCCACACAATGACACTTCAGATTGGCAGGATGTGCCCATTTTCAAGGGATGGAGGTGCAGTTCAGGGAACTGATTCAAGTCCACATGAGACAGTGAGGAGCCTAGGATGCAAATCTAGGTCTATGGTCCCCAAATTTGCGGTGTTTGTGAGCAGTTAAGGTGTACATTCTGGAGCCAGAAGTGCTTGGGTTGGAATCCAGGCTCTGCCAAACATGGTTCCACATTATGTGACCCTTGAAAATTTCTTAACCCCTGTATGCCTCAGTTTCCTTCTCTGTAAGATGGGTGCTTAGTGAGTGTTATTGTTACCACCTTTTCTCACTGAGAAGGCATGAAGTGCCTTAACATTCAAAGTGCTTCTAAACATGATTCCAACTAGATTTCCCATTTTTTGTTCTACTACTTTCCAAAGAGTCCAATGCCGAATTGTTCCAATCCTTCTCCAACTGCACCTCACCCCACATACTTGCAAGTGTCCTGGCCTTCCTCCAGGGTCTCTGCTTTTGCTGCTGCTGGTGTTCTCCCTCTTCAGAAAGTCTGTTTCCTCCTCTCTACCAACCTCTAGTATTAGCACAGTGATGGGCATATAGTTAGCAGGTGATAAATGTTAGGTGTTATCAGTATTATGATAATTGATGGGACTGTTGGTAATATCCTTCAAGGCCCAATTCCAAGCTCACCTCTTTCATGAGGCATTTTCCAATCCTCACATGAGGTGTTATCTTCTTCTGAACTACCTGACTGTTGCCTACCTACCACTCAGCCCCCTCGCCGGCTGTGCTGTCCAGTACAGTAGCTGCTGGTCACATGTGGCTACTGCACTTGAAATGAGGCTGGTTCAAAGCGAGACCTCCTATAGGCATAAGATATATCCATATCCCCAAACTCTGTATAAATACAAGAAGTAAGAAGTTTCACTGGTATTTTAATTTTTTTAATGTTTTATTTATTTCCGAGAGAGAGAGACAGCATGAACAGGGGAGGGTCAGAGAGAGAGGGAGACACAGAATCTGAAACAGGCATCAGGCTCTGAACTGGCAGTCAGCACAGAGCCTGACACGGGGCTCAAACCCATGAACTGTAAGATCATGACCTGAGCCGAAGCCGGACGCTTAACTGACTGAGCCACCCAGGTGCCCCTAACAGCTTCATTTTTAATGGCTCCATAAGTATCCCATTGATGGATGTATCATACTTCATTAAGCCAATCTGTTAATGTGCCAGAGATCAGTTAGAGGCTCACCAATCCATGATGCTCAAGAAGAGAAAGATTAGGATTCCCAGCATCCCTTGCAGTTGGTTGTGGCCACATGACCAGCTTCTGGCCAATAAAATGTGGTCAAAATGATGTAAGCCATATCCAGACCATAACAAGTCCAGGCATTTCTCCCTATCCTTTCCCTCTTCATTCATCTGTTGCATGAATACAGGGGTCTAGATGAGTACTTTGAGGTTCTGAAAGATAGTAAAACTATAAGACAAAGAGTCTGGATACCGAAATCACTACACAGAAGGCCATCAATTTTTCATGAGTGAAAAATAATCTTGATTGCATTAAACCACTGAGATTTGGTATTGTTAGAGCAACCTAGTGTTAATTCCCTTAATTCCTAGTATTGGGCGTTTGGATTATATCTCAGTTTTGTTATTATAATCTGCAATGTTAGGATAAATTCCTAGAAGTAGATTCTCAAGTTCAAAAGATTTACATTTTTACAATTTTTGGAAACTACTGGCAAATCTCTCTTCAAATTTCCTGTATTGCTTACCAGACTGGAAGCCATTTGATAGATTTCACTTTGACTGCTTCTAAGTATCTTACAGGTTTGGTTAAATGCTAAACAAATGTACATATGCTCAAAGTACTTAAACAAAAAGAAATGCTTCCAAAATAATGATTCCAAAGTATTGATTTTAGAAACAGTGAATTGTATAGATGCCTTTAAGAAATCTAGGTTAAGTGGCATGCCTGGGTGGCTCAGTTGGTTAAGCATCTGACTTTGGCTCAGGTCATGATCTCACAAGTTGTGAGTTTGAGCCCTGCTTCAGGCTCTGCGCTGACGGCTCAGAGCCTGAGGCCTGCTTTGGATTCTGGGTCTCCCTCCCTCTACCCATTGCCTGTTCTCTCTCTCTCTCTCTCAAAAGTAAATAAACATTAAAAAATTTAAGAAATACAGATTAAAGCAAAATGGCAGCAAGTAACATCAATGTACTGGGCTGGGAACTTCTTTTTCAAAAGATGTGTTCATTCTTCTAGTTGTCATGGTGAAGCCATAAATCGCCAGCCAGTTAGGGTCCATATCTCCCACACCATGGGTTGCTGATATGCAGTTGCCACTTGAAATTTTTGCGTTTTGCATTCTTTTGTTCCTCCATGGAGTCTCTGTATGAGTCTCATTGCATATATCTGTGCTATGCATTTTTCATGTATCACAAACAGTGATTTATTTGTAGCTACATTTAGTCCTTTAAGAAACATAAATATTAGATTTGGGAGGGGTGAAGTAAAGACTACATCATCATGAAGATTCTTTCCGAATCTAAAATTCCGGGTGTGAGGTTCCGCAAAGAAATGGATACAATTATCAGGTGCATGGGCCTACTCTGAAAGAAGTCACAGAGCAGCCTGAGGCCAAATTTTAGTCTACGGGGGTTTGGTTTTCTAGAAGCCCAAGCAGTGACAATCGCCTATCTTTCTGGCAATCACAAACCAGTGCTGTTTCTTCATGTTAAAAATCACTGAAATATCTCCAACCTCTCATTACCTGAAAATGCAAGTTTATGTTCAAAATTCTTTCAGAAAAATATGGTTTACCTTTGAGTAGATTTGAAGTTTTCAAGTCCTCAGAATGCTGAGAACAGCAAAAACCAGATTCTAATCTTCCTATAATGAGGCAATTCTCATGTTATTACGGTGAAAACTTCTGCTGTGTACAATGAAAAAACATAGTACATTCTAAATTTTTTTCCCTTAATGTTTTATTTATTTCTGAGAGACAGAGACAGAGAGAGAGAGAGAGAGAGAGTCAGCGTGAGCAGGGGAGGGTCAGAGAGAGAGAGAGACACAGAATCTAAAACAGGCTCCAGGCTCTGAGCTGTCAGCACAGAACCCGACACGGGGCTCGAACCCACAAGCTGTGAGATCATGACCTGAGTCGAAGTCAGATGCTTAACTGACTGAGCCACCCAGGCGCCCCACTACATTCTAAATAGATGGGGTCGCCATGACTCTTGCTCTTATTTCTGGAAATTTTATTAATGGTTGAGAAACAATGACCACACAGGAATGAGAAAAAAATTCTCTATTCTTTATTGAAGGAAATCAGAGTTATAGAAAAATGGGTTCCAGAACACGTCAAGATAACAAACCAGCTGCAAGGTTAAAAATATTATCTTTCTATTTGATGCTAAGCAACGTTGTTGGGTTCCTTTTCTCTAGTTGAATGGCCCTGACTGGCCTGGCTATGTAGGATCACAAAGATACTCCTCACTGTGGAGGATGAGGAAGAAAATTGTGTCTTGTAACTAAATGTTATGCTTCTTGAATGGGTCTGAAGAAGATGGGCTTGAGGTGCCTGGGTGGCTCAGTCAGTTAAGCATCCGACTTCAGCTCAGGTCATGATCTCAGTCTGTGGTTTCTAGCCCCGTGTCAAGCTGTGTGCTGACAGCTCAGAGTTTGGAGCCTGCTTCGGATTCTGTATGTCTGTGTGTGTGTCTCTCTCTCTGCCCCTCTCCTGCTCATACTCTGTCTCTCTCTGTCTCAAAAATAAATAAATGTTAAAAAAAAAAAAAAAGAGGGAGATAGGCTTAAGGGGAGCCAAGCTGCTAGCATAAGCACTAGTTTGTTTTATTTGGACCTTTTCTGTTCTTCTGTGGTTGTACGGTTTTCTTTAAACTATAAATCCATCACTTTCTCAGACTGGCCCGATGGCAGGGTCCTAGGTGAGAGTGACATCCACCAACTTCCTCTACAATCTCTCTCTCTCTTTCATACTCAGGCAAGACCAAAGCTAAGAAAGTTCCCTCTAATGGACAAGACGCTATCAGGCCAGAGCGAACTAGAGCCGAAATATGACACATGAGTAAAATGAGGCACAAAAAAGAAGTATCTTATTCTCTGAGTTGACTGTCTTCCACCTCCCTACCCATCCTGCCAGAGTGGAAGTTCTCCAAACACAGGGATCTCATGCTCTGGTGCCTAGAATATGACTGGCATATAGAGAATGCTCAAAAATATATTTTTGAAAGGTAGAGAGGTAAAAGAGAGAGCCATCAAACTCTTACTGGAGAAAATTTTTAAGAAAGAGCAAAAGTGCCAGATCTCCTAACACCCAGGTGGTCAGTATTTATGGGTTTCCTATAATATGCTAGATGCAGTATCCAGAAGATAAACAACAGTAGGAACAATCACAGAGTAAGATTCCAATCATTTTGTAGTCAGACAGTAGGTGTCTTCTAGTTTACATCAGCTTATACCTGAGAAGCTGATCTCAAAAGAGGGCAGAAAAGTACTAACTGGCATTAAAGTAAAGCACACGCCTTTCACTGGGAGCGTGTTCTCTGCTGTTTTGCACAAGCTACTTCCCTTATCGCTGTACCAATTTATGGTATTAGAACGGCTACCCAAACTCATATCAAATGACACACTCCAAATTTCCTTTGCCATTTAGTATACATTTTAAATAATGCAGTAGCAGTGAGACTTTTAAAGTAAGGAAGGCATTTAAGGGATCCATTTTATGTCGTGTTCATCATTAGTAGGGGGGACTGGACGACTCTGGGGACAAAGAATCGTTAGAAAGTAGAATTCTTTTTTATTGTAAAGAGTTTTATCCAAGAAAATCTCTTGGCCCTTCTTGTGGCTCCTGTCGTTGGTGATTCCTCCTCATTCACCGACAAGCATCCAGCGCTAGGCCTTTGTCGTTATTCAGTACATGAAGCACTTATTAAGTTTAACACAAGGCTTCACATCTGGGTTGAGCATCTATCCCCCAAATGCCTTCCCTACCCTCAACACTGAGGCTCGTTGCCCTTCCTGTCTCCTTTCTTTGTCCTGGCCACCTTCATTTTGGCTTGAGCTATATGCGGCACTTGGGAAAATGACTGCCCTAATCATAATCTTTAAGATCTCTACAGAAAGTGTCTATAACTGGAATTTCCTCATTACTTTAATGTCCTTCTAGTCATAGCTTCATGGGCCTATTATGTGTAAATTAGAAACACATTATTCCACCAGCAAAGCTTTTCTTTCAAATGCATAGAATTTTATAACCTGTCACAATCTATTAAATTCAGAATTGTTTGTACTGAAACTGACTTTTTTCTGTAAGAAGATGTCAAAGGATCTTAATTTCAGCTAATTCTGGCAACCAAAACGAGTCTCTCTACTTAATAGCTGGCAGTGGTCTCTGCAGTAAAATGTTTCCAGGAACAATTGGAAATTACTAAGATAATAGTGTGTTTCTTTAGATTAGTATCACCTCTGAAATGTGAAGCTTTTGCCAATTCAAAGCTCCTTTGCTGTCTTTCTAAAACTGAATTTCCTGAAAAGTTCTTAAATATTAAGAGGAGTTGATGTAAGTAGACAAGAAGACAGCAAACAGGAAAGCTAATGGACAGACTGTGAGTGACCTGTGGAGAGTTCTAGAATTTCACATGGGCTACTTCCAAATAAGGGAAAACTTGGCAGGCATGAGCTTGGAATTCTCTTTAGTTTGTCGCTCTTTGCAGAACCCAATGCTATTTTTTATTACTGTTGCTTTATGGCTTCATAGCCATCAACTGGGATATTTCCAGAGATGATACATTTTTGGGTGGGAAAAGCATCATGTCCTTCACAACCACCTCATGAAGTGTGATATAAACTCAGCCCGGGAGTGAAAAGTTTGCCATGAGTCATCTCATCTCTGACTTTGGATGTTTAACTCAAATAGCTAATCCTAGGGAGCTATGGTGGGGCAAACCCAGAAAAATTCTATGCTTAATGCTTGATGAGGAGTAACTGATACAGATAGCCAGGCAGGATAGTAAGTGTTCCATGTGCACTGGCTTATATAATCTTATGGAAAATAAAACAAAACAAAAAGAAAAAGCCCATGAGACAGATTGTATTATTTTTCCCATTTCATGGAGGGAAACACTAAGTCTGAAAAGGAAGAGTTAAGATGTGAACTCAGATCACCCTTTAAGGTTCTTGTTTTGGAAAAGATCCTCAATTTCTCCAGGATGGGATGACGGGGATCACGAAAGAGCTCCAGAGACTAGAGCTTTCTCGTTGGTGCTCGTAGGTCTTCTTACCTTTGTGTTGCTGCCGAGCATTTATTCTCCATTAAATAGGGGACTTTTTGGTGTGAAAATGCTAGTAAAGCAGAAGAGGCGCCATATGCAAACAGACACGTTATAGACAGATTCCTGAGGCATTTTGAATGACTGATCGGTTCTGTCACTTTGGGACTGAAGAGTTCAAAGTGATGGGGTGTCTTTGCGTTGCGCCTGTGAAGTTTCAGACAGACAATCGGTCAACATCTGTGAATGCATCATGCCCACGGCTTGGCCTTGTGCACACAAACCAATTGGTGGATGTTTTCACTTTTCTCTCATTTGTTTGTACGTGATATGATTTTCCTTTCCTTAATTTTCCCCTTTCTGTTTGATAAATCCTGCCTGAACAACTCTGAGCTTCTCATTAGAACCGTTTTTACCAGTTGTGCTCATGGCAATGCCAAATGTGGGTATGCTTAAATTAAGTATTAATAGTGAAAATAATTTACATTTCATCCAAAATAATGGCATATGTTTGCCATGTTTCATGGGCTATAATCCCGTTATCTGCTTTTCTCTGACTGTGATTTTCAATCAAATTCATTCTCAAAAAGATTCTCAAAAATTCATTCCCCAAAAAGAAATTCTCTATTTCATGTTGACTTGAGACACCTGGGCAACACGTCTCTTACGAGAGTTATAATTTGAATGTATTACACTTGAATGGAGCTGTCTTTTAGGCAGGTGACCTTTGGGTTGCAATGAATAAAACTTCACTCAAACCACATGGAAAACAAAATGTACTTTTTAGGAAAAGTGAAAGATTTGCCAATTAATCAGAAAGTCAAGTAATCAGAACATCTTTTCACAAAGTTCTAGCTTATCAAATTTCATTTTTCCATTTGTCCATTCATCTACTTATCCATTCCATTAAGAGTGACTGAGCATGTACAACGAGCCAGGTACTGGAGACACATGGACAGGGGCTTCACGATCCTTGCACTCAGGGAGTCTTGTCATCCCTCCCTTAATGTTCCTTCCTTCTGAGCATTTCTGTGTGTGTGCTATAGAAGAGTTGCTAGAAAGTGATGCAAAACACAGGAGAGGGGTGAGGAGAAGCTGTAAAATGGAAGAGATCACTCATTCTTAAATCTATTAAAGATTAACATTGGAAATCCAACATTAAGAAGATATTTCTGTGCAATGCACTTATTATTAACTAAAGAACCAATGCATTTCAAAGCTTAAAAAAACTGAGCTCAGTAGTCACTGAGACAGACCTAATCGTTTTCTTTGAATGATACTTACAGCTCTAATAGAAGAAATCTCTGAACATACCTGTTGTTATTAGCTCTTTCTCCTCTCCAACTGTGTGGCATCCTCACAACCTCCCAGAGGGCTGGTAAAAGTCCAGATTTGTGGGCTCTATCCCCACTTTCTGATTCCTGAGGTCCAGGAGGGAGCCTGCAAATTTCCATCTGTAGTAAGTTCCTGGGTGATGCTGATGTTGTTGGTCCAGGGACCACATTTTGAGAAACAGTGTTGTAAATAAATGTTACTCAAAGTGCCAATCGCAGATGGGAACTGTTCATTACCAGCCTGGGATGAGATAAGTACAGAAACTGAAAGGAAGCAGTGGGAATCTTTTATAATTTGACATTTCCAAGTCAAATTATAAGTGCATGATCCAAGTGCATGATCAGTGGGCAAATTTCACTGAATAGCTGAGCTTGTGGCTGTCAGATTTGCCTTGTGAGTCACATGTGGTATAAGATACATTATATAACATATATGTGTGTGTATATATATATACGTATATATATACATATATATATATATATATATACACACACACATATATATATATCACACACACACACACACACACGGAGCCCACATTTTATTCTGTAACAGACTAGGAGTAAAAACACAGGTGGTTCACCACACATAGTTTGAGAAGCACCACTCTCTAAACCACTCATGAGTCAGGGTCATCTCCTCCAATAGTTTGGGACAGGTGGGAGGAGGAAGAGGCCATATTTTGGCCTGACGCCCTCTGCCTGAGGAGGTCCAGAGGAAACAGACCCTAGATGTGACACCACACGTCCGTGGAGTGGATCAGCACAGGGGCCAAGGAGATTGTGCTTATTTGAGGCGGGAGGCCTGGGAAAAGAAACTGACCAGTCAGAATTTAGGATAGCCAACCCTCTGCAAGGGTCAAACCACATAACAGGAAGGTTGGATGCTTCCCAATGAGATCAATACAGGTACCTCAGTTGCAGGCAGCCAAGATTTGAGACTCAGTGCAGGCAGCTCTTAATTGTCACAGAGTCATCTGATCCCAGGTCTGGGAAGCTGACTTAATACCTGGGCTTAGAAGCTTGGGCATGACTAAATCTACAGGTGGAGACCAAGGGCAATTCCTATCATGGGTGTACCCTAGCCCTGGAAAAGGGAAAACAAAAAATCATCCTTTTATCTCAGCTACTTGGTCTGGCATTTTCTTTTACCTCTTCAAACATTTTTATTAAAATTTCCAGTCTTCTGATTTCTGTCAGGATTCAGCTGTGCTTAGCCTTAAATTCTAGGATCCTCTTGGGCTGGCTAGAAGGAAAGCCATGTGATGAAGCCTCCATGATTTCAAAGCTTGATGAATGTGCCTCAAACTGACTCTGCCAACTGTCTTTTCAAATGGATCTCCTGATAGCTCTACGATTTTACCAGCTGTGATTTATTTTTTAATATTTTGCACTTCAAGCTCTGATAAATTCAGTGTTCTTTCTGAGCACTTGTACAAATTAGCCTGTAGTCAGAGGAGGCTAGCATTTTTACATGTTCAATACGTCAAGGCCTGATAAACAGTCATTACAGCTGTCTGTTTGCTTTTCTAGTCCCCACTGAAGTCTGCTCTTCTCTAAAGCCCTCCCAGGCTGGAGTCACCCTAGGAAGAGGTTTCCATTATCTTGTATCCAGAAATAGCCACCAGCTTTGCTCTAATGGCTTCCAGTCACCCATTTGAAAGAGTGACCTTACATGCCCACCAGCTACCTCCCAGGGCCTTGGCCTTCCAGTAGGAAAACTAACTGTCCCAGAAATGCTGTAGACTGGCTGAGACACAGCGGTACTACCAGGCTTCTCATAAAGATATGAGTTCCAAGGTGATGAGCCAGAGAAGCAGGAAAGAGAGTAACACAGACGGCATGCACTGGTCATGGGTCAGACCTGGGTTTGATTCTCATTGTATCATTTGGAATGCTTCTGATTGCAAGTAACAGAAAACCCAAGTCAAACTAGTTTAACAGCAGAGGAAATTTAGTGGCTTGTATTGGTCCAGAGGCAGAGCAGGCCTCTGAGTTGATTGGTCCAGGGGCTCAAGGACATCAGTGGCTCTTCTCTCCACTCTACTATTTTAGCTCCATCCTTGGACTGATTCCCTAAGTTCCCTCAAGGATGCAAGACTGGCTGCAGGTTGCAATTGGGCTTCCTTATTAGGGGCTGTCAGGGGAAGAAAAGGGAGAACTGGTCTCTCACAACCAGTGAAAGGAAAGTCGGTAACTTAACTATGATTGGCTAAGAGAATGCCCTGGCACTGAATTGGCTACAGTCTGGTTTACTTGAGCCAATCACTGTGCAAAAAAGCTAAGACTTCCATGATTGATTTAAACCAATTAGAGTCATTCATTAGAGTTAGGGGTGGAGCTGATGGCTCAAGATCAAAACTATCTACACCTCAGGGGAGGAAGAAATGGCAGGTGGAGGTCAACCACCATGCTCATGATGCTGGCTCTACTACTCTCATCCCTTTGACCCCCTCATTTAACCTCTCTGAGCCTCACTTTCCTCATCTATAAATTGAAGATTACCTTGATACCCACCTCCCTGGTTGTAATAGAGATTAGGAAAGAGATAAGAATAGTAGGGAGCTTTGTACTGTGCCTGGCACACCATAAGTGCCCAGTGAAAATTAGGAGAGAGAAGATCACCGGAAGTAGGTATCCATTGTATTTGGACATTACATGCTTCCGTAGGCTTGTGTTCAATAGTTCTTCCCCCTTAGTGGATATAAGTGAAACGGTCATAAATGGACACAAAGACTGTCTAGAGAGACCATTTTATGCTGATTTATCCAGACATTACTTAGGTGGGGGGAAGAAAAAACTCAAACTAGGCAGTTCTATTACATTCGAAGAGTATCGCTGGGTAGTGATTTTAAGAATAATAGTAATAATGATAATAATAATATTAAAACAAAGAAAGTAAATGGAAGAGAAAGATGAAAATGATGATTGAATGGGAGTGACTGTAATTCACTGAGCACTGTTGGGTGTTATAGTGGGCACTTTGCATGAGTTGTGAGCCCTTGACGTTGGTTTTATTATATCTATTTGTACATGAGAAATGGAAATTTATCCAAACTAAGGAGTTTGCCCAAATTCAATAGGCTTTGAGTGAGAAAACCTGGATGCGAACCCGAATTACTGTGACTCCAAAGTTCATTTCATGTCTGCATTTCAAAACTACTTGCAAAGGAGGGTGCCCTCATTCATTCATTCACCCATTCATTCATTCCCTCACTCAGGCTCCCAGCAGCTGGCCCTGGAGCCCCTGGCAGTATTCGTGTTGAGGAAAAGAAAGACAAACAGGACACAGCAGTGCCCTCAAGAACCAGACAGTGCCCACGTCCTGGGATTCCTGGCTTATTCGAAGAGTTCCCAGGGCAAGATTGTATGTGGCCGGGTTTTGCGCTCTTTCTCAGTCAAATGAGAACTGTTGAATCACTAATGATGATGGAGGCACAGCGTGCACCACAGTCTGCAAGACACAGGGACCGCCCTCTCCCCTCAGCTCCCTCTGCCATCTGCTCTCCTCAGTGAGATAGTTTAATCTCGAGCTATCTCAGGGCGAAGGAAGTCGAACCATCAGAGGTCACCTTAACTACTCATAACTCTGCTCCAAAGAAATCATTGTTTCAGAGGAAAATGACTGTGACCAGTCAGATTCTTCTTTATTCAGAATCTAGACTAGATGAAGAGAATGGGTCTTGGGGGTTTATATTGTTGATTCTGTTCAATTCACCCAACTGTGTTGAGATGGCCTGTGTACTGGGGATATGCAAATGAGTATCACAGTGCCTCTGGCCTCCGGGGTCCACAAGCCGGCAGAGCAGACAGAGGCACATAGAATGTAATATGTATTAGAATAGAATTGTCTAGTATGCCTCAGTAGGGCTGAACAGGTTGTTAAAATTGCAGCAAATGAGTCCAGACGGGTAAACACATGCTGTCCTGACAGCGCATCCACCTGCTCCACTGTATCCATCTTCTGTCTTTTCTGTCCTGAACCCATCTCAAGGAACTTCTTCCCACTCAGTGGCCCCAACTTCCCCATGATCCCCAAACAAGGGCCTCCAAGACCTGGCCCCAGCAGGGCAGTGGCCCTCTGTTTAGTTTGGTCTGCATCTGGGCATACCAATTGCTAAATGTTTTGAGGGTCAGCTCTGAATGAAGGTACCTACCATGTGCTTCCTAGAGTCCAGGGATGGGAAGCAAAGTTGGGACCAATGGAAGGGAGAATGCCCCCAAGAACACACATGCATGGAATATCTGTCGTGTACTCAGATCTCTGGCCCGCACCTTGAATCATGCCCCCCGGAACTTCCCCAAATGTTCCTGCTTTACCCTCATCCTGAAGTCATCCTGCTCTGAGTCGGACGAAGGCAGCTGCTTACTGCTAAAGTCAGCCAGAGGGAGCAGACATGGGTCAGAAATAGAGGTCAGAATTGAGGTCTGCCTCCTGGGAATCAGCCTCAGTGTCCTCTGAACTTTCACTTTGGTTTTTGCAGAAATAAAGGACTCAAGAACCAGATGGCTGGATCCTTTTATCTGAGGATTGGAACTTTATCCATTAGGATGATTTTGGCTACTAGTAAAAAGAAAAAAAAATCAAACTGGCTTAAACAAATGGGAAAAATCAAAGGAAAAACACTATGGATCCCAAGCATGGCTCTGTCTCAGTGTCTGAATGATCCTAGTGACCGCGGTGTCTGTTTTCTGTCATCCTCAGTTACCTCCAGCCTCAGGTAGGCCCTCTTCATTGTTGCAAGATGGCAGACAGCAAGCAAAGTCAGAAAAAGGTTGTATGTTCTGGTGTTTCTGTCCTCCAGAGAAAGGAAATCTTTTCCCACAGCCCTCCAGGTGGCTCCACCTTCTGTCTCATCATCAGAAATGGGTCACATGTTCATTCCTGGCCAATGGCCAGTGAAGGGGTTGCAGGCACACTCTGGCTTTTTCAACCAGATTCTTTGCCAGCAATCAGGAATGTCTGCTACTAGAACCTACTGAAAAGAGAAAGGTGGAAGTGGAGAAGATGATGTTGGTGAGTGAGGTGTGGAACATGGGAGTGTGTCACTAGGAGTTAGAAGTTAAAAGGCAAAGGATTTTGAAGTAAAGAAATCTGGTTTGGAATGCTAGTATTACTTACGTCATTGTTTTAGTTGTTAATTACTATGTGACAATCGACCCCCAAACCTGATGCATTAAAACAACTACCATTTATTTTTGCTCACTGATCAGCAGATCAGCTTGGTGGTTCTGCTAATCTGGGCCAGGCTCAGCTCATCTGGACTCTTTCAAGCATCTTCATGAGGCTGGCTGGTGTGGGATGGTCTCTGCTGGGGCACCTTGTCTCTGTCTCACACGGCCCCTCCTCCTCTAGCAGGCTGGGCTGGGCTGCTGTGTACCGACTGCGTGCCCGAGTTCCAGGACAAAGAGTGGAAGTGTTGGAGGCCCAGGCTCAGAACAGAGACACTATCAACGAAGTCTCATTCCATTGGCCAGAAGCAAGCCATGAAACCAGTCAAAAGCTGCAAAGTCACGTTGCAGTGTGGACCTTGGGAAGAGTGAAGAATGGTAATCACTTTGGCAATCAATCTACACCATGACCTTTGCAAGACATTTCTTTTCTCTCCACCACCATTTCATCACCTCTAAAATGACGGTAATAATAGTATCAACCTCAAAGTCTGACTTGAGGACTAAGTGAGAAAATGCATGTAAAGTGCCTAACACAGTGATGGGCGCATCGTAAGCATTAAATAAGTACTAGCTTTTATTACGCTTGTATTGTAACTAGTCTGATTATCATTATTATTATAGTTGTTTTAATGATTATTATGATTTTGAGTATCTGTCTGCTGGGTTACGACTCCCCCTAGGATACAAACCTAGTGAACTAGCTTCCAAAAAGCCCAGACTATATGGAAACCCTAGCTGGTTTCTCAGAAGCCTGTTAATCAAGGGAGGGTGATTTCTGAGAGCTCCCCATCTGCCTTCTTCCTGCTGTTTGGTGAGTGCTGTTCTCTCTGGGTTTTTGCTGTGCTGGCTGCTTGGAGCTCCCTGAGCTTTGTCCTCATTTGGAACCCTCCAAGGAACAGTGGTTAGCTGGTTAGCTGCTATTTCAACAGAAACCACTAGTTTGGGCCAGCCTGCCTCCTGGAGAAAGGGAGCAGGCTTCACCCCCGGGACAGCGGATTTTCTGCTCCTTTCCGCTGTTCCATCTGTGCCCAGTGCCAAACTCTCTAGAGGCGATAACGTGGTTTATGGTGCCCGGGGTGGGCTGTGTGCAGAGGAAAGAGAAATCTCGCGCCCTCGTCTCACACTGACTCCCACCCAAGCCTCCAAGAATTAAAACCAGTTGGCCATTTCTTGGAAAAGGGAATTTGTCTCTTAAATCTGCAGAAGAGATGTTTTTAGGGTCTTTTTTTAATAGTTGTTTTGTTCATGATGAAAAACACCCCCCAGTGCAAGTCCCAGCGTCTATACCCCATGCAGACTCTGAAAGCACCAAGGAGGAAAGACACAGGAGCTGTTCCACACGGCAGCCTGCTAATTTCATTTGCCACTACGGTTTTCCCATCTGCTAAGGGACCGGCCCAGACAATTTTCCACGTATAATTCACAGTCCTTTGTAATTGAAGCTCAGGCAGAATCAACAGCTTGATCAAAATGCCACGGCAAGGATTCAAAGGAAGGCACTTCGTTTTCCGTCCTTGCTGCATGCGAAGCCGGTGCTGCCCTTCCGTGCATGCACCTCCCCTCTGTCCTGCCCTCTGGGTCTCTCCTTCTCTCTCCCTACGTTGTATCACAGCCTGCCCAGTTTCTCCGTGTCTTTCCCCTTTATGGAGCACTCGATTTCTACCTCACAAATGCACTGCTGCTGCGACCATTGTCAGGGCTCTACCACATAACTGTGGCCCCCACCCCCAAGTCATCTGGCCATGGCCAAGATGGATGCTCAGTTTGCATTATTTATATCTTTCCTCTGTGTTCCAGTGATGTGCTTTTGCATAACATATGTAAAATTCTGCTGACATTGGGAATTCGTTTGCTTTGAGATGCTCAAAAAGAGGGCCTGGCGGCGACCTGGTTTGTGTAAATTCACAAGCTCTCAGACAGCTTGGCTTTGTCTCCCTGAGAATTGGAAGATGGCTTCTTGTGAGAGTTCTTCAGATTACACTTGACAGTCAGGTGAGCACTTTTGCTTAAGAGCTTTGGTTCTGTCTGGACTATTGGTCTTCTGCCTTCAAAAGGACAGGGCAAGGTACTAAGGCCCATCTGAAAGTTCGAAAGCAAGCCTGTCCCCGCACTGCAACTCCAGCCGGAGACCTATCAGAGCAAGGAGACCTCAGAGCATCTGGTTTAATCTCATCATTTTGTAGAGGAGGAAATTGAGGCTCAAAAACATGAAATGGTTCGCCATGGGACTAGACTTAGAATGTCACCATATTCCGTCCTTAAATTCCTTCCGGTAAGACAATATTGTTACAAATGGGCAGGCACCCTTGTAAGCACTTTACATGTTGTCTCATTTAATCCCCATGGAAGACTCATACACCAGGACTTGTTTCTATCATTCTCTCTTCATAGGTGAGGAAACTGAGGCACAGAGAGGTTAAATAACTTGTCCAGGGTCACACAGTACTAAGCAGCAGCACTAGGACTTGAACCCAGTTAGCCTGGCTCAAGAGGCCCTGATCTGCCCACTGTCCTAAGGCCTCTCTGAGCTGCCACGCTGATTCCAGAAGAATACCCGAGCTCCACAATTTGCACCATAAGACCTGATACGGTTCTGCCCCTCCTGACTTTCTCTGCTTCATTTCTGCTCCTCCTCAGAATGTAGCCCCATGTTGGGAAAGGCAATCTTATGCCTACTGTCTTTTTTATGACTTAAAATAACATGCATTGCTGTGTTACCATAGTAAGAGGAGATAGTGTCTTCACTAAGGAAACTCCAAAGAGACCGTCTGTAAGTACAACATACGATATATATTTCATATACGATATGCATATTTCATATGCATAATTCTGATGCCCTTATACATCATGTCATGGGATGGATTCAGAAACCATAAGTGATAACTCTGTTCTCTATGACAGTTGTTTCCGAATGTCACTTCATGACAAAGCTTTCATGGACTCAGAAAAATAAGGTCAAGCATGTAATAAGTGTGAGTATAATGTGTGTGTGTAATTATCAGTTTGTAAATGTCCTTTCTTGGGAAGCAATGTCACTTATTCAAGGACTGTGGGCTCTTGTTCTTTTAAAATTATCAAAGGCAGGAGGAAAGGGCAAGAAATGTTCTTTTGTAAAATAACAGGGTTTGTCACATTGAGAAAATCTGGGGATATTGTATTTGAGTTTCTTCATTTTTTGACATTTTATTAGATTCTTGGTTTATATACTTTATTTAATTAACTTATTCAAAAGCTAAGCAACCTCTAGGTCACCTTACCAAGATGATCCATGGTCCTAAACTCTTCAATCCAGAGTATCTTCTCAGAGCTAGTGGGGCTCAACCCTTTTAGAAGTACAGAGCAGGAGTGCCTGGGTAGCTCAGTTGGTTGAGCATCTGACTCTTGATTTCGGCTCGGGTCATGATCTCATGGCTCATGGGTTTGAGCCGTGAGGGGGGCTCTATGCTGACAGTGTGGAGCCTGCTTGGGATTCTCTCTCTCCCTCTTTCTCTGCCTCTCTCTCTCAAAAATAAATAAATAAACTTTAATAATAATAAAAAATAGAAGTACAGAGCAGACCTCTGTCTCTTGGTGGCCTTTTCTTCAGAGCCTTGCCTCCACTTAGGCTCTCATGCTCTGATACAGCCCATGATGGGCCCGTTCTGACATGGCCTTTGGCCCAAATTACCCACCACTTTTCTACTTCTCTGGACCTGGGCCTCACCTCCTAGTTGGAGAGAAGGTTTAGGCAGCTGTGAGATTTCACTGCAATACATTTTTTAGGGCTTTGGCATTCTAACACAGGATGCTTATTGCTCCAAAGGGTAATTTCCTCTTGTGGAATTTTAGGCAGTGAAGCCAACTGTGGCAAAAAGCTCCAAGCAGCACTGGAGAGCTAGTCTTGAGCACTTCAAAAGAGAACCGTCAGGGGGGCCCCTTGAATGTCTATCCTTAATCCAACCTGGCTGCTACAATCAATGGGGCAGTAGCTAATGATGCACTAGGAGACTTAGCCCTTAGACATCGAAATCATTCAGATACCTGTGGAGGAAATGGGTCGAAGGAATAATGATCATGTACCGGTCTAACCACAGATTTCCTGTCTCCCTTTGTCTGTCTCACCCCCTGCAGACCTCCATCTCCCCTTCCACTCTTCATTCTCTATCTTCTCTTGTGTCAGAACATTTTATCCATATAGTTGAAAAATGTGTGTAGTTTGCGGGGCGCCTGGGTGGCTTAGTCGGTTAAGCGTCCGACTTTTGCCTAGGTCATGATCTCGCGGTTCGTGGGTTCGAGCCCCGCGTCGGGCTCTGTGCTGACTGCCAGCTCAGAGCCTGGAGCCTGTTTCAGTCTGTGACTCCCTCTCTCTCTGACCCTCCCCTCCTCACGCTGTGTGTCTCTCTCTCTCCTAGAAATAGATAAAAACATTTAAAAAAAAGAAAGAAAGAAAAAAAGAAAAATGTGTGTAGTTTGCATATCCACACATTGAGACTCTCTGTAGGTTCTATGATCTCTTATGCAATTTGGAGATGGATTTTTAAACTCTTACAAAGAAGAACTAGCAGGGGCGCCTGGGTGCCTCAGTCAGTTAAGTATCTGACTTCAGCTCAGGTCATGATCTGGCAGTTCGTGAGTTCGAGCACCGCATCCGGGTCCTGTGTTGACAGCTTGGAACCTGGAGCCTGCTTTGGGTTCTGTGTCTCCCTCCCTTTCTCTGACCTTCCCCCACTCATGCTCTGTCTGTCCGTCTCTCCCTCTCAAAAATAAATAAACATTAAAAATTAAAAAGAAAAAAAAAAAGAACTAGCAGGACATCAAGGACTCTCAGCACAACAAGCCTTATTAAAATAGTAATCTTCAAATTTTCTTTTGAAAACTTAGAGAATGACCATCAGAGGCCCAAAGAGGAGCAGGTATGTGTGGAGAGGGGATACGTAGGAAAGAGCCAAGCAATATGGCTTATGGAACCCATAGAGATAGAGTATCTATCAGGTTATGGTTCAAGAAATGTTTTTGCTTTTCTTATAGCGTCCAGTTATATGACCTGAGAGAATTAATGCTTGTCTTGGGAGACTTAGGATGACATGTCTGAAACTCAGGGTGTTACAGAGATTCTAGGAGATGGGCCCATGCTCACCCCAGCTATGTTTTCTTTACCACTCCATCCCACCACAGGGCCCTTCTATGGACTTGGGATGGCAATCCCACCATTCACTGTACTATTAAAGGTCTCCTTCTGCTTCATTACTTCTCAGAGTTGGGGGAATATACAGCTTGAAGTAGACTGGAGGATCCTACCTCCATCCCACTTCTGTAGTTAGTCAGGAAGCCCCACTAGGCAACCACAGCTGCCTTCTTCCATCACTCTCTCCATGGTCCCTTTATTCTCTGCCAGCAACTCAGCTGAATAGACTTTTATTCGTAGGATGACCAAACCTTCAACCAAATGGTCTTAGTGCTTTTTGGCCTGGCCTCTAATGGGTTGTCTCAACTTCCCATTGTCAGGTATCATCTAGTTAAATCCTATTTGACATCATCGTCTTCCATCATTTTGGTATGAAGATGTTCATTTACCCATCAGTGTAGCTTGGATAGAAAGGAGGATACAAATTGAAATTTAAAACCTTAAGAAAGGTACACAACTGAAGTACTGTGGGCTACAATAAGATATTGTTACCAAATAGTTGAACTTAAATCTGATCAAACTTCTAGATTTAACTAATGATTTACAGAAAATTTAAGGAAAAGGGACCTGATATCTTTAATAAATTGAAGAGAGAGAGAAGTTGAGATTTAAAGCTAAAACTTAAAAGGCATATCAAACTATTGTTATGTGTAGACCTTACTAAATTGTGATTAAACAAAAATCCTCTTCCATCTCATTAAGAGGTAAATATTCAGTAACTTCTACTTTTTGTGTTTGATCATTTAAATCAAAGTTTTTCATAATGGATTGTTATTTGTTAAATATGGATGGTAGAATTTTTAAAAATAAAGCAGTATAGGCAGAATGAATAAAAAGATTCATTTCAAATGACATACATATTTTTATTACAATAAGGTAAAATAAAATTGTTCAATAACAAGACTTTTAAACATAAACATACATTCTATTAGGATGAAATTATGGAGGGTGAGTAGAAAATAAATGAATTATGGAAGTTTATGAAGACAAAGAAATATAAAATTTCAAGAGTTTCTGTCCATATTTTTTTTAAAAAAAAATAGTAAGATGGGTATCCGATTGCTATGGTTCTTATATTCTGTGGATACATTTAAAAGGACAATGTAACAATAACAGCTTTATTTTTCAATGTCAGTATTTCAAAAATACTAGAAACTACGTCCTTTGTAACAATTTAGATGCCAACCTAACAGAGTGACAAGTCTACATAAGTTTCAAAATTCTTTTAGGGGAGATGGGAGCAAAAGAGTTTGAAAAGCCCTGTTAAATACACCACCCCTCAGTGTTTTTTGAACAACAACTTCCTTTTCTTGCATAATGCATTTCAGGAAGCCACACTTCAGGAATCCTTCAATGGCCTCTCCCTGACTCACCTGCTGTAGCAGGGATGTGCCTCTCAGGGTCATTTATTCCCTCATTCACTTAATATATGTTACTTGAGCCAGTGCTGGGTTCAAAACCCACAGCCAGGCCCTCAGGGAAATAATGCCTGGAATCACATTCAGTGTTAAATTCTTCATTTAAATTTCTTTTGTTACAGAGTCTAACACCGACCAAAACCATTCAGCTCTGGCCTGACTCTGCTGGATGAAAATAGACACATGCAGTGTCCCCTGGCAAACTGAAACCATCTTGGGATGATCTAGCACTAGCACTATATGTACACACACAGGAAGAGTATTTTGTTTGGAAGGCAGGTCATTGCTCCAAAAATTGAATTTTTCTCTTAATTAAAATGGCTTCTTGGTCCTTTTGAAGGACCCCTGAGCAGGTGCATTAGAAACCACTTCATAAGGAGGTCCATGTCAGAAAATATTTCCTTATTACCAGTGAGGAAAACACACACGCACACACATGCACACACAAACTCAAGCAAGACAGTCTACAAGTGATATCAATATTCCAGATTTCTCACTCTGTGCCCCAGACTTTGCAAATGCTCCAAAGATTATGTGTACATGGGGTTCTGATCTGGAGATGATTTATCTGCAGCTGTCTGACCAGCTCTGTTGAACAGAGTCAGCTATATTTTTGGGGGCTTAGAAGATGACATTAATATTGCCCATATTTATCATGGAGAGGAGACACAGAGTGGCAAGCTGCAATTCTGGGTTGTGTGGGCTCAGTCGTGTGCAGATGCTGTTTTCTGATGTATGTGTTAAACCCACCAAGCTTCTGGCAATGAAACTTTTTACTCGGTGCTATGTATTTATATCCACCTGCCTTCCTTCACCTATAAACTGTCGTTTGCACATTCTTGCACACTTCAGTGGTATTCTTGCATGCAACTATCCCTTTCTTTGATTATTCAAAGAAAAATCCCTGTTTGACAGAGACACCAGGGATGAAAACTCTCTATTCCTTCCTGACAACACATGACACCTAACTCCTCTTGGTGGGGCAGACTAGATGCAGTCTGCAATCTAGTGTTTGGTTCATTTGTGTTTTGTTTTGTTGTTAGCAGTCAGAGAGCTGTCCCTTGCCCCTTCGCAATGATTACTTAAAGCATCAAAAAGAGATCTGGCCTACTGTTCTCTGAACCTGGCTCCAGGCATTATAAAACCCAAGGATTTCTGCTTGCCATCTTTATTTGCTCACTCATTTGACAAATTTATTGACCATCTATAATATACCAAGCCCTGGGCCAAGCAGTAGGCAGAATTATCTATATTTCACAGATTCTGAGACATGCATTTTTCAACATCTTATTGTCTCTGAATTTGGGCTGTTTCCATGGCAATGCTTTTTTTTTTTTTCTTTCTCAGTGGCACTTAAAGCAATTCCATGTCCTATGACCAATGGCCTCTTAGATTTGATGGGTTACTACATTGTCCATGACTTCTCTGCTTTCACCAAAAGGAGGAATATGCAAAATAAGGGAAGGTAAAACTTTCCTTATCATCAGCTCTTGCAGGAAAAAAAAAAAGAAGTGTTGGAGCTTGTGTGATTTGAAGATGATCTGTGTGTTTCATTTACTCACACTCTCCCTGGCCTTAGGAACAGATCATAACTGAATGTGGATTTTCTATTGTTATTCTATAGTTCTTAAATTTGCAAATGACTTTTTTATTGCTGTAGAGTGTGTGTGTCTGTGTGTGTGCAGAGCTTTCTACCAAGAAACGTATTTGGAAATTGATTTTTGACCCGTTGTAGAAGCTTAATATGAGGAGGCCATTTCTTAAGACATATCTATAATATGTCAGTAGAAACTAGTTAGAATTATTTTTAACAGAGCAAAAGGAAGGTGTTTTTGTTACCTTTATTCATTCAAACATTTATCGAGTCCCTATGATGGGTCTGACGCCACAAAGCACTGTTAGGGGACAGAAACAAATGGGAAATTGGTTTTGCCTTCACAGGACTTACAATCTAGAGGAAGAGAAAACCTGTAAGCCACGAATGGTCCCGTAAAGAAGAATGAAATGACTCAAGGGTGACTCATGAGACCCAAGGATGCCTACCTGAGCTCCGTATCACTCCACAGCATTACACTGACTTTTGGGAGGTAATATTTATTTATTTATTTATTTAGAGACAGAAAGAGAATGAGTAGGGGGTGGGGGGACGGAGAGAGAAGGAGAGAGAGAATCCCAAGCAGTCCCCACTGTCAGTGCAGAGCCCCATGCGAGGCTGAGAGCTGAGGTCAGAGATCATGACCTGAACTGGAATCAAGAGTCTGATGTCAACCAACTGAGCCACCCTGGTGCCCCTGACTTCTAAATATGACGAAACAAACGCTGTTGCATTTCCTCCGAGACATGGTTCTATCAGAAGAAAAAAGGTACAGGGGGAGGTCAGAACAATATCCCAAAGCAGGCCTTCCACATTTGACAGTGAGACAGCACCCACCCACTGGGGGACAGCAAGAATTATTTATTTTGAAAACTTCACTGTCAGACAAATTTTTGTGCCTCTGAGAACTCCTGCCATTGCTTTCTATCCAATGATAGGTCTTATCATTAATGAATTGCACCCCTCTTCTCACCCTATGAAACTTGTCTTCTTTCTTCCCTGCTCGGCTTCTCCCTGATGGGGAGTCCTTCCTGAGGACTTCCATGCTCTCAACTGCTTTAAGAATCCTTCACCTTCAACCTCCTTACACAACACATTCTTCCCTTTTTATTGAACTACAAGCTCTTCCAGGCAGGAACTGAGCCTGCGTGGCACAGGGTAGACCCTAAAAATAAACGTTACTCTATCAAGGAAGAAAGAAAAGAAGAGAAAGAAGGGAAGACAGCCTCTCTTCTTGAGTATGTGAGTTTAATAACCTAAGGGGAATTGGGGACCTGCTACAAGCCAGAAATGGTACCCTGGGATGCCACACTGGGACTCCCCTCATGGAAGTAGCTGGGGGCAGTGAATCACAACTTGATCTTTTGCCCCCAGAACCTGTGACAGGTGATTTACATAGCATGACAAATGGGTGGGGACCTAGTCCACTTACCCGGAATCCCCAGAAAGTCAACTTACCTGTCACTTTTCCCTCACACTTGGTGTACACGTGATTGAAGGTGAAGTTATTGAAAAGATGATATCGAATCCACTCTCATTTATGGGGGTGAAGAGAAGCAAGTCATTTGCAAACTTTGCTATTTTATTTTTAGTAATTAATTTCCTGATACCACCCACAGACCCTTACCTGGCACTCTTCCCACCGGGTCTTACCTGCCACTTCCTGTCCCCCACCTCATCCTCCACCCCAGAGTCAAACCAGAAGTCAGAACCCAAGTCAGCAAGAGCTCTTCCCTTGCCCAGTACCCTAAATGCCATCCAGCTTTCTGCTTTCAACTCATGAAATACTGATAAATCTGCCAACAAAAGTTTGCAGGTTTATTGGTATTACCTATTTAAAAAGATCACCCATTACCAACTTAAAAAGAAGATCATGCATTCTACATATGCTCATTTTATTGAAAACACACACACACACACACACACACACACAGACACACAAAACCTTTGATTTCTAATATGCTCAGGCTGAGACTACCTAATTTTTAGACCATCAAATCCTTTAATAATTTTGGTAAAATGAACCAACTCATAACCCTTCACCAGTGATGTGTAGGTGGTCATGTTACACTATCATTTCCCCTCCTTCTCAGCCACAGAGTCCCCTATTGAGGCACCACACAGTGATGGCCACTAGACAGGGTGGCCAGATTTAGCCAATGAATGGACACGATGCCCAGCTAAAATCACATTTCAGTTAAACAGCAAATAATGTTTTAATATGTGTGTGTCCTATGCAAATGCAGGCACCCACATACTAAAAACTAAAAACTCTTTGTTTATCTGAAATTTGAATTGACCTGAATGCTTTTTATCTGGCAATCTTGTCACCAGAGACCATTGGTTGGGATTCACCAAACACCTTTATATCCACTATTTCTTCTGATCAAAAGGATTTGAAGTAATAAGTACCAATCATGGTAGCAGCTCAAGCACCATCTAGCCTATCAAAGACAAGGATGTGGCGACTTACTAGCATCTCAGAAATCCCGTGTGGGCAGGTCCGACTTGCCCGTGACAAAGACCAGCCATAGTGCTAGGGGAGAAAGGGGGCCATGGACAAGGAAGTACAAGAGGCAAGGGCGGGGACAGAGCATCTTCCGGGGACCACAGCAGACAGGATGTGCCAGGGTACCCTAGTGTCCCTCCAAGGAGAGTCAACTCTGCCCAGTCCTGTCTCCCCCATCCCAAGTCTCCAGGAAAGTGGAGAACATGACCCAGTTCAGCACTTTGGAAACCATAATATTCAGACAGAAGAACCCAACTGATATCCAGCTTTCTTCAGCTTTGCATCAAGGCCCAGGACTTTGACACAAGTTCTCATAAAGGCTTGGCAGAGATCTATAGGTGGAAAATGGAAATACGTACCTTGATAAGCTCAAAGAAACAGTTAAATCTGAGTGTGGATCATTTAATCACGGTATCTGGAATATATAAACATGGCACATATTATCTCCCCCCACCTTTTTTTTTTTTTTTTGTGGCCTCAAAATTTGATCCAAGTCTGGGAGTTAAAAAGTCCCATTTTGTGTAATCAGGTTCTGGTTGAACATGATTGCTGAATTATTTTAAATTGAAGACACATGTCTGGAGGCCGAGCTGTATGTATTATTTCAGGATGGTGTCCATTAGGTCTTATCCACAGGGGCTATCTTCAACTTTTGCCACATTCAATGCATTCTTTATACATCAGTATTTGCAAAATGGTGAATCATATATAAGGGAAAATTGGAGGGAATATGGTACTCGTTAAATGGTGATTTTTTGAAATTATCTTGAATGCATTATTCAGACCCATTTCCAGTCTCCCCTGCTAAGGGTCCCAGTGCTGGTTGGAAATTTTCTGGGGGGGGGCGGCGGGAGGGAAAGAGTTTTTTAGAGACAAAACAATGCACAAATAAACAAAACCCAGCAGTTGTGCAAGACCCTTTCACAAGGCTACATCTTTGAAAATGTTACAACTGAATCAACATTTACTTTACTCCATGTCAGCCCCAAACACTTTAAATGTCTTAATTGCAGACCTGAAATTGTTGCCGCTGCCACGGGCTTTCCCCCGTTGAATGCACGCGTCCCTGAACCCAGGCTTTTGTCAGATTTCACTTCACAAGGGCAGACAGTTGATTTGGTAAATTGTTGCATCATGTCAAGGGCTCCTGAAGGACTCGAAGGTTGCTGGCTCTCCGTGAGGGAGCCATTGGGCTGAGGAATCCCTAGTGATGAATCAATCCCATGGCCCAACTGCACCAAACACCACTGCCCGCAGGAAGGGTCCTCCATACTAAGAGCTGGGACATTGGTTGTGGGGTTGTTGGTTTTAACAGCTTTTCTGGGGTATAATTTCCACCCCAGAGAACTCACTCATTCAGAGTAGATCATTCAATGATTAATGAATTTTCAGAGCTGTGCAGCCATCACCATTCCTCATTTTAGAACAATTCCATGATTCCAAAAGAAACCTTGTGTCCACTTGCAGTCATTCCTCATTCCCTCTTCCAGTCTTTAGCAATCACTAAGCTACTTTCTGTTTCTGTAAATTTATCTTTTCTGGATGCTTCATGTAATGGAATCACATAATATGTGTATGTTGGTGGCGGGGGGGGGGGTCTGGCTTCACTCACTTGAGAGAAGGGTCATCCATATTGGAGTATGTGTTGGTGTTTTGCTTTTACTGCTGAATAGTGTTCCATTCCATTGTATAGATATACCACATTTTTGTTCACCCAGGCATGAGTGGACACATTTATTCGGGTTACATCTCTTTCCAGGCCACTGTAAAGAAATGCAGCTGTGAATGTCCATGTGCAAATTGGGCATTTGTCAATGAATCTGAGAGGCACGATTGTCAGTGTCATTCACAACAAAGTGTTAGTTGGATTTGTTTCCTCCTTTTTTTAAGGGGCTATCTAGGCTTTCATTAAAACTGCCTGTTGGCACATTCCAGAATAAAGGAGGCTCCTGAGTATACTTCAAGAATTTTTTACCAGAGTGGGTACTGTAACGATTCCAGGACATGACGTGGTTAAGAAAAAGGAAAGAAATTTGAAAATGTTGAGATTCAAAGCCACCTTCAAAGCGGCCTCGGCTTCTCCTGAGGAAGTCATAACCTGGAGTTTAAAGAGCTCAGACCCACGCCTGCCGGCTGCACAGTCGTCCCTTCTGGCAGCCTCGGAGCTGGCTGCCTGATCTCTGGAAGGTCCTGCTGACTTAAATAACGTGGAGGCTACTCAGGGAGAAGCGAAGTTGGAAGTGGCAGGGAGGTGAACAGGTCATAACACGGGAACAGAGTTGTCAGGCTTTGTTTATTTTCATGCTTCCTAAGACTTCAGCGATGGATGGGAGACACTGGCGATTCTGTCATCAAGGAATGAGCATTGTACACGACGGGGAAGCCGCTATGGCAAAGTGTGCCTTCACGCCTTGCCCCCCAGTCACCCATGTAGAGCCGTGGGAGAGTCCTGTCATGAGAAATCCCTTCTCAGGACCCATCACAGGAAGCGGGCCTACAGAAAGCCAAACGGTTTACAAAATGTGGTACTGATCAAAGTCAAGCCCAGCATTCTTGTCCTGGCATGTCACTAACCTTCCCTGTGGCCTTGGCCAGGGCGCTAACCTCTCTGGGCCCTGCTTTCCTCGTTGCAAAGTGAACGAGTTGACATCCGGATTCTTGCCTGCGGTTTTGTCTCCATTCTGTTTCTCTGGCGACTCTGAAAACGTCTACTTTTGAAACCCACATTTTAAAGTGAAACCAGTATTATCCTGTTAGCAATCAACTTACTGATGTCAAGAGACACGATCTGGAACACCAACTGGTGAATAATTAGCATTTGGAACACAATTTTTTTGAATGCCACACAGCGTCCCAGCGGCACTCCAACGCTATTTTGCGGATAGGAAAATTGTTGTTGATTTTTCAACATATTCTCTTGCAAGTCATTTCGCTTCTTTTGTGTCAGAGTTGGGAATTAAACCAACATTTTAGGGCTTCCAGACCTTTATTGTATCAATTAATCCGGATTGCCTGGGAGCAAAGAAAATAATCATTCAAGGGCCTATGTAAAATAATACACCATTAAAAAAAAAAAACCAACTCTGACTCACTGGCCAAAAAAAGCCATTTTTTTCCTTGTTTTTGTTTTCCGGTCTAGGTTCTTACTGGGATGGTCATATCTTGCTGGATGAAGAGCTTGGAGGGGGTTCCATTTGGGCAATAGGTGGTAAGGCTTTATTCTCCCAAGAAGAAAGAACATTCCCTGCTGAGAAGAACACTAGCCAGCCTTTTACCCCTCCTTCCTTGGTTGCCTGTGGTCTGTCACCTGGGAAGCAATGTGACATCTCCTGCCCAGCCTTTCACACAGCCAGCTGTTGAAGGTTGACATTGCTTTCATTAGGACATCCAAGTACATCTCTTCATGGAAGCCAACAGTCTCTGTTCACTTCCCCATGGCAAGAACCAGCCATGGGTTTCACAGGGCCTTCTGTCCTTTCAAGTCCGTACAGAGCATCCCAGAGCCCTGGCCTTCTGACTGTTCTTCAAAGCCAGTGACCAGCCCCTCAGTAAAAGAAATCTGGGGACAGATGGTCTGAAATTGAAATCACATCATCACTAGCCTTTCCCAAATGCTGGCCCGTTGCTTTGGCGAAGCTCCACAAAGCTCTGCGGCACTCCTGCTGGTCTGATGGAGGCCTCTGTCTTCAGTGTGGATGCCTGAACATCAGGGCTGATAGAGAGGGGGCACATTAAAGAGGAAATTGCATTAATGTCGTGTGGTCCCTCCATGGCGATCGGAACCACATGTGAGTTTGAAGAAGTCCGCATGCCACCAGACAAATGAGTAGGTCTCTTTTCACTTACAGACCCATCTGTTGCAGAATAACCCCGTATCTGTGACAAACTGTTCTGTGTTGGAAAGGGAGCCCAGTCCTCGAGATAGAGATGGTTGCAAAGGTTTGTTTTGTGTTTGTTTTCTGATTTTCATCTTTGAATTTAGCTGAAAGTTAATCTTGCCAGGCCATGTGAGGCAAGTGCACAGCATGGTGGGAGATAACTGGCATATTCTTTTGATTTGCACTAGATGGAAGGGTGAATCATCGGTGGAGTGGAACAAAATGAGAGAAAGAGGAAGGGCCCCGGGGCCTTCCCAGAGGGATGGTGAGGACTCACAGAGAAATCTGTGTGATGCCGGCTCCACTTCTAATCGCCAAACTTTCATAAATGCCCCAACAATGTAGGGAAACAATCAGGATGTTTTGCTTGATACCAACTCCTAGCCCGATGATGTCAGTTTATTTTTATCATGAAGAATTATATTTCCTCCCCTCTTAAATATATCAAAACAGTACGAATATTGTACAACTCTATAAATGTAAGAGTATTTTAAATGGCATATTACTTTTCTTCAAGTTCTTACTCAAAGAAGCAAACATAATTATTGAAAGATTAATATCTTAGTCTACCCCCACCGTCATTCCAAAATAGGGAGAAAGGCAGGGAACTTGAGGTTGGATGGTTTGTATTTAAACTTCCTGCCTCTCTACCTATTACTTGATGATTCAAAAGGAGTCTGAACTTTAGTATTCTTATTTATAAAAATCAGCATAATAACAATAGTAATTATTATGGCAACTTTAAAGGATTGTCGTGAAAATGAAATGCTTTTTAAATTGTAAACTCCTAATTGAAAGTTATTTATTATTGCCCGTAGGAGAAAAGAAAACACAGTAAATTCGCCGAAGCATCTGGAAAAGGTTTGTCTTTCCTACAGGCCTGTCATTAGTGTGGGATAAGGGGAAAATTCTGAAAATACTGAGATGAGAAGTGAGCTAGTTTGAACAACTTCCTTCTCTGCAGTACTCCTTCCAATCACGTCCCTAGGACTTCCTTGCTTCTTGAGCGTACTTCTGTATGCTTCGTAAATGGGAAGATATTTCTGTCGAAGAACTCAAAATTGTGTCAGAGAAAATCCCCCCGCCATCTTGCATGTCTTCCAACACCCTTTCCTTGGAGATCAGACACATTTTCCTGGCACAATGTTCATTATTCAAATGTTGCGTTGCAATTTCCTTCAACTTCTGCTCTCTCTCAGGTTAAACTATGCCTCTATTTCAGAATACAGGGAGGACTTTGAAGAATGAGAAAGTGGCATCAATTGTGGATAAACTTCTGGAACAGTACCAGCAAAAATGGACTTTGACAGTATCACCTTCGTCATGTTTGATTGTCAAGGATTCATGAGTCTCTTGCTCACGTTATTGTAAAATACTGGAGTCCTGAGTTTCTAAATTAATAAAACCCCTTATCGACAACACACTATTCCTTTAATAACTTATTCCTGACACAGAACCATTATATGAACACATATTGATCACATTCTTAAACGGATCACAATATTGAATTGCTACCCATGGGGTAAGAATTATCCACACCTCTTAAGTCAGGAGCACCATGAGGCTTTCTTTGGCTAATTCGCGGGGAGAAGGTAGGAGAGACAGGGGACAGGAGACAACAGGTATGATGCTCACCAGAAAGGGTTTCTCTCTGAGTTTGGAGAAAAGGAGCCTGGGATGGCCCATTATTTAAAGGACTGTATCTTTTTAAAGTTACACACTGCCAAAAATCCATATGAAAATGACAGTCTTTGGATTGAGATGGGCAGCATGTGGATAAAGTGATGAAATGTTCTTAAAAGTTTTTCATTTCCATCTGGATGTTATAGAGACAAGCAGTTCCTTTTACAATCCTCCTAGATAAATGTCCTGAAGAGTTTCTGAAGGGGGATGGTCAGGGATACTTTTGAAATTTTGATAAAGATCTGTCTTCTAAGATAAAAACAAATACAACACTTTGCCTAACAACTACAGGCATTTCATGGATTGCCTGGACTTCGTACTACAAATACCCAAAGCACTTCTGTGTCTCCTGAATTTACTCCTTTCTTAGCTACTTTTCACATGAATTATGGACATATTAACAATAGTATAGAAAGTCGTATGTCATAAAGAGCATGTGATATTATTTAGATTATTTATGTGATCAATAGCATTGATAATTAGTATAGTCACATGTGATAAATAGTAAGTATTTTTTCCAAAGCTTTTTTAGCCCTGAATACACAGCAGATGACAAAGACATCAGCCTTCTGTTAACCTCTTAAATATAATCAAGTTAATAAAAAATAAAGCTATTTTCTAGAAGTGATTCCCTAATTCTTTGTTTTCCAGAAAGGATCTATATCTTTGCATCTATCTATCTATCTATGTATCTATCTATCTATCTATCTGTTTATTTAACTGTCAGTCACTGCTGTAACAAACTTTCTGAGGGAAGAAACAAGTAAAACCAACTTAGGAGAACAATCCCAGAGAAACCCCCGGTAAAGAAAAGAAGTAAGGCATATAGTAATTCTTCTTTGTAGACAATGAGTCAGGACGAAATCTCTTCCATAAGAAACAAACTTTCCATGCAAATGAAACCTTGGTTTTATTTTTAAAGTACAGTGTTCTAGTATTTTTGAATAATGAAGAAAGTTGTAATATGCCAGCATTTATTACCCATTTTACCGAGAATTAAGATATATCAAAACTTTTATAACATATGTCAGAAGCACATAAAGATCTTTTAAATTTTATCAAAGGTTTTCTTTTAAATAAATCAACTTTTTGAAAGATGTTATCTTTCTCCAGTAAATAGTTGCATAAATTCATGCTTTCCTCTGTCAACAATTTTTAAAAGCTTTCTTAGTATAAAAAGCAAAAGCATCTATGGCCAATTTAAACCTCAAAAATTAATTTCAAACAACCAAAATTATAAAAAGGTATATTTCGGTTTTCATTTTCATCAAGCAAATTATAGTATTGGAAATGCCTGGGTCAGAGGATTTATTCACGCCACAAAGCTTCCTGTGTTATTTACCAAAGAACTGAAAAAGAAAATAAGTACACATGGGCAGAGTATATAGGTGAGAATATTGTTTAATTGTACTTTAAATGGAGTCTCCAAGGTGGCTGCTTTATATAAGAAAATAGCCCACAAACATAAAATTTATAAGTGGGCTGTTCTGCATTTGTAAGGGGAATGTTTCCCTTTCAGAATTACAGATGTATAAAAATCATGCGTCTCTGCTGGTGAAAGACCAGTAAACTTTCACGTGTTCTATAAAAACTTAAATGCTGAAGGCCAATTCTCGCAAAATTTAATGATCTTTCTGCTAATAAAATCCAACTTCTTAAAAAAAATAAGAAAAAGAAACAAGACATATAATTCTAAGTGTAGTGTTTGCAAATTTTGTAGAAAGGAGTGTATGAAATCACCTATTTTATATCCTTAGTTTGCTCATGTTTGTTAAAATCAATTCTATTCGCAGAAATAAATGGACATGTGAAATAAATACTGATGTGCCCGAGTCATCGTGAAGTACCTGCTTTGAAGGAAACCAGTTCTTGTTGAAAAAAATGACAATAAGGTAAAAAAAAAAAAAAAGGCAGGAAGGATAGTGTACCTCCTACCAATGTATTTATTGTAGGCTACATTTCTCTTTCATTATTTGGAACTAAGCACATCTTCCCTTAGAATCAAATATTCTACTGGGAGGAAGGATTCCCTGGCTGGCTCACAAATTTCAGAATAACCCACAATTTAGATTGTTCTTTGTATGAGTAGAATTTTCACGGCGTCAGGTAAAACACTTCCTGTAGAAAAACTCAGTTTCTATTCCATCTCAGGGCTTCAGTAATTCCACCATGGGTACAGGAGTGGCTAGGGGCTAAGGGAGGAGGGAAAGACACAGTACTAATCTGGATGACTGAATTCCTAAATTCTTCAGGATCGTTTAAGAAGGTAAAATCATGACTCTCATATGAATATAAAATGAACATGTGCCAAAGATTTTTTTAACTCATTGATTAATGAGGATACAAGGTGTTGCCATTGGGTCAAAATTCAAGGCAATGAACCTATATGGGCAATAAGGAATGGTGAGATGAATTGATACAGAACAGCAAATGGGTCTATCTGTAGAGCAATGTCAATTACATTCCACTAGGCATGAGTAACTTGCATTTCTCTAGATAAGAATCATTTTCATTATTTTATCAGCTTTCTACAACTTGCAGAATTATAAAAAAGTTGGATAAACAATGAAAAGTGGAGATAACTACACAAATGCATCACCAAGGACACTCAGTAACTTCTCTTTCATCTATCACAAAGTGTTTCTCAATTTTTCCTAACACTATGTATAATCACAGAGTCCTTTCAGGTCAATCATATCCCTGATACTGTGAACTGGGGAAGAAATACTGAATTCCAGATAGCATTCCCCCCCACTGTCTATTAATAAAGTCCGTACCAGGGCTGCCCAACAGAAATATAATGCAAGCCATAAATGCAGCCACACATGTCATTTTAAATTTGCTGGGAGCCACTACCAGGGAAGGCCACCCTACACCATACTGAAGGATGAAAAGGAAAAGAAATAGTTATAATTAATTTTAGTAAAATGTTTAATAAATGTATGCAATCATATCATTTCACCATTTAACATATAAAAGAATTAATAAGGCAATTTACTTTTTTTTTGGTTACACGCCTTCAAAAGCTTGTGTATATTTTGCCCTTACAACACATCTTAATTCAAACTAGCCTCGTTTCAAATGCTTTACTGGCCGCATGCGGCCAGCGATGACCAGACAGAGCAGGTCTGTATAAATCAGATGTTCATGAGCTGGCTAGGTTTTGCATTTTTAAAAATAACGATTAAAACATTTAGCTCTGTCTCAGTCCTTTCTACATCCATATCATTATTTCCAAGGTAGCCAGGTTCTCAGATTTCCTGGTTTTGGAATGAAGCGTGATCAATGCCCAGGGCAACTATAACTTGAAGTCGCTGTCTAGTGTGGCCCCGTGAATTTCCTCATTAGCCAACAGACAAAAGACGGTTGTCTTTTCCCGGGGAGACCACACTCACCCTTGTGAAGTGAGAGAGAGAGCAATGTGTACACAGAGACGCGGCGATAACCATAATAATAAACATAATATTGCTTCGCTTGTCACCTGAGTAAGACAGCACCCATCAAAAACATTAACTTTTTTATTTTCATATCACCCTTGTGACGCAAAGGGAGGAGGGACATTTCCATAATCCCTCTTTCACTGAAGAAAGGCAAGAGACAGTTTTCTTCTTTGCAAGGGAGTCGCTAAGGTATATCCACCCCAGCATCTTGTCTATCGTATAGACCTTAACTGGGCACACACAGACCCATTCAGAGTTCTTCCTCTGGAAGGGGGAAAGGCCCGTCTCCACAGCACGGGGCACAACCGCCTCAGAACTGCACCCCTGCCAGGTGGGCAGGAGCAAGCAGGAAATAGAAGTGAGCCCCTGCTTCTCTGCGGGGCCAGAGCAGGGATGGTGTGGGGAAGCTCCCTCTTTCAACCAGCAGGTTCCAAATCTCTATATTGATTTACTGCTTTTTATTGGGACTTGTCCCCACGGGGATTTCTGAGAAAAGAATGAAAGTCCGGGGGCCAGACAACCCACTGGGACCCCTCATAAAAAACTTTATTTTGGATGGTTCTGGAGTAACTTTTGGAATTCTCCCTTTCCTAGTACAGTTCTGGTGTTTTATATAATCTGAGCCAGGAGAAGAAGCCACAGTGCTGTGTGTGTGTGTGTGTGTGTGTGTGTGTGTGTGTGTGTGTGTGTGAGAGAGAGAGAGAGAGAAAGAGGCAGAAACGGAGAGAGGGAGAAACACGGAGAGAGAGAAAAGCCAAAGTCTAAGACCCAAGACCTAAGACCCCCTTCCACCTTTTCTTAGGACCCCAGGGACTAAAATCAGTGCCCAGTGGCCTACAGATTGCCTTTCAGTCCCCTCCTCCCATACCCTCTCTTGAACTTTCAGAAGAGCATGCAAGTCCTTCTGTGCACACACACCCCCACCCCCACTCAGCTATTTTGACTGTGGTGGCTGCCATTTGCAATCGTCACATCCTACGCGTGAGTGGCACTTTACCACCTGGGTGACAGTCATCCATTCAACTGGCACTGTTTGTCTGTATTTAACATTAGCTGCTTAATCGTGACCTATTGAAGCTCTAGTCCCTATAATGTTTGAATAAGGAGGGACACTGTTCAGAAGAGCCTTGAGCTGAATTCAAGAGGGGGCGATTGCTTTCCTACTATAAACAGACATGATGATAAAACCAGAACCCAGAAAGGGCTCCTCACCATCCCGGCGCGAGGGGGTTTCGTTTCCCTGCAAGGCCTTCTGTGAGTGCTGGCTCCTTCAGGTTTCCACTGCATTCCAGGGAGAGAGATAGAAACCAAAGCAAACAAAGCACCCCCATAGGGCCCTCTCCTCCTTCCAAAAAGCTTCTATTTTTAATTCTCTGCAGCTTTTAAAACAGTTCAATGGGGAGGTTTCAACAGTCTGTGGTGGAAGAGAATTCCTGCTTTCTCTCAGGACGCCCACTTCACATAATCCCAGCTGGCCACGGGACCCCAGGGCCCAGGCTGGGCGAACGGGTTTTCTTGGCGGCTCCTTTTCAGCACGTTCTATCATCACAGAATAACTTGTAACAACTGTGTTTTCCTCTCCACAAAGAAGCAGAAAGCATGCTTTGAGCTGCTTGCTGATGGCATGCAAAGCGTGCCTGCTTTATCCCTGAGCGTCCAGGGCTCATGCTAAAGGTATACTTTGCTAGTGCCTGGTACTCTGTGTGGGCACTTGACTTTAAGTCAGGGATCCCTAAGCTCTCTGTGGGATTTCCCATTCACCCCGCATCCACTCTGCAAGGTGGGTGGCAAAGGGCGAGCCCGTCTCTGCCAGGTGGGGAAACACGGCCGACAGATAGAACATGGCAAGCGGTTTTCCCACGCACGTGTGGAGAACGTGAGCGGCAAAAGTGAACATTCCCTGTGTGGCTCTGTCTGGTTTGGGGCCTCGGAGCCACTCTGTCCTGAACATGCATTATCACGTGTCATCCCGTAGGCATCCGATCAGCGTTTGTCGCTGCCAAGACTGACATTTGGCACAGGTTTCTTGCACCCTGACTCCCAAAAGCCTGCTACGCTGCTACGCTGGTCAGAGGCTGAAGCAGCACTGGGCACCCCTGAATGCAGGGCCCACAGGAAGAGCAGGGTTCCTTGGGCTGTCCTCCATGTCACCCCAGGCTGCCTTGCTAACGCTGTCGGTATCTGCGGGGCACATTTTCAAGGACACGTTTAAGGCAATTGGCCATAGAAAGCGCTAGACCCAAATAACCTCCAGGGTTCTTAAGGACAGGACTTGAAGGGTGGGAAGGAAGCACCAAATTAGCCGCAGGCGTGAAGGTGATGAGAACGGCTTCAACCGAGGGGAGAGTTAGACGGCCCGGATTTCAAAGTTCTTTCTGCCTCCTAATGTTACAGTCATTAAACCAAGAATTCAAATCCTTCGCCAAAATGCTCTATTTCCTAATACAGATCTCTTACTTGGCAAGATGCTGCTTATAAATGTCCCCTTCTCTTCTCTCCAGCTTTCAGAGCTCAACTAAAGCCCGTTTTATATTAAATAAGGAACAAAGCAGTAGAAACCAAGAGAACAAATGTGTCTGGGCCCATCCCCTGCCCCGTTATTTCATCTCAACTCTGAATCCAGTGAAGCCCTATTAGTAATTCAGCCATGAACTTGCTGCACAAAGTGGGGGAAGATCTGGAGCATATGTTTTCAATTCATTTACACTTGACTCATCAACATGGGCTCTTTAAAAAAAAGAGAGAGAGAGCTATTTGATGTTTAAGGAATTATTTCCACCTTTTAAAATAAACCCTGCTAGGATCTTTCTCTGCCCACAACAGGACGCTGCAGAATGTAGGAAACTCAAATGCAGGAAGGTTCAAGGACGGTTCAAAACTCAGAGCCATGAATTTAGAGAGGGTTCAAAAGTTGGCAAAGTGAACCCTCTCATCCCTGCCCACAAATAATAAATAACAATCACAACAAGGAAGAGGAGAAAGGGGAGAGCCACTGGAAAGCCATAAGTCATCCTGTCTGCAGCCTTACAGCTCTCTCCAATAAAGCAGAGTTCTTCGGAGGACTTCGTGGTGCTGCCTGCAGGGAGCTGAGCTTGTCTTCTGTCGTAAATTACCTGGCTGGGGCTAAGCTTTCTTCCAGGTCCAAAGACAAGCAGTTCTGCAAGACCCATCACCCAGTGCGGGGCTTCTTAAATTATCCTTCATCTGGTTGTGACATCTGAAAAGCTAGAGGGAGAACGATCACCCCCACTCTGACCTTCCCATACCACTAGGGTTTTCTTTCTTATAAAGAACGACACCACAAGAAATAGACACGACGGCATCCTATTTGCAGACAGCAATCGGGAGAGGAAACAGAGCTTGCTTCCTCCATGCATCTCCAAACAAATACAATGTTCTCAAACGTGTCCACGCCAAACTAAAGATTTATTTATTTTTTCATTGAGATGTGACCCTAAGTCCTTTTCCCAACCGAGAGAGCCCTCCTGATGCTTAAAATCATCAAGCGGGGAAGCGAGGGCTGGAGGAAGACTTAAATTTCTCTTCACTTGCACTGTGCCATCAACAACCCGGCTGCAGGATCCCAACCCTGTTCGGATGCGTCTGTGCGCGCAGACAGCCACGTGCGCGCAAGCATTAGGGGCCTGGAATAGTTCGAGTAAATGGCAGCAGTGCCTGGAAATGTGATCAAGCCTTGAAAGCAGGTACCAAGCCAAGAGAAATAACTCTTATCCATAAACAGTTCCATAGTAAATCAGAATGCCTCTTCTTCCACATGTCACCTGGCATGTTGAATTTGTCTGCTTTGACAGGGTTGTGGCAAGCAGTGCTGACCATAGGTGAAATGAGAATGGTCAGGGCATCAGGTGTGGAAGGGCACTGTGTAGGTATACACGGTGGGCATCTCAGAAGTACTCGGGCTAGCTCCGTGTGATGGAAAATACAAAAGAAGGAAACAAAGGTTTCAGGCATCCCAGGTTTGAAACACGTCAAGCCGTCGGGCAGACAGAGGAGCAGTCATATTGTCCGAGAAATTTAACTGCTCTCTTTCCTCATTTGCTTCTCCTTGGAATGTGGCCTTTGTCGTGAATGCCAGGAAATAACATAGATCTATTCATTTTCCTTTGAGCTGTTCACTTCTGGAGCACAAGATTTACACCAGAGACAGGAGAATGTACTCTTTCCAATGTCTGCACCTTCTGATCAGGGGTAGCCAGCGGATTTATTATCGTCAGGCTGGCTGACCTTGGATCTGGTCATGCAATTTGTCAGGAAAAGAAGAGCTCTTCACCTGGAGAAGAAACACACCTGATCTGGTTTTTGAGTACCTACACTTTATTTGGGAAGAAGGATCCTACTTACTAGCTGTGAGGCCCAATGCTCCCTTCTCTGAACCACCCGGGACACCGTGATGCCCTTCACTGCTGAATCAGTATGGAAAGAACACCCTTTCATCCTAACCTGTGAAGCAGGAGTGATCTATCCCCGGTCTTGCAAATGAGTAAACTGAGACCCAGACAGAGATCAAGTCATTACTTCAAAGTTACCTAGTGGCAAGATCTGCATTCAGTTAGCCATTGGTGATATACATGTACCTTAGTTTTTAACTTGTGCCCATTTCTTCTTTTCTGTTTTATACGAAAGACGTGTGATGCATACACAAGAAAATGCACAAGTATTCTGCGTCACAAATCCAGCATCTGGATCAAGAACCAGATCATTTCCAACCCACAAGCCTCCCTTGTGCCCTCCTTCATTGCTCACCCCCCTCAGCAATATTATATTCCTTTTCTCTTTTCATGCCAGGGGGCCGGAGCGAGTGTAATATTTGGTCATGAGTGCATGCCTTGGAGGGAGACCACCCAGGCTGAAATCCTGCCGCACCTTTTACAAGTTGCTTAACCTCTCTGTCTCCGTTTTCTCAACCTTAAAATGGGGGTATTCACCAAACTACCTCACAAGATCATGATGGAGGTTAAATACTAAAGTACATCTGAAGAGCTTGGGCCAAGGTAAGTGAAAAAGCTCCGGGAAAACCCTCAGGGAGCACCAGCTACTATTATTGCCAGAACATTTGTCCCTGCTCTCAAAGACTGTCCACGGGAGACCAAAGAGATGTGAGAGTAGAGCAAGGGAGAGGAAGAGAGAGGAATTCCAAGCAAGCACATGCTGAAGGTCAATGGAAGAAACAACCCCATCTCTAGGTTGGGGAGAGGAATAGAGCCTAACAGGTTGAGGAAGAGCTAACTAAGCTAGACAGCTTTCCAGTCGCACAGAATCATGTTTTCTGAGTAAAACTATTGCTTGAAACATTATGCTCTGTACCTGTGCAAAAAATACAGATGCCAAAGTGAGCAGACACGCGCGCTGTTTTCAGATTGCCCGTGACCTTCCCGTGACCCTCCTCATCTAGAATTCAATGGATACTTTAAAATTTCTTTCGGTAGAAAGAAAGGGGTGTGAAGTCTTTTCTACCCAATTCACAGTTTAGTTCCTGACATAACTTTTTAAGTAAAATGGATTCAGGCCTTTTTCCATGTCACGTTTTTAAATATTTTTGCACCAGTTGAAATATTTTTTACCTGTTTAATTTAGAACTCCTCAAAAGTCTCTACCGTGCAAATCAAAAGGAAACAGCTTGTTTAAAGCATAGGTTCTGAGGCACCAGAACCTCGGGAAAATAAAAACAGAGGATTAAGAACTTGCCATGCATATTTTCTTTTTTTTTTCCCAGCCCAAAGGAAGCCATGTAGTGCAACATCTGCACATTTAATGAAACACTTAACCAAGTTATCAACGTTAAAAACAGAAAAAGAACATATTTTAAGTAATGCTAAAAATGATCAGCATAAAATAGCCATTTGAACAGCGAGTTGTTGATCACAATAAAGCATCGGCACGGTTCAGGTTTCCAGCAAGTGTGACATAGATCGAGGCCTGATACATTAATTAGTTCAGTTAGGACTGGGTTTAGGAAAACTGAAAATGGATAAGAAAAGAGGCTCGTGCTTGATTCTCTACCTTCCCTTCCTCCATTTCTCTTCACCCCCTTCATCCTTCCCCTCCCTCTCTTCCCTCTGGTTTTCCTTTTCATATTTGATGGTGAGATAAGCAGACCAGAAATAACTATTAAACTAACTCCATGCGCTTTGCAGTTTTGATAGATCTTTTCAAGCCAATAGAGAGAATGTTACTTACAGAGCTTGTCAACAGCGTGGCCATGTGGCCGGCCAGGCCCTCTGTTTAAAAGGAACAGGATGCTTCCTTCCTGGGTGGCTGGCTGGAGTTAGAACAGCACATGATGTTCAAGATAAGAAAACGGAAGTTGCAAGCCCTGAGCTTGTGTGGTTTAACCAAATGAGGTAAAATGAGAAATGGGAGGGCAGTGAGAAGCTGCCTTATATGCAGCCTTGTGTCAGAGCCGGCGCGGGGATTTGGAGCGGGACAGCGTCTCTCTCAATCATGGTGGGAAGGCCTTGTTCCTGCTCTCTAGCTCTGCATCGATGTAAATATGAGATAAAGCAGCTTTCTTACCTTTTAGGGATATCGTAAATACCAAGGAGATCACTGTAAAGTGATTCTTAATGCCCTTGAACTTGCTTTGAGAGAATGTAAATGGAATTTATAATTTCTAGTCCTGCAGCTGAAGATTGTGCCCACCCCATTTCTAAAACCAAGGGTTACTGTTTCATCCCTTAGAATCCTCCAACCCTTGAGGGAACTGAGCTCACCCTGAACAGGATGTTGGCCATCATCTCAGCCGTGGCAGTTGGCCTCCAGACTTTGACCCCAGCTGACCCAATCAGGGACCACACGACCAACTTTCTGTTCAGAATGAGCTCTGGTCGCCACCACGTTCTTCAGAACCTCGGGGTCCTCATCTGTAAAATGGCGATGGTAACAATATGAGTTCCTGCCTCGTCAAGCTATTTATGATCAACCTGCTGCGATCTACAGGTGGGGGGGGGAGGGGGGAGAGACATACCTGGTCATCACTAGCTCTGTGACCCTCAGCAAGACACTTCACTCCCTGGCTGGCCATTTCCTCATCTGTGAAATGGGAAGAAGAAGACCTACCTCGTAGTGAGTTCAGTGTCATGTAACTCTGTAAGTTATTATTACTGACCGGGCTTCTCTTGCTCTGACTTACATTTTCAGTCTCTCCCTTATTCATGGACATCTGACAGGAGCCAGGGATGCCGCTGGCTTCATCCTAGGCTCTCCTCCATGGACACAACTTGGACTCTCCCCTTATGGGTCAAGGGGCTCACACCAACTCAGTTCCCACCTGTCTGGCTGGAACTCTTCTGGGCCTGATCATCCCCCTCCATGGGTATGGACTGCCCCCAGTCAGGAAGCCATTGCTCAATAATCAAAATGGCTTCTCCTCGGCCCTTAGACTCTCCTCCTTGACTCATTGTTTACGCTGTCTTCTGGGATGGTGCCTTTTGACTGGTTCTTCAGGCATTCCTCTCACTATGTTTTAGCACAAACACCAGTATAGATGTGTAGATTATATACATATAATGCCCTGTCGATATGTTTTGCGGATTCTGAAAACACACACACGCACAACACAGAAGTTTTTAAAGAATGACATTAAAAAGTTCAAAGAAAAATAAATTCGATCGTTTTCTTCACACACGGCCATCTTGGGTGCCCTCTACTGCTGTCCAGCCTTCCTGGCCCTGTGGTAAGGGTACTGTCCTGGGGGGTGTGGGGCCCCCTACCCTAGTGACAGCTGTGCACACACGGAAACCCAAGAGCAGGTCCATGGCCAGAATGAGCCCCCATCCTCAGCACAAGACCATCGCCTCAAGTCAGGTCAGCCCGGTGGGTGAGTGACCTGTGTCGTCAAGCAGGGCCCATGCTCAGAAGGGCCCCTTGCTTGGTTAAATCACAGATGTCAGCATGTTGAAATTCTTAAAATTTTTATCTATCCTTGAACCTATGAGGTGCAATGGGACAAGGGAGCACACGTGTGAGTGGAGGAGACACGCACAGGATGCGTGACCCCCATTCCTCGCTCCCCTAGTCACAGCTTTCCCAGTGCCTCACGGGCACAGCATTCCGGCGGCCCCAGCATGTGTTGGAGTTTAGCGAGACTCAAACTGAGTACCAGGTAAGCGTGTTATGGAAGCCATCTGCTTCCAGAGTGTGGTAGAATGTGCACACTTCAAGAAGTGAAATAAAAACAATGGAGTTAGTTTTGTGAAGTGTTTCCACTGTTCTGGTAAGAATTAAATTCATATGCATGTACGCACCATGAAAAACAAATTGCATAATTTCAGTGATTTCGCAGACAGGTTAAATGTTCTTCTATCCGCATTGAAAACTGGCATTCCACGCTGTAAAGATGAATGGTGTAATTCATGCTAATACTTTGAAATTTTAATTTTTGTTTACTTAAAATGACATCAGACAGCAAATAAAAAAAGACCATGGCAAGTTAAGAAAGAGACAGTGAAGAAAAGAAAATATTTTCTGTTTTAGTATCTTCAATGCCCTTTTTTTCTTGCTTTTTGTACAGGAAGCCTCACTATTTTACATGGTGACAAACCCTGACCCATGTCCAGATGACCAACCTCTCTCCATCAGGAGAGAAGATTCTACCTCCATTTTGCCCCAGGAAGTGATATGCCCTTGCAAGACCATGGTTAACACATTCAGTTGATTTCCTGCTTCATACTGCATTCGTTCAACAAATATTTGTGCATGTGTATAGTAAAAAATTTAAATAATAAAGTGTTAAGTATTTACCCGAGAGAATAAGTACTTCTTCTACCCCGTTTCTGACACAGCAGACAGTTCCTGCTGAAATGGAAAGATCTCCGTTCCGAAGCAACTGCTAGGGAACTCAGGGACTGAGCCCTAGATGAACCACCCCTCGGCATTCTTCACCCACACCCAGGAGCTAATGATTTCCAGAGGTGGTCACCGCAAAGAATTCACGGGAACATGGGTCACTGTGTCAAGGATCATGTCAAGAAGAGAAGGTCAGCAGCTCCAAATATTTCAGAGGTGAAGGGGTCATTCTTATAAATACCGTATCCTTCACATCCAGCACACCACGGTACGTGCTTTGTCACAGTTTGGTGGGCCACCAGCTGTCACCGACAGAGCCTCCATCCAAATGAAATTCCTCAGTCTTCACCAGCCACATGTCACTCTTACATCTTGGTTGACGGCTTCTTCCAAGAGTGCACATGCATCAGGCTTTTGCTATGGAATTGAGGGAGTCAATAGTTCATAAAGTACAGTCCCGGGGCCTCTGAGAGTTCTTGAGACCCATCCAGTAGGCTCCTCCAGTTACGACTATTTTCATAATAATACTGAAATGTTATGTGCTTTTTTTCACTTTCATCCCCTTAAGATTTTACATTGTAGTTTTCTAGAAACTACATGACATGAAGATTTCATTGCTCTGACAGCTAACAAATGAAACAATCATTTCTGTATTTTAAAGATCTATTTTAATTTCTTTTTTAAAAATTTTAACATGTATTCATTTTGGGGGCAGAGAAAGACAGAGCTCGAGCAGGGGAGGGGCAGAGAGAGAGGAAGACACAGAATCCGAGGCAGGCTCCAGGCTCTGAGCTGTCAGCACAGAGCCTGATGTGGGGCTCAAACCTACGGACTGTGAGATCATGACCTGAGCCAAAGTGAGATGCTTAACCAACTGAGCCACCCAGCGTCCCTATTTTAATTTCTAATATAGTTAATATTTATAAATGTAGGGTGTCTTAGGTCATCAATAATTTGGAGTCCTAAGACCAGAAAGTTTGAGAAGTACTGGACTAAGTGAACTAGATATCTATCACCTTTTCCATTTCTTCAAAGATGGGTCTGCTCTCTCCTCCCCAAGATAACTCTTTCTCACAGACCCAGCAATTTCCATGATCCTTAGAACTCATCGAGGAGATCACCATGTCAGTGACCAATAGGCAAGATGACTATAATTCAGCCTCGGTCACTTCAACGAGCAGAATGCTAGCAGTGTGCACCTGTGGGGCTCTGCAAAGTGACTCTTCATGTGACATAAGTCACACACTATGTTCTATGTAAGGATGGAATTTAAACGGTCTTTGCATAAAGAACAGTCTAGTATATGTTAATTATTAATGTGCATTTAAAAACTATAACCTGGTTGCCCCCAACAATTAATTAACTAATTAAAAGTTAGATAAATTGCATCCTACAGGGCATATCCCTGGAAAAGGAAATCCTTACTTCTATCTAAAGAATGTCTTCAACACACACACACACACACACACACACACACACACACACAAAACCTGTCATGGACACATATGGTATTTAATACATACCTGTTACAGAACAACCAATGCTTTTACCTTTTCATGAACTGTGAGTCATTCTGCCCCAGAGGGGGCTTTCGGAGCTTCATAAATATTGATCATACTCCCTAAATTCTAACAGGCAGTTTCCTCAAATATGAATGATACTTCTCAACTTCACTCTTTATTTTCCATGTTCAGTCACATCGTTGACTACCATGGAAGAAAAAGATACTCCATATAAACAAAGACTACTGATAACTGAAACTTTGTCACCTCAAAGTTTTCCTTCCTTCCTTTCTTCTTTCTTTCTTTCTTTCTTTCTTTCTTTCTTTCTTTCTTTCTATTTCTTTCTATTTCTTTCTTTCTCTTCCTTTCTTTTCTTTCCTTTTCTTTCTCTCCTTTCCTTTCATTTCCTTTCCTTTCCTTCCTTCCCTCCGTCCTTCGCTCATTTCCTCCCTCCCTCCCTTCTTACCCTTTATTCATTCATTCATTCATTCATTCATTCATTCATTCACTCATTCATAACCATTCCTAAACCATGAGCCAGGAATTGTGCTAGGCGCTGAAAGCCCAAAGACAAACAAAGCAAAATGTATCCTCAAAATCGCTCATATTCTTCTGAATGTTGAGTAGAATGTGTCCTAAAATTTATCTCAATGGTCTTCAAAGTAATGTATGTGAAAATAGTAGAACCTCTAATTTGTTACCTTGTGTATGTTTTATGGTATAAATAATATATTAGTTTTGCAGCACGTGCACAAATTACAAAGACATTAAGATATACATCTACTGAAAGTGAGTACCCCCCAAATTTTTACAGACGGGGTGTTGCAATTAAGAAAAGTCAGAGACATTGATGGAATGTGCCTCACTAGGCCTCCTTTTTTAAAAAGGAGTCCGTCTGTCATTTTCAAGAGCACTTCCTTGGCTAGTCAGCAGCTGCCTGGGAGGTAATTATAAAACTAGCAGCTGCTGTTAGCAGGTTGGTCTGTAAGGGAATTAAGAGATGATATACTAGATCTTTTCTTTTGCGGAAGCAGCAAGACCCAGAGCAGTAATTGACTTGCCTAAACCATATCCCAATTTGGTGAAGGAGTCAGCACTGCTTTTGAACATGTGATTCTGAGTCACCATCACGGTGGGAGAGGCCTCAGGAAAACGCAAAACGCTGACCTGAGGATCTGGACGTTTTTGATCAGAATCTCCAGGGGCAGGACCCCAGCTCCAGGCTCTGAGTTTACAACAGGCTCCCCAGGAGATCCCCGAATGCTCTAGGGCTGTGGGAGTGGAAGGGGGAGACCTGGCCACGGGTCCTGGGTTCCTAGCACAGGGCTCTCTTCCTTCAGGCAGGTTGTCACAGCTTTTTAGAGCAGGAACTACGTGTTCAGTAACAGATGTGCCGTGCTGTTTGACCCGATATAAATGGCCGTGGGTTGCTGATTTTGCTAATTCTGGGACTGTTTCTCAGGGGCTTGTTTTTATCTCTCCCTTTGATGTCAGGCTGTTGGCCATCATTTCTTACTGCCTTCGGTGTGATCACTGCTAATCTCTCTTCCCTCCTTCCTCATCCGCCCTCTACTTTTCTGCTTTTAATTTGCAGTAGGCTGGGAGTCTACATAAATGGGCTTGTTAGGAGTGTGTGTTAATTAAGAGTCAATTAGACATAGTTAAAGTGCATTGCTTTGTGACTGGTGTTTCCGCTGCTTGAAGCCTGCTTTGCTTCCTTCCTGCTTCGCAACTGAGTTCCAGAAGGCAGAGGTTGAGGGAGGCCTGACCTCTGGATAAGTGGGGCACTAGGATATTTACTTTCTTGTCACAGTTCACTGCTGTCAAAGCTCAGAGGGTCTGGCTGGCCCCTGGAGGAGCCAGTGTGTTTAATGATTCAGGACACCTGGGTCTGACCCACTCCTACGTTTCTCTGGGCTCAGGGTGATTTACAGGAAGACAGGACGGGATCCAGGAGAAAGGGCACACTCTCCAAGGTGGACCAGGAAGTAGGGATGGGCTCCTCTGAGAAACACGCTCATTTCCAGTTCAAGAAGGGTCTGGGTTTGTCCTCCTTTACTGGCTGCTGGGGAATGTCAGCTATGACACCCACAGGGTAAATCTTCCTGGGACGTGGGGTGCGAGGAGTTCAGTGATGGGAGGGAAGGAGGGCCATCTCTGGCCTAGAAGGCATAATCAATATACTTAACAGTCAAGTTCATCCCATGGGAAAATATTGCTCTATTTTTTTGTTATTTTTAATTTTTTGTTTTAATTTTTTTTTAAGTTTGTTTATTTACCTTGAAAGAGAGTGAGTATACCCAGGGGAGGAACAGAGGGAAAGAGAGACAGAATCCCAAGCAGGCCCGAGCCATCATCACACAGCCCAATGTGGGGCTGGAACTCATGAGCCGTGAGATCACGACCTAAGCCAAGATCAGGAGTTGAAGGCTTAACCGGCTGTGCCACCCAGGCCCCCCAATATTGCTCTATTTTTTAAGACCTTCGGTGGATAACAGTATATTTAGAGTGACCTAAACTTTGTCTATGATGCCATTGTTACCTGGTGTGAAGCCATTAAGAAGATCGTAAAATTTCCGTCTTCATCTTATACTGGGAAATGAAAATTAATTGGCCCCAAAATGCCCCAGGATCCTTCACCCTTCCTTTCTTATCCATAAATACACAATCTTTTGAGCAGAGACAACTCTTCCGCCTTTCCAAAGTTAAAAGATGACAAAAATAAAAACAAAATGGGAACCCAAAGTCAATGTTATTTTACTTCATGGGGTTCTGTGCTTCTTAGGAACTAAGTTCTTGTTTTTTCCCAGAAAAAGTAATGTTTTTCGCTAACATCCCAGGTTGGGACATGCATGACTAAAGCTGAAGTGTGTGTTTATTTTTAAAAAACAGGATTTGAAAAGAAGCAAAAAGCAAAAGGTACTCGTGTGCAGGAAGGGATCGCACTGATCCGTTTTCAGGGCTTAATTACAAACCTGCTCCAACTAATTTCCTTATTGTGCCCACAGCTGCGGTTCTTTTGTCACCGTTTATTTTTCTTTGAAAATCTGAAAGGCATCAAGGCTCACCCGAAAGTCACCAGGAGCAGAACTGGTGTCCCAGATGCCTCATTACTGGTCTCGTTTACAAGCCTGTTTGGTTGTTTATGTCTTCCATTCAAATCATTTATTTTGTTCAAACCCTCCTTTGCTTCGGAAATGATTTGAGAACACCGCGCTGCCTTATCACTCAACCGTTTGCCTTTCTGGGTACCAGGAACAGCATGGTTTAATCAATGTCCCAATGTCCGAACAATCTCCTGGCGGGGCCTTGTTCGGTGAATACCAAGAAGTGTAGAGCGCCAGAGGCTCTTTCAGAGTGACTCAGGGCTCTGAGTGTCTTGGAAAATAGAAACTGTAGTTCATAGGAAATCATGGTGATTGTGGAAGATGATCATCTGTAAGTCTAAATATCATACGGGGTGGTTTAGAACTTGCAAAGGCTTTCCTTTCACAGCCAAGAAGATTGGCTGCTCAAAGTAGCCGAGGCATATGGGGAGTGGGGGTACTGTGGCTATTAGTGAAATGCAGTATATTGCAAGAGCGTGGCCAGGAGCTTATATGCTGGTTCCCAGGAGTCAGAGAGTCCAACGTTCAAATCCTGGCTTGGGCAAGTGATCTTAACCTCTGATGCCTTAGTGCTCCCCAATGTAAAAGGGAACCGAGTAGCCTCGAACTAACTGCTAGAGTTGTGATGAGAATTACATTAGCTGATGCTTGGAAAGCCCTAGGCAAGGACACTCATGCAGCTAACTCGATAAACGAGAACTATTATTATTACTAATATTTGTTTCTTGGGGAAAAAAATTGTTTGGCCAAATATTTGCTTCATTTTTGGTTCATGTCAGTATTGTGGGATGTGATCTAAGAAGACATCAAGTGAAAATGGTTATTGGCTGTTATAAGTGGGTAACTCTATTAATTTATGATCCAAGTCAGGATACTCTGAGAGTGAAAATGTGTACTATTAATAATTATGCCAGGACAATAGACATAAATTAGGACCCTCTCAGGCAAACCACAACATAGGACCCCTTGCCAAAGGAACCTCAAGCCAAATGTTATTAGAACCGGAAATAATCTTTCATATTTTTTGGTTCAAGGCTCCAGTTTTGCAGATGAGGAAACTGAAGTCCAGAGCAGTGATGTAACTTACCCGAGGTCACACAGCTAATAACTGGAACCTGAGCCTGAAATGTCAGCCCTTTTATTTTAACTTTAGGATCTGTCCCATAGTCCAGTTCTGTTTTCAAATATCTTTAGCAAGACTGGACGCTCTTCTTCCTTATTTCTTCTACTGAAAGAGTCCCAAGCCACCCAGTTCTCTTTTCTTCCATCTGACACAGAACATATGATAACCTGAACAGAACAATCCTCCTGTCCCTTTTTTTAACTGATGTCCCCCATGTTGTTGTTCAAGGTCATTTTTCTCATTCTATTTATTTAGACATTGGTTGGGAGAGAAAGGGCCCAATTGTTCCCTCCCTTTTCTTCTATCAAGAAGTTCTTTTGGGTCGCTCCTGATTATTCATTGTTCCTTTGGGATCAGTAAGTTACAATTTGTTCTTTACCAGGATATCCGCTTTCAGTGATTTTTCCAGAACATATCGCCAGAACACATTTGTTTCTAAGCCCCCTGGAAAGAGCACATGTGAATCCACATCTTTAAGCCTTGTTAATTATACCATATATACAATATTCACACGTTAGAGATGTCGGCGGCTTTCATCTGAGGTGATTTTTTGCTTTATTTAGATGAGGCAAATACCCCTTATACAGGATTTGACTTTAAAAAGACAAGGGAGCCAGATGATCAGAAATCACACGTGTCAGGCCCCGCTAAGGTGCATCACCAGCCTCTCTCTTTAATGAAGACCACATTTTATAACCACGCTCCCGTGCAAATGCAAATTTATGTAGATTGTTTATTTAGACCCGTGCTCATCCATCTCCATGTTCACCCTCCTCTCTTTTTTTGCCTCGTAAGAGATAATGTGGTTATTCCAGTCATATCTCTTTGGGTTTTATGGTCTGGCACGCCCGTAAAGATGACAAGAGGTGCATTTCACAAGCAGCAAACTTCCACTCCCCTTGCGGTTTGGTGGTGAACTAGGGGAAGCACAAAGCTCATGCAGTGATACGGGTCCCACGTTTCCCTCCTGGATGTGCAGCTCGGTGATGAGGAAGGCACCGGCCGGGACAGGCACGCAGTTCCCGGCTCCTGCTGACATCTCACGGGAGCAACATCCACTGAACACTCTTCCACATGCTCACACGTCAGCCAGCCTCACACGCCGCCTCTCCACACTGGGTTCCACGCTTGGACTTATCTCGGAAGGTGCGATCCTTACAGATCTTTGCCTAGCTCTGATTAAAAGCCCATTTGGGGAGGAAGGAACTAGGGAATGCAGGTGGCAGGTTATAGTTAGTCAGGACCTGGTTAGAATGGAATGAGAACTCAAAACTCTGAATGCTAAGAAGACACCAGTGTGATGATTTCATTTAAGGAAACAAACGAGCTGCGGTTAAGAGCACAGACTGACATCAGATAGATTTGGGTCAAGCCCTGGCTACACCACTGTATGACCTTGGGGAAGTTACTTAACGTCTCTCTGCCTCAGTGTCCCCATACATAAGTTGGGAATCCTTAGAGACTCCGCTTCATGTGTTGCCAGGACATTTAGATGCAGTGAGGCACGTAAACCCCTTGGCATACTGATCGGCACACTGGAAGAACAAAAGCAACGTAAGCAACAATTTTATTTTTCATACGGTGCCGGGAATAAAAGGTGACCAATAGGTTTTGTTTTTCAAAATAGAACCCAAAGCTCAGGCAGCAAAGAAGTTTCCACCGTGTGGTGCCTCCCCTGCGTGGAGGCCCCTTCCCCAGCCCTGACCACGCCACGTCCACACGCAGAGGGACAAACGGGCACACTTATAACCATGGCTCCTTCCTGGGGGCTTGGGAGACACAGGGCAACTGGGCAACCTCTTGACACACAGAGCACACGTACCAACTCCTGGGCTCAGCACGGGAGGCCCCAACGAGGCCCCAACCACGTTTTCAGGCTCCTCATAGGTTTCTCCCGTTCATGGATCCCATTAAATGCTGCTTTCTCGCATTCACACGTTGACATTCTGTTCTCTTTATTCTCTTTATCTGGAATGCTTTCCTTTCAATCTTTGTCTGAAACCCAGTTCACGGAAACGGCTTGTCAGTGAACGCCTTTCTTTTTCTTTTTCTTTTTTTTTTTTTTAACAGTAGGCAATTTTTCACTTAATTTCATTTAATTTTACTTTTTTAATTTACATCCAAGTTAGCATAGAGTGCAAAAATGATTTCAGGAGTAGATTCCTTAATACCCCTCACCCATTTAGCCCATCCCCCCTCCCACAACCCCTCCAGTAACCCTCTGCTTGTTCTCCATATTTATTTATTTATTTTTAAATGTTTTATTTATTTCTAGGAGAGAGAAAGAGAGAGAGACAGCGTGAGCAGGGGAGGGTCAGACAGAGAGGGAGTCACAGACTGAAACAGGCTCCAGGTTCTGAGCTGGCAGTCAGCACAGAGCCCGACGCGGGGCTCGAACCCACGAACCGCGAGATCATGACCTAAGCGAAAGTCAGACGCTTAACCGACTAAGCCACCCGGGCGCCCCATGTTCTCCATATTTAAGAGTCTCTTATGTTTTGTCCCCCTCCCTGTTTTTATATTATTCTTGCTTCCCTTCCCTTATGTCCATCTGTTAGGAGTCTTAAAGTCTTCATATGAGTCAAGTCACATAATATTTGTCTTTATCTGACTGACTAATTTCGCTTTGCGTAATACCCTGTAATTCAATCCTCAGTGAAGGCTTTTCTTAGCGTCTTTTTTTGGAGGTTAGTGTTGCAAATAAGTGATAAGAAAAAGCACCTCCTTTGAAACCACCTCCCAGTTAGAAGAGGTTCATCCTCCTTCCATCCCTCCTGGAAACCGCTGTCTATGACAAGTGCCACAAGACGACACAACACCTTGCGCACCAAACGTCCGCTTTGATTCGCAGCCACAGACAAACCGCAGCTCTCTGTGTACCCGGAGCACCCGGTTTCCAAGCCCTGGGCGGAGAGCGGAGACACCGCCGCCTCTCTCGCATAGCCCTGCACTCCGTCCAGCAGCCCCAGGAGCCGGAGCCGAGTCAGGTTTCATGGTCAGGCACCGAGGCCCTCCAGGTAAATTCCAATGGGTCCATGTGATATGAAATCTTCCAGCTTGACCAAGAGTCACTGACCTCAAGGGCGACAGTTTAACCTCCATTATTTGGTTTATATTGGTAATATTTACATTGGGAACTTGATTAAAGCTGACCTCTTGTTGAAAACGGAATCCAGTACGTATTTGAAACCCTCCTGCTTTCTCCACCCCGTGTCAGGTGCCATCTGTTTCACTTCTCCCCTAATTGGTAGACTGGCCTCCACTCTGCCTGCGTCCACCTCTCTCGCTAAATGTGTGCAATGCCTTCCATTTGGTTCTGTTTCGTCGCCCTCTGCCAGTGTGTTTGAAAGTTCACCAGGTTAGGAGCGGCTGCTTGGTTGATCTTGAGGACAGAGTTAGTCTCTCATAAATAGGTCCTATTCATCACAAGGTACAGAAAAGACAACGGCTATCTCCTGTCTTTCTGCACCAAGGAAACCGTTCACCCTGTGCAGTAATTCAGATGCCCTAGCTCTTACCTTGACAAGGACAACTGAGCTCCCAGGGGACAGAATGCAGTGACCATTGGTTCAGGCTAAGGCTCCTCTTCTACATGAAAGTTTTATCATCATTGCTTTTCAGATCAATATGTCTGTAAAACTGAAGGGGAGGCTACTGATAAAATGTTTGTTTCCTGACACATCCAGGAAATCCCCCATCCCTCAACTGGCTCAGTTCAGCAAGTATTCATCGATTGCCCCCTTCACATGCAGGACCACCTGCGAGCAGATATGCCTGCGAGGAACTTTATTACTATTTTTCTTAAAGTTTACTTATTTATTTTTGAGAGAGAGAGAGAGTGCACAAGCAGGGAAGGGGCAGAGAGAGAGGGGGAGAGAGAGAATCCCAAGCAGGTTCTGTGCTCTCAGCGCAGAGCCCGATGTGGGGCTCTCTCTCATAAACCACCAAATCGTGACCTGAGCCGAAACCAGGAGTCAGATACTTATCCGACTGAGCCCCCCAGGTGCCCCATTTTGAGGAACTTTAAATCTGAGGAATACTGTGGGCATGTTAAGGATGGTAGAGATATGGGTAGGAATCAGACATGAGCACAGAAGTTAAATAACAGCATAAGACTCAGGGGTGAAAACTCTGCTGGCCTGTGCATCTGGAGACCCAGTGTTGCCACGAGCTAGCTCTGGTGTCCTTAGTAAGTCACACAACCTCCCGGGCCTCAACGACTTTCCCTGTAAAGTGAAGCATTGACCCAGAAGGTAAATTTCAGCTTGACAAATTTGTGCCCCCAATGATATAAGACAACAACAGAAGAGTGTCAAGAGATTAAATGTGAGGAAGTTGCAAGTGCAAGGTCTGTTCAGAGGAAGGCAATGTCATGGGGTGCTGGTGCTGGGAAGGGGATTACAGTCCAGAGCCTGGACAACTGGGAACACTGGTCCGACAGCCTTGGGCTCTGGTTCCTGCTGCAACTTTGTGATCTGAGGCACAAGATGGCACATATTCCATGTAGTTTGGAGATCAGAGGTCAACCTTTCAATTAGGGACTGTTCTTCCACATCTCAGGCATGTGGTCTCCTGTGATCCTTACCGCAGCCCTGGGAAATTGGAACGATTGTTCCCATTTCACAGATGAGGCTGGAGGCTCAGAGGGTTCATTTCCTCTGAGGGTTCACATGGAGGATGTGAACCTAGTCTTATCCAGGCTAAAGCCCATGCTCTTCCACCCTCACTGTTCCCCATGGAGTTAGCTCAACATTGCCCCAGTGTGTGCTGCAGTCAAGGAGACAAATGTGGCCTTATTCCCCCTGTACACCGCCTGCCAAGGAAAACAGCAGGCGCACCGAGGGAGCACCCAGTGTACTCTCCTGGGTAGAGGCAAGAGCCCAAACCTCTCCAGGAAGCAGGAACAAAGCCAAATTTTTGGAAAGAAATAAAAACGATGCACAGGGCAAATGAGTTACAGGACTAGGCAGGCCAGCAGCTCGAAAATATTCAGGGAGCTGAAGCTTTTTCTTTGAATCCAGGAGGGAGGTGGGTGCACCTTACAGGGTATAAAGAGGCAAGGAGACCTCTCTCTGTTCTGTCCTTCAGACTATCAGCAGTCATTTGTAGTTCGGGCTAACCAGCCCAAAGCCTCCTGGAGGTAGAGATGCCTCTGTAGATCAGCCTGACCATGCGATCTCTGGCAAAGCCCCCCCTTGGAAGGCCTCCCCTGGTCGCATTCACAGGGCACTGTTTTGCTGCGTCTTTGGAGACTAGACTGTGAGAGTGGAATCAAGATGGCGCATGCTTGGAGGTGGGCTTCAGGTGCTGGAAAGCCAGCCCCGCACATCACAGAAGAGAATATCAAATTATTGGAAATAGGGTGATAAGCCGAAGACGTTTTTTTTCAAGATAGTGTTCTTTTTTTTTTTTTTTTTTAATTTCTAGCCAGAGGATTTCTTTCCCTTTATCTAAATAATCAGAGGATTTGGGTCTCTCAATTCCCCAACCTTCTCTGTCTGTGAAGGTTATTATTGGCTTGGTTAAACAAAGTACTTGTTTATAATAGATATAATAGATGACAGAGTCATTTTGAAATTACACAGTTGGTGTAATAAAACCAGTTAAAACCTTATTTAAAAAATGTCACAGTTGGTCAAATGTATTAATGGCATATGGTTTAGTTTTCTTTCTTTTTTTCTCCCAGAACAATATGGGCATTCTCATTTCACGGAGTAGAGGATTAATGGAGCAAGATAAACTTTCTCGTGGCTTTTCTTCTAGACAATCTACACTTTCATTAACTGACTCGAGCTTTATTTGTCCCCTTTCTATGTCTTGTCTCCCCCATCTTCTCTTTCTCTTCCCCATAGCACCCAATTACAGAATTCCTAAAATTCTGGGTAATGTAAGAGATAAATATTATATCAGGTAGAGCGTGTTTTAGAAGGAAAAGTTAATACAGAAATTACACAGTACATAAACAGAATGCCCACCACTGGCAGGCATGATTATTTTCTCCTGTTGATTTTACCAACTGTAATAATAAAGTTAAGAACGTGCCTCAAAACAAAATATTTCAGCTGCATGTAATTGTCATTCCAGCGAAGAACATAATTGCATTATTTGTCTTCTCTGAAATCTCTCACTCACAGCTAAACCTTCCCCCAAGATTTCCATTTTGAGGTTCACTTGGTTTTTTCTAGAGAGAAGGCATTGAGTTTTGAGGGCAGGACTCGCCAGCCTTACCGAGTTGTACCTGGTCAAGCGGGTCATCACCAGAGCTGTGCCTGGAGCTGGGAGGTGCCATCTCTAATCTACAACCCTGCCATGAATTTGTTTTTTGTCATATATGAAGCATGGGGCTGTGCTTTAATTTTCCTCGCTGCCCTCTGTCAAGTAATAACCATAAATATTGTCCTGAATCATTAAGTCACAACCTGAAACGTGATCCTGCCCAGCTCCCGATCAGACGGCCATCTGGAAGATGAAAGAAGTCTATTTGGGTTTCGGAATGATCCAGACTCTAATTTGTAGTAACAGTCTTAACAGGCTGTTTCAGAGACATTAACCAGCAACTTGTCTCAGGTTCTCAAGGAAGGTCCATTATCCACAGTTGGAGGTATTTGCTTCAAGCAGAACCCCGAACTGTAACTGTTGGAAAACTACCAGGCTCACTGGCTCTCAATCAAATGTCACATTCTTCCGTGGACACTAGATTTCTACCCAAGGGCAAGCATATATGCATAGAGTAAATGCATACATAATAGATCTCCAAATATTCTCTCTGTCATAGAGAAAGCAAACATTTCAACAGAGGAAAACAAATTGCAGCCTCTACACACAAACAACAATACACCATGATAGATATATAATTTTTCCTATTGCCCTGAGGTTACTTTTGCAGAGAAAAATAAATCTTTCTCTTATTTTGCTGTAGAAATAACCTTGTAAACACAAAGAAAAAGTCATTATCTAAAATCTGGAAAACATGCTTAACCAGGAGTACACCACACCACTACTCAAAGGAACTATTAGCCAAGCAATTACTTTAAATATCTGCTTTTCCTGATCATTAAGGAAGGAAGCAATATCAACAGGAGATGCCTTTCCCTTTCCACTTGACTTTGGATCGGAAGACCATGTTTTTTCACTGAGTTATACATAGCCTCATTCTCACTTCCAGGGAGTGTGTTGAATTTAAATTTTGAGCATTACAAACACACTTACAATTAAAATGAATATATTTATGTATAAATGCATGAAGTAAGTGGTATTTTAGGCAACGAGTATGTTAGTGGTTACTCTGAGCAGAACCAAACCAGCACTGATGGGAACAAGACCATTACGCCTGTGGGAACAAAATTTCATACCAATTTTCAACAACCTTCTCCCTTTGCTTCAAAATCTGCTTCAGCACCTCTCACTTTCAGTCATTTAATATATGTACTGCTGCATGTTAACTATACTCGAATTAAATTTAAAACTTAATAAAAAATAAATATAAATAATAGTATGTATTAACTATAAAAATAAATGCCAAGAAAAAGAGAGGTGAGGAGAAATTTAAATGCCTCTCATGGCCTTATTTAATGCTGGTTTGAATAAACCAACTGTAAAAAAAAAAAAGTCCATGATTTCAGGTAATCATGGAATCTGAACATTGACCAAATATTAGATAATATTAAAAATATTAACCTTGTTAGATGTAATGGCATTGTGATAATGTTTTTCTAAGTCCATATCTTTTGGAGATGCATACTCAAGTATATATGAATGAAATGACATATTGCTTGAAATATGCTTTAAAATAGTCCAGAAAAATATTAATAGTTGTTGAAGAGGGGTGGTGGATATGTATGGTTCATACCCCTTCTTTCTCTTTCTACATATATATATATATACATATGCTTGTTTTTTTTTATAATAATTTTTAAAGGCATTGGTTAGTCACCTAGAACAGTGGTTCCTGATCAAGAGTGATTTTGCTCCCCCCTCACTCCTCCTTGGATTCATTTGGTAAAGTCTGGAGACATTTTTAGTTGTCACAATCGAGGGGGTAGAGTGGTAGTGGCATCTAATGGGTAGAGGTCAAGGTTGCTGTTAACCATCCTACAATGAACAGGACAGTAAACAGTCTCCTCGAAAAAGAATTACCCAGCCCCAGATGTCAATAGTGCCAAGACTGAGAAACCCTGGCCTAGACTATGTCCTGTTAAGATAGAGTTGATAAATATATAAAATATAGTCCCTGCTTTTATGGAGTTGATGGTCTTCCAAAGAAAATGGGACAAGAAGACAAAAAGCCTATCCCACAAGGCACCTTACCCCTGTCTTGTGGCACTTGTCACAGTCAGTGGTCTCCAGGAGGGATAGGGGGATGAACCTCTTCTAGTTGGGGGGGAGCGGGGGGAATGGTTCAAAGGAAGTACTTTTTCTCATCACTTACTTGCAACACTTACCTCCAATAAAAGGCACTAAGAGGGTTGCCTGGGTGGCTAAGTCAGTTAAGTGTCTGACTTTGGCTCAGGTCATGATCTCATGGTTCATGGGTTCGAGCCCCGTGTTGGGCTTTGTGCTGACAGCTAGCTCAGAGCCTGGAGCCTGCTTCAGATTCTGTGTCTCCCTCTCTCTCTGACCTTTCCCCTGCTCATGCTATCTCTCTCTCTCAGAAATAAATAAAAAACATTAAAATTTTTTTTCTTTTTTAAAGGCACTAAGAAAGGCCTTGACTGACAAGCCATTTCCATGAACTGGATTTCAGACAGAGATGGAAGGAAAGTGTTCCAGGTGAAAAGAATAAAGAAAACAGAATGTCCACATGCAGACACAAGAAAGCACGCAGCATTTAGTGGGATCCATTAGTGGAAAAAATCCAGGAGGAGCCTGAAAATGCGGCTGGGGGCCCTTGGGGCCTCCAGTGCTTAGCAGAGGGGTTGGTATCTGTGCTCCCTGTGTCGAGAAGTTGCCCTGTTGTCCTGTGCCTCCCAAGCCCCCAGGAGGGAGTCATGGTTACACATGTGCCCTTTCGTCCCTCTGCACGTGGATGTGGCAGGGTCAGGGCTAGGGAAGAGACCTGAGGTCTCCATGCAGGGGAGAGACCAGAAGCAGCAGGAAGAAGCATGACGTGAGTGCGCGTGAGTGGACGCTCGGATCCCCATGCAGGGAGAGCCTGTCCCGTGCCATGCGCTGCTCTAGACACACTGCCTGCAGCGTTATCTTTACTCCACATTAACACCCCTGAGTGGTGATGTCAGCCCTACTGTATAAAGAGACCCCATCATGATAAGGAATGTGGCTTTTCCTAAGGTCCCACAGCTCCTAAGTGGCTTACTCAGGATTCAGAGCCAGAAATTTCTGATTCCAAAGCCACACGATGACCCTCACCTTCTCCACCCTGTCTGCACACAACGGTGACACCAGCAGTGATAGTGAGTGCGGATGCTCTCGCCTGAAGCTCACTGGGGGCCTTGCTGTGAAGGGGGGCAGTCCCCAGGTGAGGAGGAGCGAGGTGGGCCCAGAGGGAGGGAGCAGTCACCGTCGGTTCCAATCAGGCTGCCTGCGCAAGGGTGGGCAGCTGTCTCCTCCCTGAAGGGGTGAGGGGTGGGAAGCACGCATCTCCGGCCACAGACGGTCCGCAGCCCGAGCGTGCACAGCCATCACGGCTTTGAGAGGCTTCTGGTACTTGAGCGTTCGGCCCAGGGGAGTTATCAGGAGGCAGGGAAGGCTCAGGAAGGCTGCCAACTCCGTGTCAGAGTTCCCAAGTGGAGCCCAGGCTGAGGAACCATTTGGGTGGTCCACAGTTGGTACTTGCCCAAAACAAGCAAGAGCCGCCTGTGTTCCTGGATGACTCCCACTGCGGCCCTAATCCTGAGCTCCCGGGGCTTAGGGAGCTTGTGAGTGTGCACGGAGAGGAAGCGTCCTGTCCGGCAGAGCGGGCGCGTGGGGCGGGAAGAGCTGGAAGCCACCCACTCTGAGGGACTCAGCAGAGCTGACGTGGACAGAGGAAGGACCGCGGAGCCGACCGGGGCTCAGGGCGCTGTCTCACAGACTGAGATGGCGCAGCAAATCACAAATGCCTCGTGGACTGATTCCAGTGCCATGACAAGGACTTAGGGTCAGCTAGACCTGGGTTCAGATCCCGAGGCAATTACTGGAGTGAATAGATCTAATCTCAGAGAAGTTACATGTCACGGGCAGCTGGCCATCTAGGCCTGACAACAGAGAACCCCTCCTCATGTAAGGGGTAGGTGTTCAGAACCTCAGGCGCTGGGGCTACAGCAAAAGCTTTGTCATTCTTGCATTCCTTATCTACCAGGCTTCCCTCCACCCTCAGCTTCCTGTCTTAAACAGAACTTTTCTATTTTTTTTTTTTTTACATTTTTTAAATGTTTATTTATTGTTTTTGAGAGAGAGACAGAGTATGAGTTGGGGAGGGGCAGAGAGAGAGGGAGACACAGAATCTGTCAGCACAAAGCCTAATGCAGGGCTTGAACTCACAAACAGTAAGATCATGTCCTGAGCCAGTTGGACACTTAACCAACTGAGCCACGCGAGGGCCCCTAGAACCTTTCCTGGTACATCTCTGTGAGATGTTGTCTACGCATCCTGGTGAGCCAGGCTCGGTGTTGCGTGCGTACCCACCCACCATGACCTCGGCAGCAGAAGGCTCTGGGGCAACACTGAGCAAGCTCACGACGCCCAGTATTTTGTCTCTTCAGATTTTTCCGGTCTAGACAGCACAGAGAGGCTCTCCAGAGGGAAGAGACCTCGTGGATTCTTTACTATCCTTGCTTCCTATGGGGCCAGCTCTGGCAGGTTCAAGGACGGCACCTCTGAGTGTTACTCTAAGGCAGCCGCACCCTCACAGGTCTGGGCAAGGTGTAGAAATCTGGAAAGAATGGCCATGATGATCTGAAAATGCCGTCTTCTCAGCCCACTGAAGTTTGGCTTAGGATGGGGTCAAGGTCAAAGGTCAGGTCAATATTGAAGCTCCCCCTCCTGGGTACCCAAAGCTGGAAAGGCCCTTCGGGTCTGCGAGGATAAAGCCCTTGCTTGTCTCCTTGTCACCTGTCCTGCCCCTTCGGAGGCTGGGCTGTGGTGTTTTGCTCCTGCTGATGTTAGTTAAGCCCTATGGTCCCTGGCCTGTTATGACCCACGGCCCACCACATTCGTCTTTCTGTCCAGTCTGCCCAAGCCAGTACCCCTGTGTCCACCTTCCCTGCTTTGGGTTTGTGTCTGTGCCCACAGCAGGTAGGCTGCTCCACAGTTCTGAGAACAATGCCCAGCGGGCCTTTTCTGGGCTTTCTTCCCCCGCCCCCCTCCCCCACCCTCCCCCCATAGAAGTGGAAATGGATGGAGAAAGCCCTGCCTCCTGAGTCACAGAGCTGGTGGGCAGTGCTTTGTCCTTGTTGGGACCAGAGGATGGGATTCGAACCACAGTCTGCTCTACCTATGGGAGCCCCACAGACATGATTCAGCTCTCCAAGGCGGGTGGAGACCTAAGGGCCTGCAAGTGAGTAGAGCCACAAGGAAGGGGTTCACATGCCCCGTGATGAGTTCTAACGCACCTGCATGCAGTGTTTTGCCCACATGCTATACATGATGTGTATGTCTTTGTGTTCCAAAGACATGGCTACCCACTGCTCATGGCCACGGGATATTCTGTCAAACCCAGCAGCACAATGACCTTGGCTGCTGCCAGGCACCAGGCACAGTGTACTAGGTAAGAGCAGGGCTCGAGCCAGACAGTGTGGGTCTCGCCTCCGCTTCTGCTGCTCATTCCTCAGGCAAGTTACTCAACCTCTCTGTACTTCTAGTCCCACATCCATATTATGAAGGCGAATGTAGAACATACACCATTAGGTTGTTATAAGAACCAAGTGAGTTAACGTCTGGAAAGTGCTTGTATCAGCACCTGGCGTATGATAAGGGTTAGTAAAATATAATATATATTCAAGGATCCAATGTCAGATTTTCTATAGAACATACGGGTAATTACTGGGCAGATGCTGTCATCTTTCTAGATGGTGAGGTTGAAATTCACCTGGAATATAGTGGCAAAATCATATAGGCTGTCAAAAACTCAATATCCTCAGCACTGGAGAGATACAGCTGCATGCTTTGGTTTCTTCTACCGTAAAATGGGAAACAAGTAGAAATCTCCACGTAGAATTTCTAGAGGGAATTAATGAAATATTGAAAATAACATTATAACATTCTCAGGACAGTACATGGGAAAGTATTCAATGTATATTTAGCTATAGTTATTAATATTATTATTACTATAGCTGAGATGGGCCAAGGAAGGAAAAGAATTATTCTCAGATACTTGCCCTCCAGGCGATATTGGCAATATCCGGAGTCAGTTTTGGTTGGCATTGCTGGGGACTTGCTCCTCGTATCTAGTGGCATTCTAATGCACCTGCATGAAGTCTTTTGTCCACACCTTACAATGTACAACTCAGCACCCTTCTTCTCAGCAACGAAGAATTATGCAGCCCAAATGTCTGAGAGCATCAATGTTGACCATTGTAATTTAGCTACTGCCACAGAGCACCACCTCCCAGACTGCTGTGTCATCCCCCTTAGAGTATAAATACCCCCTAGCAGACTTTCCACCAATTGCCCAGGGAAAAGGAAGATAATAGCTAGATTCACTGGATTAACTTTAGGCTTTCCAAATGCCAGAATCAGGGAAGCCCAGGGAAGCCATATTGACATCATGCCATGCTCCTGCAACAGCCCAAAACATAAATCATGTCCCTCTACTTAAAATCCTAACAGCAAGCCATTGCCTCTAGCATGGAGCATGAAACGCAAAGCCCCTCGAGGACCTAGCCTTGACTTGCTTTTCCAAACTGAGCTAGTCCTCCCCAAGCATCCGCATCTTACATTTCCTTCAACGCACCGCATTCACTCAAGCCTCTGAGCCTTCTCACGTGTTGCTCCTCTGCCTACGACATTATTTCCCGTCTCTTCCATGGCCTGACTCCTACTTTCCTTAAAGACTCCGTTCAAGTATCACTTCCTCTAGGAAAGACTTCCTCGATTTCTCCCCAGAGGGCTGCACCCGAGGCTTTCCTGTCCACTTCCACAGCCCTTTGTGCACTCTTCTCATCTCATGTTCTAATCCTGGGTTCTCTTTCTGATTCTTCCACTAGATTGTCAGTTCTAGGATAAAGAACTATTGGGACTATGATCAAAATATGATTGATGAATTAATTGAATGAATGAATCGGTGTGTATGTCCCCACTATGCTAAGTATCTGCTTTCCTCCTTCATTGGTTCATTTAAGAAGCAACTACTATGTGCCAATCACTATACAAGTCTCTGAGAATTTAGAGATAAATAAGACTTAGCTTTTTCCTTGCAAAGCTTGTGGTCTGGCTGAGGACACAGATCCACTAATTAATCCCCACCTGCCCCCCATCCGCAATAAATAACACCACCCTTTGTTGCTCCAATTAAAAACACAGAATTCTTTCTTCATTCATCTCTTCGCTTGCCCACCTCTTCCAGCCCAGCAGAAAGTCCCATTGATTTTATCACTAAACCGTATCCTTCATCTTCATCTCCATTGCTACCAGTATAATCCAAGCCAGTATCTTTCTCTTTGACTCCTTGCTCTCCCTCCTTCCACTCTTGCCCTTTACAATCCATTCTTCCTGTTAAGTGAAAGAATGTCACTCTTCATTTTATTTTATTTTTCTTTAAAGTGTTCTTTATTTTATTTTATTTTTAGAGAGAGCAAGTGGGTAGACGGGCAGAGAGAGAGAGAGAGAGAGAGAATCCCAAGCAGGCTCCACACTCAGCATGGAGCCCAACGCGGGACTTGATCTCACAAACCCGGGATCATGAGCAGAGCCAAAATCAAGAGTCAGATGCTCAGCTGAGCTGCCGAGGTGCCCTGTGTCACTCATGTTCTTAAAACCAGTTTCTTCTTACCACACTCACTTTGACTACCAGGATCGTTGCTCTCAATACTCACTCTTTCCCTTAATAGAATTTTGTATCCATACCCTTGCCATGGCATCTTGGTGGGAAGAATGTATTTCCTCACCTCTTAACCTTGAAATTGGTCATGTAACTCTTTTGGCCAATGAGATTTTTTTTATATATACTTTATTTTTGAGACAGAGAGAGACAGAGCATGAGCAGGGGGAGGGGCAGAGAGAGAGGGAGACACAGAATCGGAAGCAGGCTCCAGGGATACGGGGCTCGAACCCACGAACCATGAGATCTGACCTGAGCCGAAGTCGGACGCTTAACCAACTGAGCCACCCAGGTGTCCCGCCAATAGGATTTTAGTAGACGCTTTGCAAGCAGAGGCTCCAAACGTGTTTGCGCAGTTTGGCACACTCCTGTCTTCTTATAGCCCACAGCAGATACCACACTCCAGGAGCTCCTCATCCAAGGGAAACGTGTCTGGAGACATGTGGAGCCGCTATGAACCCGATCTGAAGCCTAGACCACATCCTACCTACCCACACCCCTGCAAACAGAGCTGGGTATGTGGGTGCTATGTTACTACCGTAGCCAATTGACAATTTCCATGTTTTCACAAATCCTTTTTCTAGTGTAAAAATAATTCTTCCAGGATTGATTTCTGTATCAGGATAACCCTGAAAATGCACATGTTTGAAGATTTGTGACTTCCTATGGAAATCCATATATTTACAAATGAAAGTCCAAGTATTCTTTTTTTTTTTTTAATGTTTATTTACTTCTGAGAGAGATGGAGCATAAGCGGGGAAGGGGCAGAGAGAGAAGGAGACACAGAATTCAAAGCACGCTCCAGGCTCTATGCTGTCAGAATAGAGCCTGATGTGGGGCTCGAACTCACAGGCTGTGAGATCATGACCTGAGCAGAAGTCTGATGCTTAACTGACTCAGCTACCCAGAGGCCCCAAAATTTCAAGTATTCTAATAGCTTTGCCTTAAGTACTTGGAGTGAGAAAGCTTCTGCTTGCATACTGATTTGCTTGCATACTGATTTGCTTGCATACTGATTTACTTAATACTAAGCACGGTGATTGTTGTGAACTTGATTATTATAAAACCTGACTGAATTCAAATCTATTAATAAATTGTTACAATAGCTTCTTCAGGCATACAGGGCTCCTTGTTAAAAGTGCCTCATGCTTGGTCTAATTCCTCTCCTGTTACTATTTTGAAACTATTAATTTTTTTTCAAAAGGGCTCCACATTTTCATTTTGTACCAGGACCCTAAATTATGTAGCTGATACTCCTCTTAAATGAATGCTTGTTATTATAAACTACTGAGTTTTACATGGTTTCACTTAAAATTTCTTCCTAGTACCTATCAACTTCTGAAATTATGTGGCCCACTTGTTTTCTTCTTACCAATGTCTCCTTCAAAGAGTATAAACGTCACAGAAGCAAGAACCTTGTTTGTCCTGTGTGTCTCCATAGGTCCAGGGCCTGGTGCATCATGGACTTTCAATAAACACTTGTTGAATAAACAAGCGGACAACCTCTATAGCTTCTAGAATCAGGCAAAGAGCTGTGCAAGCTATATGGACAAAAACTTCTACCAAAGGAAGAAGGTTTACAGAAGAAGCAATGTTCGTGCTTGTTCATTTCTCATCTTTTGCCCATTCAGAATGCCCAGCACCTCAGTAAAATCTTCTAGAAATCATCTTAGAGAAATCCAGTTGAAGGAAAAGATGAGAAAAGCTTCTTTTTGGGGGCCATTCCAAGGATGAGTTCATTGGCTCAAGTCATGATGGAGCAGAGACATTTCACTGTCTCCCTGATTCATTTTTTCTTTTTATTTTAAGACTGCCCAGAATTTCATCTGGGCACTGGCCACTCAGCTTGGGCCTCCCATGCAGCTATCTGTGTCATGTGACTCATTCCAGTCAATAAGAGAGCAGTGGAAATGAATTGTAAAATGGCATCCACTTTACAGAGTGGCTCAAAGAATGCAATGAGCTGGCATTCCACAGAGGAGATTTAGAACAGCGTCTGACTCAGTGTGCACTCAGTAAGTGTTAGTCATAGTCATCATGACTCTTTGAATGTCCAATTTTATACTCATTCCAGGATTCATTATGAACCTTCTACTGTTCTTATAACTATGTATTATCATGAGTTTCTCGTTATCAATTCAGAGGTTGTTTCCTTACCATTGTTCAGCAGAGTTTGTTACCTTTGAGGAGACATTGCAAGGGACTGAGGAACTCAACAGGTGGTCCCCTATCACATGCCAGTTCCCATGGGCAAAAGCATCCTTGGGGCCTTGGGAAAAGGCAACCAGTTCAGATCTTATGTTAATGCTCTGTGCTCAACATGAGGTTTTACTGAACACAGGCATTTTCCAGAGCATTTAGAGGCTTATTAGAAATGGTCTGAAGCATGCACTACTTTTTTGTAGTAAGGAAATAATAACACTCTGCTATAAAGCTGGGGCCAGTTATGAGGGAAAAGAGAGAGAGACTGAACAAAATAAAATATTTCCCTTGGAAAGCAACTGATGTTAAGGTTGCGTTGTGTATTCATGATCCTTTCTTGTATCTTTTATGCATGACCAAATGGTACAGAATTAGTATTTGGAGCACATGAAGATAGACAAGCTGGATTTAAGTCCCACCTCCATCTCTCCAACTAGGTGACCTTGGGCAAGTCACAGTGTCACCAAGGATTTAAGTATGCAATAGTAATGCCCACCTCATGCAATTGTGGTTGACTTTAGCAGCGAATGAGATGATGAATGCAGAGTATTTACAGCAGCATCTGGAGCACAGTGGGCTGTCACGGTCATTACAGCAGCAGAGTCCAGAACTAATTGGGCCCAAGTCATCCCTGCCACGTAACTTTCAACAGAGCTTCTTGATGACAGATCTGGTTTCGCAAGTCACCCACAATCAACAGACCCAGTGGGCAAATAATTCCCCTTCCCCCAGAGGGACTTCAATTTCCTATTGTCTTGCTCAGTTAAAGAACTCATAACTGCCTCCTACCCTTAGCGTTCAGCATTTTAAACCATGCTCCATAAATAAAATACATCCCATTTTCTTTTAGCTGAGCCTCTCCCAGCCAAGGCCGTCTTTCGTAGAATGTTCCCATCCATTTCATTGCCTTTTCCAAATTAGAGTCTGGTTCAGAGCCTTGGGAATCACATCCTCCATTGGTTTCTCACCATAGTTGACTCTCTGGGAACAGGCCTCACAGAAGGGCTCTAACTTATATCTCCTGGGCTGCGATGAGGGATCAACACACTTTAAACAGGGAGGAGTTCCTTCTGAGCTGCACAGGCAATGGCAAAGGTTCATGAGAAAGTGCTTGAATATAGGCACACTCGGGATTTCTCAACTCAGGAAGGGCAGGAGGAGGGCTCGTGAGAACATGGGATAAGTTCAAGGCTCAGACGCTGCCACACTTTCAGACATTCACACCCTTCCCTGCATTTTCTCCCAGAGAGCAGCAAAGAGCCGCGTGAGCACAAAATGCATTGATCCCAGGCTGGACCAAGAAAAACAAACAAAGCAACTCTCTCTCATGGCCCCATGCTATAGAGCTCGCCACCTGGCTGGCATAAAATATCTGTAATAATAGAATTTAGGATTAGGTCATCCCGTTGTCTACTGGTCTTTACTATTGAATCCATAAAAGTTTTCCATTTAAAATATATACACCACTTTCCTGAAAATAATGCTTGGAGTGTTTTAAAAATGACTTCAGAATGCTCCTCAATCGCACATAACCCGCCACGCAAAGGAAGAGAGGGGAATTGGGCTATCACTTGGACAGGATGTCATTGCTGAGACGTGGTCTCAGTGGGTCTCAGTGTTCTTCGAGTGCAATAATGAAGGCATTAAATTACCAGGTCAGAGGCCCCAATTCACAAAGAAATAATATCAGTTTATTATTTCTAATCTTATTAAGTTAGAAAATAGTCTTGAGATGTAATGTCATCCCAGAATGGCTAGAGTATTGATTATGTGAAGCTGCATTCATGGATAATTCAAGGAGCCTGATTTCATTTAATTTCAGTAATTTTTAAAGCATTCCAACAAAATTTCTATAAAGCAAATAATCCTAAATTATTCCCATAAATAATGTAGATATATGGTCAGATTTGCTTAGTATTTACCAATTACACACGTTGCATTATGAGTTAGAAAAAAAAAAGGATTATTTTTAATCCTGTTTTCCCAATCCCCAGTGTCTTCCTCGAGGTAAATGGGCCTTAGGGAAAAAAAAAAAACATATTGCAATTTTAAAAGATACATATGGACATTATCAATATAGGACTTATGACAATCCACTGATGCTTGTCATTTTCTTGTAATTCTATTACGTCTAAAGCTGAAGTCTCAATACGCTGTGATTTGAGATTATGGCACAAGGAGAAGAGCCAGGTGTCACCGTGTTGCCCCGGGACCGGCCGAACTTGCAGAAAGCACTTAACTCCCGGAGCCTCCTTCTTCCCTGCCTGCTGGCAAACCTGTAACTAGAGGTGGGACCAAAAAGAAGCCTATCTCCCTAGCCTCAAACCACATTCCTCCCACGTGCTCCAGGAAAGTGGCTCCAGGGCCCTGGTCTCTTTTGGGTAGGAAAGCCCAGCTACCAGTGACCACAGCTTAATCTAGCATTTAACAAACACCTACTATGTGCCAACACCCAGGTAAGGCTCTGAGGGATAAAGATTAGCCAAGATCCTATTTCCTTGTTCAAGAAGTTTCCAGTTTGATGTATGTGTGGATAAGAGAAGTTTAGGAAAGTGATGTCTGGGGTGGACTATGGGCCTCTTTTCCCTGAGCGGAGATTATCAGGGGAGAAAGCTACCAGCCTCCACCATCACCACCAAACAAAGACATTGTTTTCAGTGTCCTTTTTCTCCCCATCATAGGCATTTATTTTTTTCATTCGCCCAGCAGCTAGTTAACATCTGTTATGGCCCAGGCGCTGCCCTAGGTGTTAGGAAAAGGCCATCAGTGACATCCAGATTGGGCTCCTGATGGGCTTACAGGCTGGTGGAGAACACAGACAAGTCAATGAGAACAGCACTACCTGATACGCCGTGTAGGAGTAAATACTTAGAGAAGGCCACCTGGGGAAGATGACATTTGAGTTTCCAAACATGATAATACCATATAAAGGGGGAGGCAGAAGTGGGGCAGGGCATTCTAGACAGAAAGGAAAAGCACATGCAAAGGCCCAGAGGTGAGAGAAGGCAGCATGATGGAACTTCCCAGTGTCGAGAATACATGGTGTAAGGAGGAGAGAGAACACGGACCAGTTCCTAAAGGTCTCACATCTTGGGTGCTGTGCTATGAGACTCGCATCATGGCTGAGCTGCCTGGGGGTCAACCTCAGCTCTGTCTCCTCCACCAGCGTACCCTCCTTGGCCTGGGTCCCACGGGTCAAAGAATCCAGTGGACAGTTTCCCCTTCATCTCTTATTCACATCCCTCTAGGCTGATAATTAGACTTTTCCTATCTCGGTTCCCAAGATCCTATGAACAATACACAAAGTGCCTTCATGCAATTAATGAGCCCGGAGTTACCGATCCAAACCTGGGACTCACGTCCTCCAGAATGTTTCCTCTCAGGATATTTATTAGCTCAGAAGACATGTGTGGGCAGAGCATGTTATTTAGTGACCTGTAATGCCTGAATAATGATCACAATAAATCAGACCTCATTATTATGTGCGGGAGAGCCGGACGGCCCAACTGGCTAGGTAATGAGGTCTAATTTAATGTCCTTGTATTATTCTCCACATGTTTGCTGGGAAGTCAGGGGCGGGGGCTGGTCCTCATAGGTCCAGATGCCCTGGGTGTGCAGCAGTTACACAGGGTTACTTGCGGCCCCAGCATATGTTAGGAGTCAGGAAAAGAGGAATCAACAACGATCTGCTCTTCTGAGTGGGTTACAACCAAGGTCTGGTCCCCTCACACCCACTTAAACAGGAAGAGCTAATAGCCAGAGCTCATTATAACAAACAGAAGCACTCTGCGATCTATTTCTTAGGAATAAAAGGCAAGTTACAGGGGCAGGAAACGCCAGCACAGAGAAATCAGAATCTCCATGAAAAGAAATATAACTGTCAGAGGGCTAACTTCATGAGCCAGGCTTCTTAGACTGGTCTATAATAGACTCTGCTCAGAGCATCAGAGTAGGGGGAAGGCGGCTTTGGGTCCAGCCTTCTTTGAACGTGACCAGCCCTCACTTATTTCTTGCTGCGAGGGGCCTTTTACAACAGCAATCCATTATTGCGCTTTTTAATTCTTCATGCACAGTCTTTTCTCATTGATTACCTAACATCATTAGTGTGGGCTCAGCCCATACAAAAAGTCAATGGAGTGATCAATTTTAACCATATGATGTACAAAAATTTGTGCTTAAAGCATCCAGACACCGAAATCGTTTATCTACCAAACTGTAAATCTTTTCCTGCTATTGGTTTCTTGTTGGGGAGCAGACAGGAAGAAGGAGCCAGCCAGAGACCTTTGTGTCGGTGGCCTTCTAGAGATCCCCACGGAGCTGTCATCTGTGAGGCCTCCGACATCTGATGGCAGTTGCAAAGTGTAATATCTGTGTGTGGCCGCAGGTGCCAGACAGGCTGTCAGGCTCAATGCTCCATTCGCTGGAGCTCTCTGCCTGCTCTCTTTGACCGTTTCTGGAGGCGGAACCTGATCAAACCCAGAAAAGTGGCCTGTGCCCCCCACGTCTGGAGATCAGGGTGGGTGGCGTGGTGCCCACATAAAAAGCAATGTTTAGTCACATTGCTTGTCCTAATGTGACTTGTCTTCCATGGTAGCAAAATGACTGTATTCTCTCTGAGCAGCAGCATGAGCACTTATTTCTACGAGGCCCAGACAAAAGGCGTTCTCCATGTTACCTTTGGACTTGAATAGAATTCTTCGATCTGCCTCTATCCCGGAAACTCGGAGCTCACAATCCTGCTGGAAGCCTTTTAATAATACAAACTCGGAAGCAGGATGATCATCTGAGTATAGGAGAGCAATTGCTGAGGGAGATTTCTTTGTGTTTAAGGTATCTAGAATAATTTCTTTCAATTTTTTTTAACATCTATTCGTTTTTGAGAGACAGAGAAGAACAGAGCACAAACAGGGGAGGAGCAGAGAGAGAGGGAGACAGAATCCAAAGCAGACTCCAGGCTCTGAGCTGTCAGCACAGAGCTCAGCACAGGGCTGGAACTCCCAAACTGCGAGATCACGACCTGAGCCGAAGTCAGACGCTTAACCAACCGAGTCACCTGGGTGCCCCTAGAATAATTTAAAAAGAATATTAATCCCTTCCAAATTCTGCTGGGTAGCAGGTCATCAAGCTAAATATGGTAGGTTTGTGGAACACTAAATGCATCTCCAGGAAGGGGCTAAGTGTGTGCCGGGCTACCAACACCGTCTGGCTTGATTAGGAGGCAAAACAGTGAGATGGAGGGTGGGTTGTAGTAGAATAGAACCTATCTGGGCTTCAGGGTCACGGTGAGGTGCAAAATGACCCTAAGCAAATTACCCTTGAATCGCTCAGCACAGTGCCCACCGGAGATCCTACACTGCTTCTCAGGAAAGTTAACCCAGCTGGATTTTCTCTGGCATTGAAATAGATGGCTGTGTCTTCACTTGAGCATGTGTTTGGGACGAGTTGGCATGACAAATGTGTTTCCATAAACACTAGAATGCCATAGAGTATAAAAAGTGGCTGATGCCAAGAGAAGATAGGAAGACTGAAGTCATGTGCGAGGACTGCAGGGTCACACCTCCCACTCTGCCCGCACTGTAGCATGGCGGTTCTCAGACTTTAGCTGTCATCAGAATGGCCAGACGCTGGTTCAAGGACAGACTGATGGGCCCACCTCCAGAGGTTCTGAGTCAGGAGGTATGAGGTGGGTTGGAGAAATCAGCATTCCTAGTGCTGCTGCTGGTCCAGCAAACACACTTGGAGGACCATGGCTTCAGGGCAGACGTCGTTTTATGCGCTGGTGGGGAGAACCTTCCATACCAACCCCTTCCCTGTACAGCCACGATGCATTCTCGGTACAATCACAGCTACACGTTTTCTTCGATTCCAAAGCAGTCAACCGTCTCTGGCCAGAGTCTCTGCAAGCTCCACTTCATTCTGTTATTGATATATTTTCATGAGGTGAGGGCAAATGTATGATGCCCTTCACAATGTCAAAAGACCTCAATCTTAAATTCCTTGCTGACATTAGCCTATAGTTTTCTTTAGCATTTCACCAACAGTGCCTAGATTTTCCAGAACACTCAATATTTTCATATGTAGGACAATAGTCTTCCTTTGTTTCTCTGAGCTGAGTCAGGTATTCTCATATGCACACATTGTGTTTTTAAAAGCTACCCCCAGAGGGGCGCCTGGCTGGCTCAGTCAGTTAAGCGGCAGACTTCGGCTCAGGTCATGATCTCCCTGTTCAAGCCCCGCATTGGGCTCTGTGCTGACAGCTCAGAGTCTGGAGCCTGCTTTGGATTCTGTGTCTCCCTCTCTCTCTGCCCCTCCCCCGCTCACTCTCTGTCTCTCAAAAAATAAATAAATGTTAAAAAAAATTAAAAAGCTACCCCTAGAAAAAGAAGCCACACCAGAGTAAATAACACATGTCCAGAATGCATTCAAGACAGAGAAAGCTTTTTTAATATGGCACTGTAGCTATTCACTGGCTTATGGCAGGATTCAGAACTTGCAAGAGATGTGCATATTAATCCTATGTATATGTGTATATATACACACACACAGACACATTTCAGAGACAAATAGTGTTAAAGCTCATCAGTCCTTCACAGGTTAGCCTTCGGTTCACACTAAGAGTACACAGTTGAAATTACATAAATTGTGTTCCATTTCATCTGTTTTTATGGTCAGTAAGGTAAATAGAGATCACATGGTTTATAGAAAGAAGAAAGGTAGCTGTCCACCTTGCATCTAGTCCCTGACTTCAGAAGGTTACATAGATAAAGATCTCTTCCAGGTGACGCAGGTCAATTTACACAGTGGAAAGAAGAGACTGGATACAATTCCCCAGCCTATGGCCTCATTGACACCAGAAGATGCTCTTTCCCAGAGTCCAGAACTCCCAACTAGGAAAAATTCAGTCTATTTTCATCTTTTGCCCAGAATCATTTAAGAAATTTTGGCTGAGGGGTGCCTCGGTGGCTCAGTCGGTTAAGCTTCCGACTTTGGCTCAGGTCACGATCTCACGGATTGTGAGTTTGAGCCCCATGTCGGGCTCTGTGCTGACAGCTCAGAGCCTGGAGGCTGCTTTGGATTCTATGTCTCCCCCTCTCTCTGCCCCTTCTATGCTCATGCTCTGTCTCTCTCTGTCTCTCAATAATAAATAAAAACGTTAAAAAAAATTTTTAAAGAAATTTTGGCTGAGAATAGTTTTGTGCTCAGCTGCTCAAAGTTTTTTGTTTATTTTTTAAATATTTTTATTTTATTTCTAGGATAGAGAGAGACAGCGTGAACAGGGGAGGGTCAGAGAGAGAGGGAGACACAGATTCTGAAACAGGCTCCAGGCTCTGAGCTGGCAGTCAGCACAGAGCCCGACGCGGGGCTCGAACCCACGAACCGCGAGATCATGACCCAAGCGAAAGTCGGACGCTTAACCGACTAAGCCACCCAGGCGCCCCAGCTGCTCAAAGTTTTTTAAGAACATATATATACATATATATGCACACATACACTTCTAATATATATCTCTAATCTAATTAAATTTAGACAATATTTATAATGCTTTCAATAAAGGACTATTTTCTCGCTATTTCGATGTGCAGATGTGTGTGTGTGTGTGTGTGTGTGTGTGTGTGTGTGTGTGTGTGTGTGTGTGTGTTCATCTTTGAGTTTTCCAGATCTACGGATCTACAGCTGGGAAGAGTGAGGGGTTCATGCCCTTCCAAACAGATGCCACCACTTACATAGTGACTCCTTCACAGAAACTGTCTCCCAGGAGCAGAGTAGTTTCTAGAAAAGCATTCTTGCAAATTCAATCCCATCTTCGAGTTGCAAAGTAACACACCTACTAGGCTATCCAATTATTCAGGAAGGACTTGAGGAATGTTCTACACCAATAGTGTCAGAGAACTCAAGTTGTCACTTCTTCCATACTCATAATCGCCTCCCTTTGAATTCAGGAAATGGGGGAAGGTATTTGTGAAAGCAGAACTTCCTTCCTATTTTTCTAAGAATATCGTAGCCGATGTACTGTGGCATCCCTTTTCTCTGTATATTTGTCTTCCTCATACTCTGTAATTAAAATGTCCAGCACATATATACTTCCTGTTGTTTCCAGCTTTGCATGGTTGAAGGCTGTAATGCTAGGATAGACCTAATTACTTAGTCCATGAAGCCCTGTGCCAGTTATATGCTTTTCCAAGAATTTCAGCCTCTTACGTTCTGACATTTCCCTAGAGCCTGTCCACAAGCATGGTTGGCCCCTGACCACCTGGAGAGATGTCAGTATCTCCAAGCGGCAAGTATTTCATATTTGGGAAATATGAGATAGGCTCCAATTGACCCACACTAGATATTATTTTCCTCCTCTTGCGTTGATCTACACTAAGGGTAAGCACCATTCTCCACTTCCTATAGGCTATTCCTAGGTCTTATTTCCTTATCAGCTTCTTCAGAAAGCCCCAACAAATGCCTATTTTTTCCCCAAAGTAATGCTAACTGCTTTGTTAGAAGAACCCATCTGAGCGGCTTAACAAATTTATTTCTCACCCATGTCACAGCCCAATGAGATTGTTCTTCATCAGAAGTGTCCTGTCCATTAGAGGATTCAGGGACTCAGACTTCTTCTGTCTTGAGGCTCAGTATCTTTGTTGGTGAACTGCCAACATTGTCCTAGAAGCAATTTCCACCCCCAAACAGCCAAAGGGGCAATGAGCATGGGTGACCTCCCATGAGAAGTTTCATCGGCTCAGCCTGGAGGTGGGGCAAATCACTGCCGCTCACATTGCTCTGGCCTGAGCCCAGGTACACAGCTACCCAGTTGTAAAGGAGGCTAGAAATACAGTAGTCTGTGTAAGTCCAGGAGGAAGAGGAAGCAGGTGTGGCGGATTCCCCAGCCACCCCAGCCACCATGGCTTTTACAGCCTGTGAGCATTTTCTCATGGATGGAAGATGGAGATAGGAAGGAATCATGGCTGACCTCCTGTCTGCAGCCTCTCTTGATTCCCGGTTTTCAGATTTCTTCATAAGGAGAATCCTGGGCCTGCCCTTAGGGAAAGTCTTCTAAGAGAGGAAAGGAGAGAGAAAAGATCACACAGCTCCTTTGTTGCTACTGACATGTGTGCATAAATTTGAACCAATTAAGCAGACACGACAGGAAGTTAGATGTTGGCGGTGAGAAGCTTGGAGAAGTAACGGAGCCCACAATGTTTTAGCGCCTCCTTAGTACACAGCTGGGGCTGGCCTTTTGCTACAAACCTACCTTCGAAATCACTTGCTCATTATTCTTTCCTTCCCCGGTCTCCAGTGTCAAAGGGAGGCCCATCTGAGGAGCCTGATTTTGCTATGCTAGACAAAGCAATTTTTGGTGTCATCTCATTTGTTAGCAACTGTGAGATGTCAGCAGCATTTATACTGTGGGACCAGGTGGCATCTTCCCAGATGCACAGGGAGCGCAGACAACAAAACTTCTGAACTGTAAGAAAGACTCTTCAGTAGTAATGGCTCTGTGTGATGCAAGGAGCCCGGGAGTTAATAGTCACCGAGGTCCTGGGAGTCATTTGATTTTTATGATAAACGCTGGAAGAGCTTTTTCCCTACTGTTCCTATTTTTAGTGTAACTTTATCTTGTTTGCTTTTATGGACACTAAAGGCTGGAGACCTTTAACGCTGAGAAAGATTTTTCAGATTTGATTTGGTCATCATTCAGCCCGATGTGCCAATACAAACTGGATTTGGGAACCCCATGAAGCGAAGGATGCTGGAGGAAAGCACAGATGCAATGACCTCTTCCTCCCAAGTTACATAGCAAAGGCCAAGGGAACGGAGATGGGCCAAGGAAAGGGCTGTGTTTCCCCCCCTTAGACCTAGTTTCCACTCCTCACCCCTGAGAAGGACCACCTTATGTGGGTTTACTCCTTAACTTTCTTGATTTGCCCCTTTCTTTTGCTTCCTGGCCTCCAATCTCATGTTCCTTTCAGGGATTATTATCTTCCAGGTCAATGGGCAGATGCAGGAAATAAAAGAAGCTGTCCCCTTCTTTCGAACTAGAGACGCCTTCTCCAGACCTTCCTTAATTTTCTCTCCTGACAGACATCTTATTCCAAGTTGATCATGAAGGTCTTAGTTTATAGTAAATACCCAAATGCCTGTAATGCAGCATTAAGGAGAGTTTTGTCACCAGCGATGACTAAGAGGGCAATTAGGGAATTTAAAGAAGCTCTACCATATGGTAGAGGTCACACACTCGAAAGTCGGGGGTGGGGGGGTAGGGGGGATGAGGGTTTCAACAAAATAATAAAGAGTGAAACTGACTGTGTGGACCTGAGGCAAAACAAAGAGCACCTGCCCTATCTGAAGGGGCCACCACTCCCTGGTTCCTGTTGATGGCTGCCAGGCCCAGCGTGGGCCCATGCTGCCAGACCTACTGAGTCGTAAGAAAAACTGGGAATAAATATTTCTATATGAATTTTCCTAATTCTGCCATGATGAAAACCAATTTAGACTTTTAAAAACACTTAGCTGGCTTAACCAAGCACATCTGATGGTGGATGGCCATGGGGCCTCTGGTTTGCACCCTGTACAGATTTACCCTTCCACAAATAGACGGAGAGCCAGCTATTCTTAATACCCTCTTTTGTCCACTGGTACAATTTCAGATCGTAGGATGCCTATGTGCAAAAGAAAACAATTGACGTTCAGAACTTGCCATTCGATTGGGTAGAGTATTGGACTGTGGAACCTATCACAAGAAATACAGATAAGCAAAATAAATTCGTTCTACAGTAAGAGGTGGAAGTACAGGACTTTGTGTGTTTCACTTCCTCTAAAAACAAAATATGATCTTTGCTCAGCCTTTTAAATCACTCAACATTACTAGATATCATTTTCGCTGAAAAGAGATCATAACAAGCCATGAATGCAGTTAATGTCACTAAGCTATACACTTAAAAATGATTTAAATGGTAATTTTACATTATGTGCATTTTACCACAGTTTAAAATAAAAAGTAGGGGAGGTGGGGAGTGGATTACATCCAAGATTTTGGGCTTGGGAAGCCAGGCCACAAACAGTACTAATTAGCAGCCTTGGGCAGGGGTGGAATATTCCACTCAATTAGACCTCAAGAAAGGTCTGCTGATTGATTGGAAAAGGGAGAATTGCTTAAATACTACCTCACCAGGGAAGGGAGAGAGGATTTGAATAAAGGTGCTGAAAACTCGAAACAAAGCCAAAGTCCTGTAAACAGTCCCAAGAACTGAGCAGACAGGGCTGTCTGGTTTATGAAGGAACAGAACCTATCCGTGACCAGTTCCCATGAAAGAGGTAAAAGACTTTGAACAGTGAAAATCAGTAGACAAGCGAGTAGCTGTATGCCCATTTGGCTGAAGCTCTGGGCCAGACCAGCATATAAAGGTTGGACTTTGGGAATTGATGAATTCAAACAGAGAAGCCTAAGCTACTACACACGTCTTCTTCATTGGAAATGGACTTTATCCCCCTCTTACCAACACTCTCCTAGGTCAGGAGCCTTTAATAGAAGTAGTTGGCCTGAATTCATAGTTGCTGCACAAAGTCATTGGACATCAGCCGATTTCATTAACACATGCTTTTTATCTATGAAATTAAAGGTTTTTTAAAAATATAATTTATTGTCAATTTAGCTAACATACAGGGTACACAGTGTGCTCTTGGCTTCGGGAGTAGATTCCCGTGATCCATCGCTTACATACAACACCCAGTGCTCATCCCAACAAGTGCCCTCCTCCATGCCCATCACCCATTTTCCCCTCCCCCTCCCCCCATCCACCCTCAGTTTGTTCTCTGTTTTTAAGAGTCTCTTATGGTTTGCCTCAATGAAGCCAGTTTTTAATAGGCCACATTGCTTCCTAAAGAAATGGAACTAGAGAAAAATTTTAAATACTACCAGAGAAATTTATGATTTTTAATCATCATAAACTCAGGATACTCAGTTGATTGTTTTATATCTCTTAGGGAAATGTGAAATCAGGCACACACAAATAATCCAATTCTCCCTGCCCTTGTGAAACCTGCCTCTGAGTGTTCATTTTTATTTAATTCTCAATGGAAAACATGTTCTCCTTTAAGGCTTGTTTGCAGTTCCTTCTAATCACGGTGGAGCTTGAGAGTCTGGGAAGGTCGGCATTCCTGGTTCTGTGCATTCGAGATCCTGGACCCTCTCAAGGTCAAGGGAGAATTCTGCTCTTACTATTGTTTTTCTTGCTTGAGGTCATTATGAAGGTGCTTCTTCCTAGTTTAACGCACCACCCCCCAATGTAGGCTTTCCAAATTTGTAATTAATAATAACAATAACAGCAGACTTTTTAAAAAAGTTTACAACAGGGTAGAAAATACAGAATAATTACACTCGTGTACAAAACCAACCTCCCTTTAAAAAAATAAGTGCATAGAAAAAAATATAAGAAATACACTAAAATATTTATAGCAATTTTCCCTAGTCGTGGAAGATTTTACAATCTTCTTTTTACAGCAAATCAAAACGAAATGTCATTTAACTTCATAGAGAGCTTTTTCCCCCTATTATTATGAAACTACAGAATGGAAATTAACTAAGAGCACTTAGTTTTATGGGGTTCCACTTTTCCATGCCAAGCATCAATTTTTTTTATAATAAACTATATTTTATAATTTACATAAATTAAATTCATGAAGTAGGGCACATTTGTCACGTGGCCTCAATCATCTACAGGGGCGAAGGGAGGTAGGATTTTATGAACTGACTGTCCCCACGGTCGCGGGTGCTGAGTCCAATGGGACGTGGGTGCTAGATGCCAGAGTGTGGCATCAGCACTGCGCTGCATGGTCTCTGAGTGATAAGAGTATTTCCCTCCACTATTTTTAAAAGCCAAGTTCCTGATTTACACAGAGGATGGGGGATTGTGGTCGGGGGGTGGTGAATTTACCATATCACATTTTTGCATTTTCATCTATCATAATTTTAGATCTTTACATTTCTGGAGTTGCTGATTGATAGCCCCCAAACACATAAACACTCCCCACCTGTACAAAACACACCAGGGACTTTGCTGTCATAAAGGCAGGATCAAGGTGGGAGTGAATCAAATTCTAAAACCCCCCTCCTTGGCAGAAATAAGTCCCAGGACAGGCTGTGGCCACGGAAGGTGACAGTTTCTGGATGCTGTTAGTTTGCAGCAAATTCAAGTTTTGTAGTCTTATCTATTACCAGAAAGGCTCTTTAAAAAAAAGAAAGAAAGAAAGAAAAACCAACAACAACCAAAAAAACGTAGCCAGTGGGGGAGAAAGCAGGAGCCCCATCGTCTCATTTTTAACTAGGACCAGCTGAAAAATGAAGGCAAGCACCACACAAACCATCTTATGTCTGCCAATTCATTTCCTGGCCCCAAAAGGAAAAAAAAAAAAAAACCCAAACCCTCGTGTTTCCTCTCAAGCAGGCCAAACATGGCAAAGCACCAGGGGAATTCTGAATGGAATCAATTGCACTTGTTACTAACTGAGTTTTCTTTTATTCTTATATTACCGAGGGCTGGATACTCAGCTGCAAGCAATTATAATGAAGAGTTACTGAGTAATGGTTTCCAGATTGCTCCATGATGGGGCATTAATTGAAAGGGACAATTTAAGAGCTTAGGCCATGTAAATGCATTTCTTATTCTGTCAGATTGAGAAATTTCTGGATGCAAAAGGCTGAAATGCTCAGAACTGATAAAGACTTAATAACGCCCATTTAAACCAGCATTTTCAAAATGAGTTTCATGTTTTTAAGAGAACAAATATAAAACGGTGAACCTGTGGGCTTGTTCATTCAATCAGCAAAATATTCTAAGTAGCATATTTGCATGCTACACTCAGAGGCATATACATTATATAAAATGATACTTGATTAGTCTATTGCTGCTTTGCAAAGTCAGGTCAGCTTTCAAGGAAACTTATTTTTCAGGTTGCATGCTATTATAATGTACGTTAAGCTCTGTATGTGTGTGTGTGTGTGTGTGTGTGTGTGTGTGTGTGATTTAAAATTTTAAACAGCATTTAGAAACACATAAATGCGTTTTGTGTATGTGCTCATGATTTAAAATTTAAAACAGCATTTAAATAGATTAGCATGCATATGAAAATGGACCTCCACAGATATTAATTACCATGCCCATATCAGAGAGCTTCATTTTATCTTTTTTAAAGTCAACTTTTATTTCCCTGAACCTTATTAAATGGAAACATTTTCAAAGAGATTCTCTGATATGTAGCAATAAGGACAAGTTTCAGAAGAGAATAGGAGAGTTAAAGCCAGACAAGTAAAAAAACAAAAACAAAAACTCCACCCCTCTAGAATAAGACTAGTACTAGCTTTTAAGGTCTAATTGCAGACTTCTGCATTAGTACTGGTTTTATTTTTGAAAAGGAAAAAAGAAGGGAGGGAGAGAATTGAAGGAATAGACAGAAAAATAGGAAATAGATGATAGATTGAGAGATGATTGATAAACGACAGGTGGTAGATTAGACAGATAGACAGATAGACAGATAGGTGGATGGATGATAGGTGATCCAGAGACAAATGGATAGAAACAGAAGCAGATACATTTCAGGACTTAAATTCGAAGTTGAAAGTGAAGGAAGTGACATGGCCACCACTTTTTCATTCTGTTTCCTAAAACTGAACTGCCATCTGAGAGTTGAACTTTCTTTTTTTTTTTTTAATGTTTTTATTTGTTTCTGAGAGAGAGAGAGAAAGAGAGAGAGAGAGAAGAGACAGCGTGAGCATGGGAGGGTCAGAGAGAGAAGGAGATACAGAATTTGAAACAGTCTCCAGGTTCTGAGCGGGCAGTCAGCACAGAGCCTTACGCAGTGCTCGAACCCACGAACCGCGAGATCATGACCTGAGCTGAAGTTGGACGCTTAACCGACTGAGCCACCCAGGTGCCCCAAACTTTCACCTTTCCTTCTACCGTAAGCCTCTCCCCTTCCCCTGTCTGGCTTTGTGCAGGGGAGCTGTGATGCTGATGGTGAGCCTCCCCTGGAGCCCTGATGCAAACCATGACATGGAAGGCAAGATAGGCAGAAGAGAGAAGTTGTCACCACTGGTAAATTAATAGCATCCTATCAAAAAATGAGAGGGAAGGGCCTCATTATTATTGTTACTATTGTTATATTACCCATTTTTACTCATTCATTCAACAAGCAATGATGTGACTCGCCCCTCTCCTCCCCCCCATCTACCACATCAAATGCTAGCTAAGCCAAAAACCAAGGTGAAAACGTCTAAGCCATTCACAGGCACACTTTGGTTTACTGGTCCATTGATAGATTATGGCTTGGCTCAAAATCTTCTTTCTTACTCGATGAGTCATTCATAGAATGAAAGCCCTAGATTAATACCTGACTCTTCTCTTCCCTTTGCTATTTGGTGACAGCAGTGAAAAATCCGGTGGTCTCCTTTGCTCCTCTAAAGCCAAGGCCAAACCCCAACAGAATGCCCCAGACAGCAGTCCCCACGCTAAGCTGCCTGAAGTCAAGAACAAAATTACTTGAACAGTGGATGGTCCGTTGGTTCAGGGGTTGAGAACCTTCATAAGTAATAATCTAAATTAATTATTCACCTGGAACTGTCAAGGATCCAAGATGAGATAGAGGAAAGTATATATTTTTTGGCCACAAAATAAAACACGGCGACACGCATTTACATGGCTATTGTTACCAAATAGCATTGTCTAAAATGGTTTCCTTTTATCAAAAAAAAAAAAAAAATCCACCTACACTATGTATCTGCCCTTTATTTTGCTAACCTTTCTTCTTCTTAAGTTCTTTCAGTCATTGAAAAATCTGAAATTTTAATTGTAAGGTTCAAAACCCCCTTTTTTCCCTAAGATTTGAAAAGATCTCTTTCTAAACATGCTGAATTTAAGAATAAATAAACTCAACAGGAAGATGTAGACAGTTCATTTCAACTGCTCTTGTGATTTGTCATGTTGTGGTTTGTACCGATAAATTATCCTAAATCACATCGTAATTTCACCTAAGAAATGTAAGCATCGCGGAATATGTTTAAAATATAAAAGGGACAATTCATGCAGCCATTTACCGGGCTGTGGCAATTCCTAGTAGCAGCCAAACACCTGAACAAACCCAGTGAATTCCAGTCAGATGGTTCCGATAACAGCAGATGTGGGCGAGACTGATTTGGGGAAATAATTCACTCACATGCAGTTTCATAAGTGTCTTTATTCTCCGTACTCTACACGCCCGGGGGGAAGAGAGTGAGGACACATTCTCTTTTGATAACATAGTTTATTCTGGAGAAACGTGTCTGAATCAGTACATGTAAGTATCACCCACTTTTCGAAAGTTTACATCACACTCCGTCACTTTAACAAAAGGCCTCCCTTAGTACCTGTTTTCACTAACCGAAAAAATCCAAAGATTTTTTGCTTTTATTTAAAAAAGAGAGAGAGAGAAGCAAAAATAGCCTTCAATGTTGGTTTGCAGGGAGCTAGTAACAGGCAGTGTGCACAGAGAGCAGCGAGTGGGCCCCCGCCAAGCTCCTTCCCAGGACTGTGCTCAGCATCTCAGCAGCAAGCCGCCACAGCTTTGAACCGTGTCTGTGAGGATCTGTGCAGTATCGCGATTTGTTTCGTATATAGTTAGCAAGATGTGTCCCAAGGTATCAGAAAGCCTCAGAGAGGTTATATTTTGGGTCTGGGAATGCTAAAAAATTTTTCATATAAATTAATGGTAATTGCTTATTCGCTTTACGCCATTTCAGCTTATAAAGGGTTTCCTAGGAACGTGCTACTTTCAAGTGGGGCGGGGGGAGCCTGTAAATGCAGAATCGAACCACATATGCGCATGACTATTACCCAAAAGGGCTATCACCATAACCCTGGATCCAGAGTATATACTTAATTTCGATAGCATACAGGAAAAAAATTAATGTTGAATTTGTAGGTGTGCGGTGGAAGGTTTGGACGTTGATTTTAGACGGGTTGATTTTTTTTTTTTTAACTGCTTTAAAGATGCTAAAATGTAGGTAGTATGCTTGACCAAAACTCCAGAGTTGACAAGTTCATCCTTAAGCTAAGCGGCTTTGCTTGAATCAGTACCTGGAAAAACTAGGATAATTCCTGTGTTTACATACTCCTTTCAAGCAGGGCAGCAGCAACATTTGAGAGGGATTAGCAATCAAAAATTGAAAATCTACCATCACTACACGAGCATGCCGTTTCCTTTTGGACAGATCATAAAACACATAACATGCACCAGACACTAGTCCAGCGAACGTTCGAATCCTAATTTTCAAAAATAGCTTTTATATGCAATTGCTCTCTTTTCAATAAAACAAAGATTTGTTTATAGCTACAATTTAATTAAGAACCTTTTGGAAGAGGAAGAATCTGGAAACCAGGGATCTCATTTTTTTTCCTCTTTTTTTTTCCACCAGAGTTGTTTGTTTATTGGTTTAATTTTCCCTGAAGTAAAAATACACTTTGAAATGTAACATGTCATTATGTAATTTGTAGTAACAAAGTGCAGGCCCTTGCACACGACAGCAAACAGGACCAGCTCTCAGACAGTCCCCAGTCCCCACATCCACCCCCACCACCCCCCTGCCCAATCTGATTAACAGCCTGTGTAAACATTCAGCCAACCAGAACACTTGGCCAGTGCAAAATTTGGTCAGCCATAAAACTGCCAGCCAAACACAGACATGAGGGGTTTATACAGAAATCTTAATTTGGGGGAAATGATCAAAACTAAGAAGACACGGCCCCAAAGGAGACAGGGAAGGGCTGACCTTTGTTTTCATGAATCCCTCCCTCCTCCTGAAACAGAGAGGAATGATATCATCACCAAGGTGAAATGCTGAAGAAAATGGCCCCAAAATGCAAGGTTGTAGAGGGAATATAGTCTGAAGCTCAACCCCCTTGAGGAAAATCTAGAAGGGGGGAAAATAAAGCTTCTGTTTTAAGGAGACATTTTAACTTGTCTGAGTTGCTTGAAAAAGGTCCTATTTTGACATATCCGGAACAGACTCCTCCCTCCCCACCCCACCCCAGCATGCAGGGGAAACTAATACGTGTTCTAATTGTATAGATATTAATGGAATTGATAGACAAAGGGGTGTTTTGTGAGCTTTTTTTTCCCTACCCACAAATCTCATCGCTCTTGGCAAAAGACTTAAGACCCTTCACATAATGGAAAATTCAAAATGTTCAATGTAAAAAAAAAAGAAAATAAGAAGAAACTGACCTATTTAAATTTTTTTTAAAGAATACCCTTGCAAGATAGCTAACATTTTTTCTGGCTTAGGGCAGTATTTCATAGCTCATTTTGGAGGCCACATGCACCTAATTTTAACAAAACTGAGCCTTTTTTAAAATTCGTCCTTTTAAAAAAATACATGGGTGGTAACGGCACTGATGGAATTACCTACAATAAAAGCAGTAGTCTGGCTCCTTGTCCTTAATGGCTCTTGGGCTACTGGTTATTATGAGGAACTGGCCTTCACTGTAATTCCTTATAATTTTCACCTTTGTTCTAGTCTTGGTCTTTCATTTTGAATTTCTATTTTGCTTGAAAAACGAGTATGGCCAACCATTTTATGATGCTCTCGAGGACTTTCTGCTGCTTCTTTGGTATATCCATTCACGCTCACAAGTGTTAACTTTTGCCTTTCATACACATCTCCATGTTTCACTGTGGGTGGCTTCATGATAAAGAAATTAAGAACTATACATAGAATAAGCTCCAAATAGAATAAGAAAATATATGGTGAGCATTTTTTTTTTCCAGACAGTGGGTGAAGCGTTTTCCATTTCATTTAATGACTCACAAAATCCTATGAGTTGGGTAGGCATATTATCCCCTTTTTTACAGATTGAGTAACTTGCGATATAGAGTTTCAGTAATTTGCCCCAAGCCACACATCCAGAGAGCAGCTTAATACAAGACCTCGCCTACTTCCTACTTCCTCTCTTCGGTGTGACAGTCTCGCCTTGGTCAGGAGGCAGCTCTGTCGCAGACCCTGGGAGTCACTGCAAAGACGCAGATGGGGTGCCCTCCAAGATGCGTTCTCGTAGGCAGTAAGCGAGGTGGCCTGGTGCGTCAAAGGAACACCTGTGATTCCTTTACAAGCTCAGGCACAGATTAATTGTACCATGGAGAGAGGTTTACTCACATCTCTTAAGTGTCTGTTTCCTCATTTGGGAAAAGGAGACCCTTTTGTGAGATTTAAACAAAGTAACATTTTTTTGTGTGATGCTGAACAGAAGGTTATCAGCTCTTCCTTCTCCCACTCTCATCCACTTACATCACCTTGCTAGACATTTCTGTCCTTATAACTCTATTAAACAACTTACAAAATCCCCTTCCTGGATTTGTCACTCGATGGAAAGAGTTTCCCATCTTAAGGAAGAGAGTTTCAACAGAAATGTTTTGCTACATGTTTGTTAAACTCATTGCCTCACGCTGAATTGCATGTGTTCTACGTCTGAAAGTCAAGTTCGGTCTTCTATTCCAAGCGAGTTAGAGGGAAGCAGTTCTGCCTTCGCTCCAAAAACCAGCAAGATAGGGGCACCTGGGTGGCTCAGTTGATTGAGCATCAATCATGATCTCATGGCTCAGGTCATGATCTCATGGTTTGTGGGTTCAAGCCCCATGTGGGGCTCTGTGCTAACAGCTCAGAGCCTGGAGCCTGCTTCTGATTCTGTGTCTCCCTCTCTCTCTGTCTTTCCCCTGCTCACTCTCTGTCTCTCTTTCAAAATAAACACTAAAGAAAAAAAAAAAAACCCAGCAAGATGATTTCTAACATTTAACATTCAGGAATGTTCATTTCAAAAGCATATGGTCACTGCCTGCAGGCCACTGTTTTGTCAACAGGTGAAAGAAAACATTAGACGTTTAAGAGGCTTCCTCTCTGATGGAACATTCACCAGCTTGTGGTTGTTGGACCTTCTCTGTCACAATCTGCCTTCAGCCAATTCTTTGACTGTCGGAGTAAGGGCAAGTGAGGATAAATTACAATGCGAAGGACTTCAAATAGCTGGTGCCGAACACTTCCAATTCTGTGAGTTATTTAACCTTACTCTACCTGGAAAACCATAATAGATTTCCATCTTCTTGGGATGACAGAAAGCAAGAGCATAGTCTAAATGACCTTTTGAGGCTTACTCGTCTCTTTCAAAGCATTTCCGTCTTCCCCCACTTCATTCTGCCCTCTACCACCAGTCACCCCAGAAGCACTTGTGTAGCGTGAAACCTTACGTGCTTCCAGCGATAAATCAGTTGTCAATACACAGAAAAGTCACTTTTTTCCAAAGTCGCCCAGAGTAGAGGCACATCCTACTTCCTCACAGAGGCCCCAGAGCGTTGGCATGCGCAGAACATTTTCAGTCCCACATTCAAGCTGCATTGACCTGCCGAAAGGAGGATAGATTCTCGAATGGAGTTTTAAATGACCTTCCCCTTTGAGATCGTCTACCCTCCCAGCCTGGTCTTTGTACGAGATGAAATGATTTACAGAATCGGGCCTGGAAAAACTGGAGGGCAACTCGGAAAGGCAAGAGCTTGTTGTGGTGGATCGCTCTTCCTGCCAGCGAAACTTCTGTGGTGCCCAAGCTGCTGCGAGACACCACTCTCCATCCAGGGCAGGGGGCTCCTCAGCACGGCGGTAAGTACGCTGGCTGTGCAGCCAGCCCGGGGAGCCCGCGGCTTTGGCAGGGCGCTCCCACCCCGAAAGCAGACAGAGTCCTGGAAGGCTGCTCACATAAACAAAGCAGAGAGGCAGCTTCGGCTCCGCAGTGAGGCTCACCCTTTCCCAGATCAAAGCCTGCGCCAGAGAGACAGCCCCACGGAACACAGTGTCCTTTCTGGAACATCCAACTCCGGGGGAGAGACTTGAACCGGAGCCACCACCTTGCCACCTGTAGTCAATGGATTAGCGTGCAAATGCTCTCCCAGGGTGGGGGGCCTGCAGCTGCTCAAACGGCAGAAAATCAAGGGAAAGATAAGATGACACAGGGAGAGAAGTTTCTACCTCAAACTAGCAAAAGCTCCGATCAGCTAGTTGGAGGAAAAAATTGCATCCAGCCAATCCTAACAGTCCGTGGAGTATGAAAAGGGGATGAAAATCAGGACAAGGTCATGGTGAAGAACACAAGGTCCGAAACCAAACTGTCTGCGTTGGCGCTGTATTACACCACTCGCTAGGTGTGTGAGCTTGTCGACTGGATTTCTCATGCCTTAGTTTCCTCACCTGCAAAATAGACCTACTAGCATCTCTCCATAGGATTTAATGACGGACGGGCCCCTACGAATGGTTGCAATTATTATTTGAAGTAACACAGTCCTGGGTTTGAACAGGTTCTGCTGCTTAGTAGTTTTGCGAACTGGGGGAAACAACACAAATCGGAGGCAACTTACCCATCTGTAAAATGGATTTTAATACAATCCTGGCCATGTTGCCTACACGGCACACAGTAGGCATTCCGAAAATGCCACCTCAGATTATTATAATCTTTCCTGTTTTCCAGCAGAGGTAGCCCACAGGATCCCTTAGACTGCAAGTATCACAGCCAGTAAAACTCGGAATCCTCTTAAACTCCCAAAGCTTTATCCACATGCAAAAGAGAGGCATCCCTGGGGACGGCTGGGTCCTGAATGTCTTAGATACACAACTAATTTTATTTTAAGAGAGAAAAGGGAACCTGGAAGTGTTCCCAAATTTAACATCTGCAAGCGGAGGGGATGACGAAATGCATTAGTACTGAAGAATAACGTTCTCCCATCTTCTCGGAAAACATCTGGGGTATCACCCTCCCCTCCACGCATCCCCCCCCCCACCTCCCACCACAAAGCTGGCTCTTGGCTGACAGTTTATCAGAGATAAATGGAAACACCTGGGAGCCAGATAAGGCCAACTGAGTGTGATCAGCTGAGGAGCCCCTGGGGATGCATGCCACTCAGTATTTCTTTTTCCACCCCAGGCAGGGTGGGAGCCGTGACTAAAGGCCAGGCTCTCTTTCACATTCATTCTTTCCTTCGCTCATTCCAAACAACCTCCAGAGGTCAGAGGTCAGCCGGCCCAGCTTCCTGCCTGAGGTAGGTCATCCCTGGAACCACCAGGTAAGTTAGATGCTTATTGATCCTGCTTTGACCCATTTCCGCAGAAAGACATTGAGGAGCTTATTCTCTCTTTTGTTCCAATCTCTGATCACCTTTTTCCTTTGTCAAACCAAGCCCTCTCTGGATACAGAGATGTACAACCTAATATAATCTTTTGTGCCCTCTGGTCCTTCAAACAATTGGCCATCTCTACCTTCTTGGCCTTAAAATGCTTTAAATCTGCCCTCCCTTCCCCCCCCCATGTCTCTACATCGTGCTAGACTAAACAGTCCTGTCTCCTTTAACCTATCTTCAGAGGTCCTCCTTGCCTTCCCTTTCATTAGCTAATCCCTTTTCTCTCAACTCATTCCAGCTTCTACACATCAGTTAGAGGCTGCAACTTGACACAGAACTCTTAATACTTGACAATAGGGTCAGCCGCTATTAAAGTGAGAGGAGTCCAGAGTGTGTTTTAGCCCCACCACCACCTGGATGTACGATCCCTAAGCAAGTTGCATAATGCTTCTGGGCCTCAATTACTTTCATTGGGAAGTTGTTTCAATCATAAGGAACGTGGATCATGAACATGGCATTAGGGAGACAAACCAGCAGCCAATAGAGACTTTCTTAAAGAGTTGAATTCAGAAAGACACATAGGGGTTAACGGGGCAAAAGAGGAAAAGAGAAGAAAGCAATCTTACCAGAGGCAACTCCCTGTGCAAAAGTCTGGAGGCCCGGACTCCTAAGAACTAGTATGACGGGATCCCAGAGATTAGGGCATTGTGAAATGAGGGAATTAAGGTGAAGTAGGTAGAGGCACCAGGGCCTTGTTAGCCATGATAAGGATCTCAGTCTATCCTAAAGGCACCAGGAAGAGGATACACTTATAAACACCACATTTTGTCCAATTTTTGAAGAACCGTGGCTACAGAATGGATTGAACACAGAGAAGACATGGTGTGAATAGAAGACTTCAGAGGTAACCCAGGAGTGGAAGTGTGAGGCGTCAGACCACGGTGGCAACGTGAAGGTGAAGAGGCATGGACAGATTTGGAAATGAGAATCAGCAACCCTTACTGATGCAGTGGATATAGCAACAAGGGAGAAAGAAGTATCAATGATGACTGCCAAGTGTCTGCTTGCTCATTTTTGGATGGCGGTGCTATTTCTCGAGAGCAGGGATGCTGGGGGAGCTACAGCTTTGAGGGAAAGGCTATGAGTTCAGTTTTTGGCCATGTGGAGTTTGAAGTGCTGTGAGATGGCCAAGCCAAGATGTTGAATAGGCAAATGGATTTACGGCTGGGAGCTCTGGGGAGAGCCTAGGCTGGAGATATAGATTTAAGAGTCATCAGCATATAGATAATAATTAAAACCATAAGCGTGGACAAGCTCACAGACAGAGGGTGTAGGATGGGAAGAGCAGGGCAGTGGATCAAGTCTTGAACTTTTCCAATTTTTAACCGTCAGTAAAATGGAAGATGAGCCAGAAAAAAAGACGGAGGAGAATCCCCAGAGGTAGGAAAGAATTAGGAGAGTGTTAGCTCATGGAACCCGAAAGAAGAGGGTGTTTTGAGAAGAAGTGAGTGTCAACAGCAAGGCTGTTACATTTCTCTGTCTTTAATGACCTAATCCAGGCGACGTTCTCATCAAACTTTCATGTATGTGTGCAGTTCTGGGTTTTTCCAGCTTGGAATTTTGCACTTTTCCTGTGCACACCGTGGCTTGTTGTTGGATGCTGTGACCAAACTTTCTATCCAATGGGATTCGTATAAAACCCTGGTTACATCTCATTTATCCAAAAGCTTCTGCTATCCAGAATCAGGAAGGAAAATAATCCCTGAAACACTTAATGATTATTACTAAAATCTATTCGCTAATACTTGTGCATTTACAAATAGGAGCCCTTATTTAGTTTTCACTTAGAATTTTTACTTTATAAATTCTGAAGAAGTTGATATTTGGTTTCTCAGCCCACAGTGAAATGGAAAGAACCTTGCAGAGAGGAGTTAGGGTGGAGGAAGACAGGAAGATCACAGAGGCGTGCAAAAATCGTTACGCTACAGTCAGCCCTCCTTAGGAAGTAGATTATAGTGCACAAAAGGCAAGCAAAAGAACAAAACATTATAGCGATCTGAGTTTCCGTAGCGAGGCATAAATACACCCTACTCTTCAGTAATCCTTGGAGAAACATCACCTTATAATGCCTGATAATAACAGAGTAATCAAATACATTTTAAATAAATGTTTGCTACATCAAAATAGAAATTTTAAAAAAGTCTATCTATCATGTGGTGTTCCATACTCTTCTGTCCCTTGTATTTGCTATAAACTGATAGTTAGACCTGGACGATCAATGGGATTCCAGTTGAATTTTTTGGTAAACATCCATCACAGGAGGTGATGTGAACCTCGGGTTAGTCAACCTTAATGTCCATTTTGACGTTCCCATTGGCCTCTCACCTAACGGTTTTGCGGCCGTTGATTATCATTGCCTAGATTTATTATTTCATCAGGAGTCGAAAAATCCAGAATGTGGCAAGCTCTAGAGCACCGATCACCTAGTTTCTTCAACAAACAAATTGCAAAGAGAAAAGGGGCAAGGGGGAGCCACAGATTAAGAGACACAACAACCAAATCTGGTGTCAAGGCTTTGTCCTGCTTATTAGTAAATGAATATTTACGAGTCAACTGGGAACATTTTAACACTGACCAGAAATGTGATCCTATTAAGGGATTGTTATTTTCAGGCATGATCACAACGCTGTAATGATGTATTTAATCAAGATAGGACTGGAGTATCTATGGATGCAATGATACGATGTCTGGTATTTGCTTCAGAATAATCCAGAGGACGGGGTGAGGGGCCATGGATGTGCGCACAGCGAGCCTGCGGAGGCATGAAGTGATCAGCCCTGACGGAGGTGGAAGCTGGATGATGAGAGCCTCTGGGTTCATGTGCCATGCTCTCTACTTTCTATAAATGCTTGACACGTTCCTCTTAAAAAGCTTAAACGTAGAGGGGAAAAAGTCACTTCTTTTACACCTTGTTATTTGGGAAGAAACTATTTCTAAAAAGCCTTCTCCAGCAGAGCAGATGAAACAGATAATTTGGAGCATCTGAAGAGACGTGCCTGGGGTCATGGAGATGGGACTATGGTCACCCCCTTACTGAAACACCAAAGTGAAGCCAACGGCAGGGAAGAAATCACTCCACACCCCATACCATGACAGCTTAGAAAGCTGCACCGTTATGGTCAGAAACTATTTCCTTTTTTTTTTTTTTTAATGTACATTTTCTTACTTTGAGAGAGAGAACGGCTGAGCGAGAGGGAGAGAGAGAATCCCAAGAAAGGCAGGTGCTGTCAGTGCAGAGCCCAACATGGGGCTTAATCCCATGAACCATGAGATAATTACCTGAGCTGAAATCAAGAGTCAGTTGCTCAACCCGCTAAGCCCCCCAGGCACCCCAGAAACGAGTTCTAGTTGAAGACACTCCCAGACTTCAATGTGGGCTGTAAAACCCTGTGACCCTCAGCAGTCTGACTTGGTACAGTAGCTGAAGGGGGCGCTCTGAGCCTCAGTGTCGCATGCTTGAAGTCCGATTCTCTTACCCTTCTCCCTCCTCTGCTCCCTGTTCATCTGCCCCAGAGAATTCACCATTCGTGGGTTAATTCAGTGGTAGCAACGAGTATCAGGGAAGCTGATGGCTTGCGGTGACCAGTTCAGGGACTACCCAGGACCCACATGAGGCTTTTACGTCCCCTTACATGTATTTTCACCTCTCCCTTTCCCTGAGTTCAAGAAGCCCACCACCCACTGATTTCCTACTCATCTTTTAAGAGCCATTTTCAACGTCATCGGACACACAGATCTTTTTCCAGCGAGCTCATCAAAGCTAAGGGACCGTTCCTCTAATCCCCCCGGCTTTTGGCTTGTAGACTTTATACAATATATTTGTATATCTAGAGCTCGGACTAGGTGGTTAACCTCTTGACAGCTGAAATGTGTCTCCCCCACCTATGTGTCCATCCCTAAGTCATGCCCTGTCCCTAGCAGGTGTCTCCCACGCAGAGTGGCCCCGGCACAGATGAGCTCACCCGTGGTCTTGCAGGTCTCTTCTGCTATGCATCCCCAGCTTCCCACCCCCTCTGCCTCCTTCCCGCTACCTCTCCTCTTCCTTCCTGCCCCTTCCCACACTGCCTCTCTCTTCCCCTAGGATGAGAAGCGAGAGCATTAGAGAAGAGGAGGATCAATTTCACACCAGGGCCTCAGGCTGCATGGGTGGGTTTGCCTACGCCAGACCATTTGTCTGGTGACTGCAGAACGGGAGAAGAAATCCCGGCCCTTCCCAGGAGCCCGGGAGCTCCCACCGCCTCGTGTGCCCATCACAGCTTTCTGGAACAACACACCCCTCTTTCAGTCAACAGGGCCTTTGTGAGCTAAACAACAGATGCCACAGCGCCTAGAAGGCAAATAAATATGGTTATTCAACGTTCTATCGCACTGTGTATAATTCAGGAAATTCAATTATGGTTTCCCCAGCAACAGTAACACAACTTGAGGCCGGGTGCACAGGCCTTGTTTTCTGGTGCACAAGGGGTTGACCCCGACCCCTTCACACATCGGAGACAATGCAATCTGGCAGACGTACAATTGCGATTGGAAACCTAACTGGGTCCTCCTAATGCCAGCGCTTTCCAAATTTAAAGCTGTTTTTCAGCAATTGGTTATAAAGACTTAAAAAAAAAAAAAAAGCACTAACATAGTCTTAGACACATTTAAGTGTGGAGGGATTAAACAACAGGGGCACAACTCCAGATTCTGGATACATTTGAGGCATGGAAAGGTAGAGCAAGGCTTTCTTAGAATGAGAAGTGACTGGACCTGCCTACTGCCCTGAGCACGAGCTATAGCCTGAGGTCTACAATGTCCCTAAAGAGAGACCAGTGCCATTGTGGTCGGGAGCAGGATTCTGGTGCCGACTCAGTTGACTCGTCTTCTGAGTAGCTATATGACCTTAAGCAAGGTACTGACCTTTTCTGTGCCTCAGTTTCCTCGTCCATGCAGTGGGGAGGATGGTGTTGGTGACTATAGGGTTATTTAGTTAGTTTGGCTTTGCAGCAGAGAGTATTATTGGACCTCTTGGCAGGATTTACTAATGACAGCACTTAGCTATTTTTCATGACCCCACTTGTAATTCTGTGCCTGAGCCAAGATCAGAATTGGGACATGTTACATATGTACTACCTTGAGTTGGTTCTTTTTTATTTTCCTAGCAAACCGTATTTCTTTTTCCACTCCTCACTCCTCCGTGAACTTTAATTAAGCCCTCTCCCATCTAGAGAGCAAGACAAGGGTTCAGTTTTGTTTTTGAAAAGACTCACAAGCTTGCATGGCAGCAGGTTTTTCCACAGTTTGACAGTTTCAGTTCAGCTCAGTGCCGCTGATTTATAAGACACTGAGCTCACTGGCTTTATCCTCTGTTCTCCCCCAGCCATTTCTCAATCGAGTTGCACTGGCTGGAAACATCTGAGAAAGAAATTTACTGAGAGATTCACAAACAGCCTATTCACATTTCATAATTTTCAGGAGCCCTCCCCAGAGGGCTCTGTGGTAGCCTGTTAACGCAAGCGCAACCCCTGGCCGGTGTCCCGGCACCCCGTCACCCTGCTCACTGGTGTAGACAGTACCCGGGGTCCCCTCCAAACTTGGCTTCTTTGACTCTAATGCTAAGTGATGGAGCTAACACAGCACATGCTGTTCTCAAATCTTGCCCGGCCTTGCCTGTGACAGCAGGATTAGACAGGGAAATATGGACGGAAGGCACCCAATGGATTTAGTGATTTAATTGTCTGAGCACTTAAAAATTCAGGATTAATGCCACTTTAACTGTGGCTGCTTCTTTCTCATTAACAGGAGTACGTTTAAAATAACTCACTTGAATAAAGACCTAATGGAGGCTCAGAAGAATGGCTTTGCATGACTCATCTACCTCCTTTCTTCTCTCTAGCCAGCCCCTCTCCCCTGACCAATTCGGTCTTAACATAGAGAACCCCTAATCTGAAATCGGTCTTTCCCACTAAGCTCTCCATTTGTGCTTGAAGTAATTTGCAATGGCCACTTTCTGCATCTTGTTCTCAGACGTGTCTTGGTCAATTAGTGCAATGTCACAGCCATGTGCAGTTATTCTAACTCCAGCTGTGAGCTGTTAATAATAAACTTACCCACAGGACAATCATGCCATATGGTTGATGGTCAATCAAGACTAAAATATGCATTAGGAAAGAAAAATGCTCGTGTCAACAGTGAGGGGGTGTAGGTCATTGGTTAGGGATGCCGGCTTGTAAGAACTGAGTCTGGGTTAAAGTGTATCACCGGCATCCTTACCTTGCTCCTACTCGATGATATTTGTCCTGAGACACAAAGGCATGATAACTAAAACGACGCAGCTGGAATCAGAAGACAAGTAGACAAAACATGGTGAGATGTATAATATAGGTTGGGGAATAGGGATTTGCTGAAAAGAAACATAGCTCAGATTCTTTACTAGGAAAAGGAGACAGATCTGCATTTCGGTCATGGGAAATGATTTGTATGCTACAAGACAAATTCTATTTAATGGGGGTTTTGAGGCAAATAAAAAAAAACTGATTTGTGGCAAACGAGTGAAGGAGGAGCAATAACCCACTTGGGTGATTCCAATTAACTTCCTGCACAGGACTGAAGGGCTTTAGGTTATTTGGGTTTGGTTTTGAATTTGGGGTTTGGGGCAGAGTGTGGGGAGGGGAGATGTGGAGGCTCTTGGCAAATAGCTTAACCTTGACCTGTGTTCCCAGTCACAGCTACCCCAGTAGAAAAGCGAATGGCAATGCCAATGAAGTGTCTACTTGTTTCAATGGCAAAACCAATCCTTACGCACCTCTATGTCAGTTTTCACCAGAAACGACAAAGAGCCAGGGTAGAACAGTGTGCCAGATCCTGAACAGGGTCCAATCTCTACACCATAGCAGTTTTGAGTTAACGTTTTTAAACTGGAAACCCAAGTAAAATCAGGTCAGAGTTTCCTTGAATTTAAACACTCCCCCCCCCACCACCTTCTAAGAAAGAGCCTCATTTCCCCCACCCTTCTTTCTTTTATCTTTTTTCCCCCCTCCTGGTCAAGAAGTGAAATGATTCCATTCCTGCTGAGACTCCTTTTCTATAAAACGGAGGAAGTATTTTTCCCCACTAAAAACAGAAGACCTTTCAATTGTCATTCAAAGGGTAGCCCTGACATCAAGGGTTTCTTTTTTTTTTTTTTTTTAATGTTTTATTAATTTCTAGGAGAGAGAGAGAAAGACAGTGTGAGCAGGGGAGGGTCACAGAGAGAGGGAGTCACAGACTGAAACAGGCTCCAGACTCTGAGCTGGCAGTCAGCACAGAGCCCGACGTGGGGCTCGAACCGACGAACTGCGAGATCATGACCTAAGTGAAAGTCGGACGCTTAACCGACTAAGCCACCCAGGTGCCCCGACATCAAGGGTTTCTTAAAAGCAGGTTGTCCTATTTACTTGCTGTGGAGCCTGACTTGATTGCTGCGTAATCAGAAGCACCCTGCTCATGACTGGACTAGAGGATCGTCTTCCCTGGGGGAGTGCCCCCTCATTATTTGTGACTACACCTTTGTCTTTGAGAAGGCAAACTACCCACTTCTCCTTCCCCCATGGGAATCTACAGACTACTGCCCTGTCAGGGGATGCACTCAGAGGACACACACACACGCACGCGCTTCCCTATCCCAATTACTTGGCTGCTAAGGGGTCACTGAATCTCCTGTCATTCTGAGACTGTTTGACTAAGGCAACATTTCTGGACTGGGATCGATTTTGCCCTCAACAGCCGTTTAGCAATATCCAAAGATGTTCTGGGTTGTTAGGACTTGGGGAAAGGAGGGATGCGTCTAGTGTCGGTCAGCGGTGCTGCTGAATGTCCCACAAAGCACAGGACATGCCGCCCCCAATCATCTAGCCCAAAATGTTAATAGTGCCAACGTTGGGAAATACTGCACTAACTTGACCAACTTAATTGGAGGTGAGAGGTAGATCTACAGCATGAAAGCAATGAGACAAAGGGCTTCCCAATTCCTCTTTCATTATCTTCACTTCGCCCTCCAAAGAGCTGCGCCTGATTCACTCCAACTGCTCCTAAACCAGTTTTCTCTGTGAGGTTGGATCCAGGGGTCCACCAGCTACAGCCTAATGGGCTGCCACCTGTTTTTGTACACCCAATGCGCTACGACTAGTTATTACATTTTCAAATGGTTGATTAAAAAATATAAAATAAAAACAACAGGGGTGCCTGGGTGGCTCAGTCAGTTAAGTGTCCAGCTCTTGATCTTGGCTCAGGTCATGATCGCATGGTCATGAGTTTGAGCCCTGTGTCCAGCTGCCCACTGAGTGTGGAGCCTGCCTAGGATTCTTTCTCCCTCTCTCTCTCTGCCCCTTCTCTGCTTGTTCTCTCTCTCTCTCTCTCTCTCTCTCTGTCTCTGTCTTCCTCTCTCTCAAAATAAATAAACATGTAAAAAATTAAAATAAAAACAGTATTTTGTCACATGTGAAAAGTATACGAGATTTATATTTCAAGGCAGCACAACTAACTCCCATTTATTTACATATTATCCATGGCTGCGTTTACAATAGGGCAGAAGAGTAATTGAGACAAACTGTATGATCCACAAAGCCTAGAATATTTACTAGCTGGCCCTTCACAGAAAAGGTTTGCTGGCCTATGCTATAAAACCAAAGACCTATCATGTGGCCTCCACAGCAGAGTTGATGATTCCTTGGAGGTGACAGGTCCCATGAATGACTGGATTATGTGCCTAATAACACTGCATTATTTCCACAGCTAGTACTCTCAGATATCACCAGATTGGTAGAAGGCCACTTCAATACAAGCTATTTGTTTTCAAATCTTTCTACTCATTATAACTTTCTCACTCCCAATAAAACATTCACCATTGTGGCTTTCATCTCAGTCCCCTTCTCCAGCTTTAGCCTGGATCTGGAGCAGGAAAGCAGCAGTGGAAGGGAGGAGGGTCTGGATTATCCTCCAAAGGGACACTTAGCCTTGAGTAATGGAGGGAAGTGCATAGAAGAACACTAGCTGCAGACTCTCAGATTTCCCCCAACCTGAGATGGTTGTCCTCTTAGGGTCTTTCGGAAATAGTTTGGACACCCAAGAAGAGTGTCTTCCTAACAGCAAAAATGGTGTTAAGGGATGTTGGCCCCTACCACACAGACACCAAGAGATTAGCTGGAACAAGATTCCACAGACACAGGGATTGTTGTTGTTGAACCTCGCCAATTTAATGTCAAAAGGAATACAATTCGAAAGCCCTGCCCCTGGCCCTGTGTGTGTCAAAGGGGTTAAGCACCACACCACCCCCACCACATCTCTCTCTCTCTCTCTCACACACACACACACACATTCTAGTTTAGAGACATGACATGGACATGCACAACAGACAATCCAGAGGAAGAGAAATCAGTTCTGCATTTGGAGGTGATGAGGACAATAATAAGGAAGTGGAGGAAAAGGAGAGCATCATCATTTACTGAGGTGTCCAGAAGTACTCTGGGCACTTTGCATAGATCTGTGCAACCATCTGCAATGTTGATAGACCCATTTTACAGAGGGGAAAACTGAGCCCCAAGAAGTAACTTGCCTATGGCAGAGAGCTAGTAAGCAGTGGACCTAGGTTTCAAACCACATCCATATGACTATTCTTTCCCCTGTGTTGAGGGGATGCTTATTTAAAGAGGCAAGATGTGAAGGAGATTGTAAGGGTAAGTAAGGTTCAGATTGGCAGACCTGAGGGAAGACGGCATTCCCTCAGAAAAAGGGGGGTCAGGATGAAAAGGTACCACAAAACATACCTTTAGGTAGTGAAACTCTTGTCTATGATATCATAATGGGGACTATAGTACAGGGGACTATACTTCTGTCAAAACCCATAGAACGTACAACATAAAGAGTGAAAACATGAACTAAGGACTTGAGTTAACAATAACATGTGAATACTGACTCATCAGTCGTAACAAATGTTCCACACTAAGGCAAGATGGTATTATTAAAAATTGGGGAAATTGGGGTTGGTGGAAGCGAGAGCTTATGGGAACCCTCTGTACTTTTTCCTCAGTCTTTTTCCTAACCTAAAACTATCCCCCCAAAAACAAACAAAACCAAAAACGAAACACAAGATTACTGGACTAGACCCAGATTCTACACCTGGCCCTGTTACTAACCAGCTCTTAGAGCAAATCGTAGTCCCTCTGCGTCTTCCAGGTCAACAGCTTACTACATGGCCCACCTTCACAGGACATTCCACGACTCTGAGAAAATGCACGTTGGCCCAAATTTCTCCCGTTGTTGAGGAGTGAAAGAGAGACCCAATGTGCTGGGGCCTTGGGGCCATGAATGTCATCCCCACAAGGGTTTGGATGGTTGCAGCCAGGGCTCAAGATCTGTGACGTCACTTCCCTCTTGTGCATGAGGTCATCTGCATGTGAGGACGCCAAGTTCCCATATGTTTGTGGTTGTGGCTGCTGCTTGTTAAGAACAGTTACTAATTCTCAACTTCTTCGGGCATTAAAAAAGTGTGTTTTTCAGCATGAAGTATTCTGCAACATGATAGAAACTGGAACCCACAAAATGTGTTGACTTTAAAGGAGTAGATGTGAGAATTAAAACGTCCTCCTTCTGCACCCAGTTTCTGAGTTTCTGTGCTGAGCTTTCTGACAGAAAGTTGGCCTCTACCTGCCCCCCAGCTGCCATGTAGATGACAGGGTGCCTGGCCCAACAGATGTGCTAATATTTACAGGCAGAGCCAGCCTCCATGTCATCGAATCCCTGCTCACCTCATTTTACGGTTGCTTCCCTGCCCATTTCACAGAGCTGCCTCGGGGAAGGTCTGAGCTTACATCCCAGGTCGGCTCTCACCTGAATCCCTCAAGTTCCAGCAGGTACAATGTAAACACAATCAGAATATTGCTCATAACGAAGGGGAATGTAAGACATGTAAATGCCAGGTAAGATGGAGTAATTTCATTTTATATAAAAACACATGCTGGAAATACACATCGTTTTTAGATTGCACCCAATTTTTTATACACGCACACATGCACTTTTAGTTTAACAGCTTGAGGAAGAAAAAATAGTATCACCAACTTTCACTTGTGTGCAAACTTCGTACCTACAGGATTTAAACAGATGTGTGTGTTTATAACTTTAAAGATGCACATATGTAATACATTCCACAGTGTATTTATTTGCACAGTTGATTTGACTAAAAGACCCTGTATTTACATCTTTTAATTGTGTTATGTGAGACAGTGCTACATGCATTGTTTATGTATCTGACATTTATGATTGAAAAGCAAATGGCTCGTGGAAGTTAGTTCTTCATAGGTTTTGAAAGTATTCCAGACCCAAAAATTAATTGCTGCCAAGAAAGGCATGGGTGGGGATGGGGTACTGCACGTCAGTTAATTCCAAAACACTTAATGACAATCAAAAGTAAAAAATAAAAAATAAAGCCCCCTGCTCTACACAAATCACGAAACTTAAGACTAGCTTTTCCCCTTCAGGGAAAGAAAGAAGCCCTCTGTTTATTCTACTGTTCACATGTGATATTTGAAAGAGGTTGAGCACAGGGTAAGGATGGGGAGGTGGGCAGACCTCTCCGGAGCCCGCATCCAACACTTCTCAATGAGGATTCCAGAAGGCCCAGCCTGTCAATGCCTATATTGTCTTCCTTCTCCGCAGCCACGGCCAGCCGAACATTTTGCTTGGTCTGTCCACAAAAGTTTTCTTCTTGCATCCAAGGGTTCAGGTCTTAAAACCCACTCTGTTTGGAAAATTCTAAAGTCAGAAAGGATGTGGTCTGACGTGTTGACGTGTTTAGCCACACAGGGAACACACAACTCAGAGAAATGAAGTGGCACATTTATCAAGTCTCGGTGTGAGCTTCTCAAGTTGGGGATCTGGTATAGATTGGTTCGAGCTGCACTGGCCAGCGCTCACTGAGCATCTCCGTCCACTGGACATGTGTGCGTTTTTTATTGGCACAGCTTATTAATGCCACTGACAATTCTGCTACTTCCCCCTTCTCTTTATCAATAACTCAGGCTTATGAATCCAATAAATATCTGTCTATACTTAAATTATACATCGGTGGATTCTCTCATTTTTCCCTCTTAGTTTTCCACAGCACTGGGGCAAGTTATCATACACCACGTGAGATGGGCTCGTACACAGAATAGTGCCTCTAGGGGAGTGCCGGGAGCATCTCTTAGGTCATACCAAGTCCTTCTAGAAATACACACTGTGTTTACTAATCTTCAAATATGGAAAGTAGAGGCTCTCTCAGAAATTACAATCACTCTCTGTTTTAAATTCCAATGGACATGGAAACAAACAAGGCTAAGGAATTTTCAGTTCGCCTCTGCTGAGCTGCACAAAGTGGCTGGTTAGCTTGATGGACGGAGAGAAGGGAGAGTTGGCTGTACTTTGTCTCCACCCCTAACTCGATCTTGAGCGTATTTATTCCGGTAAAATCAGGTTAAAATAATCATGAAAGGCAGCCTGAAGGAGGCTTAAGATGACCAGGAGAGGGTGCATGCACATGAACTTCAGGCCTCGCCTAGCACCTGCTGGCAGACCCGCCACTTGCTCCTCAAACACAGCCCAGAATGTGCACCCCAGCCCCAGCCTGGACCATGGGCGGTGCTCCACGGGGCATCCACTATCACACAGCCGTGGCTGTGTGCTCTCAACATCTAGGGAAGCCAGTAGCCAAGCTCTGATTTCTCTTGTAAAGTCAAAATGCAGAATGGGCACCCCCAAAATGGAGAGGGAGAAGAGGCATTCAGAAGGTTGTATCAAATGGGCCAATTTCAGGAGTCATGGAAAGAAAGAGCCAGAAGTCGGTGAAGGGGTAGGGGGGAATGCTGTGAGGGAAAAATGGTATTTTCTCACCCTCCTTTCCTTGTCCCTCCTTCTCTGTCTCTCTCCCTCCATTAAAGATGGGGTTTGCAAAGACATAGACTTGTCTCCATGTAGCAGATAATATGGAGACGCCCATGTAGAGGAAAGGGGACATAGGGAAGCCCGCCCCACATCCCCATTACATGTGAACACCACAACCACCACCATAGATTCCTACTATGAAAGTTTATTTTCCCTACACCTTTAAGGAAAAGGGGGGACGTTTTCACTAAAATAAAATTTTAAATCTGGGGGAAAGATAATTTTCCATATTTTTGGAGGGCTACATCTCAGCTTGTAAGCAGTGTTTCTGATGAGCCCTTTATCCTGAAGGGCTCATCAAGCTAAAAGGCTTGTGGAAGGACGTGTCTAATGTTACTCTGTCTTTCTCAAGCTATCCGTGTCTCATGGTCGGCCCACGGGTTACACATGAAGCGCTCCCTCTCCTACCGCTTTGAATGCGCTGCTGATCTGTTTGAGTCAAAACAATCAGGTCCTCTCTCTCTCTCTCTCTCTGCCACCCAGAAGGAGGAGGATCAGTCAGAGTTCTCTTCACACCTGTCCTATTTGAGAGTTTCCACTTTAATTCTCATGCCTTCACTGTCTCATCCAGATTGCAAATAACTTCCTTCTTTTTCAACTTGGACGTCAGCATCTTTCGCTCTCTTTGCTGCCTCTCTCCCCCGCCATCTCATGTAGCACGAGTCTGCTGTTACAATGCCAGAGACAGCGCCAGAAGATTCGCCTGCAGAGCCCCCTGCCCTGTGGGTCCCTGATTCCACGGACGGGCACCCCCAGGTCCTGGAGATGCACTGTGGGGGCTGCGGGGGAAGATACCACATGCCCGATCCTACCCTTGGAGTTCTACACCATGCTCTTGTCCAGGCCAAAGGTCCTGAGACTTCTCCCTGCTTCGTGTCTATAGAGTGACACTGCACAAACTTATTTTAGAACCCCAACTTCAGAGTCATGCTTTCTAACATTTTGCAGAAGTGCTGTTCTGAGGGGCTTGTGTCAGGAGATGTCACTGGTCCACGTGGTGAGTCTGTCCCAGGGTGGGATCCAAGTGCTTGTATGTATGGACCTGGGCTTCAGGAAATGGGCTCCCTCTCCAGCCCACCCCCACCTTGTCTTCACCCCGCAAGCGTACGGCAGTTCCTGGTAATGCCCAAGTCGCAGAGCTGGAGTGACCAGCCCTGGAAGCCCAACCCTAACTACTGAAAGAAGTTCCTCTTGTCTGCCTTCAAGTGGCAAGGACGGATGGCTATACTATAAAATTCTTTCTCCCCTTGTTCTTTGATAAGAAGAACATCTAATTTTTGGCTGGACATGTTGGGATTCTGAGTAAAACTGCCATTCTCAACCTCCACTGTGGTGTGCAACCTCAAGAAGGGCTATGTTTAAACATCAAGAACTGTGTCTAAAGGGAGGGGGCATGCCCATCTTTCTCTCTTTCCCTTCTCTGATTCTGGAAAGATGTGATGGCAGGAGCTGGAGCAACCATCTTGTGTCACATGGTAGAAGCCACATTCTCCACAAGGTGGAAAGAGTCTGACATTGTAGAAGAACCACCGACATTACAGAACGAGAAACCAGCTGCAGACTGGCACATCTGTTCATCCCTTATATGAATAATAATAGAGCTTTTTATGAGGCCACTGTTACATTGAGGTTTCTGCCACCTCAGCAGAATCTATTCCTAACGCATTTGGCCCCTCTCTTCAGCTAAGCCCTCAGATCTCTCCAAGGAAAACTAAATGCCCAAATTATTTCCTCAAACAACCCCTCAGGATGTCATTTCGACTGGGAACAAGTTAGCATCAGGGTGACCCGCTGGAATGTGTCTCCTGGTGACCTTCTGCCTCCTCTATCGGGACCTTCTCTCACCCAAGACCTTTCACCAGGAGAGCAGGAAGTGGTAGTTGACTGGATAATCATGCACCGTGATGAGCACATCAGCCGCCCCAGCCTGGGTGGTCTAGTCCAAGTGCCCATCCGTTTTCTTACTCTTGGCCCCAGGTAATTGTTCCTGGAGTTGCCAAACTCTTTGGTGTTATATGTTCATTTGGCTGTGTTCCCATTTACTGTTAGTGACTTCCCCACGTGAACCATCCAACTTGTTCATTAGTATATAGGCACCATCCATCCTGATGGCTTCCATGTGATGGGGTTCAGCTTCAACATCACACCACATCTAAATTAACAGACACTCCAATCCACTGCTCTGACCCTGCCAGTCCATTCCAGGTTTGAATCCATAGTGCCAAGGCTAGTAATTCAAAAGAAGGCAAGGCCTGCCTGGGTGGCTCATTCAGTTAAGGGTCCGACTTCAGCTCAGGTCATGATCTTGCAGTTTGTGAGTTCAAGCCCCGCATCGGGCTCTGTGCTAACATCTCAGAGCCTGGAGCCTGCTTCGGATTCTGTGTCTTCCTCTCTCCCTGTTCCTCCCCTGCTCACACTCTGCCTCCTTTTCTCTCTCTCAAAAATAAGTAAACATTTAAAAAATAAACGAAATGGATAAAAACCCTAATGACAGAATACTGAGTGAGCACTCTGACACACAAGATATTTGAACAAGAAAGTGGTGTTGGAACCAGTATTTCTGGGTGGTGGAATCAACTACTCTCTTCGAGTTTGTTGCCAATGAACAGGTTTTCAGGAAAAAAACAATGCGCCTGTACAAAGGCTTAGAAAAATCATAAGTACAACTACATATGCTTTGACTCTATGCCAGTGACTGGTACGTGGCGGCTGCATCTACCTGAGGAAAGAGAAGGAGGTGAGGAAGCAGGAAGGGGAGAAGAGGGCAATAAAATCTGATCCATAATCTTTTTTTTACATGCATCTAGCATGCAACCTGGTGGCTAAAAACAGGTATTTTATCTGTCCATGCCTATGGGGGGAGGGGCAGAACAAGGAGCATAGATATCGATTTCATTGCCACTACCATCATTATCCTAAATTTTGAAATAGTTGAGTGTACAAAAAGCATCATGTTGTGTGCTCTTTATTGGATGCATAGACCTATGTTTGTAGAAAGTTTTAATGGTTGCAAAGACAAATTGCAAAAATAATTCACTTTTTTAGAGATCTTGATACATCATCCTGCATTCTAATAAAATTTTCAATACTGGTGGTAATACTGTTTCCCATGGGATCCAGTGATTAAAACTCCTTTCTAACGTCCTAAAGTTAAGGTTAATGCACCAAAAAGCTGTAATTCGCTGACATTTAATACTAGTTCATGCAGATGAAAATTTTGGTAGCAGATGGAGGCTGTTGAGAAAGTTTTCTTTAAGCTTTGGAGTCCAGACAGTTCATAGTATGTTTTCTCCCCATGCCCTTGGGTCAGTGTGGTTCTGACACCTTCCTCACAGATACACAACGATTCTGGAAAGACAACAACAAAGTCGTGGAAATAATGGTATTATTGTTGAAGGGAGCCTTCAAGAGGTAATACTCTAACAAGAAATGAAATTTGAACTCTTTGAACTGAATTTTTCAGGAAAGCACTTCCAAACTCTTGAAAGGAAAACATCAAAGTTTGAAGGGCAGATATGAAAAAGACTCCCCCTCTTACACCAAAGTGACACAAATTCAACCTGACACACGTTTATGGTGAGTTTTGTGCGTCAGCGAAGATGAAACGGGAAAAGGCACGCGCTCGTCCTCAAGGAACGTATTACAATGATCTTCCAGCTGGCCGAGACCTTTGTTCCTGAATTATTGTTCCCTTCTGTCCTCTGCCTACTCAGAAAGGACTGGGTGGTACTTGATTTTTAAAGGTGCTCTCTTAAGGTGCACAACCTCTCTCAAGATAATAGGAAACAAATTGTAACTATTACGAGAAAGCATTTTTTCACGGATCAGTTTGGCAAGACCAAGACGTTTAAAAATAGAACATGTTGGTAAGGGCGTGAGGTAATGGAAACTCTCATACATTTCTGGTGCAGGTGGAGAGAGGGATGGCCTCTACAGAAAACGACTCAGTGATATTTACCTAAAGTTTCAATGAATATACAGTTGATCCAGCAACTCCACTTCTAGAAAGGTATCGCCCTTTACAAGTATTTTGCTCATTTGTGAAATGATGTATGTGAGATATACTTAGAGCACCACGGTTAAAACAGGAAGAGATTAAAAGCAACCTAAATGTCTGTCAATAGGGGATACGTCAATAGGTACACCTATTGACGCACCTAATAGTATGTTAAGTGCATAATAAAAAGCTGTAATGGCTGAGGAAGTGTGGTATGAGCTCAGATGAAATCAGAGGCAGATATGTCCAGGAGGACAAAACAGGGCATCGGAAGGGTGCACGGTATATGTGTGGTGTCATACGTCTGGCACAGGTGCATCAAATCTGCCCAGGGAACCAGGGGGCTTGGTTGCCAACAGTCTCGTTCAAAAAGCTCATCCCTCTGAGAACCCCAACTCTGTCTTGATTCCATGAAAACCCCGCCTATCTCTGGGGGGTTGTGAAAACCAAATGTTCCTGGCTGATACTGCAGATTTACATGTGGTTCTTGGTCACCCTTTTGCGCCCCGCCCAAAGAGCCCCCCGACACCCTGTGAGCGGCTGCCATTGGCGCCCCTGGCGGCTGCTCCACTGTCCAGCCAGCTTTCAGCTTACAGAGACAAGACGGAGCACAAGCAGGCTTTGGAAGGGCCTGGGATTCAGGGTCCGGCCGCATCTGAAAATCTGCTGGACCAGCGGGTTTGGGTGTTTGTCGTTAGGAAGTAAACAGCTTGCAAGGAGGAAGGTCTGTGCTCTCGGCTCCAGCCAGAGAACCGAAGAAGACCCCGATGGGAAGCTGTGGACCCCATCTCCCCATTTCTCCCTGACCGCAAAGTGGTTCCAGCACCGTTAGAGCTGAAGCAGGCCTGGCAGCTTCTCAAATCTTCAGAAACTCCAATAATAAGTGTCCAAAGTGGTCTGAGTGGTAGAGGGCGGGTTCCCCAGGAATCAGCCTGCCCCAGTGCCTTTGCGGGAAACAGACACCAAAAAGGGCCCTGAGAGGGAACCCATGGGAAACAACCACACGTAAGATCATGAAGCTGGGACAGGCGGGCACAGGTGCCCCCGCCATGCAGCCCGAAGCAGTAAGGTTCAAGAGCAGGAGAAGCCTAAGGAATTTTGGATTACAAAAGCAAACAGACTGCCTGCTTCAACCTGCAGGAGTCAAGGATACTGAAAACTGGACCAAAAGTCTTCTATCCTTCTAGAGGACGCCTCCTGGGGCACCTGGGCAGCTCAGTCGGTTAAGCATCTGACTTTGGCTCAGGTCATGATCTCACAGTTGGTGAATTTGAGCCCCACATCAGGCTCTCTACAGAGCCCGCTTTGGAGCCTCTGTCTCCCTGTCTCTCTGCCCCTCCTGTGCTCACACAGCTTTCTATCTCTGTCTCTCAAAAATAAACATTAAAAAAAAAAAAAGAAGAAGAAGGACGGCTCCTAAGATGTCAGGCATGTAGATCACACTCTTCTTCATGCATTCCTTCCCCACCAAGTCCAGTCCTGCCGAAGAGGTGGTTTGCAGGGACCGGTGAAATGCCAGCCCTCCTCTGTGTCAGCTGCTCCTAAAAACAACATTTTCTTTTCTTGGCTACAGACACCTATCAGGATGTACCCGAGAGCCTCTGTCTACTATGCCAACAGAGTATAACGCTTACAAGAGGAAATAAATCTGATTACCTAAAGCAGAAGCCAAAACCAGAAGTAGGCTGCAGCTTCCAGCGGTGAAGCAAGGCTGGTTTTATGCAACAGACATTCTAGACGCTTAACAGAAAGTGAGAAGTCACTGCAGACGACTTCTCTAGGCTCCAGACTGGTCTCTCTGTTCATCTCTTCTCTGCCCCAGGCAGTCCCCATCTCTGCAGTAGGGTTTCCTTTCCCCAAAGCCCACTTTGACTGTTAATACAATAAAGAGGTTCTCCAGACATCACCTATGTTCCAAACTCTCAGCTTGGCTTTCAGAATTGTCTGAGTTGAAGCAGTATTTCCAGGACTATCTCCAGCTAAAGTCAAGGCCAGCAGGTTGACCCGTCTGTTCTCCAACGCCTTTCCATCTCTGTACATATTGCCTGGCACCCACCCCACACTCACCATCATTTATCAACATCTTGCCGTCTTTCAAAATCCAACTCAATGCCACTTCCTCCAGGAAGACCTCCTAATTCTCCCAGCCTTAAGTGCTCTCAAGTTCTTCTGAACTTCTGCAGGCCCTAGTTCCTCGTTCTCAGATGGCTTTGTACTATAGTCGCTTTCCAAATGGGCTATGTTCTCCCTAGGAGTTAGCGCTTTTGTGGATTTTCTGGTATCTCTCAGTACTCAGCATTACATTTCACATGTAATGTTGACTCGCAACATTTAGATTAGAAGAAGCCTGCCTTGAATTGCATCCCCCCCAAATCATTATGTTGAAACCCCTAGCCCCCAGTATGATGGTATCTGGAGGTGGGGCTTTGGGGAGATAATTACATTCAGATGAGATGGTGAAGACAGGGCTCTCACAATTGTCTGAGTGCCCTTACCAGAAAAGAGATATGTTTTGTTTTTGTCTGTTATCCATTTGGCCAATTTTTGTCTTTTGTTTGGAGAGCGCAGTCCTTTTGCTTTTAAAGTAATTAATATAAGGAAGAACTTTTGCTATATTGTTTCCTGTTTCCTGTTTTCTGCCTTTTTTGTCTCTCATTTTCACCATTGCTGCTTCTCTGTGTATGAAGTCGATTTTTTTGCCGTGAGCCCGATTCCCTTCTCATTTCTCGTTGTGTGTATCTGCTAAATGCTTTCTTTAGAGTTACCATGGGGATTACAGTTAGCATCCTAACTTTGTAACAGTCTAGTTTGAGCTGATACCAGCTTCACTTCAGCAGGGTACAAAGTCCTTACCATCCCCTCCCCCGTAAAGCTTTGTTCTCCCCTTGTGTTACTGATGGCCCAAAATAGCTGTCTATATATTGTGTGCCCCGTAACATGCATAGTTACCATTATTCTGTGTGCATTTGCGCATTTGCCTCTTAACTTATGCAAGACATAAAAAGTGGAGTTACAAAACAAAACCAAAACAAAACTCTCTCTTCAAACTGCTCTCTCTCTCCCCCCCTCTCTCTCTCTGCTGTGTATGGACACAGAGAAGCCAACCGTCTGGAGCCTGGAGGAGAACTCTGACCAGAACCCAGCCACACTGGCACCCTGGTGTCAGACATCCAACTTCCAGAACTGTAAGAAAATAAATTCCTGTTGCCTAAGCCACACAGTCTATGGTATTTTGTTAGGGCAGCCTGGGCTAGCTGAGACAGGGCCTTAAGAGGTCCTCTGAGCGGCCTTCTTATTTTACACGGTGATCCAAAGGGACACAGAGCAGAGCAGGGGTCAAAACCCAGCCGCACCCCCTCCCCCCAACCTCTAGCCCATGCTTCTAGCAAGTATAACAAGCTTGCCAGATATCACAGAATGAATGAAAAGGCCCAAAGCAATAAGTATATTTTTCTTAAACATGTCTATACCTTTAAACTCTTTATCAAAGCTTTGAAATAACAAACCGAAAGTCCAAAGGGGCCTCCAGCAAGGTCTGAAATTGAGAATTGGGGTTACGAAACTGCCAGGGAGGAGGAGAGGAAGGGGAGGGCTGCCTCTTTGGTTATAACAATATTATAATCACAGAGCTGTGAATTATGCAAAGGAGAGCACAGGGCAGGACTCACCACCTCACGAGATGTCTTGTACCAGTGCACAAACTAAAGCATTTCAGGGCTTGGCTTTCTGCTTCTGGCACTACAGTACACTCATCCACATTACAGCTCACAGAGGACGTCCACGTAGATGGTCTCGTGTAATCTAGGCCATGGCCAGTGTAGGAACGAGCATCTCTGTGGAGCTGATCACCTCCTAGAGCCTTAGTTTACATAAGTGACCAGAGTATAATCACACAGCTGCTGAGTGTTGGACCTGAGACTGGAATACTCTCTCTCTCTCTCTCTCTCTCTCTCTTCCCCACTGTGTGTGTGTGTGTGTGTGTGTGTGTGTGTGTGTGTGTGAGAGAGAGAGAGAGAGAGAGAGAGAGAGAGAGAGAGAGAGAGAGAGAGTTGGGATGGGCTTGACCCCACTTCACTATACACTCCAGGACTACGTTCCAAGAAGTCCATGAACATTCTCCATTAGCTAGTAGCTGAAAGAAAACCAAACTTCTACTGAGGGACCTGAGTTTCAGCCCCCATTCTGTCACCAATTCACAGCTGACCAAGGCTAATTACTTAGTCTCTCTAGTTCCCAGTTTCTTCACCATGAAAGAAGTGTGTTGAATAGCTTTGTCTTTGATTCCCTTTCAATTCAGACAGTTGGTGATTTTCAGAATTAAACAGGGTTAGATAAAAGAGCAGGCCAACTCACTTCCAAAAAATTCTGATCCCCGGACCGGGTGCCCAGGAGGAAGACATTATTCATCATGCATCCTCCCCACACTCTCCAAGTGGGGAGGGGGAGACAAGAGCTGCATCTGGTCTGAATGCAACGGGAACTAAAGCCTGTCCTAACGCTCTCGTTACGAGACTCCGCTGTAGCCCAGCATGCCAACGTGGTCAACTTGGCTTTGGAGGTAAATCAAAACCAAGTATGCAGAAGATCAAAACCTTTACTCCACAGAGACCAACAAAAGGCACACTTCCCAGACACTCTTCCCTACAGAATTTAAGATCTTCTGATATCTTGCCCAATTTAGACCCCAAACCCTAATAATTTCAGGCTGGAAATAGTCCTAGATCAATAAATACCCAAATCATGGTAAATCAGAAAACAATGTTCACAGTACTGAAAATCTCTTTAATATGGCAGCTTCTATAGGTATCAACTGTGATTATTACTAATAACCCAGGAAGAGTGTGAGGGTTTAATGTGTCATTCCATGAGTTTTTAATCTTTAACACAGTCTCTTTTTAATCAAGTTCAAATAATTTCCTCAGCAGTTCCATGTCTTTAGAGAAACAGAGCATCCATCAAAAGAAAGACTTTAAAGCACGTTTTCAACAAGTAAGAAATAAAGTCATTGTCAAGAAAAAAATGAGGTTTTAAAAAACATGTATTAAGCTGTATTAGTACTGGCTTTCAAATCTGATAGTATAAGATTCTTATATTCTGTATTAATTCATATTTGCACATATTATAAAAATTTCAAGGAATCTCAACCAATAGATTTCTTCTAATCAGCAGATGTACAAACGGGGGATAGCAAGAGAATGTATTCATCAGAAGCAATACAATTTGACACTAAGACAAAGCTTTTCAAATTTCTGCACTGGAGTGCCACCTTCGCAATTCTGAGCCTTTCCAAAGTACTCACTATAATATTAGTTACTTAGCATTTAACGTTAAGGTCATACTAAAAGGAAAGCTGTGAAATGACAAGTTCAACATGTAAGTTATTTCTTCTCAAGCCCATTAAACTATATAATAATCATTGAAAACATTCAATTCAGAGTCCCTTAAAATTCTGCATCAGGCACTTGGACATAGAGCTGATCTGTAACTTTCAAAGTCTGTTGGATACCACCTGGCTTTCATCATCCATCCACTTATTAAATATTCAGTTAATATAGATGCAAAATAAATAGAGACGCAAAATGGATGTCATGGAGTTCCTGCCATGATAGCCAGGATAGGGTGGGAAGACAACAATGGAATTGAAATTACAGTAGTGCAGCTTCTGGCACAATCAAGACGGGCAGAAGACACCTGGAGAGCAGAAGAGAGAGCATGTTAACATAAATAACTTTTTTTTATCTCCCCAAACAAACAAAAATGTGTACTAAGTGAAATAGGCCAGTCATAAAAAAATAAATACTGTGATTCCATTTAGATAAGGTACCTAGAGTAGTCAAATTCATAAAGACAGAAAGTAGAAGGGCAGTGGTGAGGGGCTGGGGAGGAGGGGGCAAATGGGGATTGTTGTTTAATGGTATAGTTTTACTTACACAGGATAAAGAGTTGTACAGATTGACTGCACAAGAATGTGAATGCACCGAACATTATTGAACTGTACACTTCATGAAAATTGGTAAATTTTATGTTATATGTTTTTACCACAATTAAATTTTTAAAAATTTTGTTATGTTTATTTACTTTTGAGAGAGAGAAAGAGAGAGACAGACAGTGTGAGCAGAGGAGGGGCAGAGAGAGAGGGAGACACAGAATCCAAAGCAGGCTCCAGGCTCTGAGCTGTCAGCACAGAGCCAGATGTGGGCTAAACCCACGAACCGTGAGATCATGACCTGAGCTGAAGTCAGACATTTAACCAACTGAGCCACCCAGGCACCCCACAATTAAATTTTTTTAATTAAGTTGAGTAATAAGAATGGCATGGTTTTACAGTTTTGTAGATCTAATGTTTCTTTTTGTCTCATTTACCATAGCTGGATTCTCACATCTGCTGCTACTTTCATTCTGTTGCAATATGTTGTTTTGATTGTCCACCATTATGATTAAATGGTTAAAAGGTAAAACATTTTGATAATTTTACCAGATAACTGTGGATCTTCTTCTTTGATATTACACCAAAATTCAACAAGTGGTAGTTTCTTAAAGGTTACTTATGCATAGAGTCTGAAACTATAAAAATTAACGTTTGATACTTTGTTACATTAAAATTCATTTTCTACTTTGCACCTTAAGTAACTCTTTTACCCATGCATGCTCTCTTCACATCGACTATTGGGTGTTGGGGTAATGTTGGTTCACTCTTCCAAACATTATCCCGTTTAATTTTTAATAGCTAAAATATTGCACGTGTTACCATCACCTCTGATGCCATCAGGAAAGTCTTTAACTATTCCGAATTTATCAAGCTCATGGTGCTAAATACAAGTTTTCCAATTCCAAATTCCAATTTTCTCTTGAAAGCTTAAATTCGTTATTTATTAGCCAAACATACAATGGGTGACTTCTTTGACATAATAAGCATATTTCATTCATTCTCATAAAAAAACTTACTACGTCTGCCAAGTCTAAATATCCACAGTGGGTGTGTTAATCTTGCAGGGGAAAATGGGCTCCGTGGAGGAAGTGACTGTTCTGCTCCCAGCTCAGAGTATCTCACAACACATTTCCTCAAGACAATTGTACGTCAATGTGCAAAAGAAGGCTTTATGCTTGCGTCCCATTTTGTCACACAGAATATTAAAAGGATGTATACTTGAGGCTCAAGTTTTAATATAATGAATAATTTTTACACCTACATCAAGGGTGTTCCTAAATAAAATTGGCTTTCTCTCCCCTCTGTAAGTCAAAGGAGGTGAAGAACACATGAGCACTAGTACTATTTGGTACCTGGCCTTGACTTACGCTAAGGAGCCAGCAGGCCTACTCGCCATTGTTTTTGTACCTTCAGTGTAAATGACAGCACAGTGAAAACGGCAAATAGCATCTTACTCTTAGTATGAAAACACTTCAATCTTGTGGATTCCCAGGAAGCGGTCCATGGGCCATGCCTTCAAAACCTCTGATCTAGCAGTCTTTTTATTTAAATCTTCATTTTTAAGTATTATACTAGAAATGCTCCAGCTCCTAAGTATACATGAAGATTGAAAAAATAGAAAAACAGCCCATGAGGTATTTTAATGCTTGAACATAAATATTCTGAAAGGGATTCTAGACTGAAGACACCTAGCATGGGACTTTAAACACTAAGGAGAAAATTCAAGCAGGTGCCGTATCAGGCATAGAGCAATAAAACAAAAACTATCCAAGCCGGTTACTCTGAGAAACATCTCTAAGAGACGTTTATAGTTTCTAAATGTTTCTTTTCTTTTTTTTAAAAAAAAAATGCTATTTCTCTTCCCAAAAAAGTTCAACTAAAGAAAGGAACCCCCCATTGTTATTCATATTATTCATATTCTTTCTTTTTTTTTAAATATATATATTTTTTTATTTCTAGGAGAGAGAGAGAAAGACAGCGTGAGCAGGGGAGGGTCAGAGAGAGAGGGAGTCACAGACTGAAACAGGCTCCAGGCTCTGAGCTGGCAGTCAGCACGGAGCCCGACACGGGGCTCGAACCCACGAACCGCGAGATCATGACCTAAGCGAAAGTCGGACGTTTAACCGACTAAGCCACCCAGGTGCCCCTATTCATATTATTTCTTAATTTAGGCAGCAGTCATGGTTTTCACAAGCAACGACAACAGAAACTTTTTTAAAAATAGCGCAGGCTTTTCAATCTCAAAACCTATAAGGATTGCTGGATTTCAAGGAATAAAATCATTGGAAGGTTACTACATTTGTCGTATTTCAAACTGAGTGTGTAAATAATAAAGGTCTAACTCAAAAAACAAGGCTGATAATTCCATGGTGACCAGCCAAACTCCTATTCCCATCATTTATTCGGATGTTGATAGACTTCCCCAGGAAGCCTGCGAAAATAACAGAAGTAACTCAACTTTCCCCAAGAGAGAAGGCTTCATTTTTCCTTGGCAGATTCATTCCTAATCACATAGCAGGGAACCATTATTAACATCTGGATATTCAAAAAGAGCCACTGAATTATTATAAAAATGTTTCAAATCATCAGCCTAAAACTCAAATGATCTACAATGTGTATGATGCTTTTTTCCTCCCTTTAGTCAAGAAGATAAATGGAGAAATTCTTTATATTTCAACTTCCATTACACATTTGTTTTTAATCTGGGAAAATTCATGTCTGCCTACTGTACCTCCATATCAAAGACTGATATGTCAACGTTAGCTTCTGCTCCTCTCACCATGAATTTCTTTTAAGAATACAATTTTTTTTATGAGTGAGATTACTGCAAAAATCAATTGGTCTCAAACAGTTATAAGTCAGATGCTAATACTGAGTTCAGTTCTCCTTTAGTGGAGTTGTGTGCTGTTAGGTTCAACAGCAATTAGGCAGATCAAATGTCTTCATGTTTCACTAACCCCTTCCCCTTTTAAACAGTTTCTAAAAATTAATTGTCATGACTTGTAAACACACACACACACACACACACACACACACACACACACTATAATGTTCTTTGCAAAACCTTCAAGTCTCAACATTGGGAGCTACTTATTCGGTTGGGTCAAGATGACAGTTTTGTTGCTGGCACTTGGTAAACATAAGACAACGATTCGATTTAAAACCCTCTGGTGGCTTCCCATTGTTCTCAGATCACTATACAAAATCTTACCAGGGCCCACAAAGTTCTGCTTGCAGCCCCATCAAGAAGAGATTCAGCCCAGGTGACACACACCAAAAAATGTTTTTGGAACCCCCCAGGAAGAACAGGCCAAAATCTTTGCAGGCAACTCTGATTTAGGCAAGGCCCCTTCCAAACCTTTTGCAATATGTACTGACTTCTCACCACTCTTCTCTCCCTGCCTGCATGACTAGCCTGCTTCTCACCCACTCCATCACCTGCCCCAGCCTCCTCTCCCACTAGCTGCCCATTCCTAGCCTCCCTGAACTGAACTCTGCCCCGAATGGTCTTCATATATGTTTTTCCCAATCAAATCCTACGCAAGTGTCAAGTCTTGGCAGAAAGAGTCAATAAAGAAACCTTGCCAAGTTCTACCTCAGACATACTCACAGACTCTGTAACCTTCCTCTGCAGGCCTCTTCACACTGACCACATGGTAGATAAGTGGCAGTTGAGGTAGTCTGTTTTTGAATGTCTGTCTCTCCACTAAGCCTCATAAATGCAGAGACTGGGTCTGTTTGGCTAGTATAACCTCCCCAAAGCCTAGAAGAGAAACTATACAGAGGCTCTCAGAAAGCATTCCTCCCTTGTGGGACAAAGTTCTTAATAAGGAAAAACGTCTCCTAAACTGAACTTTACATTGGGGTGGAAGCCAGCGAAGCAAATTCAAGGAGGGCTTTGGGGGTCAAAATCTTTACTATCTGCTGAATGTAAGGGAGAGAAAGGGAAGAGGCTGAGGATTTTTAGGTTAGTTCTTCCCTAACAGTTGGGGGGCCTGGCTCAACAGGACAGATGGAGGGCCCAAAACCACCTATCCAAATACTTATAAGCTTGGGGCACCTGGGTGGCTCAGTTAGTTAAGTATCTGACTCTTGGTTTCAGCTCAGGTCATAAACTCAGGGTTCATGAGTTCGAGTCCTACATCAGGCTTTATGTTGACAGCCTGCTTGGGATTCTCTCTCTCCCTCTTTCTGTCTGCCCCTCCCCTGCTCATTCTCTCTCTCTCTCTCTCTCTCAAAATAAATAAACTTAATATATATATATATATATATATATATATATATATTAGCTTAAAATCAAGCTAATGAACAATCAAATGAAATACCTTCTATCCTCCTATTCTGAAAAATATACCTTCAAAGTAAACTGGAAGTCTGAGTAATCAAACATAATGAAATATGGAGACTTCAATCAAGTTGGGTGTTTTTGCACCCAAATTATCCACATTTAAAATTTTTTTTAATGTTTATTTATATTTGAAAGAGAGACAGAGCATGAGCATGAGCAGGGGAGGGGTGGAGGTGGGAGACAGAATCCAAAGCAGGCTCCAGGCTCTGAGCTGTCAGACAGAGCCCAATGTGGGGCTCGAATTCACACACCACAATATCATGACTTGAGCCAAAGTCAGACACTCAACCAACTAAACCACCCAGGTGCCCCAAATTATCCACATTTTAAAATGCTCTAGTAGGAAATAACTATTTTCTTCGTTGTCTAATACACACAACACACACAGAGTTTGTAGATACCCATTAGGAAAGAATGGTGCCCACTGTTTTGAAAAACAAAACTGAGTTCCAGGATGCTCAGAATCCAATTCTATTGAACTGTGAAACCAACATGTATATAAACTGAAGTTCCTGCCTATTAAAAAATTGCTGTTCTCACTTAATTGCTTTTCCCCTTTCCCCCCCCAAAAGTCCTGTTATGTTTCCCCTTTGGACATTTTTCAACTCTGTATCCCATCCTTGGTGGCTCCCAAGAGTGAAGGGTCTTCAAATCTCAGACATCTATTCACCATGTCCTTCCTTATGCTCACAATGAATGCTTTGCAGGTTATCATGGGATGAGAGTTCTAAGAAGTAGGGAAGGACATTTACAACATGTAACACGGTGTACCTCACTCTACAAAGTGAGTGTGATCTGGAATCCCTGGGTTCCCAGTAGCTCTCAATTCCCTTTGTCTTCCCCTGTCCATGAAGACTGTTCACCTTCATTTAGGGCAGTGACCTTATCAAAGGCCTTTAATATTACCCTTTCTCCTTCTTCCTGTCAAGTATTCACCACAATACCAATTCAAAAACTCCATAAAGAACTCTAATAGATGATTTATAACTAACTATCAAAGGATCCATGAATCCCTTTGAAAAGTGAAACAATCTGCCACAACGCAAATACCAATCGTGCACAGCACTTGTCTCATCCAATTCTGACTGTCCCACCTGGAATACAAGCACCCCCCAGAGAAAGGCTTGCCCGTGTTTCTTTGTGCTGACCTGGCACTGCACTTACTACTTGTGTGTGTGTGTGTGTGTGTGTGTGTGTGTGTGTGTGTGTGTGTGTGTGAAGACAAAAACACACCAAAAGTGAACTTGAAAGAATCAGAAATTCCAATTGTTGGACTGAGAGTAACGATCAGGAATTGCTTTGAATGCTATTTACCTCTGCGAGGGCTACCAGTCACAATGGGACACCTGTTGCTTCTTTTCCTTTATAATTTCCCTCTTCCTTAAATTTGTCTGAAGTGGCTTCCCAGGCCGGAACCTGCTACATAACCTGTAAGAGAGAGAAGAAGGATAAAAATTCCAAGGTGAGATGTATTAAACACAGACTTAGTTTTCACCTTCTCCTTTTGGCCCCGCCTCCAGCGGGACTCATGCCTAGTGATTCCAGGAAGTGAAAGCAATTAAATTTCACTTGGTGTAAAGTTGAAGAAATTGTCCCATGTGAAAAGAATGTTTCTTTGCCACATTCCATCAGTGGCAATAAACAGGCAGATTTCACTGGTTTTGATATAGTAGTGTGAGCTTTCACAAGGCTCAGGTTGATTTCATTTTAAAAAGTTGAATTTATGGGACAGAGGGCTGAAAGGTTTGTACTGACATGTTTAAAACCCTCTTTTAAAAAGCGGCATATTGCACCGTTCCATTTAAGTGTTCACACCGCAGACTGAAACATAATCTGTTTACTGAAGAAACAACTTTTTATTGCCCTGTGAATAATTTCCCATTGAAAAAGAAAACAATGTACAGTATTTTAGTGCTTTGTGAAACATCTGGAAATTTTTCTTCAGTTGCTAAAGCTATTAGGAATTTGCATCCACATGCAGACTACTGATTTTTTATTTTAATGCAGAACAACTTCAAATATACTATTGAACAAATCTAAAAGCGACCGCCTCTTGAGGCCCGCCAAGGGCACTCAGAGACAAAGCAACAAACCCAGCACAAGGCAAGTCTGGCCTCAAAGTTTGCCCATTAGGGATGCTTCGCTTCTTTGTCCTCACTTTCCTGAACACAGTATAGAGCGGATTGTAATAGTCAGGGTGACACCAGCTGGTCTAACAAGTAAACCCCAGTCTCAGTGGCTTGACATGGTGGAAATTTTCCTCTTGCTCACCAAACAGCCCAACATGGCGTACCTAACAAGCTGGCAGCTTTCACATGGGAATCCAGAGACCCTGTTTCCATCTCTGCCTCCGCATCTTCCACAGGGACGTTGCAGCAAAGAGACAGAGTGTAGAGGCAGAAGTGGGGCCCACTAGGCCTGTTCACATTCCACAGGCTGGAATTCAGTCACCTGACCAAAAAGAACCGCAAGTGAGGCGAGAACCACACATCCAATCCCGGGAAGAAAAAGAAAAAGAAAAGGGTTTGGTCAACAGCTTGCCAGCCTGTAGATCCCAGCCAACATGTTGTAAATTTAGAAGGTTTCCCCCAAATTCTAACATATTCAGTGCTCAGCATCCGCTGATCCAACCACTATTGTGGGCGCTACTAAAGGTACTGGCTGTTTCCGTTTCCGGAGGGGATTAATGGTGCCACAAAGCCATTGGACTTCACATGCCTTTTCCTGATCTCATCTCCAAAGCCTGTACTTTTATTTGTGAAAAGTTGTAAAATGGGATGAATGATGAAGACAGCTCTCCACGTGGCGAAGGCACATTGGCCAATTCAAGCTCTGGAAACACGTACAAGCTTTACTGTCAGAAATCCTCTTTGCATTTTATTTTAGTTTACTTTTCTCCTGAGACTTAGCTCGCCACCAGGGAACTTCCTGAACACTTAAGACTTAATGTGCTATTTGCAAAAACAGTTGTTTCATTGCCTGTGTGTAGGCACCATACTCCGACCTGAAGGGAATGCAGTGGTATGAGCCAGGTTCCCTCAAGAACATGTCCATCCAGAAAAGATAAATTAAAAAACAAATTACTGAAGGTTGTATGTGCATTCTTCTTCCCCTCCACCCTGGGCCTGATTCTCCTACAGTCTATGTGAACAACCTGTCTCTGTGCTACCATCAGATACGATCTTACTTAATGATCTTATTATAATTGACTATTGACCTGTCAGCTTCCTCCATTGCACTATATATGCCATGAAGAAAAGAATCTTCTTTTTTTAAGTTTATTTATTTATTTTGAGAGAGAGAGAGAGAGAGAGAGAGAGAGAATCCCAAGCAGGCTACATGCTGCCAGTGTGGAGCCTGACACAGGGCTCGAACTCTCGAACCATGAGATCACAACCTGAGCTAAAATCAAGAGTCTGATGCTTAACTGACTAAGCCACCCAGGTGCCCCAGAAAAGGACTTTCAATATCTATCTTGCTTATCCTTAGCACATACCACAGTCTCTGGCTCCTAATAGGTACCTGCTAAGTGTGTGTATACTGGGATTGAGCTAAATTCCAGTTAGTAAAAGACAGGTTCCATAAGACAGTGAAAGACTCAAAGAGCTACTAGTGTTCAAAAGATAGAGCCTTGCATCTGGCTCAAGGGGGGCATGGAGAGGGGGGATGGCTTCCTGAAGCATTTGAAGTGGACTTTAAAGGAAGGGTACAGTTTCACCCAGCAGAATTTCGGCGATGGCGCACAAGCAGAGGAACGAACATGAATGCTCAGAGGTGGAAAAGCAAAGACGAGTTTGAGGAACAGCCAGTATTCTTGCTTATCGTGCACCTGAAGTGTGTGAAGGGAGGGATACAAGACAGGAATGGAAAGTGGCTCTTCTAGAAAGGGCTGATCCTCAGGCTGCCAAGTTTCGGTTTAATTCTGTGGGCAAGAGGGAGCTGGGGGAGGTCTGGGTACTAGGAAGATCATTCTGCCAGGTGGGCAAGGAGTGGAGTGGTGTGGATGAGAGGTTGGAGGAGGAGACGTCTCTGGCAAGGTCTGATGAAGTGCAGATGAATGGCCCCAGGGCCCTGGCTGAGGCCGGGGCAGTGAGGAGGAACACGGCCGGTGGGGTTGGAGGCACTCACAGAGGAAGAGCCAACAGCTCTGGAAAACAGGTCAGAGTGTCAGGAACGATGCCAAGGCAGCATTGCTGGGGGAATGACAATATGGCGCTACCTCAAGAGGAACTGGAGACAGACATACTGATACGGTGACTGGGGGGAAGGTGAAAACGTGGGTTTGAGACACTTTGAGCTTGAAGTGTTTGGGAGAGGCAGGGCAGGGATGTGGGGAGGTGGGCCGTCCCAGTGGAGCTAAGGGGGAGGCTGACAGGGCAGGACAAGACTGCGAGGGCCAGACGGGCCAGGGGGGTGGGGCGGGCCACTTGACCCAGACTTTGGATCCATGGAATTTCTCAAAGTGAGACTTCACATTGCCTTTAAATGAGTTTATATACATGGTCCCTGAGTTTGCAGGGGTGTTGAAAATTTGATAAGTATAAACTTGCAAGATACATCACAATTTTGCAACCCTCCTGGGATATTTATTCACTGTCCTAATATGCATGGAGACTTACTAAAAAAAAAAAAAAAGATATGTCTTTTAAGAGCTCTGGCTCGGTAACCCACATTTACTTCCAACTGTAGCAATCTCTCTGCTGAACAATAATTGTCCCACCCATCCCCCTTCCCCATCTCCCCACAGCCTGGGGGATGACATGGGGTTAAAAGTGCAATAGCCAGCCTGGCCTTTGGCAGAGAGAAGGCAACTCAAAAAATAAATATTCAGGGAGGGCTGGTGAGGAAGGGAGAAGTCATTTACTTTGAATTAATAACTCTAGTTCTCAAAGTGGAGGAAAACTATATAGAAGAAAGAAAGGGATCTTCCTTTCAAAAAGGGCAACAAAACCATCCTGTAGCATTAATCATCTAATCCAACATATGGTAGATCTTAAATGCAAGCCAGGCGCCATCTTCTGTGGGAAGCTTCCTGACAACATCATGGAAGTTCTGTCCAATTCGGTGTAAGGGTGTGGGGTGAAGAGAGAGAAAGATCAGGGGTATTCCACTCCAGTTCTCTTTAACACTTAAATTCCACTTCTGAGCACACACAGATATCTCCTGTGAAACTCTGTCCAATTTTTCCTCGCTCCCTTTGGCTCCTGAGAAAGCATGGATGGAGAAAGAGAGAGGAGGTCAAGATGTGGAAGATTTAAGCAGATTTGAAGATGAAGGATGAAAGATTCTGGCTTTTTTCCTTCCTTATTAAACCCTGGGCAGACTGTGTCAAGAAGAAAGAACAACACATTGCCCAATTATTATAAGAATATACTTCTGATACACCTGTTTTACTTCCCAAAGCCGACTTTGATGACCTTAATTTACCTGCGCTATGGTATAAATTTTCTCTGAGATCTTTATCTCATCCTGATGCCAATTAGCACATGAGTTTCGGCAGAAGAATCCATGGCAATTTATACACACCTTCGAAGGAAAGGCAAGACTGATCGAAATGAAGACTGCCTCAGAACCAATTGAACAGGTGTGCATTTCCATAATGACTGCACAATTCAGCCACGTATTGGTGTTTGTTCCTTTTGCTTGTGAACTGAATTAGTAATCTTCACATGCCCTGTCCCAGTGATTGAAATAAATTACTTTGTTAAATTGCGAAGCAGGTTGACCCATCTGTTGGCCCATGAATGTTCAGATTCTCAGAGGGTTTATTATTCCAAATAATGACTGCCATATGCAGCGGTAAACAGTTCCTTTAAAACTGACTAAAGGATTTGGTGCAACTTTTGAAGGCAATTTATAAAGCTATTCATGTTCCCCTAAAGGATCTGCCCTTCAACTAACTTCCAGAAAAGTTGTCTTGATAGGTTAATCCTGACTGAGACACGTAGTTCTCTTTGGAGAGGAGGACAGAGGCAGGGAAGAGCAGAAACATATGTTCTGTGAACACCTACTATGCGTCAGGCACCAGCACCTATATTAATGCAGCTCCATAGAGCCTCACACGGGCCCCGGGCTGTGGTTACAGGCCCCAGAGACAACAGGCGGTCAGAGAGGTTAAGCAGCTCATCCAAAGACAAATGCTCAGTTGTGAACTGGGACCCCAACCCATCACTTGGTTCCAAGGCACACTGTGCTATCGATTCAGACCCACTGGAGATGAGAAATTGGAGAATATTTATGCCTCCGTTCTGACCCTGCCGGCAGCCCCATTCTGACAATGCCTGCCCCCTTGTCTCCTGAACAGAAGCCTTCCTCTTGTCTTCCTGATCTCCTTTAAGGGGAAAAGAGCAGGGCTTTGAACTCATTGGCAAGAATACAACAGGAATATTTTGGGGCGCCTGGGTGGCTGAGTCAGTTAAGCGTCTGACCTTGGCTCAGGTCATGATCTCCTGAGTTCAAGCCCCACATTAGGCTCCGTGCTGACAATGTGGAGCCTGCTTGGGTTTCTCTCTCTCTCCTTCTCTCTCTATTCTTCCCCCGCTCGTTTTCTCTCTCTCTCTCTGTCTCAAAATAAATAAGTAAACTTTTAAAAAAGGAATGTTTTAAAGACAAAACGCTGTGGGTCTTCTGATATGTGGCTTTCCTTGAAGGCCATCCTCGTTTTCAGATCCTGGGAGAGAAAGCATGTTCTGCTCACACAAGGTCCATAAACTGCTCTGACCACGGACCAGCCATGATTTGTTCATGATGTTAGCGGTGACTCACTGTGGCTAGATTACAGATGTTAAATTGCTGATGGATGGCCCAAAGCCAGCACATGGTCGGCTCTTCTGGTATTCAACTGCAGTATTAATCATGTGTGGAAAGGTACGTTTTTCCCTCTGTGAAAAATGAAATGGCTAATATACAGAATGGAATGAGTGTCCTGGAACAATTCCTTTCTTAACGGGAAAAGAATAGAGCTATTAAAAGAATAAACTCTTGTGTGTGACATGATGACAGTGGGATTTTTCTGACGAGCTAAATGAATAAGCTCACTCTCTTTTGATTTATGCCCGTGCAAGGAGTCTCTCAAAGCTTCAAAAGGCAAAGAGTGCATTTGGAGATGTCACTGGGTCTCCACTCCCTTTGTTTAAAGAGTAAGAGGCTAAGACCAAACCCAAAGCAAGCATTTGACAGGCAGAGCCTGCAGAGGTGGGTACCTACATGCTCAGCAACTCAGGAGAGGAGTTCCCACGTTGGAAAGGGAGGGAGGGGAGACAGAACCTTGGACTGAAGAGCCTTCCCCTCATTTCAAAAACCCAGAGGCACCTCTACATGGGCCAAAGTATGGCCCTGCCTCTGTGGTTGGTCTCCCAGACCTGAGGGAAGCACACCTATTCCTTTACTGTCAGCTCGAATCCTGAGGAGGGGGCTCAAAATTAGGATTGTTCTTCACCTCCTCCAAAGATGGAACCAGAAAAAAACAAAGCCCACATTAAGAGCCTCAGAAAAGTCTTCATAAATAAAAACTAATTCCCAATAGAGGTGTATAGTTGACATCAGAAAAGATTGCCCAGATACTGTCTTTCAGAGAAAAAAGATTTTTGAATTACATATTTGTATTTAAGTCAAGAGCAATGTGATCCAAAAAGCAGCATATAACAGTAGACAAACCCAAACCCGGAAAAACACAACTTCAGAAACAGTCTACAAAATAACCAGCCAGTACTCTTCAAAGGTTATGAAAGACTGAGGAAGTATCACAAATTAGAGGAGATTAAGAAGAGATGGTAGGTAGCAAATGCAATGTGAGATTGTACATCGGATACAGGGCCAGTTGAAGAACGTTGATGGAATGGCAAAGAAATTTAAAGATTAATTTAAATTGGGTTTTTTTAATGTTTATTTATTTTTGAGAGAGACACAGCATGAGCGGGGAAGGGGCAGAGAGAGAGGGAGACACAGAATACAAAGCAGGTTCCAGGCTCTGAGCTGTCAGCACAGAGCCCAACGTGGAGCTCGAACTCATGAACAATGAGATCATGACCTGAGCTAAGGTCAGACGCTTAACCAACTGAGCCGCCCAGGTGCCCCCGAGATTAATTTATAGTAGCTAACAGTTAATCTAGAGATTAACATTTGGAGAAACTAACATTCTGAGATGTATTCATTGCTGAGGGGTGTTCCTACTTTTAGTGGACAGAGCTAGGACACATATATATGTATACTGTATATATCTGTATATATTTACTTCAGTGTCTACTTGATGGTAGACACGTGAAAACAAATGTGACTTTATGTTGATTTTTCTGACTCCAATCCAGCACCGCTGGGTTCATTCTGACATCACCCCTTTACTTCTCTATAACTCCATCCACAGTGAACACCAACCTCTCATTACCTACAATTGCTCATTGCTGGAATATAATTGACTCTATATGTTGATCTTGTGTCCAACAAACTTGCTAAAGTCACTTTATAGTTCAAGAAGCATTTTAATAGATTCTTCAGGCTTTTCTACATAGACAATCAAGTTGTCTAAAAATAGAGGTAGATTTAAATCTTCTTTTCTAGGATGTACACCTTCTTTCTTTTGCTTCTCGATTACATAAAATGAGATCCAAGAGGGCAGAACATTGCCTATTCCCAATGTTTGGGGGAAAATTTCAAGTCTCTTACCACCAAGTATGATAACTATAGATTATTATTATTAGTTGTAGATTTTTCACAGACGGCCTTTAACAGGTTGAAGAATTTTCCTCTTATTCTTAATTTGTTGAGAGTTTTTATCTCAGATGATTGTTGAATTTGTCAAATGTTTGTTCTCTATCGAAATGATCAAATAACTTTTCCTTGTTAGTCTGTTACTAGGGTAAACTATATAGGTTGATTCTGAATGTTCAACCAGCCTTGCATTCCTGGAATTAACCTCACTTGGTCCTAATGTATTGCCCTTTTTATATTTTATTGCATGCAATTTGCTAATATTTTGCTGAGGATTTTTGTATCTATATCCATGAGAGATAGAAGTCTATGGTTTCCTTTTCTTGTAATGTCTCAGGTCTGGGTAGGATATAAAGATAGAAAAGCAGAGGTGGAGAATTTGAATGTATGTCTTTATCTATACAAAACTGTTGTGCAAACCAAATGCTGTCCTTTCCTGGAGAAGAACAGGCTTGGGGAAAGTTGACTTTGACAAGTCTATTGACTTCTTCCCCCTGTTCTACAATTAGAACAAATTTGGCCAAGATCCTGTTGGATCAGCGACTGCATAATGTCAACAGTAATGTCAACTGTACTCTCCAGAGACTTACTAGTTAAATTTCAAAGTTTAGTCAAAAGAAAACTCACACGTTCCCTATTAATATGCTAACTTGTTTGGAAGTTGGGTGAATTTTAGCTATACTTTCAGAATAAGTTTGGGATGAGTACAATAGATATACCATGAAGTTGAGGACTAGGATCCTAGAATGGAAAAGTCAGAAAATATGGCCTGAATATACCATGTGTTAATAAATATTTGTTAGATGAATATGTATCTATAAAGCTTGTTATATGCTTGGAATGTTTCTCAAGTCTCATGCTACTCAAATTTTCCACATTGTTCTGCTTAGAAAAACAAAATGTGAATTTTTCTTAAATAGTCTCATTTTTTTTTTTTTTTTTTACTTTCTACCCATTGGTGTCCTAGAGGAAAACTCACCCCAAGAGTTTCTGGTTCATCATACTTGTCCAACATGTCTGTCCTATGTCCAAAGTGGTACTTTAATCACACTTGTCTCAAGAGACAGCACACTGGCATCGGCCAAGAGGAAATGAGGTTACAGCCTGTACTGCCTATTCTCAGCTTCAAATTTAGAACAAGGGCGTTTTCAGTCCATGAGTGTGGTTCTTGCCCGAGACTATCTAGCAATGACAGTTTGGTCCGGGAACATTATGCCATAAGTCTAAAATATCTGCATATGAATAACAGCCATGGTTCTTATTTCCTTTGTGCCAGGCACCACGCTATATCCTCTGTCTATACTACTGCTCTTCATCCACACAACCAGCCGATGTGATTGCTACCAGCAGCCATCACTCCCCCTTCTCTTAATGAGAAGACCACAACTCAGGTCAGTAGGTGGTAGGCACCTGAAATAACATTTCCCTAAATGATGCCTCAAATATAGCCTCAGCAGAGTTTTTATCATCATGATGAATCATGAGCCCAATCATAACTGCAATTTTGCTGGTGGTCAAAAAGGGAGATACTGTGTGTGTGTGTGTGTGTGTGTGTGTGTGTGTGCGTGCACGCGCATGTGTGTGTGCGTGCGTGCACGCGCATGCGTGCGCGCACATGTGCGTGTGTGTTTGGTTGTATCCAGAGAAAGCTTATAAGAGCATCTCGTACCTTTTTAGAATTGTTGGAACCTCCAATCAAATTAGACATGAAAAAGTCTCTTCTGAGTTTTCAACTATAAAATTTGTGAGCTCAAACGCTTTAATTTATTCACGATTTGTCTCAACTACCTAAAATGTTGCTCAACAGAGCAGGCACACAATAAGTATTTATTGGGGAAATAAGTGTTTTGAGGTACAATAATGCAGTTAACTCACAAGTACCACAAGTGATGTTGCGATAAATATCTTCTCTCTTACATATATGTCCTCTGTCAATCCTAAGGTCATAGCCCTAAAGAGGGAAAGGTTCCCCAACTTTAGGACTGCACAACAGCAGCAGAAGACACCCAGCAATGAGTTTGCAGGATAATGCCTGGAACATAGTAGATGCTTAAGAAAAACGTGTTGAAGTAATTATTGAAAAAGAAGAGCAACGCCGACTCAAGCACACTCTTTGTCAGACAGTCTCTCTGCTTTCTCTCATAAAAAATGTCCATGGCAGCTACTCTAACATTTCCCCATTTTACAGAGAAAAAAAGCAAAATTTGGAGAGGTTAAGTAACTTGCCTGAAGTCATACAGTTTTATGTGGCAGAGCTGAGATGGGGAACCAGAACAGGCTGGTCTCAGAACCGTCAACCCAAACCGTCCCTTAACACTGTGACCTTGCCAACCCATTCCTTCTTCAAGGGCTTTGCTCTTCCCTCGCCCTGGATCTTTGTGTAGCTGCCTCCTTATCGTCCGAGCCTCTGCCCAATGTCACTTCCTTGGAGAAACCTTCCCTCATCATTTTCCACCAGCCATTCTCTCTCCCAGGATCCCCTTAGAGTGTTCTCAGGGCATGAACAACCCCCTAGTAATCTCCTGTTTGCGATTTTGTTGATTGTCAAGTCCCTCAACCACAGCTGGAGCTTCATGAGAGCAGGGGCCTGTTTCTGTCCTGCTGGCCACTGTGACCCATGGGCTGGTGCTGCACCTGGCACATGAAGGCACTCCCTAAACATCTACTGAATTCCCAAAGGACTGCTGCAGGCCAGGGTTACAGAAGACAGCACCTGTGAGGCCAGTCTTTAGAAAAGCGCCTGGTGCCCGGCTGGTGCGTGTCTCTCGACCTGTCCAATCCCCATATCAGTGCCTCTTTGCCATTTCAGGCATAAATCAGAAAACTGATTTATGCACGGGCCAACTGAGCACATTTTCAAGCAAAGAGGAAGGCTCAGTGACTTACTGTTTGTACTGGGCTTTATAATCTCTCCAACAAAGATGCTCTGCCGAATAAAAGTAATTTCCATCCCTTTTAGATTGGAGCCACACATACTCACTTCGACAAGACCAGAATATCAGTTGTTTCTGGTTTAAAGAGTGTGTCTCAACAGACAGTGCTAAGCTTTATAGATCACGCAAGATAAAATCTAAAGAAAAAAATTTATTACGGTCAACTCTCTCTGGCCTCAATCCAGCATTTGATGGAGAATATTAACAATATTGCTTGGACTTAAGTCTCTCAGTTTCCCCCAACACATGTCTGAACGAGCTTGATGTATAAGACATGCATCTTGTTTTCGACCCTTGTAAGTGAGCTTATTGTCAGCATAATTGTTTTACAGATCTCCAGCCAGACTCAGACCTCACATGATGCTGCCATGTTTGCTTCTTCAAAAAGTTTGGCGGTTCAGATGACATTACCTTCCCCTCCACCTTTCCCAGCCTTGCGTTTTCTGGACCAGTCCCTTCCCTTGTAACTGCTTGGATTTCGTTCACTTTCAGGCACTATTCTCCCTGTCTAGAACCCTTCTCCTTCTGCCTGTGTCTTTCTCTTAATTCTTTTTAAAGACTTGGACCTATTATCCCACCACTCCTCACTTGACATCATCTGTTAGAGTTACTCATTCACTCACGCTTTCCAGGTTAAGCCAGGTGCCCTTCCTCTACATCCTAAAAGAGATTTATGGAGACCTTTGGTCTGATTAGTTATCATTATCCACTGGCCGATGAGCTCCTGGCATGTCTACTTTATTCATTTTGTATCCTTGGCACACCGCTGTGTCCCGTACATGATAGCACCTAATAATGACTACAACTATACTTACACTGAATTTATACTGGCTCACACATTCCCCCTCCATTTTGTGTTAAGTTGCCTCAGAGGGGGAAAAACCATTTTCCTCCACTCATTCTTTAGAAAATTGATTTTACTCATAAAATGAGAAGGCCAGATTTTCCATTCCTGGTGTCACTCTCAAGATCTACAGTCTTGAGATCTACAGTCACCCAAACTGATGGCGAGTGGAGATAATGGTCCTAGAGTACATTGGCATCAAGAACATGAAGGCATTCCTCAGACAGAAGCAACATGGCACATGAGCCAAAATAGGACCAATAGAGGCAAAGATCAAGGAAGGCCCAGCTTTCTCACCCCTGCCCAGCCTTCTTCTGATCAAAACCTTATGCCTCCACGTACAAGTGATCCCTTTAAAACATCATAACCATTTCTACGATATAAAGGAAATAACAATCATGCTCTTGGCATGGTGTAACTACATAGTAATAAAACCTGTTTTCATTTGGAGCTTGTAGAATGAAGTGCACACAGGACCACATGCCAAATGTAGTCTTTACCTTGTGATATCATAGCCACAGGGAATTGATGTGCTTTCTCCTAGAAGTCCTGCTCCTATTGTAGGCAGTAGTTCAAGAACTTGTCCATCTCTGGGCCCATCTAGGAGATTCTACAGTAAAGTTAACTTGGCCAGAGTTTCCATCTGGACAGTGGCTAAGCTCTGCACTGTCAAGAACTACTGTGACTCTGCACATTTGTCACATACATCATCACATCCTGAACTCTCTAGGCTACAGGGCTAGTCTGAAGGGCCAGGCATCTCCTACAGCCTCCAAGAAATCCCCAGAGTAGGTTTTCTGTTCCAGGACTTCATTCTTCACCATAATATCTATATATATGTTATCAGCTAGAGGCAGTGTGCAACTTAGAACCCACAAATCGCTCACCTAATCTAGGTGCTTTACCTGTTGATCCTCAAGATCCTTCAACAAGGCTCAGTTGGAGAGGCATCTAGAACCATCTGCTCCCAATGCAGATTTTTGCTTCCTAATAGACACCACCCTGGGAAACAGGACTTTCTTCCTGGGAATCTTAAAGTGGACAGTGATGTGGAATTAAAGAATTAAAGAATTCTTCCTTTGCCCCATGTTTTGATACTTAACTAGGCCAATATATTTTATTATAGTTAGTCTCAATGACGCAACCTCCACATTCGACGACATCAAATCCCAAAATACAACTAATGTTCCAACACTATTGGCAGAGTTTCCTTAACTTGAAAACAATATGGCACGGATGGCTCAAGAAAAAAATTTAGTGGGAAACCATTTTTGTCATTCAAAAAAGTAGAATATCAATGAAAAGGAGAATGCAAAAAATAAAACTTGTGGGAAGTCAACTTACCAGATAAGGGTAGAGATTGAGAAGCTAAGGACTCAAAAGTTAGCTCCACTTTGGAGCAGACAGATCAGAGCAGGAAGGTGAGGTAGGAAACCACCTCCTTTTCTAAGTCTTACCAGGGGTTCTCTATATGGGACCTACTGAACACTATTTTTAAAATTCTTAGTGTTAAAATAGTTAACATCTTAGAAGCAATCAAAACATTATGGCAATCAGCAAAACTTAACTGTACAAGCTACTACAGGTCTTTGGTCTCAAAGATCAACCAATGGATAGCAGACAATAGATGTGATTGTCTCCACACTCTGGGCCACACATATGCTGATATATCTATCCCTGGGTTATTTAAGGAATAAATAAAATAATGAAAGAAACTATAAAGCCGTAAAACACTCTTCCAATATAAAAGATCTGAGTAGTAGTAGTCCTCAAGTTGTTATAACTGGTTAAATGAAACATACTGCTATATCAAATGTGAGGTTGTAAAGGATTTACGTTGATTACTCACTCAACAAACCTTGCCTTCTTTCACCCTGAGCTAAGTACTATTCTAAGTGCTGGAGATGCAGTGGTAGGCAAGATATAGACAATCTCAGCTCTCATGGGGCTTCCGTTGCAGGGTCAGGGATGGAAAAGACAAACGTAAACAAGTCCATAAATAGACACAATGGTATCAGTTAGTGGCAGGTGTTAGAGTGAAGACAAGACAGAATGATACAATAAAGAATGAGGAGATGGACAGTGAAAAGCAGGGGCAACTAGGAGCTAGAGCACCTGGCCAGAGAAAACTTCACTGAGGATGTGACATTGTAAAGGAGGCTTACATGATGAAGAGACAGTCATGAAAAGGTTTAGTCATGAAAGAGCTTTGTAGGCAGAGGGAATGGTGACTGCAAAGGCAGAATCATGTTATAGAAACAAAAAGAAAGTCAGTATGGCTGGAGAATAGTGCCCAAAGGAGAGACTGTAGAGTCAGGTAGGGGCCAGATCATGTAGGATCCTGTAGCCTGTTTGGTGGGTCCTCCCTCCCTCCCTCCTTCTTCCTTCCCTTCTTTCCTTTCTTTCTTGATTATCTACCCAGCGGCTGAACCCTTTTCTTAATGTTTTAAGAATTTTTGGAATTCCTCAGCTTCTGAGTCTTTACGGGAGGCATACCACTCTTGTTATAAAACTTGAAAACATGGAAGACTTGCTCTTCCAGCTTCCCTTGCAGGTGGGTGCTGGTGCAAGGTCTACATTCAGTCAGTCAGATGCACAAACCCCAGGCTTTAAACCAGAAGCTAGTGAAGCAAAGAAGCTTGAATCCTGGAAAATCCACCGGGAGTTCCAGTGACATAGCATCACCTTAGAAGAGTTTCCAGGGGCAATCAGGGCCACAGTTGCAGAGCCAAGCTCAGCATCTCACAGATCAGGAGTGGTCGTCACACAGTGGCCTGGAATGTTCTATTCCAAGCAAGAGCAATGAGCAATGGCAAGGGCAATGTGTTCACTAAATGCCTGGTAGTGAGACGTTGGCCCTGGTCCCAGCTCTACCTGCTGGGCCTTGCTCCTGACCGTGTTCTGAGCCTCTTCTACAGCCTTCCTCGGGGTTCTATGCTTCCCACTCCAATCACTTTCCAATAACTTTCTTCGCTGCTGGAATCATCCACAGCTCACTTCCCTTTCTTGCAACCTATGAACTCTGACTGATGCAACATAGTCAGAACATTGAATTTTATTCTAAGGTCAGTAGGAAGCTGCTGGAGGGTCTTAAGAAGAAAAACAGCACAGATGAAATAAGACAGTCTGGGAAGACTTCCTGTTTAATCTTAGAACCACATTGTAATTCTCCTAAATGATTGGTTCGTTCGAGGCTGTTGGACATCCCTGTTTGGGTAACTGACTCTTTTTGTTTTTTACGTCTTCTCTGTTAGAAAATATAGAGTTCAGGTCAGGGCCAGTCCGTAATGGGAGTAGATTACTCTGGTACATATTTTGAACCTTTTTTGTTGGTTGCACATTGCCTCACTCTTGCTTTTCTTTTAAAGGTTGCACTATATGTCCTACCTGGTTTCAAATTCTTTCCGGAAAAAGCTTGTGTGTGTATGTGTGTGTGCATGTGTGTGTGTGTGTGTGTGTGTGTGTGTGTGTGTGTGTGCGGCTACCTGATACAGTAGCCACCAGCCACATCTTGCTATTTTAATTTTAATTCATTAAAACTAAATTAGGTAATCCTATGGTACAGCAATACTGCTCTTTAGTATTTGAAAACATATGTCCACACAAAAATCTGCACACAGATGTTTATAGCAGCTTTATTTATAATGGCTAAAGTGTGGAAGCAACAAAGATGTCCTTTAATAGGTATATGTAGTAGGTACTGTAGTACATCCAGACACTGGAATAGTATTTGGTGCTAAAAAGTAATGAGCTATCAGGCCACAGAAGAAACCAAAATTGATATTATGAAATGAGAGAAGTCAGTCTGAAAAGGCTACATATTGTATGGTTCCAAATATGTGATATTCTAGAAAAGGCAAGACTATGGAGACAGTATAGAGATCAGTGGCTACCAGAAGTTGGAGGTGGGAGGTAGGAGACAAGATGAACAGATAGAGCACAGAGGATTTTTAAAGCAGTGAAAATACTCTGGATGATACTATACTGATGGATACATTTGTCATTATATATTTCTCCAAATCCATAGAATATGCAACACCCAGAGTGAACCCTGGGGCACCTGCCTGTCTTAGCAAGTAGAGCACATGACTCTTGATCTCAGGGTTGTAAGTTTAAGCCCCACACTGGGCATGGAGATTACTTTAAAAATAAAGAGAGTGAATCCTAATATAAACTATGGACTTTTTATGATAATGATGTGTCAATCATTATTAGGTTCATCAATCATGAGAAATATTCTCTGATGGAGGATGTTGATAAAGGAAGGAGGCTATGCATGAGTCAGGGCAGGAGGAGTATGAGAAATCTCTGTAACTCCCTATCAATTTTTCTGTGAAATAAAACTGCTCTAAAAAGAAGTAACATCTTAAAATTTTAATTTGATTAAAAAAATCCAGTTCCTCAGTCATACTAGCCACATTCCATGGGCTCAGTAACCATGTGTAGCTACCTATCAGATAGAACAGATATGAAACATTCCCATCATCATAGAAATTTCTATTGGATAGTGCTGTCATGTGCTATAGTACATGCAGTATACTATATTATTTAATATAACAACTATCTTTTTTGTTCTGTTGTCTCTGAGAATTTGTCATTTGAACATTGATCTCTACTTAGGAACCAGTCATGGCAAGGGTTCTAGAATACGTTTGCATGATGATGTGCACAGAAGAGAAATATTCAAGATGCCATCTCAGAGAAGCCAATCTGAAGACAGTGAGAGCCGTGTCCCAGTCATGTCTGGGTACTGCATGGGCACTCAGAAAAATATAAAGGAAGTCAGAAACTGCCCCTTTGGTCTAGCATGAAACAGTGCCTTTTCTGAAGATAAAACAAAGCAAAACTTCTAGTGACCTCTAACATAAGCCAGAGGCTCCAGTTGGATAACCAAGTAGAATAGGGGGTTATTGTTTTACAGTCCTGTCTCTTGGGGGAAAAAAGCTGAGGTTTCTAGACCAAAATGGAAAAAAAACCCCAAATACATTCTCTCCTCTCCCAGTAGTTAATAATGTTTTCTTTATTAAGCAAAATGCACACAAGGTGTTGTTTTCTCCATTGCTTCAAGGTCAGCAAGGCTGGGAAGTGACTAGCAAGGGCAAGTGGTATGTCTCAGGCGCAGGAGGGCGGGCCAGAGGGGACGGGAACGCTTCAGAACAGCAGACTCTCCTCCACCAGCGAGCTTTGGGCAAGAGAAAGGAGCTCTCGGGACAATTGTCAACACAGTAGCAGCCTGGTGGTTTTCTTCTCCTCCTCTGGGAGCTATTTTCTTTGCAAAACTACTGTAATTTTAATGGGCTGCCATTTGCTCATTAAAGTCCTCTGGGAATTTAGTCAGCATACGGACCACAAAATAGAACTCTGTATAATGTTTAGGATTGTGTCATTTAATAAAACATTTTATAAGCTCAGTGTGTACCTATTAACTAATAACTGGCCTTCCCAGGGCCCGGCCGCTTGCCCTGTGGTCTATAGTGCACTGGCTGCCACGGGTGAGTTATGGAGAGATCTTTCCCAAGTTCCCATTCATCTTTATTATGATACTCAACTAGCAGATGATGAGTAATCAGTCACTGTTAAATTCCATCCCTGGGAATTTGATCAGGCTCAGCTTCTTATCATTCAAAATCTTTTTGAGGGCTGTCTTCTTTGGAAAAGGGAGCCCCTGAGCTCCTAATCCTATGAAGGGATTTATTATCTGCGGGGAAGCCAGAGCGTGTTTGGGGGATGGTAATTATCACTGATAGAGCAATTCCTAAATGCTGGTCCTTGACCTGATTCCATCAGAATCTCGCAGGACAGATGATAAACATGGGCATCTCTAGGCGCCAGTCCAGACCCACTGAATTATCCTCAAGGCCAAGGCCCAGAACTGATTGAAAACCACTGCCCCCCAGTTTTGGGTTTTTTTCTGATGTGCAGCCAGATTTTCGAGGCACTCGAAAAACAGAATACTAAGCAGATTGAAAGGCATACACTGCATCCCCATGGGGGAATAGTTTGCCTTATACAAGAGAGACAATAGTCAAAGCACAAACTCTGCTGCCTCTCCAAGCCTTACGACCCATTTAGTAAGTGTTTATTGCAGAGGTGAAAATGTGGAAGATGCAACACAAACTATTACCAGACTTAGAAAACTCAAAAAAGGTACCACTTACTGGTAGGCTATTTTCTTGAAATGTATTACAATTTTTTAGCACCTCTGCATCAATGTATCTTCATTTCCAACAGCTATGGGAGAGAGGCTTATATTATATAGCCCTAGGTCCCAAATAAAGCATGACTCAACCCTAGGAAAGCACATGGAGGAAAAGAGGGGGCTGAGAGCCCAATACTGGGAGGCAGCGGGGCGTAACAGTGGGATGAGTTGGGGCTGCGGAGTGGGGGGCAAGGACCTACAGCAGGGGTGGGTGAGGGAATGCACATGAGAGAGCTTCCACTCTAACTTGACTCTGTTCTAATGACCTATTTCTCATAGCTTTGTCTAGTAGCTTTTCACGGCAAATAAACAAATCTCAAGTCAACACGTCATCTTAAAATGTGTTGAAAACATGCTGCTCTTTTAAGATTGTGCTTAGGAGAAGTAATGATTCCTTTTACCACCACCCCCAGTTTTGCACTGACTGTCATTGGGGGCTGGAGGAGACACCCACACACACAAGTTCCTGAGGGAAAGAACTCACTGACACAAACTGGGACCCGTAGAGCCCAATTCTACCCGTCCCACAACAATTACACTGTCCACTGACACTTACTTGGGACCGACTCTGCTCAGGCACTGTGCTCAAGTTTTTGCAAGTTTTATCACGTTTGTTCTTCCCAAAGGCCATATAAGCCAGGCATTATTATCATTCCCATTTGAGAGATGGGCAAAGGGAAGCTTATGGGAGGTAAATAATTTGCCTAAGTTATAGCCCCAATATTTTAGCCAAGCTACGCTTCTAGATTCAAACAAGACCATCTGGAGCATTGCAAACTGTCAAGTGTTCTTTCCTAGTGAGGGGAATAGCCAAGAAAAAAAAGGAAAAAATGTTATCTGCAGCAGAAAAGCATCTTCTCCCATTAACCAAAAACCTTCCAAGGAAAACCAAGCCAGGTATTGGTGGAGAGAAATAGTAAAATACTTGTTTAGAACATGAGTTGCTTTCACCCAATAAATTTGCAGAGGAGTTTTGCAGCCCATCAATGACCCACTCCATCTCCCCCATCCCACCCCTGCCCCTCGACAAGCACAAAATTAGAATAAAGGCAAGGAAATAAAAATATATTTACTTTTCCTCAAATGACAGGCTTTTCCCCAGAACTTGTCTTCTCTGAAATCTAAGCCCTCCCAAGGAGCATCTAAGATCTTGGGCCCCTTCACAAAGGGTTGATGATTTGGGCCCCAGCCCCCTGCATACCTCGGATAGCTTTTCGGCAGGGAGTTCCACCCACACTTGAGATTTCTCTCAACTTCTCCCTCCTGGATTCTTCACCTCAGAGAATATTGACGTTCAGGGGGAGGCAAATTCGAGTCCACTGGAGTTTCTAAGAAACAGGCTATGATCCAGCAGCACATCAAAGAAGCTGACATTTGCCCTGCACAGACCCTTCATGCCCTTTCCAAAAAGCATGCACCCACTTTCTATGATGATTAGGATTGATACTTAGTGAGCAGTGACAATGCACCCTGAACAATGAGAAACACAAAAGCTCCTCTACCTTCCTCCCAGCGCCCAGTGTCCTGCAGATAAAAAAAGCAATAGCTACCATCCACAACAGTGCCCTGCCCACGGTCGAGATCCTACGCTGACAAACTGTCAGCTGATCTTTATGACAACTTTAATAGGTGGGAAGACATAGGTGTCCCCGTCTTACAGATGGGAAAACCAACACCCAGAACATTACCAAGCTGGTAAACAGATGTGCTAAGAACAGCAGGTTCCAAAGCCCAAGTTCTTAACCAGTATATTGTAGGTCCTCCTAATGGTTAGTTACTGTTCTTGGCTGGAACAGAGAATACTGTGGCACATGTTTCTTACTCAACTTATCGCCCATCTTGTTTTGGTTGAACTAATAAATATTTCTTAAGGAGAGTCAACAAGATGGAAAAAACATATGTGGTTCAAGAGTCTCTGAAGATTGCACCGATAGTATGATTTGCAATCGTTTCTCCTGGAGGCTTCTCCTTTAGACAGGCTTTGCAAACATGCTAGAAAGGGAGAGAGCCGAGTCAAAGAGGGACAGGAAATACCAACGAAAATGCAGATCTCTTTCACAGACAGTCATAACTATTCCAATACAGTGTGATGAAATCACTGAACAGCAGGCAAGGTGGGATTCAAGTGGCCTATTATCTTCTTCTATACAAATGCCTTTCTTCCATCATGACATTCCCGGGTCTGGGTCAGACTGAGGCAAGGGAGACATTGCAATGAGCCTTATAAGGCTGCATTTGTTTACTTTAGATGGTTAGTCTTTATTCTGAAATTGTTTTCTTCTTTTTCTAGTGTTGTAATACCCTTTCTTCTAAGAAAATGATGATGACAGAAAATGTTCATTTTCTTTGTCTCTCTCTCTCTCTTTTTAAAAATTGTCCTTATTTGACCAAATAAAGAGTTCTCTACCTTGTGTCCTTTGAAAACACAAAACAAAACTACTTTTTAAAAATTTTTACTTACTCGAGAAAGTCTTGGGATAACTTTCCCAAGTTCGGAAAACTTGCTGCTGAGTTTTCTGTTTCTGATCGGTATGGATTATTTTGTAAAAACTAATAAAGTAATTTTGAAAGAAATAAACCACAACATTTAGGTGAATCACATATACATACCCATCCTCCTTCCTATAATTTTAATTTTTAAAATGTTTTCTTAATCCATCCATGTCTGATTCTTTATATTACTTATCATCACTGATGGAAGAGTGTAGAAAAGCAAGGTTTTGTTGGCAATGTTGAGAGATCTTGGTGACAAGGGAATAATTAGATGCACCAATGGATAAAGTGAAACTTAACAAAATAATAATTTACAATTATTTTTTCTGAAGCCATAAGAAATTTGTTTATTGAGCAATAAACAATATTCCTTCTCAGTAGCAGAAGTAAAAGTTTTAAGTGTATATATAATTCTGCCAAAGTTTGGGCTGCAGCAAATAGTGTTATATATCTGAAAAAAAAATGCTAAAGCAAATGATCTGACCTCATGGAAGATAGCCTGACAACAAACAAAACCTCTATTGTGAACAGACTCTATTTCAAGAGCAGACTGACGGGGGATTTGGCAAAATGGAGTTTAGGCTTAGACTAATTTCACATGCTAATGAGAATCTCTGGATAAAAGCTGCTTTATAATGGGTACTAACCATTTGGCAGATTAACAAGAGTCAGACCAAACAGAGCAGGAATTAGTCATGTTTGTCATAAGACCATATGGCTAGAAAGAAACTGGGAGAATTTGGTTTCTAGCGTGGCCTGGAGGGTTTTTTCGGGATAATATAGTTTAAGAATCCCAGGCAAATCCAGAGTATCACATAGTCTAGCAGCCTTCACACAAGGTTCATGTGTCACCTCTTGCAATTCTTTTCAGTGTTAGAAAAACTTTTTATCCATCAAATCAGATGCTGGAGTTTATGTTCCTTCCTTTTCCTTCAGTCTTCAGAATCCTTGCCCCAAATGGAGAAAACATGGTGAGGAAAAGAATGCAGGTTTTAGAGGTGCACTAATATGGCACATGTGGCCATTCCAACTTAAACTTCAATTATAAGAGCCACATTTCAATAGCCACATGTGGCTAGTGGATACCATATTGAACAGCACAGAGACAGAATATTTTCATCCTTGCAGAAGGTTCTACTGGACAGCTCTGCTCTACAGTCAAAGATTCCACTACCATGAACTTGAGCATCACTCAACTTCCTTATCTGAAAAATTCAGGAACTAATAATATCTATCTCACAGGAATGTTAGGAGAATCCAAGGAATATAAAAGTCCTTTTAAGCTATAAAACAAATGTTAACTATTTTGACGACGATGATGATGATGAATGACTTCTATATAGGAAGACGTCATATAGTTAAAATAATAAGCAAAATCATGCTTCACTCAGTATGTACACAAATCCAAGTCATGAGGGGTTTTTCCCCTCCAAATTTATGCTCTCTCTCTCTTCTAAGTTTCTCCTTTACTTCATGACTAAAGATAAAGTACTAGACAATGTTTAAGTGGAAAAGGTCCCAGAATCCTATTTGAATACTAGTTAGGTGTGGGTGCTAAGCTTAAAAAAAAAAAAAACACCAATCAAACATGATTTGTATTATGTATCTTATTTAGTGTTTCCCAAGCTAATGTTCCCAGTCCCAAGGAGCCTTTGGAAGTCTAGGGTTGAGTAGAGCAGGGCAGACTGGGGGAAGGGCGCACAGTGGGGAAAGTGGTGTTAGAGTTACTGCCATTACCACAAAAGTCTTCCCAGAAGTTAGATGCTTTTCGAGGTAGGTCTACCTAGGTCAGTTGACATATAAAGCATTGTTTTTTTCCGAAATGATATTAATTAAATCTAACAAGTTTTGGTGGAGCCATTGCCAGCTTTGTAGATCAAAAATAGTCAATTGCAGGGGTGCCTGGGTGGCTTAGTCGGTTAAGTGTCCGACTTTCGCTTAAGTCGTGATCTCGCAGTTCGTGGCTTTGAGCCCTAAGGTTGGGCTCTGTGCTGACAGCTAGCTCAGAGCCTGGAGCCTGTTTCGGAGTCTGTGTCTCCCTCTCTCTCTGACCCTCCCCTGCTCGTGCTGTCTTTCTCTCTCTCTCTCTCTCTCTCCTAGAAATAAATAAAACATTAAAAAAGTTTTTTTAAAAAATAGTCAATTGCATACGGTTCAACCTAGTACTATCTCAATTTGGCCCATAACATAGAGGCCAAGAGTTCAGGTTTCAATCAACAGACGCACCAGGGTTTAAATCTTGTTCTGCCACTGAATAGTTGTGGTTTTCTGGGAAATTAATAGAATAATGGGGAAACACAAATGCAACTTGCAGATCAAATCATTCGAAACACTGGATTGATGAGAAAAGAAAATAATACAGTGCTTACAGTTAGCCGAAAGTTTGAGAACCATGGATATACAACCTTCTCAAGGTAGGGCTTTTAATTGGCAACATATCACCCCCTTCAGGCAACTTTAATCATGTAGAACAGAGAGTAACAGAGGTAAGTAAGCAAAAGAGATCTACTTAAAACAAGAAAGATTTACTACAGTGCCTGGGTGGCTCAGTTGATTGAGCGCTGATTCTTGATTTTGGTTCAGGTCGTGATCCCAGGGTCGTGAGATCAAGCCCAGCATAAGGCTCTGTGCTGAATGTGGAGCCTGCCTAAGTTCCTCTCTCTTTCCGCCTACCCCACCCCCCTGCTTGTGCTCACACTCTATTCCTATCTTTAAAAAAGAAAGAGAGAGAGAGGGAGAGAGAGAGAGACTTATCAAAAGTCCCTACCCTCCTACCTCAAGCATGATAAAAAGCACCTTCAAGTTTGTCTAAGGCAGTTGCACATGAAAAGCTACACTGACGGCAGAAAGACAAGGTGTTAACTGCAAAAGCCAGAAGCAGAGGTAAACAAAGACAACGGAACTGTCAAAAGGCTCTTGGTCTTGACCTTCTGAAGATACGACCATATTAAGACATTGCTTCACCATTTTATAATAATTTTAATATTATTGAGACAGCAGAAATGTGTATTGTACTATCAGCCTATTTTTATGTAAAAAACAAATCACTGCGCTAACACTATGGTGCAGATAAAGGGCGGCCCAACACCTCCTGTGGACCAGGAAGGCCAGGGGGTAGAGGCTGCCCACCTGCCCACCACAGGCCCTCATGATGCCTGGGAGCCAGGTCTGTGTCGGCACCAAAAGAGGAAGGCCAAACCAGGTTGCTGAGACCAAGGTAGAGAACAGTGGCTGAGACACAGAATCCAAACCACCAGAAGAAGTTCGAGAACAAGAAATCTGAGCGCGAAAAAGAACAGAGCAGACAACCAATGAAAGGGCTAGATGAGAAGAAGACGACATGTACACACCTGGGGTGGGTTTAACACAAACAGGCAAATAAACAGGTTCCCTTTGAAGGGACAAAAAGGGATGAACTTCTTTGTGCAGAAAAACTCCCAGATAGTAATAGCTCATCTCAAGTCACAATAACTAAATTCTAGCTTGTTACTGGAAATTAAGAAAATGATCTTAATTTTAAACAACAGCGTAATAGTCCCTCGGACCAGCTGTTAACAATGCTAGTCTGTGGGAAAGAACATAGGATGCAGATTCAGACAAATCGGAGCCACTTGGCTCACCCATTTATTAGCTTTGTGCCCAAGGGCATGTGTCCGCATCTCTATGAACTTCAGTTTCTCATCTTTGAAACAGGAGCCATCATACCACCTTTCCAGTGTTGTGGTGAAGATTATATGAAGACACACGTCCATGGAAGTGCTGGTCATACTTGGTACTTAGTAGGTAAGTAAGTAAGGTTTACTCAGTAACCATTGGACCTCTTCTCTTCTCTGTAGCGATGGTGATTTATTAGCAACTGGAACAACGATTTATAGATTTTCTCTGTTACATCGTGTGTGCTTAGTCAGTCATTCCCCTTTTATACCTGCTGGCCATACATCCCTTCCTAAGAAGGCTGCTCTGTTTACTCTTCCAAAGCAATGTGAATTGCAAACTTCACTCTCAGATTTACTTAGAATGAATATCTGAGCCTTATTTTGGGTCTTGGTGTTGATAGTATCCTTCAGAAGAACGTCAACACCAGAAAGATTTTATTGTCAGCTGACAGAGCAGGAGAAAGAAATCCACCAAAAGCAAGCGCAACCTCCCCCACAGCTGCCAAAGAAACGAAGAGCCCAGGGCTGCAGCCCTCAGTCTCCCAGCGTGAGCAGCTGCTCTGGGGCCCGGCACTTGGCCCGGCTGCTTCTTCACCCTCCAGCACAGCCCACGATGGGTCGCCTCCTGCCTTTGGTCTCCAGACTTATCAGGAGCAGACATCTGCCACCGTGTCTTCGGGGACCACCCAGAGGGCAGCCGGAGGACCCCGGGGCTCCCCGTGAATTTGCAGAAAGGTCAAGAGTCACTTGCTCCAACCAGTTCCCTGAAAGCATCTCAGGGAGACCCGGTGGAAAGGTCATCTTAAGATAGCGACAGGGCACAGCTTGAGGGGAAAAAGAAGAATGTATTTTTTAAGAAGCAAAAAGTACATCTGTTTCTGGCTCAGCTTAGACTTTGGAGTCTGATTTTTATTTCCATGGCATTTCCTTGGCTTTTCCAATTCATGTCTAAATCGCAGAATGTGTCCATTGTGCACTTCTGGGCTTGCGTATATGGGCCACGAAGCACGATGCTGCAGATGCGTTTTCTCACTTCATTAAACGTTGCTTTAAAATGGCATCCAAATGTCCGCTCTTCCCAACACATCTAGAGGGGGTTGTGTTACCTCCCCCCACACCCCCACCAGTGCGAACACAGGGAATGCCTAAGTCACAAGCTGTGGTGCTTAATACGTTTCAAGTTTGCATGTCCGACTATGCAGGCTGATTATAGGGACGGCTGTGCCACTGCAAGGGACGGCCTTTGCGGGCCTGGGCCAGGGCCACTGGCCTTGCAAATCTCCAGCCTCCACTGCAGCTGCTGAAATTGGCCTGAGCCCCGGGGAGCCCTTTCCACTTCACTGCGTGAGGTGCTGACTCCACCTCCCACAGGCAGGCCAGGAGGCATTCTGCTGACTTAAGAAGATGCCACGTAAATTAGAACTCATGTAACCATATGGTTCAAACCTGCAGGTCATATTTTATACACAAATGACTATGACAGGTGGTATTTTTGTGCTGACAAGTTGTATTTCATCCATGTTTACTTAGAATTCATGCTATCATTAAAAAAAGCTGAGCAATAGAACTTTATCATATATTGATGTGAAAATTTGGTTGAGTTTCCTTATTTAAAAAAAGAAAAGAAAATTTCACCTCGGGAAGCTTTTGCTTCTTCCTTAAGTCTCGTCCAAGTATTTGAAGGTATGGTGGATGGGATGTTCCATAGGAGTTTGAAAGGAGTTCTGGAGCCCTGGCTTCCAGAGTGACCAATGTTGAGTGTGCTAAACAGCTATTTTACTTGGATCCCCAAGTCCAAAGTGTGTTAGTTTTACCAACCACCCAGTGCTGTGTGACCTCTGGATGTTTGAACACAGAGCCAAGTGACTCAAACTTTCTTGACTCTACCTCCTCTAACATGGTAAGTAAGAGAATCTCCAATACAGTGACCAATAACCTCTAAGGGCCTAAAAGTTGATAAAGAAAACAGTAAACACAATATTCGCTAGATCATTCTACAGCCTCTGGTCCTTTGAAGACAAACCTTAAGAAAATACCTCTACAGCTTATTAGAAGTCTGATTAAACTCACAACTCAGTAAGTCCTAGAGATTCTGTGGCTATATTAGGGTTGCAAGAACTAAGAGAATTTCAGCACAATCTTGAAACCGGACTGAAATATCTAAATCTGTATCTATAGATAATTGTATCATTACTTTCTTTCATTCTATTAATATGAGGTATCACATTGATTGGTTTGTATATATTGAACCATTCTTGCATCCCAGGAATAAATCCCACTTGGTCAAGGTGAATGACTCTTTTAATGTGCTGCTAAATTTGGTTTGCTAGGATTTTACTGAGACTTTTTCATTTATATTCATCAGAGATATTGGCCTGTAGTAGTGTCCTTTGCTGGTTTTGGTATCAAGATAATACCTGATACCAATCAATGAGTTTAGGAGGGTTCCCTTCTCTTTAATTTTTTGGTAGAATTAGAGAAGGATTGTCTTTTCAAATGCTTGGTTAAATTCATCGGTGAGCCCATCTGGTCCTGGGATTTTCTTCTTTGGGAGACTCTGATCGCTGACTCAATCTCCTTACTAGCAATTGGTTTGCTCAGATTTTCTCTTTCTTCCTGACTCATTCTTGGTAAGTTTATGTTTCTAAGAACTTTTTGGTTTCTTCTAGATTGTCCAGTTTGTTGTTGTATAGCATCTTAATGATGCTTTGAATGTCTGTGGTATCAGTTGCAATGTCTCCTGTTTCATTTATAATTTTGTTCATTTGGGTCCTTTCTCTTTTTTCCTTGATTGGTCTGGCTAAGGGTTTGTTAATTTTGTTTCTTTTCAAAGAATCAACTCTTAGTTTTTTAATCTTTTCTATCAGTTTTTCTATTCTCTATTTTATTCATTTCTGCTCTAATCTTTATTAATTTTTCCTTTGCTAACTTTGGACTCAGTTTATTTCGTAAGGTTTCTTATAGAGTTAGGTTGTATATTGGGGATCTTTCTGCTTCTTAAAGTAGGTATTTATTCCTGTGAACTTCCCTCTTAGAACTGCTTTGGCTGCAGCCCACAAATTCCAGTACATTCTGTTTCCTTTTTTTTTTTTGTCTCAAGAAACATTTTTATTTCCCCTTTAGTTTTTTATTTGACCCCCTGGTTGTTGAGGAGAATGTTGTTTAATTTCCACGTGTACATAAATTTTTCACTTTTCCTCTTATTGATTTTTAGTTCCATGCTGCTATGGCCAAGAAAAGATATTTGGTGTGACTTCCACTTGTTTTATGGCCTAACATATGGTCTATCCTAGAAAATGTTCCATGAGAGCTTGAGAAGAATGTGTATTCTCCTGTGTTGGATAGAATGTTTTGGATGTGCCTGTTAGGTGCATTGATCTATAACATTGTTCAAATCCATGATCTATGCATGCATTGTTGAAAGAGGAGGATTAAAGTCCCAAACTATTCTTGTATTACTGTTTATTTTTCCTTTTAGTTCTGCTATTTTTTGTTTTATATCTTTAGGTCCTCCTATGTCCAATGCACAAATATTTAAAGTTGTCATATCTTCTTGATGTATTGATCTCTTTTATCATTATAAAGTGACCTTCTTTGTCTCTTTCTACCATTTTAAGTTTAAAGTCTATTTTACCTGATATAAATTTAGCTATGCTGCTTTTCTTTTTCTTTTGTCACCATTTGCTTGAAATGACTTTTTCCACCCCTTCACTCTCAGTCTATGTGTGTCTTTAAGGCTAAAGTGAGTCTCTTATAGGCAATGTATTATTGGATCGTGGGTTTGTTTATTTTTTTGTTGTTTTTTTTTTTATCCATTCAGCCATTCTATGTCTTCTGAATGGAGAATTTAACCATTTGCATTTAAGGTAAATTATTGACAGATAAGGACTTACTATTTCCATTTTGCTAATTGTTTTCTGGTTGCTGTAGATCTGTTGTTCCTCATTTCTTACCTTGCTGTCTCTTTTGTGGTTTATGTCTTTTGGTATCAGTATGCTTCAATACTTTTACCATGTTCTTTTGTGTAATTACTACAAGATTTTCCCTTGTGGTTATCATGAGGCAAACATAAGCTATCTTAAAGTTATAATGCTCTATATTAAACTAATGACTTAACTTCAGTAGCATCCAGATACTTCATGTGTTTACTTCTTCCCTTCACATTTTAGGTTATTGCTGTTACAATGTACATGTTTTTTATATTGTGTAACTAATAAGAGATTCTTATATTCATGTTTATTTTTACTACAGTCTTTTTTTGTAACTATTAAACTATATTTGTGAGTTATGCACCCTGTTACCCTACGGCAGAATCCAGCCATGACTATATATTTACCATTACCAATTATCTATATGCTACCAATGATATATATACATATGCTACCTTTTGGATTTTTGTGTTGTTAATCAGTGTTCTTTTACTTCCACTCAAAGAACTCCCTTTAACATTTTTTTAATGTTTATTTTATTTTTGGGAGAAAGAGTGTGAATGGGAGTGGGGCAGAGAGGGAGACACAGAATCCGAAGCAGGCTCCAGGCTCTGAGCTGTCAGCACAAAGCCTGACGTGGGGCTTGAATTCATGAGCAATGAGATCATGACTTGAGCTGAAGTCTGATGCTTAACTGACTGAGCCACCAAGGCACCCCTAGCATTTCTTATAAGGCAGGTCTGGTGGTAACAAACTCACTCAGCTTTTGTTTGTTCATAAAAGTCTTTATCCCTTCTTTGTTTCTGAAGGACAGCTTCACTGGGTGTAGAATGCCTTGGTTGATAGTTCTTTTCTTTCAATATTTTGAATATGGCAACCCAGTTTCTTCTAAATTGAAAAGTTTCTGTTAAAAAAAAAATCTGCTGGGGTGCCTGGGTGGCTCAGTTGGTTGAGTGTCCGACTTTGGCTCAGGTCATGGTCTCACTCATGGGTTCGAGTCCTGCACCAGGCTCTTTGCTGACAGCTCAGAGCCTGCTTCCTGCTTCCTGCTTCAGATTCTATGTCTCCCTCTCTCTCTCTGTCCCACCTCTGCTCACACATGCTCTGTCTCGCTCTCAAAATAAATAAAAGTTAGAAATTTTTTTAAAAATCTGCTGTCTTGCAGGCGTTCCCTTGTATGTAGCTTCTCTCTTTTCTCTTGCTGCTCTTAAAATTCTTTCTATGTCTTTGACTTTTGACAATTTAATTATAATGTGTCTCAGTGTAGCCCGGTTCAGATTCAATTTACTTGGGATCCTTTGGGCCTCATGGATCTGCATGTCCATTTCTCTCCCCGGGTTTAGGATGTTTCAGCCACTATTGCTTCAAGTATGCTTTCTGTTCCTTTCTCTTTTTCTTTTTCTTCTCCTTCTGGAATTCCCGTCATACAAATGCTGTTTCTTTTCATCGTGTCCAATAATTTTCATAGACTTTCTTCAAATTTTTTTCTCCTCTGGCTAGGTAATTTTCAATGTCCTAATTTCCAGGTTGCTGATACTTTTGCAAAGGTTGAGCCTACTTTTGAAATTTTTCAGTTCAGTTACTGTATTTTTTAACTCTAGGATTTCTGTGAGTTTCTTTGATGGTTGCTCTTTCCTGGTCAAAGCTCATTTTATTCATGCATTGTTTTTCAAATGTTATTTAGTTCTCTGTGTTCTCCTACAGTTCACTAAACTTTCTTAAGAGAATTATTCTGAATTCCTTGTCTGACTGTTTATAGATACCCTTTTCTTTAGGGTCAGTTATTGGAGCTTTATTTGTTTCCTTTTATGATGTCATATTTACCTGGTTTTTTGTGTGTGATCCTTGATTCTTTATGTTGATATCTGTTCATTTGAGTAATAGAGCTACTCTTACAGGCTTTACAGGTTTGCTTTGGGAGAGACAGCTCTTCACCAGTCAGCCCAGTTTGGGTTTCTTGGTGTGTTTTCTGGTAATGTCACTGGACAAGTGAGGCCTTCTGTTATGGTCTATTTGGGGGGCAAGGCAACTCTAAGGATGGGGATGGGGGTTTGCCCACTGGTTGAGAGTAGTTGGATGAGTTTTCCTACCCAAGTGAAACTATAAGATGTATTCTAAAGCTGCCTGGATTCTCTGGTCAGGCATTCTAAATGGTTGGGACTGGATATTATATTCAGTAGTAGATGTGGCTATAAATTAGCTTCCTTTCCCCAGCAAGGCAGCAGACTGGAGCCCAAGACCTATACAGCTCATTGTTGGAGGTCTTGAATCAATCTTGAGTGTGCACTGAATTCCCTAGTCAAGTGAGGCCACCAGTTTTGCTCTGCAGACAGGGGGAGCTACGGGTTATGCTCTCTGTTGAAGTGCCACTGTACACAGGGCATTGAATGGACTATGCAGGTTCCCGTGTGCTCTACCTTGGTTCCCTGTTTAGACAAGATAAAGACTGCATTCAGGGTGCTTGGGTGGCTCAGTTGGTTAAGCGTCTGCCTTCAGCTTAGGTCAGGATCTTGCGGTTTGTGGGTTCAAGCCCCGCACTGGCTTCTGTGCTGACAGCTCAGAGCCTGGAGCCTGTTTCAGATTCTGTGTCTCCCTCTCCCTCTTCCCCTCCCCTGCTCACACTCTGTCTCTCCCTGTCTCAAAAATAAATAAATATTTAAAAAAAAAAAAAAAGATAAAGACTGAGTTCAACAATGAGTGGAACTATGAATAGATTCCTTGCCTGGGTGCAGAGGGAGAAGCAGCTCTAAAATCATTAACGCTCTTCATCGTCTTAACTCAAGCCAACCCACACCCCAAGTTCCTGGGTTGAATAGGGCGACTGGCTTCGTTCTGCAAACTATCAGCCACTTCTGCCCTTCTCTCAACTTGAGCACCACTGGGTCATGCAGTTTGCAGGCATTTTCACTGCCCTTCTTGTCAGAGGGGGCCAGAAAGCACTCATCACAACAGGCACGGCTATGTCTCAGCCCCCAGCCTGGGCACTCCAGGCTGCTCTCAATTTCCCAAATAGGCTTTCCAGTTGGGGAAAGAAGGCAAGAGCTACCCTCTGACTTGGCTATGAATTAATCCCCCTATCTGCTTAGCATGGGAAGGCTCCACTGTGAGCACTGGCTTTACTCTGGAGGTGATCAGCTTTGCTTGCCCACCTCGTAGCTGGGCCACACAACTTCAGGAGTTGTCACCAGCCCTTCTGGTCAGATGCAGCTGGAAGGCACTCATGATAGTGGGTGGGGCTGTGACTCAGCACCTTGCCGGGGTATGAGCAAATGGGGCTTTAGGCCCGGCAAAATTCCTCGTTTGAGGATCCCAATCAGGCAGATCTACACCCTACCTAGTTCTCTAGTCAGCGTGAGTTGCCAATGTGGTTCTGCAGGTGAGCAAAACCACTGGCTGTGATTACTACTTGGGCACCGCAGGTATGAACCCGGTCTGCAGAGATCCGTATGCTCGTTGTTCCAAGTCCCTCCCCACTTCTCTGCCATAGCTGGATCCCCAGTGGCTGGGCCCTGCAGACTGCCGGGGAGTCCCCACAGTATGAGATCAAGTTAGGCATTTCCTCAAAGCAACCCACAATGCTGAGGGAGGTTGGTTATCCCCACTGCTGGGTTCTCTTTTCCTGAAGGAGGAACCAAATATTCTGGAGAGACCTCTCTGTGTGGAGCTGTGCTGTCCTGGGGGAGGGGCAATGTGGTCCATGAGAAGCTACTCCCCTCAACCTTCTAATGCAATCTGTCTTGATCTCTGTAAGGTGCTTCAGCCTTAACCCCATGTTCTAGGATTCTCGCAGCCATGTCTTCTTCATGAATAGATATTAGTTGTTCTTGGGAGGGGGAGCAAAATCAGGAATCATTCATGCACCATCTCGGTGATGTTGCTCCAGCATTTTTCTGATTTGTGGATAAATTGATAGAAACTCTTCTGACCAACCTACTAAAATTGGAATCACATTTAGTTACATATTTTTTAAATGACCTTTCTTAAAAATAATGCAATTTCTTTTAAATCAGGACTGCTCTGAACATTCCGGGCACATACCTGTCAAACCTAAAGCCCACCCCCAACATTGGGAAGCTCTGTCTCTATGGTCTAAGGGGCATTTCTAGAAGTTCAGGGAAGGCAGATCACCTCTGTCCAGCCAGGTAGGGGTGGATTTGAATCCGGACCTCGCCTCTTACTTTCTTTAAGCAACTCCAAAATGCCTCCAAGCTCAGTTTCCTTACCGATAAAATGGGATGGAATATACAATGCCTGATGCGCTTATTAAATGTTCATTTTTTCCTTCTATGCCCAGTGGAAAAAACACCTGTGTCCCCCAAACCACTGAGACTGTCCACAGTGTAGCTGTCGGGGAGCGGGGAAAGTGTGCTGCAGCTGAAATTTGATTTTGTTTCCCTCCCATTTCCTCTCCCCGCCCCCCAGCATCACCTTTTTACCACAGGTACTTGTCTTTCAAGTCTTCACTGCCAGTGGCTTAGGAACTGACTCATCCCATGTTCATTTTAATGAGACACTCTGCAAAATCTTAAAGCTGTTAGAGATTGAAGGGAATAATTTTTTTAATGAACATGTGTCCTTTTCTTTTATATTTTTAAAATTTTTTTAACATTTATTTATTATTGAGAGACAGAGAGAGAGAGAGAACATGAGCAGGGGAGGGGCAGAGAGGGAGGGAGACACAGAATCCGAGGCAGGCTCCAGGCTCCCAGCTGTCAGCACAGAGCCCGACGCGGGGTTCAGACTCACAAACCGCGAGATCATGACCTGAGCTAAAGTCAGACACTTAACCGACTAAGCCACCCAGGCACCCATGTGTCATTCTATTTTAAAAGCAATACATGATTATTACAAAAAAAAAAAAAGGCAAATGCAGAAAAGTACAAAGCAGTAGAATTACCTGTCATCCTGCTACCCAAAGACAAGCACCACTGACATTTTGTTTTATTTTCTTTTCATCTTTTCTATATGCCTATTTATTATGACCTTTATTCATGTGTTTGTGTCTATGTGTCTGTGTGTGTGTTTAAAGAGATGATCCCATTGCTGTTTTTAGTTTTAACTTAGAACAGAATGCATATACAACTTTGTATCTTTCTTTTCTTAAACATTATAACCCAGGAGGCATTCTCCATATTATTATAAACTTTTTACAAATAATTTTTAATGGCTACAAAATAAGGGACGCTTTTTTTTTTTTTTTTAGAAATAGAAGGCACAAGTGAGCATGAGAGAAAGAAAGAGAAGCAGGGCTCATCTGAAGTGGGGCTCACATTCACCCCAAGCTGGGCAAGAGCTCACCCAATGTGGGACTCGAACTCAAACCGTGAGATTATCTGAAGTCAGCTGCTTAACATCTGAGCCACCCAGGGAAGCATCTAATAAGGCATACATCTTTAAAGATAAAATCCCCAACTCTAATAGGTACTATGGGAGATAAATGTATAAAACCAAACTAAACGTATGTCCTCTAATTATATGCCGACAAACCAGCACTGTGTATATGTATCATGGCGGGGGTGGGGGACAGCTACCAAGGGCTACATGCCGAGAAGGGGGCAGAGCTGGATCTCTATGTGAAAGTTATTGAGGTATTAGAGGTACCAGAGGATCCGGCTACCTTGGGGCTCCTTATCCTAGGCTGCTGAAGGACCTAGGCGAGGAGCTAATGTGGTTCTTGGGCCAGTGGGCACCTCAGGCCTTATGGATGTGGAGGCTGGCCCCACGTCTGTCAAGCCCACTTCTTTCTCCCCATCACCTCAAGCCCTAATGTCTTCTTCCATTTCTGTGTCCTTCCAAGCAGCAAAACAGCCATTTCTGTCTCCTTCCAAGACTAGGGTACATCACTGTTCTCCCAGATGCTTGGCCACCCATGGAGGCTGCATGACCAGGGTGGGATCGCTGAGGGTCCCCGATCTGGCCCAGTGCCTGGTGCCTCTGATTGTACCGTTCTATCCTTTCTTCATTAATATGGTGTATCATATTGATTAACTTGTAAATATTGAACCACTTTTGCAACCCAGGAATAAATCTCACTTGATTGTGGTGAATGATTTATAAATAAATAAATAAATAAATAAATAAATAAATAAATAAATAAATGTATGTTCTCTGAGGATGGTGATTTTGTCTCTTTTTATTCTCTGCAGATGAATATGTGGAATCCCAGAGACCACAAGTGGAGTGGCCAAACCAGACTGTCCCCTGATTTGCTAGGAACTCATTCTTCATAATGACAGACAAGCAACTTTCTCTGGCTTCTTCTATGATCTGTTGCTAAGGCTCAAGTAAGAATAAACACATGAGTCGTAAAAATAGCAATAGGTTTTTTTAAAGCACCTCTTTCCTATTTAACACCCTCATAAGCATGTTTTGGAAACTATAGGGAAATCTGAGAATGCTTCAGGTTTTCTTAGCATTTTTTTAGAAATTAGAAATGCAAGTTATGATAAAGTCATCTCCGTGACTCTCTGATCCTCCAATATGTAAAAGTGTTGGAAACTGTACAAACAGATAAGAAGATCTCGTTTAAAGTAAAGATAAATCTTAAAAGGTACATCAGTTTGCTTAGTCAACAGCTTTGCTGCCCAAGAAAACAAGGCAAGACTTTGCCCTGCCCTGGTAGCATTTGAGTAAAGTTCTGGCAATGGCGGTATCTGGTCAGGTTTCAGGGCTTTATCACCAAAGGCAAGGGCAGGATCAGTGGTTCCACCCAAGGAAAAGAAACTGACTCACGGAAAGTTTCTAAGAAAAATTCAGCAGAGCTGAAAGGATACTTTGCGAAATGCATATACCTAATAGAAGGAAAGAGAAAGTCTATTTTTGCTTACCTAAGGGCCGCCATTGAACGTACCTTTGTGTTCTTTTTTTTTTTTTTTTTTTTTGATAAAAAATGTCAACAATTTTATTTATTTATTTTTTTTTTCTGTATTTATTTATTTATTTATTTTTTTACAAATAGTTTATTGTCAAATTAGTTTCCACATAACACCCAGTGCTCATCCCCACAGGTGCCCTCCTCCATGCCCACCCCTCCTCCCCCCCACATCCACCAGTCCTCAGTTTTTGTCAGCATTCAAGAGTCTCTCATGGTTTGCCTCTCCCCCTTTCCCCCACCATTTCTGCCCTCCTTCTCCCCCCTGGTCCTCTGTTAAGCTCCTCCTAATCCTCCTATACGTGCACACATATGATATTTGTCTTTCTCTGCTGACTTATTTCGCTCAGCATAACACCCTCAAGGTCCATCCATGTTGCTACACATGGCCAGATTTCATTGTTTCTCATTGCCATGTAGTATTCCATGGTATAGATAAACCACATCTTCTTGATCCATTCATCTGTTGATGGACACTTAGGCTCTTTCCATGTTTTAGCTATTGTTGAGAGTACTGCTATGAACATTGGGGTACATGTGCTCCTATGCATCAGCACTCCTGTATCCCTTGGGTAAATTCCTAGCAGTGCTATTGCTGGGTCATAGGGGAGTTCTATTGTTAGTTTCCTTAGGAACCTCCACACTGTTTTCAGAGGGGCTGTACCAGTTTACATTCCCACCAACAGTGTAGGAGGGTGCCCGTTTCTCCACATCCTCGCCAGCATCTAGAGTTCTCTGATTGGCTCATTTTAGCCACTCTGACTGGCGTGGGCTGGTATCTCAGTGTGGTTTTGATTTGTATTTCCCTGATGAGGAGGGATGCTGAGCATCGTTTCATGTGTCTGTTGGCCATCTGGATGTCCTCTTTGGAGAAGTGTCTGTTCATATCTTCTGCCCATTTCTTCACTGGTTGTTTGTTTTTCGGGCATGTAGTTTGGTGAGTTCCTTGTAGATTCTGGATATCAACCCTTTATCTGATATGTCATTTGCAACTATCTTTTCCCATTTGGTTGGTTGCCTATTAATTTTCTGGGTTGTTTCCTTGGCTGTGCAGAAGCTTTTAATCTTGAGGAGGTTCCAACAGTTTATTTTTGCTCTTGATTCCCTTGCTTTTGGGGATGTGTCAAGTAAGAAGTTGCTGCGGTGGAGGTCAAGGAGGTTGTTTCCTGCTTTCTCTTCTAGGGTTTGATGGTTTCCTGTCTCACGTTCAGGTCCTTTATCCATTTTGAGTTTATTTTTGTGCATGGTGTGAGAAAATGATCTAGTTTCATTCTTCTGCATGTTGCTATCCAGTTCTCCCAACACCATCTGTTAAAAAGGCTGTCTTTTTTCCATCGGATATTCTTTCCTGCTTTGTCAAAGATTAGTTGGCTGTATACTTTGGGTCCACTTCTGAGTTCTCAATTCTGTTCCATTGGTCTATGTGTCTGTTTTTGTGCCAATACCATACTGTCTTGATGATGACAGCTTTGTGGTAGAGGCTAAAGTCTGGGATGGTGATCCCTCCCGTTTTGGTTTTATTTTTCAGGATTACTTTGGCTATTCGGGGTCTTTTGTGGTTCCATACAAATTTTTGGGTAGTTTGTTCTAGTTTTGAGAAGTATGCTGGTGCAATTTTGATTGAATTGCATTGAATGTGTAGATAGCTTTGGGTAGTAATGACATCTTAACTATATTTATTCTTCCTATCCATGAGCATGGAATGTTTTTCCACTTCTTTGTGTCTTCTTCAATTTCCTTCATAAGTTTTCTATAGTTTTCATCATACAGATCTCTTGTATCCTTGGTTAGGTTTATTCCGAGGTATTTTATGGTTTTTTGTGCAATTGTGAATGGGATCAGTTTCTTGATTTCTCTTTCTGTTGCTTCATTGTTGGTGTATAAAAATGCAACCGATTTCTGTACGTTGATTTTGTACCCTGCGACTTGGCTGAATTCCGTACCTTTGTGTTCTACTCAGTAAGTCTTCGTATATTGTATTTGTGTTCAATCCTACTTCTTTGTCCCTCCAAAACCTAAAGAGATGTACCCCTATACATGTCCACAGACCTGATGTATGAGAAAAACTTGACTTTGAAAACGAATATCCTGTGGACCAGAAAAATGTTAAAATTGTGCATGATTAGTACCTTTTAGCCTCTTACGTCATCTCTGGCAGAGGCAGCCCAAGGAAATGAGGGAAGGAGTGCATTGCCATATTCTTTCTTCTCTCCCTACCCAGCGCCAAGGCTGCAGAAACCAAAGGGAGGTTCTGAGGCTACAGCAAAGGTGGAGAAGAGACCAGGAGCTGGATCCCTTGAGGGAAGGCTGAAGGAAGCGGGGAGCTTTGATGGGATCAAGAGAGGAGATACAGACCTCTTTAGATTTAAAGAATTAATTTTTAATTATGTGAAAGGATGTTTATGCAAAAGGATGACCTCTTTTTTCCATTTCTTCTGGGACAAGTCAACAGAAAATGGACTTAAGCTGGAGCAGAGTGGGTTTAGGGAAGACAGGAGAAGGAATTTCCTGAATGTGGAGGTCGTTAAAAACTGGAATGAGTTACTAAGGGAGTCAGTGGACACTGTTCCTCTGGGGAACATTTAAAAATAAGATAAATTTTCATCTGTCAGGGAGGGTTTAGAAGTAATCCACCCAGAAGGCCTCATCAAAGCATTGTCCAGTCCTATAACCTGGAGGCCAAATTCCCTCCGATTTTATTTCTACAGTTAACTAGATGTGAGATGGACGCCTGGAGCACAGCTCAGGATTTCGGACGCGGTAACTGGAGGTGATTGCTTTTTCTTCTATAATAAGACACCACTTTGCATAAAAGACTAAATGTCATAATCCTTCCCGGAAGCCACATCAAGAAAAACATTCCCAACTCAAAACCTGGCAAATGATGGCCTAGACACCTTCACTCTCATCCTCACAAATGCAAAACACCATACCCTCCTCTCTGCCTTTGAGTTCCCTGAGGTCTGCTCAGCTCACCTTTCCAGTTTCTAAGTTTATCTTTCCCAGACGGTCATTCCAAATATTCCGTTTTACAACTAGTCAGTTTCTCCAAACAGTCTTTCCAAACCTAACCAAATATTTTCCCTGCAATTATTTGGCTACGTTTCAATCGTAGATATGGCAAGCGAAAAAAACAAGCTCGTGTTTGGAAAAAGTGTAGTCAGACACATTCCTTTCTTTCCATTTTCTCTTGAGTTTGAATCAAGCCATGGGGGGGATTTCCACCCACACTCCGTCCTTGAGGACCTACTACCCCGAAGAGCTCTCTCTTGTAATTTACCAGCTTTGTCTGAGCTACAGGGCTTCCCTTTCTTTTAAATGTTCCAAGTCGTCTTTGTTGCCTGGCGAAGCAGGAGTGTTCAAAGGAATTGATAACGGAAGCCTCCTCCAGACACCCTGCACCTCCTCTTCATTCTTTCCCTAACCTTTTTCCCCTTTAGCTTCTCCCCCCTCCTGCTCACCCCTCACACCAAGACATTTATCAGAAGGTCCCTCTGCGTTCTCCAACCCCTTTGTCCAGCATGAACTCTCTGAATTCAAGTGGAAAGAGAAGGAATTTGGTCTAAGCACGAAAAGAGGAGGCTGGCCAGGGATAAAGCGAAGCACGAGGGGGCTTCAGCCACCCTGAACCCTGGGCTAGATGCTGCCTAACAGTTCTCTCTTTAGTGGGGAGAGAAAATTCCTCCAAGAACTCAGTTTGATACATCTCCTGGCAGGGCTACCCAGGGTGGCCAAAGTAAGCGCAAGGTCCTATACACCCACATGTAATATATTCTTCACAAGGATGCAATTTACTTGTATAGCTAAATGAGTAGTAAAGTTAAAAAACTGTATGCACAAAAAGATATTAAGATATTAAACTAAATTGAGCTTATGAGTAACATAAATGAGAAAATACATCACTACATACATAACACAGTAGGAGAAGCTTCTCAACAGTCCATCTTCTGGGCAATAGTTGGCTCATCAGCCCGTCCAGGTCTGCAGCCCCAGGGCTGTATCTAGGTTTATTTAGAGAGCCAACCACAACCCCAGTCCCCTTCAGGCCACTCAGAGTTCAACTCTCCTTCATCAAAAGAGGAAGGAGGATGGAAATGGAGATAGAGAGAAGGACAGTGACACAGGAAAGTCGGAAGAGATCGTCTGCGTTGGTTCTACATCCAGGGACCTACATAGTCGTTACCGTCCTTGGGTACCGCACGTTGGATGGTTAACCCAGCCCTTAACTGATAGTCCCATCTTCCATGGAACCACCCCTGAGCTAACCGTATCCTTGTTCTCTGAAGCGGTGAGAGAGGAATATAAGCATAATTCGTCTCTTTCAGCCCACCATATCCTTACTCCAATTCAACCAGCCACCATGTTCGTGAGCAGATGAAAATCTTTATTTTCACCCACGCCCTGAGCCTTCCACTTTAATGCCTAAAGACACCCAGCTCCTTCTGCCTTGGTTCCTCTCCTCCCCTAGACAGGACGAGCCGCGAGCCCGGCTCACAGAAGCACGGAGCACGGTTACCGAGGTTCTGCAAAAGCTTGGGATGCCACAGGGTGTCAGATCCTCCACTCAACGTGGCTGGCTCCACTACAGAGAAACAAATCATCCCTGTGAACAAAAAGCTCCAAATCTTGGAGGGAAGAGAACACAAAAGCTGCGGATCTCGGTAAATTACACAGTATCTGCGCCCAGCATGCCCAGAGGTGTCATGAATTTGGAGATCTCAACAAGAACAACAAGCCAATATCTGACACCTTCTGTTTCTAAAACTCATTACAGCTCGGGGAATGAAAGTAGAGGGAGACAAAAACAAACAAACAGTGGACAGATTATTTACAAGAGGAAATGCCTTCATTATTTTCTTGAGTTTTTCCCAATAGCTTCAAAACTGATAGAGAAGAGAAGTCTTGCCTCCTAAATTGTCTCCTGAATTCAAATTAGCTCTGGTCTGGGATTGAAAGGACTCTTCGAGCCTTCATGAACTGGCCTGAAAAATTACAGTTCCCCAATCTTAACCCTTTCTTCTCTTTCTTATTTTCTAAATTATTTTTTAATGTTTATTTTTGAAAGAGAGAAACAGTTGGGGCGCCTGGGTGGCTTAGTTGGTTAAGTGTCCGACTTTCGCTTAGGTCATGATCTCGCGGTTCGTGGGTTCGAGCCCCGCGTCGGGCTCTGTGCTGACTGCCAGCTCAGAGCCTGGAGCCTGTTTCAGTCTGTGACTCCCTCTCTCTCTGACCCTCCCCTGCTCACGCTGTCTCTCTCTCTCCTAGAAATAAAAATTAAAAAAAAAAATTTTTTTAAATAAAAAATAAAAAAAAAGAAAGAGAGAAACAGAGCATGGGGGGGAGGAGGGCGGGCAGAGAGAGAGGGAGACACAGAATCCCAGGCAGGCTCCAGACTGAGCTGTCAGCACAGAGCCTGATGTGAGGCTCAGACTCAGAACCGTGAGATCATGACCTGAGCCAAAGTCTGATGCTTAACCAACTGAGCTGCCCAGGCGCCCCCTTTCTTCTCTTTCTAAAATGTCATAAGAAAAAGCAATAAGAAGATTTAAATCACATATTCTCTAAGAAAGAGATGTCTGGGGGCACCTGGCTGACTCCGTCGGTTAAATGTCTGACTTCAGCTCAGGTCATGATCTCATGGCTCATGAGTTCAAACCCTGTGTCAGGCTCTGTGCTGACAGCTCAGAGCCTAGAGCCTGCTTCAGGTTCTGTCTCCCTTTCTCTCTGCCCCTCCCCAACTCATGCTCACATGCTCCCTCTCTCTCTCTCTCTCTTAATGTTATTAAGAGGGAGAGTGAGATGTCTGAATTAATATCAAAAGAGAGAAAGATGTCTGTTTTCTTTTTAAATCAGCCTTTCAAATTATTGAAAAATCTATTCTTTATGTTGAATTGGGAAAATGGCTGAGCCTTCTGTGATACCTAAAAATCTGACTACCACTCCCACACTTTATTCAGAGGAGATTCCACAGAACTTTGCTCCTCTGGACAGTAGAGCATCTGCATCATGCTGGACTAAACTGAGCTGGGGGCAAGGCTGGCAAATTTTAGGTGTACATTGAACTTGTGGATCTAACTCCTTTGTTCAGGAGTGGATCACCCCTCAAGATGTGAGGCCAATGTGTCACTCGTAGTAAGAACTCAATAGAGCCTGGCTAACTCAGTTAACAAATGAATGAACAATCGTGCCTAAATTACTAAAATTTTCTCCCTCCTTCCCCCTCCCCACCTTCCATATTGATCTTTCCTGAGAATCACTCCTTGCCCATGTTCTTCACCAAAGACATTTTAGTCAAAGGAATGTACCATATTCTGAGAGTCTTACACATTCTGTTTCTTATTTCATCTGAAAAGGAATTTACTGAAGAGTCCTCCCCACCACATGTGGATTGAATTTCCATTCCCTTCTCCCCATTTCCACCTTTCTTTTTTTTCTGTCTCCATCAGAACATGGCACTCAATATGCTGCAGAAATAATAATTTTCTGCTGAATGAAGTTCGGCCATAAGTCAAGGGCAGATTTATTAAGGCCCCGGCATCGCCTGTTCCCCAGCTTACTGTCGACATGACAGTTTAAATCTTTGATCACTCTTGCGCGTAACCCCTTTCAAGCTGGTCAGTCCAGACCTGAGATGAGCACTCCCTTCCAGCACGTGAGCTGTACTGAACATGGTTCTGAGCCCGTGCAAACAGGACATCTTCACCAAGACCTGGGAGTGTCCAGTGTTTTCAGGGATGGTCAAGGTATTCCCACAGACACACTGCTTTTTCAACCTGCCTCTGTCCCCAGAAGGCAGTTTCTTGTCACCATTTCCCTACCTTGTCTTCCACTTCTTCCTTAAAGGAACAAGGGAACACCACTGCAGTTTGGGTCACCAGAGAGCTGTTTCATTCAGCAGGTTGGCTGGGTGTTCTGTGAGAGACTGCTGTTATTTCTCTTTGGTTTTGGTTTCTGTTTCTAATGATTTTTACCTTTCTGTGAGAGTTTCCCAAACCTCTGGCCCTACATAAGACAGTCTTTAAAAACCCTTGAATCAGTCAGATAGTGGGGTTATATGTGTGCTATGGTGACTACTTTTCTTATTTTTTTTTAAGTGTTTCTTTATTTTGAGAGAGAGAGATCACGACTAGGGGAGAAGCAGAGAGAGGGAGAGAGAGAGAGAATCCCAAGCAAGCTTTGCATGGTCAGCATGGAGCCCAATTATGCAGGACTCAGTCTCATGAACCACGAGACGATGACCTGAACTGAAATCAAGACTTGGATGCATTACGGAAGACAATTGTTAAGATGACCACTGGGTGTTAGACATAGCAGATGATTCACTGGAATCTCCTCCTGAAGTCATTATTGCACTATATGCTACCTCACTTGGATGTAAATTAAAAAAACAAAATAAAACTCAAAAAAAATAAATAAATAATAAAAACAATAATTTAAAAAAAGTTGGATGCTTAATCGACTGAACCACCCAGGCATCCCGGTGATTACTTTTTTTTTTAAATGTTGGGGTTTTTTTGTTTTTTTTTTTTCCTGAGAGAGAGAGAGAGAGAGAGAGAGAGAGACAGCATGAGCAGGGGAGGGGTAGAGAGAGACACACAGAATCTGAAACAGGGTCCAGGCTCTGAGCTGGCTGTCATCACAGAGCCCGACATGGGGCTCGAACCTACGAGCCAGGAGATCAGGACCTGAGCTGAAGTCCAACGCCTAACCAACTGAGCCACCCAGGTGCCCCGACTTTTAAATGTAGTTTGATGTCACTGCATATTACACGTGGGCACTTTGTGCGCGCTCGCGCGCACACACACACACACACACACACACATTTTCCTTTCACAAAACAGTTCCAGCACTAAGAATTTTAAACCGCTTGCACAAGTTGGAAGGCTCCTAGAAAGGGTTCCTCCATTCACGCTAACTGAAGTAAAATACTGTGTTTCCGGTCACCAGGATGCACGTTCCTTTGGTGCAGATTCCTTGGTCTACGTTGGCCCCATTGATTCCTTGAGAACAAATGATTGCTTTTGTTACTCCTCCCCACTGGGTAGCACTTTACGTATATCAGAGACTTCTCCATACGTCATGCCATTTGATTCTCACCATAATTTCTACAAGTGGATGTCATGGTCTTATCTTACATGAGGAAACCTAACTTATACAAAGTGACGCACTAATGCAGGTAGCAGATGAAGCCCTTGTAGTCAGACCCCCTTTGAAGGCACAATCTTTTTTCAAGTAACCCCATAAAAAATCACCATCATGCAGAAAAGCTTGTGGAAGAGGTTGTTAGCAAAATATCCCCCTGCCACCTTTTTTGGTGTAAGTACTAATTCACAATATACGGGAAGGTATATATTTAAAAAAAGATAGAGAAAAATGACCCTCGACCCCCTAAAGATAACCATCTACCATTTGGGTATATATCCTTCCAGATGTGCTCCTCTAAGTAGGAAACAGAATATGTTCCTTTCCAATTGCAATCACTTCTAGAAAAATATTAGAAACCAGGCATAGAGTGGCATCATTAGAAAGAGCTGGCCAGAAGCGCTAACTAAGAGAGGTCATACATTTTCTGTCCTTGTTTAGATGAACACAAGTTTCTGCCCATGCCCAGTCGTTGCCAGAGATACTTGAAGAGAAAGAAGAATACATTTTCCTTTCGGCAGAAGACTAACTGGGCATTCGCCGACTGCAGCGTCGGTGTGGTCCTTGGGGCCTCACAAACTCTGCTCTGAAGAAAAAAAAGGAAAACAATACAGAAAGTACACAAAACGCTGAAGAGGGCAAAATCTGCGGGGATCAGCTCAGCGCTGTCAGGACAAATAACAAAGCATTAGTCAAATTGCCAGGAAGGTGGGAGTTTGCAGAAGACCCTACGTGCGTCTTCCTGGGGATGACCCACACAGGACAATCTATGGGACGTTGGGACATCACATTAGCCCTGCAGCAACAGCTAAGATCCTGCCCTGTCTCGTCACAGGAGCTCCTAACGTTTGTCCAAGCGGCTGCCTTTTTCTCCTGGCAAAGCTCTCAGCTGTCACCTAACACCTGTCAACTGTACAAGGTCATCCACCGGGATATTTTCATTATCTGCTAGATAAGCTGGGGGAGCTCTTACTTACAGAGAATTATATGTGTCCCCTCCTCCCCCACCCCAATCACATCCATCCATCTCCTGCTTGGATCCTTTTCCTCAGGCAAAGCCATGACTTCAGGCAGGCATTTATCTTGGGGCCTATGAGAAAATTGGTCCTATCTGCAAACATTTTTTTTTTAATCTACATGCCTTAATGTGCAGTTGTAATAATACAGGTGGGCCATTCTTCAACTGTTTTTATTTCTAAGCATTGCGAAATAAATGTTGTGATTTCTGATAAATTCTTATTTATGAAAAAACATGGCTATACATGATATGTTTAGAAAGCCACTTTCTCAGCATTTCCCCTAAAACATTTTAAACACCACAGGCAGATTATGACAGCCACAGTGGAACAATGGGGATGACTGACAGGTGTTGAGCATGTGTGTGTTTGTTTCCCTGTGCCCCAAAGTTTCAGAGCCTTTGGAAGCTTTCAGAGACAATAACTCTGCTTTAATAACTGTGAAATGCTATTGAACCAGCAATAAAATATATTCTCTACCACCGAACAATATGATACTTACAACAGCCAGCATTCCTGCCAATCACAGGGCATTCACGGAAAAGTGACTTGAGCTCCTTTAGCAACGGGAAGGGCCCCTTGGAAAATGTGCGAACACAAGCATGAGGCTCTGGCAAAGCCAGGAGAGCTCTGAGGCCACACACCACAGTTTAGATTACACTAAACTGTTGTGTATATGTACACGTAGAAGATGAACATCTCTCTTATTTACATAAGATAAATTCAAATGTCCGGGTTGCATGCTAGCGGCTACGGCCATTACCACGTGCATTTTAACTCTTTCAGCCCATCATACATATATTAGAGCACTTCTTCTATGAAGCTGAAACATTCCCGGGCTCCTTATACTGACAGGCAGATTTGGCAAAATAGCAAGTTAGTTCACATGAAGGTGATTTTTTAAGTAAAAGGAGGAAATAGGACCCAAAACAAGGAAGAAAAGAAGAGAATGCTGTTTATTCAAAGCTGAGGAAGCACTCGCTTTCTAGGAAGAAGTCCTCAGACTCCAGTGGGTCAGCAAAAGGAAGCTGACCAAATGGCCACTCAGAGAAGGGTAAGAACTGTGCTCTCCGTGGGTGATTCTTTTTCTATTTGAGATCAGCAGTCAGCCTGACTTAGGCAAATTGCAAGGCTCTGGCTCTGTTTTCAGTATACATTACGTGTAGGAGGACTGATGGACAAACACCCCGAAACTGAGATATTTAGAATCAGCCATCACACCGGACTACTGAAATGTCCAGAAATCTAAACCGAGAAATATAGATATAAAAACACAACTCAAATGCCACGTCTTGAGAGAACCCGGTTCCGTGGGGGTTAAAGTCGTAGCAAAATTTGCAAATTTGCATTATTCGTTGGCCATGTCCCTATTACCATTCTTCAGCCTCCTCTTGATGTAAATTGGGGATTTGAGCCAGCACAGATAAGATTTTAAGTTGGTCCTTTCCCAGACAAAAGGGACAAAGGGAGAAAATTCTCATGCAGACAGGGTAAATCAGCACAGAGATCACTGAAAAGACATCTTGTGTTGAGCATTTTCCTTGATCCTTGACTCTTTGGGCTGACAAGTGACAGTTCCAAAGGGATTCAAAGAGAGAAGCTGCAAAAGGAGGGGTTCTAGGAAGTGTGATGTCAGAGCTCTTCTTTGAATCGGCCACTATCTAGATCCGTCTTAGATTGTACGAGGCACAGTTCATTGATAAAGATGAAATCTTAAAAAAAAAAAAAAAAAGAGCCAACACTAGTCTTTTTCATTAGTTGATAGAGTGAGGCCAACACTATAGCAATGGTCTCACAGTTAGTTCTGTGTCCTCACTGACTGTGGTCTCCCTGAGAACAGGGACCTTGTATTCTCTCCATCTTTAATTCCTTCACAGCCTCTAGCACAACGCCTGTGCATAGTAGGGCCTCAATAAACGTTAACTGACAACGTGGCTCTACTTGCTCAGTAAACGAAATCTGCTATTAATTTAACCACACAAAACTGCTTCCTTCATAGGACAAAAATGACCATTTGTTGGCAATTTCATAGGATTAAACCCAATACCATCCCTATGTGATTAGCTACATACATTATTCTACTATTCCACACACATTTCCTAAGCGGCGCTGTGTGCCCTCCACTGGAGCCACACTTAACTCCACTTACAAGTGAGGAAGGTGAGGGGCACCTGGGTGGCTGAGCCAGTTAAGCATTCGACTTTGGCTCAGGTCATGATCTCACAGTTTGGGGCTTCAAGCCTGTCTGTGCTGGCCGCTCAGAGCCTGGAGCCCGCTTCGGACTCTGTGTCTCCCTCTCTCTCTGTCCCTCCCCCTCACTCTCTGTCTCTGTCTTTGTCTCAAAAATAAACATTAAAAAAAACAAGTGAGGAAGGAGATATATAAGTCAGTTAAGAGATTGCCAAAGCCAAGTAGTTAGTTGAGGAATAGCTCAACCTTGTATGTAATGTTGGTCCTTAAACCCTACATGTTAGTCAGGCACCTTTCCATCAAAAGTGAAAGAAACCCAGTGTAAACAACCTTATGTGGAAAAGTAGATTTCGTGGCTCATAAACTGGAAAGTTAAAGGGTAGGGTTTTTTTCAGGCACGGGAACTCAAAAAATAGCATGAATCTTTGTTTCTTTCTTTCTCTCTTTCCATCTCTTTGTTCTCCTTATCTCTCTTCTTTTGTATACTGGCCTCATTCTCTCTTACCACAGGCTTTCTCTACATACAAAACAAGACACCCTCAATCTGTCCCAGCGCCCATGTACCGGCTCCCATGGAAGGATATGATTGACCCTGCTTAGGCTGTATGCCCAAGGCTTGGTCTAATCCCAGTGAGAGGGAGATTGGATTTGGCCAAAGCCTAGGTCATGGGTCTACTCCCATGGTCAGCATCCTGGACTAAATATCTGTGTACCCCCAAATCTCATATCTTGAAACCGGACTCCCCAGTGTGGCGGTATTAGGAGGGGAGAGGCCTTTGGGAGAGAATTAGGATGACATGAGTTTGTGAGGACGGAGCCCTTCTGAATGAGATTAGTGCCCTTATAAAGATCACAAAAGAGCTTTCTCGTCCCTGTTCTCTGCCGTGTGAGGGTTCAAGTCAGCAGTCTATGGCCTGGAGAGGCTTCTCACTAGGGCCCAACTACACGGGTCCCTGATTTCGGACTTCCTGCCTCAAGAACTGTGAGAAATAAATTTCTGTTGCCTATAAGCCATTCAGCCCACGGTACTTTGTCACAGCAGCCCGAACTGCTTAAGACAGCCAGGGATGAGGCCCTATTATTAACAAACAACCCAGCAGAAACATCTAGGATAGAGAAGAAGAAATTTCCTAACAGAGGGAGAAGAGAGGCAGATAAAACTACAGGTGTCCAGTGTCGCCTCACTCATCCACCCTCACGTGCCCACCGCCCTGCCTATGAGCTCCAAAACTATTTATCAGCTGATTAACAAACTGTGTCCTTATAACAAAGTTGGTATTTGTGAGGCTGAAAGACCAACTCACTACCTACTCCAATTTGGACTATGCCATCCTCCCCCGCTCCCCCCAGCACCCCTAAGAACAGGATGGATCTGTAGCTTGCTTCCTGTCAGGGGCAAGGGGCTACAGACTATCCTGGGGCCAGGTCAGACCCAGTCAAGTTCAAAATCAAGTGCCCTTTACTTTACCAAGAACCAAACTAAGCTGTGCAAGGGGACTGGTCCAAACCTACTACACCTAGGTGAACCTTCAAGAGGTGGGAGCCAGAGAGCAAGCCACACTGCATTTCTAGAATGAGCCAAAAATCACAGGCATTTCAGAATTAATTTGGGGAGGACCAAGCTTATCAGAAAATGACGTTAAAAATCGTTGGGTTCTGCAGATGTTCCTGTTTTATGGAGCTATGTACCCAGGGATTTATTGATAGGAAAGAAAACAAATGATTAAAGGCTTATGTAGGTGTTCAATGAATATTTATTGAGTTGAACTGGATTAAATTAAGGGTTGTCTGGTCTTTCAATTAAATACGCAAGCGTGCCACGCCTGGCAGATTTAGCTGTCTTCCTGAAAGGCGAGTGGCAGATCTGGTCGCAGTTAGGAGGCAGCGGGCATGGTGTCCTGGCAGAAGTTGCCTGTGCTTTGCAGCCCAAATGGTGTGATTTCATCCACTAGGCAGGATGGCCTGAGAACACCCCAGGGCGGGCCGAGGAAAGGGGTTTCAGTTTTCAAGAATACCCTTACTAAGCAACCACACTCTACTGTGTGCCCTGTGACAGGTCTTCTCTAGTTTCAAGGCTATTTTCTTAACAGAGGGTGCCACTTTAATATCCTGCCATGGCACTAAACAGCGCAGATCAAGAGCGGCTGGGGGAGGGGGAAGAACCAAGGCAGGTTTAATGAGACCAGGATCAAACATCTTGAAAGAACATGGCCTCAAGGGCGGGGCCCAGGACTTCTGAGACTGCACAGTGAGAAGGGCACACAGGGATCCGGAGACCAACGTGCCATCCTGTGGCTCCACAGACGTCTTCAGTCAATCTAGGGAACGTGGCCACATTGCACGGGGGATTCGCAGAGCACGGGTTTAGGGGAATGGTTGACCCTACAGGGTTGTCTGCTCACAGGTGAGTTTTCCCCAGAAAGCTTTTTCAAAACCACTTCCTGGGGCGCCTGGGCGGCTCAGCAGGTTAAGCGTCCAACTTTGGCTCAGGTCACAATCTCACGTTTGTGAGCTGGAGCCCCGCGTCGGGCTCTGCGGTAACAGCTCAGAGCCTGGAGCCTGCTTCTGATTCTGTGCCTTCCTCTCTCTCTGTGTGTGTCTTCCCTGCTTGTGTTCTGTCTCTCACTCTCTCTCAAGAATAATTAAACACATTAAAAAACAATATTTGTTTTAAAACCACTTCCTCACCAGAAATTCACTGCCGCCATTTTTGAGGTGTTTTATATACCAACATAGCAGTGAGGTGGAGGATGGATAGTGGTGAGCGGTCAGGCCAGTGCTTATTGTTGTTAATAAAGAACGAGGTCCTCAGAGAGCAGGACACACAGGCTTCCAGTTCGGGAGTGAATAAGTCACGGGCAAGGGAAAAAAAAATAATGCTGCTCCTCATTGGTGGAAACCATGCCTGGAATGATTAATGCAGGCTGCACACTGTGAAACCAAATAATGACAAGGAACAGCACTTACTGGGCACTTAAGATGTGACAGGCACTCTTCTGAAGGCTCTCCACATGTGAGCTCACTCAGTTACACAACGGCCCTGTGAAGTGCATGCTATGATCACCCCTGTTTTATAGATGAGGGTCACACGCAGTAACTGGCAACACTAGCGTTCAAAAACATGAGGTTTGTCACCAGAGGTCATATCCTTAACTGCTGTGAACACCACCCCAAACAGGGGTCTTTGTGGTGTAAGTAAGGTAAGTACAGAGAATGTATGTGGAGTATGTCCAGCATATATTATTACCGTCACACCATAATATAATGCCTAATCAACATAGCATAATAATCATCATTACTAAAATTATTATTTTCAAATAATTGATGGTAAAGATGATCTGATTTGACTAGAAGTCACATAAGAACTAAGGCACCTGGGTGGCTCCATCAGTTAAACATCTGACTCTTGATTTCGGCTCATGTCATGATCTCATGGTTCATGAGTTCGAGCCCCACAATGGGCTTCTGCACTGAGAGTGTGAATGAAGACTGCTTGGGATTCTCCCTCTCTCTGCCCCTTTCCTGCTCATGGTCTCTCTCTCAACATAAATAAAACAGAAAGGAAGGAAGGAAGGAAGGAAGGAAGGAAGGAAGGAAGGAAGGAAGAGAAATCGCGTAAGAACTGATAACAAAGGAACCAGACCAGCAGCGGCCAAGGTTCTGAGTCTGTTTCCAACCCCGAGTCATCGAAGTACTGATTTCCAAATTTGTGTCTCATTTGCCCAGGCTCTGCCCATAGAGACAGCTCCTTGGGCTTTTTGGTAATCTGGTTTTGACATCAGAAGCAACTCCAACAGCACATTAATGCAACTGATGCTACAGTTGCTGAATATTAAAATAGTAGAACTTTAAAAAAAAGAATTTTGAAACTAACTCAGTCCAAAAAAAAAGTGAATTTCACATTATCAACCACCTTCAAATGCAGCCTCCAACTGCTTCCATGTACACGTCTAGGAAGGACACTGTGTCATCATAGCATCCACCCATGACAAAAGATTTAGCAGCCAACTGGATGAAAAGCTAAGTGGACACATGTTTATGAAGAATCATCTAAATGTGAAGGCTGAGAAATGTTATGGCCAATATGTGAATGTTCTGTCCAGCCACCAACGAACCGCAGGACTAGCTACGTTTGCAAGTGAGGGGACAGCAGGCTTTGGTCACACGTGGGCACCACCAAACTAAGGCTGAGAGCATCAGCACACTGCGATAGAGGGCGACTCACCCTCTGAGAGCAGGCTCTGACTCTCTCCGTCCACAGCCACAGACCTGGCCCCAAAGGGTGAAAAACTGCCCCTAACTGGGCTTTCACTGAATTTGGGGACTGCCAGAGAAATGAGTCGGATTTGGGTTTATTTTTGTTTATTTGTTCATCTGTGTGTTTATTTGCGTTTTAGCCGGAGCACCTTTCTGACTGCCAAGAATTTCACAAGTGAATTTCACATTATCAACCACCTTCAAATACAGCCTCCAATTTGCCGGGACAAGGGCTGTATCGAAAGCTTTTTCTTTCCCACCAGAGTGCACACTGCCATTTTAAGAAGCATTTCTATCGGCTGTAGGGGTTTGCTTGCAAGTTTTTGGGCAGCCATTAATGGTAAAAACAGAAGCCGCGGCATCCATTGGCATTTTGGGCATAAAGGAAAACTGTTTCCCTTGTGAAGAAGGCTCCTGTGTTCCCAGCGGTGCCCCAGATGCAATGTTTGTTTTAGGTGGAAGGAAAGGAAGGCAGGCAGAAAGCTAGCCGAGAAATGGCTTTTTCTTTTTCTAAGTGTGGCAGATCATTAATAATTGGTGAAGGATGGACTCAAGAAGCCTCGGCGCACATATTTCTAGGGCTGAAGTTGAAGACTTCATTAATATTCTAGAGGAATATTGCTCCCGTTAAGTTGCCTCTGGGCCTCCCATCTAACTCAGGGCCACGCAAACAGCAGAGGAGCATAGATTCTAAGACTGGCTCCCAGAACTTTATCAGTAGCTGTAGAAGTGTGGTTCTCCACCCCGGTGCCTGAATAAGCTGGTTTGCTTTGCTGTTCATCAGCTCCGGTTTCGCCTGCTGCAACTCTCCAGCCTCATCCTGGAGTTGCTGCAGACTGCTGAACATCCGTTTCTTTGGAAAATGTTTAGCTCTAGTACCATAAAGTGTGCCACATTTGTTTTAACCGTGTTTAGAACTATTTCTGCGTGACACAGTTGATCAGCCTGTGCTAGAGGCCTTTCACATCTTAGTTTAGTTTATCTAAAGAGGACTTACCCCTACCGGCAGAATGCAGGGATAGAAGAAAGCACAGCATCTCCGTGTTGGCTAGAGAGGGATGGAGGGAGAGAAGAGGTTGAGGGAATTCTCATCACTTGCTCTGGCAATGTACATACACAAGTATCAAAAGTGGTCCCAGGGACAGCTAAGAGGTGGACACCCCACTACCTGGATCTGGACATGGGGTGGAAAGGGGGAAAAGAGGGGAGACGGCATTTTCTGCTCATTCTGGGAGGTGTGTCCTGGGAGGTGGAAGATGGCATATCGAAGAAAAGAAAACGGGGACAGGGAGAAATTCCTTTGTTTTATGCAAAATCTCCCAAAGAGAGGGAAAAAAATCAAAATCAAGCAAGTAATAAATAACATGCCCACGCATACCCCTGAGCCGAAACACCCCTCAGAGTTGAGACACTGCAGATCTCCTGTCCCACAGGCTACTCAGCCATGAGCCAGCCACTCGTCAGGGACAGTGGGTGGCTCTCTGGCCCTAACGCTCCGGCCTTCAGCCCGGTAGAAATATCTGCACTGGTACTTTGTAGCATTCTGATAAGAACAAGTCCTGTTTGTTTAAATATTAACTTCTCCACTGCCTCCGCCCCATTTCTATTCTACCCTCATCCTTCTCCAACTTTTTTCTTTGAGCCCTTAAAGGAAATGTCACTGAAACATAAGGAATAGATCATTAGCATGTCTAACGGTAGACATTTTTTATTATGGAAAGCTCTGAATCCATACTGAACAAAAGCAACTGTTCAGAGCCCTCAAAAAAAAAAAAAAATTGCCCAGCAATTTTAAGTTAATGGGCAAGATTAATGGATTGTCATATAATGTGAAGGGAAGGTATTAGAAAAAAACGAAAGTGGCTCTGCAAAATTGGTTTGGAATTGGAGTCTACGTGAAGGCCCTTCAGTCGGAGGATTACTGTCTGCAGGGCTCGCGGCTGAGCGGGATATTAATTTGAAAGCCATGCCTTGTCCGGTACCCAGCACTTAGTGGTTGGTTTTATGTTAAAAATGCTTAGTCTGAAGCCTGTGCTGAAAGTTTGCCCAAACATCTCATAGTTGATTGCAAACCCGAGTGCCTGGGGGCTCTGAGCCCACACCTCAAGAATGTGGGTGATTGGGTGACATTTTGGCTCCACACCTGGATTTGTCAAGGCCTCTTAACGGCTGCTGGGAATGTGCCCTGCCTGGGGCCCACTGCCCTCCCCCATCACCCCTCTGACAGATTAAAACACAACAGGGTCTGTTGCCTGACTGACACATTCCTCTCCTGTCTGCCTCTGAAAGGACTTTATTTAACAGTCTTGGAGTCGGGCTTTTGACTGACAGATTGTGAAGGGTAAAAGTCATTCGGTTCCATTAAGCTCTGTAACTTTGCGGGAACAAAACACCTTTAAAAAAAAGTGGGTGGGGGGGAGGGGTGGGGAAAATAGAGCTGGGGAGAGCGGGGGCATGAGCTTTAGGGAGAAAAAAAAGGGGATTCTTTTCAGGTTCAAAAACAATCCTTCTCTTTGCCTTCTGTCTATCAATTAGGGCGGCGTTCCCAGAGGGAATACAGGCCTGGCCTCATTGGTGTCATTCAGCCGCCAATCTCCTGACAGGGACACCAAAGGGCCTCATGTAGCGCTGCGGAAACTGTCTGTCAGGCCATCAGCAGCTGCGATGACGACATCACCCCTGTTTTTCTAGGACTATTATAGAGAAAGGGGGGGCAGGGGGCTCACCCATCAGAGTCTAAGTCTCAGCTCCAAATCTCTGTTCATATTTTCCTTTTACAACCCCCCACATCTCTTCAACCCCAGGGTGAATTTCTTCACAAAAACAACATCATTTCCTTGCCTGGCTGGGCTACGGGGTAAATAACTTGTCAGCCAAGAACATGGTGTTGGGTGTCAGAAAGGGGTTCTGCTTCTGGGAAAACTGAAGTTCTGACTGAATACATTCAATGACTGGTTCACACGAGCCCAGAGAAATGCTAGTTGTGGTGGAAGGTGGATCCACCGCCGAAAGGCCTGCCCAGGCAGAGCTGTGTGAAAAGCAGCGTGGCCCCACAGAGGGCTTCCTGCCAAGCCTTAACCTTGTGTGGGTTCCTGTGGCTTTCATTCCCCCTTGAGTTTTGCTTGGAGCCCAAAGGCTCAAATGGAGTTCAAAACTCTAAGCCAAACTCAGCACCGAGCAACCACTTCCCACTTTTCCGTTTCTCTGCCTTGTTCCCTCCTTTCCTCAAAGCCAGACACACTCAAGCTAATTTGGGTTTGCCCCCAAAGACTCCTCAGCCTCAACTGGTCACTCTAAAGACCCAAATCGATCAAGGAGGGGTACGTTTACCTGAGCTTCCTGGCTCTGTTGGGAAAAATTGCCTTATTGCCTCCTTCCTCCTTCTCTCCTCTCTCTACCCTCTCTGGGTTCTGCCTGAGACAAGGGAGGTAAATCAGAGCCATGATGGCCTCCTGCAAAGATACGTGGTTATCTCTCCATGTCCTGTGATGGCGCATTTGTGATTGCTAGCATTTCCCTGGTCGCCTTTTCACATTTCAGGGAGCTACATCCAAATGACAATGATAGTACTTTGTCCCCAGCCGAGTGCTGGATAGTGCCACTGCCAAGCCCCAAGGCCGGCTGGCCTTTCTGTTGCAATACTTCTACTTTGCTTCGGGGAAGGGGATTACAGGGCTTCCTACTTTCACATGAGCCGCACAGAATGTTTAGCCAAATCCTGTAAGAACAGGGACATAAAGCCCTCTCTGTGCTGCCGGGGCCATAATGTCTATCTCTTTTCCATCACTTACTTCTTCCTTCATTCTGAAAGCTCTGCGGGGGTCCTATACTTCCTGAACATAAACCCCATCTGGAGTGGCTGAAGTCTGTCCACACACAGCAATACCCTGGTCTCAGGCATCCAGATGCTGGGTCTCAGATATGTACCACCTACGTAAAGACCATGCCTGGGGATATTAGGAATGAGCCAGATTTTTGGCACCGGGGCTATATGCAGAGGAGCAAGTGGGCAGCATTATCAGAGAGAACGAGGTTAACTTGATTGTCATCTTCCTGCTCTACAGCCTCAGGAAGACACACACAGGAGCCAGCCCTTTGCCATCTGTAGCAACAGAAGTTACAGCAGTCATGGGAGGCACTAAGGGTTCACTAATGAATGAACATTTCCAAATTGCTTTGCGCGCCTCTGGTTGTGATCTTTGCATATTTTCATTATGGAAGCAGAGGAAATCAACCTAAGGGATTGGGCAGGTAGGCAAGGATATGGGCAGAGAGCTCTAACTTCCTGGGGGGGACCCCAAAAAAGGAGTTCAGTTACTATGTAAAAAGATACTGAGAGCATTTCACTAAGGATGGTTTACTTCGGAACTGTCACTTTGAGTAGCCTCAAGTGAGCAGACGCTTGGAGCTCCTGGGTGCTGAATGGAGACATGGCTCCATGTCACCCTCCAAAGCCCTATAACCTCATCCCCCCTCTTCACGATTTTTCACAAGCATTTCCAATCCCATCCAGTATTGTGAGATGTCTGGCCTTACCATAGACAATGGTTTCCAAACATTTCTCAATGGAAGGCCCAATACTATGAGATCTGAATATCAAATTGTCTGTGTTGGGAAGACAGCCACTTTTGTTTACTACTTTCTCAAGGAATTCCCGACTGTTTGCACCCACCTCAGGTTGGCATAGGCCTTTCTAGCCCCACATTCCAACATCTACTATATCAGGCACTGTGTCTCTCCTGTTTCTTCTTTGCAGTGTGCTAGCAGGACTTAAATCGTCCCTTGGGTTCTCGATGATGGTAAGGCTTCCTTCCTGATATATAATATCCATTGGGTACTATCTTTTTGGATTGCATATTCTAATAGCAGCTCCCACTGACTGGTTACTTTGGGAATAACCTTAAACCAGCCCTGCTACAGTTCAAATTCAATAATGCAATAAGTGATTGCTACTATTTACTCTATATATAAGTGTAGACAATTCACTCTTACCTATGTGAGAGGGGACCCCCACTGTGAACCAGCCTATGCTTGTCATGTTCCTATAAAAGAGCAATAAAATCTCTCATAAACACCACTCTTCCGTCTTTCATTTTCACTCCCATGCAAACCAAGAGGCCAGTAAGAGGCACTCAACATAAAAATACCTAACTTCTTCCCTACTCACCAACGCAGGAAAATGCTGAGCCAGTAAGTTAAATGCTTACTTAGCAGGTTGCCTTGTGCTGAGAGTTCCATCTTTCTGTCCCTCTCCACAGTGGGACAGGAAGTAGGGATTTGAATGACCACCTGTAATTCTGACTGGGACAAAAACTGTGTGAGGATGGCTCTAACATGTTCCTTGGAATGTTATGAATTTCCAGAATATCACATATACCCATGTTCAAAGGTACATAAAATCTCATTACTTTTAAAATTATCCACAATTTTCTAGTACTCATATTCAGAGCCCTCATGATAAAACAGCAATAGGTTTGAAGGAATTGAGATACAGAACGAGTCAGAAACAAAACCAAAAATAATTGACTATGAAAAAAATCTAATATATCAGCTTTAAATTTAAATATGAGTATATTCTTGGCACTGCACAGAAGCATTTTGGAAAAGCTCATTTGAAAAGATGAATGAACTGATCTATTATAAGTACAGAGACAGCTGGCTGTCAGAGCCTTAAAAAGTAATAAGGCTAAATTTTTCGAAGTTAACCTCAACAATGAACCTCAACATTGAACCTCAACAATGATCTTACACCAGGGATTAAAGATACCCAAGCACATTAATCTTTACTTCACTTTCCTAGACCCCATGGATTATAATAAATTTACTAGAGTAATCATTATATAGGCTTTTTAAAATGGACCTTAACTAAGAAAAGTCTTTCTAAAGGTGAAATTAAGTCTGGTTGGGGGTATTGAGCATTGAGTGCCTTCTTCATTGCAGTAGACTCTAAATTTAATCCTAATTATTTAAGATTTCTCTTGTTTCTTTTACATAGTTGACTGGCTTTGAAAAATATTGTGCCCTTTGACTTTCAAACACTTGTTTGGTTCTTAAATATACAAGGAGAAGGAATGGAAGGAGATAAAAGAGCAAAGGAAGAGGCTAGAAAGTAACATGGCTCAGCTCCTTACTAAAGTTCATAATGATTCATCCCTGAAACGAGCATTCATCATCAGCTCGGTTGAGGGTGGAGCAAGCCACGGAACCCAAAAGCTGAATTGGAGCACCACAAAAATGAACCAGCCACAGACGATTTTTCTCAAGATGCCGACGTTCAATTAATGCTTAAACTAAGGAAGGAGAAAGAGTTTATCTTGTACCAAAATGAAGTTGAGTATCATGGTACTCCCACAGCCTAAAGGAGCTAATTTAGTACAAACTGTCCCACAATCTTTTTGCTACCTTTTAACATGTATTAGTTTTATGCATTTAGAAACCGAAGCAGTTCATACAAAAGTGCTGCTTAACCTTTTGTGAGAAAACAAATTCTCACAAAGCGCAGCGCCCTGGAAAAACATGCCTTTAATTGGGACCAAAAGCTTGGCATTGTTTGTATACTGAAAATGAATGTGTCTCATTGAATTTCATGGTATTTTTATTATAATTTCAGAGGCAGTGATGGATATTAAAGAGTGTTTGGCAGAAGATATTTGTTTAAAAACGTTCCAAGGTTCAAAGCTCAGTTTTCTTGTTCTGCACCATTTCCTTCTCTGTCAAGTAGCGTTGATGAGTTCGCAACACTAAATAGACAACTGTTGTTCCTTTCTGGAACCTCCTTATCTTTCTTGAGAAATGGACAGCTTTTTGAAATCTCCAAGTTTCTTCTAAGACTCTAGAGATGAGAGAATCAAGAGAGAAAAACCTGCCTCCTCTTGTTTCCATTTGTTCCATACACTTGATCAGAACCTGATAAATTCCCAGATTTCCAGAAGAACTGATCATCACCTGACCCATCATTTCAGCAAAGGGTGACAGGGGAGATGCAAAAAGATATCACACCTTTGGGACACCTAGGGTGTCAGTCAGTGAAGGGGTCCAACTCTTGATTTCGGCTCTGGTCATGATCTCCTGGTTCCTGGGGTTGAGCCCACATCAGGCTCTGCATTAGCAGTGCATAGCCTGCTTGAGATTCTCTCTCTTCCTCTCTTTGTCCCTTCAGTGTTCTCTCTCTCTCTCTGTCTCTCAAAAAAAAAAAAAAAGGGTCTAAAAGATGTAATGCCTTTCTTTCTAATAGTCTCCACCATGGCTTAGGCACTGTCCTTCTGTAATTCCCAATTATGTCATGTGAATAGTATTTCATATTGGTCTTGGTAGCCTAGAATATACCTGTGGCCTTTCTCTGACTGCCTAATTTTCTACGAAGTCTGAATCTTCTTCCTTCTTTGTTCCGTGACCCAAGCTCCAGGAAAAAGCAAAACCCAGGCTGGGAGCCAATCACAAACCTAAACCCATCTTTTTCCAAACTGATATGTTTGGAAACATGGAGTAAATTAAGACGTTTCTTCAGTTCTTTTAGATGCACATTCATTTAAACCCAGAGTTTTTTCTACTTTAAGTACCTGAAATATTTATATAATTGGCTGTCGTTCTAGAACAGTCACCACTCATGCACTTCTAAGCAGGTGTCAGAAGGCACTATTGTGCTCTTAATGTTGGCGTGACATTTACAGTTTGGGCTGCTAGTGTGTAGGAGTGGCTTGCACGCTGGACTGGCACTGTCCCTTGCAGGTCAATGTGCACTGTGGCATCTGATGAGGCAACTGCATTCTGAGCATCAGCTCCCCAACCATGCTTTCAAAATACTTGAGGGGAAGGGCGCCCGGTTGGCTCAGTCAGTCAAGCATCCAACTTCAGCTCAGGTCATGATCTCACGGTTCGCAAATTGGAGCCCCACATCGGGCTCTGTGCTGACAGCTAGTTCAGAGCCTGAAGCCTGTTTCAGATTCTGTATCTCCCTCTCTCTCTGACCCTCCCCTGATCATGCTGTCTCTCTCTCTCTCTCGGAAATAAATTAAAAATACATATATTTAAAAAAAATTGTTTTTAAATACTTGAGGGGCAACTGGGTGGCTCAGTCAGTTAAGACTCTGACTTGATTTCAACTCAGGTCATGAACTCACTATTTGTGAGGTCGAGCCCCCCATCAGGCTCTGTGCTGACACCACAAAGCCCCTTTGGAATTCTGTCTCCTTCTCTCTCTTCCCCTCCCCCACTTGCTCTCCGTATCTTTCTCAAAATAAAATAAACTTTAAAAAATTTTTAATGAAAATACTTGAGAGTAGGATCTCCAATATACCACAACTATGAATTTAAAAATTTCTATATAAATCAGGGCAATTCAAGCACCCACTCCCCATGCGAAATATCAGCCATCACACAGAGTTCAGAAACCCTAACGTTTTCCCTTTAGGCTAGGATTGGAGCTTATCCTATCACCAGAATTTTTTTCTTGGCATAGATTTCTCTTTATTACTGGTTTTCTATAAGTATTTGAGTATAATTTCAGATCTTTTTTAAAAAGCGCATTTTAGCAAACACGTAACAATGGGAAGGAGTCACTTTGAAATCAGTAAAACCCCAGAGCACAAAATCTACACTTACTAATTAACTTTACCTTCATGTTTATTGTAAGCCTCCAGGGAAGTTTGAAATGTTTTATTTGTAATTACGACATTTCTCCTCCTCTGAAGAGTCTACTATCTTTGCTGAAACTTAATTTTCATCTCCATTAGTTAAAAAGCAAAGGAATTTGGCAAAATATTTTAAGAAATGGAATCAACTGGGGTGGGCGTGGGTGGCTCATTTGGTTAAGCTTCCAACTTTGGTTCAGGTCATGGTCTCATAGTTTGTGGGTTTGAGCCCCACATTGGGGTCTGTGCTGACAGCTCAGAGCCTGGAAGCTGCTTTGAAATCTCTGCCCCTACCTTGCTCACACGTTCTCTCTCTCTAAAAATAAACATTAAAATTAAAAAAAAAAAAAAAAGAGGGGTGCCTGGGTGACTCAGTTGGTTAAGCTTCTGACTTGGCCTCAGGTCATGATCTCACGGTCCGTGGGTTCGAGCCCCACATCGGGCTCTGTGCTGACAGCTAGCTCAGAGCCTGGAGCCTGCTTCAGATTCTGCATCTCCTTCTCTCTCTGTCCCTCCTCCACTCACACTCTGTCTCTCTTTCTCTCAAAAGTAAATAAACATTTTTAAAAAAATTTTTAAATGAAACGAAATCAATTGTTTAAAAATATATATACCCACCACCATCAGTAGCACTTATAACAACACAATGGCAAGATTTGAGTAGCATGTTTTTGGCTATTCCCAGAGTCCCAGTGTGAAGTGGAGACATTGAGATCAATTATGTAGCTATTTTAGGTTTGGTTGAATGATTGGGATATTTGCCCCAATTATTCTGTACACTTTGTACTTGGAGATCGAGGCTTGACTTGTGATTGGGTCCAGAACACTCAATGAGGAGATGGGAAACTAGGATTTTGTGTGTAAGTGGCCCAGGGATTAAGCCTATAATGTTGACCAAGTTATATCCACTGTGTGCCTCAGTTTACTCATCTTACAAATAGGCAAAGAAATAGAAACCCCATTTTATTAAAGCTAATCAAGATGACTGGACTTAAAAACCTCTTCTGCAGCTTTGAGGATAAATGGGATAAATAGAAACAGAATAATGTGTTAGATCAGGTATCCTAGAAAACAGAGCCAGGAGGAGGAATTAGGTTCTGTTGCTTTTTTGGCAGGTGTAGTTTCAGGGCAACCAAAGTGAAAGGAAAGAGAAGCGAGGCTGGGAAGGATAAAAAGCAAGGCCAAGTGATGCTTCATGGTGGGCCTCAAAGAGTCTGGAGAGGGAGGAGGGAGAGGAAATGTTTTTACCAAATTCCTACCCATCTCCTGTTTGCCATTGGTCAAAGGGTGCACCATGGGGAGTTACTACCCCACACTTCCAGGTTGCATCATCTACTCTCTAGGACACAGCCCATGGCCTGCAGGGCATAAAATTCCATCCAAGTCGGAATGTCACACAGAACCCAGAGAGGTGGGTGTGGGACAGTATGGCGTCAAGCCGCGGAACGATGTCAGCCCTCAGAGAGTGAAAGCCACAGCAGGAACCGAGCAGACAGAACAGCTGAGAGCCTGGAGGCAAAGCTGAGAGAATCTGAAGACACTCGTGAGATGTGTCGAGTACGAATACATTTAGCCAGCTTGAATCCCTACTTATAACTACAAGCTTGGCATACCTGTAAGCTATGAAGAACTACCAAAGTGCCATCACTTTGCCAAAGAACATGGTGTTGGCTAAAACCAAGGCTGTTGATGTTTCTGACTTTGAACAGCAAAGTTAAAATACGTTCTTAAATAAATCATTTACATAGAAGGGAAAAAATGCTAAAAGCATAGATGATTTTAAACCTTTCCAGAAGCTGACATCCATGTCACCTATAGGCAATCGCATGGGAGTGAAAGCCTCACACGAAGAATTAGCCCAGCTCTTCCCACAGCTAGAAATTCACTATAGTCACCATGCAGGAGTCTCTGCTTTCCCAGTCATGGGTAGGGGTGCCCTAGGAAACAGAAGAAGCAAAATTCATGGGTACTGTCCTTCTATTGAAGAGTTCACGTTCTAGTTGAAAGAGTAGTGGCTATTTATTTTTCTTTGTATGCTCAGCTTCCATTCTTCCTCCTTTCTAACAATGGGGCCCCATATATTGTTTGAGCACCCATCCTCCCCCTCACTGCTTGCTGTTTAGGTAGGACTGACCCCTTCCCCAACTTCAGGGCATGTGCCTCAGGCCCAGCCAATTGGAGCCAAGTGACTTGTTCAGGAATGATTCACAGCCAACAGGAGCCAATTCAGCAGACAAATGTGTCTTCTTTTTTCTTCTGGATTTGGAGCTGGGACATCTATCTATGGGGCTGCGGGCAGTCATTTGTCCTTACCAGGCAAAGCATGCCCGAGTGACAGAGCCAGCTCAATGGAAGGCAAAACTGAGAAATGGAGAGAGACTGGATCTCAAGAGCATTGTTAGAACCTCTGGATCTAGCTGAACTCTTTGGTTACTGAGCCAATGAAGTTCCCTTTTTGCTTACAGTAGTTACAGTTGAGTTCTGTACAGATGAAAGAAACTGAACTGAGATAGGGAGACGGACATGTAAATAATCACGATACAATGCGATCAGTCCTAAAGTGAAGAGAGAAACTAAATAAATGCTTGGGGAGCTATGGACAGAAAGTACTGCTTCTTTGAAGCTCTATTTGTAAAATGACCGGGTCTGCATAGATAACCTTTAAAGCTCTCCAGCCCTGACTCCATCCCAACACTCTATGACTCCTGAGGGCATCCCTTCGATGTCCAGGTCTGCTACACAGGGCATAAGCATACTCATGAGCATCCATTTACTTTTCTCTACATTCTAGAATATTCCATCAGATTATTAACACGGCGAGTCACAGTTTGTAAATGCAAACCCATAGCCAATTAATGGAAGAGGAGTGAGTCTGCCAATCGATAATCACCACACCACCTCAGACACTTCCAAAGCTTACCTCATGACATTCCTGGGTCCTTAGGTAAATCTTTCGATTTGAGGCTTAAGAAAATGAATCACACATGTGTCTTCCTCTCTGACGTGATGTGCAATGGTCTGGGTGAAGCATCGTAGCTGTTCTGTATAAATACAAAAAGCATTTGAATACATAAGATGATGGGCAGGGTAGGAAGGGGTAATAAGAATCAGAGAAAGTTCCAGGAGTCATCATCATTCTGGCAGTGGACCACTTTCTGGGGTTCCTTTCCTGTAGAGCCTACAATTAGGTTATTACAAATAGGCAACAGAGTTAATCCAGAAAATGGCTTAGTCTCCTTCCCTGAACATGCAGCTCCTTCAGCCAGAGATGGGGGCTGGTCCACACACCAGGTGTCATCTGGACAAAGGGGATTTCTGCTCTCCTCTTTCTCCATGGTTAACTGCACATTTCGGATGCAGTGGAAATAAAAACCCATCATCTAGTCATCCATTGGTGCTGCCGTCACCAGCACTGCAGCTCTCAACAGAGGTGGCTGGCTCCTGGCCATCCACATATTCCCACCTCTCACCACCGCCATCATTCTGATCATTAGAGAGCAACAGTAGTAGCCAGATAACCAGTCAGAACAGAGAGAGACCATTCTTTAATGCAATTATTTGTACCACCGTGTGTGTGTGTGTGTGTGTGTGTGTGTGTGTGTGTGTGTGTGTGGCAGGGGCAGCACCTACTAGAAGCCAGGTATTATGTTAGGTACTCTGCATGCGATATCTTGTTTTGTTTTCACGGATCATCTTGCCACAGAAAAGCTCTATTGTCTCTATTTTACAAAGAAACCAAGGCTCAGAGATATTAGTTAACTTGCCCAAGGTCACATAGCTAATGAGCAGTGGGAACTAGCCTCAAACCTGGAGGGCGCATTCTTACCCATTAAGCTCAGCTACCTCTCCTAGCTTTTGTTCCTGTCTCGAGATGATGTGATTCAGTCCTATAATCCACCCAGTTTGGGGGGGTTTATTGGCTTGACAGATTTTCTTCCATGACCTGGCTCCCAGCTTGTTCTGCTCCTTAATCCCAAGATGGAAAAGTCACCATATAAGACAGGATACTTGTAATTACAATAACAAGGTCATTCCCAAAGTGCTGCTGGGAATATACAAAAGTGCTATGTGTTTATCCGTAAGCAGATAGTACATACGTGGCCTCAAGCTCTGACAAGTATGTGCATGTGTCTTTGGGCAGATCCGATATATGAGATCCTCTCAAAAAAGATCTTGAGAGAACAATTACCCATCCAACACATTTCTACTGCATATCTCCCACGTAACACGGGTAGAATACTAATTGATTAGTTTGATCTTTGCATTTCTGGGGCAGACGCGTAAGAAGGTGCAAATAGAGGGAAGAACAGGTAAGTTCTATAAATGGGCTGCCAGCCGAATCCTTTGACTGCCATGTGGAAGGACTGGAAATACAGGGAAAAGTCTGGAAGGAAGTAACTTTTTAATTAAGGCTTGAAGACTGTGTAGAATTTTGACAAGTGTAAAAGGGGAAGAAAAAATTCCAGGGGACACTGGGGGCAAAGAAAATAAGGTGCTGAGCTGAAGTCAGATCTTCATCAAAGAAAAAAGTCCAGTCTAATTGGCAGGTAAGAGGCTACTCAGGAATCTTAAGAGGAGCCTGACAGATAGAAGGGGCCAAACCATACAGGACCTTTATAGAAGACAGGTGGTGTTTTTGTATACCCACCACCCATATTGCCTTTGGACAGCTGCCCCTCCTTCACTGCGTGTGGTCCCAATGGGGCTGTCATCACTGCGTCCAGGCATCCACAATCGTGGGGTGGGCACATGGCTCGGGGGACAGCTAATCAGACCCGACATGAGTAACTGGTCCAGGGCTGGACACATACTTCCTTGTCTTCATACAACAATAACAGAAAAAAGAAGGGCTTCTTTCTTCCTAGCTCGAAAGGATATCAGTTTGGATATGGGCCGCCATCTTCCCCACTTTCTTTTTTTTTTTTTAGTGTTTTTTTTTTTTTAATTTATTTCTAGGAAGAGAGAGGGCAGTGTGAGCAGGGGAGGTCAGAGAGGGAGTCACAGACTGAAACAGGCTCAGGCTCACAGGCTGGCAGTCAGCACAGAGCCTGGCCAGGCTCGAACCCACAAACCGCGAGATCATGACCTAAGCAAAAGTCGGACGCTTAACCGACTAAGCCACCCGGGCGCCCCCATCTTCCCCACTTTCTGAACACAGGGTGCCTGTAGAGTGAAGCCATGACAGTGAGGGACCTGAAGACAGGAGGTGACGAGAGAGAGAGACAGGGCCTAGAAGACATTGATTGAACCCCCGCATATACCTCTGTCTGAAGCTTTAGATCCACCCTGGACTCCTCAGTTATGTGAGTCATGAACTGATTTCCCTGGGCTAGTTTGAGCCAAGAGTCCTGACTGATTCAGCTACAAGTGTTCTTTCTGCTAAGGAGTTTGGGCTTACTGAGGTCGGGCTGGGAAGCCACGGAAAAGCCTCTCCTCCTAAATGCTTAGAGGATAGACTTATACTGCAGACAGAAAGGTTATGGAGAGATTAAACAACCTTTCAGGGGTCAGAGGCAATATCCACAGAACCTTCTAACTCATTGTGCAAATGAAAGTAGTTAAACCCTTTCCGCAGCCACTACAGCATGACATACTTGGCTACCAAAAGCTGCCCAAAGAGCCACACTAAATGATAAACAAGAGTTAGAGCGGCACATCACTCCCAAAATTGTCAGCAAAGTCTGGATAGTAGATGTCTGACCCCACAGGGTGACAATATCTCAGGAGGAGCAGGTGACTTGTAAGGTCAAGGAACAGGGCCTGAAACAGCATTACTGTAACAAATGTGAAGGGTCCAGTTACCTCCCTCTCTGAAACCCAAGACGTTTGAAGGAAAAGAGGTGCTGAAATATCTGCCGTTGGCAGTGACACCTGAGAACGCGGGTGACCACCCCTGCCCCCACCCCATGCATGCAAGGGCAGGGATCGGGCCTTATGCTACAAATAGCTTCGGACCTTCTGCTTTCCTCCAGCCTTTGCATCTATCATCGAGAAAAAAAAGGCTCTTAGGCCCAGGCCTCGTGCATCAGGTTACTGTCACTTTGGCAGACCCCTCTCACATGATGAACCCTCACCAAATAGGAGCCACTCAGGGTTGGGAAAACCTTCACGTGGGCACTTGATCTTCCAGTGCCTCTGGCTAAGAGAACGTGTAAGACCAGGGGTGTGCCTCCTCTGATGGGGAAGGGTCTGCCTCTGGGGCATCTTCTTACCAGGCCGAACTAACATAGCAACAAGGGGACAAAGGGGGTGGCATCGCCTGTCCTCGCCCTGTGCCCATACCAGCTCCTCCTGATGCCCTCCCAACGAAAAGCCTGGGAGAAGCAGGATGTCAGCCAGTCGCAGCTCAGCCTGGGAGTGCTTAGCAGAATATGTGTGCAAAGCAGGCTGGGGTGGAGGGGTGGGGAGAGCACAGAGATCCCGAGACTCACCATGGCTGGGGCTGGGGAGACTCCAAGCAGACTCCTATAGCAATCGCCCCACTGTATGTGACACATTCCCAGACACTCATTTTCCACATTTCTACAACTCTGAAATAGGAACGTGTCTATAAGCAACGGTATATCATACTTGAAAACTGTTAGCTCTTCCTTTCTTAGGGATTTTTGAAATAATGGTGTGTTTTATAGTGTTTTTAGGTTCTGAAAAAATAACTATATGCAAGATCACCTGCTCACAAGGTTAAACTAAAACTCCCAGTCTGTTCCCCAGAGACATTTTATAATCCAAGGGACCCACTGCAGCAGTGAGAGCAGGAGTCACAAAACCCAGAAGGGATCCTGGTGCTGCAAGAGAGGTAAATGGTCTACGCCACTCAGTGTCCTCAGAAGTTGTAATGTACAAAAGAAGGTATGTATGACCAATGAACCGTTCACATTTGGAAAATGGCAGATTGATGCGTCCTATAAAAAGTCACCAGCTCCAATAAGCATTTCTCATCTTGATAACTGAGTTGAGGGCACATGGTGGCAGAGGTGATAAAGTGATCAGGATGTTGGCAATATGATGATGACAATGATAAGACCTAACATTTAGACAGACCTTTATAGTTCTCAGAACATTTTCCTGAGCATTACATGACCTCAGGCTCAGCTGGTATCATAGCCCTTTCTTCTTTTTTTTTTTAAGTTTATTTCTTTATTTTGAGAAGGGGAGAGAGAGAGAGAGAACAAGGGAGGGGCAGAGAGAAAGGGAGAGAAAGAATCCCAAGCAGGCTCCACCCTGTCAGCCCAGAGCCCAACCCAGGGCTCAGTCCCATGAACCATGAGATCATGACCTGAGCCATAATTAAGAGTCAGATGCTTAACCAACTGAGCCACCCAGGCACCCTTTTCCCCCCTTTCTATAGATGAGGCCACTGAAGCACAAGCCATGGGGGTCTCACCCAAAGTAGCACAGTTAGTCAATAGTTAGTCAATGGTGGAGATTTTACTGGACTCCTCAGCAGTACAGTCTTTCCTGATGACCCTTCAGCTATGCCCAAGAGAGAAGGGAAAGATTTAGCCCTAGTCAGGCCTTTCTCCAATCCTTTCGAGCTCACAAAGAAGAATAATAAGTGTGATAAGTTTATTTTTTTACCCACATTCCAGAAAAGAAAATGTTGGTGAGGAGAGTTCAAAGGACAAACTCCTGTGTTAAATGTCCATGTTTAAAATGATGTGTATAAATAAATAAATAAATCCATGTGCATATTAATACCGATATTTGAAATCTTGGTATAATAAATAATGTGTGCCTCAGAGGCACATTTGTTAAAGTGGTACATATTTCGAAAATAATAAGAGGTTCAAAATGTTGAAAAGTAGTTACACAATCAATTAGCCCACTGTTAAGGAGTGCCTTCAGCAAGCAACACACACACACACACACACACACACACACACACACACACACACACACAGGTTGTGATTGAATTCTTCCCTCATGGGAGCAGACAATGCAATTACAATGCAATTAGGGGGACAGGATAAACATTAAAAGATATATCAACACACAATAGTAAGTGACCAGCCCAAATACAGGAAAGAGGACTATGGGCTGGGATTGTCAAGGTAGGCTACCTAGAGAAAGGAGGACGTGAGATAGGCCTTAAAGGATGGTTAGGATTTGGTTCAGCTGGGAGGAGGGAGAGCTGGCATTCCTATGTCCAGGGAACAGGTGAAGAAACAAACAAAATGTTATCTAGGGCTTGGCATATAGTAGCGCGCTCACTGCGGGTCACTGAGGGGAAATGGAAGTGAACAGTTGTTTCTCTAGAAAAATTAGTACAGGCCTGGCTGGAAAAGTGGGCTTACAAATAGAGTCATAAGAGAGTTCCAAGGGAAGGTTATAAAGTTCCTTAAAAACAAGACTAAGGCATTTGAACTTTAATCTATAAATAATGAGGAGCCACTGAAAGTTTTGAGCAAGAGAAATGGCGCTAAGAGTAGGCTTTACACAGATCATCTGCAACACGTCAGTGAAGGATCCCCCTAGAAAATTCCCACGTAAAACAGTGGGAGAGGATCGTTGAGATAGAGACCTTATCTAAAGCAGATCCTGAGATGGATACAGCTGACTCCCATGATGGCCCAACTACTTGGTCCTCAAGGACGCATGAGAGAGTTTAGGCTGTCAGTGGGCACAGAGGCAGAAATGTCCCACAGCAGTGAAACTCAAGTCTTGCACTCAGGAGAAAGGCACAAACTACATTTATATATAAATAGATGAGGACAGAAATAAACATAGACGTTAGTTTTCCACATTGATTAATAAATTTCAACAGCTAGTTTTATATACGTGTGTAAATCCGCATCAATAAATGACAAGTAAATGAATGGTAGACAGACCGACAGATATGTCTGGCCATTTGTGCATCTGATTCTCTCTCCTCTCATTCTTCTGATTCTCTCTTCTCTCATTCTTCTGATTCTCTCTCCTCTCATTCTCTCATCTTTCTCTCCTCTCTCTTCTACAACCCAGCACCACATGTCACTGAGATAAGTTGGGACGCTGATTTTTTCAGATAACGACAATGTGCCCTTCTAGGAATGGGGAAACTCCAGTATTGCCTTGCTTCTGATCTGCAAGAGAACTGAAGATAGAAACACCTGCTGAAACCATGATTGGCACAATTCATTCACTTGACAAATATTTATCGAGCACCTCCCAGGTGCTCGGATGGTGCGTGGTGCTGGAGATACAGCTGTGAACAGGGCATTCTTCATTCATTCACTTAACAAATGTTTCTCAAACACATTCTATGTATAAAGCTCTGTGCAAATTGCTGTATTGGTCGTGGTTCCTGACTTCAAAGGATCACAGCCTCGCAAGAAAGAAAATAACCCCCCACTGGCAATATCAATATACATGAAGTCATCACCTTGCAGGGAGTACATTCACGACTCTGGTCTCAAATAAAGTGTTCCACTCCATACACCCGCGGGGGAACTAAGGTCCAGGAAGGAAATGAAACCTTTATAACTGTCCTGAGCATGTGGGATTAACAAGTGCTCTTGTAAAAGCAAATGCCAACTGCGACTCTGCCTATTGGCCCGTTGCCTCCTCAAAGGCATTTATGTTTATTTATTTATTTGTTTATTTATTTGCTAGATTTATCACATTTGCAGGCTGTGCCATTTGGCCTCGGGGTCAAATAAATCTCTTTTAAAACTTTAACATCATTCTTAAGCATTGTGTACCCCTGCGTGCCCCTGGCAGACCTTTCTAAAGGCTTTACAAGAACAGAATTAAATCCATTTTACAAATAAATACACTAGGAATGATAGAGTTTAAGTGCATCACAGAAGGCATAAAAATAAACTCCGGGAAGAATGTGGAGGTAAGATGAAAGGGTTCTACCATCCCTTTTCGAATCCTCAAAAAAAATTTTTTTAAATGGTATGGGGTAGAATTTTACCTCTCTTCTTCTTGGCACATGGCCTTGGGTAGAAGGTATTTCCTCCGTGAGGAGTTGTGGTAGGTGCCAGAAGACAGCCAAGGATCATAACAAAGTGTGGAATGGAACGGAATGGAAATACATTTTTAAGTAAGCTGACCATGTCATTTGAAAATTCAGCCGAAGCAGATTCACCTCCCAAGCCTAAAGCTGTCTCTGGGAGACAGTTAAACAGGAAAGGAGAGCCCATTCTTTGAGCCTCTGATTCACGGTATTATTCTACTCGCATCGCTAATATTGTGTTAAATTAGCCTTTCATTTATTCGTCAAACATCTATCCAGTACTAGGTACTCGGCACAGAAGTAGCTTCCATGGAACACAGCAAGAAAACAAGGCAGGTCTCTGGTTTAAAGGAGTATTCGTGCAAATTAAAAATCACGGAATAATAAATCCTATGAAAGTTGCCCTCACAGCCTGAGGAAGGTGCTCAATAGTAGCAGACGATTGTTTCATTGTCACATAACCTCAGTCTACCATTTTCTCATGTCTTCCCCATGTCCTAGGAATAGCAAGATATATTCATTCTACTATAAAACAAATTTGCTCTTCCTACTACCTTTTTCAAAGGTCTTGACTTATTTTGGGTAAACTGGTTTGTTTAGAAAGACATAGTGATATTTGTTGTCGAAAACATGTCTTTTGTTGTTGTTCCCGTCATTACCTTAAACCACGAATTCAAATTAACCAACAGACCCTGCCAGCCCCACCTGCATTGGGTAAGGGACCTTCTACTCCATGATTTCTACCGCGATAACTAATAAAGACCAGAACCCAAGCCTTAAATACCTATGGTTCACTCCTCTCCCCCGCACCCCCCCCAAAAAAACCCAGGACTGATTAGTAGGAGTTTAATAAACATTTAACAGATTAGATAAAGAGTTGCAGGATCTTGCCATCTTATGGCCAACATCTCCTCTAAAATTTCTAATCAAAATGCAGCAAGATCTCTATGCAGTTGGCATTGTGAAGCTAACCTTACTTCATCGTCCATTTGTAACGTACCTTTATTTTCTAAAACAAAACAAAACAAACAAGCACAAAAAACGAGTGTTGACGAAAGTTGTATGTTCTTGGACAAGCCAGTCTGCCTCTCTGACTTGCAGTTTCGTTACCTGCAGGCCCCACACAGCTGGTTTTGAGACTCTAACTGGATAATGTATCCAAAGGTGCCTTATAAACTATCAAGGATATGAAAGAAGAGCAATCTAGGAAAGTTGATCTATATTTTATTTATTTTTTTTAACATAGTTTACGGTGAAGTTGGTTTCCATATAACACCCAGTGCTCATCACAACAAGTGCCCTCCTCCATGCCCATCACCCATTTTCCTCTCTCCCCCACCCCCATCAGCCCTCAGTTTGTTCTCAGCATTCAAGAGGCTCTTATGGTTTGCCTCCCTCCCTCTCCTTAACTATTTTTTCCCCTTCCCCTCCCCTATGGTCCTCTGTTAAGTTTCTCCTGTTCCACTTATGTTTTAAATATAACAGAAATTAAAATCTTCTATTCAATATTACTGTCTTATTTTTTCATAACAAAATTTTTTATTCATGTAATTATATTGTTGGCTTAATAAATGTGAGCTATGGTTCAGCTATATTTTGTGTTAACTAAATCTGGTAAACTTGCCTAAAGACCTAACAAATGACATGGCCATTTCTATGAAACTATGTGCAATCTGTGGTCCAAACAACAGACTTAAAAATGAATTTTTAAAACATCACTCATTTATAAATAGGGAGAATGCAGTAAATAGGGTTCTGAAACTGACAAATAAAAAAAAATACTTATGAGAATAATTTCAAGAGCAAAGGGCACGGGGTGCCTGGGTGGCTTAGTCGGTTAAGCATCCAACTTTCGCTTGGGTCATGATCTCGCGGTTCGTGGGTTCGAGCCCCGCGTCGGGCTCTGTGCTGACTGCCAGCTCAGAGCCTGGAGCCTGTTTCAGTCTGTGACTCCCTCTCTCTCTGACCCTCCCCTGCTCACGCTGTCTCTCTCTCTCTCCTAGAAATAAATAAAACATTAAAAAAAAATTTAAATTAAAAAAAAAAAAAGAGCAAAGGGTACATTCTGCCAAAGCCAAAAATCACATATTCCACGGACATACCAAATTGTAATAGTGATTTTAACAATGTAACAGGTTTAGGACGAACAAATTGCAGACATTTTCTTTCTGATTCTTACAGAATCCTTTTAACCGAGAATGGCAAATTCCCCATCGGTGGTGGGGGCAGGGTGGGGAAGTGAGGGTTGGAGGGGGTATTCACCAGAGCAGCTACCAATGAAAGATCCAATTGCAACCCCAAGACATGACTACTTAGCTACGGAATGAGCTTTCTCCAAAAGTATTTGAAATCTTCTATCCAAGAAAAAAACCTAGACAAGAATTACTGAATTTTGTAAGGCTCACAGAACTCCTCATTTCATGGAACAATCTTGTCTTGCCAAAATGAACAGTCCTGCCCACTGCCTGCCCTCAGCGACCTTACAGCTTCATACCTCACTAGCCCACCCCATAAATCCTTGGCCTCACTCCCTAGTAAATGCCCACTAATTCCCGGGAACCCTATAGGCGTGCAAGACCTGTTTTCAGACATGTTATTCCTGAGTCCTGCCTATGCAGCCTCCTGTGAATCGTTCAAGATCCAAGTTCACCTACTCCCTTCCCCACATATTCCAGAGACAATTGCTCCTTCCTTGAGACTTTTACCATGTCAGAGCACTGGCTGCTTGTGTGATGATTCCCTTCTGTTTGCTTGTCTACTGATTCTCAGACCAGAACAGCAGCAATATCTTCAGGCACTCTTCTAAATGCTTTAGCATATATTAACGAAGTTAATACTCATATTATGTCCTATGACAATGATACCTCCTTTTACTATCCCCATTTTACAGGTGAGGGAACTGAGGCTTGGAGAAAGTTAAGTAGCTTGCTCACGGTTACACACCCATAAATGGCTGAGCTGAGATTTGAATGCAAGATAGGCGACTCCAAGGTCCATGTCCTTCTTCACTACGCTATCCTGCCTCCCAACAATTGCGCAGAACTGAAATGTAAAGGTTCAGAAGCCGGCCTAAAATGGGACAAGGGTGGCCTTTCCTCACCAGCCTCTATCCACAGGCAGCCCAAACACTTCCTCGGCTGCAATCTGACTTCGGAGCTGCTCCAAACAGAAGGGGTAGGAAAATTCTCATTTTGTGGCTAATTGAATTAGTGCCTCCTTCTCAATCGTAATGAAATTCAAGGCCATTTTATTAGTCCTCCTGGGACTCTTTTTAAAAATTCTTCCTCTGCTGTATTAGATTAGACGCCCTGCATAAAATAAGGTCAGAATTTTCAGGGTATTTCTTTGTGGCTCCTGCCTACACCAGGGCACACACAGGTCGCTCGGTTCAGTCTCCCAGGGCCCCTTTGAAACACCCCAGGAGGAGATCAGAGTATCTTCTAAATGCAAGAATCAAGCTGACTGTCATCTACCAGCGTCTACCTTATCATGCTCCCACGGCTGGTACTATGTGTTTCTGGACATATCGTTGAAACCATTAGCTAACACAGCTCAGGGTGACAGAGGTGTCCCGTTTTAAAAGAAATTACCTTTGTCGCTGACCACCCCACAGATACAAACAGCCTTTGAAAACCTTGGTTATGTCCCATAAGGTGTTTTGAGGACAACATGGTATCCTCTTTATTAAGCACAAGACTTGGAAAGAAGGTCAAAGCTTCCTACCCTCCCGTGGATTTGTCTATAGACACTTCCTCAGGCTGGAGAGAAACCAAAGAAGGGCATTTCATGACTGCAAATTGGTCTTTTCATAACAACATTCCTGCTGATACCTATGTTTATAGAATGCTTATTCTCCGTGTCAGCCCTGTACTGAACACTGATAATCTAGGGAGTGAACATTGAATGCTGATTCTCAGTATAATGTAGTAAAAATTGGGCTCTAGAACCAGGCTGTATGGGTTTGAACCTAGGGCCCACATTTTTACTGCACTACACTGAGAATCAGTATTCAATGTTCATCTGGAAAATGGGTTTAGTAAAGGAGTCTAACTTATACAGTTGGAACAAATGTTGCATGTGCTCATACATGCAAAGTTCTTAAAACAATGGCTGGCACTTGGTAAAGCCTAGAGAAGGCTTAGCGGTTTATCTTTCTCCCCAACATCAGTTTCTCCTCTCTCCCAATGCCTTGATTAAAAGGAATAGCCCCAGCTTTAGTCATTCACTTTGGCCAGTCCAAGCTGATGTTCCTCAACTTTTTCTTTTCTATGTACCAAGTTCATGAATAAGTTTTCTGTCTTAACCAAGTACATGCACAAATACATATAAAACCTAAGCAAAGATGTCACGATATACTGCTTACCTTTATCATATGCTGTATGCTCTGAGATTTTCTATACACTACTGTACTATTGTGTTTCTCTTCTTTGTGGCTGCAAGATAGCCACAACCCACTAAATTTATTTTGTGACTTCCCAATAGGTTGCTGCAGATGGGCTGGGAAAACAAAACAAAATGCTGATCTAAGGTAACCATCACTCATTAAATTCTAAAACCACCCCTAGGAAGTAACTACTATCATCCAGTTCATTTGACAGAGGAGGGAACCCAGGCACAGGAAGATTAAGTAACTTGCATAAGGTCGCACAGCTGTCCAGCAATTCACACAGGCACCTATGATGATCGCCCTTGGTTCAGAAGCAGGCACTGGCTTAAGTCAGCTGAACTGAGTTAAGTCAGTTCAACTCAAGTGAATATGGATCAAGTCACGTGGATATTAATATGCATGCTACAGTGTAAGCAGAGCAGGTCTGGGGAGAGTTGTCACTGTGGATGGCAGGCTGCCCCTTGACGAGATGGCTCCCCACGGAAGCTACTCTACTCTAAAGTGCCTCTGTTACAAGCTAAGGAGCGAGCTCCCCATTTGGCCAGTTTGGGCTGGGTTTTCTGCTCCTTGCAGACAAAAGTATCTACATACCCTAACTGATTCGTTGCCTTCTTGTACTCCAACATCTTCACCATTTTGTAGAAAAAGAAGCTCAAAAAATTGACCAGAGGAGTCCTGCTAGTAAAAGGTGGAGCCAAAATTCAAACCAAGGTCTAACTTCAAGACACTATACCAAACAGCTCAGTAAATAATAAAGGGCAAAATTAGGGGAGTGAGTTACAATACACATCTTTCTCCAAAGAAAAGTCATCATTCGCCACACCCCCTCCACCACCCAAGCACACTGCCTGAAAGCTCTCAAATGCTCTTACCTCGTTGTCACCTGATCTTACAGCTATTTATGCTCTCATCCTAGGTTCTCCAAGATACTCTCAGTTCTTAAAGGACAGGGTTTCTGGAACACAGCTTTACAGCTCTGTGCCTGCGTGTTGAGATCATACCAGAAATACACAAGGAATTGATTGTCCTTAAATCACTCTGTGTCCCACTTAGAAGTAATAGGGAGTTGGCGGGGGAGGGGGGAATGCTGCAATATTTAGTGGCAAGATTTACACAAATTTCACCCAACACGGCTCGGTCTCAGGTGTGTGCTGTGAGCTGGTGCTCCGTGCTGTTCCTTCTAACTGTCTCCATCAGAAGGGCAAAAGGCAAAAGCAGGACTGGCAGGCTCGTTTTAAAAACAGATAAACTACTGGCACTGCCACTGACACCAGGACCAGACCAACTAAATCTGACCCCTGTGAGTCTTCAGGTCTGATCTAATCCTACCCTTAAAGCCAAACTCCCATCCACGTTGGACTGTGGCCTGGCTCTGAGTGCAATTTTAAATCCCAGGACTGAGGGCTTTGCCAATATTTAATGCGTTTCCTGGGAAACTCCTGGAGCGCCGCTGTGTTCAAGATGCAAACAGCTTTGACCATGGCGTTCACCACTTAAAATCCCTCAGAGGCTTTCCCTGCCTACCAGGCTCAGGGTAAAGGGTAAACGGGAATGTTAGGAGGTGCTCCACAACCCACATTTTCAGTCTTAACTTCTAGATTTCCTCTGCCCTAGGCTAACTGGCTTAGTCACAGTCGCCCCCGACCTGCCCCATACTGGTTTACCTCCTGGTCACGGTGTGGGTCAGGCCCATGCCGGTGCCCCTGCCTACATGCCTTTGCAGCCACATTGTCATGATCACATCTTTTCTGGAAGGCCCACTGCCCAGACTACCTCTCTCATGGATTCTCCACCCATCCTAGATGTACTGTCTCCCCATTCAGAACCCTCATAGCATTTTTCTTATACCTCTTTTAGAGCAAATATTACAGTTATTAGGGCACTGGCATCTGGCAACCAATTATAATGTAATATTCATTATTATTATTGCTAACATTTACTGAGGTTTGCAAATGTCGGGCATTGTCTTAAGGGCTCTATACACATTAGCTCATTTAATCCTCGATGTAGCCTATGAAGGAAGCAAAAACAGAGATAATAGTAGCCTACTTTTTTAAATGTGTATTTATTTTTGAGACAGAGTATGAGTGGGGGGAGGGGCACAGAGAGGGGGAAGGCACAGAATCCGGAGCAGGCTCCAGGCTCCGAGCTGTCAGCACACAGCCTGACGTGGGGCTCAAACTCTTCAACTCCAAGATGATGACCTGAGTCAAAGTCGGACAATCAACCGACTGAGCCACCCAGGCGCCCCAACAGTAGTCAACTTTTTCAGGTTATTATGAGGATTGAATAAGGAATACATGCTTTTACAACTGAGCTCATTGTGAATGTGGCACACAATAAATGATCCATATGTGTTTACTACATCATCATCATCATCATCATCACCACTGTCAAACCCATTTGACAGATGAGGAAACTAAGTCTTAAAGTGATTTGCATATAATTACTAGCTAGTAAAACCTGGAACTTGCATGCTGTATTTATTAGTCACTGCGTTTTAATAGAAGTCCCTTTAGGGTTGACATTAGAAGAACATCTTTTTTCCTGTTCATAGTTTAGCACAGAACCTTACCCAGTCAACCTATCAGTATATGCTGAAATGGATAGATTACATCTGATACCATCAAGAATTTTATGATCTTGCTAGGGGGTTCCATTAGTAGCCACTGAATACTGTATTTTCCTGGATAAGGCAAAAACCTGCATAACGGCTCTATGCTTTTCTGAATATAGGCTGATTTCTTATTCTCCTATCCTTGCCAATGAAGCGCTTTCCTTTAGCTCTTCAAAATGCCCTCTTCCAGTGCAGGAAGTAAACACATCCAGCTATTTCTACAGTTTTAATGTGAGCAGAGCATGTTGCAAACAGCCCGCCTGCGGAAGCCATCCCTCTCGGAGCCCCGTCACAGGAGGTAAAAGGATGTTAACAGCATTATCCACGCCCACGCTTCTCTTCCGGCGTCACCTTCATCTCTGACTTTCAGGCCAGGCTGCTCAGGTTTGTTTATGTCGCCGTAAATTAAAGGACACGCTTTTTACACGCCGTGAATCCGTGTCACTCAAGATGACAGAGTAAGGGAAAAATGGTTTCCCATAACCCTCTCGAATGTCCTGGTATGAAATTGCAGCCCGGAGCGTGCTTCTCGGCCGGGCCGCCTGATACCTGAACGGGAGCACTGCCGCCTGAAAGGAACACGCCGCCCGCCGCAGGCTGCCCCCTGGGCCGGAGCCGGATCGCGTTCACCCACGCAGGAGCCCAAGCTTCTCACTCCCGGCCACGCTGCGCCTCTCAGCCAACCATGCAAATCGCTCAGATGTGTCTCCTTGATTGGACCACAATGTTTCAATTTGTTTCACCAACATTTGTAAAGTGACCTATGACTTCACCCAAAGCCCCAGATAGTTTCGCTTTGCAGAGCCGACCCCCCCTCCCCCGCAGAAATTGCAAATCAATTACAAGGGCTGAATGGTCACTAGCCAGCGTCCCACCCATCCTGACTTGGCCCCCTGCAGCCCCGAAATCAGGGCAGATCCCAGGCTTTCGGCCACAGGAGGCTGAGGACAGATACTGAGCTGCCCGTCTGAGAGGAGAGACGAACAGTGTGTGCCTGAGGGTGAAGAAACCCCTCCTCCACCACTCACAGAGCCCTGCGTTTTTCACACATGAAGATTACATAAGTAACAGGTGTATGACACGCGCATATTCACACTCACCCACCTTTCCACACTCATTGCATGGGACACCTCGTCATCGTCACGACAATCTAATGTCCCTCAGAGATAAGAAGGCTGAGCCTCAAAGTTTTAGAATTATGTGCCTAAGATTATTCAGCCAGTTAGCGGCAGTCAAGACTCAAATGACAGTGATATGACTGGACTAGGACCTATTTAAAACTTTTTTTAATGTTTATTTACTTTTTTAAAAAATATTTTTATTTATTTCTAGGAGAGAGAGAAAGAGAGAGAGAGAGAGAGAGAGACAGCGTGAGCAGGGGAGGGTCAGAGAGAGAGGGAGTCACAGACTCCGAAACAGGCTCCAGGCTCTGAGCTGGCAGTCAGCACAGAGCCCGACGCCGGGCTCGAATCCACGAACCGCAAGATCATGACCTAAGCGAAAGTCGGTCACTTAACCGACTAAGCCACCCAGGTGCCCCAATGTTTATTTACTTTTAAGAGAGAGAGAGAAACAGAGCACAAGCAGGGGAGGGGCAGAGAGAGAGAGACAGAATCCAAAGTAGGCTCCAGGCTCTGAGCTCTCAGCACAGAGCCCGAGGTGGGGCTTGAACCCACAAGCCATGAGATCATGAGCTAAGCAGAAGTGAGCACCTAACCCACTAAGGCACTCAGGTGCCCCACAGACCAGGACCGATTTTGTGTGTAAGAAGACAGTGGCCCTGAGGACAGTAGTAGTCCTCAACACTGGTCACATGCATATCACCAGAGATCTTTTAAAAATAACAATCCTCTGGCCCACCACAGGAGAGCCGCATCCTAACGACAAGGGAGAGGGCCCAAATACGGATGCCATTTCTAGTCAGCATTCTCCACAGAAATCAGTAGGATGCATATATATAAACAGAAATTTATTTTAAGGAACTGTTTCATGTAATTATGGAGGCTGGCAAACCCAATATCTGCAGGGTGAGTCGTCAGGATGGAAACCTAGAAAGTCAAGGCTGCACTTGAAGTCCAAAGGGTGCTTGCTGACAGAATTCCCTCTTGCTTGGGAGGAGACTTCCATCATCTGTTTGACTCAGGGCATCACCTGATTGGACAAGACCCACCCACACTATGGAAACAGTCTGCTTTCATCAAATTAGATGTCAAATTCATCCAGAAACACCTTCACAGAAACACCCAGAATGATGTTCAAACAAATACCTGGGCACTGTGGCACAGCTAAGTTGACACATAAAGTTAACCATCATGGGTCATTTTACAGCTTCATAGATACTTCTTCTGTATGGCTGGTGTGAAGAACTACTTATCTGCCATTCCACATACTCACCACTGCCTACAGTCTCTTCAAAACCAAAGACTGCCTAGCCTTTAACAAACTGCCCAGGACAGAGAAAGATAAGGTATTTTACATCTAAACCAGTTACTGCTTCTTTCAGGGAAAGTAGCAAGGTGATTTCTATAGGTATAGATGTAGGTGTAGCCAAGAAGTACATTTTCTAGAACGTAGGTACAACAATCTCATCTTGCGCAGACCACTTTGACCACGGGTGCCAAATAGTTGCCGGTGAGTGGCCAACATTCATTCTATTTATTCTCTTCCCAAGCCCTTTCGAAGCAGAATTCCCCACCTGACAGGGAGGGCTGAATTTTGAGAACGTAGGAAAAGCCAGAATGAAACGGTTCATTTGCATCTGACCTATGGCTTGACAAGAGATACTGGAGGCTTGCGTTAAAAGGCAATAAATCTCACCAAGATGGCAGGGAAATTTGTGGCCAGAGCTGAGCAAAGCATATTCTATAGCCGTGAATTCAGAAAAGCTGATAGTCGTGGCTGCTGATGTATTTGCAGAATTTAAAAGCCGCCCCTCTGCTTGTTGGCTGAGAAACTTGAGAAGATGAAACATAAACGCAGCGAAGGCATCAAGAGGAGGTATAGGCCTGCCTCGTGTGGCTTAGTTTTAAATACCAGAACTTTGGTGGTTTTTACGGCATGTTGTTTTGAAAATATTTAGGTACATTTTATATGTGTTTAATGAACAAACTCAGAATTAGGTGAGTACTAACCTGTGTATCAGACCAGCAAATTCATTTGCTGGAGTCTGGGACTATAGGGCCAGCAGCCCTAGGACACAGAGGGGCGTCTCCTGGGAACCTGAGCCTGCTCAAGAGGTGCCACCACCCTCTCAGCTGGTCCTCAGGAACCTGGGGGGCTGCCTGCCACGAAGTCCAGGCCCAGGGATAACCACTGACCCCTCCCCTCTCTGCAGCTTTCCTTTCCTCTCCATCCCTTCTTCTGGCTCGGTCTTCTTTCTGCCCACTTCAGATTTTAACAAAGCTGATCTTGGTTGAAATCTCACGAGCCTCTCATTAGCTACAGGTTGACCAGTTGCCTCTGCCTAGAATAGTGTTATTTTTTGACTTATGTGTCTGCGTGTTGGCTTTCTGCTGGCGAATATAGGTGGGCTTTGACCGGGATAACCTGGCTTTCTTCACTTACCTCATTTCCCAGCAGGCAGATCCAACATGTTCTTTTCAAGGCAATAACAGAGTGCAAGAGCACGAGTGGAAATAAGCAAGTATCCTTTTCTTTTTTTTTTTCTTTTTATTTATTTCTAGGAGAGAGAGAGAGACAGCGTGAGCAGGGGAGGGTCAGAGAGAGAGGGAGTCACAGACTGAAACAGGCTCCAGGCTCTGAGCTGGCAGTCAGCACAGAGCCTGACGCAGGGCTCGAACCCACGAACCGCGAGATCATGACCTGAGCGAAAGTCGGACGCTTAACCAACTAAGCCACCCAGGCGCCCCGCAAGTATCCTTTTCAAGCCCTTGTTTGCATCATGCGTGCTAATATCCAATTATCCCAAATAAGTCAAATGGCTAGGCCCCTTGTGGGGCACTATAAGGTTACAGGAAAAAGGACAGCTAATGCAGTCAGTCTATCACAGTGCTGGTTCCAGTTTGGAGCCAGGGCAGTAAAGGTCACCTAGGAAAGCCCTTATCATTTGTTCCGGTCCACCCAGAAGTCTACCTTGTTTAAGCGTAGCCTATCCTCCATCCATTCAAACTTCTGTAGGGATTGACTCTAAGCTAAGAGCTTTATAAGATTCAGAAATAAGAAAGACTGGGGTCCTTCCAAAAGATTAGGATCCAATAGGCATGAACCCAAAGTATGCCAGCATAGTGAGGACCTGGAGAAAGACCAAAAAAGAACCGATAAATGGTTACAGAGTTGAGATTATTAAACATCATGGTCTGCAGGGAGATATAAGCCCATAGTGAATTTTTCAGAAACCTAAGGTGAAACGAGGCAAAGGAAAAACAAAAAAGGACAGCACAACAGACTTCTTTGTAAGGTTAAATCTGTTGTGTTTCAAAAGCCATTGTTGATTCCGGAAACATGTTCTTCCTGTCTTTGAAATTAAAATACTAACGTTTATGAAGTTCAAAAAACAATAGTTTTGTTTGTGCCTTTTTAAATATCCTTACTTAAAAGTTGTCCAACTAAAACCCACCCTCTCCAAAACCTCACGTAGTTTCCCTTTCTGGGTTTATTTTGCCTTCACCCCAACAGCCCGGGCACCGAGAATACCGTCAGCAATGTCACTCCAGGAAGCCACCTCAGAAGTCACCTGAGATGGGCCTCAAGGTGGGCTGGAACCCAGCAGACGGAAATGACTGCAGTGTGAGTGGCATCTGAAGAGAAAGCAAGGACGGATGAAGAAAGACTGGGGCATTCTGCCCACAGCCCACAGTAAGGTTTACCTGAGCGCCCTCAAACAGCCTGGAGCTGCTGAAGGACACAGCTCCTGTCCTTCACCTGGAAACCCACCTTCCCATCCCTCAACAGGCCTGGGCTGGGCTCTCCCCTTTGCCTGACAGTTAGGTGACAGTTTTCCTCTATTCCTCTTCCATCTGCCCGTAGACCTTACTGGAAGCCAGCCTTCCACACTTCTACTTCCCAGGTGTCACTTCTGGGAAGAGACACTCAAGCTGATAGGACAAGGCCAAAGCTAATTCGTCCTGTCCTGAATCATCCTCCCTCAAGCACCTCCCGGGTTTGTCTTATCATGAGCCCCCCAGGTAGTTATCCTTGGCACGGGGACCACGTTCTCATCTCAACGTAGCCAGCATAATTATATTAATGATTAATATTAGTATTATCAATTCAATAATCATGAATTCACAGTCACAGGTAAAGAGTTCCTTAAACCCAGGGTCGTCTAACTCTAAAGCTGATGTGCTCCTTCATCCTCCCTATACACTCACTCTATCTCTCTCTCTCCCTCTCTCTCTCTAAGAACCTCCATGATGTTCTCAATGCCAAAAATACTACTTAAAAAGTGAAATAGGCCCAATGTCCTACCCGACACTCAGCCCTCATAGCCCAGGCTGAAACATCACATAGGAATCACAGAATTGGATGGTTTTCTTTTGAGCTTGAACTTGGAGGTGTGTTTAGGTGCTATCACCTCTGCCCATCTGGAATAAGGCTTTTAACTTTTTTTTTTAATGTTTTTTTATTTATTTCTAGGAGAGAGAGAGAGACAGACAGCGTGAGCAGGGTCAGAGAGAGAGGGAGTCACAGACTGAAACAGGCTCCAGGCTCTGAGCTGGCAGCCAGCACAGAGCCCGGCGCGGGGTTCGAACCCACAAACCGCGAGATCATGACCTAAGTGAAAGTTGGACGCTTAACCGACTAAGCCACCCAGGCGCCCCTGGAATAAGGCTTTTAATACTTTGTGGTAGTTTATTCTGTGGAGCAATACAGCTCAGAATTACCATCAAGTGGGCCCTGTGTGAAGTCGAGGGCATTTCATGGAATCCAAGGATAGAGAATTCCATTGTCTCCATTCCACATGTGCTGTCTCAGGGCCCAAGCTTCAGGACAGCAAGGTGACTGGAATAATGACATTAGCCAAAAATAACAGCTATCCCACACACGCGAAATCGAGTGCTAATGCATCAGAGGATTTTGAACACAAATCCAGGATCAGGTTAACATAACATTCTTTTCTGAAAGTCACCAAAAGAAATCATTTTCAGCACAAACACTTCCATCTGCATAACATTTAACATTTCTCAGCATGCTTTCACCTTCTTTGATATAAATGAAGCAACATTATCCCCATTTTACAGATGAGAGAGCCAGGGGTTGGGGAGAGTTAACTGTCTGTGCAGTTGTAAGGCCTGTCAGCAATGTTTATGAGACTGGAATTCAGGACACGTACTTCTGTGACCAACTCTACGCAGATTAACACCATTAAACTACTTTTGCTGGCTCGTTTTGTTTCAGTGGGAGAGTCCCGGCTAACTAACAAAATTATCTGGAACTCGAGGTGGTTTCTAAACGGAACCGTCGCCTACAGCAAACACAGGCGGTGTGGATGGAGCCATCCAGGTGGCTTCACCAGTAAAGAGGCCTAAACTGCAGAAATGGAAAAGAAAACCTAACCTACTCATTCAAATATTTGGATGTTCCTTCATGACGGTGCAACCTCATGACCACACAAGCTCTGACCCCCATAAGACAGCAAGGTATCCCCGCCAGTGACATAAGGACAGCCCGATGGGCAGTGGGGAACTCCTCATTAGGACTGACCTCTCAGTGAAAGATGTTTGCATGAGAGCCACAGCTTTGTTTCTCTTGGATTATTTGTTACAGATCAAAAAGAAAAAAAAATTTTTAAGTTGCTTTCAGGTACCATTGCATAAAGTTGAGACAACTTAGATTGTACATGACAGAGAACACTAGAAACTGCAGATGACGGTGATATTTGCAGTGGTCATAGTGGGAAGTAGGGTGACAAATTCATTCCAATATGCTCGGACTCTCTCTATTTTATTTTATTTTATTTTTTAAATTAAATTAAATTTTATTATTTTAGAGAGAGAGAGTACAAATGGGGGGGTGTCTAGGGGAAACAGAGAGAGAATATTAAAGAGGTTCTATGTTCAGCTCGGAGACCAACATGGGGCTCAATCCCATGACCTGAGCCAAAACCAAGAGTCAGATGCTCAACCAGCTGAGCCATCCAAGTGCTCCTCCCTCAGTTTTAAAACTGAAAGCCCCAGGCTCTCCTTGCAACCCATCTCAGGCAAATTGGGAGAGTTGGTCACTCTTAAGTAATAAAATCATCATCATCATCATCATCATCATCATCATCATCATAGGAAATGACTAGATAGAGAAGAATCTGATGGGGCTGTGGGGCACTTCAACTTTAAAGCTACTATTTGAGGGGCGTCTGGGTGGCTCAGTCGGTTAAGTGTCCAACTTCGGCTCAGGTCATGATCTCACGGTTTGTGGGTTCAAGCCCCACATCGGGCTCTGTGCTGACAGCTGGCTCAGAGTCTGGAGCCTGCTTCAGATTCTGTGTCTCCCTCTCTCTCTGACCTTCCCCTGCTCATGCTGCCTCTCTCTCTCAGAAATAAATAAATAAACATTAAAAAAAAAATAAAGCTACTATTTGATGCCACCATTGACTGTCTGACACAGGTTATGGAGTGCCAAGATGTCAGCACACAAGAACACTAGTCCTCCGTGTTGTCGCCCATCCCCAGGAGTTGTGTTTCTTGTCCCCATCTGGATTTCTGGAAATCAGCCTACTAAGTGATCACCGGGCATCGCTGCTAACCTATTGGAAAGCTTCGTTGAGTCTGGTCATCTCTCAGCAGCATCTGGTCCCCACTGATAACAGGGACTCTTTGGCTATTCCAGGCAGTCATTTCCACTCTGGTTCTTGACTCTCCAGGGCTGTCCCCGGAACCTCAGGATCTCCCTGCTCTCAACTGCCCCTAACCATAGCTGGAGTTTCCATTGGCCCAAAAACTGCAAGGGGAACAATAAACACTACCTGCATCTGGAAGGGGAAAAAATACAGGCTGGGAACTCTAAAGGAGACGGAACTAGAGACATATCTGAAGAAGGGGAAGGCTTTATACAGGAACAAGCAAAAAGAAAGGCGTCAAGGGAGGAAGACACGTGACCAAAGAGCAATAAATGAACAAAGTCTTTCTCACGGGGACTCGGAGACAAACGTGCCTCAAGGAGAGAGTGAGGAAGATGGGGACCACACTTTTGGTGATGTTGAAAGAAATACCTATACCCTTCAATTGAGAGACTAGTTCTCAACCGGAGGCAGTTTCGCACCTCCCATGGAAAAACATTTGGCAATGTCTGGAGACAGTTTTGATTGTTACAGGCGAGAGTGGGGAGGCCTCTGGAGGCTGGTGGGTGGAGGCCAGAAGCACTGTTAAACACCCTACAATGCCCAGGATGGCTGCCCACAAGAAAGGATTATCCAACCCCAATATCAACAATGCCAAACTTGAAAAAGTTTGCAGCAAGTACACAATGGGGAGACACTGGAGGTTTGGGGCAAGGAAGTTGGAGTTGATACCATATAAATCGGGGACAAAGTTAGCCAGCACAAGAATACAAAAATATCTCACTTTATGCAATAAAGAGAGTCCCCCCCCCAAGAAAAACACCAACTTTGTTGCAATCAAAGTTCTAGAAATTAAATTATATTTTATATGTACTGAAGCCATCTACTAGATAAATCGAGGTGAACACTCTTATGAAGCAAAGTATCCTTTCCCAAAGGAATCACATTCCCATCAGCATCCTTTCTGATACATGCAAATGCTTGTGCTTTAGAGCCTCTTAACATGGGATCCACCTAGTTACTTCTTTCAGACACAGGAGGGCAATGCAGGCTTCCCTCCCCGGGAATGGAAGATGAGAAGCCAGATTCTCTGACTCCTGCCCACTGTCTGACCCCAGAGCGGTTCCATATTAGATCACTGATTAGTTCCAGGAGCAGTCTCTTTTTCTTCATGATTCATCGACTCTTAAAAGCAACTATTTCTTCACCCTGTCATTGGCACACTTAATCCAAAAATATTGAAATCAAGAGTTATTTTCCTTGCTGTTAATGTTGGAAGCAGAATATGATTCCTTTGAAAACTTCAAAAGTTCATTTTTGTTTCTTGGTGACGGCTTTCAAGTCTTCAAACACAAAAGGATTTCATTTTCCTCTAGATAGAGCTTGCAGTTACCCAGTCTCAGTTTTCTTTCCTTCCCTTTAACACCCCTCAACACAACTAAGTACACCAAATATTTATGAATATAATTTATGAGCTTTGGCTGTTTACTTCTTGCCAAAACTAAAAAGTATGTCTGCGTGTGGCCTGAGGAATCTCAGTTATGACAAACCGAAAACAGAGAAATTTGCATCTACTTCATATTTGAAAGAGGGAGGACCTTTTATTTCCTTTCCTACACAAAGGAAAATAAATAAACTATCTTCTGCAAGCACCTCGCTCTATCTGTCCTACCTCAGATGGCCACCGGTAAAAGTTTCCAGAGAGCATCAGGAAGGAAGACAGGCCAGGCATCTGAAGTTGGAGGACTGTTGCTTGCTCAGCAGACAGGGCTGAAGGTGCTGACCACCTTGACCTGTCCCTTGAAGCCTTTTACAGCTGCTTGCCTTCAGCTCTTAACCATATGTGTCTTGGGGGGTTGGGGAGACCAGCAATCCTCTAACGAGTTCCTGACCCACCTGCAATCCTTCCCTTCCTTGCACACATTGCTTTGGAGGATCAAACCCCAACATCTGGAATTTGGCTTTTCACTGTCACAGGATGTCTCAAATGCTGGCTGGTGTTTCTAGAGTTACATAATTTCTCCTAAGGAGCTTTTTGTCTCACTTCAAAAAAATAAAAAAAAAGAGCGAGAGAAATTGTGGAGGAAATGCCTATGATATTAAAAAGTCATAAGTACTCATCTGTGATAAAGAAAAAGTGGCGGCATTGGATGTACATAGATTCTGATAGTTACCCATGAACTCGAGGGAATGGAGCTGACCATACACGGGCAGAAATGAAGAGTGTGGGGAAAAAAGGTACTTGTCTCATGATGTGCAAACATTGTGGTGATGATTTAAGCTTCTCAGGGAAGAATGGAAGAATCATTGGTTTGAGGCACATCTGGTTACCTCAGACCATCTCACCCAGCTAATTTACCCACCTTCAGTCTTTGGTTGACGTAACATGTTCAAGCCTCGCCCCTGGACACCTCTTCCTACTGCCAGCAGGCCACCCTGGAAGCACGTGCTGTGCGGTTCAAGGAAGAATCTGAGGGAACTGTGGGGGCCTGTCTGCAGCAGCCAGACCCCAGTCTGGCCCATGGTGACTCATGGGGCAGAGTCTGGCTCTTCCCCCAGCATTCCATGGGTCCTGCCAAGTGGAAATGAGCTTTGAAAACCACTCCTTGACTTCTTAAAAGGCAATTGACCCAATGGTTGATTATTTTCTTGAAATGGCCCATTGAGCTGGATTTCCATTCTCCCTATTAAAGGAGAACAGGGATAAATATAATCGAACAATCATTATCAACAAGAGTTTCACTACCTCCTTCTGCACCCCCCCACACACAAAACTTTTACTGAAGCTCTTAAGCATCCTAATGCAGAAGATTCCAGAAAAAATTGATCCATTCTTCCATTGCCAAATATTTTTAATCTCAAAAGGTATGTGGGTCCTCTGGCCAATGCAGTAATCTGAATAGACAACCACTGTGTATGTGTGTGTGGCGGGGGGGGGGGGTGTGGTGGTGTTATTCTCACTAGAGTGGATGACCACTAAGTAATTCATCCTCTTCAGGGAGACCAGTAATGGGAAGCAGACTAAGTTCCCCTGGAATGTCAAGGCCTCTCTCCATTCAAATTACCAAATTTAAAACTGAGAACTATGTCCCTGGTGCTAGGAATTCAAGAATTAACAGATATTGTCCTTGCCCTTAAGAAGTCTATGATCTAGGGATGCCTGGGTGGCTCAGTCAGTTGAGTGTTCAACTCTTGGTTTCGGCTCAGGTCACATCTCACAGGTTCATGGGATAGAGCCCTGCATCAGGCTATATGCTGACGGTGCAAAGCCAACTTGGGATTCTCTCTCTTCCTCTCTGTCTCTGCCCCTTCCCACTTGTGCTCTCTCTCTCTCAAAATAAATAAATAAACTTTTTGTTTAAAAAAAAGTCTGTGATCTAATGGGAGATACAGATGAGGAAATAGGCAATTATAGTCTAGGGTAATTGGTGTTTCAGCAGGTATAAAGGTCACCTAGCTCGGTTTGGGGAGATCAAACAAGGTATCATGGGAAAAAATGACGTCTAAGCTGAGATCAGAATGACATGGTAAGAAGTAACAAAGAAAAGAGATAGAACCTCAAAAGAGTAGCACCATCATTCACAAATCTCTAGAAATTGAAGTACATGGCATTAGGCTAAAATATGAGTGATGAAGAAAAAGAATCGATTTTGTAAACCAGAATCAGCAAACTTTTCTGTAAAGGACAGAGTGTAAATATTTTAGGCTTTGTGGTCAGTACAGTCTTTCAGAGCTACTCAATTCTGCTGCTGTATCAAGAACACACCTACAGACAATATATAAATGAATGTGTTCCAATAAAACTTTATTGATAAGAACAGGCAGCAGCCTGGGTATGGCTCGTGGCCTTCGGCCTTATATAGCCGGCATCTGAATCTTCCCTTTTCTCAGTGTCGTTCCCAAACCAATAGCCTCAAGAGCATCACCCAGCAGCTTGTCAGAAATGTAGAATCTCAGGACCAGCTCATGACCTACTAACCCAGAATCTGCATTTTATGTCTGACAGCTCCCCAGGTGGTTTGTAAGCACATTAAAATGGGAGAAGCACTCCTGTAAACCTTAAGGCCTTTGGACTCCATCTTTGGGGAACTCATATTTGCATGGTGGGCAGATGTGTCTGGCTGTGGTATTGCAAGTACCAGAGAGTGAATGTCTCCTTAAATTTCATGCCCTAAGCACCTGTCTTGCCTTTGTGGGGTCCTGGCCCCAGTGAGGAAAATGGGCAATAGAAGACAAGACTACAAGATGGTTTCTCTCTTCTCCCGGCCTGGCCAAATCCAACTCCCACCACTACAGGCTAGTCTTCAAGAGCTTTAGGGGCTTATCTTCATTAACCCCTTAAAGGTTTGCCCTTTGGGTGTATTTTTAAACCTCAGTTGAAACCAGTTTTCTAGGGACTTTTTTCTCCAAACTAGAGCTGTAGATCATGCTTCTTTACTATCCATTATGTCAACATTTGTTCCTGTATAGAGTCCAGAACACTTTAGGGGTCCAGTCTTCTGTACTCGTTCCACCTCTAGAGAGGAGGCTTTTCTGGCCACATGGTTTTGATGTCAGCTTCCAGACCAGCACACAGGCAACACCTCTGAGTGTGAGTAGAATAAGGTCCCTCAATTAGGCAAGAGAGGGACTCTGGACCAGCTGTGCACTCTCTGAGGGAAGACATCGATCAAAGAATGCATCTCCCTCTCCTACCTTTTATTTATGCTTTAGAAAATCCAATTAAAGCAGAGCCTGGCACTCTCCTAATTTTTCAGCCACTTAACACATGCAACAGAGTTGCTGGCCATGAATTTAAACACTCTCACACACTAGCATGCATGCACACAAAATAAACACACACACGTCCTTTTTCTTCCTTGTCAGCTTCAAGGGCTTAGGGACTTGGGTTGTGCCTGGGGACCCTATAGCCAAAAAAGATGATGGAAAGTTGGTTAGAAAATGTCATACAGCTGGCTTTGTCAATTTCTCGTTGTCTTTTCCTCTGCCTCTGATGATCGTACGTCATTTACATGCCTTTCCTTGCTCATTTTGGTTTGTCCTTGGGTTGGTTCACTCAGATTATGCTGATGTGAGCAAACTCTGAATAACGTTGCCTTGCTGTTTCACTGGCTTAAGATTAGACTGATGCTGTATAGTCCAACCTTCACGTTTTTTGCAGAGCCATGATAATCTATGGCCCCGGAAAAGACACCCATGGAAATTACTACAACGGTCCAGTTTGGACAATATGGAGCCTGGGCACTTCTTGGCGTCAATATCACTGAGCCACTCATGTCTATAAATGTCCCTTGCCAGGTCAACCACTCTGCCACATGAGTGAAGGTGGTAGAACCTAGCACACTCTTGTGCACCCAACACCCAAGGTTATTTCCCCACATCTAGAACCAAGTGAATGCTTTATCAGTCTGACCAGTGTGCTTGATACATGATAGAGTTCAACATTTCTTAAATGAGAATGTTTTTAACAGGATATATCTAAGGGCATAGTGGTTGGGAACTGGGGTTTAGAGCAGCTAACTTCGGCATGAACGCCAGTTCTACTCACTAGCTTTGTGACCTTGAATACTTTTCCTAACCTTCCCTATGCCTCAGTTTCCTCATATTTTACAATGGGGGTAACGATAATACTTGCCTCGTAGGGCTATCGTGTGTGAGGATTACCCAAGACTACACACGAAGGGGTTAGTACATTGTCTGATTCACAGCAGCACAAATAAGTATCAGTCACCATGCCTATGTTAGCCAAGGCTTCACTTGAGTTTTTGCTAACCCACATATGTTCCTCCCTTACAGCCCAACTTAAAACTCAGCTTCTCAGGTTGATAAAAATGGCAATATATTGATTGTGTCAGCATGTCCAGTAACCACTTGACAAATAAGTTATGTATGTGGTACAATTATTTTTCCTTTTTTTTTTTTTAAATGTTTTATTTATTTCTAGGAGAGAGAGAGAGAGCGTGAGCAGGGGAGGGTCAGAGAGAGAGGGAGTCACAGACTGAAACAGGCTCCAGGCTCTGAGCTGGCAGTCAGCACAGAGCCCGACGCGGGGCTCGAACCCACGAACCGCGAGATCATGACCTAAGCGAAAGTCGGACACTTAACCGACTAAGCCACCCAGGTGCCCCACAATTACTTTTCCTTAAACAGTATCCTGATAGGATATCAACTCTGCTTCTTCTCTGGAGATTCACCTCTTTCCTTCCACATGGTCCTGCTGAGACAGCAACCCCACCAACCAGCTCCATCCTCCATGCTGTGCTCCCACCATCTGTGTGAGCACATGACCAAAGTGAGCCAAAAGAAGTCTTCCCGGAGAGGTGATGGGTGGAGCCCAAGAAAGTGAAGCTCCTCTTCCCCTGGGATGAAGGGACAACACAAGCTAGAGATGGTAGGTGGCTACCCTGATGCCCTTTGAGAACTGGAAGGGACTACAGACTGCTGCCAATGCATAGAGCTGAGAGATGACAAGAGAAAGAGAAAGATCAAAGTGCTAGGTGAGCTCCTAGATCATGGCATAGCTGGAGACAACTCTAGACTTCCCACATCGGTGAGCCAGTACAAGGCCTCGTTGTTTAAGCAAGTTGCTATCTTTCTATCTCTTGCAACCGGAGGAGCCTTGACTGAAACACTTTTAATTGTATGAGTCACATGTTCTTTAAAGTAGGCCCAAACACACGTGCCTGGTGGCTCAGTCGGTTGAGCTTCCAAGTATTGATTGCAGCTCAGGTCATGAGCCCAGGGTCATGGGATCCAGCACCACCTCGGACTCCATGCTGCCTCCTTAAGATTCTTCCTCTCTTTCTCCCCTGATTATGTGCATGTGCCCTCTCTTCCTCTCTCTAAAATTAAAAACAAAATTAAAATACTCCCAACCAAGAGAAGAGAATTTACATTTGATGAGTAGCATTATGTGAAACTGATCAGTTATTTTGTTTTTTTTAATTCTATAATTTGATTCTTCCCTTGCATTAAGGATGTTTTACTAAAAGGAATTGTTTTCTATTTCTTATTTTAGGCAGTCATAAGTAGATGTTTAAATAGAAAAGCTAGATGGTTCTTTAATGAATACAATGGTAAATATGCAAAATAAAATTGAGTAGGATTTGCTGTCCATCTGTTTACAAAAAGTAAAATATTGTGTTTGGAAATATATATATATATATTTACACACACACACGTACACATATCATATATGTAGCATATATACATATATACCAAGAGACAAAGAGCAGGTGAATTTATTGAGTCCCTGCTAAATGCCAGGTACTATTCCAGTGTGATGTGTGTGTTATTTCATTGAGTCCTCACAGTAGCTTCCCTTAGAAGTAAACATTGGTGTATATCTGTATCACACATATGAAGACTGAGACCCAGAGAGGTTATGTCATTTTTTCCAAGGTCGCATAGCTGCTGCTAGGTGACAAAGCCCAGCTCTCTAGTTCCAAAACCCATGATGTCTTTCCACACTGGCTACCTCAGAAACAATTGGCATTGTCGCTGCTGCTTTCCCAGTGTCCAGAACAAATAACTGTGACTACATAAGTGCGCTTTACAACACTTGTCTCCAGCACTGCACTCCCATTCATTAAGTAAAAACACAAAGCCCCATGTTAGTGAATCCCAGCACACAGCTGCTCCAAATCCCAGTGTCTGCAGGGAAGGCCACAGGAGAGGGGATCCCAGCTGGGAAACCAACCTACAGCCACCTTTGTGCCCCTCAGTGAACTGTAGCCCTGCTCTGCAAAATAGATGGGGATCCCTGGAGGATAGCCACCATGCTATTGGATTTGAAAATAAGCGGCTCAAATATAACCCTATCATTTAAAAATAGTGAGCAGAAATTTTTTTTTAATGATAAGATCATCAAGTACGTTAGAACACCAAATATTTGATGATACTAAGGAGGGGATGGTATGTGTTTATGTTAAAAACAAGATTCCTTATTTATAGAATCATAGTGAATTATTTAGAGATGAAATGACTCAGTGACTTGAACTTGCTTTGATATAAGCTTTTTGAAAGAGATAAAGTGGAGAGAGAAACAAGACTGGCCATGTGATGATAATGGTTGAAGCCAAGTGATGGAAAAAGGGGTTTCTTATACCATTCTCTCAACTCTTGTGTCTGTTCAAGTTCTTCCTTAATAAAAGAAAAAAGAGAAATATGGACATAAGAATAGCTTGTTAAAAGTGGAAGAGGTTTGCTTCTAGAGCAAACTGGAGCCGGTGGAGGTGGGGGTTGGGGAGGCGGGGAAGGCAGGACTCAGGTACGGCTAAAGGTGAGATCAGGGACTGCTATTCTCATCGAAGCCCTGTAGTATCATCGCCTTTTCCCATTTTGTAAACATATCCCTTTGAGAGAAATTAAAATTAAATTCTAAAAGAAATCAAGAAAGAAAGAGCCCATGGGTCAACCAGCCCTTCTCTGCTCCACAGGAAGATAGCACTAATCAGCTGCTGCCTAATCTTCCCCCAACCCAGGAAGACCCTCCGGAATCTTCAGTTTATCCTGCGAAAGATGAAGCCTCTGCTGGGACAGGCCTTAAGTAACGTGTACCTGCCTCATGCTTTGCCTGTAACTTATTCTCACAGTTTAAACAGGCTCGTATCGACTGAGAATGCTTGTCCTCCATTACTCCACGTCAAGCTGATGACCCAGCTGAAGATGCTGGGACTCCCAGAAACTCCCCTCGCCCCCTCAAAGTGACTCTTCATTCCTGACTCGCTCTCCACCCGCCTGAACCGAGGTTTCCATTTCTGCCGGAGCTCCTGCTGAGTCCCAACCACCAGTCCTCCTTCAGTCACTGGCAATAACATTTTCCTCTGATGTGCCTTACTGCAAATCTCAGAAAGCGATGAGTGCTAACAGATCCCAGTCCTGTGCAAAAGTAAAACATTAGAATTATATTTGGGGAGACCTCGGATGTGTGAGGGCCTTTTCCACGTTTGTACACAAGCTGGAGTGCCCGTCAGGACTTTCCTGGCTGCCTTACAATTCTCCTGCGTGGAGTAACTGCATCAGTATCAACGAGGGTAGCAGGCAGGGTCTAATATTGCTGTGACCCGGTCCTCATCCCCTTTGTGAAAAAACTTTGCTGTTGAACAACAGCAGATTGGACCCCAGTCTTCTCTATTCCTAGCCTTAGTCCAGCCTTGTTCTTATATGTTCTGCCAACCTCACACTCCGTGTCTAACACTAAACCGAAAAACAGGGTCATTCTTAAGTTCTTTCACTTGAGACACAGGAGAGGAAGAGGAGGAAGAACATGTGCTCGTTTTCTCTATAGCCCGGCACAGTACTGTAAGCTTCCTACTCATTTCATCCTGAACGTAAATATTATGAATCAAGTTTTACAGATAAAAACATGGAGGCTTAGATAGCTTGTGATTTTGTCCTGCCACATAGCATGAAAGCGTAAAAATAAGATTCAAGCCAAGGTCTTTCTGAATTCAAAACCCTTTGTTCTTTCCCAGCCTGATGCTCCAAAGTCTACACTCATTTGTTAACCCGTCACCAGTACCGAGCCCAGAACCATAGACAATTTGGAGTCAGCACATATGCCCATCTGGAAATGTTCACCCGGTAGAGATAGGTTTGGGAGAGATGTTTGAACCCAGGTTTCAGCCAGTGTCGGGTCCTACTTCCCAAGTCAGAAATTGCTAAGGAAGTAAATCTCCATACAAAAGATAGTTACCATATGCCCACCCCCAGCATCTGTGCTATTTCTAGTCACCACTCACATTCCTCAGGGTCTTCACATAGAACTTGGCCAGGGCCTTAGTGTATGCTCTGTAGCCTGGGAAAAGTGGTGTTTTTATGGCCTGACTTAAAAAAGAAATAGCACAGCGAAGAAATAAAAAGTCCAACCAGAAGCCAATTATATAAATGACAGAGTTTGACTTGTCATTCTAATATGGCACTAAATATTTCACACAGGCCTCGGGCTCATCTTGAAATTGTCTAGCCTTTCAACCCAAGTCTTAGGTTGACATTCATTTTCAGCATAAGTTCCAATCTACACCTTCAGGAAGTGCCATTTACATATTTTGTAAGGGAAGGGCCATATTTACATATTCCATACGGGGAAGGCCACATTTACATGTCCCTAAATGGGAGGGCCAGCTTCTGTAGCTATACAAGGCAGCCCTGCCTACCTTCTCCAAAGCCAAATGAGCACCAGCTTTGAATCACCTAAGTAACTGATAGAACATGCAGATAAAAGATCAGTAAAAAACATACAGTTTGAAACACGATTAGCCAACTTGACCTAATTGGTGTACTTAGAACATTCAACCCAACATCTGGAGAATGCACGTTCTTTCATATGAAACATTTACCAAAATAAACCATAAACTGGATCAAAAGAAGTCTCAACAAATTTCAAAAGATTGATTGGGCGCAGGTGCTTAGTCGGTTAAGGCCCGATCTTTCGCTTGGTCATGATCTTGGTTTGTGGGTTCGAGCCCCGCGTCGGGCTCTGTGCTGACTGCCAGCTCAGAGCCTGGAGCCTGGTTCAGTCTGTGACTCCCTCTCTCTCTGACCCTCCCCTGCTCACTCTGTCTCTCTCTCTCTCCTAGAAAAAAAAAAAAAAAAATTTTCAAAACATTGAAATAAAAATATTTTCTTTGATTGTAGTGGCATCAAATGGGAAATCGATATCAGAAAAAGAAATAATAAATCACCAAGTATTTGGAAATTAAGAAACACACTTTTAAATAACTCATAGATCATCAAAAAAATCAAAATGGAAATGAAAAAAATGTTTTAGTCAAGTGAAAATACAACCTATCAAAACCTTTAGAATGCAGCTAAAGCAGTGCTTAAAGTGATATTTATAGAACTAAATGCATACATTAAAAATATAAATGAATATATTAAGTATTTGCATATATTTTAAGAGAAGAAAGGTTGACAGTTAATGAGATGAACTTCCATCTGAAGAAACTTGGGAAAAAAACAGCAAATTAAACCCAAGAAAAATAGGAGAACTATGATAAAAATATATCACTGATAAAATAAATATGCAATGGGGAAAAATCAACAAACCAAAAAGTTGGTAGCTTGAAAAGATTAACAAAATTCATATAGTAAGACTGGTTCTTAAAAAGAGAGAAATCACAAATAACCAATTCAGGAGATTAAAAAGAGGATATAAGGGGCACGTGGGAGGCTCAATCTATTAAGCGTCTGACTCTTGATCTCAGCTCATGTCGTGATCTCACGGTTCATGAGATTGAGCCCAGCCTACATCAGGCTCAAATGCAGAGCCTGCTTGGGATTGTCTCTCCCTCTCCTTCCACCCTTTCTCCACTTGCAAGCTCTCGCTCTCTCTCTCAAAATAAATAAACTTCAAAAATAAATTAATAATGTATTTATTTATGAATAAAATAATTTATTTTGAATAAAAATTTAAAAAGGATATCCTACAAATCCTACAGATATTAAAAAGATAATAAGATGATATTAGGAAGAACTTTATGACAAGAAGTTTGAAACTGTGGTGAAATAAACAAATTCCAGAAAAACACAATTTACCAAAACTGACATAAGAATAATAAAAATCAGAATATTCCTACCTAAATTAAAGAAATTAATCTATAATTTAAAGATGTCCCACAAAATAAATCACATACTCAAATGGCTTCAATTGTAAATTCTTACACAAATCTTTCCAGAGGATATTTTTTAAAAAGGCTTTTCCCAACTTTTTGATGAAGACCATAACCTTGATATTAGAACCTGATCTAAGAAAATTACTGATACAAAAATCCTAAGCAAGATATTAATGAACCATATCTAGCAATAAATAAAAAAGGTAATAAATCATGACCAAATGCAATTTGCTCTGGGAATGCAAAGTTGATTTGACATTCTAAAATAAAATAATTAATCACATTAACAGAATAAAGGAGAAAGAAATATGCTCATCTCAAATATAGTCATATCTCAAATACGCTCACAGACACAGCATTTGATAAAATTCAATAACTGTTCATGCATTTTTAAAAAACTCTCAGCAAACTAGAAATAGCAGAGAAAATCCTTAATGTGATAAAAGAATTTACAAAACTCTACATGCAACACTCTTGTACTCCTTCTATTCAATATTATACTAGAGGTCCTACCCAGTACAATAAGGCAAGAAAAAGAAATAAATGGTAAAATGATTAAAAAAGAAAAAGTAAAATACCAGTATTCATTGAGGACATGATTAAGTGTACAGAGAAAATCCAAATGAAACTACAAACTATTACATTTATTTGGTTAACTTGGCAAGGTTGTTGGACACAAAAAATAATTGTATGTTTATGCAATACTAAAAACAATTAGAAATTAAATGTCTTAAATGCCAAATACAGTAGCACCAAAAATCATAAAATACCTAGGAATAAATCTAACAAAAAAATATGCAAGATCTGTACCCCAAAAAACTACAAAGCATTCGTGGAAATAATGAAAGATTTCAATAGTTTAAGGGATAGACTATTTTCACAGATTAAAAGACTCAATGTTGTTAGAATATTGATTCTCCCTGAATAATATATAAATTCAATGTGATCCCAATAAAAATCCCAGCAGGATTTTTGTGGAAACTATCAGGCTGATTCTAAAATGTATATAAAAATACAAAGGACTAGCCATGGAAATCTTAAAGAGCAATTCTGGAAGACTTATGTAATTGGATAACAAAACTTATAAAGCTACAGCAGTAAAAACAGTAATGGAAGCACAGCCATAGAGAAATGGACCAACGGGAAAAAAATAGAGAACCCCAAAAAAGACCCATACATACACAGTCATCTGATTTACAATTAAAATACCTTATAATTCAGTGAGGAATCTTTTTAATAAATGATTAAAAAGGTCAAAGGGATCTGCATATAAAAAATGAATTTTGATCTCCTACCTCACACTATATACAAGAATTAACTCAATGCAGATCATAGCCTTAAATGCGAAAGTCAAAACAATTAAGCTTCTAGAAGAAAATGTAAGAGAACATTATCATAACTTTGAAGTGGGCAAAGACTTCTTAAACAGAGCACAAAAAGTATTGACTTTAAAAGTTTGAAAAACTGGACTTTCTTAATACTAAGAAATTCTGTTCATCATAACTCAACATTAAAAGACTACAGACTCAGAGAGGATCATTTATAATTCATATATCTGACAAATGACTAGTATCCAAAATATATAAAGAGCTTCTCCAAATCAGTAAGGAAAATGACAACCCAATGTATTTAAAACTGAGCAAAAATCTTTGAGCATCACAAAAGGATAGCCAAATGGCCAGTAAGCATATAAAAATTGCTCAACATTACAAGTCTTCAGAGAAATGCAAATTAAAACCACAGTGAGATATCAGGACAAGACCACCAATAGAACTAAAATTAAAAGGACTCACAATACCAAGTGTTGAAGATGTGGAACATTTTTGGGTACGTATTAGTACAGTTGCTTTGGAAAACTATTTAGCAGTATCTATTAGATCTAAACATATGCCTGCTCTATGCCCCAACAATTCCACTCTTGGGGATATATTACTAGAAAAGGTATATGTGTCCACTCAAAGATATATACAAGAGGGGAACCTGGCTGGGTCCGTCAGTGGAGCATGTGACTCTTGATCTTAAGGTTTGTGGGTTCAAGCCCCACGCTGAGTAAAGAGATTACTTAAAAATAAAATTTAAAAAGAGATATATACAAGAATATGTTTAGCACTTTAATGTGTAATAGCCACAAACTTAAAAAAATAGTAAAATAAATTACAGGTACTCACACAACGGAATATTCCACAGCAAACACACACACTAAACAAACAAACAAAAACAATAAAGTTTGCTGTTACATTCAGTCACCTGGATGATACTCAGAAACATTGAGTGGAAAAAGCCAAACTTAAAAAGGTATATGGCATTTGATCTCATTTATATGAAGCTTAAGAACAGGTAAAACTAATATACGGTGAAGGATTCAGCATAGTGGTTACCTTTGGTGGGAATATTTATGGGGGCGGGGGGAGATGAGGGAACATTATGGGTGCTAGAAATATTGTAAATCTTGATTTGAGTGGTGATTCCATATCAAAATTCATTGACTAAGCTGTCCACTTAAGATGTGTGCACTTTGTGTACAGCAAAGTGCTGTACCGAAGCTCTAAAAAGTCAAAAGAATGTCTTGACCATTGGAAATCAAAATGATTGACACTTTCTTTCATGAATTTGTCTCTATTGATGGCTTGGTTGCAAAGCCATTGCACAGAATCAAGAGGATATTTTAAAATATACTATTTATCACGATTTTTATGGACTGCCTCATATGAAAATTGGCATATCAAACAGAACCTTTTCTTTGAAATTTATACTTTGTTTATGAACACTGCCTATATTCATTTCCAGTGTTCTACTTGGCTTTCTGTCATGAGCTTGTTTCACCTTAGCAGAGGAGAGAAGCTATATGGTTATGAATCCAAATCTCAAAGAATCCCCTTATGCAATGAAAGCCCTCTTTAAACCACTGCTCAGTTCCTCTGTCCTGGCCTACACCTCTGCGGAAGCTTTATTCTTTGTTCTTTTTATTATTTGTTCTCTTTACGAAATGTAGCTGCATCTCAAAATAGCAACCTTTCTTGCAGGCTACGAGAGAGGGTAGGTAGGATTGTATGTGTGCGTCCTACGAGCATGTGCACATAAACTCATTAAGTTCTGGATATAATTATACATTTCTCCCTAAAAAGACATTGAAAGGGAACTTTTGTCTCTCTAGGAGCATAATGAATGTCAGAGGAGTATAGCGGCATCAGTTTTGCTAAAAAGAAACAGATTTTACATGAAAATATAGATTTTATATACAACTTGACATTTGAAGACAGATGCTTTTACCAATGATATGGTTAAAAAAAACAGGACTGTTTGGTTTGGGGTGTCAAATATTCAACTAAAAATAGCTCTAGCAAAGTCGGAGGGTAGGGGGTGATAGTAGTCAGGAGGTACTGCCGTGGTTCACGGAGCCAGAGAAGGACTTCAAGGATCAGAGCTGATCTGGGCATCGCAAAGGAAAGCTGGGCACCAGAGTTCTTTCTGCGCATCTCATCTCCCTGGGTCTATATGCTGTTGAAATCATTCTCTACTTGCAAGGGGCCTCTTTTGCTCTACGGAAAGTGGTCACAGACAGCTCCGGCTTGAGGAAAGACACCCTCACTGCCAAAGCCACGTTCTAACACCGTGGGGAAGGCTTCCGATACACCTAGTGGGTGACACGTGACAATCCTTCCCCAGTCACTATGGCTGATGGAGCAGTCATGGGGCAGACAAAATCAATGACTGTCTGTGACAGATGAATTCTAAACCTCAGAAAGCTTCACAGCCTAATCCAGCTTTCACATCGCATTTCTTCACTTCTTCAAACATCCCAGACCATGTCATCCTGTTCACTTTCTGTGAGGTGTCGGTTTTCCATTTTTCAGTCTCTGCCAGAGACCTTTCCCACGGCCTGTCAGCACCCTGAGCCAGTCCCAGACCCCGATTTCCACCAGCACGTCTGCAGGAAAAGCTGGGGAGACCACAAAGATTGACAGGAGAAAAGGCCATGTAAAAACATTACCAATTTTGAAAATAAGTAGCTTGCACGCACTGCAGATTTCTTATATCTTGATTCACTTTAACATCCATAAATAGCACTAGTCAGATCTACACGGGTACATTCTTACATATGTGCTGAGGCACATGTGCCTTCCTCCCACAAGGCATAGCAATCACTGGCTGTCTACGTTTACACAACTTCAAGAAGGAAGATCCACAGAGGAGTTACTGAGGGAAGCTGTCTGGGCAGGGAAACATGGTAACTGGGAGCCACGAGTGAGGGATTCTAGCCTCACATGACTAGCAGTGTGATTCTGAGCGATGTGCTCCATCTCCCTGGGTCCATTTGCTCATCAGTAAACTCAGGAAGGGGGACTAAATCAGAGGTTGGCAACTATTGACCCCCAGCCCAAATCCAGTCCACTGCTTGTTTTTGTAAACAATGTTTGATGGAATATAGCCATGCCTGCCCCTTTAAGTATTTTCTATGACTGTTTCAGTGCTGCAACCAGAGTTGAGGGATCGCGATGGAGTCTATCGGGTCTGCAAAATCTAAAATCTTTATTATCTGTTTTTTTTTGCAGAAAGTTTGCCAGATTCCGATCTAAGTAAGTCCCCACAAAACCACTTATCCTTTGAAAGTGTTTCAAGGGCAAGTAGTTTTTTATCTGAATTATGCAGATAATTGCCACATCTCTCTAATTTTCTTTGCCAGAACTCTAGCCGTTTAGCCAAGCCACACAGATCTACGTCTGCACAGGCAGAGACTAGCAGGAAATGTATCAGTCAACTGCATTCAGTCAAAATAATTGTCCTCTTACTTTTCCCTCGAGCAACTGCAACTGTGATATGAAATATCCAAACACTTGTCTCATGGCTCTCCATCCATTTCTCTTCGGTCACAGGAAAATACAAGGGTTAGGAAGATACCCATGTCTATTCAGGTCAGAGTGAAATGAAATCATGAACATCATGGAATTTCATGCAGTTGGCAATGGACGGTGAATCAGACAAGAAATAGATCGATTTGGGCATCTGAATTTTCTATTTGCCTGTCAAAATAACAGAACAGTCCCTGACATGCCATTTGACTTTATATTGGGAAGTACAGCAAGAGAAGGCCAAAACGGCACTAGTAAAACACTACCCTCATTTTTCAGCTTTCCATTTGGTCAGTGCATAGAAATTTGGAAAACACCGACGCATCCTGTGAAGCCAACACCTCTCAAATATTGTCTTTGTGACCTCATACTGAAATATCAGGAAAACCAGAAGAGAGTGAGCAGGGGACTCTTACACACTCTTTACATACACACACACACACACACACACACACACACACGCCTCCCTCTGACAAGAACGGAATCCAAAAGCAATAACCCATTCCAAAATGCCAGGAAGCAGGGTTATAAATTTAACACAAACAGCTCCCTCTTCAAATTCCCAGTCCGTTCATCAAATTTTAAAAACGAAATAACAAGTTAAGATTATTAGTCAAAATATATAAATAAATCACCTTGTGTAGGTTATTTCCAAGGTCTGTGAGTGATTTCACAGCGGTTAGTTGTCATAAGCGCCTGCAGAGGCAACCTGGCTGGGCTCAGGAGCGAAACTGGTTCAGGTAAAGCTGGAAGCCTGCCAACACTCATACAGCACAATTAGTGCAGAGGGCAGACACAGATGCCGGGCGACACACAGAGGCCTTTAAGAAGTCACTTAGGGAGATTTCTCTCCCACGGCAGCCCTGACATCTTACCATTGCCCAGTAATGGGCAGCCCCTACACACAATTCTGTTGTTGAGAGAAAGAACTGTTTTTAGAAGTCTCTGCAAAGCAAGGATTAAGTCAACTCATCATAAATTCCTCCTGCTAGAAACCAACTCACAGAAAACTTTGTAAAAATATATAGTTCGTCACATGCTTTGGGTTTTGACGAAATGCTGAGATCGAGGTGTCATAAATTATCTGGTGGCAAAGGAGGCCTCCCAGAGAATGAGGCCTGCTGGGGTTCTGTGTTCGAGATGAGTGGCTGGAAAATTCTCTATCTTAAAAGTCGGTTCTGTTCTTTACCTGTTTAGATTTACACAACATCCGATGTTAACAGCCCTTATGTGGTTGCCGAATGCTGAGTGTAAACGGAAACGTGGGGTGGGGGGAGTTCTTTGAGCATGGCCAAAGATCTAGGTCTGCCAGGCAGGCCCCCTCACCCCGCCCTCCTGGCATCGTTCTGCCACTGCTGTTAATAGTATTACTGGTGTCGTAACAAAGCCAGCTGTCTTCCTTTTCAAACCAATTTGTCCAATCACACGGATTATTGTGTTAGGTAATCTGTCACCTCTCAAAAAGACCAGTCATGGGGCGCCTGGGTGGCTTAGTCGGTTAAGCGTCCGACTTTCGCTTAGGTCATGATCTTGCGGTTCTTGGGTTCGAGCCCCGCGTCGGGCTCTGTGCTGACTGCCAGCTCAGAGCCTGGAGCCTGTTTCAGTCTGTGACTCCCTCTCTCTCTGACCCTCCCCTGCTCACGCTGTCTCTCTCTCTCTCTCTAGAAATAAATAAAAATACTTTAAAAAAAAAAAAAAAAGACCAGTCTTTAATGCCCCTCCTGTACCTCCTGCTCTGAGTATTTGAAGGCACAGTGGTACCAACCCAGGCCCTGCTTCTCCACCTCAGAATAAGCCACCGCCACGTGGGACCTTCTCGGCTAAATAGTAAAAGCATTTTAAAATATGTAACGACACGGTGCTAACTTTCTTAGAGTATTTATGTAATACCTGTAGACATCAAAAGCAGATCTACACCCACTGAGGGAAAAACGATGCCATAAAATGCCTAAAAATCATCTGTGACTAGATCTCATGACTAGTTCCCGTGATGAACTCGAGAAGTCACGTCTCTCCAGGCAATTTCCTCAGTTCTCTGCTTCACTTGGTCAGCACAGACGGAGGAGATTTTTTTTTTCTTCTCTTAGGAACATTTTCAGTATGTCCTCCATAGAAAATACAGGCTATTTTCAAGAAGAACGTTCACTACCTGGAAGGGTGAGCCCTGGTCTCATAGTTCTCTGAGAAAGTTTCTCTCAAACTCAAGAGACGCTACCAGAGGTCAGGGTAATATTTCCTATATGCTATGCATGCATCCTTTTGAAATTGCACTTCTGTGCATGCAACAGAAAGTGGACTCTACCAACTTAATCAAATGGGGTTTATTTCCCAAACATAACAAGAAGTCCTGAAGTGGCTGATCCAGGCAAGTGTAGCAATTCCTCAACATGAGCCAGGTCTCCACCTCCCTCACCTCTTCCTCGGGCTTCTTACCATGGTGCCAAGATGGTGGTCTTGAACACTTGTTTAAGACAGAGAGTCCCCTGGTGCAGACAGAACGAAAGAAGGAAGGAAGGAAGTGATGCCAGCCTACACCAGGAAAGCAAAATTTATTCCCCAAGTCCCGGGCAAATTTTCACTAATATCTCACTGGGGAGGCTGGGTGCACTGCCACCCCAAATGGGATTAGATTTGTGTCAATAAGGCGGAGGGGGTGGTGGATGCTGGGAAGGTCCCCAGCCGAGTCTAACACAGAATATTCTTAGTTACCTATCCCTACCTAAAGGAGAGGGCACACCCAGACTTCAGTAAACAGGCTGTTTTCCCCAAGACACAGGTAAGTACCAGAGACATTTGCTTTCTGAAAGGGACAATTTTGACCTGAATTCCCAGGGGGTTAAATCCCGAATTATATGACGCCTTGTGCAAAGTGAGCAACTGTGGGATACAGGTGTGATCACTACTAATTCTGGAAACAAGCGGCTTCAAGATTTTCTCATACAAAATTGACCCATAAAATAGGAGCCAAACACATATGTTACTAAATCACAACAACCATCACCACAACAACACAAACCTCTTTATAACACTCTTCACTTTCTCACTAAAGTTAGATGAGAACAATCCTGTGGAGAAAGAGAACTTTCTGGTCCAACATATTGCAAAAAGTAGTCCTTATGGAATGAAAAAGGAAAGGAGGAAGGGGGGGAAGATCCATCTCTTCTCTCCTTTTGTTTTTGGTTTGAAAATTTACATAACTTTTTTTAAAGATCTGCCACTAGAAAACGGAAATAAAAGTTCTGATTTCCTCTTTAAAAAAAAAAAGTGCCTTACTCCCTCCTCTAACTTAAAAGAGGAGTGTGCTGTGTAAAGAACGTATCCGGGTCAGTGGTGAAATACAGAACGGGACTCATTAAATAATAAAACCTATTTTCAAATGCAGCAAAAATGGTTTCTGTGGTGAAAAATGAGCACCCTTTTGAGAATATTTAAAAGCTAGAGAAGTATTACTGTGGCTGGAGGTGACATGTGACATGGGAGAAAATTCTCTTTGGAAATTATGTCCCCAGAGAGACTTTCTCCTCCATGCAGCAGGACCCTAGCACTTGATGCTCAAAGCACATGACCAATACTGTACTCCTCTCTCCAATATCCCTTCTCGATAATAAGTGAAAGGAATTCCTCCTCTTGATTTTCTACAACAAAATTTGTAGAGGAAGGCCATGGCTTACACACAGCTGACTTTTACAAACAAATCTTACATTGTCTCTATGCACGAGGGCATTTCTCATTCTTGGCTTGTTAATACACCCGACCATTTATTAATAATTCCAACAATGTAATACATAAATGTTTTAAGACATTTATCTACACCCAGATTATTTCCTTTCACCCTGCCATCCACACGACCATTTCTTTCTTGGCCACGTCTCTATCATTGTAGGAATTCCTGAGATGAAATTGTTTCCATACTGTTTGCCCTGAGATACCCCCTGTTCAGGAGGGTGTTACCTCCCTGCCTTCCCAAACCCTCCATATGTTTCCTCAAGTTCAGTACTTCAGAAGCACACGAACATTGTTTTAAGTTTATTTATTTATTTTGGGAGAGCATGCAAGCGGTGTAGGGGTAGAGAGAGAGGGAAAGAGAGACAATCCCCAGCAGGTGCCGCACTGTCAGCACAGAGCCTGATGCAGGGCTCGAACCCACCAACAGTGAGATTATGACCTGAGCAGAAATCAAGAGTTGGACGCTTAACTGACTGAGCCACCCGGGAGCCCTGGACATTTTTTTATCCATTCACTTACTCATTTGCAATGCAGACCAAATTATGACCATTTTCCAGATCACTAACAGAAAGATCTCTTTCCAAAATATGTCATGCCCAATACACGATCCATTTCTAGTTTCTAGCTTCAAATACTAAATGTCAGACCAAACAACTAAAACAAATGTTTCTGTGATGAAAAACAAGTTGGTAATATCAGTGTAATTACCATCTTGGAACTGAAGTCCAAAGATAATTTTTAATGGTTGTAATTTTTTTCCTGATAGTTCTATTTGGAGCACTATAAAAACACTTCAATTTTATAAATATGTTCGTAGTAGGCCAAAATTGCACAGACACATGAAATAAAGTGTTAGCTTGAAAATAGAACTTTTGGTACATCAAGATAGCTTGCAAAGCAAAACAGGACTATAGACAGCTACAACATTTATATTGTGTATATTACCAAATTTCTGGTCAGAAATGTTAGATGGCTTCATTAATTTTTTTAAGATGCTATTTTTAGGTAACTTCCACATGCAACGTGGGACTTGAACTTACAACCCTGAGATCAAGAGTCACATGCTCTTCCAACTGAGCCAGCCAGGTGTCCCTATTATAACCCTTGTTTAATTAAAAGACTAATGCTTATACTTTTAAAAAATATTTTATTTGTTTATTTATTTATTCTGAGAGGGGGGTGAGGAGCAGAGAGAGGGCCAGAGAGAGAGAGAGAGAGAATCCCAGGCAGGCTCCATGCTATCAGCACAGAGCCTAACATGGGGCTCAATCCCACAAACCATGAGATCATGACTTGATCCAAAATCAAGAGTCGGACACTTAACTGACTGAGCCACCCAGACACTCCAAGGTTTTTTTTTTTTTTTTTAAGTAATCTCTACACCCAACGTGTGGCTCAAACTCACAATCTCAAGATCAAGAGTCACAGGCTCCACCGACTGAGCCAGCCAGGCGCCCCTAGGTGGCTTAGTTCTCGTTAACTATTCTTGTCTATGTATGTATGAGATGTAAATAAAATACACATGTTTAGGGCCATTTCTGCCCTTTTGAAGATAAAAGCACCAAAAAAAAAAGAAAGAAAGAAAGAAAGAAAATGTTGGCAGTCCTCCGTATACCACCAGGGCAGTTTAATTTGTACCATACTTTGCCACGTCAGCAGAAATGGGACCCCCCCCCCCCTTTCCCACCCCTGGAGCTATTTGTGACCCATGATGCAAGCGATATTGGGAGAAGGGAAGTGAGCAAAATCTCACAAAACTGCCTAAGGTTCTGGTTGCCAGGCTGATGCAGTATTGTAAATCCATAAAAACCTGTTTCAAAAACAAATTTTCACAACTATAAAGCAGAATGGCTCTTCCAGCCATAAAAGCCTCCTCCCTTACCGCACTGCCATTTGAAATACAAATCCCCTGGCGAAGGGTAGCCCTGTTTAAAGAATGCCTACAGTATTAACAGCCTTGGAAAAAAAAATCATTAGATGGCCACCAAAGAGGAAGAAAATACTCTTTGTTTTAAGAATGTGTAGTTTATTAAAAGCTTCATGGCGGGGAGAAAGGAAAGGTCCATAACAGGGCACATGTAATAGACATAAAATGCAGAAATACCCAAGAGAAGGGCCCACACGTTACAACGTTCTTGGAAGGAGGGCTTGTCTTTAAAAGATGCTCACCAGGGTGACGCCAGTGCCTCAGATTTATCACCGTCAGGGCCCTTTGGCAGGCAAACAAGGGCTGGGGCTTGCCTCATCCCCCTAATGAAAGCTTGGTGTTGTGTTTACAAACCAGACACGCGCAGTCTGTGCAGAGCAATGCCAAATTTGTGCCAACATGGCATCAACGCCTATTTGACGTGGTGAAGCAATGCTGGGCATGGTGTGGGCTTGCTGGAATGGTGTGCTGAAAACTGGCAGATCGTATTGAAAGAATTTCTCTAAGAAACACTAAAGAGGATGGGTACCAAAATGCTAAGATGGAAAGATCTTATGGCAACATTTCAGGGAGGCCACACCCCATACTTACAGACAGTATGGCCAGGCCATTGGTCCAACCAACAAAAAGCACCCCACAAACTCCAGCAGCCGTCAGACTCACAAGACTGGTCAGGCTGGAGGAGACCTCATAGCCCTCCTCAAGCAGGATATCGGGATGGGTGGTACTGTGGGTTTGGGTTTTTTAATTTTATTTTTAATGTTTATTTTTGAGAGAGACAGACAGACTGCAACTGGGGGAAGTTCAAAGAGAGGGGAGAGAATCTGAAGCAGGCTCCAGGCTCTGCGCTGTCAGCACAGAGCCCGATGTTGGGCTCAAACTCACGAACCGCAAGATCATGACCTGAGCCGAGTTGGATGCTCAACCAACTGAGCCACCCAGCCCCGACCCCCACCCCCGTACCATGCTTTTTAACATTATCTATTACTCACCTCAGGACTGCCGGTGTTACCTGCTTTGTTTTGTTTTGTTTTGTTTTTTATTTCCTTCACATTCACCTCCAGCCCCTTTGCATGAAATCTGCAAGAGATAAGACACCACAAGTATAGTTCCCCAAAGCTATCCCAGGAAGGAGCCCTAATGAGATTTCAGAGCTTGGTCTGCAAATATTTCACTGGAATCCTGACGCTCGTATGATGCTGTTCTCGTGCAGCAACAGAGCATCATAGAAAAGACGTGGAATCTGAAGTTCCACTGGGTATGACTTCTGAATCTGCTCAAGTCCTAAAGGGCTGCAGCCACTGAATTGTACAGAACCCACCCTTCTTTATCATGTCACATCGGCAGATTTCTCTGATGACTGTCATAGCCTACAGACTACAGGTACAAGAGGAGTCATTTGCTGGGCCCTGTCTTAAGTTCTCTCAGGAGTGAGAACAGGCCATAAATCAGTAACAGAGAATCAGTTGGTCAGAAACTAATGTGCTAAAAATCAATTGCCAAATAATCCATTTATCTAAACATCCCATTCGATAAATTTCCCAACTTCACCAACTTATTGAAACTAGTTTCTTTCAGCTATTAGTAGAGTTTACAGATACTTGTATTGAGCACAACGATTTTCAACAGCTATTGAAACAGGATCTCTTCAAAGTTATAGTTTACTGTGTTCCATTTTCTCCTCGTAGCCCATTAGGAAATATTCCATTGGTCAAAAGGAAGGAATCGCCAAGTGGTTTGGTCTCTTTATGAATATATTTAATGTTAACAAAATATAGGGGCACCTGGGTGGCTCAGTTGGTTAAGCGTCCGACTTCGGCTCAGGTCATAATCTCACAGTTCATGAGTTCGAGCCCTGTATCGGGTTCTGTGCTGATAGTTCAGAGCCTGGAGCCTGCTTCAGATTCTGTGTCTCCCTCTCTCTCTGACCTCCCCTGCTCACGCTGTCTCTCTCTCTCTCAGAAATAAATAAAACATTAAAAAAACTGAAACAAAATATACGTCATCGTCAATAACCACGTCGCATCGTTTTACAAGGTCATCTTTTGGTTCACACTGACTTCTTGATCATATTCTTTTATATCATATTCTGTCTTGCTACAAGTTGAAATCAAGACTCTGCCACTTAGTCTCTGGGTATCCCTGGCCAAGCTGCTTCATCTCTCTGTGCTATTTCCCTCAACTGGAAAATGGAAACAATTAGAGCCTCTCTTTCACAGGGCTGTTGGGAGAATTAATCTAGTTTATTAATTATACATATATAAAGGGCTTAGAACAGCAATTGATATATGTAAGGCTCAAATGAACATAAATGATTATTTTAAAAAATTCCACACTTATTGACACTTAGGTCACCTTCAATGGATTTCTAAGCTCCTTACTTTGATGCACTCTAACCCCCGACCCCCAAGAAATGTCCTTTCTTGCCTCTCTTGTACTGTCATAGCACCTCGAACAGACCTCTGTGAAAATATGTGTTTATATCCACGTCCCCACTGGACTGTGTGCAGAGACCACTATCTGTTCACCACGGTACGTCATGGTGCCCATAGTGCTCGCCAGCGCGGTGCTCAGTCTTTGATGCCTGGTGAGCTTCCCATGAACCTTTGCCAAATGAACAGGTGAATGATACAAATGGACCTAGCACATCTTAGGATAGGTTACTCCTGTCTGGCTCATCCCTTTTGATGTTGGCTCTTAGTGCCTTCTGTTCAGAGGGTTGCCTTTTTGTGAACTCTTGCCCTCATTCTGGAATACACTCTCTTGTGAACAAACAGTTCCCATCTCCACTTAACACTAGCCCCCTTCCCTTGGAGCCGAGGAGCAGTATTGCATTACCAGGCCTTCTCATTCTCAGAGGTGCCTTCCTGAGATGAGGTGTAAATTAATGCCAGCCTGACCACTCTGGGTCATTAAAGACCAGATGGTAATTTTTGCAAGAGGAGCAACTGAACCTTACTGGCCTGGCCCAGGTCCAAGCTGGATAATTGCCTCCTGCCTCCATAATATCCCCCCTCTCATTTCAGACACAGAAATGATTTTCATTTCATCCTCTGAAAGCTGGCCAGGCACGGCCGTGCTGGCTTTTCACCCCACTGTTGCTGAGTGGGCGCATTGTAGCAAAGCAGGGTCCCTGGGGGGGATCCGCAAAACGCTCTAGGGGGAGAAGGGTGGGCAACAGAAATCTAAGTGGTTTACTAATATATTTGGAAAACTAAGACTCGGTCATCTAAGTAAAAACACTTCATCTCCATTGAATTTTTCCAAGCCACGAGATTGATCAGAGAAGAAAAATGTCTAACTTGGACACAGATTATCTTTTACTGGAATTAAAGAACTATGACTCACCCCCAGCCTAGGGAGCCCCTGGAGCGGGTCCACTCTTGACATGAAAGCTACCTGAGACAATCAGGGATGGGCTTTTGCTAGAGCAAATTCCAGTTCTTACGATTGTCCAGGGAAGCCGAAGGATACAGCAGGAACCTCGGACGCTTGCTCAGCATGTGACTGCCTACATAGGAGAAGACCTGACTGGCAGGATGAATGGAACAGATCAGTCTGACCAGGAAAACATCCAGGGCCAAGCACCAAGGTCAAGAGCACCCAGAACTGACTGACTGGCACAAAGGTAAACAGACCGAGCACTAGTCATGAATGAACAAAAACTGGTTAGGAACACCGTCCCCAGGTGGCCTGCGGGTCTTGACCCTTTTGTGTGAGATTATCCAGAGCATGCTGGATTCGCTTGAAGGGGGGAAATGTTCTTAAAGTGGTTTACGGTTATGGATCAGCTTGCCACTCTCAGGAAAGCCTGAGGCTCGGGATTCTCCGTGCCTCCCTTTTGTCCTTGGCCCAAGCTATGGTTTGTATGACACAGGCTAAGACATATTTTCTCCACCCAGCAAAATGCCGTTGGGATGCATTTTGCACAGTGGGGTGCACAGGACCACTGTGCAGCCCACTGCAGGGCCGTGGGGGAGCCCTGACTTGCCCACAGACACATTCTCTTCCCCAGTGGCCTTGGCTCAAACCTGGCATGGAGAAGCTACGTCTTGAGTCGAGCTAATACTAGTAATAAAGCTTCCTGGGAAAGCAAGACTGCCAAAGTTTTATGACCAGGATTACGGTCCATTAAGGGACGAGGATGAAAACACAGCTCGTTTCATTTTGATCTCTTGTCTAGGCTGAACCACCATTCTCTTTCCAATTAAAGTTCCACAAGAAAAATGCTGATGTTTCTCCTCCAGAAACAAGCTTTTTGGCACTTTCCCAAAAAGCCCACCATGGTCTGAAGCCACAGGTTCACAGCCCTGAGGTTCTGTGGCTTTGTTTTCTCCAAGAGGATAAAAGGCCTATAAATGATCGAAGTTTTCAATTGCTATTTTTGCATTCAAAGAGAATATATAAAATATATTCTCTCCGAATGGTACAAGAGGACTTATGCCATTTGACCATAGGGAAATGAGGATCCTTCACATTGATGACCTTCCTGCCTTTGCTGTGTGAAGGGGCACATTGACCACCAGTTATCAAAGTGAAGCGCCCATGACCATGAAATACAATTCGGCCACTACCTTAACTTGCCCCATGGCCAAGGGGATGGACATGAACAGCCCAGCCTTTCCATTCTTCTCACACCAGAAAATTCCAGTAGTGACTCCCCACTGCCCTCCACGGCGAGGAAGAGCTCCCTCCATTCTAGACATGGGTGTGGTCATTTTTGGGAGCCAGATGCACGGGCACCTTTAAGAGCATTTTGGACAAATCCTAATGGGTATGAACACTGGCCAGGAGAAAATTAGAAGCTTCTATTAAACAACTGAGGAAGGCTTGAGTGTGTCCCACCCTTCAGGGTATATTGATATATAATAAGCTACTCTTTAGATTTTTCCAATAACAAGTAAAAGGGAGCTTTGTATTATATGTTAAAGTAAATTTCAATTTAACCAAATAAATCTCATACCTACATAAGAAATCTCTCAAAGGCTATTTGAAATGAAGTAAATAAAAAACACCAATAAACTATTTTTGTAGGAAATATTAAAGAACCATTTCAGGAAACAACTCTAATAAGTTGTGAAATAAAGTGATCTTCAGATAAACATGACAAGGCCCAGCTTTTCCCGGGAAAGTTAAGTAATTTTTTTCTGAGAATATTTTGTCAAGCAATGAGATTCCAAGTAAATTTGAGTTGAAAACGAACCAAACCGGAAGTCCCAGTATCACCTAGCTTTTGTGTGTCCTATCATGTCAATGCATAGCAGAAAACATATTCACCTATTTCTAAACATTAGAAGAAAAACATCATGGGGAGCCTGGGTGGTTCAGTCAGTTAAGTAGCTGACTTCGGCTCAGGTCATGATCTCACCACTCATGGGTTTGAGCCCCACTTCAGGCTCTGTGCTGACAGTCAGAGCCTGGAGTCTGCTTTGGATTCTGTGTCTCCCTCTTTCTCTGCTCCTCTCCCACTCCTTCTGTCTCTCAAAAATAAACTTAAAAATTTTTTAAAAAGAGGAAGAAAAAACATCCTTCATAAACAACTAGAATCAAATATTTTAATAATACTTTCGTCTAACTTAAAATTTAAGGACAAATACAAATCCCTGCAACAAGTAGCTTGAAACAAATTGTTTTCTGTCTCTCCCCTTCTCTTCCCACGGCCCACTTCACAATACACTTGTCCAAAATGATCATTTGGTGTATCCCAGGAGAAGATAGAATGTGAGATAACAATATTTCCATGGGAAAGGTTTTCTTTTTTCCTCATCCAAGCTTTAAGATTTTGAGAATGAGGGGAAAAGAAAGATGTCTGTGGACCGTGGCCTTGGGTTATCCCCTTGCTGGTAATTATGTGAGCAAGTTTTCCTGAGTGAGACTTCCTTCCACCCAAGGGTGTGCAAAGAAGGCAGAGTGGTACCTTGGATATGCTGACCTTGGAAAGTTGATGCTATTGAAATTTGAACGTGGAATCTGTTTTTATGTAACTGCATATGGACAGGTAAACTGCAAATGGCCACCAAACCCCTTCCCCCCATACACACACACAATCTTCTTTCAAGCTATTATACCCTAAAGATAACTAAATGGACTGCTGGATTTTTCAGGGAGAATCAATATTTGTTAGAAGGATCTTTCAGTCTGCTGAGGTTGCTATCACAAAATACCACAGACCAGGTGGCTTAAATAACAGAAATTTGTCTCTCACTGCTCTGTAGGCTGGAAGTGCAAGATCAAGGTGCCAGGGGTCAGTGTTCGGTGAAAGCTCTTTCTGTGGGTTACAGGCAGCCACCGTTTAGCTGTGTCCTCACAGGATGGAGAGAGAGAAAGATAGGAATCTCTGGTTTCTCTTCCTGTAAGGACACTAATTTTATCAGCTCAGGATTCCACCCTCATGACTTCATTTAACCTGAATTATTTCTATAAAGACCCTCTCTCTAAATACAGTCACCCTAGGGGATCAGGACTTCAACATATAAATGGGAAGGTGGGGGGGGGGGACACAATTCAGTCCATCGCAGAGGGGCAATATTTAAAATATTTAACTATTGGGCACAGGCACCAACCAATTAGAAGCGATGCTTGCCAAATCTGATCAGATCGGGGCCGGACTGGTGCATACTGGCAGAACATTCGCTCTGCCCTTCAGACCTAGAAGAAAGAGAAGAAGCCAAAGTTCTCCTCTTGGCCTCCTAGTGGAAAAAGCCCTACTGTGCTTGTGAGAGATGGCTTCTGTGATGTAGTGCATTGCCCCAAAATATAAAACTAGGTCTCATCCATTCACGTGAAAGTAAATGTGTTACTTTATCAACAGAAACATTTTAATTCATCAGCCTATTAATAGGGTTGATCTGGAAGAAAGGGAATTGTAGGAAACGTTAACTTCAGAGATCGCATGGTTTGACCATGTGCTCATATTATTTTCTAATCAAGAAACATAAACAAGTATTTCGACCTCTTTTACATTTGTAAATATGCCCACTTTTTAGTCCTTAAAATTCTAAACGAATGAGCTGTGTAACTAGGGAGTTTTGAGAGTGGATCTGTTCTAAATACAAGAACAACCTTTCATTCGTGAGCAACGTTTCTTCCTTGCTCCTGGGTTGTTGATTTTTAACAATAAGAATGACACATTTCGGACTGAGAGACTGAAGTGTGGACAATTCTGAGGACATTCAAGAGTGGCTGTCAGGAGGGCCCCTCACTCCTTAAGCATAGTGACGGTCTCTCACCCCTAAGAAATGAAGTCACTCTTTCTCTTCTTCAGTATTTGAAGAGAGGAAGACTTCCTGTCCCTAGAGGAGATGTTGTGTCAACAAGGTAGACAAGCCAGATCTTGTTTGCCATGTGGATTTCCTGTTTGATATTTGTACTCATTTTGCAACCCTCAAACCGCAAGGCAATTAGCATCCCATCCACCAAATGCTAGAATCACCTCCTGAGCATTGGGACATTTCCAAATTCTCTCTGAGGGGTAGTGTGGTGGACAACCACTGCATTTAACTAAGCTGGACTACTCCTAGCCTCTAAAGCACCCCACACGATACGATGCCTCTGGGTCATTGCACATTCTGTTCCTTATAACTGAAATCTTCATTTGGCCTTTCTTTCTCACCTGATTCATCCTTCCTAACTCTGAAAAGGCTGCATCCATTTTCCCCTGGCCACAGATCCCATGCTGCACTTTGAATATTGCCTATAGTAGCCAATGGGTTCATGTACAAACTGAAAATCTGTCTCTGGGGGCTTTGAATTGCATGGCCTGGAAGCAGGTGAATTCAACACTTTCAGCAGCTCGATTTTACTACTGAAAATTCATACTTATTCCTTCCTACAGGTCCGCCATCTTCAGCATTTTGGCTTTTCTTGCTAACGGCCTCATGGTTGCAAGATGGCTGCTGGAGCTCTAGCATCATATTTTCATACAACTGTTGCAATTAACAAAGAAGAGGATAATCAGAAGGCATTCTCCCAAATTTATTTTGTATTTTTTTATCTGAGAAGTAAATCTGTCCCCACAGATACCTTCCATGTCTCTTTATAATCTATTGTAGTTTATAATAGATTAAGTTACTGTTGCTTAAAAAATAAGATTGCTCCTTAGCATATAGAGACCACTTATTTAATATCTTCGAAATTAAGACTGCCTTGTGAAGGGAACAAGGGTGGGAACCAAAAGGTTTTGAATCCATCAAATGTCCTGTCATTCATAGGATGGTACTGGCACAAAAAGAGACACAAAGACCAGCAGAATAGAATAGAGAACCCAGAATTGGACCCACAAATGTATGGCCAACCAATCTTTGACAAAGCAGGAAAGAGTACCCGATGGAAAAAAGACAGCCTCTTTAACAGATGGTGCTGGGAGAACTGGACAGAAACATGCAAAAGAAGGAAAATGTACCACTTTCTTATACCATACACAAAAATAAACACAAAGTGGATGAAAGACCTAAATGTGAGACAGGAAGCCATCAAAACCCTCAAGGAGAAAGTAGGCAACAACCTCTTTGACTCAAGCTGCAGCAACTTCTTATTCGACACATATCTAAAGGCAAGGGAATTAAAAGCAAAAATGAACTGTTAGAATCTCATCAAGATAAAAAGTTTCTGCACAATAAATGAATCAAAACTAAAACAAAACTAAAAAGCAATCGATAGAACGGGAGAAGATATTTGCAAATGGCATATCAGATAAAGGGTTAGTATCCAAAATCTATGAAGAATTTACCAAACTCAACACCTGAAAGACAAATAATCCAGTAAAGAAATGGGCAGAAAACATAAAAATAGACACTTTTCCAAAGAAGAGTGGATCCAGAGGCCCAAACAACACATGAAAAAGTGTGCAACATCACTCATCATCAGAGAAATACAAATCAAAACCACATTTAGATACCACCTCACACTGGTCAGAGTGGCTAAAGTTAACAACTCAGGGAACAACAGATGTTGGCGAAGGTGTGGAGAAATAGGAACCCTTTTGCACTGTTACTGGGAATGCAAACTGGTGCAGCCACACGGAAAATAGTGTGGAGCTTCCTCAAAAAATTAAAAATAGAATTACCTTACGACCTAGCAATAAAACCACTAGGAATTAATCCAAAGGACACAGGAGTGCTGATTCATAGGGGCACATGTACCCAACATTCATAGCAGCACTTTCAACAATACCCAAATTATGGAAAGGGCTCAAATGTCGATCAACTGATGAATGGCTAAAGAAGATGTGGTTTATATATATAATGGAATACTATTTGGCAATGATAAAGTATGAAATCTTGCAATTTGCAACAATGTGGATGGAACTGGAGGGTATTACGCTAAGAGAAGTAAGTCAGTTGGAGAAAGACAGATAATCATATTTTTTCACTCATGTGGAATTTGAGAAATGTAACAGAAGACTATGGGGGAAAAGAAGGGGGAAAAATAGTTTCAAACAGAGAGGGAGGCAAACCGTAAGAGATTCTTAAATACAGAGAACAAACTGAGGGCTGATGGGGGCGGGGGCACGAGGAGAAAATGGGTGATGGGCATTGAGGAGGGCAACTGTTGAGATGAGCACTGGGTGTTGTATGTAATTGATGAATTGTGGGAATCCACCCCCAAAACCAAGAGCACACCGTATACAATGTATGTTAGCTAACTTGACAATAAGTTATATTTTTAAAAATTCCCTATCATTCAAAGTTGTGCCCTTATTATTTACCCCTTAGGGATGCAGGACCACTCTATAACCACATGAGGACAATAAAATAACTGTTTCTATTCTACGTAGCACTTTGCAAAGTCATTTCATCTTAACATCTACCCTGGAGGTAAATGATACTATCCTTAATTTACAAGGGAGAACAGAGGTTGAAAGAGGGTATGTCCCTTACTTGAGTCCACATAGCATAAGTAGCTCAAGTAAGGCTGCACCTCAGGTCTACCTAACCGTACCTGCTCCCATCATGCCCTGCTCTTGTTCCCCTTGGGTCCCCTCCGAGCTAGAGATAGCCAAAATTTGGGGTAAGACTCCCTGAAAGCCCCTAACCTTACCACTCTAAAAGAAATGAATAAGCTTTCCCCTTCTCCAAGCAGTTACAGGATCAGTGTGGCACCTCGATTCCAAGGAGCCAGGAAATAGTCTGTCTAGCCCTGCTCTAGACTTGACTGACGGACGTGAGGTGAGAGAACATTTCAGGATTTCATTGGTCCAAGAGGGCTCCGCTTCTTTTAAAAGTAGAAAGGTTATAAGTACTTGGTTAGTATCATGAAACCCAGCGAGTATTAAATAAAAGTGTTTATTAAGGTTCCCGAATGGGTTGGCTTCTAAACAAAACACAAAATCGGACCTACATATCTAGAGAAAATTGCGCCACTTCACTGACTAGTTAACGAAATGATACAACCCTAGATTCATGTGTTGTTCCAAGTAAAGACAACAGATGCAGGCCCTTTTTAAACTTGGATGCCCTATTATTAAGAGCATTAATAGAAATGTTCCCTAAATGCTTGTAAGGGTTCGACTTGGTTTCTATCCTGAAAATCAGGGCATCTCGGCACCGAGAATGCTTCATGCCCTGCAGTTAATACAAAACCACTATTTCTTCAGTTTATAGCCCCTCTTAATCTCTTTGTGGAAATCTCCAGACCTCAACTACATTCCTTGAAATTTTACAGGGCACAAGAGGAACAGAAATCAGCTCAAAATGAATATGTGGATTCAGAAATGCACTGAGATTTTTCCAACTTTTCAGGTTCCTCATACAAATTAATCTTCGTAAGGGCCCCGGTGGTCTCTGAATCACCGCTTCCCTCCCCCACCTTGTAGCTCCCACATTGTATTCTCCTGACAGGAATAACTGCCAGATCATTAGGGAAGAAAAAGTTTATTGAGTCAAACCTGGGAAGGCCTGCACAAGGTCATGGGCAGGTACCACCAGTTTTACATAATTTTTGCATCTGCACCAATTTGATTTAAGGCCGTAAGTGGGATTTATTGGTAAGCATCGCATTATAAAAAAGTGGTTTATACCATATTGTCTCGTATTTATTATGATTCAGTCAAAAGTGAATTGTAGACATGCATCTGCAATGAGCTGATACAATGGGGGGGGGAGGGTGGGAATGGCTCTTGAAAAGACATTTGTTCTCCTTTCCATTGTCTTTAATGGTTTACTTAGGTGGAAGAAAAATCGCTTTAATGTTAAAAAACTATCTCTTTTCCTGCGGCACTGATTACAAAATGAAAATCATTAGAACAAAAAAAGAAGGAGAAGGAGAAGAAGAAAGAAAGAAAAAGAAAAGGGAAGTTGAACATGATGCACTAGGACAGTGGTAATGGAAAAGAATAGAATTGTTGGAACAAAAGGTATAAAATAAAGAAATTGTTTAGGCTCTCCAAGGGGGGAAAAATGCGTAGAAATGCTGGATAAAACTTTCTAGAATTTCAGATTCTGAACAACAACTACAAGTTACTCACTTAGCATTCCTTATTTAGATTGTGTCTCTATCAGGAGCTGGTGACATTTCAAAAACGATCCGAGTGGCTTGTCCCCCGCGCAGCGGGAGTGCTCGGGGAGGGAAGGGAGTGGGTACCTACCACACTCTCCAGCAGGATCATAGTGAAAAGCGACTGAAAGGCCACTGGAATCTTCTCTGCATTCCTTTTTAGAAGGCAAATCAGGCATTATTATTTTTCTCTATGCCAGGTTTGCCTTTTCCCTCGGAAATGTAAACGTCTGTCTTTGGTATATCTGAGGAGCTGGTTCTACGATCCCAAGACTCAGTAACACACTCACCAAGGAACATCAGGATCCCTCTCACACTACAACCAGCTTCCCAGATTCTATCTAGCTTCTTCCTCCATTAATATGTTCTCCTTTGTGGTGGTAATTTTTCTAAAGGATTTTTATTCTTTTAATTTTTTATTCTTTGTTTTAAGTTTATTCTGAGAAAGAGAAAGCACCTATGTGTGTGCAAACAGAGGAGGAGCAGAGAGGAAGAGAGAGAATCCCAAGCAGACCCCATGTTCATCATGGAGCCCCACGTGAGGCTAGATGCTATGACTCCGGGACGGTGACCTGAGCCGAAATCAAGAGTCAGATGCTCAAGCAGGATTTAGACTACAATATAGCTGTTAAGTGCTGTGTTGTCGTTCCCCCTGCTCAGAATAAAGTTGTTTCTTAACTATACCTGTCTGCTATCCTCCTGTAGCAGCCAGGGACGCTTGGTCTCATACATGTCAATAAAGTTAAGTATTGGTTTGACTGATGATTCTTGAATTAAGGTTTGTTAAAAAAAAAGAAAAAAAAAAGAGTCAGATGCTCAACCAACTGAGCCACCCAGGCGCCCCAGAACATTTAGTTCTTAATTGATTGATGCTGGGAAAGAGTCGAAAACGCAGGACCTGATGCGCCCCTAGTAGTTGCCTCAGAGTTGGGATGGTGAGTTTAGTTTGGCCATTTCTCCACTCGGGTGTTTTACAGAGGCCCCTCGAAGGTCACAGGCGCTCTATATGCTCCTTCCTCCTCTGGGCACCAGGTACAATGACGAACTACAGGTACAGCCCCTGCTGGCGAGCCAAGGAAAGCATTCCCAGGGCACAGGCTTTCCACTTCCTTTCTCCACCACCATCAAAGTCAGCACCCAGGAGACCTAGTGATGTTCAAAAGTAGAGACAAACCAAATGTTATAAACATCCAACTGAAAGCAAAACTAAAGGCTGACGATCCTGGGGAACCAAGCAGGTCACCTGAGGATGTGGGCAACACAAATGTTCCTGGTGCCATCTCCTGGGAAAGGAGAGAGAGAGCTGGCGCTTCCACGTGCCTCTTATATCCAGACGTTTCTCTCTATATCTTATGATCTCCAATAGCACTAAATAAGGAGACCGAGGTATGGACTGGACTCACATCAGGCCTCGTACTTCCGCAAGGCCCAACACGATGGAGCTAGCAGCTGCCTTGCGAGTCCACCCCCACTGCCCTCTGCCGCCTGCCAGCTACCCTGTACCTTCTGCTGCTCCTCTAGCACGCCAAGGAAGCACCTTCCTCAGGACATTTGCACATGCCGCCTCCTCTGCCTGCAATGTAAATTGCTAGAAATTCATCAGCTCACTCTCTTGCTTCATTCAGATCCCTGCTAAGCATCACTTCCTTGAAAAACTATTCTGACTTCTGTGTCTATGGTTGTGCCTCACTCTACATTCCTTACTTGCTTTATTTTTCTTTAAAAGGCTTGTCTCTCCCTGAATCACCTTATACCTACATATTTGGTCATTTGATTCCTGCTTCCGCCCACAAGACAACCATGAAGATAGGAACATTCTCTAGTTTGTCCTGCAATGTGTCTTGAATGCCCTAAATTCTGCCTGGCACGTCCTGAGCACTCAGTAAGCACCTGTTGAGGAAATTCGATAAGCAGCATGTTCCAAACACAAAGCATCCTGATTTGAGAAGTGCCCCTAAGCTCCCACCTTCATGGGAACCATCCCTGTGACATTCCCAGGGCCTGCTGCTTGCAAAGCTAGCCCTCCCCACTCTCCCAGGTCTGGAGGGGACACACGTGTAGCCACTGTCTGGAACCATCAGCTGGAGCCTCTGGCTGAGCCTAAGAGGTCAGCGGACCCCGCGCAGCACGGCTGTCCCCTCTGCTCCAACGACCTGTGGCTGCGTGCAAAGCCCAGGAGCCCCCTCTGAGGGGTGCCATCTCCTCTCTGCCTTGCTCTGTGGCACGGTTTCTCCTCTCTGAACCCATCATGAACAACGCTGGGGTAGCAGACACCCAAGGAAAATGCCAGGAACATTTCAGACACAGGGCAGGCCAACGCAGCCATGTCCACATGGAATGTCACGGACAAGGCCAAGAAAATGAAAAACTGCACAGCTTCCATAACCCAGAAAATTCCAGAAATCAGGTCAGGCCAAAGGCGGCTTTTCAGTGAACATTAACTCGAATCCGCTACTAAGTGCCATAAGGTCCGTGGGAGCAAGAATGCAGCCACTGTCTTCCACATGGGGATTTGTCCACATGTCACTTCTATTTTCACGTAAAGCGTCAAAGGAAATGTTTAAAGAAAATAACACAGACCCTAAAAGAGGCTCCAACTGCCCCATAGTAGCTTGTCTTTGTGATTCTGGTGAGACTGAGAACCTTACAAGAGTGGGTTTAAAGAACTCGAGGTGAGAACACTCAGATGCGAGAAACTTCCTTCTATAGAAGAGGTTGCACCTCAAATCATGGCAGCCGGACAAAGGTCTCCTTCTTGCCGGGCACTTCCGTGCATGGTGGGCTGTGCTCTTCGTGGGCCCTGACACACGCAGTCTGCTGCACCTGCCCATGCTTCCCGCCAGCAGTCCCTGCCCCCTGAAGGAAGGGAGGAACAGTGCTCTGTGTCCCTCATTTCCATCAGAGCCAGCTCCTTCCTGCACACTCCATCAGTGACTCCTCGCGATGGTGAGAAGGCAAGAGGAAGCAGGAGGACGTGTCAGGGTGAACTGTAGGGTTGTGAATGGGCCCGGATCGTTCTCACCAACAAGGGTGTCCGGGTACCACTATGTCATCTTTCTGGATGCTAAAAATTAGTGCTTTCTGGAAGACTTTAACAGCAACAATCAGCAGCCTATGTAAATAAAGACGAAATGCCCCTTTTCATGAAGGGGTAAACAAAATGTGGCATACCCCATACCATCGAATATTACTCAGACATAAAAAGGAATGAAGGGGTGCCTGGGTGGCTCAGTCGGTTAAGCCTCCAACTCTTGATTTCGGTTCAGGTCATGATCTCATGGTTCACAAGTTCAAGCCCCGCATCGGGCTCCCCACTGACAGTGTAGACCCTGCTTGGAATTCTCTCTCTCTCTCTCTCTCTGCCCTTCCAGCCCTTGCTTTCTCTCTCAAAATAAATAAACTTAGAAAAAGCAAAAAAGGAATGGAGCTCTGACGCATGCTACAACATGGATGTACCAAGAGACCAGGATGCTAAGAGAAAGAAGCCAGTCAACAAAGGGCTACAAATTCTGACTCCATTTGTGCAAAACGTCCAGGACAAGCAAATCTATAAGAGACAGAAAGCAGATGAGGGGTGGCCTGGGGCTGGGAAGCCAGGGCAGTGGGGGAAATGAGAGCAACAGCTGAAGAATATGGCATTTCTCTCTGAGGTGATGAAAGTGTTCTAAAATTGTGGAGTCAGTTGTCCTTCTCTGTGAATATACTAAAAACTGTGGAATTATGTACTTTATTTATTTATGTTCATTTATCTTTGAGAGAGAGAGAAAGAGTCGGGAGGGAGGGAGAGAGAGGAAGAGAGAGAGAGAATCCCAAGCAGGCTCTGAACTGTCACTGAAAAGCCCAATGCAGGGCTCAGTCCCACAAACGTGAGATCATGACCTGAGCCAAAACCAAGAGTTGGATACTTAACTGACCAAGCCGCCCAGTCACCCTTGAATTGCGTACCTTATTTTTTTATATATATATTTTTTATTTTTTAATGTTTATTTATTTTAGAAAGAAAGGGAGAGAGTGGGGGTGGGAAGAGGGCAACAGAAGATCTGAAAAGGGCTCTGTGCCGACAGCAAAGAGCCTGAAACGGGGCTTGAACTCACAAACTGTGAGATTATGACCTGAGGCAAAGTCAGACGCTCAACCCTCTGAGCTACTCAGGTGCCTCTGAATTGTGTACTTTAAATGGGTGGATTGGGGTGTCTGGGTGGCTCAGTCCATTAAGCCTCAAACTTCGGCTCAGGTCATGATCTCACAGTTCATGGGTTCGAGCCCCATGTCGGGCTTTGTACTGACAGCTGAAAGTTTGGAGCCTGGTTTAATTCTGTGCCTCCCTCTCTCTGTGCCCCAACCCTGCTCACACACCCTGTCTCTCTCCCACTCTCTCTCAAAAATAAATAAACATTAAAAAAACTTATAAATGGGTGAATTGTGTGGCATTAAAACTACATCTCAATAGAACTATTTTTTTAATCAAAATGAAAACAATGAACTGCCTAGTGCCCACTGCCATAAACTGTCCCACTTCAAGCACATTGTTTAGTATTGTTTGCTGATTGTGGGTTGATCATGAAATCAATTTAGTAAATCATACTGAGCAGCTTCAAATAATACAATAAACACCAAATGGAGCTAACATAAAATATCTGGGTACGGTGCGCGGAGTAAAAGTCAGCTTAGTTTCGTAAAGTTTTAATTTTCATCTGGTGAGTAAGCACTAGGTCACAGCGTGCTATTTCAAAAACTTGTGACATGTTTTACGAAGCGCCCTCACGTAACCCACTTCCTCTGCACGTGCCGTCAAAGTGACTCTGTTGCACAACCCTAGACAGTTCAAGATTTGCCGCTTGACTCATTACTATCCAAAGTCAAAGCTGTCATCCGATTTTCCTTGTGCTGCCTCCAGAAGTATGACCCTTGGTGTGTGCGTCTGTGAAACGGCAATCCAGATTTTGCCATCAATATTAATGACAGAAATGTTTTACCTTCCCAGACAGTCATTCTGTCCATCTCTCTTCCAGGGTGCTGGGATGTCTGCCATCTTCAGTAGGAACTTCAGGCTTGCTGATCACGTGGGGCCGCATGCCACAGAACTGAGAAAGTCGCATCCTCTCCTAGGAAGTCCCTGGTTTCTATTCATCCTTTCATTTACTGAGTCAATAAATGTCTTTGGACTGCTGGCTATGTGCCAGGCGTATGGGTCAAACAATTGTGAGCAGGATAGGCCTGGTCATTGCCCTCCAAGAGCCCACAGCCTTATTGGATGTCAGAGTCTAGTTGTCAGAAGAGAGATACGGTCTCAAGTTCTTTTTAGAACCGACAATCAATTGCCGCCTGGCTTTCAGTGAGCTTTTCCACTCTGCCACTCCAAGGTTTGTTTGCTCAGAAGCTGGATTTTTCGGATTTTTTTGGGGGGGCGCCTGGGTGGCTTAGTCGGTTAAGCGTCTGACTTTCGCTTAGGTCATGATCTCGCAGTTCATGGGTTCGAGCCCCGCGTCGGGCCCTGTGCTGACTGCCAGCTCAGAGCCTGGAGCCTGTTTCAGTCTGTGACTCCCACTCTCTCTGACCCTCCCCTGCTCATGCAAATTCTCTCTCTCTCCAGAAATAAATGTGTCATTAAAAAAAAAAAAAAAGCTGATTTTTCGGGCCCACTGAGAGTCATGGGATTTTAGAGCTGCAAAGTTCCTTAATGAACAACTCCATTTTTTTTTAAATATTTTTATTTATTTCTAGGAGAGAGAGAGACAGACAGCGTGAACAGGGGAGGGTCAGAGAGAGAGGGAGTCACAGACTGAACAGGCTCCAGGCTCCGAGCTGGCAGTCAGCACAGAGCCCGACGCGGGGCTCAAACCCACGAACCGCGAGATCATGACCTAAGCGAAAGTCAGACGCTTAACCGACTAAGCCACCCAGGCGCCCCAACAACTCCCCCATTTCACATGAGGACCGAGGGCCCCAGAGGTGACATCCTTGCCTAATGACACACAACTAGCCAGAAGCACGTCTTCCAGCACCCCTACCCCAATCCCACCGCCAACGCATAGTGAAGCTGAATGTGGCCCACACTTTGCAAAGGGCTGAGAGGCTTTCAAAGGAAGCACCTGACATCCTGGACTCCTCAGAGAGGCAGGTTCCAGCCACAGCTAACACAAGAGACAAAGTCGTATCTGGATCTTATGGGAAGGTTTTCAGCAACACACAGGCCTGGGAATGAGAACAGCAGGGGCCCCCATTACAGGAACATTCATCTCAAGCCCCCTAATAAATCCCCATTTTCCTTTTGAAGTTTAAGTGCTCCCTCACTGAGTGGCCTTCTGATGTCCAGGACCCCCTTTGGAAACAACAGCCACAGTCCCCGGGCCTGGGCACCAGCTTGTTTGATTGGTTGATTGCTTAGACGGGTGGGTGATTTTTCCCTCCCTCCAGCCTCTTAAAAATCCAACCAGCATGGTAGGAGCTCTTGGTTTAGCTTTCCCCAAATCCCAGCAGTTTCCCTAGAAGTCTGTCCCATTAAACATGAAATCCGCAGAACACACACCACGCTACTTTTTCTCTCCCCTAATAAATCAGGCAAATTCCCTCCTTTGTTTTTAAGACCATTTCAAGTTCACTTTTAACATTCTTAGTTAACATATTATTTATGTTACACTTTAATTGAGATTTAATCCACTTTTCAGCACACAATCATATCACAATATCCCTGAATGTTTTGCTCCCATTACTAACGTTGAGAAGAAAGGTCATTTTCCTCAGACGCAGGAGTGATCATTTCCAGATTGTGTGGGCACTTGAACCCACCTGAGTGTCTAAGGTCCACCAAAATAAACAACAGTTTGGTCTGCAAAGGATTGAGCTGTATGAATATATGCAGAGAGAGATCTATGTTTATCTCCACTTTCTAGAAACGTCAGAGTCTTCGGCAAGTATGTTTACACATGGCAGAAACCATGTGAATCTCCTGGTAAATGTTTGCCTTCACACTACTGGGGCATATTGTACACCAGATGGTTTGGTCAAAACAGAATTATACTCTCACGTGCGCGCACACACACATGTTCAAGTGCCATGCCTCCCCATTTTTTTGAATTTTTTTTCTCCTCTCATGCATGAGAAAGAATGTAGAAATACTTGGAATAATGACCAATATGTTCTGTGTTTACTGCTGCTTTCCCTCACTAGAGATTAACTCATAAAACCTTACTCCAAATTAAACAACCTCAGGCTCTCCTTACAGCCAGTCAAAAGCTCCCAGCTACACCGAAGGAAATTTTGACTTCCATCTCTGAGAGGTTAAGTAGCCACCCCTATGGAAAGATAATAGGGTCTCTTTTATTCTCCCTATGTTCTGCTAATCCTTAGAGGTGCTAAAATTCTCATCTGGCATCCACAGCACTTTATCTGGATTAGAATGGAAGCTCCAAGCATCACAGATAGACTATCCTTTAAAGCATTGATATCTCACCTGCTGTTTTAAAAAACAATCGAATTGCTCCAATAACAGTTATTTAGGGAAGTCAGAGAGTCAAGATATTTACCCAACAGGTAGGCAAGAAAGCATGTTTGACAGCGGCAGAGAACTTCCAAAGAAAATCACGTCTAGAATAGCTTTAGAGAACTCTCTTGCCCTCCCATCTTTTCAGCCACGATTTCTGTGGGGATAATTTGGGGTTGTCTTTGAAGACCCAAAGGGGAGACTGTGTTCACAGCCATGTAGCTCTGTGCCTAACAGTAAATCCTCAATACATATGAATTCCTAGTATCTTGAGACTGTAATCCAATAATGCATGTAAAAGACCCTGAGAAAGAAAACAAAAATCTCAAGGTCAGGTCATTCCGGCCCTGACCTGAGCAGTCTATTTGTCTTCCTCTCCACAGCACTTGGGTTTCCCAGCCTCCAGCCCCCCAGACAACATTTTTACCTGGAAGAAGCTTAGAGAGGGTTTTAATTTTAGAGGGCGCATTTATAAAGACCATTTGATGCAAGCCCCCCTTCCTACTCCCCAAGGTCTGCTTATTTTCAAACATGCCCGCCTGGAGCCGTGGGGGTATTTTTGTGTGGTCCAGTTCCTGTTTTATGGACTGTTCCTGGACCCTGGAATCCCTGGAATACTTCAATTACGAAAATTACCATGTGCTGGGTCCTTTCGGGTTGACAAGGCTGCTTTCCTTTCTCTGTAAGCCGGGCTGTGTTTGTTTACGTAGGAAATGTACTCTTTCTGAACATTCAGACTGTTTCAACATCCACTTAGATAGGCCCATGAAAAATAGGAGGTTAAGAAAATTAAGATGGGAGGCAGGAGGAGCATAAAGAAAACCGATCCTTAGATTCTAACCGAGAATCTGGTTCAGGGCAAAATTAGAAAATCAGAGGGTGTTTTCTTTTCATGGTTGAGACAACACGCTGCTTGTTCTCCGGGGCCAGGAGGACCACCCCACTTTGGATCAGTGGTTACTTTGTGCAAAGTGATTTTCCTGCTTAAACTCTGTGCTTTCTTATATGTTATCTTTTCAAAGGCAAATTAGATAAACCTACGTCCCCAGACTATCTGCTATTTGTTTGAATAGGAAATGCTAATATTTTCCTACATGTTTTGCTCGGTGTCGGTGGGAACTCAGGTTGGCGGTTAAGACAGGCCTCTTTCAGCTCTGGGAATTTCACTGGCTGTCTTCCAGAAGCCTGAGGGTTCGTGGTGATTTTGAACGAGCTCCATAGCTATATGAATTATCTGTGTTATTTAACAAGAGGGAAAGAAAGTTAGATTTACCTTTTTGATACGCAGTGAATGTATCCTTAAATCTATCATTTCGTGAGGGCTTCTCTTCTGACTTTCTCTTCTTCACCTCCACTCCCATGTTCCTTTTGTCTTCCACCCCACCCACCGCCAAACCAACTTTCCAAACCCCCCTCAACTCTACCTAAAGGCTCATGCTTAATTCACCTTTACCCCCAAGGAGCCCTGCCTGGTTCTTCTGTTTCTGCACTCTCATTGGTCGATGGCAATGCCTGTCACAGCATAGCTCTGCCCCTTCCTGTGAATCCCTAATTGTGTTCAGGCCCCTATATGACAGGGAAGGAAGCAGGAATGACAGCAGAAACACATTTCTGAAACAACAGATTCTCCAGACAGACAACTCTGTCCTCAGACACGACAGCCCTTTCCTCCATAGCCAGTACCGGCCCCGCCAACAGTTTTTTCTGTAGTTTTCAGAGTACAGATCCTTCACCTCCTTGGTTAAGTCTGTTCCTAGACACTTTATTTTGGGGATCAAATTGCAAACAGAAGTGTTTTCTTAATTTTTCTTTCTGCTACATCATTATTAGTATTTAGAAATACAACTGGTTTCTGTGTATTAATTTTGTGTCCTGCTACTTTACTGAATTCATTCATCAGTTTTAGCAGTGTTCTGGTGGAGTCTTCGGGCTTTGCCATAGATAGTAGCATGTCACCTGCAAATAGTGAAAAGTTTTACAGCCCATATTTTTAAGAGTGCAGCTTGCCACTAGCATCCAAAACTCATTTTTCAGTACCTTCTTTTCAAACACACATGCCAAGGTACCCAGTGCCATCTCTCTTCCCCTTATGAAAAACCTACCCCCAGAAAATCTAGCATGAGGCATTTATATCTTAATGTCAACTTAAATTCATGTGTTCCCTGTCTCCGGGGAGTGCATCTAATTAAAGGATGGAGATTTGTTCCCTGTTAATCCTGTTTCAGCCACGTGCTCGGATGGCAGAAGTAAGACTTTAGCCATTAAGACACATTCTTTGTCACCAAGGCAAACACACCACATAAGCGGTGTGCTGCTCTCCTGGAGCGAGTAAGGCTTCTCCTAAGAACCTTGCCGTGTCCGTTTCCACCCAATGCTTCAAACTTGAGACTCTTCCATGCTAAATGGTAACACTCGTATCCCACCACTTTTTATTCAAAACCAATATCCTTCGCTCTATGCCCGGCAGATATAAATTAGCAGCATTTATGCCCACTACTAACTAAGGTACAAAACGGCAACAAGCAGAGGCAGGCTAACTGTGCAGCCATGAAGGCCTCAGCCTCAGGGCCCCTCCAAGACCCAAGAAGAACATCTAGCAATTTTATATTCATGATTTTATATTCTCTTTATTTTTTTATTTTTATTTTATTTTATGTTTATTTATTTTTGAGAGAGAGAGAGAGAGACAGAGTGCGAGTGAGGGAGGGGTAGAGAGAAAGGGAGGCAAAGAATCCGAAGCAGGCTCCAGGCTCCGATCTGTCAGCACAGAGCCCAATGCAGGGCTCAAACTCACAAACTGCGAGATCGTGACCTGAGCCAAAGTCAGATGCTTAACCAACTGAGTTACCTAGGTGCCCGTATATTCTTTTTAAAGAGGGCCCCAAAATTATATAAACTTGAGGCCTCACAAAACCTAAATACATCCTGTCATGGACTGAATCATATTCTTCCCAAATTCAACTCCCACTGTTGAAGCCTCAACCCCCACTGTGACTGCATTGGGAGATGGGGCCTTTAAAGAAGTAATTAAGGTTAAATGAGCTCCTAAAAGTGGGGCCTTGATTCAAAATGACTCATGTCTTTATAAGAAAAGGAAGCACCACCAGGGATTCATGCACACAGGAAAAAAGCCACATAAGGACATGCAAGAAGGTGGCCTTCCGCAAGTCTAGAAGAGAGGCCTCAGGAGAAACCCAACATGCTGGCATATTGATCTTCTAGCCGCTAAACTGTAAAGAAATAAATCTTCATTGTCGAAGCCAGCCACAGTGTAGCATTCTGATGTGCCAGCTCTCGAAGACTAATAAATACCCATAGAAATTAAGAACATTTTAAAAAATACTTAGTTATTTGTTTTGAGAAAGAAAGACAGCGCATGCATGCATGTGGGGCTAGCGCAGAGAGAGAGAGAGAGGGAAAGGGAGAATCCCAAGCAGGCTCTGTGCGGTCTGAGTCTGCTCAGAGTCTGACTCGGGCACAAAGAGTGAGATCATAATCTGAGCTGAACCAACTGAGCTACCCAGTACCTCTAGGAACCACTTTTTAGCTTTTCACTAGCAAATTCCATTCATGATAACACTCAGTGCTAACCAAAGTGTGGTAAAACACGTAATTATGCGATCACGTGCATAATCAAACATACATTGCTAACAGCACATGGTCCTGAACAAATTTTTGAAAAGTAAGCTTAAAATAAATACTAAGAGACATAAAAACGCTCATTCTCATTGACCTCGTAATTCCTCTTCTGGGAATCTATCCTAACCAAATAACTCAAAATCATTTTAAATATATATACACAAAGGCCACATTAAAGTATTATTTACAATATTTGCCCACGACTAGAAGCTCCCCCTCCCCATAAATCACAAGTTGTGTGGCCCTTGGATTTCTCCCAGACTTCTGCAGATTCCCAAATTTGATCATACATTTGTATGTGAAAGTGTATTCATTTGCTTGCAAACAACAGCTTTTTCTATTCTAGTATGCACGCCTCTTTGCAACGTAGTATTACTTCTCTGTCCATCAAAGATAAGGTCTGTGAATGGACTTTGATCTGGGCTTGGCCATGTGGCTTGCTTTGTCCTATGGGACATTAGCAAATATGCAAGTCCATTGAAAAAATGCTTAAGAAATACTTGCATGAGAATTTTGCTTTCTCTTTCTGCACTTAAAACTCTGAGACCACCATGGGCTCAATCTAGAGAGGTCACGTGCTGAAAAGGTCAAGCTGCTCTGGCAGACGGCCCACCAACCCCAGATTCACGACCACGTCCATCCTAGGCCACCCAGCCCCAGCCAGTGATCCCAGGCCAGAATTCTCCCAGGCTTTTCAACCAACCTTTGCATCATGAGCTAAATAACAAATGTTTGTTGTTTTTAGCATCAAAGTTCTTCGTGGCTTGGTATGCAGCAAAAATGAATACAATAATTTCCCATAAAATGCATACGGGGACAAACAGAAAATAGAAAATCTATGTTAACATCCTGGTATTGGGCAATCAGCTCATGAACTGGCTGGCTAGCTCCTGGACTCCCATCTTACAATTCAAATTTCCCCAAAATGCTTTGATAAAATTACCAACCATCATAAGCCTTGGGACTTTGGAATTACTTGAGAACAGCTGAAATCTTGAGTATAGAACTTGAGACAATACAGAGCATGGGAAATGATTTAGTGCAATAGTAAATGAAAAGAATAAGACACAAATCTGTCCTTACATTATGATGACAAATATGTAAAGAGAAATAGATAAGTAGTTATGTGAAGGGAAAAGTCTGTAAAGAATTACACCAAAATGCATTCGAAGCTGCTTAAGGGTGTCGGGTTATGTGTAATTTTTTTTCTTTACTATGTTTTCTGTAAGATAATTATATTATCTTCATAATTTTTTAAAAAATTAATATACAGGGGCGCCTGGGTGGCTTAGTCGGTTAAGCGTCCGACTTTGGCTTAGGTCATGATCTCTCGGTTCGTGGGTTCGAGCCCCGCGTCGGGCTCTGTGCTGACAGCCAGCTCAGAGCCTGGAGCCTGTTCCAGTCTGTGACTCCCTCTCTCTCTGACCCTCCCCTGCTCACGCTGTCTCTCTCTCTCTCTCCTAGAAATAAATAAAACATTAAAAAAAAAATTTAAAAAAATTAATATACAATCATTTTTAAAAATTGAGGTCTGGTTAGGGTTAGAACTCAACTGTTTGCTTTATAATCTTTGACCTCGCTAGCATACAAACTCTCTCAGCTAGTTTAAGACTGTAATATCCTAGGAGATGAAAATGCCTATAGTTTTCTGATTTATTTGGGTCTTACTAATATTGTACTGGAGTTTTGCATAAATCTGTTTAAACTCAATTTAAACTACCTTTGGAGACCAGCGTGAGGCTAACCTCACTAAATTTTACATTGTTGAAACCTCCTGGCCGCGACCCAGTTTGATTCAGATCTAAGCTGAGTACAAAGGCAAAAATCATGCTGTCACCTTTTTAGGACACGGCAGCTGTCGGAAAAATGGCTCCCAACCCAGTTATCTGGCTTGGATTGAGTAGACCTTAGTTATTCTCCAAAGAAAAACCTAAAGCCTCTGCTAATTAGTCTATATTTATACCCATGGCCAGGAAAACCTCGTGAAAGAAAAGAGAATAAAATCAGACTATAGAAATACGTTTCCGTGCACCTCCCGCCATTGAACAATCTTTATAGAGCAATTCCTTTGACCTCCGGCCTCTACAAGTTCCTGTTTTTGGGCCAGCCTTCCCTCATCTCACATCCAATCATTGCACAAGTTGTCCAAACGAGTAAAAATGTGGATTTTGCCCCCAAGAAATTTTCTTGTGAAACTGAAACAGAAAAGACTCTGGTCAGTTTGGAGTGCAGCCTCCCACAGACAATCACCGCGGATTTCCCACATCACTGGCTCCGCCAGCTTAACATAAATTCTTCCTAGAACTGTTGTCAGTCTCCATTAACAAACACAGCTCCAACATACAAATTCAATCACATTATGAAATCTCATATGTCAAATGGCAAAACTGTAACACAGAAAGTTTATGTAATTAGAATATTAAACAACTGTCACTCAGCTATAATACTTTCAATCCCACACCAGCAAACGGCCCCATTAATATGGAAAGGAGCAGGAATCGGTCAGCTTTATTGCTTTGTCCATCAGCCACCCAGGGAGTGGTCCTAAGAGCTGAACTTGATTCCAGGAAAAGGTCTGCCCTGAGGAAAAAAGGGAAGAGAGCTGAGCTTATAAAACTTCAAGCCAGAATTTTAACCATTTGCCTGCTGCCAGTGGTGTCCTTTTCTATTTGTTAGACACTGTACCTCTGCTCAACTGAGTGTCAGGACTTCAAGACTGCAGAGGTGGACTGGAAATTTCCAAAAGAAGGTTAACTTGCACACTTGCACACTAATGTTCATAGCAACATCCTTCCCAGCAGCCAAAAGACAGAAACAATTCAAATGTCTGTCAACAGACGAATGGATAAGCCAAATGTGGTGTATACGTACAATGGAATATTATTTGGACAAAAAAAAAAATGAATGAAATTCTGATACATATGACCACATTGATGAACCTTCGAGATTCCACTAAAAGAAATAAGCAGACACAATAGGACAAATATCACATGATTCCACTTTTAATGAGGTATCTGGAATAAGAAAATTCATAGAGACAGAAGAGGGGAATAGAAGTTACCAGAGGCTGAGGGTGGAGGAAATGGGTGTTTTGGGTTTTGGGTTTTTTTTTTTTTTTCGTTTTTTTGTTTTTGTTTTTTGGGGGGTTTTTTTGGTTTTTTTGTTTTGTTTTGGTTTTGGTTTTGGTTTAATGGGTAGACTTTCTGTTTGGGACGGTAGAAAAGCTCTGGAAGTGAAGTGTGGTGATGGCTGTACCACAATAGGAATGTACTTACTGCCTCTGAATTCTACACTTAAAATTATTAAAAGGGTACATGTCATGTTATGTATTTTTTATCATAATGAAAACATTAGGAGAAAAAACTTTGCAAGATACCTATTGGGGATAAAAAGAAACTGAATGCCACAACACAATACTCGATGGCACATTCCCACCCTTCAGCAATGCTTTTTCTCATCTTTTCAAGCTTTATTAGCAGAATTTCTTGGAAGCCCTATGTACTATCTCTTATTTGGCAAGTGGGAAGACTAAAGAACAGTAAATTTCCCAAGGTAACCACCAAGCTAGGTACATGAATGAGGACACCCTCGTTTCCATTCTATCTTTTAGCCCAATGACCTGTATCTCATCACTTCAAGGTTGTGAGACACTTACCTTATGCTATAAAAAAAAAAAAAAGAATATGTGGTCCTAATTTATGTTTTATGTCTCTGACTTCCATAGGGCCAAAGCCCACAGAGTGTAGATTCCATGCCATGCACACACCACGTGCTCAGTAAGCAATTCTCCATCACTAAAAGTGATAGAGTGTTCATATATCTGATATCGTACTAGGAGCTATGGGTAGTGAGTTGAACAATCCACAGTTCTGACTGATGTGGGAATCTGAGAAAGATACCGCTCATACAGACAGAGACCCTTGGTTTATTATTTAAAGAAATACAAATGGTAATTCCTTAATAGTTTGTTCAGGGAGTGGGGGAAAGATGGTTGGGGGAGGGGATGGCTCCTAACTAGATCACTGAGCTCCATAAAGATCAGAAAGCACGAGAACTCAAGGATTATTTTCCAAATCTGTGTTTTACAGCACTTGAGGGTGAAAGAAGTGGTAGCTAATAAAGGGGCATTGGACTTGCTGACATGGGAAGCTTTTAATGTCTGGCTCTCACTCACTGAAACATGAGTCTCACATCTCCATACACTGCACTTGCCCAGACTTTCAAAGCCATATCTTTTCGAAGGTTAGTTCTAACACCTCAAGATGGAGCAGAGCAGCATTTCCCAAAGTATTCTCTGGCGAATTTGAGATGTACCTCAAGGAAAGGGTTCTGTGATCAATTAATTTGGGTAAATCTGTTTAATAAAATCTCCCACTTGAAGATTTACTATGCAGTTGAGTATTTTAACATCCCCCGTCCCTGTAATAGTACAATCCACTCCTCACTTTGGCTATGCTTGCATTGGGAGGCTTGGCCCTGTGACTTGCCTTTGTCAATGGAATATGCACAAAATATTATATACACCTAATCTAAGTAGAAGCTTTAAATAGGCCTGAGTAATTTAGGTCAATCTCTTTGTTCCTGCCTTTGCTACAAAAACAGCATGACCCACATAGGCACTATGCCTTCAGTCTAGGTCCTGGAATGAAAAGAAATGTACAACTCACCAGCGCCAAGTCAAGTCAGAGCAGACCTACATCAGATCTAGAGGCCAGAAGCAATGTTAGGAGAAAACTTCAGGTCTGAAGACAAAAGAGAAAAATCTCAGAAAGAGCAAGTCCAACACTATCTGCCAAAATATTAAACAGTGGTCCTGGGCTTGGTAGTTCGGGAAATCTGTAACTGGGAAGGGCCTTGAAAGTGAGCAAGATGGAAGTATCAGCCTTGACAAATCACTATCTGGGAGGAAGGGTCAGAAATACAGAGAAGAAGTGGTGTCACTTGGTTAGGCAGGCAAGGAAGGCCAAGAAGGAAGGAAGAAACTAAAAATAAGAAGCCTGCAGAAACAAATATAAAAATAAGACATCTTGGCTACTCCCAGTCCACCCCATTATCCATTAAAGATACTGGACTTTACTACAGTGATAGTAAAATGGTGCTTTTGATTTAGAAAACTCGCCCACAAGATGCATAGGAGTAGGAAAAAAAAAATCTAACCAACCCTATATAATCCGTCAGAAGAAAATAACAGTGTAAAAAGTTTTTCAGCTAATTTTAAAATGATCCCCCCAAATCCAGTGAGCAGTGGCCCCGGGGAGCAGAAAGAAGCACCTTATTGACCAGGAGTGTCTAAAAGACAGACTTCTCGAGGTGCCTGGATGGCTCAGTTGGTTAAGTGTCTGACTTCAGCTCAGGTCATCTAGTCATTCCCAAGTTTGAGCCATGCATCAGGCTCTGTGCTGACAGCTCAAAGCATACAGCCTGTTTCAGATTCCGTGTCTCCCTCTCTCTCTCTCTCTGCCCCTTCCCTGCTTGCACTCTATCTGTCTGTCTGTCTCTCTCTCTCTCAAAAATAAACAAACATCTAAAACAATTTAAGACAGACTTTTCCAGAGAATTCATTATAGTCAGAAGAGCCAAGAAAACTAGATGAACATATGAAAGGAGGCAGGGGAGAGAAGTGAAGTAACCAGAGGAACAGAATGTGAGGTTCCTAAGGCTGCTAAGACCCAGCCATGGGAACACAGAATCTCAGAACTGCTAACAACAGAGTAGAGAGTTGATTTAAAAAAAACAAACAAAACAAAACAAAACAAACAAACAAAAAAAAACCACCACTCTGCCATTCAGAAGCCCTTGAATCCACAGAATGAGAATTGGAATTGTGTAGCATAAAATACCTAATCTCCCCTCTTGAACCCTCCCACACGTCAATCATGCATTATGGAGCTCTTTTCTACCACTCCTAGCTGCATCCTCAGAATCTTTCTCAACACATCAACCCACCGGCTTTCATTCAAAGCAAAGGACATCTTCTCTATGTGTGTGAGAGCTTATGAGTCTGGGGGTAGAAAGCGGAAGAAAACAGGAAGGGGAGCCCCTAGCAGTGGGTCTCAGTTCAGTTCCCATGTGGGCGACAGACCAAAACCAGGAACTTTCCTACTAAGAGTATATGGTACATTTTAGAGAGCTCTCAACTCAAACAACTACTAAATTTTGAACAATCATAGCAATCTGGTGCCTGAAAGTTAATTCCTTGTAAACAGTAAAAAAGAATTCTTTCTCTAAGCAGTCCAGAAATCTGAAATTAACTGTGGAATGCCAACAGCAAGCCTGCCTAACTTCTGCTAACGCTACACGTGGCACTAGAAATGTTTACAGTCATCCACACCGAATGCCAGTCAAAGGCTTGTGTCGAGCATTTATACCTCCATTGAAGAAATCAGCCATTTAGACCTTGAAGGCTCCATGGCCCATAGGGCCATCCGACTCTACCAGTTTTCCCACGTTCCCTACTTCGTGGGAGGCTAGACCTGTTAGCTACAGGCACTGGCGTCTTGGGGAAACAGAACCAGAATAACGCAAAAGAGTATGAAAGCTTTGTAATAAGGCTAGACTGAAGCCTCAGTGCCCTAGATCCAGCTCTCCAGGCTTCAAAGCACAATATAATTTCAAGGCTTCTCCGAGATTACAGAACCCCCTACTGAAACCTTAATTTGGTGACTTCATAGGAAAATTGTCATCCAGTCTTATCCATCAGAAGGAACTTCTTCTGTAAAAGGCTGAATAGGCTGCAGCTTTGTGGGTCGTAGGGTCTCAGTCCCAGCCATTGAGCTCTGTTCTTGCAGAGCCAAAGAGCCATAAACATCACCTAAACAAACGGGTGTGGCTGTGTTCCGGTAAGACATTATTTACACCAGGCATTGGGCTCGATTTGGCCCAAGGCCACCGTTAGCTGAGCCCTCGTGACAGTTAGCTGAGCTTGAGTCCAGATGAATTGCAAAGCAGTGTTTAGGATGCAAACTTCCAACTTCTACCCCCACCCCCAGGGTGAGACCTTTCCTTCTGGTGCGTCCTAACACACCTTTGTTTTCACATGCAAGCGGATGTTGATGCACTCCTGGATACACACTGCCTCTTGAGGTCTCATTTCTGAAACGTTATGGGGCTACCTAAGAGTTCGCTTTCCAGCAACCTCCCTGACCAAGCAGAACCTGGAGGCTCTACTGGAAAGGCTCCCAATACACAATTAAATGTCATCACTAGAGAAGCATTGTTGCACCCTGAACTTGAGTTTGACGCTAAGGTTCCTATTTGCCTTTTCATTCTTCGCCCTGCGTTATGACAGCTTGGGGCCCTTAGCATCAGCCAGATTTAAATTGTCAAGAGATGTCAACAAGTTTTGAGGGACAGCCTCACACTGGCAGCAATTACGAGAGGGCAATGATCAATGGGGGTCTTTTGTTAGCGTTGCAAGATCACCACTGACTCAGGAAGTACGTGTCCCGGTGGTTTAGGCAAAAGCTGAAATGGACAAGTCGTTTCACCCTGGCTGCTCGCAAGCCACAAACCTACACTTTCTCCATTAATTATTCCTGCCCAAAAGACAGGGGCTGTTACCATCCGCCGTCTGCAGCCTCCTGTGAAGAGGGGGTGGCCAGGCTCACAGAGGTTCTATTTACAGCGCCAGGAAATGCATCCTTCTTGCTCTCCAGGAAAGGGTGATTGCCTTATTCCACTGCGATTTCTTCTGTAAACAGATCAAGGCCATGTGATAGCCATTTGGAAATTGAGGACTTTGAAACTTTGCTCATGGTTTTCGACTCGAGATTATATTTATCTGGCACTATGACCTGATGAATTATTCCAGTGTAGAAGAGATGCTCTTTATGATCCATAATACCTGTGCCGTCTTGCTCTTTCTCTTTGCATTTTTTATTTTTACACTTCCTTGCCATACAGTTACCTGACTTGTACAAAAGAAACTAAAGTTGGGGGTTCTGAGAAAAGCCCATGGTGATCATCACTAACCCTAATTTCCATAAAGAATGTAAGGACCTAGAATTATCCTCAAAAGGAACATAAAGCCAAAATCCCATTCCTACATTATGTCACCTCTTCTGGATCTGCCCACGGTACTCCCCTAGATAAATGCTGCCTCCTCCAAAAAGCCTTGCCCCTCGTCAAAACTAGAAACAATCTCTCTTGATTCTGACCTTCCATAGAAATCCTGCACCTCATTCATGCCTCACACTCATGCAACACACCTCATTCATGCTTCAATATGCGCATGCCTCATTCTCCCCCCCTTGTCTACATCCTGGAAAGCAGGATCGGGGTCCCATCCATCTTTATAGTCCACACAGCACCCAGAGGAACGCCTCAAATGAAGTAGGGGCTGGACAAATGTGTCATGAATGAACAAAGCGGCTCCAACCTCTAGACTCTGGGACTCAGGAGCCAGAGTATAAGCACGAATATTTGGCTTTATAAGTCATGACGTTGTTGCATGGGGCTTCCGTTCCTGTTAAGATTGGAAGAGCGCAGGGACGCCTGGGTGGCTCAGTCTGTTAATCGCCCCACTTTGGCTCCCCTCACGACCTCATGGTTCACGAATTTGAGCCCCGCATCGGGGTCTCCACTGTCAGCACAGAGCCCGCTTCGGATTCTCTGTCTCCCTCTGTCTCTTCCCCTCCCCTGCTCATGCATGCTCTCTGTCTCTGTCTCTCTCCCTCTCTCAAAAATAAATAAACATTAAAAAAGAATTTTAAAAAAAGGATTAGAAGAGCACAGAAGACTTCACTTCCTTGATTATACCAAACATTCAGACAAAATCAACATCAGATTTTCCGACGGGGCTACTGAAGAGCTGTGGCAACGTGGAAGGCTTACTGGACTGAACTCCAGAAAGAAACGGTGTTATTGGCAAACAGGAAAAGAGAACACCATTTGCAAAAGGATCCCGAATTAGCATCTTGCTCATACACAATAGGATGCCCCATCAGAACGACGCGGGGCTCTAAAGTCAGCCAGAAGATTTGAGGAAGACAAAGTGAGTTGGCTAAACAGTGATCCCTCTGGTCTCCTCCTTGGGAACCCCATCAGAGACCCCTCCACACACTGGGTCAATTTCTCACCCCCTAGAGCCTCCTTCTCGGAGGAGAATTCCCGCCAAATTCCATAGGCTGGGAAGCTGGCGGGCTGCCTCGAGATGAAAACAGATAATGGTGAAGGAGGCCAGTTTCCAGGGAGGCTTCCATTGAGGAAGTTTGCTTCTGAGCGCTGACACTTTCTCCCCGGGTCACTGAGTAGTGCTATTCCACAGGGGCCCCCAAGAAATGGAAAGAACATCCAGCCAGGGGAATGTTTCCCATTTAGAAATTGGCTTTGTGGAGACGTAATTACGTCCTAAGGTAAATTTTAAATATAAGAAAGGACAGCCATTTCCATACACGAAATTACGCCATTTAACTTTATAACCATATCTTTCCTCAAGCAGTTAAGTTAATTTTTAGATGAAGGCCTTGACTGTCTATTTTTACTGCGTGTAATTTGGTATTCTGTAACTTTCACAGCTATTGGTCTTCGTTCCGATGTGAAAAATCATGGAGATTATCAGGAGTGTAGTTCCAACCATTCAGCCATAGCTAAGGGTCTGCAGATTTATGACAGGAGAGAGCCACCTCCTCCCCGACAGAGTTTGTGGTAACTGGATTCCTAGGGTCACTGCATTGCAGGACGTACCCTTTGTGATGTTTTACTTGGCACTTGGGTTTGGCATAACCCAAATCGAAAGTAACCATTTCTGACTCTGTACATACAGAAGAAATGTGCCCTCCTCTGGCTCAGTTTGCAAACCTGTAAAGTGGAAATAGCCACATTTACTCATGCCACAAGAAAGGCTGCAGTTTACCGTTGAAACTTCTATCTCGTAATCGTGAAGTTAAATGCTAAAAAGGCATCACTGTTCGGGGCGCCTGGGTGGCTTAGTCAGTTAAGCGTCCGACTTTCGCTTAGGTCATGATCTCGCGGTTCGTGGGTTCAAGCCCCACGTCGGGCTCTGTGCTGACTGCCAGCTCAGAGCCTGGAGCCTGTTCCAGTCTGTGAGTCCCTCTCTCTCTGACCCTCCCCTGCTCATGCTGTCTCTCTCTCTCTCTCCTAGAAATAAATTTAAAAAAACATTAAAAAAAATAAAAAAATAAATAAATAAAAAGGCATCACTGTGATGATAATAACCAAGACACCAAGAGAATGCAAGCGAAGACAGGATTGTGTGTGGTGCAAAAGGGAGGACTATGCCCTGTAGACTTTATTCAGGGGAAAAAGCAAAGTGGGAAGAGTAAGAGGAAAAAAAGGTTTTTTTAACTAATGGAAGGTAGAAGAAAAACAGGAGTGACATAAAAACTTCGCCTAGTCTTCCTGCCTCCCGGGGACCAAAGGAATTTCCCCGGATCAGTCAAACTCACAAATCACATGCCTTCATCTTCCATTTCTGACAAAGCAACTTAGACTCCGTAAAAGATTTATTCTTCAGTAGCCAGATCAAAGACAGCAGTCCATGCCCGGTTTGGTCCAAAGTCCCCTCTGAAAAGCTGGTAAATATCTATAGGTTTTATATCCATTTAAAATCCACAGAGGCAGGGGTGCCTGGGTGGCTTAGTTGGTTAAGCGTCCAACTTTCACTTAAGTCATGATCTCACGGTTCGTGGGTTTGAGCCCCGCGTCGGACTCTGTGCTGACAGCCAGCTCAGAGCCTGGAGCCTGTTTCAGTCTATGACTCCCTCTCTCTCTGACCCTCCCCTGCTCACGCTGTCTCTCTCTCTGTCTCCTAGAAATAAATAAACATTAAATAAATAAATAAATAAATAAATAAATAAAATAAAATCCACAGAGGCACATCACAATAACAATACTTATAATAGCATCTAATGTTTAGAGAACACTTTGGGGGCCCGGCATTGTGTTAGGTGCTTTGCAAACATTTTCTCATGTAACCCCTCACACTAGCTTGGTGAGACAGGTATTATTTCCCCCCATCTTACGGATGCCTAGAAGAGCTTGGAGAGGCTGCATAACTTAGCCCTCCATGAAAACACTGACTTATGATTATAAGGATTCCCAGACCTTGCTGAGGCCCCCCACCATGAACCACTGAGCATGCACCCCAGATTAGGAACCCGTCCTTCACAGACAGAACAGGTGCACACAGGGCTCTTCAACATGTGACTGAGGGTGTCAAAAATTCAAAGCTCATTCTAGAACCTCAAAAACAACATAGATGTGTGTATATATACAGGCACACATAGATATGCATCCCTATGTATGTTCATGCGGATCACCACATCTAAGGATCAACCACTTTTATTTCTGATGTTGCTTTCTTTTCCTTTTCCTTTTTTTTTTTAACTTTTATTTATTTTTGAGAGACAGAGAGAGCATGATCAGGGGAGGGACAGAGAGAAAGGGAGACACAGAAACCAAAGCAGGTTCCAGGCTCTGAGCTGTCAGCACAGAGCTCAACGCAGGGCTCGAACCCACAAACTGCGAGATCATGACCTGAGCCGAAGGTGGACACTTAACCGACTGAGCCACCCAGGTGCCCCGATGTAGCTTTCGAAAGTTGATTTGGACTAATGAATTGTTTCATCACTATTCACCTCTGTTACCTGCTAAGACACTAATATCCTGTGTTTACAACACACACACACACACACACACACACACACGCGCGCTCATCAAACACAAACTGCATTCCAGTGGTTGTGAGCTTCCGCACCGACCCTGGGGAGGTGTCAGATAAAGTGCTACCAAACAACAGACAGATTCACAGTTCCTCAGCCGACATTGATAATGAATAAAATATTACCCTGGGCCTTGAAACCCCTCTCAGACCCATTACTGATGACCCTTCCTGTCACTGGGCTGCTCTTGGAGCTGGTGTTTAATCATAGGCCTGCAATGACATCAGAAGTCTGGTGCTGGGCTCTTCAGTGGGTCCTGGGGGAGGGGTGGTTGATGTTAAATGCCACTGAGGAATCCCGCGAGCAGTCTCCAAGAGTCCCTACAACCCGCGTCTTTCAGCCGTCACCATCCAGGTGAGCAAATGTGGATCCAAGAGACTCCCCGGCCAGCCCTAAGCCGCATGGCCACCCAGGCTTGCTGTAGACTCCTTTAGCATCTCATCAGTCTTCCAAAGGGAAGTTCAAGCTGAAGAAGCCACTGTTACCCTCCAGGGCATCTCCCCAATGGCAAAGCAGCTTCGGGGTACCACCTCCTGAGGCGTGCCTTTCCCTCTTCCTTCCCAACAAAAGACTTTGAAGTCTAAGTGATAAGCCAAGACTCCTCTCTGATTCTTAGGAGTTGTCAGAAAAAAACCATCCAGTCTTCTGACTGTGGGAATTGGTCAGTCCCAAAAAGATGAGTTTCCCAGCTAACACAGAACCAAGATCTATGTCATACAGGTGTGCTGATCCCCTCCCAAACTTAGTGGCCTGACACCTGGCCAAGACAAAAAAGTGAAGGTAAAGAAAACTCCACTGGAAAATATCAAAGAGACATAGCATCACGGGGTTGCTTTAAACTACAGTGAATGAAAGGTATTTTGATGTCGGCCATTCCGTCCGGCATGAATAATAAAATATCTACACAAAGCCAAGATGCTTTTCCAAAACACCATCCTGGATTTGTTTCCCACTCTCCCAATTTTCCAAGCAAATCAGTTGTTGATTTGTTTATTTGTCACCAAGCTAGACACACATGGCTGCTGTGAGCAATGAGACGGTGGTGGAGTGAAAAGAGAATTCAAAAATAAATCAATCTACAGAGCAAAACATACTGCAAAAAAGCTCAGGACCCAGGCACACCTACCAAGTCGTGTTATTCTATGCTATTCATACCACTTTCCTTATTTATGTAAAACAATTTTTGTTTTCTTTTCCAGAAAGAATGCTGCCAATCGCCAGAGGCAGACATGTTTATCAAGCTGTGCATCTTGAAGTCTGACATAAAATCTGTGGCCTTTGGTACAGCTGAAAAACACTCTGTCAACACCATGGAGAGAGCAAGCCCGTGGCGCTGGCCTCGACCCAAGGCGTGCAAGGGAATGGCCAAGAACTTGACACGGGGCCAAAAATTACAAGACGAGGGAAAGTCAAACTTGAGGCGAACAAACCTTTTCCATCGAGTCTGTTTAATATCTGGTATAAGCATCCAAACCACAAATCGGTCAGTGCTTAGGTGAAAAGACAAGTTTTTCTCCCCTTTGGAAAGCTATTTTGCTCAAGCTCCTATGAATACATCAATTATATTAGGCCTGAAAGTGTCTGTCAGTGCAATGTTAAAAGGTCCACTATGTTACAGACTGCCCACTTTAGAAACAAAATACCCTTCAAACTCCCTGCCCTGAGCTGCTTGGGCCAAAGAGAGTTCCAGAGGAGGAAGAAGAAGAAAAAAACTGTGCAAACTCTGCTGTTTCAAGAAAGAGAAGAGCCACCGGTTTTAAGTAAACTTGTATTCATATTTGCCGGCTTAATACAATCCCCCCAGCACTTGTGTGCTTTCAGATCCTTCAACAAGTCAGGAAAAATGCTCTTTTGTGACAGAAGATGTGAGGCCAAAGAGACGGCTGTTAAAGAGCCTCCAGCACCTCCAGCCCAAAGGTTGGGGCTTCCAAGTTTGGGAAGCCATGATTAGGAAGAGAATAGACATGCTACAGAAATATGGTGCTGAGGTTTTCCTTCAGGGCAGGTCTCTGGATTCCCGGATGAGAAGTCTGTAGCATCCAGACACCACTCTGAATCACAATTGGGTCCAGAGAAGCAAACTATGGCTGGAGACAGCCCACAGGCCTTTGGATATATAGAGGAAGAAATAATAATGGCCGTTCATAATGGTGCCCTTTCCAGTGGACTTTATTATTACCCGGTTATCGTCAGTCAACTGCAAGTCACCTTTGGCTAAACTTCCAGAAGTGGAGTAACCTCGAAGCTGTCATTGTCAAATGTCATGTGTTCTTTCCAGAGTCCCTCTACCCCTGCCTCCTCCGGTCATATCTGTCCCCAGTCTCCACCACCCTCTGTTGCTTATGTTGGCTAGCCCGCCTGAAATGGAAGAGTTTGAATCCTTCATGCTATGTGCATAGCCAACATTCCACAAGATTTATGTCACCAGAGCCTACGAAAAGGACAAATGGTGGGAAAGAGGGCCAGAGGAGGAAGAAAAATAAATCCAACTATGATTCATCCAAATGTGGCAAGGTACCTGTACCCAAGGGGTCCTGTGATATCTTAGGGGACACAGATTCAACAAGACAGAAGAAAAAATGCTATATGGGTATCTTTATAGCGTCCTTGTTTTCAATTCCACCTCTCTTCTGAATAGTTTACTTTTTACCCTTACATCACAATCCAAATGTGTCACATTTGGGTGGGTGACTGGGACAAGGAAGGATGACTGTTTTCTAAGATATTTACGTCTATTCTCTAAAAAATAAGCACGGGTGTAGAAGGCATTATGGTCGCCTGGGGTGATGCGGTCATGGAAGGCAAGCTCCCCATATGAGGAATGAGGACGTCCCCATTGTAGGCAACTGTTCCATAAAGTAGTCTGTTTGTCCTGGTCACCGTTTAATGAGCACACTTTCTCTACCAAAAGTCACCAGCTCTAGCCCACCCATCCCAATGCTAAAAACTATCTTATGAAGAACTTTTTTTTTCTAAATTTTTTTTTTTATGTTTTATTTATTTCTAGGAGAGAGAGAGAGAGACAGCGTGAGCAGGGGAGGGTCAGAGAGAGAGGGACTCACAGACTGGAACAGGCTCCAGGCTCTGAGCTGGCAGTCAGCACAGAGCCCGACGCGGGGCTGGAACCCACGAACCGCGAGATCATGACCTAAGCGAAAGTCGGACGCTTAACTGACTAAGCCACTCAGGCGCCCCCTTATGAAGAACTTTTAACAACCTACAGTGATGTCTCTGATGTAACAGTGAATGAATAACAAATAGCAAGATAGATAAGCACATTTTCAGTATAATCACAACTAGGGAAACACTCTGCATATAAGGACCGCAATCTCCCAGAACTTTGAAGGGTGGTTATCTCTAGCTGGTGAGATTGCAGATGATGTTGATTATTTTCCTATATGTTATATTGTCGAGGTATTCTGTAACAGGGAGAGATTTATTTTATACTTAAAAATAAACATTTTAAAATAGAATGAAATCCCTAAAAGGTATCGCCCACTTTTTTCAAACACCAGATGTTCCTCAATTCATAGGTTGGGGCCTAGGACTCCCCTTTTCAAAGCTAAAAGGACACCATGAAAAGTTTCAGAACCTACTTTCTTCAGTCTTTTCACTGATACTTAAAAGTTCTGTTCACTCTTAACAGAATTGTGGGAGGAAACCCACTCTTGACTTTGTACATGCATCTAGACTTTCTAGACGTAGAACTCTCTAGAACTGCACTGTCCAATACAATAACCACTGGCCCCATGCGTCTCCTGAACACCCAAAACGTGAATTAAGATGTGTTGTGAGGGTTAAGTACCTATCAAATAGTGAAGACGTGGAGGGGAAAGAGAATGTAAAAAAAATCTCTCCACTGACTTTTTGTTGATTATATGTTGAAAAAAGACTTCGGAGATACTGACTTAAATAAAAAATGTTAAAATAATTTTACCTGGGTTTTATGTTTAAACGCGGACTCTAGATAATGGAAAGTCAGCTACGTAGCCCGTATTTTTATTGGACACAAGTGGTGAAAAAAGTTCTGCAGAAGTATGATTCAGTGACCCATCCACTATCTTGCAGAAAGATACAGGATCTCGATATGCACAGAGGCTTGCCCACACCATGTCTCCAGCGCCATAAACGTAACTGCCTACCCCTCTTCTAAGTTCTATCACACTCTCAGTGGTCAGGTAACTTCAGTCATTGCCCAGCGTGGATGGACTGAGGCTGATTCCAGGGCAACAACACTTACCGGCTGCACCAAAAGAGAATGAACCTTCCTTCAGACTTGCACAGCCCACGTGGCTCAGAATTCTCTAACTCCCCCCAACATCTGCAACGGACAGCCCCCGTTCCCACGGATTCGCTCACACTCACACATCTGCGTAACACTTCATTCACAGGGTGTAGTCCCCATTTGGGACAGCCTCAAATAGTGCCAGCTACCAAAAGGCCACGCCTAAAGGACCCCCTTTATATGGTTCTAGGCCATCCCTTAAAGTGCCCCCGGTGTGAGCAGACTGACAGGGATTACTTTTCAAAAGGGCAGGGAAAATATGAGAGGAAGGATTATATCTGCCCGAACTGCCAAACCAAACTCTGAGAAGCAGGTCCTCCAGAGAGTGACTCAGATCCACATGATGTTTTCCAGGGCCGATGTTTGCACGGGAGGAGGTGTACATGGAGCTCTCTGGACAAAGGCTACTCCAACTTTAACAGCCAGCCCACCCCACAGCACATGGGTACCTCGGGGCCTGTTTTCTCCCTGCTCAGACTCCATTCTCTCTCTGCAGCAGTCACTGGAATAAATAAAACCCCTCTCGTCCATATGAGGAGCAGAAGACACACCATCTTTGCAGTACAGGGCAGCCACAGGGATGATGGGAAGAGAAAGAAAAGAAGCAAGTAGCAAAGGCTCCGGAGCACAGTCCCCATCACCCGGAAGCAATGAGTTCTAGTCCTTCGTGAGGGGCTCTCTCCGAAAAGGCAGATCTGTGTCCCCAGGCCCCCCTAGGACAGAGGAAAGAGCTGCGTTCTGGATTTGCCACTTAGCATAGTCTTCTTCCTTTCGTGTCTATTGTTTAAAAGAAAAAAAAGAAAGAAAGAACGGAAAGGGAGAAAAGAGAAAATGTCCTTCAAATGGGGGCAGACCTGGGCTCCAGACGCAGGGGGCACACCCGGGAAGCCACAGGTGGCAACTCATTGTCAAGGCTCTCGAGGCTGAACTGAGCTACTAACTCCCGATTACTCTCTCAAAGGTGGCTAACACACAGCCCTAGCCCCACAGTTTTCATACTTGAAAATAATTTTCCATGGAGTTCTCTTTAATCAACCTCAGATCCAATGTCTTCACAACACTGAAGTCTCTTTCACGACAGAAATGTAGCCTCAATCCGAATTTTCCTCCGGGGATGAGAACCTAAAATCCCAATTCCGAAAAGCGCCTCGCTACCCAACTGTCCTCATTTCCCTCTCTGAAATTTTTTGGCAGGGCTTGCAAATCAAAATGTTAAGAGAAATGAATGTATAAACATAAGAACGATGCCGATCATGATTTGTTTCACATTTACCTTCTTATGGCGGAGGTAGAATTTGGGAAGCAAAAACTACACGTGAGTGCTTTAAAATCGACCTCCAAACTCGCTCCATTAAAGAGTGTTAGAAAAGGGTGACATTGTAAGAACGTTTAATTGGCATGATTTGGGGGAGAGGGCTGACAGCACACGAGGAAGAATCGAATTTGAAAGAGAATTTGTTAATTTTTAAATGTCATCCAAGTAATTACAGTCATCATACCTCCCCATGTGCAGCCAAGAAGTACAAATACCAAGCTGTACCGCACATTTTCATATAGATATATATGTATATACTGTTAAAACATACACATGTGCACACTAACACACACAGTGAAACCAGATTTTAGACTTTAAGCGCTCGCTTGCCAAGGTTCACCCTAGAGCAAATATTTACTGCGGAGTTACAAAGTTTTCCTAAAGGAGGACCAAAATGGAAGCGTTTACATATGCTGTGAGCACTTTATATGTGCAGGGGCCACAAGAAAGATATAGTTTAATAAAAACATTTATGGACTTTGAAAGCAAACACAATCCAAGAGGCTTGCACATGTGGGAAAAGATGGTATTTCAGCCTAACACGTTTTCTCCTAAAGATCCCGTGGCTGTTGGCGGTGAACAAGGCCCAGTTTCCACGGAGGCCCCGCTAATCCGTATTGTAAAACATTCACAGGAAACAAATAAAAGAACAGGCCGACCCTGCTCTTTGGAGACAGGACGCGGTGCTCTCTCACACGCAGACAGAATCTTTCTAGAATTTAAAAAGTTGCCGCTTTGGAGCTCTCGGAGCTAAACCATCCCCATCTCCTCCCCCAGCCTGACAATATCTTTCTCCTTTTCCTCTGCGTTCTCCCACCCCACCAGCGTACCTGCGCAAAATAAACCCAATCTTTGCAAAACAATCAGGAAAAAAAAAACCACTAGAGTGCATCCTCACTGTCGCAATGACTTTAGCCCTTGTCTCCACTTCTTTCTCCGAGACCCAAGGCTCACTAAGTGTGCCTAGCATCAGAAACAAAGTTTTGCATTTCAAGTTAGCCGTCTGCACTCAACTCAGTTTTGCTTGGTCCCTGGGTCTTGGGGGGTGGGGGGGTGCTAGCCTGTTCTTCATTAATGCTTTTGCACTTCATGCCCCCATGAACCTCAGGCGGCATCCATCGACCTCAGCGCTGATGACCAAATGAGAGCTTAGAAGAAAAAAAAAAAAAAACTCTGTTCCATTTACAAGTCAAGCAAATAGAAAAAGGAAGCATGGACGACGAATTTGACAAACTTTTGCAAAAAGCTTGCGCCACCCGGCTTCTCTATCCTTGGGCTCTACCGCCCCCTGGTGGCTTCTCTGAAATCCACGTGGCCAGGGCTCAGCTCCTCAAATGTTCAAGGGCCCAGCCCTCGGGGCCTGAGGCGGCACTCTGGGATGTCCTGGTGCCAACCTGGGTGTGGGGAAGGAGGGGTCTGGAGCAACAGTAAACGCGCAAGGAAACGGACCTTCTGGAAACCCAGCCGGCAAAACCCATCCAAACAAAAGAACATCAGACCTGAAACCAAAAAAAAAAGCAGAGATCCTAAAACAGCCTTTTCCTTTTACAGACGGGAAACTGAGTCCCAGAGAGATGATGTGACTTGCCGGTGGCCCCTGGTTGCTATTGACTAATCTCCCCACACCAAGTTACGCTGCACTTTCTGGGACGACAGGGTTTGGGGGTCCAAGTCGCTGGAAAAGAGATAAGAATTGGCCTTGTTCGGTTGGAAGGGGCAAGGAGCGAGCCGCTGGGGGGGAAAGCGGCGCGGGAGGTGCTTCGTGGGCCTCCAGGACCCCGTTACTGGGTGGGACGGGGTGCGGCGGCTCTCCGGCCACCTCGGCCCCGCGTGGGGACGCGCCCGCCGCGACCCCGGGCCCCGGAGCGGCCCGGTCCGGCTTCCCAGGCCCCGGGCGAGGCGAGGCGGACGAGCGAGACACAAAGTAGGCCCGGCGGGCGGCGCTCGGGCTTCGGGGAGGGCGGCGTGGGCTTGATTGATTGATTCACGCCGTGTAGCCCCCGCCGCGTCGCCGGAGGCGGCCTGTCCAGCTGCGGCCGCGGGCCTCGGGTGGCCGCGGGCCGGGCCCCGCGCCCCCGCGTCCCCGCGCCCCCGCCCAGCGCCGGAGGGCCGCCGGGGCCGGGTGCGGGGGCTTGATTTACAGCCGCGCCGGACCGACTCTGGCGAAATCACTTCAAGCGGGAAACGGACTCCCAAGGCTCAGCCCGGAAGAGGCCCTGAAAGGGGAGCGGGGCGGGGGGGTGGGGTGCGAGGGCCGCGGCGGCGGGGGGCTAGGGCGCTGGCGGGCCTCAGCTCCCCGCGCCCGCCAGGCTTCGGGGAGAGGCGGCCACGCCGTTCCCGCCTGCTGCCCACATTTGCGCGGGGACCTGCACTCACCGGAATGCTGGGGCCGCAGCGGCCCTGTCCCCCGGGACCGCTGCCCCGCGCGCCCGCCGCGCGGTCCGCCGGCCCTTCCCACCCCCAGCGACCAAGCCCCCGAATGCAGCCGTCACGCCGCGCGGCGGGCGCCGGATACGCACCTTTGGGCCCGGTTTTACTGGGGGGAAGCAAAAGAAACTCAGACTCCGAGATTAGGGAGGGGAGCTGCTGGCTCCCTGAGGCCCTGGGCCCCGCCGCGGTCTAAACACAATGTGCCCCCTCTTTTTGCAGCGCAAGAAACAAACTTGAAAGCAGCGAGACTGTGCTTAGAAAGCAAAGGTGCTCTTTTAAATCGCCTGAGAGTTTACGTTGCGGTGTTCGCTGCCTAAGAGAAATAAGTGCTCCCTAAAATGTTTGCTTTACCGTTAGCCTGCCTGTGATGCTCTACGATCCTAAGTTTGCTTGGGGGTGGGGGGTGGAGGGGGGAGTCAGGTAGTGGATAAAAGAAACGTGACGGTTCAACTTGACCTAACGAATCCAAAGTGGCAGTTCGAAATTAAAAAAGAACTTTATTCCATTTTGTATGTCTATGTGATTGGGTGTGAGGAGTTTTCCTACCTACAGTTTTTGGGGTTGATCACTAAATCTGGAGAACCTTGTGCTTGCAGACACTGGGGATATGACGCTAAGGTAGGCAATTACCCACAGTTAGGATGTCAGGGGCAGACGTGAGTCCTCATGGGCGCCCTAACCGTTACTTCCTGACTAAACAAAAGTCCACAGACAAAGCGCAAGGAGCAAACCCAATGAATCTGCCCTTTTGTAAGACATGGGCTTAATGGCTAGTTTAAGATTTTTGTTTAAGTAATAAATACGCCTATTTAAGATCTGTTTTTACTCCTGACTGCAAGTTTAAACTGCATAATTATGGAGTAGAGTGATGAAAAGTAAATGTAGAATTATCCTGCTTGTAAAAAAAAAAATGAGTGAAGAAAGCAAAGTTTCCCAAGAAGAGAGCGGTGAACCTGTAAATAGCCTTCCTTGCTACTTGACTTGGGTATTTCCTTCTTTCCTCCCTTCGGTCCTGTGCAAATACCATTAGCCCTTAGTCTGGCCTTGAGATAGGAGTAGCACGAATCCCTCTCTTCCTGACAAATTCAAACAGAAAAACAGATATTTTCGTAAAAAGGAAAGCAGATGAGAAGTGGAAGTCAATCTTTTCCAGGCTCCCATCCCCACAGCTGCCGCCCGGGTTGGCAAAACAAAGGCACTCCCTTCCAATTACAGTGACTTACAAATGGAAAGAACATCTTCCCTATCTGTAATCGGGACCCCAAAATAAGCCCCTGGAAAGGCTACCCTGCCCTAACAGGAGCTCGATCCAACCTCGGCCCCACGGGTCCAGCCAAACTCCGTTCGCGGAAGACCGCTCGCTGGGAGATTTAGCTTCACCCTCGATCTTGGTTTAATATCTGAGGCTCTGAAGAAACCTAGCCGATCGTTACCCTTACTTTTTTAGCTCTCTTGGTGTTGTGCTTAAGGTGAACACTTTGCTTTAGGAAAATGTGTTTGCAAACGCTCTAGCTGGGTGAGTATTTTATTCGCCAACTTTCCTGGGCGAAATCTCAAGAGTAAGTTTCACACTAAAGCAACAAACAAAGCTTATTTTCGTAATATGCAGCTCCTTAACAGTGCGAGTACGTTCTCACTTCACTTAGCTATAAAATATAAAAGTGTTTGGTTTTCAATTTTTCTAAATTACTTGCGGGGCACGGGGGAGGTCGGGAAGGTACGGGGACTGGAAGGAGATCCTTAATGCCATCTGGCGGTGCCGCGCGGAATTTCGCTGAAGAAGCCAAATTTCCTGACCATCTGTGCCTAGAGTAGGTTTCTCCAGGGAAATGCTTTGTAAATCTCCTCCTTTTGAAATCAAGAGGGCAAACAGCCTCCTTCACGAAGGATTGATTTAAAAACAGAGATTGAACGTAGAGGGAAATTCTGTACGTTGGAAATTCAGAGTTACACAGAGTTCTAGACTAAACCAACGTATTTGTGCACGATATATCTCTTGTTTTTTGAAAACAGAATACATTTATGTGCCAGTGACATACAAGTTTAGGAAAGGCCAAGGCGAGCTGTAGAGTTGAACATTTTACTGCTTTCATTTAGAGGATCGTGCCGGCAATTGTGCAATATCCACTGCTGAACACGTGAGGGCGTGCTCAAGTATCTCCGGCACTGGTAATATGACACCTTCCTTTATTTGCATGCATTGCCTTGATTGGATGGTAGGCTTTTAAAACGTCAATTTTACGTAAAATTGTTGTCAACCAATCAGCAACCGACTCCGGCGTGATTGGTTTCTACTTCAGGTGTCAATCATCTGAAATTTGCATACTTTTCCTTGGGTCGCTAGGAGCTTGTCAGTAGGCTGTGGCAGCTGGACAGGAAAGAATCCGACGGAGAAGAATGAAAAATCACTTTGTTCTAGCAAAACGAAAGGAAAACATTATTTTGCCCGTTATTTTAAAATAAATTTAAGCGTATGTTTACCTAATAAAATAAAGACATGCAGTTAAACGAGACCAAGCAGCTATCAAAGCCTCGTTTACTAACTGTATTTAATTTTTGCTGCTTTAAAGTACTGATGAATAGTGAAAGGCAAAACAAAAGGCAGAGAATATTAATGCTAATAATTACGTATCGAAAACGATTTCAAACTTTTAGGTGAACATGGGCTACTAAATAAAATTACTGTGATAGAGTAAAAACAGTTTTCAATTCTTAGGCAAGCCGAAAGCACTGCTTCAAAAGAAAAAAATGCACCAAGCGGAAAATTTTAAAGAACATCATTTTGCTTTTAACACTCACATATTTCTATCACTCTGCTTTTTATTTATTTACCGCGCACTCACAGAGAGGACAGTACTTGAATGGAGCATCTGTAATATTTGTTTTTGTACTTTTGTTCTCCCCCTCCCCCCGACACACACACACTCCAAAATGAAAACAAAGCGGGGGAAAATCTCAGGGCCTACTAAGCGGTATTTGCCAGTTTTAAATCTCAGAATTCGTAAAACCGAAGCTTTGATTTGCTAGCTACAAAATTCGACTAAGTCTACTGTAATTTAAAATATGTTCAGCCTTATAAGACTTTTATTATCTCCCTGAAATCTATGCAAACACGAAGCAAGGACCTAAGAATTTGCGATAGGAAAACACTCTCCAGCCTTTCTGTCCAGCCCCAACACGCCGAAGAAACTTGGCCGAAGTGAAAATTTGGATGCAACAGGGCAACGGAGCAACGTTTCTCCTCTCTGCTAAGCCAGCCCTCGCCTCTGAAGAATTTTGTACTAAGCGTTAACAAAAAGCACTGCAATAAACTGGAGTTGTTTCTATGACATTAACCAGATTGGGGAATTAATTTTAAGCTTTACATTCAACAACCAGTCGGGTTTTCTCTTCGGTATTTTATTTATTTTTGACACTACTTTTTTAACTGGTTGCTACAAATTTCTACTTTTTCCTTCCTCTTTCATTTTTTCTTCTTCTTCTTCTCTCTCTCTCTCTCTTTTTAACTTCTTTTTTGCTTTCTTTCTTCCAGTTAAGGATTATCACAGTGTTTCGGGTGCCGTGAAAGTTCGGCCTCATTTGCATGACTGCAGGAGACCAAGATGTGCTCGTACCTGTGACTGCAGGGGAACCGGCCCGGGCTTGGTCAGAGCTGAGAAGAGGGGGATGAGGTGTCTGGTGCATACGAAGGCTGGGCTGTGATACGAAGAGTGATTTAGTGTATGCTTTACAAGAAATGCACAAACCGGCACAGCGGTAAAATTAAATCTCTCCCTCGATGTTTTTAAGTATCTTCTTCAGACACAGTATAGCATGCCTTCTACTTCTCTTTCCTCTTTCCCCAATTAGCCTACTGCTGGAGACCCTCCTCACTAAATCGCTTCCAGACAGTCTCCCGAGCCCGTGAGTCGCAGTCTGTTAACTGTCAGCCCTTCTGACTTAGCGGGAAATGCCCGCGAAGAAGACTACACCCACGGAGCGGGCAGAGCAGCTTCAATTCGAGCACTCATCGCCACTACTATCACCACCATCACCCCACACTACCAGCACCCCACCACCACCACAGTCTCACTCATGCGCACGCGCGCACACCTCCCCTTGCTGTCAATCATACACTCACGCCATAGGGCGCATGCGCACTGTTGGACCTTGGCCCCGACCGACGCCACGCCCTTTCCGTACGTCATCCATTCTGACAGACCAATAAGAGGGCGGATTTGGGGGCCGGGCTACTAGGAAGCAGCCAATGAGAGCGCCTTTGGAAGTCCAAGATTGAAAGAAGTAAATCCTTCCGTAGTACACGTTCAGTCGCGCCCGTGATGATTTATGCATCCTTTTTATTATTTGTAACACTTTGGGAAGTTATTAGAAGGAAGATCTACTGCTTCCTCTTTTTTGGGTGGAACTGGATGGCAGTTTTGTCACTGGCCCTTATTAAGAAAGAGTGAGGCGCGGTGGAAGATGGTTGGATGCTGGGTTTGTTTGTGTGGGTCCTGTTTTTTATTACAAGACAGATTATCCTTGTCATTACAAGCTGTAGACAGAGCCAACTTAGAGTTCTCGTGGCCGAATGATCTTCGATCTCAGGGAGCTGAAACCTGACGCCTTTTGACTTTCTTGTCTGTACTCTTGGCGTTGGGAAGAGCCCCTCAGGAAGGTGTTGCAAACTTTGGTTGGGAGAAAAAGAAATAAGCTAACTCCCCACCCCCCTCACCACCACCACCACCTCTGTCTTAACACCGAGTAAACTTCGGCCTTTTTCCGCTTGGATGCTCATTAAGAGTTAGTTGACTTTGTAGCGGATGCAATAAAACTTGGATGGTTTCAGGCCCCAAACAATCCTGGTTTCTGTTTTTCTCTCGCGCCAACCACACCCCCAAGGAAATTGCCTTTTCAGCAGGCGCCTGCGGGGAAAAAACCGCAGGAGACAGATTCCCCTTGGAGACCTGCAGTTTGGGGAATGAGGAGAGGCGGGTGTGAGGGAAGGCGAGTCTGGAGGTATGGAAATAAAGGGGGCCAAGGTAACAGTGCGGGGCGGTGAGGGAGGTCTTTCATGTCTGGATTTGAATTTTCTAGTCAACTAGGGGAGAAATCCACAAATCTGCGGTGCCTGGAGGACACGCTGAGAAGTCAGTGGTCACCCACAGAGCCACTGACCACCCTGACCCTGGCTGGGCTTCTGCTTTGCGAGGGACGATTAATCCCCGAGAGTGGAAGAAGCAGGAAGGAGTCGAGAGAGAGACCGAGACAGAGCGAAAACGGATTTAAATTTACTACTCCTGACCTCCAAATATAAATAACAGTTTCAAACGTAAAACACGATTCCACGAAGTCAGAGGGGACAGTATGTTGCCTCTGTTCACGGAACTTCAGTCGCTCGTCTGGAGATTTTGTTGTTGTTGTTGTTGTTGTTGTTGTTGTTGTTAGGAAAATCCATGCAGGATGAGTTGCTGGGGGATTAGAGTGAGGTGATGAGAGACCTAGGGAGGTAGAGAAGGAGGGTAGAAAGAACCAAGAGCTGTTTGATCGCAGGGCTGAGTTGAAAACAAAACCGTGAACTTCAAAGCTCGAGCCTAATCCCCTTCAGGTTAATTTCTGCTTCCTAAAAAGTTGATCAGTGTCATAAATCACCGGCCCCGCCCCCGCCGGTCCCGCTAGGTTCCCGAGAGGTTCTCCCGCCGCCAGCCGCCGCAGGGGCACAGGGTGATTCCCTAACAGGAGGTCTTCTGAGGCCTCCCCAGACAGGAGGGCTTCTGGGCTGGGTGGGCGGATGGGGGCGGGGGAATCGGCTTACTGGAGGACGTAAGGGTCTCAAGGAGAGCTGGAAAGGGGACACACCTGATTGTGGAGGTGGCCTCTGCAGATGCAGCTTCCATTCCACCGGGTCCTAAAGTAAAACTCCACCCTCAAATGTGTCTGGAGTACTGTTTGAAGAAGGTTACAGCGTGTTTAGAGATTTGCAAAGCTCTGCAGAGCAGTAAAGATGAGAAGAAAGGCCTGCCTGAGATCTGTCAAATGACTTCCGGTAGCAGAGCCCCCTTTAAACTCGCGCAAGCCCTGCAGCCTCTGATCTTGGCTAGGTCCGGGCCTGTAACTCGTGCTAGACAGCGCGCTAGTGGCACCACTGGGCCAGGCGAGCAGTCTGGAGGGGCCCTGCTTTGGGGTGTGATGGTAAAAGTCAAGTCAAGGCTTTTCCATCGGCTTTTCTGCGCGAAAAGCCCCATATGTGGACCAAACAACTTGCAGTTGACTGTTAGACTGGAGGAAGTGTCACCTGAAGGCTGACCCTCCCTAAATGAAAGCCATCGCTTTGAAAGCTAAAGAGCCTACCTGCCCAGGAAGGCCAGGAAGGTCTTCATCATAAAGGCTCACATTCCCAGCAACGACAATAACTGAACAAAATTTTTAAATACAGCCAAGCACCATTTTGTCAAAAGGCTAACAGGCAGTGATCCTTGCAGTCCCCGTAGTTTAGTGGGCTGCAGCTAGTAGGAATTCTCGGCTTTCCAGGGTTCTTCCCAGGCGAGCATTAACGCGGGATTTCTTTCCACCGAGAATGACAGCTTGCGCTTCTGCGTGTCCCAGAGCTGCGCGTCAGACCGCGCTCGAGACGAGACTGTCGCAGAACCAATCCACAAGGCTCTAGTTTACATGGAATTTACAGCTTGGGCTCACCAGACTAAAATAAAGTAAACTAAAGGAGACTGTAGACCAAGGGGTGGGAGGCTGGGGGCGGGCTGGGGAGGGGGAGGAAACAAAAAGAAAATAAGAAAAGGGCATCTATTGTTGGATGTCAGTCGGGTCCCTCCACTACACCAGAAGAGGTGTTTGGTTTTGTTGTTTTTGAATGTTTTTAATGTCTCTTCATATTAAATACAAAGAAGTATATATCCTCTGGATATTAGATGAAAACGAAAAATCAAGCCTGGTAGAAATCGTTACTCTAGATGAACAACTACTTAGATTCACACGTGCAAATTGTGTAAATGTTCTTCTTTATACTCCCCCATGGAAGGGAGATTAACATGGACTATAATAAGACACATACACACACACCAATATTATATTTCTTTTTTTTTTTAATAGAAAATAACTCTAAAGTTGACCGGTGATGGACGTGTTTAACGGTTTAAATATTTCACGAACCGGAAGTAAATGCAGGATAAATTCCAGAAAAAAACGGATTGGAGATTTGATCCTTTTCCCCAGTTCTAAGGGGAAAATTATCCTTTCCCAATAAAGCTACACGACTGATAAAAATTGAAGGCATAGAGGACCTCAACAGACAAATAAATTAGAAAAATAAAAAAGACTAACTGATGCCTAGAGGCATAGGTAAAGATCGAGCGCCAAAATAATGAAATTCAAGGGCAAATTAAAAGAAAGCAACGAGCTTTTGTTTGAGACACAGCCAGCGTTATAGGTGGAGCAGCCACGTCTGTTCCAGACGTCCGACTTCCCGCAACTTGCTCCTTGGGTTTCAACTTCGGTTTCTGAGCCCAACACCGCTCGCGCTGAGAAGGGCGCGCCTGCAGCCCCCAGGGCAAAGCTGGCTTCGCCACGAAGTGCGTGTGTGAACTCGCCTGGAGCCTCTGAAAGGTGACCCCAGGACTCAGTGACCCTGCTTCCCAGCCTACAAGGAAAGGATGACAAGAACAGTTTTCTCTCTTAGTAATCCCAACCCCATGCGGCCAAGTGAAAGCAAATATTCTCGACAGCTTCGGAATTACAATGATTTGCTAATAACCGCTGCTCGCACTTTCCGGGGCCCGACCTGTCTAAACTCGTGGTATTTACATTCCTAGAGGCCCGATGAGGAACTAGCACAGGCGATGGTGCCTTCCGCGCCTAAAGCCGGGCCTCCCAGCCCAGGACAAAATATTTTCAAGACCTGCCCCCCACCCCTGTGAAAGACTTGGGGACATTCATCAAGGCTGTGATTTTGTTTGTTCATTGCTGTAGTCCAGAGCTTTCTAAACGAATATGAACCTATTATTTACATCCGTTCCTTCCACAGATATTTATTATCTGTAGGAATATTTAAGGGTCTGTATTCCGCCGGCCACCTTTGACAGGCGCCGTCACCTCACACCCCCGGGTAATGGACCACACTGTGGCTGCATTTAATTTATTGGGGTGAGAAGTTACTGCGGGAGGTTTCCAAAGGGGGCCTGTGCCACGAAGAGAGAGGCCGCGGCCCAACCCCATAGGTGCTTAGATTATATATAAAACACTCAAACACAACCCCCCAAGTATGAGAAACATTTCCTTCAGGCGTGGGTTGTTAACTAGGATCCAGGATGTGTAGGAGTCTGTGCATTGGCCTTAGAAGTCCCTAACATGGAAAGCTAAACTTGGGCGATGGTTATGGGGCTCTTTAACTTTTTAAAAATTAAAGAGTTTGTGACCACTACTCACAGATAAAGAAAAAATCTTTAAGGAGCTCTAAACTGAAATTTACACAAAGAGCTTGACGCTTGCATTGGGCCTGAATAGACGAAATCTGAGAAGCCGGTATAATTAGCAGCGAACTAGGCGCGATTTTTCGCTTGCTTTAAGGCAGTAGATCAAACCCAGCAACACTGAAACCCTTTAATAGCCATGTTGTTGTGATAAACTCAAGAGAGCTCAGGGAACTGGCAACCGGTTACCTGGTGTTAATATTAATGCGTTTTTAAGCCAGAATATTTCAATGACTCCATTTTCCCTCCAAACTTCAAGGCAACCAAGATCTCTTAATATTGTCATTACCACAGCCAACAGAGGGAACCCGATCCGATGTGGTTCTAAAACAAAATGGGATATTAACCGTGTTTGTTTTCACTTTGATCCATAGGAAATAGGTCCTGCGCCCTGTGACCCATTAAACTAATAAGATTATACACATCAGCAGAGCGGAGGTTCTAATTGTTTCCATCTGTCTCAGATCTTTGCATTTTAAAAACTGATGAAAATGGGACTTGAGTTACAAAAAAGAAAATATATTGAGAGCGAAAGAGTGACAAAGCTGAGCCGGTCCGACCACACATGAAATCAATTATCGGAAAAAAAACCATAGGTGTATATGGTGTGGTGCTTTTGAGGAAGAAAAAAATGTGGTCAACAATCCTTTAAGGTGAGGTATTCTCAGGTTTCCTAAAACTAACACACACTTGAAAAAGCTAGCCAATCAGAAGCGTTTCCGGGAGACATTCTACACCTTCCCGCCTCTTCATGAATACTTAAACAGCTAGATTTCTAAACTTCTTATTTAAATATTCAAAGAAATGAGCCGCACAGTCTCGTCTCTCATTGGGTTGCTCCCCCCCAGGTGGGGCAAGAAGGAGGAGATTCGTAATAAGAAGGGTTTGCCCGAAGCTCTCGTTTGCTTAGATGGCCCTTTATTTTACGTCATCGTACAGCCAAACCAATCCGTGAAGCTCACTTTGACAAGCTCCTCCGCCCCTCCTTCCTGAGCTCGTAGCCAGTCTTAGCCAATAGAATTGCAGCATGTAAATAAGAGACCGCGAGAGTTTCTCGCTCCGCCTATTTCCCCTCCTCTTCCTGAGGCGTGGAGTACCACACCGAGTGGGAGGGGCCGGTTGAGGGCGGGGATGGGAGGGAGACAAGGAGGCGGGGATGGGGGCGGGAAATAAGGAAGAGGCGGAGAGAGCTGTGACACGTGGGACTGGGTTTACCTCTGCGCTTCCTCCTCCTGACTCCACCTCCCGAGGGGAGAGATGCCCTTTGGTCATTGGTTGGATTAAGAAAAATGGGGGCGGTTTTCTCTTTTGCATAATGAGTGGGCGAGCATCTAGAGCCTGTGGTGTAACCCGAGAACGGGGTGTCCCGCCTGTCTTCGTGGGGGGTGTGGGCGGGTCGGGGGTGGATCCCTACCAACCTCGCCCAGCTTTGGCCGTGGACTTAGTTAAGGAAATTAACGGTTTTCTGAAAACTGTTTTAATTTCGTTTTAATTCACACTTTAAAGGGAATTGTATACTTCCAAGAGTATCTTTTTGTTTATTTTTACAAGTCATCCAGGGTTGTGCCAGGAAATACGAAGCGTTTACCAATATGTCCAAAACGAAAAGGTCCGCTGCTCTGGCAGGCCCTTTGTGAGGAAAAAACAAACACTTTTGTAATAAATTACTCTTTAATTAGTATTCATTTTTGTCTTTTCTATGAATTCCCTGTCTCCCTAATTTTCCGCTAGCAGATAATAGAGAAAGCCCGCGTTGAAATGTAAAAAGCAGGGAGAATGGATGGAAATTTCTTGCAAACGTAGCGTTTGTGAATTGCTTGTGAATGATGCAAGTGTTAAAAATTATTTCCAACAGTGATATGCCCCAGGGATACTCGGTTGACATTTTTTAAATAAGAGAATTATTTTTGTGATTTATTTGTGGGGTTTTTTCCTTACGAAAATTTCCCTTCTGTTTTATATCCAACTGAACATAAAGTTAGCTTTTCCGGACTTGTGAAATAAGATGTCAGGTGACAAATAATTGGAAAACGAAGGAACAAACACAGATTCCAGGAAACTGGGTTTTAAAACACCATCTGTGCCTTTACATTGGATAATATTTCTTACAGCTTCCACGGTAGTGTGTTCGCTCCAAACTCAATTTTGAGAGTGTTTGTTCCTTAATGTAGATTACTCTGTAAAGTCTGAATAGTCAATAAGGCCGTTTAATAAAATTTTTAAAAAAAGAAGAAAGTGGGGATTGGGGGCAGAAAGGAGGGGGCTTGCAGGACTTATTTAAACAGAAAATAAAAATAAAATTCATAGCAAACACGAAAGTACAGACTCCCGCTCCCCAGTTATGTCTTTATCTCCCTCCTGGAGAACAAATGACACCTTTCCCATTCTCCAATTCCTAATCCTTCAGCTCAGAAATAAAGAAGTTTCCAAATAATTTCTACAGTAATAAAAACCTGAACGTTCTCTCAGTAGAGAATAATTGTTCCAGGAAAGTTAAGATCAAGGGGAAAGGAAAAGTTTGATACGTCAATATGGTCTAACTTCTTTCTCTGAAACACTTTCTCACCTATAGTAGAGGTAGAAATTTTGCTTAATTACTGCCTTCCTGGAGTTGTATCAATGTATTCGTTACATTTAAGTCAACTCATATTTAATTTTGTAGTCTTAAAAGTAAATGGCCTGAAACATTATTTTATGCCTCCTCAGTGAAATTATATTCAGAAATATTATTCCATTGCTAAGAAGTAATTTAACATTAAAAATACATGTCAGTGCTTATGATATTCCAAGCAATTACTATAATACAAATCCACTTTAAGCCAAGAAGCATGTCAGTTGATAATTTGTCAAAATTGGTTTTTGAAATTGAACTCTGAGACAGATTAATAAAACATTTGCACTTTTGTCCAGTTGATTCTTAGTAATTGTAAGTGGCGAATTTTACAACCTAATGGCAAAAGACTATATGTTCAGATTAACCAGTTTTAAAAGTTAGCTCTCTATGAGTGTACTGGCTGTGTTTTAACAAACTGTGGTGTGATGAATAAAAGACCAATTTAAAATATCTAAATTATTATTTAATTCAAGCTATCAAATTTTTTCCTTTTATTCTATGAATAAAGCTCTTCTAATTCTAAAGTAAAATAAGTGCCTTTTAAAAACCCGAGAAACACTTACAAGCATAGAAAAATGAAATGTGTACACATATTCTGACAATCAAGAATTAACATTTTCCTATATTTCCTTCCTACCTCTTTCTATGTGTAAGTACTAGGATGGTCCTTTTGTTTTGTTTCAAAATTCAAATTGGATTCAAAAAGGAGAAATAAAATCTAAGGATCTGTTCATAAATAATTCCCATGTCACTTATTTGCATTTTTTTAAAACACAAAATTATCACTTTTAAACATAACTTAATAAGTTTTTTGTTGAAAACAAAATAGCATATCCAAAATTAATTTACCTTTTTGCGTACTTTAAAAAATGATTTGTTAAAAGTTTCATTTTCATATGCTAATCTAGCAAGAGCTGATTTGGGAGTTTTCTCTTCAGCATATGCCAGCAATTCCAACATTGTTCGTCCAAACGTTTTCTCTGGAGATTTGCAAAAATTATCCTTCCCTATACTTTCTATTCCTTTTAAGATGCATTTGTTGATTATTCTTGTTTCAAATCCTGCATGAACGCATAATCCCAGCAAACCAACACATTAAAGACATTGTTCTGTTTTCAAATTGCAAAAATTTTCCTTTACCCCAATTATGTTTTACTAACAGCATCTGCTTCCAATCTACTTGCACTTTTAGGAATACTGATTTTTATTAATAGCACCTGAAAATACCAGCAAGCCACAAAGGACATGTAATTAAGAATATCATCAAGCAGGTATTTAGCCAAATGCGTGATTAGCTATGTTTGTGGCCCCTAAATTAAGCAGAAGTACATATCTCACCATTTCGTTTTAGCCTGCAGTGTTATTTACATCTTCTCCATCTTGATATTATAGATATTATAGTTCCAGTAACAAAGCAAATAGAACTGTTAATCATTAAATCATAAACTCATAGCAACACAGCCTTTATAATGTATCACATATCCTGTAAATTTCTAAGCCAAACCCAAATTATTTCATTGTGGTGGCAGATGGTAATGGAAAGAAATCTGTTTTTAAATCTTGGTTCTCTTCAGTTTCCTGTAATATCCAACTCTAACATATTCAAACAGGGGTCCAAGTGATAAAAGTTAACCTCATTCCAAATACATAGACCAAATTGCCAACTGTGAGAAAGTCCTAAGTCTGTGTTCTGTGCTATTTTATTTTATTTCAATTTACAGATTATGTGACATGGATAATTTCATCAATCTTTCCAAGGTAGTTTTATAAGAAAAAGACGTGGAAATAGATATGCCCCATAGAAGGGCAATAGTTTAGGGCATTTTTTTAATGGATGCAAGAACCCAGGAATTGAATAAGAATATACAGTGACATTTTAAAATCTCTGTAAGAACTGATTGATCAATCACATATTCGCAGCGGGAAAGGGCTTGCTCTATATACATTTTAAAAGACCGCATTTGCCTTTGTGGATAAACACCATCCACAAGAAAGGAAATTGAGAACCTGGTAGGGAGTGTTTGTTGCAAATTTCTTTCATCATGAATATATACTTTTTTTTTTTTCATTTTAACACCACAACAGCACGAATTCACCACTGGAGATGGACACGTATATTTTTTTTCATGTAAACAAGAAGTGTTTTGTGCCAGAGGGCCATAATCAAGTAATGAAAACAGATTCTTGAAAAAATGAGTAACTTTACTAATAATTACCATATTTAAGGGTGCCATATTCTATGGCTGTTTTCAAAAGGTGGTGAAGTAGTCATGAACTACTTTAACTTTCATTTGCTATAAACCAGCAATATATAGAGTAAAAACAAATATATAGAGTAAAAACAAAACCACGTCAGAATACCACTTCCCAAGCAAAGATAAATTGTATCTGAAAACATAAAGAAACAGTCTACTTCCAAAGTGTAAAATAAACTTTTTTTTTCTTTTAAACTCGGATTATGTTGAAAATTCCCTCAAATCTCTCCCTTCGCATCACAGATTCAGGGAGTTCAAGTTACTTATTTCAAAGCAATATTCAGCACCCCCCCACCCAAAACTAAGCAATCTTGTATCTTTTTTTGTGTGTAGGAAAAAAAGTTTTGTATAGGAAAAAAAAAAATCCGGAATTCCTGATAGAGCAACTTCTCAGTTACAATGTCATTCACACATTCTCATGATGGTGAACAAGAGTGTACCAGGCAACTTTTATCTCTTTTTAAAATTGTAAAATGGTACTTTGACTTCTAGAGGTGGAAACAGTACATATTTGGGAGTGGGAAATTACTCCTGGGAAAATCAATGTATTTCATCACTATACATGGTCTTTTCCCTCTCTTTTTAGTTTATCTGGTGCAACAGATGCAAAATGTCAGTATTATTCAGAAGAATACTTGAAGGAATATTTGAAGCAAATGGATGCTATCTTGAAGACCAAACTAAAGTATGAAATAGGCAGATAACTCAGTACATCTGGGATCAGACTGTCCTGATTTTAAAGGGTCATCCATGGTTGAAAACTACTTCGTATGGACTAATACATTTTCAAAACTGCATATATATTTTTTCAACCAAAATAACATGGGCATTTTAGAAAATTTTAAGAGCACAAAGAAAGAAGTAAAGTTCACCTACAACCAAAGAAAAACACTGCTCAGATTTGACATGTATCGCCTTGAAATCTTCTTTTCTGTATATATATTTGCATTTCAAAAAGCTAAATATTGCACATGCTCTTTTGTAAACTGTAGAGCCTTTTCATTACACTTAATGAATAATGGAAATCTTCCCATGGTCTAGGATTCTTCTACAAACCATTTGGACTGGCTGACAGTTCTACCTTCAGTGATCATAACTGGTTCTATTGGACACATTCTACTCCATCCTGAGCCGTTTAAGTTGTGTTGCATTTTCTGGCATTATAAACAGTGCTACAGTACATGACATTGTATCTTTGTCAGCAGCTGTGACCATCTCTGTAGGGTAAATTCCTATGAGAGGCATTGCATATTTTTTAAAGCTTTTTGTTCTTTTTCATTTTTTCTTTTCTTTCTCTTTTTTTCTTCTTTTTCTTTCACATGTGTATGTGCAAGCATCAGCATGTTGGTTTCTGGGTTTGTTTGGGTTTTTTTTTTTGTTTTTGTTTTTGTTTTTGTCTTCAGGTTGATGTCTTGTTTTTAATCAATACACAGACCCATAAATATTCTCTTCTTGTTTTTCAAAATCAAGACACTTAAGAATTCAAGAGGCCAAAGTTCCCCCTAGACCAGCTTCCTCCTCCTCAATTTGGTGGGTAGCTCTTCTATGTGTATTTACAGATAGACATATGTGAATGTATAGAAAATATACCATGCTGCTGCATAGCCTTAAATACTATTTAATGATTCAAACTGCATTCATTCTCAGTGATGATCCTACATCCCTTCAGAGAAATAGGAAAGAAGAAATAGGAATTAAAGGCATGGTAATCTGGTAAAATGAAGATAGAAACTGAGCTAAAGAAGCTAATGATTTCCTTAGTTTCTTTCCACCACTGGAGGGAGGCTGCTTAGATTTAAAAAAAAAAAAAGAAAGAAAGAAAGAAAGAGTGATCCTTTCTTGAGCGCAGAGTCAGCCCACTGGGTGTTGCATGCACAGAGGTGCTCAGGGGCCCCCTGGACTTCTCATAGAACCAAACCCCTAACAGTCCTCCCGCGCAATTGTGGGTGCCGATGAGCACCATCAAAAGTTATCTTTGTAAGCCTCCAAATGCCCAGAAAATGCGCGTGACAGCATTGAGCGGTGAGTGCTCCCCCTCTCTTCTTCCTCGATCCGGGGAGGGCGGAGGGGGACCCAGAGCGCCCGGCTCCCGGCGGAACGCAGGGGTGGCCTTGTCACCCTCCCTGCGAAGCAGACGACTCGGGAAGGAGGGCTGACTTGGCGCGGGGAGCGCCTCTTGCAGGTACGACCGGAGCCCCGAGCACGGCGCTCCCTCCGCTCCCACCCGCACCTTCCCGACGCGGAGCTCAGGCCGGACCGGGCAGGATACAGCTGTGTCACCGCCGGGCCACCCCACCCTCCCTCCTCCCGACCTTTACACAGAGATGAGCCTCCAGCTTCCTTCCTTCCATTGTGAGACCCACCATTACCCGTATGCCCAGTGGGGTCACTCTTTCCTAACATAAAGCGGGAGGGGTATGGTGGGACAGGGGGTGGTAAGGGGCGGGGGGGGGGTGAGAAGAGGAGCAGATGAAAAGCAATGTAAATAATAAGAATAATCTGGGACTCCATCCGATTTTGTTTCTCCTCGAATTTTCTCCCAGTGTGTCGGTCCACAAAACCGAGCTGACTTAAACACAGGGGAACTTCGAAATTGACCAATTACTCCTTTCTCATTTCTGAGTGTCAAACTGACCCTAAAGCGGCCGAAAACAAACTTCCTGTCAGTAAAAACACAGGCTTACGGTTTATGGAAAATATTTGAGAGGCATAGTAGACATCAAATAACTGCTACAAAACATGCTGATACTTCAGGCCTGATAGTATCAGAAACAGATGGGCTCACTTCCTCTCCGTATTTCACACAAACTCCAAAAACATAAAGGAAGAGACTGGAAAAAAGAAAGAAAGAAAGAAAGCCTTTCCATTTGCTCATCCCATGTTTGAAAAATTTTAGAACACCCAACCCATTCTAATTATATGGCTTTACTGCACTAAGAAATTAATTATTATTGCACCGTTAGAGGTGCTGACAAACATTTGATCTTCCGAAAGCGTCTGGCCCTTTATGTAAGTCTCTTTTACAAAGGCATGAAGTCTTTTGAAAAAAACCCCATAGAACCTCTGGGTTCTGGCATCAGACTTGATTCCATATTGTCTGCAAACAAAATAAGTCTTTGCACATTCGTCCCTCCTGCAGTCTACCTCCATGGTGCAGAAAAGGGGAGATATTTATTATCTTCCTGATTAGTATAAGCAAGACTATTCCTAATCAGAGGAAGCTTTCCTCCCCTCCCTTCGCCCCCAAAAAAAGCCACCTGGATTTTTCTAATTTTCTTCCCAGTGTTATGTATTAATTAAATATTATCTAAAGCCTGCTTATTTTTGAGCTATGGAAAAATTTAGGAGCTATGGCTATATCTCCACCTATGTCCAGCTATTTAAGCGTTTGTGCGTCGGAGTGTATGGAGTGCTAATATGGAAATGCTTAGCATGGTAAAGTACTCCCCAATTCCGTGTGCAAAGACCATGAAACTCCAGACCTGGTAGATTGCATTTGTAAGAAATATCTGTCCTTAAAGATCTTGCTGTCTCATTGCCTGCTGTCCTCTTTAATTGGCCATTCTATTCCTTTTTCTGGTAAAATCCATGAAGAGTTAGGATCAAAGATGGAGACCCAAAACGTAAACCAGCTCCTTTCCACCATCTTCTGTTTATTACATCAAGAGTTAAGACCGGGTGAATTCAATTACTCCTTTGAAGAGCACATCTCTGTTTTGAACGGCTGATCCCTAAAAGCAGCATGACATCTGTTCATCTGAACAGCTCAGAAATGTGCCCAGATTGTGCCAGCTTCCAATTTTAAACACAATCTGAAGTCTAGGCCCTGGAGCCAGGCTGCCCCAAGAGCTGGCTCAGCCACCGGCCACCTGTGTGAAAGTAGGCCGGTCGTGTAACCTTTCTATGGTTCTGTTTCCTTCATCAGTACAACCAGACTAATTAGAATATCCACAACCTCACAAGATCACGGTGAAAATGTCATTAATATTCATAAAGCTCTTCATGCCTAACACACAGTGGCAATCATACGATTAAAAAAGTTTTTTAATGTTTATTTTTGAGACAGAGAAAGACAGAGCACGAGCAGGGGGAGGAGCAGAGAGAGAGAGACACAGAATCTGAAATAGGCTCTGAGCTGTCAGCACACAACCCACAAACCATGAGAATCATCACCTGAGCTGAAGTCAGATGCTTAACAGACTGAGCCACCCAGGTGCCCCAAGATTGTTTTTTAGCTAAGTGTGCAAGTGGTAAGTAGCTTACTCGGCTAAATAACTAGAAATTCCCTTTGCCTAGAAAACAGGATTATTTGGGCCTCTTTAGCAGCTCTCACAAAGACCATTTGATCTACATATTAAGTTGATGTCTCTGGTTATCTCTGTGGGGGAATGAGGGCCTGAGGCTTCTTTTTCCACCATCTTGTTGATGTCATTTGCCATAGGCCTCTTTAAATGTTTTTTCCCCCTATTCTTCTTTTTCTTCTTCTCCCTCTCCCCCGCCTCCTTCTTCCCCCGCCCCCGCTCCTCTTTCTTATATGTTACTGCCATGCTCATGATAGGCACCCAGTAAATAATTCTGTAATGAATGAATGAGGAAAGAGTGGACTATGACTTTTTTTTTTTTTTTTAATAATGGAGGTGGGGGTAAGGGGGAGTAGGAGGTAGTAATGAGGCATAAGTACCTCCCTTAGCTCCTGCTGGAAGTTTGGATTATCACCAAGGACAGAAACTGAGAATTCTGACTCCAATGACCAAGCAAGGAGGTTCTAATGAGAGAGCAGTTGGCAGCAGATAGCAGCAGAGACAGCTGTCCTGTAGCAGAAACAAGTCCTGGGACTCAGTCAGGCTTTGGCTCCTCCATATATGGTGGGAGGTTTGCCATGCTTAGTACCTGCCTCTGGCAACAATGGGAAAAATGGAGTAGAGCTTTCCTCTCAGGGTCCTGGCCCCACCAGCCACTATTCTGGACAAGCTTCGTACCCTTTGAACCTCAGTTACTTCCCTCTCAAAGGAGGTTCCTGAAGCAGGTTCTGAAGAACAAATGAGTATGTCTATGAAAGTGCTTTGTAATCTGCATAAAACAGCATGACAAAGGAAGTTAAGGGCATCGCCATATCTGAATTAGGAGAGAAATTCGATTAGAGTTAGACCTAAGGGAGAGGCTCCGAAGAATGTTGATGACATAACACCAGACCAGGTTTTAAAAGGAGACTGTGGCATCTGTATATGGGGAGGGAACTTGAAGGAAAAGAGACGAAGGAATATCTGGGGAGAGAGGGAGTGTGTAAAGGGCCCTGGAAGGTATTTTTTTAGATCTTGGACTTCATAATTCTGTGGCATCTGAGGACATGCACCGTGGTACCTGAGAGGTGCTCACGACTGAGTAGGTATCATCTTTCTGGTTTTGTTGAGAGGCCCAAGCCAGCATGGCCTGCAGGCGTGCTGGGATGTGAGGGAGGATGGCATCTGGAAGAAATAGAAAAGCTGCAGACTGGGCTGGCTCCACCGCATCTTGTTTGATGGGTAATCTCTTTAGAGAGAGTGGTCTGTCGGGGTGCCATCTTGTTTTTAACTACTACAACCAGATTTTGGGGGCCTGAAGCTTCTACTGTTGGGAGTCCCCCCTTTGAGGAAAAGACCATGAAATCACAAAAAAGTCAAAATGAAGCACAGGGTCTTGAAAGGGGCCAATGCAAATGAGGGGCACTGAAGCCTAAACTTCATTAGCTTACTGGTAAACCAGACTTGCCTACTGCCATATCCATTATAATAATAATAATAATTATTATTATTATTATTAAGTTTGAAGGAGAGAGAGAACACAAGTGGAAAGTGGGAGGTGGGGGGGGGGAGAGGGAGAATTTTAAGCAGGCTCCACGCAGGGCTCAATCCCACAACACTTGGATCATGACCTGAGCCGAAATCAAGAGTGGTATGCTCAACCAACAGAGCTGCCCAGGCACCCCACCTGCTACCATACTATTACTTGTGCTTCACAGTTTGAAAGGCTGAGGTTCAGAGAAGTGAAAGAACTTGCCCCAGGTGATAGAGCTGATAAGTGACGGAGCTGGAAGGAGGTCCCGGCCATCTAGTTTCTATGACAATGGCTGTACTTACAAGTAGGGGGGAGCCTCTGTTCTCCCCTGTTTAAATATGAGATTTCTGGGGCCTCTACTTTTATGAGAAGTGTCTGTTCTTGACTCTGAGAGAGTAGCCAAATGCTGAATCTCCTTGTGTTTGAGGGTTCCAGAAAACCTAGAGGTTTGCCAGGTCTCAAATGCCTGGAGATTCAATTATGGAAGGCTCCAGTGAGGGCAACTGGCAACACTGATGGTGGGTGAGTGTTAAAGGAAACAGTATTTAGGGCTATGATAGCACAGGTAGCTCTAGTGTCTACAGCAGGAGCCAGGAACGTGATCGCAAAAGCGATCCAAGAGCAATGAAGGTGCCAGGGCCCAGCCTAGCTCCACCTTCTCTCCAACTAGAGATAAAAACTAAGGCCCAGAGGGGTGCCTGGGTGGCTTAGTCGGTTAAGCGTCCGACTTTCACTTAGGTCATGATCTCACGGTTCGTGGGTTCGAGCGCCGCGTCGGGCTCTGTGCTGACTGCCAGCTCAGAACCTGGAGCCTGTTTCAGTCTGTGACTCCCTCTTCTCTGACCCTCCCCTGCTCACGCTGCTCTCTCTCTCTCTCTCTCTCTCCTAGAAATAAATAAAAATATTAAAAAAACAAAAAAAACAAAAAAAAACTAAGGCCCGGAGAGAGTAAGTCTTGTCATAGTCAATGGTCCTTTAGAAGCTAATAAAAAAGACATGCGTATTTGTCCTTCACTGACACCGAAGCACAAAGGGGCATGTAGCTTTCTGAAGCAAGCAAGCAACTGGCCACACCCTCGTTGAAGGTCCCACGGCTCCAGTGGCAGAGCTGGAACTAAGAACATACTCCGGGGGTTCCAGCTCTTCACCACCGATGTCATCATTGTCATCAATGTCACCTTTTCAGCTCCACAAAACATTCTTTATTTACTTCCTAAATAAGGGTAATGCTACCTTCAAGAGCTGAGCCTTTAACCACGCATTTTGATTTTTGCTGAATCTCAATGATATACAAGGTGGTCTCCATGTAGTTTTTTTCATCCTACAAAGGCTTGGAAAAACCTTCAGTCATGAGCCTTGCCAAGAGAGAGAATTTTTCACAACTTTTCGCACTTAGCTATTTGATTTTATTTCCTGATGCTTTCTATGGTTGACCAAAAAGTTTGCCCAGTCAGGGATATTGGTGGAAACAGAAGTTACCACGGACTTTTTCTTCGGCTTCAGTGAAGGTTGTATTTTCATGCCCTTTTCATTAGCCTTTTTATGAACTTTTAAAAGACCGTTGCCCATGGCAAGACTCAAGATGGTCCATCTCCAGTAAGATGGCTACATCATTCTCATGATGCCACTAGTGCATAAAGTTTACCGGTGATGAAGGACGTTATCTCTCCCATTTCTCACCTTCCTCCTCTTTTTTTTCTACACTGGTTACCTCCCAGGCTACTGAGAAAATGCTCAAGATGGCTCTCTAAAGCAGTGCTGTCCAATAGAACTTTTGGGTATGATGGGAATGTTCTAGATGGGCACTGTTCCATATGGTAGCCGTTAGCCACATGTGGCTACTTGAGGACCTGAAATGTGGTGATTTGAACTCAGACTCTAAATTTTAAATTTCACTGTGTTTTGATTTATACATTCACATGTGCTTGGGGGCTATAATGTTGGACAGTGTAGATGTAGAAAATGTCCATCATCACAGAACATTTTGTGAGGCAGCACTGATCTGAAGGGTGTCTCTTCGAGCCAGAACCTTGAGTCTCTGCCCCATGTCTGACCTTGAGCTGGGCTTCATCTTTTGGGCTGAGTCAAAAGGGAGGCCTCCAAGAGGGCTTGGTGAAGGACTCTTGAGGCATCAGGATGAAAAGAGTCCGGGCAAAGTGGAATCACCTCATTGGTCCCAATTCAACAAAACCCTAGGATAATAACAAGAAGGGAACTTGCAGACCTCTACTCCCTGCCTCTCCTTATGGATGAGAAAACAGAGGAGCAATTAATTAATGACTTGGCAAAAGTGAACACAACCAGTTAGGAAGTGAGTCAGTCTTCTAATGCCTAAGCCAGTCTTCTTCCCTGATTAGGGACACACCAGCTCTGAGAGGCCAAGGCAGGCCATTCCTTTCTCGATCTTTCATCATACACATATTGTCTTGTCTGTGGAAGGATTCTTGTGTACAGGACCTACAGGGTGGGAGACAGGAGGCGGTGCCCCTTGGTGGAGGAGGAGGGGATGTTCAGCAGCTTATCTCAAAGGGCCGTTCAGAAGACCGGATAGAGTGACAGCATCTTGGCTTGTCCAGACTGACCCAGTGTTAGCACTGAATGTCCCACCGCCCAAGAAGCACCTCAGTCCAGGGCAAATCAGGACGGTTGTTCTCCCCTAGGATCGATACTACATTCCTGATCTTCCAGAATCCAGAGGAAGCAGAGAAAGAGGACAAGTACTACACTTGTGTAGGTGGCTCATGCCTTTGTTCTATGGATTTAGGAAAAAAATAGTTTGCTGGGATAATATCCTAGTATTTTTCCCTTCGTCTGCATTCCATTGTTCTCAACCAGCACCCACCCCCACCCCCAAGTAACCCTGCTTTTATTTATTTAGTTTTAACTTTTTAAGGTTTATTTTTTGAGAGAGAGAGAGAGAGTGTATGTGAGCAGGGAGGGGCAGATAGAGAGGGAGACACAGAATCTGAAGCAGGCTCAGGCTCTGAGTGGTCAGCACAGAGCCCGATGCGGGGCTCAAACTCACAAACTGTGAGATGATGGCCTGAGCCAAAGACAGACGCTTCACTGACTGAGCCACCCAGATGCTCTAACCCTGCTTTTAAATGGACCACACCTCCCGGCTGAACATTACATCTTAAAACGTGCCTGGAAAAGCCTATAACACAATTTGGAAACAGAGGTATGGACAGATTCATCCATAATGTGGAACCACGCTCTGAAGGCTGAGACTGGCTGTTACAATGTGAAAACACTTGTATGGTCATCAGTCATCTGCACCAAACCCTGCATTAGAATGGTCTGGGGATTTCTCATGGGCTCTTTAGGAATATTCTGTCTCTACTTCAGGCAGTCCTAGGCAGAAACCTTCCCCAGGTGCCTGGTGAACACCTGGTCTTGGCATCACTTGTCCAAACCCCTGAAAGGAAAGTGACAACAGAGTGCCCCTGAAAGAATCCAAGGTTAGGAGACTAGAACCTAGGTTCTAGTTTTAAATTTGCTGTTAACTAAGTTGTATGACCTCGGGAAAGTCACCGGTAGTCTGTGAGCCTCAGTTTCCTCATCTGCAAAAGAGAGATTCCAATGCTTGCCCCGACTGCTTTCACAGAGAGAATGCGATTATATGAGAGGGGCTCTGGAAAGTACAAAATACCAGGACGAGACAAAAATCTCAAGGCTCTTGTAGGCGGAGCTGACCTTTGCAAACTGTGACCATGAGTGGTGGTCAAGCACGATTACTGGACCCTAAGATGAACCTTCACTGAAACCACCCACCTCCCCCTAAAGGACTAGAAGGGAGACACACGAAGCTAGGAAAGACAGAGCACAAATAGGCACTAGTCCAAATAGTAGATCAGAATTCTAGGGAAGTAAAAAAAAAACAAACAAAAAAAACCACATCATCTAATTCTGGCAAATTCTTCTGTAACAAAGACATAACTGCAAAGCGGGTCATTTAAAATAAAACACCAGAACAAAGTGGGTCATTTAAAATAAAACACCAGAGTACGCATAAGACGCATACTCAATTAATGTGTATTTATGTATGGAGTCTCTAACCTTGGAAGGTATGTCAGGGCGTTTCTTTCCAGCTATTTCTGCGGATCATCACAGCAAATCTATTGTCCTCATCTGACACAAAAATCAAATTCCTTTTCTTAGAATATTTTTACTGGATGGTCCCTAAATTGGTTAGCCTCTACCACAATAATACTGCAACACGAGCAATCACCAAACCTTAGTGTCATGCAGACGTAAATACTTTTATTTTTGCTCACGAGTCTAAGGGCAGTTTTGCTGCTCTTGGCTGGGCTCATAAATCTACTTGGGAGTTGGTTGACTGATCCAGAACAATATCAGCTGGGATTTTCTCCGTGTACAGAGGTAACAGATAAAATACAGGACACCAAGTTCATTGTGAATTTCAGATTAATAAAAAAAGAATTTGTTTAGTGTCAGTGTATCTGAAACGTTTGAGAAGTCTGGCAACTCTCACCTCCAGCAGGTGAGCCCTGGCTTGACCTTGTAAGGTAGGGAAAGAGCAGGGGAAACACAGCTCCTTGGAGTCTGGGCGCAGAACAGGCACATCTTTGTGTTCTGTTGGGCAGAGCAGGTCACAAGCCCAGCCCAGATTCAAAGACTGTAAAAGTTACATGGAGGAAGACGGGAACAAGGAAGATGAAGAATTGGGGCCATTTTGACAAGCAATCTACCACAATCCCCGGTGGCAAAATCATCACCAAAATATCCTACAATCATACAAGTAAAGCCCTACTCAACTGTCACTTTTCCATTCTATTAAAATATAGTTGACGAGCGCCTTGATGACATATGTAGAGAATTATCTTCGGGGGGGGGGTGGGGGGCGTGGGAAAGACTGGGTTCTGGTATGACTATGTAAATCATTTCTTTTATTTTTATTTTTATTTTTATTTTATTTCTAGGATAGAGAGAGACAGCGTGAACAGGGGAGGGTCAGAGAGAGAGGGAGTCACAGACTGAAACAGGCTCCAGGCTCTGAGCTGGCAGTCAGCACAGAGCCCGACGCCGGGCTCGAACCCACAAACTGCGAGATCATGACCTAAGCGAAAGCCGGACGCTCAACCGACTAAGCCACCCAGGCGCCCCTGTAAATCATTTCTTTTGTTTTCTCAGGCAACCCACGTCTTCGCTGGGCCTTGGTTTCTTCATCTATAAAATGGTTTAAGTTCGCACTTTGAAGGCCATGCGGCTCTAAAATTCGATGTTCTTGAGTATTTTAACTCAAGCAGCTTGCCTTTCTCCATTATTTCCCTACAGCAAACTCTTCCAGCCTGATCGACTTTATGACTGTATTAGCAATACTATAACTTAAACCCACCCATTATGGTCCTCATTGACTGCTCCTGTATTCAAAGTAAATTCAATCACCAAAACATATCCAATAAAAAAATGGAAATCTCCAGGCCAAGGGGACATCAGCTCCTGGCAAGGAATAAGCCTCTTGAATAAATAAATCTGCTGTGCTCAATATTTCCCCCTCTTGATTTGAAGAGAGACAGTAACCCTTTTTCTGTCATTGAATTAATTTGCTAGAAGTGGCTGTAATTTCTATATAAATCCTGAGATTGTTTCTAATTTACATGTTATATATGAATGTTTATGCATGTGGTGCCGGCCTAATGTTCTCCAGGGATCCTCTTAGAAACTGTATGAATCATGTAAACAAAATTAGATGGAAATAAAAAGAATGTATGATATTTTCTTCACTAGCACTAATTTTTTTCTAAGTTTGGTTTTCTCCATAATGGTCTTCCTGCTGACTTTAATTATATTTATGGCACAATTATCCTGTGCTGGGCACATCCTCATGTGCCTGCTGCTCGTTTGGCGTCTGTCTGGTTTGGGGAATGCCCTGCAGACAGAGGGGTGGTGTGGCTTGTTCAGTATCTGTCCTCGTTGGGGCTGGTGAGGAGGGAGGGCGAGAGAAGGGGTTCTGGTGGCATCTCTGTGGCTTTTTTTCCCCATCTCACCCCGCCTCCTTTCCTTTTTATGCGGATGAATTCAGGTCATGGACAAGACCGAAACCAGGTCCAGGAAACTTCCTTTCTCTGTGGCCTCCCCGGGGTGCTGGTGGAAGACCATTACTGTTGTTAATTAATGATTTGCCAGCTGTCTACACTAATTTTATGGCATTTATGTATGCACATGCATCGTCTTTTAGTCCGTTTTCACAGACTAACCCAAACACAATGAGTGTGAAATATGAATCCCAGTCTCTGGTCCCTGTTTTCAGCAAGAGGGCTGCTTAGTTGAGATGGTCCTATGCTGTGTGATCGCAGGGAGGCTACACTCACCTGCAGCTCCCCTCTGCTTGGAGGTACCTTCAGGAGGAAAGGAGCAGGCTGCCTCTTCAGGGACAGCCACCAGCTCGATAGTCAGGACGCAAATGTCTTTTCAGAATCTTGAGGTCTCATTTGACAATAAACTATTTGTAAAAAAAAAAAAAAAAAAAAAGAATCTTAAGGTCTTTTCAGAAAATTAAGCTGTCCTGGGCATCCTGCATTCTTTGTCCGAAGGAGATGTCGGCACCTCCGGAGACTTCTTCCTTGTCATAATCTCGTTTCTTTAAGCAGTGAATACGTGTGATTATTTTTGTCTACTATGGGGGCCAAGCCCTGTCACAGTTCATCCCAGAGACTTTAGTGCTCAGGAGTATGAGACATGTGCGTCGGCTCATCTTGAAAACCCCTCAAAACTAGAGATCCAGAATTTCGGATTGTTTTGCCAGGAGTAGCCTGCTTTCCATTCCTCGGCCAACCCATGTCAGACCAGGTCATCCTCAGCCAAGCACTTGACCCTTCCCTTCTCCCCAAATCAAGGAAAAGTATAATCCTGCCTAGAATACAGTGCTTCAGTTTTCCCTTAACAATTCAAGCACAATAACACACAAAAACACTTCCATTTATACTGTGAGGTTTAGAGGAAGATACAGCAGAAACGTGAAATGGTGCATAGGAAGAAGGGAGGGCCACACACGGTCGTTAAGCAACTCCTAGCAGCCAAGCCTCGGCCTTTGTCCAGTTTCCTCTCCACAACAACTCTGCATATATTAGCGTTTTGCACATGGTGAATCCGAGACTCAAGGAACTTAGGTTATCTCCAGAGGAGGAGAAACCATTGAGGAGAGGATCTCATTGTAAAGTGCTAAGCCAGGCCATCCCTCCCAGAAATCCAGCAGAGTATGGGAAGGGAGAAAGATGAGCAAAAGCTGGAGTAGACGGTTAGGGGAAGCACGCAGAAGGTTTAGCAAGAGCTGGATAGGTGTACGATCAGGAGAAAACATTCCATAAGAGAGTCTGAGTGAGGAATGAACACACGTTCTCAAGGAGCAGCAAGGGGGGTGGCCTGCTTAAAAGCCCAGGCTGGGGCAGGAGGAAGCTGGCAGGCTCCAGAGTCCACACTCCAGACTGTATTCAAAATTGGGAGTTGGCGCAATCGAGGCACGTGTCTGAGCTGTTCAGCGTGGTCAGAGAAGGAAGGATGGTGACCTACAGGGACGTACAGTCAAGCGAGTCCTTTTACTTCTTGAGCAGGGCCCTTAATCTAGCCAGGGCACCCTTCCAGACTCACTGCGGCAATTGCATTCAGCTCATAAAAGTACATGTAAGCACCACCCATCCCCAAAGCAGTTAGTAAAGTGAGTGCCCACAATGTGAGTATAAAATCTGGACACCTTAGTATTCCGGATGTCTGAGAGGAAGTATATCAATGATGGCTTCAAATATATCTAACATGACATCATTACCTTTTGGCAGGTTTCCTTATTTCTAGGTTTCCGTAGGGCATTGCCATTGATTCTGATATGTTGATGTTCTATTCCAGTATCCCGCACATACTATCCTGTTTATTCATCTGGAATGTATGAACAGAAGGATTTTGATAAAGGTGGGAAAGAAGCAAAGTAAATTTGGGGAGACTTTAAGGCAAAACACTTTCTTTAAAGTTTTCCTTTCCAATATTGACTCAATTTGAGAATTCAATCAACAAGGTCAAAACTAGGTCACGTATCCTGACTTCCTTATCCCCACAGCTTAATAATCTAAAAATAAAAATCAATTCTTGTCTGAGAGTTGTGAAGAGATCATAATTGCTTTAGAGTGAAGCTCGGAGTGACTGCACCTTCTCCCATCTTCCATTTCTTAGAGATGAGAATGTCATTTTTCAAGTTCAAGGCACTGTCAGTATTAGATTGCATGGTAACCAAGTAGAAAAATCTGTTTAAGATGAAATAACTCTCGCCATTAGGCTCTTTGAAATAACTCTCATCATTAGGCTCTTTAAGCAGAGATGAGGGGCCTTTTTAATGTTGTGTGGAAAGACGGCAAGGAAGTAGTATGAACCAATTGTTGGTTAGAAATGTTTTCCATTTAAGAAAAGATGGTTTACAATAGTTTTTCTTCCTGCGATCCCGGTAGTGTTATGAATCAAGAACTCGCTTTGATTTTTTTAGAAAACCGGTTGCCCTTTTTCGAGCTACTGAATGTTTCTCTTTAATCTCAAGATCCGGATGTGATCTGAGCTTTGTTACAGAACACGCTTTAGCTGTGAGTGTGGCTGAGTTGGATTTCTGATTTGTTTGCTTTATTAGATTTTGTGCCATTCGACAAAGCCTTGGAATTCTAGACCACTAATGAATTTCCCATCAGAGCTACACATCCATTTGCATATGTGGGTATTGGTAATGGGGACAGTTTTCCATTTTTATCAGTACCTTCTTCTAGAAGTATTTAGCCTCCCAACCATCCGCAGTGATTCAAAACCAATTACCGGAGTTTTCATGAAATTTTAAAGTACCTATCAAGAGTCTTTTAACTGTAAAGATCAGCCAGAAGATGGGAATGAAAGAGTCCATTAAATTCTCATTATAGGAAGAGAAATTCTCTGCCACTTTTTCCGAATTCTACCCCATAGGTATGAACTACCCTCCCTCCCCTACCTACAGCTAGTGATGGCTCCCTATTAAAATCCAAAGGCGTGGGAGGTGTCAATGGAGACACGGGTATGCTCCCTTCACCCTCAGTCTCGGTCACAGGTATTCGCATGCTGAGGTCTGCCGCTCGCCATCTGCACACCACCCCAACCCAGCTTATCCGTTCTCCACCAGCTCCCATCGCCACTCAGTGGTCTCCACAGCCTTGGCGAAGCAGAACATTCCTCTCGAGTCTCTCAAACACCATTTTTAATCAAAATTTAGACATGTCCACAACATGATTTCTTTTAGACCAAGCCAACTTTCTTTTAAGCCCCGTCTGTTCTGTGAGGCCAGCTAATTAGCCTGCCTGTACCAGAAGTGCTCACTTTTTATTACCTTTAGAAAACAAAGCCAGGCTTGAGGAAGTGTTGGATGTGAGCTGTCTCCAAAACCTCAGGAAGGGAACCCCCACCTTCCAAACCCCCTCCTCCTCCCCAGCAAGATTTGTGGTCTGGTTAGAAGGACCATTTAGATGATGAAAGGAAGCAGTGGACAGCCCCTGATTTACAACCAGTGTGATTTTTTTTAATATCCACCAAATTAATATTTTTATGCCTGTTCCCCCATCAACTTGCTTCGGTTTGAATTTCAACGAGGGGAGCCTGCCAAGATCATGTAGTAAAATACGAACTGGATCATAAATCCCGGCAGGGGTGGGAGAACGTAAGACAGACTGCTAACACCTTTGAAAAAACTTAAACAACAACAACAAAAAAACCAGGAATGTGCTTTAAAGCATACCAAGCCCAGGGGGGCCTGGGAGAAACATGGCAGCCGAACGTGGGAGCCGGCTTGCCCTCCCAGCGCGGCTGCTGCGAGGACCCTAACCCATAGAAAGTCCTTCTGGCGGGTAAATCGGGCCCCTTGGGCTCTTCATCCCAAACCAGTGAAGTTTCTCTGGGATGCGTGTTAGAGGGAAGGCAGAAATACCCTCAAATGAGCTGAGTCTTTCTGCACCCCTCCCCTGGGAGCGGCCATGCACCCCGCTCATCAAAGTCTCCTTTCATTACTGCCAGGCCGAGGGAAAGCAACGCAGCTGGCAAGACAGAGTTCGAAGCTGTAAGAAGAAAGCCATGTGTTTCCTTCCTAAGACCCAAACCAGTTCCCTACGAGGAATAAAGACCTTTTACAAACTTTCTGGATGGACATGTCTTGGAGGGGAGCATGTTGACTATTCTCACACCCTCGCTGTGTACCAGTGGGAGAAACAGGAGCCCTTATTTGCTTGGTTTTATAACAGGTTTACTCTAGTGGAGCATATATGGAAAAGTAAACGCCCTTATACCCCAGCTTATTATTACACCGATTTGGATAAACCGCAGGTCAAATCGCGTCGGCTGAGACATAACTGCTACCCACAGGCGAGGCCTGATATACCTCAGTTGATAGCCTATAAAACAGATGCTAGTCCTGTCTGTCAACACCGGCATTATAAAGGCGTTTCACTAATCCTCCTTGGTGGACAGCACTAAATCCTTGGGCGATGTTGTTTTTTCATCCTGTCTCTTGCCTATCTCTGGGTCTTAGGACACACAATTTGATCACGGGAGCCAGGTGACCTATTTCTGGCAGCTACAATGAGTGACATCTCCAGCGCCGTGGAAACCCATTTACAGACCAATTTGCCCTTTCTCACAACACTTTGCCAAAAAAAAACTTTGGAACTTTCTTTTGCCCTCTCTGGGTTCAGAGCCAAAGTCATTGCTGAGGCTTTCAGAAAGCTTCGAGAAGGCAAAGGTGCAGATCCCGAGAGGGACCAGGTGGATATATAGAGACTTAACACTGAACAGGAATGCACAGAGGAACCCAGAATCTGGCTTTAGTTTTTGGTGCAAGGATGTAAACATTTTTAATTTGTCAGACATGGATATTTAATTATAATCATAAGGGAGAATTTATATAATGTACCATATATATTTAATTTAGTTCTTTAATAGCCTAAAACTTTAGCAAGCTCACACAAGTCCCCATAAGTGAGACACAGGTTTCACAGAAACTCAAAGTAAAGCAATTTTTTTCTAGAAAAACATTAGTAGGACAGTTCCTGAAATTTGAATAAGGTCTGTAAGTTAGGTAATCATGTTGTAGTAACGTGGATTACTGCACTCTGGTTCTATGAATGAATTTAGGAAAGAAACAATGAAGTATTCAGGAATAAAGGGGTAGGACGTCTACAACTTAGCCTCATACCATTTAGAAAAGTTTTAACACACACTACTCACACCACACACACACACAACATGATAAAAAAAAAAACTTAGCAAAATATCAAGACTGGAGGAATCTGAACAAAGAGTATACAGGAATTCTTGGTGCTATTTTTGCAAATTTCACGTGGATCTAACATTTTTTTAAAACTAAAAGTTAAAAAAAAGTCTTCCTATTGAGGCCCCCAGAGTTACTGTCTCTTTCTTTTTTTATTTTATTAAAAACATTTTCTTTTAAATGGAGGTATACTTGACATGTAACATTATATTATATTAGTTTCAAAGGTACAGATAGCATAACGATTTGATATTTGTGTACATTGCAGAGTCTCCACGGCTATGAGCCTAGTTAACATCCATCAGCTCCATCACCATACATAGTCACAGAATTATTTTTCTTGTGATGAGGACATTTAAGATCTATGCTTAGCAACTTTCAAATATGCAATATGGTATTATTAACTACAGTCGCCATGTTGTACCTTACATCTCTAGGTCTTATTTTATAGCTTCAAGTTTGTACCTTTTGACTTCCTTCACCCTTTTTGCCTTCCTTACACCCCCCTCTCATCCCCACTGTCTGTTAATTAAAATAAAAGCCCAATAGCGGCACCTGGGTGGCTTAATCAGCTAAGCATCTGATTCTCATTTTAGCTCAGGTCATGATCTCACAGTTCATGAATTCGAGCCCTGCATCGGGCTCTGCTCTGACAGCAAGGAGCCTGCTTGGGATTCTCTCTCTCTCTCTCTCTCTCTCTCTCTCTTTCCTTCTCTCTTTCTCTCTCCCTGTCTCTCTCTGTCCCTCCCCTGCTCGCTCTCACTCTCAAAGTAAACAAATAAACTTTAAAAACTTGGAAAAAAAATAAAATGAACACATATAAAAAATAAATAAATACAATAAAAGCCCAATAGAGTGTATTTGTAAGTTCCTTTGTTTCCCCACACCAATCTAAAAATGGATTTGGTAAAGATCTTTATTATTTTGGATATTCTTTAGAACTCTTCGTCTTAAAGGCCATAGAGGATAGAAGAGCTGGAGACAAACACAGGGTGGTATCAGTTAAGCGAATGGCCAGAGAAGAGGGATTCTGGAAGCAGAGGACCCGGATTCTCTAGGTCTAGAGAGTTCCAAACTATGGAATATTTACCTTTGTGGCCCGTGGTTTCCTCATCTAAATGGGCATAAAGGCAGGGCTGTGATAAAAATCAACAGAAGACAGTTTGTCCGGTTCGGGCCTGTCACCTACAGAGTGTTCCAACAGTGATGTCTAGCCTAGCCTGCCACCTCTTCTAACCTTGAGTGTTCTTGTCTAGAGCAATGGGATGGCACCCCATGGCAGGTGGGAGGGGTATTTCCTGAGTGTGAGTGCACGCCCACTGAGAAAGGAGGTGATCACCAAGGCCCTGTACCCCCTTAACACAAGCCCTTCCCTGTATTTCTCTTTGGTAATGGAAACATCCCCACCATACTCCTTCCTGCTAATCAAATCCCATTTGGGCTGAAGCCTTGCTGACGTTTATTAGCCCAAACCTGCTTTTTGCAGAGATTTCCACTCACTTTGAGCTAAACATGTGGGGCCCAGCCCTGAGCTGAAATGAAAATTGTGCTTTCTTCTTTCTCTCTTTGACCAGCAGCACCATTCTGCTGCCATTGGAAATGGAGGCATCTGAGTACAAAATGTCTGTTCCCTGCACGATTCAAACGAACACGGTCGGGGCTCAACACAAGCAACACACGCACGCACAAACACACACAAGCACACACAAATTCTCAGCCCATAAAAGCCAACCACACCGCTGAATGCCTAACACCCACCACTCAGGAAACACTGTCTCCTTTCTGGAACTTTTGGAGATGTAGACAGTGTCTTGTCACGGAGCATGTGTGTAGCTTGGACCGACGATAAATTGAGGTGCTAATCCTGATGCCGAACAGCACCTGCAGTAACGGGGAAGAACGTCTCGGCATACGACACGCGTATAAATCACATTTATTTTCATAGCACATTTAAATAACGTCTCGGCCCTGGGGATTTTCCTCCAAGTAATGAAGCATCACCCAATGAGAGTCCGCAACGTCGCAACGTCGCTGGGCTCTGTGATGCCCCTCACAGCAAGGAATAAAACCGGTGATTTATATGGATGCCGTCAGGACGGTGGAGGGGCTTCCTTCCCTTTGCAGGAGACGAGCTCTGCATCTGGATTAGAGTGAGATTTATCTGTAAAATAAACAAAGCACAGCCACCCCCTCCCACCGCTTTTCTCCCTTAATCACATCAGACGAGAGAGCAAACACACACAGGCACACACATGCACTCACTCAACAGCACGCATCTGCCGCTACGTATGCACACACGCACACGCGCGCACACACACACATAACAGGTTTGTTATGAGATAGGAGAGAGTCAACAATCTTGATAAAAGATGATAATTTGGGCATTGATGAAGATTTGTTTTGTCAACAGTTCCCTGTGGTAGGTGTCTAGGTTGTGGACTTTCTCTGTCCCTCTGCAGTGATGGTCTGTCCTGACAGCGGGGGTGCCTGAGGCCCCTCCACGGAGTGAGGGGAAATCAGATCTCTTCCACAGACTGCAAGGTGATAGTGCGATTCCCATTCGGCCGCCACTTCCTAGTTTCTTGTTTTGGGGGGAAATATGACCTCATTCTAACAAGATTTTCCTTTGGATGGTCCTGTGGGTGGGTGCCCCTGGCCACTTAGGATAAACTGCATATTGTCCTGTTGAAATCATCATGAATTCTCTCTCTGTTGAAATCATCATGAATTCTCTCTCTCTCTCTGTCTTCTCCTCGTTTTCTTTCTTTCTTCGTGGGCAGTCATTTATTCTCTAGAGCTCAATGTGATTCGACATAGGTCTTCACCTGAGGCCTACCTACCTTGCTAAGTATAGGTTGCTTCTGACAGAGAAATATGTAAACTACCTTTCTGGGGAGTATAACCTCGTGAAAATAGGATTTATTGTACGTGGATGTGGATATGCTACAGCTCATTCTACAACTGCCAAAATATTTCAACTTCATCCAGAAAACACTGAAATGAGAATAATAACTCTTGTTGTTACAGTGCTTTACAGTTAGCAAAGTACATCCATACACTATGTATTATTATCACAGTTGGTTTTCACACAAGCTTGCGGGACAGGTAAGGCAGTAGGCAGGGCATAATCACCACAGCTTCAAGGACCCAAAGGCACTTTACTTTTCTGCCTCGGGTTCACGTGGTTCAGGATCACTGGAGAAACCACAAGCAGAAAGTCTCACACTTTAATTCGGAAAACCATACCTTGGCTAGCCAAGGGTGGATAACGGATGGCTGGTGGCAGCCTCGAAGGCAGGGATACTAAATAGTCAGTTTCACTTGAATCAACCTAGAGCTGAGGTCAGAAGCCACCCGGCTATTTCCAAATGAGGGCTATTTCCCAGAAAAACATGTTCTCATATTTACTGAGGTATATTCCATTTTCAAGCCAAAGGGTGAACTTTTCATTTGCTCACATCTGACTCTTGTGAAATGGAGAGAGACTACAATATTGCTGTGTCCAAAGTTTCCCATGCCTCAAATGAAGGTAAGTACATGTCCATATTTTGGTCTGAGTCACAAGCTTGGAATACAGAAATGCCAGCCCAGGTTTCCCCTTACCCTTTGCAGTGCTCATGTTTAAGTCCAGAGTGATCTCGTATATCTGCATGTAAATATGCTCTTTGCTTCTTGTCGTTTTAATTTCTCAAATCCGTTCTGAAGTTGTATAGTAGCTGTCCGAATGGCAAGGGGAGATTTTTAATTTACAAAGACAATTGCCCCAAATTGAAAAAATTTTAAAAGACAATTAGGAGAAACATCATTGCCTGATAAGACTAATTCACGACTTTGGAGAGGGTGGCTTGCCCCTATAAAAGTAGGGTGACCACCCATGGCAGTTTCCCTGGGATAGGTCTGGCTTATGCTATTGTCCTGGCCTAATTATTAATGGTCTCTCTTCCAATTTCACGATTGTCCCAGTTTGGATGCTAAATTATGTAGTCACCCCAAAAACTGCAGAAAAATCTAATTGAAATAGGTCTGATTTTTTTTAAGGGCTTTGAAAACAACCTGAAAGGGAAAGTGGGGGAGTGAAGCAGAGAAATTTGTGCAGTCAGTTCAATTGGTTCAGGCGTAGAAGACTTAGTGAGATTGTATCTGTTTTGCTCATGTAATTCTAATTATAAGCCAATAACGTGAAATAGAACTAATTTCATTATAACCACCAGTCGGCAATAAAGCGAATGCACAAAATAATTTGTTGAGTCATGGGGCTCGGATGTAGATTAACTCCAGCACTCATGTGGGTGGCGAGAGGAAGGCCCTTCGTGCCCTCTGAGCTCAGGGCGACAGGGGCAGTGGGGGCGGGGACCTTGTCTGCACTGCCTTGGACCAGCAAATTACAAGTAGACGGAAATGCCACCCTAATTAGATTCTGGACAGTGTGAAAGCCTGGCCCACGGGGATGAGTGAGCAGTGGCCACCGCACGCCTCCTCGCCTGGAGCACATGTGGCGCACGTGTGGGCGTGTGACCCATGTGCCCCCAGCGATGGATAAGCCCAGGCTTTAGGGGCAGAAACAGTGATGTTTTTTTAATGATGGGAGTTTGGTCTCCCTTGAGCAAAACAAAGCTGTGTCTTTTCACTCCTGGTGGCATTTGCTGTCCTGTTGCAGGCAGAGGTTTTCATCCAATCTGGTTGTAACCGCATGTGGAGGCCGCACTGACTTCCCCCAGGGACCAAGTCAGGGATCTCTGCCTGGCCAGTTCCATTTTGTTCTCCGACACAAAGGCCCTGAACCTTCCAGGAAACTTCTCTGACAGCACCCCCCCCCCATCCTTTATTTGCATCCCCACCCCAGGGTCGCCCCACAATAAGCACTCAGAGAGTGTAAGCCTCTCCCTCTGAGTTCCCATATCCTGCCAGTCACATTCTGGCCACAGCACTTTACACCCTCAGTGGCAGCTCTTTACTCCTCTGTCTCCCCTTCTAGAGCCTTAGCTTCTTGAGGTCAGTGACATTGTTCCTCACTGGACGTCTGCAGCCTAACCTTGTCCTTGTTTGTGGGAGGAGTGTGTGGGCAGGTAGAGCCCTACTGGAAAACAGAAATGATAATAGTAGAGTATAGTAGTATAATAATAGGTGCAGGGTGTGTATCAAGCACTTAGTGCATGGCATGAGATATATACATCTCCAGGTTTTAGAAATTGTGGTGAAAATCACATAACATGAAATTTACCATCTCAACCATTTTCGAGTGTACAGTTCAGTGGCGTTAAGTGCATTCACATCGTTTTGCAGCAGATCTCTAGAACTTTTTAATCTTGCCGAACGGAATGGCATGGTGTATTTTAAGTGCCTTGTAAGCATTATCTCATTTAAACGTCACAGCGCTGGAGGTACTTACTAGGGGTAATTATTACTACCACAGGGACCAGGGGTGATCAGTATGCCCATCGTGAGAAGAGAAGTTGGGCAGCCAGCCTAAGGTCACATGACAAAGGATGGGTGGGGTTAGATTTGGAACTTGTACATTTTCATTTAAGTCCTGCTTAGCAGTTTTACACTACATGAAAATTCCATAAAACTGTGGATGTATAGAGATTGAAGATTTTTGTTTCACCTTCTGCCAGATCTTTCTCTTTAAGTGTCTCTGAAATTTTACTGGAAAACAATATGAAAAAATTCATGCGTTTTTGTCTACTTATCATGATGAGCGTTGGGTCATGTAGAGAGCGGCTGGATCCTATATTGTACACCTGAAGCTGATGCCACACTGTACGGTAACTATACTGGAATTAAAATGTCAAAACCTAAAAAAAATTCATGCCTTTTTATGAAGTTCATTATTGAGACCTAAGAAAAACGTGATCAATATTTACTGTAAAAACGGTTGCAATAGAGGGTTCATAGAACTTTAGCAAAGAAAGGTACTTGAGAAGGGAGTTGAATCCAGACCTACTGTTTTATAGGTGTGGAAACCAAGGTTCAGCATCACAACGGAAGTTAAGGAAATGTCAAGTTCAGAGCACTGAGCTCTCACCAACTCTCTGATGCCACATAGAAGACATTTTGGCTTGAATGTTAGTGATGTTTTCTTTCTGGTTAACATGCATGTCAATCCCAGCACCGTTTCTTCCCCAAACATTGACAGACAGCATGATGGGGGATTCCTATCTGGGATCCCACACTCTTAAATTAAAAAGTGCATAGAACGGGGCGTCTGAGTGGCTCAGTCAGTTGAGCGTCCAACTTCGTCTCAGGTCATGATCTCTCGGTTTGCGAGCTTGAGCCCCTCATCTGGCTCTGTGCTGACATCTCAGAGCCTGAAGCCTGCTTAGGATTCCATGTCACCCTCTCTCTCTCTGTCTCTCCCTTGCTCACATTCTATCTCTCTCTCAAGTGAATACACATTAAAAAAATTTTTTTTAATGAATAAAAAGTGCAAAAAAGAGAAAGGATTTGGAAACCTTTGTATAGTCTCTACATCCTGGGCCCCCAGGGCAGGAAGAGTCGATTGCTGGGTGGGATGGAGGGGTGGAGGCAAGGCCTTTGTCCCTGTGGGGCCACATCCACCCTGAACACGAAGCTGGGGGTGAGATGCTCAGGGAGGGGTGAGGGAGCCCCAGACAAGGAGCACGATGGCAGCCCGGGGTGTGGTGGGCAGCTGCGGCTTCACCTAAGGAACAACGGCATGTTGCTGGCATCCTCCACAGGGAATTAGTAGTCATAAGTGAGCTCCTCACCACACAGGATGCGGCACAGGACAAAGGTGTCCTTCTCGTGCTCCACGTGGAAGACTCCAGAGAAGCAGGCGGGCTCACACGAGTGGTTTGATGAAGTGGGTGGCATTGCCAGAGCAGCATTTTTTTAAAAAAAGATTGCATTTTTTACAAGTAATCTCTACACCCAACGTGAGGCTCGAACGCACAACCCGGAGATCAAGAGCACGCTCTACCGACTGAGCCAACCTGGTGTCCCAGTCACAATAACATTTGAAATTAAATGTGCTTCAGTCTGTTTTCCTCCCGGGTCTCCACACCTGTCTGAGTTGGGGGCCCTGCTCCACCCTGTCCCTCCAGCCTGTGGCTGACCCCTAATACCATCTCCCCCCACGCATATCAATGGTCCTTACCCTTTGCCTCTTACCCTACAGCTCCCTTTAAGAACATATCCTCTGTAATACCTTCTTTTCCACTCCCGAAATGGAATTCAAGCATAGGCTACCTAAACACGAGAGTTCAACACCAAAGGCAAAACAAACAAACAAACAAAAAAAACAAACAAAAAAAACCCCCCAATATAATGCCCTATGTAATATCAAGGAAAAATAAAAATAATGAAAGTAACTTGTGATGAAATATGTATAGTCAACAAGTGAAAGTTCCAGCATGAGTACCAGGAGACATGATGTCACAGCCGGCTCTGGGTCCTCATCTAGAGCGCCCCCCAGCCCCACAGACGCTGGCACTAAAAGACAAGAGCCACAGAGGCACACGACATAGGTGACTCAAATACCACAGGCGGGGTTTGTCCCACGCGGCAGAGAAACCCCCAGCAGGGCTCTGAACAAACGAAGTTCAGTGTTCTCCTCATTTCCATGGTGAAAATTTAGAGTGCCAAAAGTGGAAATTTAAAAATTTAAACCTTTCTGTTTAAATATAAAACTAGGCTCCGATCATTCTAAACATGGTTTGCCCCTGCCAGTGGTCATTGTGCGGAAGGTTGCTGCGTGTGCTGTCTGAGGTGTGTGTTTGTGTGGGGGGGGTCTCCAGCAGCCCTGCCTCTGTCCATTGAGTATTTTCACTGCCCCTCCATCTCTGTGACCACCAAAACATCAGGCCACACTTCCAGAACACACCATAGGATTGATTCCTGCACGCTTCTGAGAGCCTCTGCACTAGACCCTGAGCACCTTCAGTATAGAGATTTGGCTTTGCATCAACAGCACCTGCTACAATGTCTACACGGGACAGCTCCTAGGCCCATGTTTGACGAATGGAGGAAACAAGTGGGAAGGAAGGAAGGGAGCGAGGGAGGGAGAGAGGAAGACGTTGTGCAAATAATTCAATTACACCAGAAGTTGCTCATAAAACACCCCAAGAGACCAGAATTTTAGTCCTGACGCCAATGCAGGATTGACATGGGAATGTAATCAAACTCATTCAGTCCCTCCTTGTTGTCATGTAGGCATAAAAATAAATAGGCATACTTATATAGAAAGGTATATTTATATTACTTTATGCATTAATTTCTTTATTTCATGAAAATGCAGGGGTGCCTGGGTGGCTCAGTCGGTTAAGCCTCTGACTTTGGCTCAGGTCATAATCTCATGGTTCGTGGGGTCAAGCCCCGCGTCAGACTCTGTGCTGACAGCCAGGTCAGAGCCTGGAGCCTGTTTCAGATTCTGTGTCTCCCTCTCCCTCTGACCCTCCCCTGCTCACACTCTGAGGGTGAGGTCTCTCTTTCTCTCTCAGAAATAAATAAAACATTAAAAAAAATTTTTTTAAAGAAAATCCATACAGATGTGTACATATGCATTTAAAGAATGAGATGGGAAATCTGAAAAGAGCACATGGTAGGTGTTAACTAATTACAACGATCTACATCTTCTATCTAAACACTGACAAATTTTGACGTGAATTGAGTGATGCAGAAGATGTCTTCACCGCAGAGAATAGATGTGGCTTCTGCCATTTGTCTTTCCTGCCTTCCAAAACAGGGCACCAGAATCAGAAAGATATTTTTTCATCAGTAAACTCGGTAACTGATAATCACAGGTGTGGGTATGTTATGGGTTTTAAATGGATTATCTTGTTTAATCGTCAGAAGGACTCTGCTAATAAAGCATCTCACCCCTAAAAGGAGGGGCGACATTGGAGATGACACAGGGTCTCTCTCGAGTCAGGAAGCCAGGTCTCGCAGCCCCTGCTCTGTCCTCACACCTGGCGACAGTGAGGACACTAATGCCCCTAATTCGACTGTAGTTTCCAAAGCAAGTTATCAGCCCCCAGAATCATAGGGTTCTTGGAATTATTGTCGCAGGTGGAGGATTCCTTTCCTGTTCTTTAGCTTTGTCATCGCCCTGCAAGACGACAGCAAGATCCAGTTCAAATATTTTTTTTTGCCCTCCATCCGATGGCTATTTTTCTAGGACTTCATTTTCTTAAAGTTGTTCTAGGTTCACAGCAGAATCGAGAGGAAGGTACAGAGATTTCGCATGTTGCCCCTGCCTCCAACGGTGCCCAGCCTCCCCCACTATCAAGGTCCCACACCAGAGAGGGACATTCGTTACAATCGGGGAACCAACAATGACACATCACTCTCCCCCAATGTCCACAGATTACATTATGGTTGGTGTTATACAGTCTGTGAGTTTGAGCAAATGTGTAATCAACAGACGCATCATTACGGTATTGGAGAGCATTTTCACTGCCCTAAAACTCCTCCGTGCTTACCCTATTCATCTCTGTGTGCCCCCAACCCCTTGCAGCCACTCATCGTTTTATCGTCCCCACAGTTTTGCCTTTCCCAGAATGTCATACCATTGGACTCAAACAGTATGTATTCTTTTCAGACTGGGTACTTTTGCTTAGTGATATGCATTTAAGGTTATCCATGTGTTTCCGTGGCTTGACAGTTCATTTCTTTTGAGCACTGAATTATATTCCATTTTGGGGTGTGCCATCTTGGTTGCTTCCAAGTGCGGGCCACTATGAATAAAGCTGCTATAAAAATCTGCATGTAGGTTTTTGTGTAGACCCAATTTCCAACTCCTTCGGGCTAACAGCAAGGAGGGCAGTTGTTGGATTGTGTGGCAAGAGTGTGTCTAGTTTTGTAAGGAACTGTCAAACTGTCTTCCAACGTGGGTCTACCGGTTTACATCCCCGTCAGCCATGAATGGGGGTTCCTGTCGTTCCAAATCCTCGCCAGCATTTGGGGTTCTGTGTTGACAGATTTGGGTTGGCAGCTATTTTTTTTAACACCTATGGTGCATCTTGAACCATGGTGATCAAGGAGATATGGCTCCTGCCCTCATGGGGTTTACATGCCAGAAAAGGGAGCAGACACTAATTGTATGATTATATAAATCGACAACCACACACAGTGGGATGGCTGCAGGGAGCTGTGAGGGCACACAGAGGGGCTTGGCTCAGTCTGGAGCCTTCGTGATGTGAATCACTTACACTCTGATGAAACGTCAGTACCATTTACAGGGCACCCACAGTGTCCCAGCTCCTAGACCAGTCCCATTCCATAGGCCTTCTCCAGTCCTGTAAAGAGGGTACTATTGTGCCCCATTTCCCAGTGCAAGAAACTGTGGCTGAGAGAGAGATCAAGAAACCTGCCCAGGGTTGGCAGGGGCCAAGCCAGGATTTGAATGAGGACCATCGAGCTTCAAAACTCCTGCCTTTCCTCTACCCTGCGCTCCCTCCTCAGATTACAAGGATCTCCAGAATCGCTGATGACTGTCCTCGCGGGGAAGACAACTGGAGATGCCACACTTGTTCCGCTGAAGATCTGTCCTCGGCCTCAGCCGGTCCCCCTCCAGCCCGCCCTCAAGGGGCTACCAAGCTGCTCATGCCCCTTTCCTGCCTAAACTCTTGACAGCACCCCAGGACTCTTGGTCTAAAACTCCTTGGCTTAGGATGGCGTGCCAGGGACCCTCGTCCCCTCCATCACTTGCTGGACGGAAGCGCCATGCTGACTCCTTTGCCTGTGACCATGTCTGCTCCTATCATGCCCTTATCAATCCTCTTTCCTGTCTAGCCCATTCCTGTCTCTCAAGGTCATGTTTTCCAAGGAAGTGTCGCTGATGCCTCCTTCTTTAGAGGCTGGTCCTGCATGCCCGGCATCCATCCCATAGATTGGGAATGGCGGGTGCCACCAGCATGTCTCCATCCTGGGCCTGAAGCTCCTGAGGGTGAGGGGCTCTGTTGTGCCAGGTCATGCAATACCTGGAGCGACACATTACATGCCTGCAGGCTGAACTCAACTGGCCTTCATCATCGCGGAGAGGCGTAGAAGGAGAAAACTCCTTTTCTCATCACATTTCATAATTCTGGCTGTGGCCAGATTCATCAATAGATAATTAACAACCTCAAGTTCACCATTTTTCACTTGCCAAATAGGTATCATTTAAAAAGTTTCCCTTTCCAAGGAGTAGAAATACCCTTATTGGAATAAATTTGGTTTTTTTTAAGATATGTATATACTGTTTAATCTTGTTATATTTATTTATTTATTTTTGAGAGAGAGAGAGAGAGGGCGTGAGCAGGGAAGGGGCAGAGAGAAAAGGAAAGAATTCCAACCAGGCCCCACACTATCAGCACTAAGCCCAATGTGGGGGCTTGAACTCAGGAACAGTGAAATCATGATTTGAACCCAAATCAAAAGTAGGCCACTTAACCAACTGAGCCACCCAGGAGCCCCTATATTTTTTATTTTAAGTGAGCTATATGCCCAACATGGGGCTCGAACTCACGACCCTGAGATCAAGAGTCATATGTTCTACCAACTGAGCCAGCCAGGAGCCCTTGGAATAAATTTTAACCCCATTTTTAAAATGACAAAATACTGTCTTGTACAATATTTTAATTTGGTCTACAATCCTCATTCTCATTTCATAGACTAGCTTTTTATGTCTTTTATTTAAATGAATAAGTCTTGAGAAAAAAATAAAGGATGGCTCAGTTATTAGGTGTGATAATTAATCTCTGAAATTAAAAACTGTCTCTGTCCTTCTGATTTACAAAGAACCTTTTAACGGGCAAAAGAAACTGCTTAATAATCTGCCTTCTGGAAAATAAAAAAAGCCAATAATTTTTTGCAGGTGAAAGGGCTTCTCTTCAAGATAACAACACATGGCTCCAGTTTTTAAATCTTACATGAGGGTTAATGTACTAATTATTTTTGACATTGTGGTGGTAACTCATTTGAAAAAGGGCTGAAAGAAAGAATTTTCCCCAGCCTCCTGAATCCCCACTCTCCCTTTAGGTAGGCCTGGCCCCCAAAGTCCCAGACTTATAAATAAATCAAGAATCACGCTCATGGCAACAGAGGGGCGCAATCACGGGCTTTGACAATTCCACCAAAGAGACACCAGGGGGCACTATAGGACCATGTTTCGTGATCTTAGGCGCCATTTTACCCTTGGACTTGGGAAAATAATTCCTTGAAAAAACTGTTAACCTTCTGAGCCCCGGACGTCATTTTATTTATTACTTTCAATATGCTATTGCCACTCATCTTAACTAGCTGAGCTGGGAAGGTTATTTTAAAGGACAGTGCCCTAAAAAGAGAGATACAATCAACCTTCCTCTTTTACTTCCTGTGGAATGTCTCTCTAGGGTGTGTGTGTGTGTGTGTGTGTGTGTGTGTGTGTGTGTGTGTGTGTGTGTCTGTCTGTGTGTCTGTGTGTCTGTGTGTGTACACCTTTCCTTGTTAGTTTTACAACTGAAGAACCATTCAGAGGATCCCTAACTAAACTGCAGGGTATGTTCCTCGCAAAACCTTGATGTTTCAGGCAAAGGGTCTTTTTTTAACTATCTTCACTCAGTCAGCGATTCAATACCGGCAAATATTTATTGAAGCCCCTAATGTGGCAGGGCACACCATTAGACAGGAGCTGCATCCCATCCCTCACGATGAGAAGGCGATTCTCTTCACTCCTGTGAGCCCGGTTTCATCTTAGAGGACCCAAACTCATACATGAAAGGGGACACTTTTGTTTAGATAATTTTTCTTTTCATTGCTCTCCAGAAATGGATTTTTTTCCACAAGAAAATAATAAAAATCACTGCTTTCTATATGTGACAGTCTCAAACTGAGCATGAGGGTTTCAAACTCTCTTTCTGGAACTGCATGCAAAGGGTCTGAATTGTTATTAGTCGAATGAAATGGATGCTTGTCGTTTTCTGGATTATTTTTTTCCTTTCAAAGCCCCAGGTCGATTAGAATGAACTACAGTGTTTTTGAAATTCAGCAAGAGACCGAGGAAAGTGCCACCACTCTTGGCATCTAAGGGTGCATGGTTTTTCCCTGGCCCCTGCTAGGCAGCTCTGGCACCCGGGTCTGGCCAAAATGCGATACAAGAAGCCTATCTGTTTCCTCCTCTTCCCCGCTCCATTCAGTCCCAGTGGTTTGTAAAAATGAGGCAAGAGTATTGTGACACAGATATTTTACATCCATGATCTCACTTAATGCTTACGGTGACCCCACAAATTACTGCCATTTCCCCAGCTGAGCAAACTGGGACTGGAAGAGGTTAATTCTTTGCCCCAGACCACAAAACCTGCATCCAAACCCAAGCCCTTCCACCTCCAAAGGTCATGTGCCTTCTGCTACTCAATGTAAACCTCCCAAAGACTAAAAATGACACTGCTGTGTGCTTATGCATACCCATCTATCTCCCTGCTGTGCACACAGCTGGACTACATATCCCAGCCTCCCTTGCAATAAGGTGTGGCTTTGTGAATGGCTTCCAGCCAGTGGGATGTGAGTAGAAGTGATGCATTCCCCCACCACCACCCTCCCCCCACCCTCGCACCACTCTCCCCCCACCACAGCCCCCGAACTCCCCTACCCACTCCCCATTCCACCTTCCAGGCCTGCCCATCTCTTCCACACCATCTTTCACTCCCCCTCTCTGCCTGTCTCAGTCCAACAACTAACTTCTAGGCTGTTGGGAACGGAAGAGCCACAGTACAAAAGAGGCGTGGGTTCCTGAATCACCACATGGAAGGTGCCCACTGGACACTGACATTGTTGGATCCATAAGCAAGATATAACCTCTATTATATTAACTCACTGCGATTTGGGTTGTTTGTTAAATAGTCAGCCTTTAAGAAATAATATGCAAGGACCCAAGCAAGGAAAGATGATGGCATCCATGAAGACTTCCATTCACCCAACCGGGGATCCTGGGGTCTTGCTCTGGTTCTGTGATAATGCACTTGTCACAGTCTCTCTGCTCATTAGGAAAAGAAGGGCATAGACCTAACTGATCTCTGAGCCCTTATCCTGATCTGAGAAAGCCTTATAACTCCTCACCCACTGCAGCATGTGTCCCTCACTATCCATCCTTATTTGTAGTAACAAAGTTGCTTGGACCAGGAACGGCTTGGCCCAAACTCCTATACACACACGAGTTTTCCTTTTCATATAACACCTTTCTGCCACCTGCTGGGCGGCCATAGACAGATACGCCCCTCTCAGCCACAGCAGCAATGTGAGATGTAAGTTGCAGTCAGGAGAATGGGTATCTTTAAATGGCTCTAGCCTGGCAGGTCATAATCTCCCCCAAGCCCACTGTGGTCTGCAAGGAAATAATAAGCACCTTTCACAAAGAGCAGGGCTGACTGCACCAGCTGAGAACTGTTGGGCATGAGGAAAATAAATAGAAGGCGTTCTGCTCTTTGAAAGCGCCGATTCTTCAATTGATGTCACTTTGACACCTGTAACACATTATACTTAAGATATTAAGAATATCTCCAGTGGTCCGTGTGATACCATATTCTGTCACTGAACGTGACGTGCTCAAAATGAAGATCATGGTAATATAGAGAAAGATGGAACTGAGAATTTTAATCACACAGACTCCTGGCCGAATCAGGAAAGGAGTGCGCTGTCTGCAGCTGTGTGACTCCTGCTGGGTCCCTGATGCTGAAATTTAATTCCGCCCCCTTCTGGCCTGCCTTGGCACTTCCGGAGAAAAGACGGAATGCTCACAAACCGCCCCTGTGCGTACAGCACCCACCTCTCCATAAACCCCCTGGGGGCTGGGAACTTGGCCTTATCATCCCTGTGGCCTCACAGTGCCCATGGCAGGCATTTGTTGCATCGAATACTATGCTTTCTAGAGAGCCAAGGAACATTAAGACCTGGGCGTTTGAGGGTTGTGACAAAGAGGGGGTACAGATGTAAAAACCCAAATCTCCGTTACCTGTAGTGTCAGTAATGGGCCGTCTGGATGTGTCAGAAAAGAAAGGGGCGGAGTACATGCTCTTAATATTAAAATACAGAATATTAAAATAAATGGGATTAGCTGTTATGGTGGACACTGATCTTCCTTCGTCCTCTCTTCCCGTGTAACAGATTCCTCCCCCTCTGATCTCGGGAGGAGGGGTGGGCATGGGTGGGGTGGGTGCCAAGCTCGGGCTTGGCCACTCACTATCCCTCCTCTTCCATGCCACTCACTGGCCGCATAAAACCCAAGCCTGGGAATTTTCTGCTGAACCATGGCCCCCTCTTCTTTACCCTTCCAGGTTGTTTTCCTGTCCCTTGTAAACTGCAGAATCCTGACTACTCAAGCTATTGACAGGACCCACAGTATGTATTGTTCTAACGCACTGGCACCTGGCTCAATGCAACTTATAAATTACCGTAATTACCAAGGGCAAAATCCAAGGTTAATGATGAAACAAATTAATGCATATTTAAAACATATAAACGTGTTCCATAACCACTACAAGATGAAATAAGGTTAATTAAAGTAATTTTCAAAATATTAACAGAACCATAGTTCCAGCAAGTGCAGGGACATTATCAGCACATTTGAATCATTAAAGGATTTAAACAATTTATAGAGCCGTAGATGGAGCATTTATTTTTGTGAAGGTCAAAAAGGGATACTCTATGTAGCTTTCTTTGCCATGTGTGAGCCTCTTTTGTTATTATATGCTGTCTCATTATTATATATAAGATTTAAACTGCTCTAATATTATTTGTAGATTTCTATTTATGAAAAAGGGTGGATGGCTCCTAGGAAAAATAATTGATGAAGTTTAACCATTCACCAATGGACAGTTATTTGTAGATACTTAAACGTGAAGATCTACCCGAGCACGGTGATCTGTCATTTTTAGTGCTTATGTGACTGTCTATAAGAGCACAATTGAGTACAAAGAGGCAATGTTTCTGTAGTGCTACGGCTACTTTGATTGATAACAAGAAGATACAACCACCATTTTTAATTTTTAAAATGCAAGATTATTCTGGAGTAAATTAACCTAATCACACAGCTCAAGTAAATTAATGTCAGTTCATTACCTAATAGCAAAAATAATATTAACCTAAAGAATCTAAATCCACTTCTGACACATATTCAATTTTTATAATGTTACGTTGACAGTTTTTTTCTAGATTATATGTGGTGGTTTCCAGCATTAGCTTCTCGGCTAATTGGAAATGTTGAAAGTGAGAACACAAATATTCCCATGGTGTTGAACAAGGTTGCTTTCAGAATTGATCTAGCCATATTACAATTCCGACACCACTCCACTAAAGCACCATTGGGCATCGTGCATGGCAAGCCTGCTATAAATTCACCCAGAGAGAAGGTCTCAGAGCTCTTGTTCCTCTAGCAAAGTGGGATTTTTTTCCAAGGCAGCCCAGCAGCTCTCATTTGGAGAATTCGGGTTATCCGGCCATCGCTCCACCCTGCTCCCGCCACCACTGTCTGCTCTGGGAGAGTCCACAGAGCCAGCACTGTCCCACCCCCACACCCCCAGTGCCCTGAGGGGGGCTGGTACCTAGATTTTCCCACAATGGGGCCGCAATGTGTCACACGGACTGGAGGAAAGACCCTGAGCTCACAAAATGTCTCCTTGGCTTTCGCAGCTTTCAGAGTTGGGAAATTTATGTTGCAACCTTGAGAGAGACAGAGTAAATACAGAGCAGGCCAGCTATTTGTTTTCCTGTTGACGAACTCAGCGAGTTCAGACTGGAAACCCTCCAAGGACTGAGGCCTCGCCTCCAAAAGCAAAGTGTTAACCCTGAAGGCTTAGGCTTCTTTTCCCGCCAGTTCTGCACCTCTCTGTCTCCCATCTAGAAAGTTCCAGAATATCTCTGGGTTTACGCTCGCTAGCTCTCTTGCTCACTGATGAGTCTGTTCCCGTTTATCACAGGGGCCAAAGACAGTGAAGGAAGAAGCCAGGGGACCACACAGTAAAGCAACTGAGAAGAGCATCTTGCAGAAGGTTTGCCCGGAGCCGGGCCCCTACGTGCTGAGCAAACTTGCTTCGACCAAGGGAGTGAGTCACCCCTTTAGAAGCAACCTTTTCTCGCTCTAAGTATTTGCCACACACTCCACTGCAATTGTGGTCTTCATCTTAGGTCTCCTTACTCTTCTCATTGGAAATGTAACAAGTCAGCACAGCTTTTATTTGTTGTCATTGTTTTCCTGAACTTGAGACATGCGGCTGATCGACCAGCCTAGGTAAAATGATGATTTTAAAACCCTTAATCACTCCTTGCTTTTAGTATGATCCACTGTGTCTGCCATTTTATAAACTTTAAATATAATCTTTTTGTAAGTATAAAATTGCTATCCTCTCTATGGGAACCATGGGAAATGGGTAGAAAAATTTTAAAATATTGTCATCTCATCACTCACAGTTAAGCATTTTTAACATTTTGATGTGTTTCTTTCTTTCTCTCTGCTAGTTATACCATCTGCATGCTGTTATTTTATTTGATCTTATATCATAAATACTTTCTCAATATTTATTAGCAAATAATCTTCAGAACTGAGATTTTTAATGCCTTCAATAATATTCCATCATTGGAAGTTACCATCATGTTCTTAACGAATCTCTCATTGTTGGATATTATAAGCAGGCTTCCAGTAAACTCATTTCTGCGTAAGGCTTTGGCCACATCTCTCAGTAATTACTGGCGATGGATTCCTAGAAGTAAAATTACTGGGTCAGAGTGTAGGATCAGTGTTAATGTTCATAATATATTTTGCCAAACTGCTTTGTCCGGAGGAGGCCTATCACTTCACGCTCCCACCAGTAGTGACTGAGATCCCTTGGCTTGTGGTATTCTTACCCACCTGAAGGATTGCTGGTTTTCATCTTGGCTAGTATAACAGATACCTCTGCTGAGGGTACAGGTGGTGCGACCCAGGGACGGGGAAGGTGGTAGACTGGTAGTCCGGAGACCTGGGTTTGAATTTTGGGCCTTCCATTAATCAGCTTCGTGGCTTTGTGGAAAACCCTTTGCAGGAAGGACAAAAATTTGGAATGGTGACATGCCTGGGTGGCTCAGTCGGTTGAGCATTCAACTCTTCATCTCAGCTCACGTCATGATCCCGGGGTCATAGGATCAAGCCCTGCACTGGGCTGTGCACTGAGCATGGAGTCTGGTTAAGATTCTCCCCATCCCCCCTTCTCCCCCTCTCCCTGACTCTCACTGTCTCTTTAAAAAAATTTTTAAAAGTTGGAATGATAATGAATGCCCAGATGAGATAATAAATAAGAAAATGTCTTGTAAATGTAAAGTGTAAGGTTTTCTTACTACATAATCTACTATTAACACCCATTGCTACCAGGACCTAAGAAAAATTAGGAATTGAGTGTGCAAATTCTAACAAACAATGAAATGTAACGGAAATGTTGATTTAAAGTTTTCTTTTTAAAAATAAGAAGAGGTGACATTCTTATTCGCATATTTTCTCACGTTTCTTTCTGAGCTCACACACAAAAAATTATGCCTTTCCTGGAATCTCAGATGAGCCTTGCTGTAATGCATGAATATTGGATATTGTCTTGGATCATGCAGACTAAACCAGTAGTTAACCTTTTATGGAAGGTGGATTCAGGTGTCAATGACTCTTAGATGACAGAAACTCAAGAAAACTTTCAGTATGAACAGTCGCAACTCAGTACAAAGCCTTCCCCCTAATCAGGCTGCTCTGTTCCCGTCATTCCGTCATGTGAACCACCATCCACACTCTTTTCCTCTTCTCCCCATTGATCTCTAACTGCGTTTCCTTTGAGGTTTGCCCAGGAGCTCCTTTCTCCTGCCGTCTTTCCCAGCTAATCTTGAGCAAAACCTTTCTGGTTTTCAGATTCTTCCCTGGGAGCCCCCCAGGCCAGCTCCGGATTGCCCGCTGCTCTGTGAGATCCTTTCATCGTTTCCAGTGTGCCGATATGTCCTCCCCGTCTACACTGTCAATAATTCGAAGAAAGAGATGCTTCCCTTGCATTTGCAGCTCTATGCACACTCTTGGCCTGAAATCAAGTGGCCCCTGAGATCGACAAAGAGAGAAAGTTTTACCCGGGGCCAAGAAGTCATTTTCCCAGTAACTCCCACTGGGGAAACTTCCTCTAGACCTTGTCTCTCTTGGTTTGAGGGGCAAGGAGGGCAGATCTGTGCCTCCAGCTACATTGCTTCTGGGGACTATTTTTCCTTCATTAATTGTGCTGACAGGATAAGAATAGCTCGCAACCCAGCAGCAAAGGCTAATGTGGACAGTTTTATTCTTTCCTCATTTTTTTCCTTCACCCTACTCCCCCTGAGTCACCTTCTACCCTCCTTGCTAAATATATATCTCCTTGCTGATGAAATGTCACTGTTTTTTTTAAACAAAGCTAAAAAAAAAAGAGGTTGAGTTTCGGTATAATCACTAGGATTCCTAAAGAAATATTAATGCTCCGAAGGCGACAATTCACATTCTGGAGAGGTGAAACGTGGGTACCTTTCACTGTCAATTCCACATACATTCCAATTTCCAAAGACTTAGTGAGGGCATGCGTGATTGTAAGAAACAGAAAGCCACCCAAACTATTCAAGTCAAAGGACAGAATAGAGGTGAAGGGAGCCACCCTAGCCTTTCCAGCCCCCCTGGCCCTTGCAATCTGTGACTTATGAAAGGGAATCCTGGTTTTCCAGGCAAGGAGAAGCACTGCGCTGGACAAAGGAATTGCTCCAATATGGACAGGTAAAATTCATTGCTTTTCATCAGGCAACTGGTAGAGTTCAGAGAGCCCTTTTGGTTTTGAAGAGCTGTGAGAGAAGGCTGCTGACGCCTGGTTTCCGCCCTAATGGGATATAAAGATTGCAACCATGTATGTCTACAATTGGGGCATTAGGTCCTGGGCAATGACCCAAGACAACTTTCCTCAGACTTTACAACATAGTTACAAAAAGAGCATTTGGCAACGGTCCTGAGAAGAGGTTCTGAGAAAGAGCTCAGCGACCCAGCCAAATATAATCGCCTCCCCAAATCAGGTCAAAGTTGTCGGAGTGAGTTGAAGACCCGGAGGCAGAAGTCAGAGTACTGACCAGTCAATCTGTAAACAAATTCGCTGTTGGCCTTCTTCAGAAGCCAGTCCTGGGGAATCTCTCTGCTTTACGGGCAATAGTGCTTTTAGAAAATAGATCAGAAAGACAAGATGAAATCTAAGTTGGCCATGGCTACCACCAAAGGGAATCATTCCATCATCCAGAACTTTCAACCCTGTCTTTCTTCCCATGCCATTTCACATTTTGTTTTCATGTCAGTGCCCCTTTATTTGTAGAATCATCTCGTAACTGTTTTTCCCAGCCGCGGAAACAAAGATACTGGATAAGGGTGTGAATGGCTTCCACCGGGTGGCTCAACACAGTTTGGGGAACAGTGGAGCTTTACGCAGGCTCCAGACTCCGCCATGGCGCTCTCGTTCCACCCTCCGCCTTCCAGCCCCCAGTCTTCTCAACTTCCACAAACCCAGGCAAGATGGAACTGAGCCTGTTGCTGATGTCACTAGTAGCAAGCAAGAGATGAAGTGGCAGTCTACCAAGACCTAGCTCCAGCCATAAAGCTGATACTGCCTCAGACTCTGATCCTGTGTGGTGGGCCAGTCCCATGGGTTGAGTTAATAGGATATGCCCTCCTTAAGCCCCTTAACCCATAGATCCTGCTTCCCAGGTGCCACAACCATTGAACTCGAGGCAATGAAAATTATAAGTACAGCAGTCCTTTTGACCATCAGAAATCCTCCTTCTATTGCCATCAAATAAGGTGAAATCTGTGAAGGGACTTGGAAAATAATACAGCGTAAGGAGATGTGAGGCCATGCAAGAGGGATGACAAGGGAGCTCGTGACACCTATGTCAGGCACAAGTTGAATAAATGCTGTCACTAACATTTGGAATTCAAAGTTCAAAGGAGAGAATTCAAGTCAAACTCAGTTGGTCTGTAGAAGAGGCAACAGTGCTGTCCAAATGGCCCATGCACTTGCTTGCTGACATTTCTAGCCTCTGCTAGCTGGTCCAGGGGCCATGTGACTCCCTGTGGCCAAAAGCCTTCTTAGCAGATGGGCTGACAGGCAGTCTGTGTAGCACTGTGGCTCCAGGAGCTCACCAGCAGAAATGAGTCCCGCCCCCCCTACCCAACCCCAACCCTACCTCCTTCCTGCTTCACTGTCTCTGGAAACTGTGTATGCACAGGGCCACAGGGCTGGAGCCCAGATCCCTGAGTCCCTAGATGGACGAGCACCTTCCAACCCGAGGTGGAAACCTTGGTCTGAGGGCTAAGCCACAGATTCCAGTGTCTATTTATTATTTAGCATAATAAAGCCTATCTTTTAAAACACATTGTCTCTCTCCCTTTCCCCCACCATTTCTCCCCTTCTTCTGCCACATGGTCCTCCGTTAAGTTCCTCCTAATCCTCCTATATGTGCAAACATATGAGGCAAACCATGAGAGACTCTTGAATGCTGACAAACTGAGGACTCATGGGTGTGGGTGGGAGGTGGGAGATGGGCCTGGTGGAGGGCACTTGTGGGGATGAGCACTGGGTGTTATATGGAAACCAACTTGACAATAAACTATTTGTAAAAAAAATAAATAAATAAATAAATAAAACACATTGATTGTTTTTTTTTTCTTTTTAATTACATTTCTCCAGGAACTTCGTGCTTTTCCGAGGTGCTCATGATGAGTGTAAGGGACCGTATATACGTGGCCCACACCCCATGTCTATGCCACCAGTGTGCTGGGTGTTAAAGAAAAAAGAGACCAGCCCAAATCAGATAACGCTTTATACAGTGAATAGACATCTAACCTGATGGTTCGGTGGATTAAATAAAACAGCTGACTTTGGCACTCAGAGGTCTTATTCTGATACAGTCATTTATTTTCTCCGAGACCCTGAGTAATTTAATCTCGTCTCTCTGCTTTGGTTTTAAGATGTAGAGAAAGACCTGCCTCAGAGGGTTTTGGTGGGCAATAAAAATAACGGTAAAGCACTTTTCCGGCACAAAGTGCTGCATAAATGCTTAATGATTTCCTTTAATGATATCACGGACAGGGGCACTGTACTTTTAGGTGAAATATTTTCATTTGAGTTATAGCATGTAATACTCCGGATGTCAAGGCCTGATGGATGGCTGAAATAAGGATCTTTTGTTTTTCTGAAGTCTGGATAATTTAATCATTCTCCTTTATCTCCAAAAATCACATCTAATTAAACATATACAGGACTCAGATCTCACAGAGGAGGCTCATGATAGTGCATATAAAGAGAGGGGACTTTGTCAGATACCTCGAATGGGACAGTCTTAAGACCATTAGTTTTGCTCATGAATTCTGCTCTTGAGGAAAAAATACGTACTTGGGCACTTAAAATTTTTTTTAAAATATATCTATTTTTATTTACTTATTTTTTATTAGGGGCACTTTTTTTTTAAATAACTGAATTTGATTTACAAAATCATAGCCTTATATTACACTGAGTGCAGATTAGAGTTTCAAAGGGTGGGCATTTACTCTCTCACACAGGTCGGTGTTGTATTCTTTGCAGCTGGAAACAGAACATTTGGTCAAACATAGTCATCTACCATGCAGGGGCCACCTTCTTCTCTGGGATTATTAGTCAAAGCAAAAATCAAAAAGGAAAAGGCAGTGACAATTTTTTTTTTTACAAAAATGTAGTTATAGGGACACCTGGCTGGTGGAGCACGTGACTCTTGATTTCAGGGTTGTGAGTTCCAGCCCCACGTTGAGGGTAGAGATTACTTAAAAATAAAATCTGAAAATAAAAAACCAAACCCCACCCCCCCAAATATAGTTACAGAATCCTTTTACCATGTCCTCTGCATGTCATAAACTAAATGAGTTTAAGAAGCTCTGCTTTACAGGTCACTTTGCCAGCCTCTAAGAGTTCATTCCCATCCAGGCTTCCCACTTCCGAGTTATTCCAATTTTCAAACACCCGCCGTGACTCTCCCCTCCCCAGGCGTCGTCTCGTGACAGCTACCCGCCACCCATGCGTACTTTGTGCCAGATTTTGTACAACACGATCAACGCAATCTCCAGTAATCCATGCAATAGCCCCGTAGGGCGGGAGTTCTTTAGCCCATTTTTCAGAGGAGGTAATGATGCTCAGCAAAGTTAAATAATTAACCCCAAGCCCTGCAGCTAGCAAGGAGTAGATCCCAGATTCAAACATGGGCCAGCTGCTCCTGTGGTTGGGCTGATAAGCCCTCCTCTAATGCGCCATTTCACACAGCTTCGTCCTTAGATGGTGAGGGAGGGAAGGGGGAGGATGGAGAAAGGAAGGGAAAGAAAGTGAGCAAAATTACTGCTCCTTCGTTTTCATAGAGAGAAAGAAGGTGTAGAGCTGGAAACAACCGTCCAGATTCGCCAGACACTTTGCACATTTTTAAGAAAAGGGAACAGATACGCAGACAAGTGAAATGGCTTTTACAAGGTCACCACCGTAGCTTGAATAAATAAAAACGAAACACAGTTATGTTGGGGCCAGAATCAGTATCCAGGATTTTCAGCTCCCAGGTCTGTTCTTTCCACCATGGTATCCCCTGCCCCACTCTACCTCTCATTAAAAAAATAATAATTTAAGTTTGTGAATTCACCTCTTAGTAAAAATATATATGTGTGTAAATAGTTTAAATTGTTGCAATGACCTGGAATAGCCATCTGTCATACACACTTGTGTGGAGGGAAAGGTCAACCCTTAAATTCACTCACTGTTCATTCAGCTCACGTTTTAGAGTATTCCCCATGGGAAGGGCTCTGCGTCTGGGTCAGAAGACAGTGCCAGACTGGGCTGATTGGTCCTTTCAGACATGAGCAGTTTTCAGCCTTTAAAATTAATGCAGAATTTGAAAGATTTGACTCTTCTATCATACACCAAGGGTCAAGAGAAAAAAAAGTAGTGAAATTGATCCAAAACATTGATTCTTAATAGTATCCTTTCAATACTTGAATCCTTTTGCCTATTTTTTTAAGTTTCTTTATTTATTTTGAGAGAGAGAGCATGAGCAGGGAAAGGGCATAGAGAGACAGAAGGAGAGACAATCCCAAGCAGGCTCCACAATGTCAGCGTGAAGCCCGATGTAGAGTTCGATCCCACGAACCATGAGCTCATGACCCGAGCTAAAATCAAAGAGTAGGATGCTTAACTGACTGAGCCACCCGGGCGTCCCTCTCCTTTACCTATTTCTATAGTAACGGGTACATTTTTAAATATGGTGAAGGAAGGTATTTTATTCATTCACTGAGTATTTGTTACACACCTTTGTGCAAGGAAACTTCTAGGCAGTTGGGATGCGTTGCTAAACAAAACAGACAAAAATATCTAGCCTCATGGAGATTACATCTTAATTGGGAGAGACAGGAAAGAAAGAATGACCACAATGAATAAGTAAATTATGTCTGTTTTTTAGAAGGTGACGTGGATTAGAGAAAAACAAAATATCAAAGGATAAGCAGAGTTTGGAATTTAGAGGGGAAATGGGGCAGACTGCAATTCTAAATAGGACGGCCACAGAGCAGGCCACACTAACAGTGTCTGAGCATACTTGAAGGCGACACAGTCAGGCTTGTGGATTTGGGGGGAGGGGAGAACATTACGGCAGAGTGAACGTCAGTGCTGGGCACTCAGGTAGAGCCGTCGGCAGGCCATGTTGCCGAAGCCCAGTAAGCAAGAGGCAATGTAGAAAAAGGAGGTCTGGGAGCTAAGCGGGGCAAGGGTCGTGGCTCAGGCAGAGCTTCGTAGCCCACTGTGAGGGCCCAGCTTCACTCTAAGTGACATGGGGAGTCCCTGAGTAGCTACAGACGGAGCAGTGACAGGAAGACACTTGGGTTTTGAAGGACCACCTGGCTTCTGTGTTGGGAACAGACTTCAGGGGTAAGGGGAGAGACAGGCAGACCGATGAGAAGATACTAAAGCGTCACGTGGAAGTAATCCAGATGCCAGACCAGGGGGCTAGCAGAGGAGCTGGGAGAAATGGTTGGATTCTGGATATACTTTGAAGACAGAGCCACAGATTTTCTGGGCAGCCCTGATGTGCGGTGAGGAGATGAGGAAAAGGGAAGAGTCCAGGATGATGCCAAGGTTTTTAGCTCAAGCAGCGGGAAGACCACTTCCTGGATGGGGGGATGGTGAGGAGAGCCAGCTGGCTGCCATGAATTCAGGAACTGATGTGAGGTCACGTGACAGGTGTGACCCTGCATTGGGAAGAAAGTGTGATTTGGGGAGTTACCCTGCTATGAAAGCCATGAGACCGGACAAGATCACCAAGGGGACGTATGCTGTCTGGTCAAAGCTGGTGAGAATGACCCACCCATTTAATCGGAGAATTTCACTTTTCCCAAAACTGTACGAACAGGGAGGAATGATTAAGCGAGCAAAAGGATCGTTTGACAATGATTTATTTTTTAAACAGCCCCTGAGAGAAAAACAAAACCAGGGAAGCAAATTTAAGTTTTAAATTTATTTTTCTCGATGATGGTCACAACCTTTGGCCAGGGGCCCGAGGCCGCTGTACCGAAAGCTTCCAAATGTTTGGGTGAGAGGCAAGCCTGGAATTTCTTGTGTGCATGAAGATACCGGCACCAGACAAAACCAGAAAGCGCAGTAAAGTCCCAGAGCTCACGATCTTTAATTATTGTCCCTGGGAAACTACATTTCATGTCCGCAGAGCAGGCCCAGGATCCAAATGTGACACGTGGGTCGGGTCCTCAGAAGCAGGGACCCCCATGTAAGTGCCATGTGACCTCTACTGCACTGGCAGATACTTATATAAAAATGTCAACCCTTTTGAAATCTACCATCATCACCATCCTGAATGGGAGACTGAAGCTTTCCCATGATTCTAGAATCTCCCCCAAAAGGTAAAAAAGTTCGGATTGTGAGGTGACCCCACGCCAAGTCATTGATTACTGCATTCGTTCCCTCAGCAGCTATGGAAGGTCCTCGCAGCTCCAGCCACCTCCAAGGGAGAAGTGAGCGAGCCCTGCAGGGGGAAGCTGGCACCTGTCCCAGAGAGGCCACCCGCAATCCGCTAGGCAGAAGAACCCCTTTCTCAGCAGGCTTCCCGCCGGCCTCACCTCTGCAACCTGTCATCCTGTGCTGCCTGCACAACCAACCAAAGCTTTTTGGCAAGGAATCCAGCAATATGGGTTTTGCCTCCGAAAGTAAATGTGCTCTCAGAAAGTCACTCCATGGTTGCAGCTGTTTAAGAGCCACCGCATGTGTTTGCTTTATCCCCAGAGTCGCAAAGCGCCGTGGTCCTCAGGAGTCCACGGGGCAGGGCTGGGTGATTAGATCCCAGCATTCTTCAGCCTTACAGTGTTCCCCAAAGAGCACTCTTCTATTCCCTCCCCTCTACAGTGCCCCCATTGTTATGTATCAAAATGATCTCTCTCTCTCTGTTTCTCTCTCCCTCTCTTTTTTCTTTGGTCAAATTACACAAGCCCAAGCCTATGAGAGCCCAATAACCCAGATGGTGTGTGATGGTGAACCCATCTCTTCTCACTCTTTGACTTTAAATTCCCCTGGAAGCTACAGATGGGAGCCCCATGTGGCTGTATTTCCACAAGCCAGCCCTCTCATTCCAAGCCACCCTCCCAGGAAATTCTTATTCTGCCGGCATCAATGCGGCTGCTGTAATTGCTCATAACGCCATCCATGGGACTTTGTGGCAGGCGCCTTTCCTAAGCTCTGTAATTAATTCTTGGAAAGCCATAGAAGGAGCTTGTTCAGAGCACTGTTAAATCAAAAGCAGGCTTCCTGTTGGCCCGCTGAGATGGAGCCCTCGTAGTTTAAAACAGATAATGAACCAGGCTGAAGAAATCTCCGAGCAGCCATTCATTCTCCAGCTGCAGAATCTATGTGGTACCCAAGACAGAAATAGCGTGCCTGGGCCATAGGCCGATGCAGACATCACTGTGCTTCTGATGCACAGAAGCCCTTGGCACATGAGCTTTAACTACTGGCCAGCCCCTTGTCTGCTTACATTATTTTCTGGAACTCGTTTGTTTGCTTGCTTGCTTGTTTGATCATGGACACTGAGATTGTTTTGAGAAAAACATTTCAGAAAGATGTGTGGAGGTGACTTGTACCATGAGCTGAAGGAGCAGACTAATCAAGCTGGTTGCTGGGCCCTGGTCTACATGCATCAGCTCAGTTTGGATGATAATAATAATAGTAAAGTTACAATTTATTGAGTGACAGCAGTGTCCAGGCAGTCTCTGATGCTTGTGCATATATTCTGCCACAAGCTCTAGGAAGACAAAGTGTTCACCTCCATCACACAGATTAAAGCCTGGTGTTGTAATGTCGTTGTGTGCCACTGGTGACCTTATGAGAATAAGGCAGATTGTAGCTTTCTTTCTCCCTGCCTACATAAAATTGCTGAGGTGAAAGCACAGGGCCTTATACACATTAAACGCTCAATAAACATGCTTACTGATTCAGTGAAACTCACACTTAGTCACTAGTTTTAAAAAGGAACTGGTCACTTTTCTTTCATTGTGGTTCTCAGCCGAGTGTGATCTCGCTCCCTCAGGGGATGTTTGGTGATGTCTAGAATCATTTTTAATCGTCACAGTTGGGGAGAGGGGCTCTGCTACTGGCATCTAGTAGGAAGAGGCCAAGGATGGTGCCAAACACTCTACAACACAGGACAGCCTCCCCCTCCCAGCAAAGAGCAATAGCTCCCAATGGCAGTGGTGTTAAAGTTGAGAAACCCTGATCTACAGAACAACCAATAGATCGCCATTTGTTGATTAATATTTAAATTATAAGATGTCAAATCCCCCCCCCCCCCACCCAAGTAGTTAACCTCATAGGCTCTGTGAGTGCATTCTAGAACTGGCCAAAGATGTGTCCTTTACATCCTGAAATCCAGACAAGTATCTCGCACAAATGTTAATGCCACATGCCTTGGGTTGGGAGATACCTGGGAAAAATTAGGATGCCAAGCTCAAACCTGTGTTTGGGAGTTAATGTCTCAAAACTTACCATTGAACTATCATGTGATAGTGAAAATCCAGCCACTTATAGGAGTATAAAAATTGGCTCCCCCTTGGATCCACACAAGTCAGAAAGAAAAATTTTCTTTTTTTTCTTAAATATTTTATTGTCAAGTTGGTTTCCATATAACACCCAGTGCTCATCCAGCAAGTGCCCTCCTCCAATGCCCATCACCTCCTTCCCCTCTCTCCCACCCCAATCAGCCCTCAGTTTGTTCTCAGCATTCAAGAAGGAACAAATTCCGAAAGAACCAATGACATAGAGATCATGTTGTCTATCCGTGATGATATAAAAAGTAGAGACCAACAACAAACAGGAGAGCAAAAATTTTTAAACAGTATTTTTAGAAATAAAAAAATACACAGCTAAATAATTCTTGGATTAAAGAATAGCTCATACTACTTTATCATTTGCTTTTGCCACATAATAATCTATCATCAACATTTCTCCCATACCTTTAGAGTCTGTTCTAAAATATGACTTTTAGGGCAATGTGATATTTCAAGGCATGGATGGCATATACTTTATGTAACCAATCCCTATTTGGGCACATTTACATTATTCTCTAGGTTTAGCTATGGTAAGTCATGCTATAATGAACATGAAACACGACCATTTTTACTTCATTGCTCACAAATAGAGTTTGAACCATTAAGTTCTTCTTGTGTTGCTCAGTTGGAATATTCCCAGTTGGAGACCAGGCGTATAACAGCTTTATCGGAAGGAAAAGTAGCCACAAGAGAAAGAAGAAAGAGAGAGAGAGAGAGAAAAAAGAAGGAAGGAAGGGAAGGGGAAGGAAAGGAAGGGAAGGGAAGGGAAGGGAAGGGAAGGGAAGGGAAGGGAAGGGAAGGGAGAAAGAAAACCCTATAGTTTAGATCTTTCCACAAATATGATTGCTCCACGAAAATATCAAGCCACTTGCTAGTGGTCTGTGTCATCACTTGAAGACGAGTAAGGAAAAGGGCAGTGCAGATACTGCATTATCTGGTGCTGTCATTACAATTTGGAGATCTCACATGTTCATGTGTAAATAACAGATGCCATGTTATTTCCTCCACAGGCTGCCTCCAAATAGAAGTAAAAACTATATTACTGAAGCAAGGAAAGCTAGAATAGGGAGGACAATGAATCAAACAATGATATAAGTTTCATTTAACACTGAGAAAACAAGCGTTTCTAGATAACTACAGATCATGTAAGACAAACAAGTCTGGAAAAGGGGAAATGAATGGGGGAGACAAAACTAAAAGGAAGAAAATTGGATGAAATTCATCAGGACTGAAAATATTGGCAGCTCCGGGGCAGGGGCCTTAGCTGAGTAATCAGGTGTGATACATGTGAATATCGACACAATCCACGCTGCCTGACCCCTGGAGGAAGCAGCTTGCAGCGCCTAGAAAGAGCCCGCACTGGCATTAGACTGGCCTTGGCTCACTCTCGGTGGGAGAGCTGGGTGGCCTTGGCCAAGCGCACGGAGCTTTGGTTTCTCTATTTCTAAAGTGGCTGTAATAACATCCTCCACCTCATAGGGATGCGATGGGAATTACATGAAAAATCCCATGTAAGTAAAGGGTTTAGCATACTGCCTAGCACATTTGTATGTGCTTGATAAGTAGTGGCCATTATTACGTGCACTTCAAAAGGTTAAGAAAAGCCAGATGGCCAGTTGAAAAACAGGAACAGGAACTCAATGTTGTTACTATGCCTCTGTGATAAACGCTGTAGTTCGTTTTAACACAAGGACATAAACTTGGTTTCTGGTTCTACGAACCACTTTTTTTAAAAAATTTTTTTAATGTTTTATTTATTTCTGAGAGAGAGAGAGACAGCGTGAGCAGGGGAGGGTCAGAGAGAGAGGGAGACACAGATTCGGAAGCAGGCTCCAGGCTCTGAGCTAGCTGTCAGCACAGAGCCCGACGTGGGGCTCGAACCCACGAACCATGAGATCATGACCTGAGATCATGAGCTGAAGTCAGACACTTAACCGACTCAGCCACCCAGGCACCCCTCTACGAACCACTTTTAAACCATTCTAAATTCTAAATTTGAAGCGCTGTGAAATCCGTGTGCAGGTTTCTAATATGCTCTAGTCATTAAAATAGATATTTAATTTATCTAGGCAAGCCCATTTGTGGAACTGAGACCGTGAGGCATGAATAGACTGGCAACTTTAAGGGATATGAGGGAGCGAAAGCAGGTCACCGGCGCCCACCCCTGATAGGCTGCCTCTGATTGGAGGTTGATTGCATCCTTTCAAATGGTGAGAATACAAACCCACTTTCCATGATTTGGCAAAAAGAATCACATTTATTTAGATTTGCCAAACGCAGTCCCTTGATAACGGTGACGTGCCAAAATATTGTTTTCTGTTTTGCTCTGGGTTTTTTTTTTTTTTTTAAGAACTTGGCTTTGAAATATGGAATTTCCCATGATGAGAGGCCACTCGGTAAGAATGGATGATCCTGAATAATTATCAACTACTGAGCATTTCTCTCCACTGAATGCATAAAACCCTTCCAATTGGAGATGGCTTTAGTTTCTTGTTAGTCCGAAAGCCGTCTATCTATACTGGGCTTTTTCTGACTTCATCATTTCCCCAGGTGGTAGTAAAGCATTATTTGCTTGCAAAATTAACCAACAGGTAATCATCTTTCCCCTTTTAAAAGCAAGGCTGACCTCTTTGTTCTAATAATTCTAGAAATTACTACGGACAAGATTTCTATTTCCAGAGATATTTACCTTTGAAAAAGGTGAAATGTCTGATCCCAAATGTGCTACTTCGGGGGTGACTGCCTCCTTGTGAAAGGAGACTCCCTTCCACACCGAAGTCAAGGGGGGAGTGGTTTGTCTAGGGCTTTCTCTTTGTGCCCTCAGTGTTGTTGGGTCCGTGTGGTGCCTCAAGTTAGTGGCTAGATTCTTTGCCTTGGCAGAGAAATGTATTGTCTTTTTTAACGCTGACCTGTGATGTTTTATTCACATTTTAAATCTTTCATTGCCTGCGGTTCCCATGAGATTTTCCCTTTTGTTAGCATTTTTTCCTGATTGGTATTGATTCTCTATTTTGCCACAGGGTTAGGAAACCTACTGCCCTGCTGGCATGATTGCAAAGAATCCGGCTGCTGTTTTCCTTCCCACAAAAGAGGTATATATAGCCATTTAATTATATAGTTTATTTTTAAAGCAAGAATGAAAGAACCAGGGATCATCTTTCACTTAAATTCAGCTTCGCACGTTCACAGAACGTTAAACCTTCTCAGTGCCTTCCGTTACTGAAATGGGTGTCTTCGTCTAAAAGAAAACCAGTACATCTGGCTTTACCCAGCCTCATGTCACAAGATTTTATTGTATCCTGCTTGCTTTCTTTGGATAGAAATAGAGTCCATAACCTCAAATACTATCAGAAAGAAATAAACGTGCTCTGTGGGAAAAATCTAGACAGTCCAGTTGCAAAAGAATTATCGTACCTTCCATCAGACACAGCCCATGTATAACGGTGGCTCCGAACTTATGTAAGTGCCCAAGCTGAAACTGTTCTTTCATTTTCTATCTAGAGGCTACCAAGGTGTTCTCTGGCAATTGAAATTTTATATAATAAAAAGTGTTATTCATTGGTATCAGCAGTTGAGGGCAGACAGGATATGCCTAACTATCACTTTTTTCGAAAGTCAAAGTGCATGTATCCAGAGATAGTTGATTATGTAGATTAGAGAGAAACATTTCTTCAGTGCGAAATGGCACTTTCTGGGCCACTCAGAGTTCTTGATCTCTCATACTTCCTATTTCAAAACTTACTACAATGCCACAGTAATCAAAACAGTGCGGTACTGGCATAAAGACAGACGTAGATCGGTAGACTAAAATAGCCCAGAAATAAACCCTCATATTCATGGTCAAATGATTTTCAACAAGGATACTAATACAGTTCTTTGGGGGAAAGAACAGTCTTCTCAACAAATGATGTTGGGGAAACTGGATATTCACATGCAAAAAAAAAAAAAATATGAAGTACCCCTACCTTGCAACATATGTAAGAATTAATTCAAAATGGATTTCTTGAAGAAAAACATACAGGCAAATGTTTATGACATTAGATTTGCAATGAGGAAAACCTTCATGTCATTGGATTTGGCAATGAAGTCATATGACACCAAAATCACAGACAACAAGCGCTATAAAAATAGACAAACTGGACTACATCAAAATTTAAAACTTCTGTGCATGAAATAGAATGAAAAGGCAACACATGGAATGGAAGAAAGTATTTGCAAGTGACATATGTGGTAAGGAGCTAATATCCAGACTATATAAAGAGCTCCTACAAGTCAACAACAAAGATCAAACAATGCAATTAAAAAATGGGCACAGGGGGCGCCTGGGTGGCTCAGTCAGTTGGGCGTCCGACTTCAGCTCAGGTCATGACCTCACGGTTCGTGGGTTCGAGCCCCGCGTCAGGCTCTGTGCTGACAGCTAGCTCAGAGCCTGGAGCCTGTTTCTCGGATTCTGTGTCTCCCTCTCTTTACCCTCCCTTGCTCATGCTCTCTCTCTCTCTCTCTCTCAGAAATAAATAAAAATTAAAAAAAAAAAAGGGTCCAGGATTTGATGAGACATTTCTCCAAATAAGATGTGCAAACAGCCAATAAGCACATGAAGATATGATCAATACCACTAATAATAGGAAAATGCAAGTGCAAATCAAAACCACAGTGAGATACCACCTCAGAATCATTAGGACTGTTATCAAAAACAAAAACAAAACCAGGAAATAACAGGTGTTGGTAAAGATGTGGAGACACCAGAACCCTTGGCGCGCTGTTGGTGGGGAAGTGAAACGGTGCACATGTGGTGAAATGCAGCAGCGCAGAGTCCATATGATCCACCAACCCCACTTCTGGGTGTACACTCAAAAGAACTGAACGCAGGGACTTGAAAGATCATTGGTACCCTCATGTTTGCAGCAGTATTAGTCACAATAGCCAAGGGGTAGAAGTCATCCTGGGAGTGTCCATGGACAGGGAAATGGATAAATAAATGTGGAATCCACATATAACGGACTACTCTTCATCCTGACAAGGATAGGAAATTCTGCTGCCTGCTACAATATGGATGAACCTTGAGGGCAACATGGTAAGCTAAATAAACCAATCACAAAAAGGCAAGTAACTGTATGATTCCCTTATCTGAGTTATCTAGAATAATCAAATTCATAGAGACAGAAAGCAGAATGGTGGTTGCCAGGGGCTGAGGGTAGGGAGGATAAGGAAATTCTGTTTAATCAGTACAGAGTTTCGGTTTTGCAAGATGAAAAGATTTCTGGAGATGGGTAGTGGTTATGGTTGTGCAACAGTGTGAATGCACTGAGCTGTGCACTTAAACATAGATAAGACGGTACATTTCATGTCAGGTATACTTTATCAAATTTTTTAAGGGTTCAAATCTTGCTAGTCTTATTTCCTATTAGACTCAATCATCATAATTCAGTATGTCAAGCCCAGATGTTAACTTTGCTTTTTATCTTAACCTTCAATCAGAGCTAGCACCTCTTTAAAATATGAAGACATCCAAACACCATGCTTTTACAAACTCCAGAGGGAAGCAATATAGGACTGAAAACCTGGATTATTTTCTCAGGAAACTTCCTGATCTCCAACTTATCAACATCTCCCTCTTTACATTCATGTACCTTGTTCAGTCAACATTTATTGAGGGCCTGTTATGAGCTGGGCATCAGGGACTCAAGAAAAATCAGAAGCCATCAGGCTTCCCTATCGTAAGAAGCTGTACGTGAGGGACACATGAGTGGCCCAATCGGTTGAGCCACCGACTCTTGATTTTGGCTCAGGTCATGACCTCACAGTTTATGAGTCTGAGCCCTGCATCAGGCTCTGTGCTGAGAGCGTGGAGCATGCTTGGGATTCTCTTGTTTCCTCTCTCTGTCCCTTCCCCTCACTTGCCCTCACTCTCTAAATAAGTAAATAAATAAATAAATGTTTCTTGGTGCTTTTTTTTTTTTTTTTTTTTAAGAACCTACACTTGAGCTTGACCTTGAAGGGGAAGTAAAATTTGCCATGTGCCAAACATGGAGAATGATATTCTCAGAAGTAGAAAGAACATATGCAAAGGCATGTAGTTATGAAAGGGCAGGGCTCTCCTAGAACTGAGAGCCATTTCAGTGTGGCTGAAGGACTGAGTTCATGGCATGGAGTGTTGGAGGCATAGAGCCAAGGAGAACCATTTTCCTGCTTTTTGCATTTCCATATTCTCTCTCAAACAAGCTGCCTTTCCAACAATGAAGAATGACTTCTTTTTCAAAATAAAATTGTTTATGTTTATTTCTTATTGTGACAGAGAGAAACAGAGCTTGATCAGGGGAGGGGCAGAGGGAGAGGGAGACACCGAATCTAAATCAAGCTCTGAGCTGTCAGCGCAGAGCCCAACGTGGGGCTTGAACCCACAAGCCATGAGATCCTGACCTGAGCCGAAGTCAGACGCTTAACCGACTGAGCCACCCAGGCGCCCCAATGCAGAATGACTTCTGGGTGTCTTGCGTGCATCTCAGCAGTTGTAGAACTAGATCTTTCTCTGGTGTGGCATAAAGATGTGAGGAAGAGCGGCTTAGGGAGACCAGGAAAACGCCTGCATAGGTGCCACCACCCCCTACTCCCAACTCCACATCAGGCATGACTAATCAATGACTGCACTCTTTCCTTTGAAGCTACACACAGTCCCAATGTCCTGGACACAGCTCTCAGGCAGGCATAACCAACAGCTCAAGTGACACATTAGACGAAACCTACTTAACATCCCTATCTCAGAGAACAGCATTTTTGCCTGGTTGGTTGAACCACGTTGGATATACAGGAAGTAAAATCTTTGTCACTTGTCAGTTCTCAGGAATTTATGTCAAAATCTAGACCACATGGATAAATCAAGGCTGAATCTTCTCATGCTGAAGTTTACTTTAACCTTTGCAGACTTACATTTTGCAAACTTACATTTGCAAATTCCTTTGCAAGAGAATTTGGCACAAACAACTAAGTAATCTACCCAAGTTCACAGGGTTAGAAAGAAGCAAAGTCAGGACGTGAACACCTATAACCTTTCTACCACATCATATTGCCACCACATTATGCTAATTAATTACAGGGTAGGGATTACTTTCATTGCCTCATTTTGCATGCAGAGTGGGTTTGGTCAAGAAGTCAAGAAATTGCTGAAGAAATCAAGAATGTTTACAAAGTCAAAACACATAGCTCAAAGGGATATCGGCCACAAATCCTAAGGAAATTTATGTGAAAGGCTCAACAAAGTTCAGCCAGTAGGAAGATTACACATGAGACAGAAGTGGTGGTCTTGAAACCTTCCGACGGGGTCAAAGAAGTGAATGGCTTCTGTCTTATCCTGAGAATCAGGCATTCACCATGATATTGATGCACTTTCCCCTCTGTACCCAGTCAAGTAGGACATGATGCTCTCTCTAGTGGCAGGCATTCGACAGCAGTTCAGCTCATCCTAATGGACAGCTTCTGGTCTGAAAAGGAAAACCACCGAAGGTTCTTGCTACCAACGGGTACTTGCTATTATCTGTACTTGTGACAAATTGTTTTGAGTTCAGTGTCTTGTCCATTACTCTGGAGAGAATTCCCCTCGGAGTGAAGGATGGTTCTCCCTTGAGGTCTCCCTCGGGGCAAACCTGACCTACCCAAAGTGTCTATCCTAATGTGTGCCTTTGCTGGACAATGATTGTATCTGACTTTTTCAAAGTCCTTCTTTATTTTTTATAAGCCTTGCCTTGAATTTTCCATTCCTAAGACAGTATTTGTCATGTACTTCTAAAGACGACACCATTAACATAATTGCTCTGAAACTGGATTATTATCCAAGCAGTTTTCACAAATTCTCATTTTATATAAACATTCATCACCACAGATAAATAAATGCGTCTCTCAACATTTCTTCTCACTTGGAAGAAGCCAACAAATATTTGGCAGGAAAGCAACACAACTCATATTACTTTCCCTTAGGGCTTCAGGAGTAAATATTTTCCACTATCCGTATCTACAGTCACAGAGGATGTCTAGGAATCATGAAACCCACATCTCAGAGCTGATGAAGACGCAGCAATGAAGTCATAAGAAGGACTGGTTTTCTTGCAGAGATGATAAACATGATATGAAATTCAGGGAGTCAAAATGATACCTCAGGGGTTACGGGCTCACTCAGACCTGGGGCAGGCAGGGAGGGTGCTCCTGGGGTAACAGGAGACGGCCCAGGCTGAGGAGAGAGCATCGGCCTTCCGGTCCCAGCTCAAGCTCTTGTGATCCATGTGACTGTGGACCACGATTGGTGCAACGGAGACGAAAATGTCACCTCGCCTTCTGCTCCCTAAGATTGTCATAAAGACAAACGAGAGAATGCAGACAATGTGCTCAGAAAGCTATAAACCGTTCTATGGAAGGCAGAGTTATTTAGACCCTGGCAAAGACTGTTAGCATTCCCAAAACATGAAGGAATGCTACAACTTTATATATTCAATTAACCTTTTAATAGTTTGCGATCAAGCCTCCATCTCTCTGTACCACCATCCGTTCTAAAGAATATCTCAACTTAGAAGCTGATGGATCCTGGAGAAGTCACAAAGGACCTAAAAACCAACGGCCACATTCCACGTCTGGAAGTCTCATCTCCCTCCGAACCACCTTCCTGTGTGCAATGGGTTCTTCCCCCCAGACTGCCTACAGGAGGGATGTTTTGAAAATCAAGTCGCACTTTAAATTATATTAGGTTAGTTCATTTTAGAAGAGCATACAGTGGTAAATCCTCTGGAAAGTGAATTATTATCCTTAATCTATCTGTTGCGTAAATACAGATTTTTATATCCTGTGTTGGCTTGAACTCTATATACACTCCAAGTGAATGGGCCCCAGGTGTAATTTATTCCTCAACTTCGGATAACAAACTGCCGCTCTCCATGCATGATTTTTTCGGCAGCAGCAACTGGAAACAAGAAGAAAGGCAAGGGATCAGGTCTCCAGCACATGCGTAGCAATGACTCATTCAGGACTCTAATACACTCCATTGTGGCTCTCAGAGAAAAGATTCCTTTCCTTTCAAATGAAGGGCAATGACAGTCATAACCACCTAGTATATAATATTAATTCTAAATAATGCAGTGTTCTTAACTACATGCTCCCAGGAGAAGATATTTTATTTCTTATTAAGCACATAATTTACGTGTGTAAATATACTGTGCAGTTTGTAAGTGTTACATCAACTTGAATTAATAGAACAAATAGTCAGAAAAAAGGAACAGGAAGCACCTAGAGGGGTATGTATGTGCTTATTTGAAGGATTAAATAAAATGACTTTATTAATAACTAATTATGCATCATTTCTAAAACACAAAAGCTCAGCAATACTGGATCATCACTTTGGTAAAGCAAATGCCATGAATGAATGAATGAATGAATGAATGAATGAACGAACATAATTTTAACGGATCCTCCCCCTTTTGCAACTTTCTCTTTCCAAAACATCTTATCAGAGGGTCCTACTAAAGAATTGTACACTGGTCCTTCTGCCCGGGAAATCAAGGCACTCACTGCTTTAAGGGTGCCTGGGATTTACCTGAATTGAGTATGCTAAGGCAGGCAGACACAGAAAAGACTGTCATAAAAAAAGTTTTTATGCCATCAGACGCCTAGAGAAGGCTTACCATGCCATGTAGGGCCACCTAGGGAAGCAACCAGGTCAGTAGGAGGCAGAGAGAGAGGGGACAACATGGGCAAGAGCTTTTATTTGTGCTTTCTGCAGGAAGGAACAGACAAAGCAAGGTGAACAGGTTTAGTACTAGCTGGTAGTCAATTTGTGTGGTCTCTGGTCTCTGGTCTTTGTGTCTCTGGTTGTCTAGTATTCTGGCTCTGTGGTGATTTGGGCAGGGGAATAGTGAGTGACTCAATGAGTAAGAACCCAACAGAGGGGTTGGAGGTGTGAGACCTCCACTGGTTGATTTGCATATGAAAGGCACACTCACCTGGTGAGTCTTCTCTAGGAATTAGCTGGCCCTGGAAAGGAAAGTCTCTCCAATATGTCAAAGCACCAAAAATACAGAAGGAAATGACATGATTAGCAGAACACCAACTGCAATTCTCTGGGATTATATAGGAAGTGAGAGGTAAGATTGAAACAAGCATGTCACCATATCCCTGATTTCCCTGAGGTCCTAGAAGGCTCGTTCGGAGAATTCGGTAGAAAGGAAAACCAGAGTTACAGAAATGAAATCTTATTTGTCTAAGACTTTTCACTAAATAACCAGAAAACCGTTTATTTGAGCTGATGATACTTGGGAATCCTCAAATTAGAATGTGTATTGATCCCACAAATGATGTGAATTCCTTAGAGTTAGGTTCAGCTATGTGGGACTGAAAATTAAATTTACAGTAAGCCATATAAAAGCTTTGTCTGTTTCATGTAAGTGAAGTCCAGGCAATCCAGGGTCGTTATGGTTCCTTGCTCCACTAAGTTCTCAGGGATCCAGTTTCCTTTGAGCTCAGGAACAAAAAATAGGAGATTAGGACGAATGTATTGGCTTCTTTCAGAGATGATTCCCACACTTATCGCTTGATACAGCAGTTTTACCATGATGGCCAGAATTTAGGCACATGGCCATATGTAGGTGCAAAGAAACCTGGAAAATGCAGCTGGTTTTTGGCTTAACTAGAAATCAAAGGCTCAATTGCTCCGAAAGAAGGAAAGATTACTGGGTTTGAGAGGCAATGAATGTTCCCTACACTAGCACTGAGCACGGGGTTTCTGTCACCTGTGCTTCCACATTCCCTTCTCTTTTGTGCCACCAATGACACCTCCAAAAGTGGTAGAAATCTGTCAGCCTAGGCTTCAGTTTTTTTCTCTCACTGCCCGCATTCAGGTGAAAACTCAGTTCGGCTCATTCTACCTCCTACACGCCTTGAGCAATTTCACAGAGGGGTTACTACCATTACCTCCCATCTGGTCTCCCACCCTCCAGACCCAACCCCCCTCCAGGCCCAGCCCCCCTGCCCAAAGTCCCACGTGCCCCTTCCAGATCACACTCCTCTCTGCAGCAGGAGCTATTTTTCAAAATGCTCATCCGACCACATCGCTTCCTGTCTACAGTCCTTCTGGGGTTCTTCATGGCATTGGACACCAAGTCTAAATCGGCTGCCATTGCATACGTAGAGCCCACCGTGATGTGTGGTCCCTGCCTGCCTCGCTCACCTCATCCCCTGCCTCCTACATATACAAGCCCATGCTACAACAGCCATACAAGATCCCAGTCTCACCGCATGTCCCATCGACTCCATGCCTTTCCACCTGCCGCTGTCTGGGTGCTCGTCTCCTTTCTCTCCATCTTTGGGTTCCTGTGAATCCTTCAAGACCCAAGTGTGGAGGATCCCCTGTCTTAGGCTATTTGGGCTGCTGTAACATAATACCATAGACAGCGTGGTTTAGGAACAACAGAATTCTTCTTCTCAGAATTCTGGAGGCTGGGAAGTCCAAGATCAGGGTGCTGCCAGATTCAGTGCCTGGAGAGAGCCGACTACCTGGTTTACAGACAGTTGTCTTTTGCTTTGTCTTCACGTGGTGAAAGGAGGTAAGGGAGCTCTCTGGGGTCCCTTTCATAAGGACCCTAATCTCATTCATGAGGGTGGAGCCCTCATCTCCCACTTAATCATCTCCCAAAGGCCCCACCTCCTAATACCATCACACTAGGAATTAGGTTTCAACATAATACATTTTGAAGCACACAGACATTCAGTCTATAACACCATCTTTGGGAAGTATTCCCAGACCCTCGCTTCTGGAACTAGATGGACACTGTTTGCCTGGTGCCACCCCCAATCTTAAAAAAATTTTTTTTAAAATGTTTATTTATTTCTGAGAGAGAAAGAGAGAGACGGAGCACAAGCAGAAGGGGCAGAGAGGGAGACAGAGAATCTGAAGCAGGTTCCTGGCGCTGAGCTGGTAGCACAGAGCCCAACACGGGGCTGGAACTCGTGAACTATGAGATCACGACCTGAGCTGAAGTCAGATACCCAACCGACTGAGCCACCCAGGCGTCCCCCTGCCCCCCACTACCCCGTGTTTTAAATACCCACCTGCCACAGTGTGGTGCAGGGATTTATGTACATACTTATTTAGTATTTCAGGCTCTGAGTTTCTGTAAGGCAAGAAAGAACTGTATCTTACCCATCTTCGTAAAACCAGTACTTGAGAGTACCTGGTGAGTAACAGGTCCTTAATAAATGTTCATTAAATAAACAAATCCTTCGCTGAAGGGGATATGCTCTCTGAGCTTGTAGCCCCTGCAGCAACACAAGCATGCTTGTATTTGTGTGTCTCTTTGCTCGTAAGTGGCAATTGGCTGGTTCTCCGGCCAGAATCTCAACTGTGAAGTGTGCTATCCACTATTTGGAACAGTGGCCTGACCTCTGAGGCAGCTGTTGGGGGCGGAGGGCACAGCCATGTCCTTGTGAGTACTCGTTTGTTAAAAAACAAGCAGCCAGAAGTCACTGTTCCTTGCCAGCCATTTTCAAAGTCAGGTTAGGAGCCTGTAGTAGAAAGAATCAGCTTTAGTTCCGACCCTACGGTTTGATGATGACCCCACCCTAAAATGTACCGTTGTGAAACACATTGACATATCAAGGTTTGTGATACTTGCTGTTAAGATTCAGATTCTGGGTCACTTCTGTACCTCCTACCCTGACCACTAAGGCAATTCTAGCACTTTTAAAATCCATTCAGTAACAGTGACCCTAAAGATTTCTAGGGTGAGGCAGGTTGAAATTAATTAAATGGTGTGTTGAGACGCGGCGGCAGTTTCCAGCGGTGGGTAAGGGATGCGATGAAAGGTGGCCAGGGAGGCCTTGGGGAAGGAAGCCCTGAATTAAGGCAGCAGCTGTGGAAGCACCCCTGGAAACAGGCTGCTGGGGAACTGGAGATAATGGTCATCCGGGGATCCGGACTGGACACCCGGCTCCCCCTCCCGACTTTGCCACTTGCCGGCTTTGCAATCCTGGGCAAGTTACTTAACTGCTTTATGCCTCTGTTTCCTTGTAAATTAGAGATAATACACTAGAGTTACTTTCCTGTGCAAATTAAATTAGATAACTTATGTGAGGTGGCTAGCACGAGGCCTGGTCCGGACTAAGTGCTCCATAAATATTAACTCTTAATTCCATTATGATTAAGAGGGAAGAGCCAGTATCATGGAGCTGGACTGCCTGGGATTGAATCCAAGCTCCATAACTTCATAGCTGTGTGCTCTTGAGCAAGTTGTTTAACTGCTCTGTGCCCCAGCTGCCTCATCTGTAAAAGGGACACGGTAGTAGGCAGTTGCAAGGAATAAGTGAGGCAAGGTCTGTTTGAGATAGTGCCTGGCACATTAAAAAGAAAAAAAGCAACGTCCAGGTTGGTGCTTTTTCCAATGGTCCTCTGGAAACACGATATACAGGACCTACATAGCAACCTTGGTGACAGTGAGACGAGGGTTAGAGTAAATACAGGTGGTACTAGTAAGTATCAGCAGCAGCTTTACTTAAAGCTCATCCGATCCTCCCCAGGAGGTTGACACTGAGTCCAGCCAAGATCAAGTCATGTTCTTTTGCTCACCAGAATATAACTACCCCTTAGCACCATGCCCGGCACATAGTAAGTGCTCAGTACATATTTGTCACAGGCGGGCAGTACAACAGGGCTCCCATGTGGCACAACATAGAGGGCTGTACATAATGAGCATGCCGACCCAGAGCAAGGTTTTTATCAAACTTGACTTTGTTCATGCAAGTTCCCTGTGAAGGGGACTCTACATCCATTGATGCTAACGGCTGAGTATGAACCCCTTCGGGATTATAGCTGCAGAGTGGGTCATCAGCCTTGAGGAGTATCTTCATTACGTTATCATCATTTTCTGGCCTCTAGAATTGACAATCCCAAGTGACTACAAAATTTAATTACTCATATTTATGTTGGTCATTTAAAACGAGTGATCATAAAGTCAACATTTTATAAGTGATCTGCATACTTTTTTTTCTCTCTGCCCTTCAGGGAAAGCTTTAGGATGGCTCTGCCAAATATCAGTTATAACCAGGCAATGTTGTCACAGGTTTCTTGGGCCATTCACCTAGCACTTTCCAAAAGCACATAAGCTAGACTTTGCTCTCCATAAGTTTATTTATGTGGCTCCGCTGTCCCACTCCATCTCAAGAACTTTGACAAAGTATGTGCCCTCGGCACATATTTAAGTACTTAACATTTTTTTCATAAGCTTAACTAATTTCAAAGGATGCAATTTCTGGCCATCGTAAATATTGAGATTTTAAAATAAAATTGTGACATACTTTTTTATGTATCCAGTGAAACTTAAACATCATAGCAAGTGGATACCAACAAATCGTCTGTTTAAAAAATATACGAACAAGGGGCACTTGAGTGGCACAGCCAGTTAAATGGCTGATTCTTGATTTCGGCTCAGGCCATGATCTCTCGGTTTGTGAGATCAAGCCCCAAGTCGGGCTCTGCCATGACAGCTCAGAGCCTACTTGGGATTCTCTCTCTCCCTCTCTCTTTCTGCCCCTTCCCAGATTGCATTCTCTCTCTCTCTTTCCCAAAATAAATAAATAAACTTGAAAGGAAATTAAAAAAATAAAAATGTATGGACATACTCTTATTTAATAATTAGAGTACTTACAGTGTTCTCTTTCTTTAAAACTTTTATTTTTTCTACTTTTCCCACAGAAATTTTTCATGGTGTAATTTTTACATGTTTCTTGATTACCTTACCATACTTCCTACTGGTCAAGGTATATACATGAAATCTGATTTAAATCTGTTTTCATTTCCCATGACCATGCCATTCCATGTGTTAACTAATTTTTCTAGGTTGAGTCTGTATTTAATTATGAGTACACAACTGAGCAAAGTAATGTAATTACGTTATAAGTTTTGATGAGTAATTACCAAACTCAAGAAGGGAAATTTTTCTGGAAACCATTTCTTTAGGAAACTCAGGGGAAAGGCATAGGGCCTTGCTTAGAGGAAGGAGCCCTGATAACACCTTTTTGCTTGGTGGCCATCTCTTCCTGCTGTAATGGAGGCCTCATGAGGAAAGACTCTTTACTGCCTTTCACTACCGTAGCTCCTCATCCAGAACTGCCTGGAGCATAGTAGGTATTTAATAAACGTATGTCGTCAAATGAAATCGCCTTTGTTTGGTTTCTCCAAGGTTTTTATACCCGAGGCAACATGCTTTAGAAAGATTTGGGATGGGCGAGGGTAAGAGAAAGAAAGAGCCTTTCGTTTGTAGAGTGAGTGGGAGGAGGATGTTGGTAAAGGATAAACTACCAGAGTCCACAAGGTTCTGATATAGGGGAGTTTTTGCAAATCACCAATGGGGAAGTTGAGGATACAGGACCCATTTTCACGTGTCAGTACTCCAGTATCTCCTTTAAAGGATTCCTATACCCCCTGGGATGGGCAGCCCCCAGTCTCAAGATCCCTGGGCTTTATAACATTAATCAAAGATGTAATGTTATTGTCTTATTTATTTTTACATTTTAAATGTTTCTTTGTTTTGAGAGGGTGAGAGCCTGATGTGGGGCTCGAACCCATGAACCGTGAGATGCCCCAAGCCAAAGTCGGACGCTTAACCTCCTGAGCCGCCCGGCGCCCTGTAATGTTTTAAAAGAGAGTAGTGGGTGTGTTGGCATCAGGACAAATAAGGAAAAAAGCTTCTTTCAATTGTAATCATTCCAGGCTGGAAGCTTCCCAATCCAGGATCAATCTAAAAAGAAATGTTGGAAGAGAAATGTATGCTTTAACTCATTCCACAGGAGGAAAAACTTGGCAAGCAGGTATGTGGAAGGATATGGTGATCTCACCTTTCATCATATCAAACATCTCAGAAGCCAACATCAGTGCAAACAAACAAATTGAAATTACATTAACTCTCAAAGTAATGTAAAGATACTTACACACACACACACACACACAGCCTGGGAGCCACAAACCGATTCACACATTTATGGAGTGGCCACGATGTGCCAGGAGTAGTGATAGGTGTTGGGTTGTAGCCACAAACCAAGCACAGATGACCCCTGTTGCCATGAAGGAGCTTAGAACTGAAGCCAGCGTGGTCAGTGTTCTAGGCGCTGTACTCCAGTTTGTTTTCAATAAACCATATTTCAGAAACAAAGAAACCTCATGATTTGCACCAGAGAGGCAGAAATAGCATAGGAGAGTGAAAGTTTCCTGCTAGAGCCTGCTTTTCTATTCAAATGCTATTCAAATGTTCCAAGGTTAAGTTATCCACGATTCATTTTATGAATCGCACCTCAAATGATGTCAAGTTCACTCTTTGGGGGGCAGAAAGACGAGCCAAATTCAATTTTCTGTTTTCACAGGGTACCGATAAATCCTGGTCAACTGTCCCGCATCACGTGGTGTAACAGCCCAAGATGGTCTTGCTGAACCATCCTCGTCACTGCCTTCAGTCCCCAGACGCAACACCATGACACCCCAGCAAACCAATTCCCACCGGTCTTTCAAAAGCTGCATTTGTTGGGGCGCCTGGGTGGCTTAGTCGGTTAAGCGTCCGACTTTCGCTTGGGTCATGATCTCGCGGTTCGTGGGTTCGAGCCCCGCGTCGGGCTCTGTGCTGACTGCCAGCTCAGAGCCTGGAGCCTGTTTCAGAGTCTGTGATTCCCTCTCTCTCTGACCCTCCCCTGCTCACGCTCTCTCTCTCTCTCTCCTAGAAAGAAATAAAACATTTAAAAAAAAAAAAAAAGCTGCATTTGTTGTCTTTCCTCTCCCCTAACACACACACCCACATATGCACACACACACACACACACACACACACACACACACACACACTATTTCTTTCTCTCTCTCTCAGCTTAGGAAGACTGAAAAAATTGAAGGCGTATTTTCCATAGCACTTCAGCTCATGGCAATAACTTCAATATAAATGTTGACTCACAGGGAAACGGTAGCCAACTGGAATTGTAGCTTAAGAAATGAAACACAAAGCAAGGCCTTATCTGCAGATATGAGTTCTCTTCTGTGTGGTTGCAGGGGTTTGCTCTCACCACTGAAATGGAACACATCTTTTTGACAGCATGCGGCACAATCAGGAAATCAATTCTAAAGGTTCTCCAATTAAGGGTGCCATTTCCACCAGTGTAAACGAACCCAGGTCTGGCTCAAGATGTGACAGACACAAGTCCCCGCCCCAAAGGAGGAGTGAGGACGGCCCCTCCAGCCTCCTCTCGCGAGCCTCCTGCATAAATGTCTACAGTTATCCACGTCCTTTCCTACAGACCTCCTCCCCTCAAGCCAAGAGTCTGGGTAACTGAACCTTTAAGCAGAGACATATGATGATTTTAAACTTTGATTAGGAGCCCTTGAAGATAATGGTCTCTTCCTGCTTTATCTTGTAGCAAGATCTCCCCTTCTTCAGTTTGGTCAAAGTGGTTTCTTTTTGAAAAGGACTATTCGACTTTAGGAAAACTCGCAAGAAGAAGCTGAGAATATTCCCCACACCACGGAAAATGGGTACTCAGCTGCTAACATATTTCATTGTCTTCCCGTCTCCAACCCTCCCACCATCCAGAAAAGACAAAAGAAACAGAAAGCTAATCAGAAATCTGAAATCTTACCATCCTTTTGAATTAGTCAGCTCTTGCTCAGAAAGAGGGAAGAGAAAGGCAAGATGGAGGGAAGGATGTCCGAGGGAGGGTTAACTACTCAGCCCTCCCAACCCCCATAAGAAAGGTTGCTTACAGATCAAACACCAAAGAGGGCAAGCCTTGGAATGGCACTGGGCTCAGGCTCCGTCCTGCCCCTTTTAGTGACAGAGGGTTGCTTTTCTTCACGTGTCAAACCTCAGTTCTACCCAAAAACCAAAAGTGTGAGGACAATGCCCCCCACTTAGTGCAGGGTCAGTCCAGGTTGGTAGAAATGTTCTCAGTGACAGTTATCATAATAATAGTTTATCATGGAGCAGGCACTAAGAATTTTAACCTGCTCAACGGTTCTGTGAGGTCAGTTCAACCATTATCCCTCTTTTAAGACCTAGAAAGGAACAAAGATGTCAAATAACTTGCCGAAAGCCACATGGCTACTAAGAAACTAAGCCTACCCTTGAACCCAAGCAGCCGGACTTAGAGCCACACAGTCTGACAGACCTTTCTGCAGTGACTGACATGCTCTATAATCTAAGCTATCCAGCATGGCACCTCCTGGCCACGGGTAGCTGCCGAGTGCTTGAAGTGTGGTGTGACTGAGGAGCTGAACTTCTCATTTTAACTCATTTTCTTTCATTTAAATGTAAATACTCACATTTGGTTAGTTGCTATGGTATTAGGCAGCCCAGCTCAAAGGCTATACTGTCGGCCACCAAAGATGGGCACCTCCAGTGTGGGCATGAGACTTCAAAAAAGATAGTAATAAAATAAAGATTGATTCATTTATACATGTGGTTGTAATGCAGGAGAGGAGTGTCATCTCATTACCAAGTAATATACTATTGCCCTGATCACATTCCATTTGACTTCTTCCCATGTGGCCAACTTACTTTTTCTTTTTAAATCACAAAGGTATTATACTGAAGTAACAAAAACTCAAACAATCAAAAGTGTGGCACCTATTGAGTGGAAGTTCCTGTCTCCACCACCACCCTATCCAAATCGCCTTCAGATCAGGACGCACAAACTGCTTATTTCGAGTATATATATACATGAGTGCACATAAAAAGATCAAAATAGGATCAACCCGCCCGTTAGTGTTCTACATTTTTTTACTGAAAACTGTATCTCATTCATCTTTCCATGTTGGTTGCATCCGGATCGCCCTCACTCTTTGCTAATAACTATTTCATTACATGGCTGTACCATAACTTATGACCTGATCCTCTATTGATGAACAGTTTGGTTAATTCTAAATTTTTGCCCTCAAAAATAATACTGCAGTGAGTGTACAATATCCATGGAGTTGCAGCTTTGTGGGACCACTCCCTAAAAGTGGGCCAGCAGACACTTCTTTGGCCTGCCCAAAAGACCTCCCTCCCCCCATCTCTTCTTCGCTGACAGAATTGATTTGGTTCCGGGTCCACAGCAGCGCCTCCTGAGTCAAACTAAGTTCTGGTTGGAATAGCCAGTCACGTGGCTCCATGCCCACTGGTAGTGAATGGGCATCCAATTCGATTCTGGAAAACAGCAGAAAGTGGCTGGGGGCCTTGAAAACACAAGGGGCTCAGGGACATTTTTCTGTCACTTTTCGAGTTGCTACAACATTCGCACAGCCATGAGAGGGGACCTAGCCTGGAAATGAGGCAAGGAAACCACGGATGGCAGAGGGGAAAGATGGAAACTCCCTGGATCCTGAAGGCACTGTTGAGCTGCTGAATTAACCCAGCCGAGGAGCCTCCCTCCTTCTGGACTTCTTCTAAATGAGAGAAGTTGTTTTCCCTTTCAACCAGTTGAGTTGGGGTTTATATTACTTAGTCAAAACTATCTGAACCAATACACATGGAATTGCTGGTTGAAAGGGTATGCATGGGTTTTCTCCTGATAAGCATCCTTAAATCATTTCTGTGTAAACTTTTCATAGCATGAATGTAGAAAGGATCTTAATGGCTTGATATGTGTTGGACCCCCTGGAACTGCGTGTAGCTTTACTGCTACATTAGGCCCAGCGCATCTGAACAGCTCTTCCATCAGTCTGCCTTCTGATACACACAAATGACACTGTACTAAATACAAAATCAGAAATCTGGCCCGTCTAGAGATTCTTCCAAAGCTGTGCTTCCTAGCCTTTTCATATCACGTCACGTGGTAAATGGTAATATTTTAGGGGACCCTGGGGTAAACGGATAATGATACTCAAAGTCAAGGTTTTCCAACCCAAGAATTCCAGCTGCCCTAGTCTTGTCTGCCTCGCTGGGACCAGGGGAGAACGATACTGTGGCCCACCTGAAACCCACTAGTGAAGCACTGGTCGTAAGGGCAACTGTACAGAGATTCAGCATGATTTCATGGATTCTAAGCAACAGATTTTCCCACACTTTAATGTCTCAAATTAGGACGCATCTTACAACTTCTAATACCTTATAAACGCTGTCAACCAGGTAGCAGGTATCATCTCATGGACATTTTCTACCTTTGCATGAATTTGATCTGAAAATCTGTCGCCCCTTCTGATAAAGGTCAGGAAAGCCCCGGCATCATGGAGAGTCAATGCTTAACGGGTAAAGAGCTTCCGTTTGGGCTGAAGAAGTGCGAGAGATGGATGGTGGTGATACGTTGCACGACAGCATGAACATATTTGATGCTACTAAAGTGTAGGCTGCAAAAATGGTTACAATGGTAAATTCCATGTTGTATATATTTTACCACAATTGGAAGGGGAACAAGACCAGCTGCAACCTTGCAGGATGTCAGTGGCTTAGACGCAGAGACACTAGTGGGACACCCTTCTGAAAAACACTGTAACACCTGAGTGGCTCTGTCGGTTGACCGTCTGACTCTTGATTTCGGCTAAGGTCACGATCTCACAGTTCATGGGATTGAGCCCCGTGTTCGGCTCTGTGCTAACAGCGTGGAGCCTGCTTGGAATTCTCTCTCTTCCCCCACCCTCCTCTCTGCCCTTCCCCTCCAAAAGAAACACTGCATTTTGACTTGTGCTCTTGTTGGCACAGAGGATAAAACTATGTGAAAAAAATCAGACATTGAGGACTCTGAATATGGAACTCTAGGCAAACTTTAAGCCATTTCTTTCTCTGTTCTGGCAATTCCCTATTTGACCAGCCAGATGTACCCTCCACCTTTTGCTACCCACTGGAAGCTGATCTCTAGGGACTGTGTTGGCTTAGGCCCTGTGAGGCTGGGTTCCAATTGGGTTCAACCAATGGGAAGCAATGGCAGCAGCCGGGAGAGCAGAGGAGAGAGGTCAGGGCATTCACTCCCTTGCTCCCTCTCTGCAGCAGCAGCTCCTGCCCCAGGCTATATTCTACGTGGCCTCCCCATTCCCTTCCCATTCCCTCCCCGATCTGAGATGCACCACTGCAGCCTGGGAGTGTTTCCTGCTCCCCACTGTGGTCAGCCCCTGCTGGCACTTCCCTCCTCCCTGCTCACAGGCTTTGTAAATATTCTCATCATCAAATCTCCTTCAGTGCCCCCACCTTATAAGGGTGCTCTTTGTTTCCTGCTGGGGTTCTGACTGATTCCTTTTAAAGATTTATTTATTTTTGAGAGAGAGAGAGAGAGAGAGAGCACGAGCGGGGAAGGGATAGAGAGAGGCGGGGACAGAAGATCTGAAGTGGGCTCTGTGCTGACAGCAGCAAGCCCCAATGAGGGGCTCGAACTCACAAACTGGGAGATCATGACCTGAGCCCGTCGGACACTCAACCGAATGAGACTCCCAGGTGCCCCCTGACTGTGTTTTAAAAATCTATATCCTAAATAAATCTAAAGAGATTTACAAAAAAACGAAAAATGAAGGAGACACATAAGCACTGTGTCAGAGTGTAATTGGCAGCACTTTTTCTTTCTTCGTGGCACACAAATGATGATGCGGCTCACAGACTTCGAAATGCCATAGAGGGTTAAAGAGATGGTTCCAATGTTACACTCCCAGAATTAACTTGGGATTATAGCCAAGCAAGTTTAATATTTCGAAATATCATACACAATGCGGTTCAGCGCCAGTTTTATTCCCTGGGTGAGAACCAGCAGCAAAATGTAAGGGCCTGGGGAGCAGCCTCTCTTGGAAGTTTCTATGTGGTGTCCCAGGTCTGCTGGTCTTCCTGCTCTCCTCCTAAGCCCCTCCACACCCCTCCTGTGCATCCCACTGGCTCTCACGGTATCTTCCTGCGTGACTCCAGTGGTTTCATAACTTGCTAGTCCATCTCCAAGTAATTCACCCTTCCCTTTGCTGCCAGAATATGTTCTCTGAAAAAGCAGAGCTGCTCAGGCCGGGTCCCTGCTCCAGACCCTTTACTTGCTTCCCTTGGTTTTCAGGATGAAGTTCACACTTTTAAACATACCACACAAGCCCCCTTGGTCTGCCTCTGCCAACCTCCTTAGCCTCGTTTCCTGTCACTGACCTCCCCGCGAAGTTTCTGCCTGCGACACGTAAGGACTTGCTGATTCCAGACATGTCTATTTCTTGCTGTTCCTTTGAACTAGAATGCCCTTCCTGCCCTTCATTCAGCTACCTTTACTCATCCTTTAATATTCAGCTCAGTTATCATCTCCTGAAGGAAGCCTTCCTATTCTGGGTTGAGGTAGTAGTAGTTGCCAGGGGCCCAGGCGCCTCACACCACCCCAAGCTGCTTACGTCCAGGGGCGTTCACACGGTACGAACTCAAAGGTTGTTGAATGCGTTAATACAACTTTGATCTTTTCTGCTTCTATTGCTTTGCGTGTACCCTATCAGCCAGGACACTTAGTGAAGAAACTGCTATTTTTTTCTCAGCATTCAATTCTTCCCAGTGGCAAAAGTGACCAGTAGACCGAAAATAGTAAAATAATCCCCAAAGCAGTGCTATCTCAGGGCCCTGTAAAGCAACCTCACACACTAAAGACAGACGGAAGATCTGCATTGGCTGAGCCTGAATCGTGTTCAGCGCTTTTAACTTTGAACCTGGACTCCCAGGTTTGTCCTCTGCTGTTACCAGTTAAACAACTGAATGACACCCAGTAAAGCGTGGCTGCTCAGATCCCAGACTAATCCAGAATGCCTGGGTCTGTACCTTGCTTTGGCTGTTGACTAGCTCTGTGCCTTGGGCAAATTACTTGTCTCTTGATGCCTCAGTTTTCTTCTCTGTAAGATGGGAATGGTTTTAACAGTACTGACCTCAGAGAAAACAGTTTAACACATGCAAATGCTTACAAAGCGCTTGGCTCAAATTAAGTACTGTGTAACTACCAGCTATTTTTTGTATTTTCCTATTGAAATGGCAAAAAGAGAGGCACATCTGAGGAGAAAATCAGTCATTTCAGGAGTGGCTTTCTGCTGTAGTGAAGTCATTGTTAGCTCTCCTGGTGCCTATTTAATGAATTCACAGATCATAATCATGAGACCTGTGTCTAATATTGCCAGAGGTCTGTTGAAGAGACAGCATCTTCCATCTGGTTCTTCCAAGGCTACCAAAGTGACATGTATTTTTATTTCTTACACGTCACATATAGCAGTGTGAACAATGAGTTCTGCCTTCTTCTTTTCCTGCCCACAGCTTTTGTATTTGTGAGGTTTCTGTGTCTGTAGGGATCACCCCATGAAAGCTCCCTGTGGGTACTGCCCACGAGTAAGGAAATTTTGAGTCAAATAACAAGAGTTTAGCAAAAAGAGTGGTTTCTGAAACCACGTGTGGACTGAGGTGCCCCCCGCCCCCACTATTTGAAGAACCTCGAGAGCTCCTGGGGGCGTTCTTTGGAATTAACACTCTTACAGACACAAGGTTACCTAGAATCCTAGAATCTTGTCACTGGAAGATGGGAATAGATACTACATATGGGAGGAAGGCGTCAGTGATCTAATGGTCACAGTGACCTGTGCTTCCCCAGCTTCTCATGGAAGATCTTCTAGCATCCCCCACATTTCCCAATCTTTGCACTTGGGGGAAAAAAATGCTTTTAAAAAAAGCGGAAGCCCACCAAGGTTTAGTGACACTTGCTTTCCAATGCACCTATTATTTGGTTTATTCACGAAATGTTGAAAATAAAGACAGGAGGGCCTGGACCCTGCAATGTAGGCTGCTGGTGATGGCGTCCCTTGGCCTGGCAGCCCACATTCTAATAGCACCCAGCCTCCCCAGTGCACCCCGTTCACCCTTTCCTGCCATCTCCCCCGATACTATATTATCTGCCTCTGGCAGAAGAATGACCTCCAAGAGGACCAAGACTTTGGCTTATTTTGTTCACTGCCGCATCTAGAATAACACCTGATACTCAAGAGGCGACAACACATGGCCTTTACGGTCTATGAGGCAATGCAAGGTTTACAGTAAGCACTCCTGGACTGCCAATTGTCCCGCAGGCCACCGCCACCACCTTCCTGTCGGTCAGTCCTCTTCCTCCCTTCAGTCACAGGCAGGAGACAAAGCAGAGTTCTCAGCGCGCCACTTAGGCATAAAGTCAAACCGGGCATAATGGTGTCATGGACTCCAAACCTTACCCTTCTCTGGAGGAGACTCTGACTTCATCTCTTTGCTCGACACCTGTTCCTGCCATCAGCCACTCCTCCCCACGCCCTCAGAGCGCCGCATGCCTCCTCTTACAAAGCTGGTTAAAGCTTTGTTGGAGGTCGGTATTTTCAGAGGATCTCGTGGACACATTTCGCCGCAAAAACCAGCGGAAAGAATCTTTTTGCAAGCAAGCATATCTTACACCTCAAATGAATACAAGAGCATGAGTTTAAATCACTTTATTTTACTGAAAAAAACATAATTCGGCCCATCTTTTGGGCAAAGGAGTGAAAACCTGGAGCAAAACAGTCACGGAGGGAAAAGCGAGAGAATGGGGAACAGCCACATAAGAGAGAATATAAGCTCCCTTAGCCTCAAGGACCCATCATTCCTATGAAAAGTAACTCCTAAGTCCTACCATTGAGCTCTAACATCGAGCAACTGACTTACCCCCCCTCCCATTGATCCTGCCTCCATTATTAGCCCTCTCCCACTGATAAGCCAGCTGGAATACAACCAAGTAAAAAGTGGCTTTTTAAAATGATAACATTTGTGTGCCCGAGACACAAGCAGGCAACCCCAAGGCTTTTGAGGCAACCTACAAATTGTATCAAATGGGAGTCCCTCCTTCACTTGACTGTCAGCAACGGACAAACACAGAAGCCATTTCCTTTCTCGCTCCCCAGCAAGCACTCCATAAGTATTTGTTGGATGGATGCCTTGTTAATAAGGAGTTTTTGTGATTCCCTGGATTAATCAGCTCCAGCCAAAAGCTCATAAAATCAAAATAAGGCAATGTTGATAGAACAGGACTAAAATTTGGTGCCAGTCACTGGCCCATTGCACAGAGCAGGCTATTGACAGGAACTTCCCAACCAAAACCCACATTCCACTGGGGGATGAGAAGAGCAGTGTCTTTGTGTGAAGTATCTCTACTTCCCCCAACTGCAAATATTCCCCCCACCCAGCTGTCCTTCAAAATGCTTTCTTGGAAACACTGCTCCCTTTAGATTAATAAAGTCTATTTTAAAAAATAAAAATAAATTAGACCTAAATCAGAAACAGAATTGAGAACAGATCACCAAACTCAACCCCTGCATGATCTCATTTATCTAGCAGGTCACTTGAGTAAAAGAGCCATTATCCGTGGTTTTTGTACAAATACGTTTCCTTCTTCAAAGCTAGAGTTTAAATTCCTGTAAGGCACTGCACACCCACACACCAATTAATAAACCTGTGGCTCTCCCCGCCTTCAATAAGTGAGGCCAGTCTTTTGAGTACCTTTCAAATAAACTTGCAAAGCCCAAAGTTTTTGGCTTTTTTAAACCCCAAAACCCTAAAGTCAGGAGTCCAGCTGGGTAAAATGATCAAGGGAGATCTGGAGGGATTTGTATTCCCATTTACATGGTTTAACCCACCGGCTTCAAAAGAGTTGGCTAAGTTCCTGAGAGCAGCACTTGGACCCCTCTCTGGCCTCGCCCCTCCCCCAGGGGAAACGCGCAGCGACGTGGCCACCAGGGCTACCCGACAAGGCGTCCGAAGCCCTAGCGGCGATGGTGGTGGCGACCACAGTCTCCAGAGACAAAGTTCTGTAGTGCACTGACTTCTATCATATTCAGAGTCGGAGTGTCTCAGAACTTTGCCTCAAAAGACCAAACGGGCTGTCTTCCTCCAGAAGTTTCTTCCTGCAGGTGTGCTCCCCGCCCCCAACTAAGACAAAGGAGCATAACTCGTTAAAAGCAATTTAGCTCAGGATGCGACCGATAATGGAAGGGGTCATTAATTATGGAAAGTTACTGCCGCAGTCAGCAAGCGCAAATGCCCAACAGAAATGGTGTTTTAACAGCCCGGTTCGACAAATTCTGGCTGCAGTGTCACGGCAAACAGGCTGCAGTAATCACACACCCTCCCCCTTCCTTCCCACCCATCCCCGAGTAGAACTCATTCCCCGCCGAACCCCACCTCCTCCTCGGTCCTGCTATTTAAACTTTTGCAAGCGGCTAACTCACTCCGTCTAAACTTGTGGCAACTTTTACCTTCCCATCTGGAAAGTTGGTGGGGGAGGGGACCGCACGAGGACGAATTCTCAGAGCTGAAAGAGTTAACGGGGAGGGGGGTAACACAGGCCCAGGAAACGTCCCACACATGGGGTGCTCAGGAAAGCAAGGTTTTGCGGGACCGCCACAGCATCTCCCCACCCCACCACTTTATTCCCAGTCTGCCCACAGCCCGCGCCCAGCCCCAGAACTCGCGTCCACGCAGTCCTCTCCCCTCCGCTCCACCCACCCGCTCTGAGACTCTCCCTGCTCCATTAGGCAGAAAGCTTCCCGTGGAATTCGTGTTCCCGTGGAACACACAATCTTTCCCCTTGCACACGGCCCGCTCCTCGTGGCCCCCGCCCTGCACCCCCACCCCCTGCAGTATTAGGAGACGACCCTCCTTCTTCTCCCCGACCACCCCCTCCCCCTACATACCGCACCTGAACAGCTGTTGCACCCGTGCAACAGGTCTGGAAAGTGTCTTTCCACCTCCCCCCCAAAACCTCCCGCCACCGTCCCCTCCCCTACGTTGCCCCATAGCCCGGGCCGGAGGTGCAGGGGGGCTGCGTCCCCTGGGCCGGGGTGCACAGGCGGCTGGCAAAGTGCGGGGCTCCCAGAGGCGCCTGGGGCTAGGGGCGGGTGGTCGCGCTCGGGCCGCCGGAGGCCGGGGTGCCCTCCCGTGTGGCCCCTTCTGCGCCCGCCGCAGGCTCCCCAGCCTGCCACTCCAGCGCCGGCCGCCAGGCATTCCGGGCGGGCTCCCCCCTTCGCGCTCCGCTCCGCTCCCTTCCATCTTGACTTTTGCCGACGTGGAAATTTTGGGTTTGGAGACGACCTGCGCTCTTATTGGCTGCCGGCGGGCGGGGTCGGAGGTCACGGCTGCTCTCGCTATTCCGCGCCAAGGGGAGCCGCACAGCGGCTCGTGTCAAGTCAGCAGGTTCCCTCCGCCTCCCCCGGGGTCACGTGCGCCCCGGGCGGGCCCTGGAGCCACCTCCTTATGCAAATAGAGCGGCCGCACCGGGCTGGGGGCGGGGGCGGGGGCGGGAGTGGGCGGGGAGCACCGGGTGGGGGCGGAGGACGGGCCGGGGAGGGGCCACCAGGGGCGGGGCGCTCCAGGTGGCCACCTGGCTGGGCGTCCGGCCCCGCCCCCGCCCACCGCCCGCTGCTGCCCTGCCGCAGGCTCCCAGCCGCGGTCCTCGGCCAGCCCCACTCGGCCCAAGGACCCCGCGTTTTGCAAGGTGCCTCGGAATGCCCACTTCCTTTGGAGCCCCTTCCACCAAACCAGACCCGAACCCAAACCCAGGTTGGGCCCCCCGGTCTTTCCTGGGCTGCGGAGGAGGAAGCGGCAACGCTGCCTGCTGGGCAGAGAACGAAATGGAAACCTCGGGGAGGGCAGTTTCCTCCTCTGGCAGGGAGTTACAATAGCGAGATTCCCGGTAAGAGAATTCTAGGACAAAGCAAAAGCAAGAATTCATCGAGGTTAAAAGTATTCCCTTTTAATTAACTACTTTCTTCCACCCCCACATAAAAAGAGGCCAAAATGTTAACTAAAATTGCCAGTTCTGGTAGTTTTGTTTTGTTTTGTTTAACATGTACGTCTACAAGGACTAACCGAAAGGCCAGTCCGTCTCCACCCCGCCCTCTGCTTAGTACTGGACCCCGGAGAGTGCAACCTGGGACACGTTCTCCCCCGCATATCTGGGTGGAGGTGTGACTCTGGAGAGTTCCGAATTCCCGGAGAAGTCCTGGGGCATGGAAAAGGAATCCGTTACTAACGTGTTTCCCCAAGCACGCCAAAGGTGCTTTTCTAGAAAGAAAGGGAATCGATGAATGGCCACATGACCGGGATGTCTTCCCTCCCTCCCCCTTCCCCAAGGAAAAGAAAGGAACAGCAATGCAAAGGTAGAACTCGGATTATAAATGCTGACTCTTTGATGGTTATTGCAAAATCTGCCAGCTTCTAGGCACCAAAAAAAAAAAAAAAAAAAGGAAAAGAGCCGCATTTTTTAAAATATAAAGACTTATCAGGATTGGCCTAGTTTTTTCCCTTTGTGTAAGAAAATATATGTATCATCTTTATCATTTTTCCATTATAAATCTGACCGAATGATACAGAAAAGCAAAAAAAAAAAAATTCATGGGAAGATTCTTACCTGTAAAATTCCTCCCATCCTCTCTTCTTAATTTACTCTCTCCTTCTCCCCAATTCCCCCCATGGAAGGATAAATCATTGCTCCTTCCAACTGTTTTATCAGGGATCTCTCTCTCCACTCTCCTTTCTCTTCCCTCTCCACACTTGGTTGTTTATCTGACCCCTCCCGGCTTTGCAGGGGCCTCTCACCGGGCTTTGTCTCCTCCGGCCCCGCACTCCCTCCTCGGTCAAGTTCCCCCCCCCCCCGCGGCAGTGCTTGCTGGGCCTAGGAGTAGGTCCCGGCTCTGCCGCCTGTTCTGTTGTGTGCACTGGAATATTGATTTTTCAGTGTGTGTGCGCCGGCTCTGTAAAAATCAATATTTCAGTAGCTCGAGCATAGCCCAGGGCCGTGTAATGGAGCCGGCCTGCTGATGTAACGCGCGGGGTCCACCCTCGGCGATGGAGGTCAGGCAGAAAAGGGCAGCGTTTTCCTTATTTCATTGTTCGCTTCAGAGAGAAGGAAGGAGTGTGTATACCGCGGTGTACACCACCTTGCAGGGCAAAGTAACCATAGTGCTGTTGGGTAACAGGCCAACCTTGTTAGAAAATGATCTGCTCTTAGGGAAAAAGGAAATGATGGCAAACCTCTGATTATCCGCTCTAAAAACTCCTACATAAAACACTGAGGAGGAAGTTACTGTCTGCCGTGAATCCTACCACATTTCACAATGAGAAGAGAAAAAGGGGTTCATTCTAGGGAAGGGCTAGAGTTTGTTTTATTACTAAGTATAGAGATCATTATTAATCTGCAGCCCCTAAAATATGCTTCTGTTGAATGAGAACGAGATTAATGGCATGCTCTGAAGAAATAAAATCAATAATGGTACCAATTTTAAGGCTGTCTTCATGGAGTCAGTTTACTGCCCATGTGGAGAGCCCCTGAACTTGGGGTTGGGCCAGGGGGTGCTGGCCAGACATGCCCCACCACGGAGCCCTTCCTAGTCTGTTCAGTCTCTGGGCCCCAGGACCTTTATCTCTAAATTACAGGATTAGACCAAATATCTCTAGATGCTTGCTAGCTCCATCACCTATGATTGTACAGAAAAAAGGTAATACAGTAAAACCTTCAAAAACAAAAATGCAATTAAGTCAAGTATACAGCATGGATAAGAAAAACAGATGACTACTAGAAGTACTGCAGAAATGGAAAGTGTGTGTTTTCCTGCTCTCGTATATTCTATTTCTTTTAAATTATGGAGGGTAATTTGGCCATTTTTTTTAAATGCACTTCTTTTGACCTAGCAGTTCTAAGCACTTTTTCTAAAGATGTTATTAATAGCGTTAAGGAAGATGTTAATCGCTGCCAACTTTAAAATATTGAAACATTCGCAACAACCTAAGTATTCAATAATAGGGGATTTAGGAAATAATATGATAATGGTGTATTTATTCAGTGGAACACAACTATTTAATATGGTAGTGCTGAATGGGTATTAAAATAATGAAGAAGATTTGCATGTATTGAAATGTATGTACTATTTAAGTCTCTATCTATCTGTGTATATCTCATAGTGGGAAAAGATATGGGCTTTGGAGCCAGATGGCTTGAGTTCCTGTCTCTATCATTAACTAGCTGTGTGGCTTTGGTCAGCTGTGAACGAGGTGTCTTCATTTCCTATTGCTGCTGTAATAGATTATCACAGTGACTTAAAACAACACAAATTTATTATCTTACAGTTGGTCAACTTTTAAAGTCCAAAATGGGTTTCACTGGGCCAAAATCAAGGCGTGGACAGGAATACGCCCCCTACAGAGGTTCAAGGGGAGAATTTGTTTGCTTACCTTTCCTTGAGGCCACCTGCATTCCTTAGCTTGTGGCCCCTTCCTCCATTTTAAGAGCACAGTACTCCAACCTCCGCTTTTTTGGTCTTCTCTCCTCTCTGAATCTTACATTTCCACCATTTTTTTAAAAAGAATTCTTGTGGTTTATTGGGCCAACCTGGAGATTCCAGGATGATCTGCCCATCTCCAGATTCTTAATCACAACTGCAGAGTTCTTTTTGCCACATAAATGGACATATCCATAGGTTCCAGAGATTACAATGTGTAACTACTCCATCTTCTGTGTTGGACTACGGTCAAGATGTCAGCAGGGCTGTCCCCTTCTGGAGACTCCTCTTTTCCAGCTTCTGTAGGCTGCTTGCATTCCTTGGCTCATGGTCCCCTTCCTTCAACTTCAAAGCCAGCAGTGGTAGATCAGAGCTTTCTCAGATTATGACTCCCACCCTGACTCTTCTGTCTCTATTTTACACATTTAAGAACCCTTGTGATTACACTGAGCCCACCGGAGTAATCTGGGACACTCTCCCTATTTTAATTAGCATTAGATATAAATGAAAATAATTTAATTATTTTTATTAGCAACTTTAATTCCATCTATTACCTCAATTCCCCTTTACTGTATAACATAACACATTCATAGGTTTCTGGGATTAGGATGTGGACATCTTGGGGAAGCTGATATTCTGTCTCCTGTGCTCAGGAGAATCAGCATATAATAATCAGGTGATAATCTGCGTCATGAGTTTGTGAAGAAGATCAAAAGAAGCAGTGTATGTAAGGGCGCCTGGGTGGCTTAGTCGGTTAAGTGTCCAATTTTGGCTCAGTTCATGATCTCACGGTTCATGGGTTTGAGCCCCGCATCGAGCTCTGTGCTGACAGCTCAGAGCCAGGAGCCTGCTTCAGATTCTGTATCTCCTTCTCTGTCTCCTTCTCATGCTCTGTCTCTCTGTCTTTCAAAAATAAGTAAATGGTTAAAAATTTTTTTTAATGTAATAAAACGTATAATGCCTGGCATATAGGGAACACACCATTACTAATTAGCCTATAGTGAGCATTCCATGATAATTATCTATCATAGTTACTATCTGGAAAGGAAATGCAGGCTGTGAACAGTAGTTGCATCTAGAAGGTGGGATTAAATTTTTACGGTCTTCCTGTTGCTCAAGTCTGGATTTCTTTTTTCTACCATTAACGTGTATTGCTTGGGGTACTTTTAAAATTTTTAAGGAAAAGTGAGACAAATGAATAAAGGGGTTTTCATGGTATAATCAGAAAGTAATTTTGATTTGGGGTTAAAAGGTTCAGGTGCTCGGGGTTCCTGGGTGGCTCGTCAGTTAAGCGTCCAACTTGAGTTCAGGTCATGACCTTGCGGTTTGTGAGTTTGAGCCCCAGTTTGGGCTCTCTGCTGCCAGATCAGAGCTTGGAGCTTGCTTTGGATTCTGTGTCTCCCCCCCTCTCTGTCCCTCCCCTGCTCACGCTGTCCCTCTCTCTCTCAAAAACAAAACATTAAAAATATCTTTCAGGTGCTCCTCTCGACACAGCAGCTACCACAAATTGATCTTAGACAAGTTACTTTATGAGATCAACTATGTATTTTGCAAGCTCCATCCAGTTCTTTGTATATAAAGAACGCCTACAAAATCAGTAAGAAAAAAGCCCTCGGTGGGGGTGGGGGGTGGGGCGGTAAATGGATACAAAGCATAAGCAAGCATTTCGCAGAAGAAAAACAAATGGCAAATAAGCATAGGTAAATCTGTTAAGCCTCATTAGTAACAAGGAAATGCAATTTAAGTGAGATATTTCTGAGATACCATTTTATACCCACTGGATGGGCAACAATTCAAAAGTCTTACAACATAAGCAGTTGGAAAGGGTATAAATGAACTGGAATAGTTTGCACGGGGCTGCTGGGAGTATAAATTGGTATAACTACTTTGGAAAACAAGTTGGCATTACCTTGTATCGCTTATCATGTAAAGGTGAACCTTCACTCACCCAATGTCCGGTGTTTCCGCCCAGAGAAACTCTTGTACATATGTATCTGGAGGCGTGTATGGGAAGGGTCCTAGGACTGCTCATAGCATTGGAACACTGAAAACAGCCACAGCAGAAGGGGCAAATTGTGGTCTTTTCTCACAGTGCATTATTCCAGCGATTAAAATGAATGAACTATAGCTCCTCACATGGCTATGAATGAAGCTTAGAAACATGTTAAGTAGGAAAAAGGGAAATTCCAGGAGAGCACACGCATTATGATGTCATTTTTATAAATCAAGTATAAGCAAAATCAAACAATGTGCTTTTTCAGGAATTCATAATAAGTGACTTTTAAAAAAGCAACGAAACGGTAAACAGACAATTGAGGATAGTGATTACTGGTGAGGGAGGCAGAAGGAAGGAGGGTGGGGGACGTAACTGGTAATGTTCTAGTTCTTAAATTGGACAGTGGGCTCATAAGTGTTCTTCGTATTATGCTTCATAACCTGCACACACATGAGATAAATTTTTTGTATGTATAAACATTAGACTAAAATGACTTTTGGGAGGGCGCCTAGGTGGCTCAGTCAGTAAAGAGTCTGACTTTGGCTCACGCCATGATCTCACCGTTCGTGAGTTCAAGCCCCACACTGGGCTCACTGTTGTCAGCACAGATCTTCTGTCCCCCTCTCTCTCTGCCCCTCCTCTGCTAGCATGCATGCACAATCTCTCAAAAATCAAATAAACATTATAAAAATAAAATAATTTGTAGCTGATGCTACCACTTAGCTTAGATTTCCTTTCACGCTCATAAAAGCAAACCCTGTCACTGATTTGCTATTTGCAATCCTGCTGGTTAAACAGACTTGTTAACAGCCACCTGTATCTGGGTGTGTTCAACAGTTGTCTTCAGTTTATGCTCCAAATGAACCTCATATTCTAAGAGCTCCATACCCTAACAGAGATTTTATGCCAGCAGAAGCAGTACCTCCAAAATCTCTTGCCTCTTGCCTTCTATGTGTGCCGGGCGGGCGGGGGCAGGGGGGGGGGGGTTGGGGTCTGGCGGTATTGTGTGTATTTTCGGCAACAGGGGCTGAGATAGACCGTTCATAAACTTCTGGTCCAGCCCAGGTGAATTTGTTACTGCCCTGATTCATTACAGTTTTGATTTCAATGTTGAAGAATCACATAACCTGTTCCCTTGACCTGCCTTCCATCATTTCATAAGGTCTATCCATCCAGCCGGGGTCTAGAGGGGCTTGGTCTCACCATCCTACAACAAACTTGGCATTGCTGTTATTTTTGACTTCCGTCTTCAATGCCACAGCCTCTAAAAAATAAACCAGCTTTTTTGATTTGGTTTTCCATTTCCTTGAATGAAGCTCTGACAAGCACGTATTAGAACTCAGGGGTACCTTTCATGTCAATGTTTCTGATGAGAAAATTGGCTTGCATAGGGTTTGCTAAGTGAAGCTGGTACTAAGTGCGTGTAGGATGGAGGAGAGTGGCTTTGGGGCAGCAGTGATCCAAACGTCAACACTTCTGCCCATCTTTGGACGCTGGACATTACAGACGCATCAGTTGGGTGGAATACTGGTTTTTAAGACTTAGTACCTAACATGGAGTGGCCCCCGGGTCTTTCCATACTTTGTGTGAGATCTTCAGTTGTGGAGGCAAAGATTTTGTTTTTCACTTTTTATCGTGAAGAATCTCTAAAAACGAATAAATGGGAAAAGACTATAAATCTACTCTATAAAATAGATAAAAAGTTATATAAAGAGTATAATGAAATCTATTACCCATCACCAGTTTCAGCAATTATTAACTCATGGCTACTCTTGTTACATTTGCTCCCCCCCACCCCCTTCACCATTATTTTGAAGTAAGTCCCTAATATCATGGGGTGTAGACGTTGTGAATGCATCATCACGATAAGCAACCTCAAAGATCCTCAGAGAGTATTTTTCAGGGTAATAATGAGTACAAGCCCTTTCTGTAACATGATTACCAGCTATTTATTCTAATCGGTTAAATAATGAGGGGCCAAAGTCCTTCACACTTAAGGCCACCTTTGACTTCCCAGGGAGGGCTCTCTCGGATAAATTCGACATGTGGAAAATCATTTTAGAGTTGGGGCGTGAAGAGCAATAGAGCAACTTAACTTTGTTAAGATTTCTATTTTTTCAGTCTCACCAACAGAGTACGTAAAAAGTCAGTGAAATAACATCAGGTCTATTAACAGGAGTCTTAGCTGATCTCTATAATCCATGCTACATAAAGTTATCTTTCTAAAGCACACCTTTGCCTATCCTGTTAGTAAATTTGAGTGCCTATTGTGTGCAAATTATTAGGCACAGGAGGGGATTCTAAGACCAATCGGATATCGCTCCTGTTCTATAATGAAGAATTTGTCGGGTCTTTGTCTTGGTCTCCTGGGTGGGGGGTTCTAAGTCCTTGGAATTTGCCAAGTTGATAGGGGTGCCTTTGTTATCCATGGTGGGTCTCAAGATGACAGACGCTTGAGTTTATGACATACAAGATGACTCAATGGGGCTAGCTGGTCATGATGGAAAGACCAACCATGGAATTAGAGTCTTTGATCAATTGGGTCTTTGATCCAGATGCTATCAACCGGATCTCCAGGGAGAAAAGAGGGACTTGAGATTGAGTTCTCTCATGCGATCAATGATTCAGTTAATCCCACTTGAATAATGAAACCCTAGTAAAAACTTTGGACAGCCCAAACGGAAGTGAAATTTATGTTTGGGGGAACACATTAGTGTGCCCGGGACTGAGTGTCCTGAGCCCACACTAAGAAGACACCCTGTGTGTCTCTTCATTTGGCTAGTCAGGATTTATATCCTTTTTAAAGCCATGATCATAAGGATAGCACTTTCTTAGTTTTGTGGGTCCTTCTAGTGAATTATCAAACCTCACAGGGTTGAGGGGGAGGCATGAGAATCTCTGAATTTGTAGCGAGTCGGGCAGAAGTGCAGGTGGCCCGGGTACCTCCTGCTGTGCTGCTGGTGCCTGCACCTAAAATGGGAATCATTTTGTTGAGGATTGTGCCCTGCGCCTGTGACATCTGCAGAAACTCCGAAGCGCACCGTAGTATTGCAGCTCCTACCTTCAAAAATTCAGACTAGCAGAGAAGGGAAGACATGGATGCAAATAAAATTTAAAGTGTCATGCAACAGTTACAGATGTGCTCTGAGAAACAAGAGACGGGAAAAAGAACTCAGAACTAGGGATACTGGAGGAGGCCTTGGGGTAGAGGGTAGCCCTTGCCCGGAGCCTTGAAAGATGAGTCAGATTGAGACATGCAGAGATTGTAATAAACATTTCTCGAGTGCTTACTCTGCATCAAGCTCTATTCTAGTGCTTCATCTATAATAAATCCTATAATATATATAGTCCTGGAAGGTTGCACTAATATTATCTCCCTCTTAACAGCAGAGGTACATTGAGGCACCCAAAGATCAAACACCTGGCCAGAGGTTGCAGAGCTAATAAGTGGGGAGCTGAGATTTGAACCCAGACAATATGGGTCTTTAACAACTGCCCTTGACTGCCTTTCAAGCAAGAGGAAAGAACATTCCAGGAGGAAGGAATAGCAGAAACAGATGGGAAAACAGAGGTACAAACATAAAGGAAAAGGAGTAATGTCAGATATGTACTTTGAATGCCAGACTCAGGGCTCTGAACTTGACTCGGGAAGCATTGGGACATCAAAGGTTGTTTGTCATGAGATTCTGTGGACTTCTAGGCACTGCGGTCATGCAGGGAATTACCGTTGAAAGCCTGGTGTGCTCCTCCAAACCAGGAGGCTGCTCTTCCCCTCCTAAGGAACAATTCCCTCTTTCCCTGTTGATACTCCAGTCGTGATGTGTAGCCTACAGGTTCTAAGGAAGAGCTTCTTGTTCTCATTTTTTTATTAAATATTTTTAATGTTTATTTATTTTTGAGAGAGAAAAGTAGGTAAGGTCAGAAAGAGAGGGAGACACAGAACCTGAAACAGGCTCCAGGCTCTGAGCTGTCAGCACAGAGCCTGACACGGGGCTTGAACGCATGAGCCATGAGACCATGACCTGAGCTGAAGTCTGACACTTAATCGACTGAGCCACCCAGGCGCCCCCCTCTTTCTCATTTTCTAATTTCCCATGGCAGTTGGCCTAATGTACACTGGGCACACACGTGTTTGCAGAGTGAGTAGATATTATACCAGGTTGTACCATATCAAGTTGCTGACAGTTGACCCATTTTGACCTACAAGAATGGCAATTAATTATAGCGTCAACTTATTTTAAGACATTGCATTACAATTATATGCAAAGACTGATCGGTGTTAAAATTCAAGTACATTACTGTTTCTAATACTGTAAGCATTAGAAACTTTATAAAAGGGACTATCATTTGGTTACAATGTGATGCAGAGCTTAAACTAGAATATATATGTGTATATATATGTGTGTATAAATATGTGTTTATATATGTGTGTATATACATATATGTGTGTACATACATATATGTGTGTACATATATGATATATGTGAATATATTCATATATAGTGTATTATATATATACATAAGTACACATATCACACATATACGTATGGATATTATACATATATTAACATATCAAAATATATGCATATGTGTCTAACTATATGTATATATATACACATACATATGTGTGTATATACATATGTGTGTGTGTCTAACTATATGTATATATACATATATGTATACATATAGTTAGACACACACACACACACACACAGGAAGGCTTATCTACAGGTTATTTCTATAAGGACTGTTATTCATGCAATCTGATCTTGCTGTCAAATCAGAAGGAGAAGTTCCATTCAAATCAGATTTATAAACATGAGATAAGGCTCAGTATAGGAGATCAAACATGAAGAGGGAGAAAGAAACAAGACAATTGGGTAAACTTTATCCGGTAGTGAATGTTGGATGTAGTGTTTCAGAGACCATTCTTTCTCAGTGGTCACAAAGAGGTCATTTTGAGCCGCCTTCAACCAGGAAGTTAGGCAATTTTAAGAGCCAGGTATATGTCATGTTGGACATGATGCCATCAATCAAAGGAGAAAGATGAGCGGGTGTCAGTGACCCTTCTAAAGCAACAGAGACCTGCCCACCTGGCAACCCTCTCACTGAGCTCAGGGCTGCTTCCACAGAGGTCAGTCATCAGAGCTAAACCCCCCAGGGTGGCCTTCATCTGTGCCGCTTAACCGCTTAACTGACAAAAGTGAACTAATGACCCCAGACGTCATTAGAAGACCCTGGATGCAACCCAGACTTTGCAGCCACCCCCAAACTTCCAGTGAGGAAGTTGATACATATATGAGAACCACAATTCAAGGAAAAGGGGAATTAAAGTAGATTTAAAGTAGAATTAAAGTAGAAGCCCAACTCAAGTTCCTGCCCAGCAAGTCTGTCTGTATTCAGTGTGTTTGTTTAGTTTAATTGAACAGGAGATTGCAGAAGGCCATATATTCCCGAAAGCAGGTCCGACCTGCTTGTTGCTTGCTGACTCTCCTGAATCAAACCTACTGGTGGGAAAGATTTTTCCTAAAGATTCTCTGCAAAACAAAGTGCTCTAAACTAGATATTCGATAGAGATCGTTATGTCTAAGCTAGCAGAAGTAGAGGAACTGGAGTAGGTATATAATCATCTGACTTTCGATTTGCACACAAAGGTGCTTGCCCATAGCATCTGAAAGTATGGCCAAATTGAAATGCAAATGTCCCCCCTCCCCCCAATGAAAAAATATCGACCAAATGGCATCAGGTGAATGTCACATTTGCAAATCACTGGGAAATGCTGTCACAAACCCCAAGCTATTTAACTTCTCTAACACCATAGTCAGAAAAACCCCAGCTTCTAATCTTTTTTTAAAAATGTTTTTAATGTTTAATCACTTTTGAAAGAGACAGAGAGACCAAGCATGAGCAGGTGAGGGTCAGAGAGAGAGAGGGAGACACAGAATCTGAAGCAGGCTCCAGGCTCTGAGCTGTCAGCACAGAGCCCGACGCAGGACTTGAACCTACAAACCATGAGATCATGAGCTGAAGTCAGACGCTTAACTTGCTGAGCCACTCAGGCGCCCCCCAGCTTCGAATCTTTAAACTTCATGATCAGTACTGATTTTGCCCCTCAGATTCTGATCTTATAAAGTGAAATCTATCATGTAGCTTCCTAATACTCTACTAACGATGTGGAAACCCCTTTAGTAGCCCCTTCTGCAAATCATCCCTACCCCCAAAAGAACCATACGTACAAGTACCCTCAACCTCTCTTGAAATCCCTCAGTTTTGTGTCCCATGGAAATGACGTACATTCCTGTAAAATCGCTCTTCTTTTTCTGCAGGCTCTCAGTTTTCTTTATGGGGGAGGAGCGATGTGGGGAATTGGTGCTCCAAGCTCAGAGGTCTCGCGGGGTGAACGGCCTTGCCCACCACCCCAATTGCTCCCTTTTGTTTCGTTCCTTCCCCTCCCTTTTATTCCCATGCTCTGACATGAGGAAGAGCCCGTTTTTCCAGAAACCCCTCTTGCCAGGAATCATCAGACACCGCAAGGATCAGGAAAGCCGTATAGCACAGACTTCTCGAAAGACAACCTCATATTAAATTTTCACAACCCTTTCCCCTGGTTTTCAGTCTACTTAGTACCTCATTCCCATTGAAGCTAAAAGGTCTGGACAAGGGTCTGTTTTCCTGGCCTTCATAACCTCCGCTCCCTCTTTCTTGTCTCTGCTCTACGGCACTTAAGCGATAAAATAATGACTTAGCTCCCCTTGTGGAACTATGCCTGGAAGTATATGAAATAACACAGCACCCCCCCCCACACACACACACAGGGCTTCCCACCCTCCCTTACCCTTCTAACCATCTAACATGCTTACTCAATGATCTTTCTTTCTCCCCTCTCTCCCAGAAGCTGTAAGCTCCCTGCGGGGAGACACTTGGCCTTTCACCCCTATCTCCAGAGGCCAGCACACACTTCGTAGGCATTCTATAAATAGTTGTCAAATGAGTGAATAAGTGTGCTTCGATTAGGTAATGTAAGCAAAGACACTGAAGGACAAACTTGCATAAAATAAATTTTATTTTATTTATAATACTAATACTTCCTCACATAACAGTGTGTTGAATATCCAATAAAGGGTTATACAGTTACCCAACGGGTATTAATTAAAGCTGTCAAGGACAATCTAAACCTGCCCCTCAATATAGTAGAGGAAAAATGACTTTTGCTTTCAGAAATACGCTGTAGCCTGACGTCCTTTGTGGGATTTAAAAAAAAATTTTTTTTTGAGAGAGAGAGAGCACAAGCAAGCATGGGGGAGGACAAGAGAGAGAAAGGGGGAGAGAGAGAATCCCAAGCAGCTACAGCCAGCTACACAGAACCTGACTTGGGGCTCGGTCTCACAAACTGTGAAATCGTGACCTGAGCCAAGATCAAGAGTCGGAAGCTTAACCGACTGAGCTACCCAGGCACCCCAGGAATTTTTCGTCTTTTTAAAGAAACAATCTTGTTCAACAAATATGTGAAACCTTTTTATTTAAAAATTTTTAATGCTTATTTATTTTTGAAAGACGGAGAGAGATAGAGAGTGAGTGGGGGAAGGGCAGAGAGAGAGGGAGACACAGAATCTGAAGCAGGCTCCAGGCTCTGAGCCATCAGCACAGAGCCTGATGTGGGGCTCAAAACCACGAACCGTGACATCATGACCTGAGCCGAAGTCAGACGCTTACCTGACTGAGCCACCCAGGCGCCCCAAAACCCTTTTTATTTAAAGCCTATAAAATACACAATCATACTATCAAGTCAATAAGTTTTTCCTTCTTTGTATGCCTCAACCACCTCAATGACCTAAATACCTCTTAAAGTAATTGTATTATTTTTGGAGAAAAGTTACCTTCACCAAATATCATATGAATGGTGCATATGGCTTTTTAAGCAGTATCTTTTAAAATATTGGCTACAAAATCCTATGGCCCTGTGTAAAAGCCTCCAAACTAGTCAGAAAGCTTGTTTCTCTTTTAAAAAAAACGAAAGAAGAGAGAAAGGGAAGAGACTGCGTGAGGACCTCATTTAATCTTTCAGAATGATTCACTTTTTATAATTTAATTTCTCCATGTATTGTCAATGTCACAGTGCAGTGTTGGATTCACTCAGGATCAAGGAATCTCTTGTTTAATCAAAAGCTGGTGAGTGTACTATAAATGCACCCAGTTCAAATTTACCAGCCCTGGCTGCAGGGCTAACCCTGCCCTGGGTTCAGTTCTGTGTATTTGAAATGAGTTATGCTGTTGGAATGGGTACCGATCCTCAGGCTTCCTCCTCACTGGTGGGATTTTGATCGCAAGGTCCAGTGGCATCGGTGGAGGACAGCCTCTTGCACGATTCAGAGCCCCACGTGTTCCGATATTCTGTTCCTCTCGTTCGAGTTCCGACTTTCTTTTGGCTGACCAGGCACCACTCAGTCACTTTCCCCTTTACCCTCCAGTAACACTTCCAACAAATCCCCCTACAGCATCTATCACAAAGTTTTGGCATCGATGACTTACACCCAGGACCGCTGCTGGTCCATACAGCACCTTTGTGTCACTTAGGGAAAGGCCCCCCTTCTTCTGGGGGAGTCTGGGAAAGATGGGCTGGGAAAGATGCGACCACGCATTTTCCTAAAGTTCAGGGAGAGTAAACAACAGGGCAGGGGACACTCACCTTCCTTCCTCTTCAGCCCGCACCTCCACCGTGGAACAGGAGACAGAGGTCAACGACAACATTTTATGCTGCTTAGTTCAGTTGCGAGATCTATCACGTTAACAATAGTGAGAGTTTTCCTGTAAAGACCAAACCTCTTCCAGAATAAATGAAACCAAGACATTTATTTTGCCTGAAAAAGATTTTTTTTTTTTTTAGAGACAAAGCACTTGATTCTCAAGTGCAGGCTTTGTGGATTGTCAGCCGTTTGCCGATCTTTGCCTTTTTTTAGAGATGGTCTTGTACTTTGGCTTTTCAAAGGGAACCAGAGGAGGAAATGCTGTGGGGCTTTCTTCATGTGCCTGAGACCATCCACAAAATAACCTGATCATCTCTCCCTCCTGCGTGCTCTTTTGGGGAAGGGGGAGACTGGGGGTGGGGCGACAGGGATTGAAGTGTGGGGAGGTAGAGAGAGATGGTGTTACAGGAATCTGCACAGGATCCTGGCGAACCGTCTGGATGAGCTGGAGCACTGGGTGTTTCCATACGTGGTCTTGGCCCATGAGGTGTACTCTCTCTGGAGAGTCCCTTTCTCAGTAAGCTCGAGGCTCATCCTGACAAGGGGCAACTCCGCATGCCTTTCCACTCCCATTTTCATCCCGCACCCTAAGTTCATTGGCGATGTGTACTGCTGCATGGACCAGTTGACTAAGGGACTAAGGGTACCTGTTTCAGGGAGTCTTAGGTTTGAACCCCAGAGAGATAATCTATCTCAGTCTTTTCAAGCCTCCTTGACATCACCTCAGAGTAAGAAACACGTTTCGTACCACAACCCTGTACACACATAACTACGTAAACCTAGATTTAACTGAAACAAACGTGTTTGGCAACGATATTTATTCATATGGCATGTAATGCATTCTAGTATTTTCTATTCTATTCTTTAAAAAAAAAAAAAACGCTGATCCCCAACTCACTACATCGATTTCGTGATTCACTAACAGGCTGAGGCCTACAGGTTGGAAATCATGGATCTAATGTAACCCTCTCATGTTACAGAGCAGGAAACCCAAGTCCAAAAAGGTTAAGTGAGCTGGACAAGGTGACACAGCTACTGCCTGGTGGCAGAACCGGGATGAACATCCAGGTAGTGAAATCGGCTAACTCAGCTCATTGCTACTAATAAGCACTCTTGCAAAAACAGTGAGCAGATGCTCTGCTAGTTGTGTGAAGCGGGTGTGCTGTTACAGAAACACGTAGATTTTATTTTGATGGTGGAGCCTCCAAGTCACTCGGGGGAGAACTAAGCAGAATGTCATCCCCGAATCCTCACGCACAAATCGTTTTCGGTTGCAAAACCTGGTGTCTAGAGGGCTGTCTTTCTGTACATGAGCATAGATAGAGAAATAGAAATATTTTATGATATATAAGCTATATGTAATATATATTGATTACAAACTTAAAAATATAAATTACCTATATGTATGTATATGCATGCCTGGTTTACAAATGTTTTAAATGACATCTGCAGCTTGGCTCCAATTTGCTGGCTCGTAGAAGCTTCCCTGCGCTACTTCTATAATGCAATAGAAAAAAAAAAAAAACCCAAGCAACCAGTCCTTCCAACGATCTTTAGTGAAGCTGGTCAAGTAAGGGCTAGTGGGCATCTCTGTGGTCAAAGAGGGCCTCTCCAAGACTAAGGGACTCTCTTGAGGTATGAACATGAGGGTGAGGTCCATCTGAAACAGAGCCATCCAGCAACAGCACAAGCCGGGAACGGCCTGAGCAAAGTTCAACAACCTCATAGCCCATCATTCTTGGGTGGTTCGCTCACAGCTGCACCCATAGTAACCGCCATTGACTCTGACCTTATTACCCTTCTAAGAGTCCTAGTTCCATTAAGAGAAATGAGTCATTAAAAACGAAGCCCGAAATTTTAGCACCCGGCAAACTTTCCTTCAATAAATGCATATGTGTCTTCCTGTCCCACCTAATTTTATCCTGTTAAAAAAAATAAAAAAAGGTCTGCTCAGCCAAAGCAAATACTCTCTCTTCCTCCTCACCCGCCACCCCGCTCCTCCCTCCACCCCACCCCACCCCCCACCAGCAGCAAGCCTGATCTCCAACCTGTATAGGATACAGACCTGAGGATGCAGCATGCTGATTTGGCCCATGGCTTTTTTTTGTTTCATTGATAAGATACCTGTTCGCCGGTTCATGTGTCAGCTGATGAAAGCAGCCATGACCTTTTCCAACAATTGGCCTCTGTCTTTACACTCTGCACTTGACTGGGAGCCATTAAGATCACCTGTAGGGCACCCTTCAACCTATTGCTGTGAAATGGCAACAGGACAGAAAAATGAACCAGGAATAAACGGACATTTGTGGATACACCGAGGGACAGATACGGGGACTTTTAGCCTGTCACTGGTTGTTTCTGAAAGTGTTCCAGCTGGAGGCAAAAAAATGCTTTGGGGTAAACATATGGGGCCCACGTGCAGAAGCACTGAAAATTCGGTATGAAAGTTATATATGCAAAATTACCACAGAAAATTCCCGCTGTGATCATTATGAAACTGCCTTCGGGGTTGGGTTTCTGGCTCACCTTCCAAGCCATCCAATAACTTGCATAAAACCCAGAGGCAGCATCATCCTCTCACCCCTTAGTCATCTCTACCGATTGCACAGCACAGTAAATGGCATGTCTGTTCCAAGCCTTATCTGCCAGGACAGCCATGTAAGACATGATTCCTTTCTGGGGGACAAGGAAAATGAATCAGAAGACTGGAGTACCACCTTTAAAAATCAATTTTTTTTTTAAATGTTTTATTTATTTCTAGGAGAGAGAGAGAGACAGTGTGAGCAGGGGAGGGTCAGAAAGAGGGAGTCAGGACTCCAGGCTCTGAGCTGGCAGTCAGCACAGAGCCCGACGCGGGGCTCGAACCCACGAACCGCGAGATCATGACCTAAGCGAAAGTCAGACGCTTAACCGACTAAGCCACCCAGGCGCCCCTAAAAATCAATTTTTAAAAATTGGTACATGTCAGTGCTTTCTAAAGACAGGCATCTTTAACAGTGCCTAACTCTGTTTACTTTGGCGACACGTGGTGACTTTTGCAACGGGCAACTTCCTTCCATATCCGTATTTGTGGCAAACATGTCAGAATGTAATCCATTCCTATGTCTATGAAGGGATCAACAATTACAAGTTCTTGCTTCCCTCTCATTATATCACTTTGCTGCTTTTCAGAGAATGACACTGAAATTGCCATGAGATGGAGAATAATCAGTGGTCAGAAGAATATAGAGGCCCAACTCTTATAGCTGAGCAGAAGGGAGGCATATATGAGGTTTGTTTCATTTCTCATTTCCTCTTGGAGTGATGCAATGTAACACCACGATTCAATATTATCAAGGAGGTGGCGTTTCACAGGAAGAACTACTAGCATGGCGGATAGAAGGTTCCATAAGCCAGATTTGCTACTGAGGACACTAGTAACTAGGTGACGTTAGAAAAAAAAAAGTCAATTACTTCCAAAAGTGATAGGTACCTTTGAAGAAATAATATTGTCTTTTCTTTGACTTTCATGCTCCAGTTCATCCCCAACAGATAGGTGCAGTGAAGAACCTGTATCTGCACTGGGAACGATATGCTTCCTTTAATGTCAGTCCCAGGTGAAATGAAACCAGCCAGGAAGAACATGGCAATCTCTCCGATTTTAGTAATCAATCATCTCAAAAAACAAAAAAAACAAAAAAAACCACAACCAAAAAACAAACAAAAAAACAGACCTGTATTGTTGTTATTCCAGCAAGTTGGCCTTTTATAAATAGATTGTCTCCAAAATTTTCATTTGTATATTTGGAACATAGAGTGTCCAGTACAGGTGCCCATGTATGCAGTATAAAAATGATAGGTTCCCAGGCCAGCCATAGACATCAATTTCGTTCATGTTATGCCGATGATGTTGGGAGATTCAAAGAAGTATGAAGGACTCAAAAAGCAGCAGTCTGCTTTGGGAAGATAATCTGTGGCATAAAATCCAAAAACAATCACCTTATGACCTCTACTACTTTCAGGAAGGAAGGAAGGAAAGAAGGAAAGAAGGGAGGGAAGAAGGGAAGGGAGGGAGGGAAAGAGGAAATGGAGGAGGGAGAAAGGAAAGAGAGGAGGGAGGAAGTGGAGGGAGAGAGGAAGGGAAGGAGGAAGGAGGGAGGAAGGGAAGGAAAGGGAGGAAGGGAGGAAGGGAAGGGATGAAGGAGGAAGGGGAAAGGATGGAGGGAGGAAGGAAGAAAGAGAGGATGAAAGGAAGGGAGGAGAAGGGGGAAGGAAGGAAGGGAGGAGGGAAGAAGGAAGAGAGGGGGAAGGAAGGAAGGAAGAAAGGGAGGGAGGAAGGAAGGAGGAGGGAGGAAGGAAGGGAGGAGAGAGGAAGGGAAGAGAGGGAGGAAGGGAAGGGAGGGAGGAAAAGGAAGGAGGAGGAAGGAAGGAGGGAGGAAGGAAGGGAGGGGGAGGGAGGAGGGGGAAGGAGGGAGGAAGGGAAGGGAGGGAGGAAGGGAAGGGAGGGAGGAAGGAAGGAGGAGGAAGGGAGGGAGGAAGGAAGGGAAGGGAGGAGGAAGGGAAGGGAGGGAGGAAGGGAAGGGAGGGAGGAAGGGAAGGGAGAGGGAGGAAGGGAAGGGGGAGGAAGGAAGGGAGGAGGGAGGAAGGAAGGGGAGGGAAGGAGGGAGGAAGGGAAGGGAGGGAGGAAGGGAAGGGAGGGAGGAAGGGAAGGGAGGGAGGAAAGAAAAGGAAAGAGAAAAGGAGGGAGGGAAAGAAGGAGGAAGGAATACTCATATCAGCCATGCTCCAGCCTAGAAACAGAAACCACTCTGAGTATTTTGGTTTCTCTGAACACAAAGCTGAGTAGCTGCTAGGAGGTGGCAAGGCGCCCCAGAAATTACAGTAGCAGAAACTCACTGCCACCTCTAGAGTAGACAGTCAAAAGGAGACGATGATGCTTCCAGAATCCCGAAGCCAGATCAGCCTGTGGAAGTTGGAACCAGAGTGGGGGCTGGACCCACGAAGGAGCTGCCGTAGATACTATCAGGGAGGCATTTCCGGATTCAAGAAAAGACAAGGAGAAATACCAGGGCTTCTCCCTTCCTCCCACCATCCAGTTCCATTAGTGCCTTCCATTGGCCAGACTCAGCCAGCAACCAGCTGACAGGATCCTAGGGCACTCGGCCTGCAGGGGTCAGTCTCCTGCAATACAGAGCAGCGCAGGAAAGGGCAAGAAATGGATCCGAGGGCTCAGAGACCAGTCCTGGCACAGTTAGCCAACAAACTAAAAAAAAGGGGTTGGGGCAGACAATCTACCCTTAATCCCGGTACCTTCAACAGGAAGAGGTTGCTTCTTAGCTCTGAGAACAAGGGCTATGCACGATCTACATAAAAAGTCAGATGAAGATACAACAGAATAACACTACCAGACATCGATATGAAAGAGGCCACAAAAGCAATCTGGGACACCTGCCACATGAATAAGCATGAAATGGGAGAGACCACGTTGGCCTGGAATTGACTGGGTTCTAGTTCAGAGAGAAGGAAGATCAGGATGAAATCAAGGGACAGAGCAGGCACCGTGTGTAGAGACAAAATGGGTCAAACACTGCACGGTCACAGACAAAAGACAAATGAGACCTGAGGCGTTGGACTCCACGGTGGGCACGGAGCAGGTGTGGCCAGTGATCTTACCAGAGTGCTGGCATCGAGGCCAGAAGCCACCCCTCAGAGCATTTAAGGACTAGGTCCCGTTGTAAAGTTGGACAATGAATGGAAAGACAAGCTTGCAGGGTGGCAGGTTTCCCCTAGAGGATCTGGTTTGAAAACAGGTGGAAGAGAAAGTAGAGACAGATACCAGCAGCGCAGAAGTCTGCCAGTCTCCCCCGCAGCCTGTAAGCCACTCAGAGATTTGCACCTCATCCGTATTAGAATTCCAGAGCCTTGAATTGAGCAGCTTCTGGCGCATAGTAGGTGCTGATTGCACAGTGGTTACATGAACGAGTGTACAGACCTGAAACCCAAGTCAGTTGGGATTGCCGAACCGCCTAGAACGTGTGGGAAGTTGTCTGAAGTGATGTGGCAGCATGGTGGCCTGCTGGAAAACCCCAGCGGCCGCCAGACCAGTGTGGGCAGCTGCAGTCAGAAAATGAGATGGTTCTTTCTGAGTAAGTTTGAAGTGTCAGAAATAGCGCAGGCGGATGCAAATGGCCACAGCTGCACAGCGAAGCAAGGAGTATGTGCTCGGCACAGAACACATACCTGCCCACCAAGTTCTTCCAGGGGTAGCCAACGCTCAGAGAGGCCGGGGGCTGCCACCCAGGGTGGGGACCCACTGAGTAGGCACAAGATCGTCCCCGTGCTCCTGAGGCTTTAGAAGGCTGCTCCTAAGGAGTTTGCCCTGAAAAGCCTGTGTTTCCAACATTACTGGTTGTTAAAGTGTCCCAAGAACTGAGCTGGTTTGAAAAATAAATTAAGATTCGGGGCGCCTGGGCTGCTCAGTCGGTTAAGCATCTGACTTTGGATCAGGTCATGACCTCATGGTTTGTGGGTTTGAGCCCTGAGTCCGGCTCTATGCTGACAGCTCAGAGCCTGGAGCCTGCTTCGGATTCTGTGTCTCCCTCTCTCTCTGCTCCTCCCCCACCTGCACTCTGTCTCTCTCTTTCAAAACTAAATTTAAAAAAATGTTTTAAACGATGTCAAAGATAAATTAACATTAAACTAAGAAATGATCCATATGTAGAGTTGCCATGTAATGTACAGAATCTTTAATGTAGGAATTTTTAGTGTGACATCTATCTCTGAGTGTACCAGGCTTCCTCCATTAGAGAGGTGTTTTAACTTTAACCGGTAACAGTAACATGCGAGTGCTTTCTGACTTGTATCGCCTCCTTAAAACCTCTCACCAGGGCCAGGATGAGGGTGAGGCTCCTAACAAAATCAAGAAGACAGTGCTGATTACTAGCACTTTGAGAGAGAGAACCACCCCTGTTAGCATTGGTTTCAAGTTCCCTGTCCCATAAGCAAGGATCTAGCCCTGTGCCTGCTTGATGCACAGACTCACATATTTCTTTTTCTTTTTTTTAAAAACAATTTTAAGTTTAATTATGTTTGAGAGAGACACCGAGAGAGAAAGCAGGGGAAGGGCAGAGAGAGGGAGAGGGAGAATCCCAAGCAGGCTCTGCACTGTAAGCACAGAGCCTCATGCGGGGCTTTAACTCATGAACCGTGAAATCATGGCCTGAGCCGAAACCAAGAGTCGTACGTTTAACTGACTGAGCCCTCCAGGTGCTCCAGACTTATTTATTTTTTTACTTTAAATTTTTAAATGTTTTATTTATTTTTGAGAGACAGAGTACAAGTGGGGGAGTGGCAGAGAGAGAAGGAGACACAATCTGAAAAGCAGGCTCCTGGCTCTGAGCGGTCAGCACAGAGCCCATGCGGGGCTCGAACTCACGAACCGCAGATCATGACCTGATCCGAAGTCGGACACTCAACTGACTGAGCCACCCAGGTGCCCCCAGACTCAAATATTTCTTAAGTGAAATAGTCCCATCAGAGAAGTTATAAAAATCTCCGAATTAAATTTGGAAAGAAATTGAAGAATGCCCAATACATTTAATTACAGTAATAATATTACCAACAATTACAATGTATCGAACACAAACTAAGCTCCCGACTCCATGCTTGGCTACAAAATAGTCAACACACGCATTCACCCCACACGAACAATTCACAGTCCGCATTTAGGACACTGCTGCTGGAGGTAACCAAAACCTCGGTCTTATTTTTATTTACTTATTCTCTACTTTCTTCCATAAAAGATTTGAGGTGACTTGCAGGAATACACACATCAAAAGAAGACTCTGAAAGCATTTTCATTTCCTGGGGCCGCCATAACAAAGTACCACAAGATGGGTGGCTTAGGCAACGGAAAGGTATTGTCTCACAGTTGAGGCTAGACATGCAAGACTGGGTTTTGGCAAGATTGGTTCCTTCTGGAAGAGCTAGGGAAGGATCTGTTCCAGGCCTTCTCCTTATTTCTGGAAGTCTCTTGGGTTTTAACAGCTTAACTACAGTCTTCACATGGCATTCTTCCTGTGTGCACACGAGAGTCCGAATTTCCCCTTTTTATAAAAACACCAGTCATATTGGACATGGGTCCCACTTTAGTCCGATATGACCTCATCTTAACTAATTTCATCTGCAATGACCCTATTTCCCAATAGTATCCTATTCTGAGGTACTAGGGGCCAGGACTTCAACCCATGAATTTTGAAGGCATACAATCCAACTCATCACAAGAAATGAAAATGAAGAAAGCATGGAGAAATTTTCAGAAACAGAGCACACACATTCATCTATTCACCTTCCTAAAAATCTCAGCAAATTAATAATAAATAATAATAATAATAAAAAGTTATCAATCCACAAGCCAAAAGCGGCTCCGGAAAAGACCAGAATATGTAGGTGATGGAGGATGGTTAGCAGAGAGAGGAGAGGTAACTGACTTGGCAGAAAGGAATGAACAAATTCTAAATACTGTACAAATAATAAATACAGTGAGGAAATGTTGAGATGAATTTGTAAAACACAGTCTACCCATAGAGTAATCATCAATTACATTCCACAGACAAACTATCTGTATTTTTATAGACAAGAATTATTTGTGCAGCTATCAGTTTTCTGTGTTTTAGGGAGTTGTAAAATAAGTCTAGTCAAAGACAAACAGGGGTGTGCATTCCTAGAATATCACATAATCCCAGTTTCTTGAACATTCTTTTGAAAAGATGTCTGGTAATTGCTTTTGCCCATTTGAAAGTCTCAACATTTTTCCTTCCATGTAGTTGAGGGCTCACCAAGCATCTGGAATCCTGTGTCATACGGTCTTGGGTATGACATTTGGTTTGGGTACAGATTTGGTTTGAATCTGTAGAAACCAAAGCAAAAGGGGAAACTGGTTATACATTTATGGGGGTGCCCAGTGGGGCTTAAAATATTTGAAACTGAAGAAGTTTCCTTTCATTTTTAATTGCTGGCCACTTATCTGAGGAAAAGAAGAGATAAATTTGCCTCTGTAGTCAGCTTCCTTTGTTTTCGAGGAAATTATCAAAATGATTCCTTTATCTAGCCATACAGATGTAAAGCAATACCCACCCATTGTTTTAGAATGCCCTATGAGGTAGTCATTCACTCTGAATGCAGTTCCATTAGCAGTGTGTTTATAAAAAAATTTGAGGGACACCTGGGTGGCTCACTTGGGTAAGATCTGACTCGGGTCATAATCTCCCAGTTCGTGGGTTCAAATCCTAAGTGGAGCCCTGAGTCGGGCTCTGTGCTGACAACTCAGAGCCTGGGGCCTGCTTCGTATTCCATGTCTCCCTCTCTTTCTCTGCCCCTCCCTTGCTTGTGCTCTCTTTCTGTCTCAAAAACAAATAAACATTAAAAAATAAATAAAATAAAAAGAGAATCTGGCTTCATTTTAAACAATAACATGTCACTGGAGAACTCTTACATTTTAATTTATTTCTACAGGGGTTTAGATTAAGTCATCTCTGGAAACCAATTTTAGGAGTAAATGCGTACCATTTTGTCCACGTATTTGCTCCTGTGAGAGATAAAACTGGACTTTTCCAGGAGGTCTGTCCTTCTGAACTTCTTCTTTTGCCAGACTGTGAAAAGGGACTACACACATAGTGTTTCTTAAAATGACCCAGAGTTGGGAAACTATAATCATTTATTGGAATTTCCTTACGAGCCAGAAAAGTCTGATCATTGATCATCCTGGGACAAGGGGACCCACTTCAGTCTCTGTGAAGAGAAAGGCAGAAGATGGGCAAGTCTCCCCCTTCCCAGAGCAAACGTCAGGAATTGTGTTTTGATATGTACAGAGGAAAATTAGAACTTGAATGTCCATCAATGAAGGGTTCATTTACAAAATTCAGCTACAGGATATCCAAACGATGGAATACTATGTAGACATTAAAACAAATGTAGAAGTATCTATGGATTGACATGGAAAGTTGTTTTCTTTCTTTCTTTCTTTCTTTCTTTCTTTCTTTCTTTCTTTCTTTCTTTCTTTCTTTCTCTCTCTCTCTTTCTCTCTCTCTCCTTCCTTCCTTCCTTCCTTCCTTCCTTCCTTCCTTCCTTCCTTCCTTCCTTCCTCTCTCCATAAAATGGTAGGCAGTGCAGGGCTGGTATAGCTGCTCAAAAAACCATCCCCCTTCTACCTTCCCCAACCACCATCCCTTCAGGATTCACTTCTAAGCTCCAGGCAGGATGAAGAGGGAAGGGAAAAGTACAGAAGTCAAAGTCCAGTTGAATCTTTTTTTTTTCTTAGCCCGGAAGATGATAGTACTTTCCAAAGACCATCCCCAAGTAGACTTCTGCTTACATTTCATTGGCCAAAGCTGTGTCCCATTACGACTGAGACATGACTAACTATGGGGAAACTTATGTAATTTGGTTTCTCAGGCGGGCGCTGTTGCTGCTGGGGATTTAATCAAGGATACAGATCAGGTGCCCTGGCAGGGTGTGCCCGATGAGTGTATCCAAGACTAACGGAATATACACTAAACACACTAAACAGTAACAAATGGGATTTGTCTCTATTGATAGCATTCAAAGTGATCTGTAACCTTCTCTCTAACATTCTTCTGTTCTTCCACATCATTTGGGGCTGTATCACTCTGTGTTGTTAGAAATCCAGAACCTTGGGTTTCATCACAGACCTACTGAATCAGAAGCTCTGGGACTAATAATCTACTACTAGGTTCACTACTTCTCAAGGTGATTCTGACACTCAAGGAGGAGTGAGAAAGAGTGTACTATCTGATGTTTAAAAATCACTAAAAAGTTCAGGGTGCCTGGGTGGCTCAGTCAGTTAAGTGTCAGACTTCAGTTCAGGTCATGATCCCATGGTCTGTTAGTTCAAGCCCTGTGTTGGGCTGTGCTGTCAGCATGGGACTCACTTCTGATCCTTTGTCTCCCTCTCTCTTTCTCTGCCCTTGCTCTCTCTCATAAATAAATCAACATTTTTAAGAAAATCACTAAAAATTAAAAGAAAAGATATTTTCATTTTGAGAAAAATAGCGGTATGTCAAGAATCTCACTCATGCTAACAAGTGCTTTTCACAGTAGAGCTACAAATGCAATCTAAATAATAAATGTGTCAACTTGTTTCTTCCTTCTTTTGAATCATTAACATTTAACCTGGCTGGTAGAAGAAGAGTTTTTCGAAGCTGACAGTCAGAAAAAGAAAAAGAAAAAAAAAAAAAAAAGAAAAGATCAACCTTGTGTTTTGATGTATTCCTCGACATTTGTCTTGTGTCTCATCTCCCAAATTTACAAAGACTCGGTTAGGTTTGTGGTCAACCTTAGTAAGTGCATAAAGGGAAACAAGAATATGGAGTGGAAGCGAGGGAAGAGAGAAATGGGTCTCAGGTGGGCAGGCTCAGGACATGAACTTAAGACTATTCAAGAAAATGGGGACTCCAAGCTGGAAAGTATTTCCTTTCTCTACTAAATGATGAGTGGGCAGAGGAGGAGAAAGGAAGGGTGACGCCATCTTGATGAGGAGAGGATGGTGACGACAAGGGGGATTTGCAGCCATTGCCAAATGCCTGCTGACGACGCCTGTGTCTCTCAGCATTGAGAGGCAGGGACGCTGTGATGTTGGGCAAACAACATCATGATGTACTTTCTTCTTTTTGCGAAATCTGTTTTCATTTGCTAGCCCCGTTTTAATTGTCAGGGGATGGATAAATGAGCATGTAAAGCTTGTGGCACCTGAAATGATACCTCATCAGATGGCAAATGGAAAGTCCTCAATCACTGTTTAGAGGAAAATGTTTTCGGTTTGTTTCTTGCAAAAGCTTCACCCCCTTAAGTAGATCCTGAATTACATCATTCTAACCACAATATGTGAGACGTCAACGGACCCATTACTCCAATGTTATCAATCAGAAAATGTCACCCAGAGAAGTGACATGTAAGTGCTTGTAAAAGATTGGAATTTCACATAGGATTTTAATGGTTGAGTCTTCTTATAGTGAAATTTCACACTAAGAACTAGGGTCTGGGGGTGCCTGGGTGGCCCAGTTGGTTAAGGATCCAACTCTTGATTTCAGCTCAGGCCATGATCTCATGGTTTGTGGGATCAAGCCCCACATCGGGCTCTGCACCAACAGCTCGGAGCCTGCTTGGGATTCTCTCTCCCTTTCTCTCTCTCTCTCTGCCCCTCCCCCACATGTGATCTTCCTCATTCTTGCAAAGTACATAAATAAACTTAAAAAAGAAAAAAAACAGAACTAGGATCTGAATCCTAGCACAGATTTCCAGAGATCCTATGCTGAGGGCCTGAGAAAAGTCAGCCATCACATGACACTCCTGGCTGTTCTTCATGTCATCTATCTTCTCAATATCAATGACTTCAGTCACCTGTATGACAATGACATGTAAGTCAAAAATACAAAGTGCTCTCAGAAAACTTCAATGTCGGGGCGCCTGGGTGGCTCAGTAGGTTAAGTGTCTGACTTCAGCTCAGGTCATGATCTCATGAGTTTGAGCCCCATGTCAGGCTCTGTGCTGACAGCTCAGACCCTGGAGCCTGCTTCAGATTCTGTGTCTCCCTCTCCCTCTGTGCCTCCCATGCTCATGCTCTCTGTCTCTCAAATATAAATAAACATTTAAAAAAAATTTTTAAAAAGAAAATTCCAGTGTCACAAATATCCTTGTGGAAATTATGACTTCTAACTCTTGCTTCTTGCCTTCATTTTTCTAAAATAAATTGCTTTCAATTTCTAAATTTTTCAGACACTTAGACTACTGAGTGACCTGGCTGACAGCACTCTTAAATATTGCCAAATTTGAGTGGACAGAGGTAGAACGAGCCAGGAAAATTGAGGCTGGATAAAATTAATATTAAAGGTGTCTCACTGTAGAGAGCCATTTGAACGTCTCCAATACCAGCTAAGAAATATCTAATTACAAACTAATCCCTTTTACTTTGTAAACTGTTTATGCGTCTTTCTGTAATTTGACTGAATGGGTTAATTATTCATGAAAAATAGACCCATCATAAGGCAAGACTGGGGAAAAGAGAATTACAGAGGAGAATGCCAGCAGTGTCCACGTGAATCCTGTGAGAAGCACCATTCCAATGGCAGCCAAGCAATCCTAACGGTGAAGTGTGCGGGCTTGGCCATCAAGTAGTCTTTTGGGGTCAGAAATTTGAACCTCATGTCTCTTAGCTGCTACATCCAGTGTGACTTGAAGACATTCCATTGGCCCCTCTGTACCTTAGTATCCTCATCTGTAAGATGGGAATGATAATAGTTCCCATCATATAGGTCAGTTGTGGAGATGAAATGAGATACCACCTGCTATGTTGTGTTAGGATGGTGCTTGGCACATGGTCAGCCCTTGGTATCAGCTATGCTGATGACGATGGTGAGGATGATGATGTCTGTATAGCTATTTCAATATCAAATATTGCTTTTTAATAAATGTTATTTAAATGTTGCATGTAAATACATCATATTTAATAAATAATATTTGTGATGAATTAAATTGATTTTATTTTCATTTAATATTAAAATTAATTAATATTAAATTAAAATCAATTTACTTCAAGTTTAATTTTTTAATATAATTTATTGTCAAATTGGTGTCCATTCAACACCCAGTGCTCATCCCAACAAGTGCCCTCCTCCATGCCCATCATCCACTTTCCCCTCTCCCCCCACCCCCATCAGCCCTCAGTTTGTTCTCAGTATTTAAGAGTCTCTTATGGTTTGTCTCCCTCCCTCTCTGTAACCCTTTCTTCTCTCCTTCCCCTGCCCCATGGTCTGTTAAGTTTCTCAAGATCCACATACGAGTGAAAACATATGGTATCTGTCTTTCCCCGACTTATTTCGCTCAGCATAACACCCTCAAGGTCCATCCATGTTGCTACACATGGCCAGATTTCATTCTTTCTCATTGCCATGTAGTATTCCATGGTATAGATGAACCACATCTTCTTGATCCATTCGTCAGCTGATGGACACATGGGTTCTTTCCATGTTTTGGCTATTGTGGAGAGTGCTGCTATGAACATTGGGGTACATGTGCCCCTATGCATCAGCACTCTTGTGTCCCTTGGGTAAATTCCTAGCAGTGCTATTGCTGGGTCATAAGGGAGTTCTCTTATTAATTTTTTGAGGAACCTCCACACTGTTTTCCAGAGGGGCTGCATCAGTTTACATTCCCACCAACAGTGCAGGAGGGGGCCCATTTCTCCACATCCTCGCCAGCATCTAGAGTCTCCTGATTTGTTCTGACTGGTGTGAGGTGGTATCTCAGTGTGGTTTTGATTTGTATTTCCCTGATGATGAGTGACCTTGAGCATCGTTTCATGTGTCTGTTGGCCACCTAGATGTCCTCTTTGGAAAAATGTCTGTTCATGTCTTCTGCCCATTTCTTCACTGGATTATTTGTTTTTTGGGGTGTGAAATTTGGTGAGTTCCTTATAGATTTTGGATACAAGCCCTTTATCCAATGTCATTTGCAACTATCTTCTCCCATTCTGTTGGTTGCCTTTTAGTTTTATTGATTGTTTCTTTTGCGGTGCAGAAGCTTTTTACCTTGATGAAGTCCCAATAGTTCATTTTTGCTTTTAATTCCCTTGCCTTTGGAGACATGTCAAGTAAGAAATTACTGTGGCTGAGGTCAAATAATTTTTTTTAAATTATGCTGTCTTGAGGCCACTGGATTTTCTTGAGTCCTTCCCCCTCTCCACATTCCTCAGCAGATTTTGTGGAATCTGAGATTGAAACAGAACAAAGTTGCTATGGGCAAGTTGGGAGATGGAAAAAAAAAAACCCACACCTACTGTGTCACATAAACTTAAAGGTGACCCCAATGGGTCACCTCCCTGTCTAATCTCCTGTGACTTGCCTGTAACCAGTAAACTATGGCCATAGACTATGCCCCTCCCCTAACTGGAGAAAGGAGGAGAGAGAGAAAGAGAGCATTAAATGTGAGTGACTCCATCTGGAGCCACAGAGAAAAGACCCTCCGCTACAAGCCTTGGAGAAGCAGATGTCCGTCCACACTGCGAACTGCCTACAGGGAAGAAAAGCCACGCGACAGGAAACTGTAGGCAGCCCCCAGCTGGCAGCCAGTAGGGGGCTAGGACCCTCAGTGGATGGGAAATGTGCCAACAACCCAAATGAGCTCGAGGCAGACTCTGTCCCAAGCCTCCACATAAAAATACACGCTGACCAACGCCTTGATTAGAGCCTTGTGCAAATGAACAGGGGATCCAGCTAAGTCTGTGCCTGGACTCTGGACCTCTGGAAACTAGGAGATAATAAGTGTATGTTGTTTTAGGTTGCTAAATTGGTAGTAATTTGTCACACAGCAATAGAAAATAAGTGCACCCGACTTTAGCTGTGAGTCTTGTTACAGGTTCAGTTGTGTTCCCCCCAAAGATGTTGAGGTCCTAAACCCCAGTACCTGTGAGTGTGACCTCTCTTGAAAACAGGGCCTTTGCAGATGATCAGGTTAAGATAAAGCCACACTGGGGTGGGCTCTAATCCAATTTGGCTGGTGTCCTTATAAGCAGGGGAAACACAAACGCATCCACAGAGGGCAGCCCCAGGGAGAAGGAATGCCCGTGTCTACCAGAAGCCATAGGATACTGGCATGGAGCAGATTATCTTTCACAGTCCTCAGAAGGAACCGAGCCTACCAACACCTTGCTTTTTGGCTTCTCTACTGCAGAACTGAAAGACAAATATTTCTGTTGTTTAAGCCACTCAGTGTGTGATACTTTGTTATGGAATCCCTAAGAAAACAACAGTTTTGAAAGGCAGGAAGCTGGGAAGGGCTGCTTTCCCATCATGGGTGGAGAAAGATGAGAAAGGAGAATACAATTCATCCATCCATCCATCCATCCACTATCCATTCATCCATCCATTTATCCATCCATCCACTCATTCAATAGACATGGAGCCTCTACATTGCCAGGTGTTGGGCCAGGCGGGCACTATGTGGGTTATAGAGATCAGAGCACAGCCTCTATCCTCGGGAAGCTCATCATCTAATGGAGAGGGCACAGAAAGCGCAAGTCAGTTTGACATGTGCTAGAGCATAATATGAACAGAGCTTTATGGTGCTGAATCCTATCTGGAAAGAGAGGTAACAAAGGCTCCTTACCAAAGGAACATAGAAGAGGAAAAGGAAGAAGAAGAAGAAAAAGGGTAATCTAAAGACAGGGAAACATACGTGAAAATGTGTGAAGACATAAAAGCACAGACTTTCCAAGGCCAGCTCCCCAGCTCAGAGTGGAGAGGGCTTGTGAGCACAAAGCCAAGTGTGCTGCTATGTGCTGTGCTAAAGGATGTGGACACCCTCCTGAAAGTTTGGGGAGCTGCTGAGGACCCTTCCGGAAGTCAGATTCAGGTGGGATTGTGATATAGAGTCTTGAACCGTGACCATGGCAGATGGGAGAGGAGAAGGCACATTTGAAAGATATGTGGGGGTCTGAATTGACAAAACTTGATGAGTTGTTGTGTTAGAGAAAAGAGGAAAAGAAAGAAGTCCAGAGTGATTCCATATTTCTCTTGCTGACTAAGTAGGTGGTGGTAACTTCCCCCAAACCAAGGAAGATGAGAAGGAGAGATGAAGTAAATTGCCACCCCAGTGACCATTGCCTCTTCTTTGCTAAGAGAACTCCAGCTTTGTTCACCCTCCTCCGAGGCACCATGAGTTCAAGGGAGGCTGGACCCCTTCCCAGTGCACAGGCAATAAATCTTGTTAGACGTAGACCCACACTGTCCAATATACTACCATTGGCCACATGTGCCTATTGCTCGCTTGGAATGTAGCCAATCCAAAATGAGATGGTCTCTGAATATGAAATATACATTAGATTTCAAAGACTTGGTATTTTTAAAAAATGTAAAATGTAATATCAATAATACACTGTATTGGATACATGTTGAAATAATATTTTAGACATAATAGAGGTCAATAAAATATACTACTAGGACTAATATCACCTCTTCTTTTTTTTGTTATTTAATTTTTAAAAAATACTGATTTTTGAGAGGGAGAGAGACAGAGTGTTAAGGGAGAGGAACAGAGAGAGGGAGGGAGACACAGAATCCAAAGCAGGCTCCAGGCTCTGAGTTGTCAGCACAGAACCCATGAACTGTGATATCATGACCTGAAACAAAGTCAGACACTAAGCCAACTGAGCCACCCAGGCAGCCCTTCTTGTTGTTTTTAATGTGACTGACAGCTAGAAAGCTTAAAATTATATATGTGACTCACATTATATTTCTACCAGGCAATGCAGGCGTAAGCCAATCACGGTGGTCTCGTTCCCTCACCAGGTAAAGGATTTAAGATGGTATATGAATGTGATGCCTTTATGACCAGTGAAAATGGGGGAGGGTGGTTGATGACAAGGCTTCTAGAAGGTTTTCCTTCAGATGGAACATAAAACAGGGAGAGAGATTCCTTTTTCTGCCATGGAGGTTGATATCAGTGTGCTGTCTGGAACAATGGCAACCATTTTGGGTCCCTGAGGATAGCTGGCTTAAAAAAATAAATCAGAGTATAGAGATAGAGAAAAACTATACCCTTGATGACACATATGAGTACCTGAACCCACAGAATTTTTATGTTAAAATTCTATCTTCCATGTTAAATATATTGTTAAAGTGAAATTTAAATGAGTTTCCTTTTACTTGTAGTCAAAAACATTCCATGTAGTGGCAACAGCATCAGAGGCTGTTCTCTGTGTATATTACCCCTCTTCATATATACTCAAGTTTTTCTCTGAAAAATAAGGAGAAAATCAGATAACTATTTGGATATTTTTTTCTTAAGTTTATTTATTTTTGAAAGAGAGAGAGAGAGAAAGAGAGTGAGGAGAGGCAGAGAGAGACAGAGAATCCAGAGTAGGCTCTGAGCCACCCGTGGGGAGCCCAGCGTGGCGCTCCATCCCACGAACTGTGAGATCATGACCTGAGCCAATTATCAAGAGTTGCACGTCTAATCGACGGAGCCACCCAGGCGTTCCTAGATAATTCTTTAGTGTTTGTTCTCCTTCAGTATGCCATCATCTTTTGTGTCTGTGAAAAAAAAAATCCTCAGTGGCTGAACTGCTCTTGATGAGATAACGCTTTTTCTGAGTCACACTCCACTTTTTGTTTTTCTTTTTTCCAATCTGTAGATAAGGAGTAGACCCAGGTCAGGCAATAGAGGACAGATGTGTTTCTGTAGCAATTCCCGTGCAGTTTCCCCGAGTTCTGTGCGTGGTGGGGAGGGAGCCACTCTCCTGAGCAGCTGTCAGACACCAAACCTTGTAGAACCTGGTATTTCTTTTCTCTGGAAGCAGCTTGGCATGGTTTCAAGGAGAAAGGGGGCTTGATGGGATCATCACAGCTGCCTGCGTTTGGGGAACCGTATCAAAAATCTAAATTTCATAGATCTCTTCTCCAGCACTTGATTATATGCGGATAGGAAGGTTTTAGTGCCCATGACTCTGACACCCCCCCACCGATGCCATCTCTTCATCTGTCCTCCCCAAGGGCCAAATATACTAAGCAGCCAATGTCAGAAGGGAGAAACTGCTGGGAACTCTGGTCAATGCCTGAAGCACGTAAGAGAGGCAAGGCAAAGAAAGAACATTTTATTTAAACAGTCGTTGGCAACAGAGACATTTGTGAGCTTGGAGCAGCAGAGAGAAACCAGAAGAGGTGTGGGGACGGAGCAGCATGGAAGCTGAAAGGGACCTTTGAGTCCCTTCCCTTAAACATGAGGTAATGGGGCCCAGAGAGGTATTTTGGCTCCCGCTTTCTCCCTTCTACATGCATGGGATGCTGGCCATGGCCCCTCCGCTGGGAGGTACAGGGCTGTGAAGTGGGGGGGGGGGGGACCCTCCACGGGGTCCCGACACTGGCAGCGACGGAGTCAAGATCAAACCTGCGTTAGGGCGATCCTGTTTTTGTTCTTCTTTTGCTTTGTTTTGTTTTCCGAAGTCACTGCCTCCCTCTAGTCCAGATATGAATCAGTACTGGCTCTCGGACTACTTCTGCTTTATGTCTGTGCTGGTGGGGCTTGGTGACCATTAGATTAAGAAAATAAAGCAGTAAATTCTTGCTCAGATGTTATTCTGGGGAAGCTTGCTGTTCCTCTCTCTCTCTCTCCCTCTCTCCTTTCCTCTCTCCTATCTTCTTTCCTTCCTTGCTCACCTCCTTCTTTCCAACATACGTTATCTCCCTAAACTGATTTATTTACCATTTGTACCATGTTTACTATTCTTCCTAACCTTGGAAATGACCATGAAACGTCTTGGCTCGAATCATGAATCCAAACAGAACCACCGCACGCGTCAAATTCAAGGGACAAGTGCCATCCACTGACCCTTTCCACACCCTTGTCGGGAATGTTTACTTCTAAGGTAGCTGTTCTCTGGAGGAATACAGCACTAGGCAAGCTGGCCCCTTTTGTCTGCTCCTGGAGCCTGGGAGGGGAGACTGAAGTCAGAATAGCGGAAGGGAAGGAAGACCTAATACGGTTAGAATGACATTCAAAAGATGAGCCAAGAAGCAGGTCGGCTCTGGTGGAGAACTCCTTCCTCCCTCCCCTTCTCCACCCTTCGGATCCACAGCCCCCCTCCCCCAGCCTCAGCCCCAGGCAGTGACAAAAGGCGGGTCTAGAGCTCCCTGAAAACCTGGCCTGCACACCAGCCAAAGAGCAGGACCCAGAGGGCCGAGCAGGGCAGGGACCGGGCCAGTGAATAAGGGGAATGGAAAGGCTAAAGGCGAGGGGGAAGAAGAGAGAAAGGCTTTTCTCTTGAGAACCTGTGGAGAATCATCTGGATCCTCTGTGCCTCATTCACCATGTGGCTCTCCAGCAAGTTGCCCAGCAAGGCTCTCCGACGCGTCCCAGATCCATCAGCCCCTCGCCCTCTCCCGTCCAGTGCACCCCCATCAGGTGGGAGGGCAGAGCCTCCAAAATGGCCTCAGAGCCTCCACCCTTTCCTCCTTAAAATACTCTCCCCTCGGAGTAGCTAGAGGGATCGTTTAAAACCGTAAATCAGGGGCGTCTGGGTGGCTTAGTCGGTTAAGCGTCCGACTTTCACTTAGGTCATGATCTCGCGGTTCATGGGTTCGAGCCCCGCGTCGGGCTCTGTGCTGACTGCCAGCTCAGGGCCTGGAGCCTGTTTCAGTCTGTGTCTCCCTCTCTCTCTGACTCTCCCCTGCTCACACTGTCTCTCTCTCTCTCTCCTAGAAATAAATAAAACATTAAAAAAAAATTCAAAAAAAACCAAACCGTAAATCAGATTGTGAAATCCTCCATGGCTTCCCGCCGCCCTATGAACACACTCAGGGGAGATCGGGCCCCAAGTTCCTCCCTGACTCTCTCCATTTCCACGAGCTCCCTCGCTCACCCATCCAGTCATACCAGCCTTCTTTCGGGTCTTGGCGTGTCCAGCCACATTCTTGCCTCAAGGCCTCCCCACTTGCTCATCCCTCCTGACTGGAACACCCTCCCTTCAGCACCTGCCATGGCTCTCTCTTCCTGCTCCTTCAAGCCTTGGCTCAGTCAGTGCTCCCAAGGCTCCTTCTCTGACCACCAGCCCCACACTTCATTCTTGGTGCCATCATCACCACCTGAAATTATCTTGCTGATTCTTTTCTTTCTTTCTTTCTTTCTTTCTTTCTTTCTTTCTTTCTTTCTTTCGTTCGTTCGTTCTTTCTTTCTTAATACCTATTTTTTTGGTCTGGTTTCCAATAAGGTTGAAAGTTCTAGAAGAACTATCTTGTCTGGGCCTGTCCCCTCTGCCTAGAACAGAGCCTGGCACAGAGTTAATGCTCTATGAGGGCTTATTGAATGAATAAGTGAGTGAAAAGAAAAGCAGCCTCAAAAATCCAGCAGGGAGACCCCAGGCTAGGGTCGCCAGATTTTGTAAAAACAAATCCAAAGAGCCCATGTACATTTGAATTCCAGATCAGTAATGAATGCAATGGAATACTAAATGAGTAGATGCCCCAAATGTTGCATGACGTCATTGTTTACCTGAAATCCAAATATAACTGGGGGTCCTTTATTGCATATGGCAGATGTATACCAGAATCATTGAAGGGTTCGTGAGAACAGAGCAGAGCAAGGTAGACCCTCTCAACTCTCTCCCTTGTAGACCCTTAGTGTTATAATAGATGTAAAGTGATGTACAGCACTGTTTTGTTTTCTTCTGAACTCTGTGTGTGTGTGTGTGTGTGTGTGTGTGTGTGTGTGTGTGCATGTGAGCGCGTGCTATTTGGCTAATAGTAAGGTTGGTTTGGTAATGGGTTTACCACTAAACCCTCCCACACTAAAGGGTACAGGACAGAGCATGGGGCAGTGAACGAAAGAGCTACGGAGCAAATGTAGCCTCAGGAAGTTGTGGTTTCTTTCATACTGATGCAACAACCCAAGGCACACCTTTCCTAGAAGAGGGCTGTCCTTGCTGGAACTCTTTCTCTTCTCACAGAGAAAAGGAGTTCTGAGGTGATTGTGTGTGTGTGTGTGTGTGTGTGTGTGTGTGTGTGTGTGTGTGTGCAAAAATGGAATAATTCAATAAATCAAATGTTTTCTTGGACTTTGTGATTAAAAGCAAAGCTCACATTTCTCTCAAAAACGTTTTCAGTTCTTTTAGTCTCAAAAATACCAAACTTTATGAGGAAACCAAATTATGTACATTCCAGTATTATCCTCTTGTGTCCATAAAATGGTTTCAGATGTGGAAAGTGCATTTAAAAACTTGCATATATTTCAATTTCCTCCAAAAGCTCCTGTCCAAAGAATGATTCTCCCCCGACGGCTTCAAAATGTCTAGAAATCATACAGAGCAGAAGTGGTCAGGTTGCCGGACCTCCAGGAGACTGTGGAGAGGCCATCAGGGTAAAAGGGCAAGAGACATTTTTGCATATAAAACAGGTTGGGTCAAGTCCCTAAACACATTAAAGGAAAGCAAAGCCTGAGATCCTCTGCTTTGCACTGTTTCAAGGGTTACAAAACACTGAGTTCACTCCTAGAGACATAAGCATAAGCACTTAATCTGGGGGCAGCCCGGAGTCTTTCTGTGCCTTGACAAATCTCACATAACTTAGGGCGCCCCGGTGGCTCAGTCCATTAAGCGTCCAACTCTTGGCTTTAGCTCAGGTCATGATCTCATGGTTGTGAGGTCGAGCCCCGAGCAGGACTCTTGCTCTAAGTGTGAGGCCTGCTTGGGTTCTCTCTCCTTCTCTCTCTGCTCCTCCCTCACTCATGCTCTCTAAAACAAACAAGCAAACTCACGTAACTGAAAAATCCCTTTACTGAATGAAAAAGAGAATACTGTTAAGTATATACCTGTGGGTGTATTGTTTTGATTTGGTTTGGGGGCCAGTAGGGCCGCTGATTAACAACTGTGTTCCTTGAACTCATGCAGCCATTTCCAAGGACGTCAGAATAATGCATACCTTTTATCCCATCTTCTTCACTGTAATTTTTGCTTTTGAGTTTGACATCCGCTCTTTGCAATTTTATGGATGGCGTAGATGCCTGACAAATTTAGCTGTCTACAATAAGTTCAAAGCAAAGCAATCTAGCATTAAGTCCCTCCTCTCCACGATCAGCTGTTAGACAGAAACCAATTCAATACTTCAGTTCAGCTGGAAATTGAGGGAGATACAAAGGTGATGACCCTCATTCTATTTACCTATTGACCATATTAGACACCTGCTCTGTCTCCATGAACAACATCATTTTGCATTTCATGTTCATTTTTACCAACACACTCCATTTCCAACACACTCTGGACTGGTTGTAACACAACAAAAATATCTATACCTTCTTAACATAAATATATAAAGTACACAAAGATATAAAAAAGCACCTAATCCTTTTTTGTCTTTGGACGTAAATACATAGAACTCTCTAGAACACAGTCTTAGTGATGGGTTACTCTATGAAACACCAGATTAGTACACAGTTTAGTGTTGACAATTGGGACCTCAAAACTCAAGTCTTCAGATGCTAGATGAATGACACAAACAAAGAATGGACTCATCTTTAAAAAATAAGACTTTAAAATATATGCAGAGGCACCTGGGTGGCTCAGTCGGTTAAGTGTCCCACTTCGGCTCAGGTCATGATCCTACAATTCACGGGTTCGAGCCCCGTATCGGGCTCTGTGCTGACAGCTAGCTCAGAGCCTGGAGCCTGTTTCAAATTCTGTATCTCCCTCTCTCTCTGACCCTCCCCCGTTTGCTCTCTGTCTCTCTAAAATAAAGATATAAAAAAAATTTTTTAATAAAATAAAATATATGCAAACATATACTGTTTTTTCACAACAAGAAAGATACACAGGGTGTCTGCTCCACAGCTTCATAGATAATCGAGCCTGCACTTTGGTATTCCTGGTAAAGCCGTTTGTTACCATTAACGTTTCTCAATTTTCTCATAATATCTAACGTTTCTCCCAGCACCCCAAAATCTACTTCTGATTAGCTCTCCTGGATAAACTGTGTGAGTATATCACAGTGCAAAGTACCTTCCTAGAAAAAGTCAGCTAAAATTTTGTGAATCGATATATATTTTTAACTGTGTGTGGTGAATGGAGGAAGGAACTTGGGAGGGACTCTACTATTTAAAGAAGCCCGTCGGTGAAGCTTTTTCAAATCTGCCTGTCCTATAATTTTCTATATTTTATTTGACATTAGCTTTTTTCTTAATGTCATCAGGAATACACACTTGTAATAAATCAGAACATCCAGAGAGGCACAAACAAAAAGCAAATGATGTTCCCACCAGCTCCCACATCATGCCAGGCAATGAATACTGACAGTCTCAGGTGGATCATCTCATGCTTTGCTCATAAACATATACACAAGTATATGCCCACACTTCCTGAGGGTGGTGGAGTTTTTATTCTTGTTTTCACTCTCTTTTTAAAAACTATTTATTTACTCGCTTTGAGAGAGAAAGGGCATGCCTGTGCATGGTGAGGGGCAGAGAGCAAGGGAGAGAGAGAATCCCAAGCAGCATCTGCACCACTTGACACGGGGCTCGATCTCACAAACCGTGAGATCATGGCCTGGGCTGAAATCAATAGTCAGACGCTTAACCAGCTGAGCCACCCAGGCGCCCCATTGTGTCTATTCTTTTCATTGAAACAAATTCTATTGTACATTATCCTTTCTTTTTTTCCATTTAGCTATATGGCACAGCAGTCCCCGAGTCAAGTGCTCGTGGTTCTAGCTAATTCTGGCTAACTCTGCATGAAAACAACCATAGTTACTGAATATTCCACACATAAATATATAAGGATTTGCTCAACCTTCCCCTGTAAATGGACATTCCATTTTTTCATTTTTCATTGCCTTTTCTTTCTTTCTTTTTTTTTTTTTTTTACCATCACAAACAACTCTACAAGAGACATTCTGGTACAGCATTTCCTGTAAGACTATCAACTTTCCAAGTTCAGAGTTTTGCATATCAGTTTTCCTTAAAATAATTAGAACTAACTTAACAGGGCATAGAAATATCTTGGAGCCAACTACTATCTCTCCTTTTTTTTTTTTTAAATTTGTTTTAATGTTTTATTTATATTTAAGAGAGAGACAGAACACAAGCAGGGAAGGAGCAGAGAGAGAGAGATGGAGGCAGAATCGGAAGTCAACAGAGAGCCCGACGCGGGCCTCGAACTCACAAATCACAAGATTATGACCTGAGTCAAAGTTGGACACTTAACCGACTGAGCCACCCAGGCGCCCCACTATCTCTCCATTTTAAAATTCATGTGTTTATGGCAGTCGCGCCAAGTGCCCACAAACTGCAAGCCAGCTTTCTGTCTCGAACTGGTAGAGCAGCTGCTCCTTGCTGGAGACAGAAGTGCTTGTCCAGCAAGGCTTTGACCATCCCCTGGCCTTTCCACACAGGGAACAATTCTTCCCCATACACAGGCTCTGTACCCTGTTAGTGAACTTTCACTCTTACAGAGACTTAAGAGATGCATAAGAAGTCTGAACACTCAGCCTCAGGACCATGTTAGTAATGGAGTTCTTTGTGTGAGAGCCTATTTATTCAGATAGGAAAGGGAAACTCCAGCAATGGTTCGTATGTTTCTTGTATGCAAACATGTAGGATATTGGGATCCAAGAGAGAGCTACATGGCTCCAAAACACCGGACTTTGAATCCTTATCACCCCAGAGAGTAATGATAGTTCTTACTATTCTGGCTGTGATAGTAGAGTTGCAAGATTTAGGAAATAAGAACACAAGATGATCATTTAAATTTGAATTTGGTAGGGGCGCCTGGGTGACTCAGTCAGTTAAGCGTCTGACTTTGGCTCAGGTCATGATCTCACGGTTCGTGGGTTCGAGCCCCACATTGGGCTCTGTGCTGACAGCTAGCTCAGAGCCTGGAGCCTGTTTCGGATTTTGTGTCTCCCTCTCTCTGACCCTCCCCTGCTCACACTGTCTCTCTCTCTCTCAGAAATAAATAAAACATTAAAAAAAATTTTAAATAAATAGATTTGAATTTGATAAACCCACAAATAAGTTTTTATTTTCTTATATATGCAACTATATAATAGTTTACAATATTACACAAGACATACTTATACTAACAAATTATTTGTGGTCCATCTGAAATTCACACTTAGTGGGTGTCCTGCATTTTCTCTAGCAACTCTGTATGATAGAAGAAATTTGCTCCCTGCTCTCCACCTGGAATTTTCTTTGCTTTCCCCCCACCAAATCAGAACCACATAGCAGAAGGATTCACTTTTCTTTCCTTGGCCTCTCGGTTTCCCTGTAGATTCGGGGGTGTTCACGCCTTATAGCCCCCTCCTGTCAGTATAGGGGAAGCATCTAGTCCCAAAACATTTCAAGCGCTGAGCGTGCTGGTAGTTACCTTATGGCTGGTTACCACCTTACTTTCTGGGTTGAGAGATCTCTGTATTCCCAACCTCCTCTCTCACTTTCACCTTGAAAGATGGCCACCCCCTGACTTCCGTCTGAACTTGCTGGATGGCATACTTTTTGTATTCTCTATGTCTTCTGCATTTCTGGTGTCTGCAGGACCTTCGTCTTCTAAAACTTCTGAAGTCTCTAAGATTGTGTAGTCAGAAGATCCAGTTTTGTTACCTACACTGTATAAACAGGGGAGTCACCATCTGAGCCTGTCACCTGTATGTAAATGTGGGTTGGGTACAATTAGGAGATACTCAAGATAATTCTGGCTCTGACGTTCTGTGGTTCTAAGGTCTTCTTTCCTACAGATCCAGTTGTGCCGGCCACAGCCCCTTTCTGAGCATTCCTATGAGCCCACACCCCGCCTGTGTCCCAGCTTGACACTCCGCTTTACTGATAAGAACCATTTGGCGTAGCTCTAATGGTAGGATGGGCCATCCCTGCTCTTCTAAAGTCAGCTAACACCATAACGTCATAAATTGCCAGCTTTTAAAACCCGTATAGTGTTTGACCAAGGAAAACACACAACTATTTGTCAGAGGTGATCAGTGCAAACCTTCTCGAGGGTAAAAATCATTGTGTTGTTTCAAATCATGCTGTTTACATATAAACGCAACTGAAAACTAAACTAGGTCCGTTTTCACTGTGCAGAAATCTTTATAAGAAAATGTTGTGACCCTGAACATAAATGCATGTTCTTTTAAAGAGCTAGGCAAGATGTATAAATCCACACGAACAGCACTTGTAAGAGAATTCAAAAGAAAGTAAACCTCTTTAAAATTTGGAAATTTTTATGTATTTATTTTTTAATGTTTTATTTATTTCTCAGAGAGAGAGAGACAGCGTGAGCAGGGGAGGGTCAGAGAGAGAGGGAGATACAGAATCTGAAGCAGGCTCCAGGCTCCGAGCTGACTGTCAGCACAGAGCCCAATGCGGGGCTCAAACCCACAAACCGTGAGATCATGACCTGCGCCGAAGTCGGACGCTCAACCGACTGAGCCACCCAGGAGCCCTGGGTGGTTTTTAAAAATAAAATTGCCCACGTTCATAATGGTTGGTTTGAATAACACCAAACATTTAAAAATTGAAGTTTGGTAGTGAATATCTAGAGAGGTCAGTCTGCTGAGGCATTTCAATTCCTTACAACCTGAACCTTCCAAATCACAGGACTATCTTATCTTTTCTACTAACGTGTATAGTGTTGTTCAGAAACATGTAGAAGTTTATACTCTGCACGAGCATGTGAATCACATTCATCCTGGGAACTGGAGAATCAAACAAATGAATGGTCCTTAAAGATGATCTGGCCCAGTGTCCTGTAAACTTGTTTCTCCTGACCTGCCATGAATACTTTCACAGGAGAATACCTACCCTTGCTAGGTAAGGCCATCTGATATTTATGTCCTACTCTGGCCCATTGTTTTAAGTTAGTTGTGACCCACCTTATTGATTTCACTATTCATTAATGGATCACAACCCAGTTTGGAAAACACTAAAACAAACAAACAAACAAACAAACAAAAAAAAAACACCCCAGCTCCCCTATCCTTAAAGTGGAAAAATCAGAGGACATTGTGGTAAATGACTTGACCAAGGTGAGTTCAAGGTAATCATACGACCATGAGAAGCCATTTCTGTTTCTCACTTAAGCCAGCAAAACAGCTCACTCCAACCAGCTTGTCTCCCATCATCTGCCAAGTAGATTATTTTTTAAAGTTTATGTATTTTGAGAGAGAGAGAGGCGGAGAAAGAATCCCAAGCAGGCTCCATGGTGTTAGTGCAGAAGCCCAAGGTGGGGCTCGAACTCATGAACCGTGAGAACATGACCTGAGCTGAAACCAAAAGTTGGACTCTCAACCAACTAAGCCACCCAAGTAGAGCTACTTTAGATATGACATGGGCCTCTCAAGGGGAAATAGGAGCTGTATTAGTGGAAGAATGTTGTCCTTACATCCACACAGAACTCTCTGAGATCTCAAAACAAAAACATAAAATTAGGTGATTTGACCAATACCCTCATCTCTGGCGCTGAGGGCTCTCCAGACAAAGAACATGCCTGTTCTCCTGGTTTCATTTGGGCACTCTCGGCTCCTGGCACAGAAGTGTACTAAAGACTCTGAACATAGTCCTTCTTTTAGTGCCTGTCGATGTCGCAATGTTTACATGCGCGATCTCCAGAAACTACTGCCTCTCTGCAGTCAGTCTCAGCAGATGAGCTCACAAAAGATCACCCAGCAATCAGAAGTAGACTTAGCAACTGTACAGGTTAAAGAACCGCCCCCAGAAAGCCGGGGCACAATCAGAACTCAAGCAGCAGGGGAGATCTGGATGGACAGGACCCCAGAAAACAACGACCTGTCCTCCAGCCTGGGCTGAAGAATGACCACAAGTGGGCACGACATTGCCAGTCAGCTGCCTGAAGCCCCCTGGCTTCATCGTTAGGCCTTTGTACCAGCATGACTTTATTGTCCGTTTGGGGGAATTATGGCCCAGAAAGATAAGGTCTTAAGCCAATAAGACCTTCCACTACTCATTAGTCTGAACAAGAGACTGCTGAGCCAGCTGTGTCTGTAGGAACAGAGGTGATTCATCTGGGCAAATAGCCCACCTTTCAGGACAGTAGGGCCCTCAGCGGGGCAAATCTGCTTGTGTCTCAAATTGCCATTTATACATAGAATCTCATTACAAAACTCTCACTTGCCTGTTGTATCCATTGACCCTAAGCAATTTTATCACAGATAGTGCCCAATTCTAATCAGATTCCTAGATTTATTTTTTTTAATATTTTATTTATTTCTGAGAGAGAGAGAGGGAGAGAGAGACAGACAGCATGAGTAGGGGAGGGTCAGAGAGAGAGGGACATACAGAATCTGAAGCAGGCTCCAGGCTCTGAGCTGGCTGTCAGCACAGAGCCCGACGCGGGGCTCAAACCCACGAACCGTGAGATCATGACCTGAGCCGAAGTCAAATGCTCAACCAACTGAGCCACATAGGCGCTCCTGGAATAGCAGATTTAAAGATCCACCTTAAACCACTGAACTCAGACCCAAAACACTATGAATCTGAGATACTACTAACACCTTACTAGGGTGGTGCTTTTCCTCATCCTAATAACCAATAAACTCAGCTCTGAGCAATAGGTGATTTGGGCCGTTTCACGAGAGAGTCAGCAGTTGATAACCTATATGGTTTAAATGAAGACAATTTAACAAAGGGGCTCTTTGGAGAAGTGAGGGCAGGATTACTGGAATAAACAAGGGATGCTGAGGCGCCCAGCGTCCAGCAAGAGTGGGAAGCCATTGTCATCTCCAGGTCTCAAGGGACAAGGAGAGAAAATGGTGTCACTGGAAGCCAGTGACAGAGGGAACCGTAGGGCAGTGGGCCGCCCAGCATGAGCTGTAATCTTGGAAGCACTCATCCAATATCAGAAACAAGGTTCGTGTAGGAAGAGGGCAGAGAGGAAACGCTGCCCTAACTCACTTCTCTTACCCTTCAGTTGACTGCTGGTTCCTCCCATTGACCAAACCCAAATGGAAGCCAGAGAGCGTGGGCGGGGGGGAGGGGGGTGTGAGAAGGCTCATAATGCAGGAGTCAGGTCAGAGAAGGGAGTAGTAGAATGGGTCTGTGTGAGCAGGGTGAGGAGCTGGAGGGATGAGCAGATAGACAATAACCAGTACATAACATAATGGATATGTGCTTATTGAATAAGTGAATCCAGCAAGGTACATAATAATTGATGTTTGTTAATGAATGAATACATGAGTTATACTGAATATACTTAGGCCTTTGTTTTGCTGCAGGGGGGAGTGGGGTGGTGGGGCAGTCATAATCAGTAAGTGTCAATTTCGTTCCTTTGCTTATAACTTCATCCTAAGCCAAGATCAATAAGGAACTCAAAGAAGAAGGAACATTGGACCTGTTTTAGAGATTTCATAGGTACTGTCTGTGCAATAAGTCGACTTTAAGCATGGATTTAGGAGCTGCAGCATAAATAATTCTTCACCCCACCCCTTAAAATATCACCAAACCAAGATGTTGTACCTAGGAAGCTAACCATAATTGCAAGAGCTACCCAGATCACATTTTCTGGAAGGAGTTGAAAAGGTTAGCAAATTTGGAAATACCACGAAATAAGTTGCCAAAATAATCCTTTTGTAACGGTCTGTTTTGAATTATATAGCCTAAAAGAATGTGAACTGATGAGGGTTAAAGCCAAGGAAGCAAATTCAGTTTTGGAGCTCAATGCCATGTGAGAGATACTTCCCAGCACAATTGCTAACAAGCTCTAGTTCTGAAACCAGACTGACCTGGTTTTGAATATTTGAGCAAGGCATTGGCCTCCGTGCCTCAGTTTCCTCATTTAAATGGGAATGATATCCCATACTCCTTTGGGCAATTATTTTTTGGCAACCAGCATTCATCCCCATCCCATTCAACATTCATCTGCATGTTGGAGGACTGGAAGGCTGGTAACTACAGGTCCCAGACTCCTTTGCTTTCATGGTTCTTGACAAGAAATCAATTCTGACAATGACACATATGACCTTGTGCAAGATTTGGAAGTTCAGGCTTTAGCACATGTCACATTTCATAGCAACTTCTAGGTTTTCCCTGTCGAGTTACCAGCCTGGGTGCTGCAGGATGGCTGTGACCAAGGGCAGCAGCTTCCTGTACTCTTCCTGGCCTGGGCGGTAGTAGCAACTTCTTGTGAGAAGCCTGTGATGGCAAACCTGAAAGCTAGCAGGTGCCACCCCTGACTTCATTTGCAACCTTCTCAACTTCTTTTTACAAGTATCAAATTCCTTCTGTTAATTCCTTTCCTCTTTGAAGCACCGAAAGTGGTTTCTCTTTTTCTAACTGAAATCTGAGTGATATCTACTTGAGTGTATGTTTCATACTCAAGAGGTGCCTTTTGCAGAAATGATCCTTGAATTAATCACTCCAGGGCCTGACCTTTGGCACTTGCGTAACTGTTTGTGGGATATGCTATGAAACAGAAGACCAGAGTCCTCCACAGCAGTGAAGAAAAGTTAGCAAAATGTGTTCATTATCCTGTTGGTACTGTAATTAAAATCATTTATTTGGTGGGGCGCCTGGGTGTCTCAGTCGGTTGAGCGTCTGACTTTTGGCTGAGGTCATGATCTCACGGTTCGTGGGTTCAAGCCCCGTGTTGGGCTCTGTGCTGACAGCTAGCTCAGATCCTGGATCCTGCTTCAGATTCTGTGTGTGTGTCTCTCTCTCCAGCCCTCCACTGCTCATGTTCTCTCTCTCTCTCAGAAGTAAATTTTTAAAAAAACAAAAATAAATAAAACTACTTTAAAAAATCATTTATTTGGTTAATATAACCGTTTCTAACACCTTATCTGTAGAATCATATTATATAAAAATATAAGCTGAACTGGGTTTCTTGGTAAGAAAAGTACAATTTATAGAATTCAAACATATATTTAGAAATCAAAGGTTTTATTTACAAAGAGCCACTAATAGCCATTCCTTCAGACAAAACCTTTTACTTTAAATGATTTAAATGTTCAGTGGAGACATGAACACTTTACATGTTTACTGTTCTCCCATCTAGTTTGACGTGTTGTGCTTATTAGTAATTTTTATATTCTTTTCATTAAAGACAGACGAAAGTTGGACGATTTGTTACCAACACTGCCATTCTTTGCCAGTTCTACTAAAAGGTAGTAAACAGAGTGCTGAGGCACAGGGGCACATGTACCCCAGTGTTCATAGCAGCGAACTCAACAATAGCCAAAACATGGAAAGAGCCTAAGTGTCCATCAACTGACAAATGGATCAAAAAGATGTGGTTCATCTATACCATGGAATACTACATGGCAATGAGAGAGAATGGAATCTGGCCATGTGTAGCAACATGGATGGACCTTGAGGGTGTTATGCTGAGCGAAATAAGTCAGGCAGAGAAGGACAGATACCATATGTTTGCATGTATAGGTGGATTAGAAGGAAGTTAACTGAGGACCATGGAGGAGGAGAAGGGGAAAAAACAGTTGGGGAGAGGGAGGAAGGTAAACCATGAGAGACTCTTGAATGCTGAGAACAAACTGAGGGCTGATGGGGATGGGGTGGAGGGGGAGCAGGGAGATGGGCATGGAGGAGGGCACTTGTGGGGATGATCACTGGTGTTATATGGAAACCAACTTGACAATAAACTATTTAAGGGGAAAAAAGGTAGTAAACAGAAGATGGCCTCTCTCACACCTCATCTCTCCTTCCCATCCCAGCACTTCCCATAAGTAGTACCTACTATACGTATTTGAAAATACTCCATACTATATCAGTGCGGCACCCCCACCCCTCATGGATGAAGTTGTAATCTTCTTGAAGGGAGGTTTATCACTTTGAGGAAATTCTTGGCATGGTGTTTTGCACACTAAAATTATTACTGAGGAGTTCACACTTCAGATTTCAGAGAGAACCACAACTAAGCCTTCAGCAGCGTTCCCTTTAGTGCCTGTGTTTTTCAAAGCTAAGTCCAGTCCTCGCTTGCCTCAAAAAATCTAATTAATCTTATCTCTTAACTAATGAAACTGACTACATGGCACTTTGTAAATATCCAGGGTACTCCCCAAAGGGTAAACAGCGGTAATAGTCAAGATCAAAGCCTCAGCTATGAGGTGCTGCTATTATGGTTTGAGGGTCATGCCTGCCTGGGAAGAACAATAAACACAGGGTGGCTTTGATCATGTCCCCCTCAACACAGAACCTTCAGTGGCTCCCCATTGCCTTCAAAAGCTCACACCTCTTGGTGGATTCACCTTCCTTGTCCCTGCTGTCTGGTCCCAACCCACTCTCCCGGGCTTACCTCCCACTGCTCCCCACTCCTGGGAACAAATCCACCAAGCATGCGGTCCACCGCTCATCACTGGCTTTGTGGCCTCAACATATCCTCCCTTCTCCTTCCTCTCTGCTCGCCATTGCTTGCATTTCACATCCCCCAACTGGGGTCCCTCCTCTTCTCCAAACAAAGGTGCAATGACCCACCCACAGTACAGGAAGAGCAAATAATGCCTCTTACCTACTCAGTAAGCATTTTACATATATTCTCTCACTTAATCCTCAAAACAACTCTACAAGGTAAGATTATTCCCTCCATTTGACAGATGAAGAAATTAAGGCAAACACCATGGTATTTTCAGGTGGCGTGATTCAACTCTCAGACAGTGTTTACAGCTCACTTAGTCTCCAGAAGAAAATCTGGCTAATTTACTCCGAAAATAGATGAAGGACATCTGTAAGATTTTGTGAGCAAAGTAGTCGGTGTATTCAAAATTCAGTATCATAATCTCAAAATTGCAACCATGTACATGATATAAAATACTTTATAGCCAATAAGCACATGAAAAGATACTCAACTCATCACTAACAATTGAGCAATGCAAATCACAGCCATAATGAAATATCACTTCACACTCATTAGGATGGCTATTACATTAAAAAGAAAAATAAAAAGGAAATAACAAGTGTTAATGAAGATGGAGAGACGTGGGGCGTCTGGGTGGCTTAGTCGGTTAAGCGTCCGACTTTTGCTTAGGTCATGATCTCACGGTTCGTGGGTTCAAGCCCCGCATCAGGCTCTGTGCTGACTGCCAGCTCAGAGCCTGGAGCCTGTTTCGGTCTGTGACTCCTTCTCTCTCTGACCCTCCCCTGCTCACGCTGTCTCTCTCTCTCTCCTAGAAATAAAAAAAAAAAAAAAAATGGAGAGACGTGGAAATCTTTGGGTAGTGCTGGTGGGAATGTAAAATGGCGCCGCTGCTGTGGAAAACAATATGGCAACTCCTCCCTCCCCCTAAAGTAAACACAGAATGACCATATGATACAGCTAATGCACCTACAGGCATATACCCCCGCAAAAATAGAAAACAGGGAGTCAAAATGATATTTGTACCCACCCCCCACGTTCATAGCAGCATCATTCACCATAGCGGAAGTTAGAAACTCAAATGTCCACCAGCAGATAAATGAATAAGCAGAATGTGGCATACACGTACGAGGGTCTGTTATTCAGCCTTAAAGAGGAATGAAATTCTGACCCCTGCTACCTCATGGATGAACACTGAGGACACTATGCGAGGTGAATAAGCCAGTCACAAAAGGATAAACATTGTAAAATTCTACTTATGTGAGGTATCTAGAGCGGTCAAACTCACAGAGACAGAAAATAGAATGGTGGTTGCCAGGGCCTGGAGGAGGAGAGAAAGCGGGGCGAGGATTATTTTCTACAGGACACTGAGTTTCAGTTTAGGATGTCAGAGAGTTCTAGAGATGGATCGTTGTGATGATTGCATAACAATAGGACTGTTCTTAATGCCCTGAACTGTACCCTTAGAAATGGTTAAAATGATCAATTTGATGTTAGGCATATTTTACCACGATAAAAAATGCTTTATGGGAAGCCCGGGTGGTTCAGTCGGTTAAGCGTTCCACTTCGACTCAGGTCATGATCTCACAGTTCGTGGGTTCGAGTCCCACGTTGGGCTCTGTGCTGACAGCTCAGAGCCTGGAGCCTCTTTCAGATTTGGTGTCCTCCTCTCTCTCTGCCCCTCCCCTGCCCATGGTCTGTCTCTCTGTCTCAAAAATAAATAAACATTTTAAAAAATTGTAATACTTTATGAAAATGCTTCCATATCATGTATTTGGTCCTTAAATACCCTATGAGGAAGTAGAGAAGATTTTAGGATCTTTCACTGCAAAGACACGGATATAAGACTCTGAGGAATCCACTGACTTGCTTTAGATGTGCCTAGAATCTGCCGGGGACCCTGTCACAATGCAGAAGTCAGATTCAGTGATCTGGATAGGGCCCGAGACTCTTCATTTCTACCCTGTCCCCCAGCAATGCTAGGGATCTACAGACCACAACCCTGGGTCACGGCCAGGAAGTAGCAGAGCCCACATTCAAACCCTGATTCTTTAGACGTGCGATAGAGAATTCTTTAACTCTCAAAGAGTCCCTCAGAAATCACTCCACCCTCACAAGGAGCAAAAGAAGAAAAATCCCACTGAGAACACAGATCGTCCTCATTTCGATGGGTTAATTAACTCAGATATTTCCAGAAGACCATAATCAGATTCACCTGTTTTTGTGAATGCTCTGGACATATAGGGACAGCCTAAGTTACACCCTCCTTTCTATCTTACACACGTTGATTTGTTGAAAACACCACTTGTATGTTAGCTAAGCTAAAACTATAATAGGAAGTAATTTGATGGCAAACTACTTAATCTACTTAATGAGATTATTTGTCAGAGATATTTCATATAGGGCAGAAGTTCTAATCCCCAGATGCACTTTAAAAGTAACTTGAGTATATATATTTAATTTTTTTAATGTTTATTTTTGAGACAGAGAAACACAGAGTGTGAGCAGAGGAGGGGCAGAAAGAGAGAGGAAGACACAGAATCCGAAGCAGGCTCCTGGCTCCCAGCTGTCAGCAGCCCAATGCAGGGCTCAAACCCATGAACCACGAGATCATGACCTGAGCCGAAGTCGGTCGCTTAACCGACTGAGACACCCAGTGCCCTTCTATATATATATATTTTTTTAAAATATTGATGCCCAGGACCCATCTCCAGAGAAATGATTCAGTTGATCTAGTGGAGCTGTCTTATTTTTCTAGGTTCTACAGGTGACTCTAATATGTATGAGTCAGGGCTGGGAACCATTGACTTAGAATGAAATAATAACCCCAATTCAGCATATTTAATAAATTACATTAGCCTCTAGCCTCTATTCTTGGCTGAGATTACAAGGCATCAGGAGCAAAGTCTTGTATATTTCACTTACTAACTACAAATACAAAAAATATATTTCAGACATTTTACTGGGTCTAAATTTACTTAAGGAGCAAACGGTATGCAAAATAATGCAAGACGGTTAGCGATTGTATGTCCCTAGGAACACCAATAATTTGAGCATTATTAAACTCCCAATTGGACCCACTAGTCTATTTAAAATGATGCTTGGGCTTACGAAACCTAATTCAAACCCACAGTTACTTTATTTCCCTTGCTGAAATAAAACTTGCCACCATGGCCATATCGATGGTCCCCATCTTACTGATTATCATCATTCATATTTAGCCATAATTTGGATATTGCCAGCCAACATTTCCAGCCGGGGACCCTTCAGGATAATGTATATAAATTGTGCCTTACTGATCGCAGTACATCTGCTGGCCCTTCAGGATGCTGACATATAAGCATGAACACACGTTTGCAAGTTTGTACTTCTGATATTCATAAAATTATGATTTATAACAATGAACAGTTAATGCTCTTTTAAATCACCTTTGTAAAGACCAACTAATAGAGGCAGGAATCTTAAATGATCAAAATCATTAAAAGAATGCAAAGTCCTAATGTTTTTCTTTAAACGTTTAAATAAAGGAAAACATTATTTTTCCTTTATACCTGGTACCACTTCATCACACTTTGCCACTCGTATGATGAAAAATAAAAACTGCCAGGGCATAATTACAAAGTCAGAAATGATAGTGTAATGAAGCAGTGTTTTCTTAAGATATATGCTATTATTATATTACATACATGCCTATGTATCTTTCCTTATTTTAAGATTTCGGGAGTCCACAGTAAGATTAGCACAATTGAGTTCTTGGGACACACTTCCCGAAGATAAGCTGGCATAGGCAGAGTAGAGCACAGTTGTTAAATAAAGCCCAGGGTCAAAGTCTCAACCTCTGGCATGAGGTGACTGTAGTTAATACTCTTTATTAAGAGTAAGAAACTGCAACTTTTCCCATAGAAAACAAGATAAATCAGGCAAACAGTGCACAGGTGTTGACCTGCCCTACTCCCGCTCTAAGTCTAGGAATGAGGCAGGTGATTTCATCAGAAGGCACCTTCCTCACCCAGGGAAGGGAAGAATGAGTGTCCAGGGGAGAGCCAGGACTGATTCGTTACCAGGCGTGTGTTGAGAAGCTGCCGTACATATCATATCCTTTGCCCCGTCCCTACAGCGAGGGGAAAGCTAACAGTCATGGAAGGTCGGGGGTGCATGACGGTCTCGGCCCATCCCAGGAGGTCCAGAAGAATACAGGCCACATATGCTATACACCAAGAATAATCTTTTGAAAATATTAATGGTGTGGGTCTTTATTCTACTCCCACCTCTCATTCCCTGCAGATGTTCTGTAGCTCCAGCAAAGGGGGAGAGAAAACGCCATCCAAGGAAAGCAAGAATACAACCCGGGAGGTGGATGTGCCAAACAAGATGGGGAAGTTAGAAAAAAAAAAAAAAAAAAAAAAAAGGGGGGCTCCCAGTTCTCAAAGTCGATGGGACTGAAGTCTAGGGAGCAAATAGTCAGACCCTTGGGTTCTGCCCCTCTTCCTTCTTTGGACGGAATTCCTGGCATGGGGCAGAGCTGGGCTTTAGGAAGACGGGGAAAGTGGGCTAGAAGGCTTTATTACTCTGCTCTTTGTGGGGAACTCCAGGACGTGACTCCCATCACCAGGATCACTGTGCCGCCACGACATAGGCACAGCAAAGTAAAAATAGCAGCCCGCAAAGCTAGGCAGAGAAGGGTCCTGAGTCAGTGTTTCTGCACCTCCCTTGGTTTCCGTGTGGTGCTGGAGAGAAGACCACACACGCCTGCCGCTGAGCTGAGGTGCTAAGGGATGAGTCAACTCCATGAGAGAGGTCAGCTTGAGGTCAAAGTTGAAATTCAGACAGGTCTGTGGAGCCAGCGAGAGCCAAGATGGAGAGCTCAAAGGGCAGCAGGCCCAGCCAGTTAGGGTCTTAGGATTAGGGTTAGTTTTAGGGTTGGGGTTGGAGTTAGGATTAGGGTTGCTGTTGGGGTTGGGGTTGGGGTTAAGATTAGAGTTGGGATTGGGGTTAGGTTTGGGGTGGGGTTAGGGTTAGCGTTATGCTTGCGGGTGGCTGGGGTTGGGGTTAGGGTTTGGGTTACACCTGCAGTTAGGGTTTGACTTGTTCTGTCCTTGCATTTACTGTTGTCAGAGGAAGGGTTATGGTTAGGGTTAGGCTTCATGTTAGAGTGGGGTGGCTTGTGGTTTGGTTCAAGGTAGGATTGGGGTGGGGGTTCTGGTTGGCTCCGAGTTCATCTTGGGGTTAGGGTTAAGGTTGTGAATAGTGTTAGCATTAGCATTAGGATTGAATTTGGCCTTAGAGTTAGGGTCCGGGTTAAGGTTGGGGTTGGGGTTCAGGTAGGGCTGAGAATAGCTGCATTCTCTCTGCAGTGACAGAATCAGCAAGTGCGTTCCGTGGCGTGACATATGGTACTCTGTCCACTAGGCTGGACTTCAAACTCAGCAATATGGCCACCTAGGCCAGATAATTTTTTGTCAAGGAAGGCTGTTCTATGCATTTGAGAATAATTAGCAGTGTTGCTGACTTCTACCCACTAGATATAGATGCCAGGAGCCCTCCCTCGCTGCTGTTGTGATAATCCAAAATGTCTGCAGACATTACCAAACTTTTTGGAAGACAAAATCACTAAAGAATTAGACACACTGCACTAGACCCAGACTCCACTTTGAAATGTGTCTGGGAGGAGACTCTGACAAACTAACATCCATCCCAATGACAGCTCTTTCACATTTAGACCTAGCATAGGAAGAAATGAGGGCACTGTCATTGTCAAGTCTAAGGAAACTGCCCCTCCACCTCACCCACCCATCTGTGGCCTAACCAGCAGAGTTGAAGCCCAAGACCAATAGGAAGTAAAGGAAAAGAGAAAATATTGACTAGGGGAAGTGTAGGTTATTGCTCCATTTTATAGATTAGGAAACTGAGTCTCAAAGAGGTGAAGCAAACTGCCAGAGGTTGTATACCGGTTAGTAGCCAAGCCAGTATTCAAACCCCACTGAGGCCGCATCCAAAGCTATATCCATCCTGATAAGCCAAGCTACAGTTTCCTCTTGCCCACAGTGCTGGATTATAACTTAGTATATATCTGCATCATCTCCATACGTCATGAACCCCTATGGGGAAGGAAGGGTATACGCCTGGTTCTATACCAAGCATTTCATTTGTGCTCTATAAATATTTGCTGACTGAATGAATGAGACTCTGCCCTTGTGTTAAGTAGAGTTATTTTCCAAGGCCAGGCTGCACCTGGGAAAACAAGAATGGAGATAAAGGCTCCACGAAAGTTGACAATTGCAGGACCAATGTTCCTTCTCAGAAGGTCCTTGAAAGAGGCAAGAAAATGCATGGCTGGCTTCCAATCAACAGGGCTCCTGCCTATGCCAAGAGATAAGCTCCCTAAGCCCTCAGAGATGGGTGAGATGGGATGCGTGGGAGGAGCCGCCTAGGACGCGATGGCGCGCAGCAGGATTTGGGTTCTACTTGGAAGGACTGAGAATGAATGGAGAAGAAACTCTACGGTTGAGCTGACACAATAAGGAAGACTAATGAGAAAAAAGCTAGAATGAGCAAATCAAGGAGTCCAGGCTGGGGGAAGAGAGATGGATGCGGCACAAGGAAGAGCCGATAGTGAGAAAGAAGGCTGGGAGGGAAGGTGAGCTGATGGGCAGCCAGGCAGAGATATTCAAGGTTATACAGTAGGTTTCCGAGTAACCACAGCAATGATCGACACCGGTTGGGGCATTGCCACAGGCAGGCATCATTCTGAGCACTCTACCAGACGACCTCACACGGGAGAGAGTGATTTCCCACCCGACTACACGGGGAGGAGCTCAGACCCTGACATCTTCTGTAAGGTGCTCTGGTCACATAATTTATAAGTGCTGTGGGCGGGATGTGACTCCAGCTTGGGGCCTCAAGAACCCATGCCCTCAGCCACCAGGCTGCACCACTTTCTGGAATGTGATGCAATTAGCCCTCCACTAAAGAGATGATGGATGCATCAGGGTCCCTCCTTCATGTCCTCAACCTGGATAATAGTCATTCATTCCGTCGGGATGGGGTCTGGGCCGCGGTGGGAAGAAAGATTCAGGATACATTGCAGCAAAAGTTAGGGCTTAAAAGCTATTTGCTAGGTGGCTACCTCTTGATGTGTGCAAGATACAATTATTTCATAAGCAATTCTATATGAAGCCTCTTCGTTCCTTGCTTTTCCGCATGACTTTGGCATGTTCCACTTTGATTTAATACCACTAAGGGGATGGGGAACATGCTTGTATTATCCCCCTCCTTTCTGCAACCTCAGCTTGGCACCACCCTCAGTGAGCATCTTAATGATGGAATTGTATTGTAAATTGCCACTGATTGTATTGAATCAATTGCCACTGATTGTAAAATGTGGAGCCAGCAGTGATTCTGGTTCTTGGAAATGCCATCAGCATTGTGGCTGGTAAAAACAAATGATCTCTGTGTGTGTGGTTGGGGAGGGGTCATTTGGGGGGTTATTTGTGTGTTTTATTCACTTATTTATTCTTCATTCATCGATGTCTGTCGAGTAACTACTATGCACCAGGCACTGCTCTAGGGCATTGGGACACATCATGGAGAAAACAAAAATCTCTGCCCTCATAGACCTGGCATCTCCAAGCAAAGGCAGATGATAAACGTAATAAATAAGTAAATTGTATAGTGTGTTCGAGGGCAGTAAGGGTCTTGGGGGAAGAAAACAGAACATAAAGGAAAGTAAGAAAGGGCAGAAAGGAAGCAGAAGGGGAGTGGAGGAGTGACGGGGGTAGTTTGTAGTATTAAACAGGAACATCCAAGAACATCTGAACGAGGACTTCAGAATGGGAGTGAGTGAGCTTGGTGGGATTGAGGAAGAAGGAGGAAGCCTGCTGTACTCAATGTCCAGCAGGGATGCCAGTGTGGAGGGGGTGTGGAGCCTGGATGCGATAAGAGACAAGTCAGGTGGAAGGCTGGGGGTGGCGAGGGTACATTGCAAAGGGTCTTGCAAGCCTTTAACTCTGCATGAAATGGGGAGCCCCTGCCGGGTCAAAAAGCACGGGAGGGAGATGATCTTTCTTAGACACAAGGATAGCTCATAGCCAGCCAGGGTGAGCTATTAAAATAATCCAGGCAAGAGATGATGGCGGCAAACGCCATGGTAGTCATCTTTTCCCCAATATAGTGCTTGTCCAATGCCATTCCAAAAATAACCAGTGGCGTCAGAGTCAACCAAAGCAAATTCTTCATGATGAGTCAGCACGGGGGGAAACCAAGGCTGGGGCAGATGCGACACTGTACTGCACTGTGCAAATAGCAACAGAATGAAGAATCACACGCTCAGATCCCCCCAGTTATGAAAAACAGCGCTCCACCACCCAGACCACAGCTCAGGCAGGCAAAGCATTAACACCTGCGTTATTGAAACTTCTATCTCCTTGGCCCTGCTGACGACTGTGGAGGCGATCAGCGTGGTCTTTTCACTGTCCTGGAATCTTTCCGGGGGGATTGGAGTTGTGTCCAATCCCTCCCGAGATAGTTTCTGCCCTCGTGTGACATGTCTTGATTCCCAGCGAAGTGTCTTGCTCTGGGGAAATTCACTCGATTCCAACCAGGTCGCTTTAGCTAAATGCCTAAGGTAGAGTTTCGCTTAAACCACACGCGAACTATTTTGCATCTGTATTGTATTTTTTGCCAAGGAGTCATTGCAACTGCTCCTTTGCATCTTCTTGTTTCCTGAAGCAATTTCTTCTGCTCTAGCGTCTTGGTTGCAAAACAGCTTATACATTTTCAGACTGGATTTTTTGTGTGAAGTTGGGGACCTTGTGTTAAAATACTGATGGGTTATGGAAACACATTTCTTAGTTTTAAACAAAAAGTCCACTTGGGTCTAGCCCACGTGCAGCACCTGCGACCTACAGGCCTGAGCATGTAGAGTATATGTGGAAACACACTGTTTCTTTCCCCGCTGGTTTTGTGCTCAATGGGTTCTCATTCTCTGATTATTCAAAACTCATCCAATTTGGCTATTCCTCTGGAGTTAAAGAGCCTAAGAGTCTTCTTCCTCTTGGCTTTACAGGAAGAGAGGGACGAGCCTGGCTTTTCAGGACTTTTAACACCTCCGCTCTAGTTCTGTGCCCAGCTTCCATTGCAGATGAAGCAGACCGTTGGGTGGGAGTGTGGCCCTGAGTGTTTGGGAACTCACTCCTCCTGTGCCCACCTGGCTCCGCACTGCCATCTTTGAACACCCCAGCCTATCAGTGAAGGGCCCAGAGAGCACCCTGTGACTCCCTCATGGGCCTGCTATTGGACTCCCTCCGATAGCCCCCATTTCCAACAATAGAATTTGGGGGACCAGCAAGGATTCATGTGTTGAAAGAGCAGCTCTGGCATTTGAACAAGATTTATTAAGCATCCACTATATACCTGGGCCCTGCCTTCAAGGATCTACTCTACAGAGGCTCTGATGTGCTACAGCAGATCAGCCTTACCTAACTGGGCAGAACGCCAAAAGACTCTCTCTACAAATGGAGCTATGGAGCCTTCCTGGACACACAGAGCCATCCTGGCAGGGCTGCCTACATACCAGAAATGTCCAACACGGGCTATACCGGGGACATTGCCTTCCATTCTATGAATGATGCAACAGGAAGGAAACTTATCTTCATAGCCATGGTCCAGAACACGGAGTCTGGAGTCAGTCAGGTTGGATTCAAGTTGCTGGCTTGCCATGGACTTGGCAAGTGAATCCCCATACTTTGTTCAGGTCCTGGCACATAACAAATGCTCAGGTAACACCATTGGGTATCCATTCTATTTTACTGCACAGTAGTGAGCAGCATCTGTGGCTGCTTGATAGCTGGGGTGGGCAGAACATGGTCCTCATGACGTTTTAAGGCATGAAATTCACAAAATCCTCCAGTAACCAGATTTTCTCTGCCTACCCCCAACAGTACCAGCCTCGGTAACAGGTAAGGTGGGATCGTCTGAACTGAGAGCCAAGGCCACATATAGAGTAGCTGGAATGTCATTGGTGCCACTGCCGCTGCTGTTGTTATCTTGAACTGAACGTGAGTGTTGTAAGGCAAGACCCACCTGTTCTCTGAGCCCCACACTCCCCGTAGCCCCACCCCAGAAGCTTCATCATGAACATTCTCACCTTGCTTGGAAGATTTTGGAAGTCTGGCCACCTCTCAGTTTGCTGGACGTCCAGATGGGCCCATTTGGTGGTGAAGAATTTCTACACTTCAGACTGTAACACAACCAGCGCCCTTTAGAAGTCCCCTCGCTTTGGCCACAAATGAGGACTCGCTTGCCTGCCTTCTTGGCTCTTAATGAAGACTTTGGTTTGGTTCTAAAGTATGAGTGACATTTGGACTGCGGAGGTAACACCATAAGAAGGGCGAGGAAGGGTCTCTTACCTACCGATAGGCATTTTCTCCATGGTGCGCGGTGGACCTGAAATCCTGTGAGTGATTTTTCTCCAGACCTGGATAAGAGGCCATTCTTTTTGTTCATTCTCCTGTGGAGCCTGGTTGATGTCTTGCCAATGTGGCAGGGTGCTCCCCCACTCCAGATGGGCAGGAAGCCAAGAAATGCAGTTCTGTGTTTGTCCAGGCACAGATAGTTGAGGAAAAGCCCCGAAGCAAATGTACAGTTTCTATCTCTCCAGCGCCTGGTGCAGATAGAAAGTCTCTTATTTCTTAGCAACAGGACAAGCCCAAGGCAACATTCAGTCCAACCCAAGAAGAGTTCTTTTCCAGATCCACAGGGTCCTACTATGCACCGGGCTCATTCAGCGAATAACGTTGGTGATCCTCACGAGGCAGCGCTGCTTTCTGGAGCTGTCCCCTGCGTCCCCTTTCCTGCCTGTGACCGGGCGACTCCAGGAGAGCCAAGTGATTTTTAACACCAGTTTATGTCCAACCCAATCTGGAGGGCAAAACGGCTGCTAACGACAACAGAACAGCAGGTCACATGATGACTTCCGAAGTCAAACAGAACGTTTGCATTATCGGAGCACTCTTCGGTGCAAGGCCACACACAAAAGAACGTGCCTTCTAGTTCATAAAATAAGACTTCGGTGAGTCGACGGGAAAGAAGAACTCGCTCGTGAATTCAGACTGTTCTTAGGGACTGGTTTTTTTTTTTTCTTCAAGCCTCTACATTTGAATTGGATGAAGAGTGTGACCCATGAAAAAGGGCTTATTTAAGGGATTTGGGAACTTGATTTTAAATGTATGCTTATGGGTATGGGAACACTATGGAGGAAAAAACATATAATCATGGGTAAATATTTGGATCAGAAATCTAGAATGCATTCCAGCCGTACAATTCTTGTTGTTGTGGGCTGGTTTTATTCTGGGAGTCGGAGGAGTGGTGCAGTCTATCCAAACCAGCCCCATGTAAGTACACTTCTCTTGGGATTTGTTTTTTTTTTTTTTTAACAAAACAAATGCTCATACATTTAGAAGTGAGAGTTTAAAGCTGTGTCTTTATATTTTTTAACCAGGTGATAGTTTAATCTTGCCTTTTCCCCACTCTGGTCTCCTAACCTTGCCAGTGGTGAGAGTCGAAGAGAAACCCTTCATTTTTTAAAAAAATTTTTAATGTTTATTTATTTTTGAGAGACAGAGACAAAGCGGCAGGGAAAGAGAGAGAGACACAGAATCCGAAGCAGGCTCCAGGCTCTGAGCTGTCAGTCCATCTCAAGCCCACGGGGCTCAAACCCATGAACCACAAGATCACGACCTGAGCTAAAGTCGGACACCCAACTGACTGAGCCACCCAGGTGCCCCGAGAAACCCTTTGTTTTTGCTGGGAAGCTCCTAACTTAACATCCGGTTCAGCAACATTCACGAGTTTCTTCTGATGCATCGATAGTTTCCATTCCTTTCCCAGCCCTCCAGGACTCCTAGGTTTGGTTGGTTTACATTCATTGGCCTGATGGAGAACTGGGAAAATCAGTTAGGAATTAACTAGATTTATTAAGTTAATTTATTATATTGTTGGGTTTGGATGAAGACATCAGGCAAGGACCGTGTTTGACTCCACCCTAGTCCTCAATGTCTGGATGGAAATTTCGGAGCCACCAGCCTCTTTGGCACAGGTCTGACACTGCTCCTGGTGAACAATGGTTTCTGACTGCCATTATGTCACCTCAAAGACAGGGAGGAGAAGCCAGACAGAGAGAGAGACCAAGGGCATCGAAAGGGGGTCTTTTGGAAGTTTCTCCACTCATTCCCTGATTTGAGCCCTTGGCCTCCAAGTCTTCATTTGAATGCAGGTAAATTAGACAATCCTTCATGTTCCTTCATTCAAGATTGATTCCCTTTTATGGACTCTAAGGCCTCAGAGCCCATGGAAGATAAATAACAGTAACTGTGCTTTGGGGTTCAGAGGTCAGGAACCCTGGGAAGAAGGTCTGGAGGTGAAAGGGTTCAATTGCCAAGGAGAAGTGGGACTTTTCTTCAACTACAAAATTATAAGTTGGGAAGATAATTACCTCCTCTAGATTGGGGTGCTAATGAAGTAAGATAATGTATAAAGTGTATAGCACAGTGCCAATATGCAATAGGTTCTCGATGGTAGATGATCGAAACAATGAATAAGTGAATAAAACCTTTGAGTGAACAACTTACCCCAGGGCCTTACAACTCACAAGCAAGTTTTCTGATTTCAAGTCCAATGATCATTCCACTGATCATCCCACCTACTCTTAAGGCCCTCAAGCTGGGTTTCCCACCAGTCGACTGTGGTCATTCCAAAGTAGAAGGTCAGTTTAGACATTCATTGTAAATTACTTGATTCAAGGCAAGGAATGTAGTCTTAATGTTGGATTCAGTCACATGGTCAGCAAAAGTGTATGACTTCCAAATTGCATTCAAACCACCTACACATTCCTCCAATATTAGGTCCAGCATCCATACCTTCACTATTGCCATTGAGTATTTTTTGAGAGCTGACTTTGAGTCTGGCACCATGGCCAAGGATATTAAATCTTGTGTCAGGGTTCATTAAAGAAATGTAAGGCAGGGGTCCATAGGCGGCTGGCAGGATGAGACAGGCAGACACATACAAGAGAGAAGGAGCATTACAAAGATGACCCAAAAGGCTAACAAGAATTTGACAAATCAGTATTGTGCTGACACCAAGAAGAGGAGCTCCATGGGTACTTGAGAGATAAAGCACAGCTGTATCTTGAAGAAAGCTACTGGAAGGAAGAGGAGAGGACATTTGGAAGCAGGAAGAAGCCTACACTAAAGACAGAATTCTCTGTTCACCAAAATGGTGTTGATGCTTGGAGTTTTCACGTGCTCCCAATATTTTTTTACACAGTGGTTCTCCTCATAAGGGCAACTGCAGCTGAATCACTTGGGGAAGCCGTGGTTTAATAAAAAATATATTTGGTCCCTGGTTCTTGGCATAGAGCTCCTAAAAGTCTTGGAGTTTCCCGAGTGATGGGAGCATCTTTTGTTATTCATTATAAAACCCTTTCAAAAATCCTTGAGAACCACATATGAGTCGATGTTAGCAAAGCAACTCTTGGGGAGCCCTGAGTTTCAAGGGAAGGGCTGAACACCACAGGAAGAACAAGCACAGGATTGGAGGGTTGGACCTGCAGCTGGGGTGGGTGGGGCGGGGCTTGGATTTCCAGTCCAAGCACAAACGGCCAATGGTTTAATCTGTTGTGCCTGCTAATGAAACCTAGATAAAAACTCTTGAATGATGAGGTTCTGGGAGCTTCTTGGTTTGTGAGCACATTCATGTGCTGGGAGGGTGGCGCACTCAGCAAGGTCATAGAACCTGTGTGCGCCCCACTCCTTACCTTACCCTGTAAATCTCTTGTTAGGTTGTTCCTGAATTGTGTGTTCTTTATAATAAAGCCATGATTGTAAGTGTAGGGCTCTCCTTTAGCGAATTATCAGAACTGGAAGGTGGCGGTGGGACATCGAAAACTTTGAATTTGTGGCCAAGTTGGACAGAATTTGGGTGGCCTGGAGACCCTGCACTTGCAACTGGCCTCTGAAGCGAGGACAGACTTGTGGGACTGAGCCCTTAATCCTGTGCATTCTGACGCCAGCACCCAGCATTCCGTGCAGAATGCTAGGACTGGTGTTGGGGAACCAGTCCTGATAGCACAAGGATATGTATCAAAATTCCGATTGCCAGGCTAGGAACTGTAGAATCAGACTGTGGGCGGGGCCAGGGGAGCCCCCAAGTGGTTCGGAGACACGCCAGCTTTTGAGAACTACAATAACAGCTTCTGCTTTGGCGGCCTCTGTATCAAACCCAGAGTTTGTTCTGCCAAAGGCACTCGGCTCCAGACTCTAGCAGTTAGCTGGCTTGCCAACTCTACTGCCTACCTGGAATTGGAGAGATTGAGCAACAGATGCTTGTAGAGTTTGATCCCTGCCATTTCAAGAATCACTGAGTCAGATCAGCCCACGTTGTCCCCTTCTATGTGACTTCCTAGGCAGAGGGTGGGCAGGGGAGGGTATATTCTTCGAAGCCAATAGGAAAAGGGGAAGATCCTTCAATTTAGTCCCTCCTCAAATGCTATCTGAGTTAGAAAGACCCTCACAAGCCCCAAAGTGAGAGCTTCTGTTAAGAGCCTGAAAGTGGCTGCCCCTCCCTGGAGGAACGCCCAAGGGCAAATCCCTTGTGCCGGAGAATGTGAACCCAGACCCTCACCTCCACGTAGCCGGTGAGGGTCTCCTCAGGCCCAGGAGCCTCACTGGGCCTGGAGAGCAGACACATAAAGACATCAACGCCATCAATGTGGGTGCACATTTTTAACACAGAAAAAACATTAAATGTAAAATACACAACAGAAATCATCTGTAGGGGCCCCTGAGTGGCTCAGTAGGTTGAGCGTCCGACTTCAGCTCAGGTCATGACCTCACGGTTCATGAGTTCGAGCCCCACATCAGGATGTCAGCCTGTTGGCAAAGAGCCTGCTTCAGATCCTCTGTACCCCTCTCTCTGCCTCTCCCCCACACAAAAATCTTTTAAAAAATAAAAAAATTTAAAAAAAGGAAATCATCTGTAATCCTGTCACAAGGCAATGACTATAGTGGGTCCTGTATTTCTATTTCTTTCCAGTCTTTCAGCACACATTTCAAAACCATGGCTGAGATCTACATTTGTGGTCATGATTAGTTGCCTGGGCAGTAAATAGAAAAGTACAGTTTCTTCTTCAGTGGTCCTCACGGAAGAACGTGCCATGTTCAGTGTCCAACAGCCTTTGTTCCTTCTGCCATGGAAAACTCGCTCTCTCAAGGGAGGCTTTTTCCGTTTTTCTTGGCCTCTTAATCTTTCTATCACCAAAGCAATACCTGTTCATTAAAAAAAATGTGAACATGTATGAAGTCTCTCCCCATCGCCTATTGGATGTGTACGGTCCCAGATTCTTTCTTTTTCACATAAAAACAGATATGACCTGTCCTTCTATTGTTTTTAATCTGCAAAAATGGAATAATGATGTGGATTCTGTCCCATGACTTGCTGTTTTAACCTACCAATATACTGTGGATACCATACGTGTTTTTAGTGAGAAAAGAGAAAGCAGAAATAAAAACTGGGCTAGAATGTGAGAGCAGCCTCTTCAATCTGGATGCCAGGAAGAAAGTCTGTACTGGGTTTGCTATGTTAATTGAAACCACAACCCAAGACTATTATATACTTTGTCCTAAGTATGGGATTGAGAAATGTAACTATGTGGGTTGCTATTTCTTAAAGAACCCAGAACAAATAATAAATGTATGGAAAAGAGGCCTATGAAAAGGTTTACGTAAGTCTTAATCACACACCATCCTTCAATATGGCATCAGCCTGAAACTTTACTTTCCTTTTAATAGAAAGCACTGCTAGGAAACTGCCTAAAACACAGATTCACCTTATCTTTAAATAAAAAAAATACAGAAAGACTCACTTAGTTCTACAAATATATCCTGAGTATCTATGTGTTGGGCACTGTGTTAGGAGACGGGATATACCAGTGAGTAACGTCCCAAAGTTGGGGAGAGCAGTGTGATTGACACGGACAGTTAACTATTGGCATAATTAATAGATAAATTATGTAGTGTGTTAATGTACATTCTGGCAGAGGGAAAAGCAGCTGGAAAGGAATTGGCAGTGGGTGTGGGGGAGTGGGGCAGACTGGGGCCATAGACGGGGCCATCACACTCGGCGGCATTGAGAGGATAGCATTTAAGCAAAGCCCTGCAGGAGGTGAGGGAGTGGGCCAAGTAGACACCTGTGGGGAGACAAAGCTGCCTGGGTGTTCGCTCTGGGTTGAACTGTGTCCCCCACTGCCCCCGAAAAAACAACATGTTGAAGCCCTAACCCCACCCCCAGCCCCCCGCATGTGGGAATGTGACCCATCTGGAAATAGGCTGTTGACTTGATTGTTAAGATGAAGTCATGGGATTGGGCTATCACCTGATGACCGATGGGTCTCTCAGACATACCCTCACAAGCTCCGGCGAAAGCGAAAGGGGATCTTCACGATTTGGCAAACCATACTGGACTTTAAAAAATTCTAAACCCTCTCCTAACCCCAAACCCAGTGAGGTAAGGGCTGGAACCAACTTTAGGAAGGCTGTGTGCACAGAAACACCCTCTGGGGTTTTGTGCGCTTTTTTTCTAGATGGACTGAAAAAGAAGACCAGGAAATTCTACCATTGCTAAGTGTTTGGTGAGATGTGTATGAAGATGATGAAAAATGAAGATGACACAGTGGTTTTGATGACAACCCCTTCCTTCCCATCTCCCAGCGATTCCCTCTCCAGGCACGGGGGTCACATGGGTGACGCCTGGTTTGAGGAGTGCGCTGCAGAGCCCAGACATGAGCCTTGATGGCTTTGGCGTCCACCTGTGGGCGCGTCTCCCAGAGACCTGCCGCTAACGGTGGCCGCGAGACAGCAAACATTGTCACCGGCCGTACTTGGAGCGATCAGCTGCTGCCCTGCAAGTGTGGAAGGAAGTACACAAAGCACCATGGAGGAAACACCAAAGCAGAGAAGAGAGCAAGGCTGAAAAGAAGCTGTGAGCCTGTCGGATACTGCAGACACGGTGAGGAAGGTGCTGAAGAGACCGCCCCACCCTGATGAACTTCTACTCCTGGATCTTTCCCGGAAAGCCCTCCTCCTCCCCCTCCATGGGATGGGGACCCTCCAGTGCGCCCTCAGCCCTGGCCACCCCGTTCACTAGAGAAGCAAACAGGGGCCCTTCCTGCTCACTCTTGTGTTCTAGCACCTGGGGGGCAGGGTCTGGCACAGAGCAGGTACTCGGCAGCAGGGTGCCAGAGAGCCAATCAGGAGGTGATGCCAATGGGCTCAAGGGGTGCAAGCCAAGGGCCCCAACCGAGGGCTGCAGCAGTGATGAGAGGCTCACTCCTAAATCTTAGTTATGCTTATGTCTCAGTAGGAACAGCAGAGCAATAATGTAAGAGATACTTCCTAGGATAGAGCTTCAGAAAAGTTCTAAAAGAGAGCTTTCCGGGTTTACTTGCTTGTTCGTTTGTTTGTACCACCGGCATCCCCAAAGGGTCAGACATTTTGAATTCACGTATGAAATCTCGGGGCCTCAGAGCATGCTTACTTCCTTGCTTCCCTTCTTGCCATCCTTTCCTCTTTTCTCTCTTCCTTCCTCTTATCTTCCCTTCTTTTTTTCCAAACGTTTCTCAAGAACCTCCGATGTGCCCAGCACGAAGAATGGTACCAAGGATACGGTGGTGGGGAATTTGGCCCCGGACTCAGGAGAACTTGAAGTCTAGTTCATATTCATGACGAGACGGGATCCGATGCTGAAGTAACAAGTTACTACAAGTCAGCACAACACAGCTTAATTTCTCACTGCTACGGAGTCCTCCGTAGGCCAACAGCACTCTCACTCATCCAGTGACTCAAGAAGGTGGGCCTCCTCCATATTGGAATGTCACCATCTCACACACGGTTCCCAGAGCCATGAGGAGGCAGGAACAAGCGTGGAGGTTCACAAGGGTCTTTTTCTGGGCTTGGAACCAGAAGTGATGGATTAGTCCCGCTCACGGGTCACCGGCCTGAGGTAGTCACATGTCTCCAATCTAACTGCAAGGGAGGCTGGGAAATGTTGGGGGGCACATGGATATTTCCTGAGCTGTAAATGCCAGTGTCAAACCGGCAAAGGACACAGACAAGGAAACAATAATTTCCGCATAACGTGTTGAGGGCAGGGATTGATGTCTACACAGGGCACTAAGGAGGCTCAAAGGGTCTTCATCTCAACCTGGGAAGAGGCCGATGGAGGTTTCTCTGAGGAGGTGATACTTTTTCTTCTCCTGAGTAGATCAACGGCGTCAGAGCCTGTCCAAGTGTATGCTATTTCTTTTTAGAGATGCATACTGAAATATTGGCGGATGAAATGACATGGTGTCTGGAATTTGCTTCTAAAATTACTGGGGAGGGCGGTGGAGTAGGTGGGGGGAGAGCTGAAACAAACTAGGCAACTGCAGTTTATTAACAATTGGTGAGGCTTGGGGCTGAGTATGTCAGATTCTTTATGCTATGCCTTCCACTTTTATTTATGCTTCAAATTTGCCATAATAATTTGTTGCATTACATAGCCATGGGCTGCTGACAAGTATAGAGTGTCTTCTTACAAACCACACTGATGTCACCTACATTTTTAACCGCGTTATTGCCCTCGTTCCACTCCTACCCTTACTCTCAGACCTCAACTTCTCACCCCTTCTTTGCTGACTCACATCTGTCTAGAGCCTTACAGCCTCTACCACGTATGCAGCTTGACCCGTCTTTGTCAGCAGAGGAAACGTCACCCACTGAGGAGCCCTGACCCCTCCCACCACGCTTCCCCTCCAAGCAAAAAGCCCCCTCTCGAACTTCTGACAGCGGCGTCCGCCCAGAGTCGCTCTCCGCCAGTTGCGTGGATACAACCCACTGAAACGAAAAGCAGCCTACGGTTTCTGTCCCAGCCCGAAATTCCAAAAGCAGGCAACTTCCTGTTTGGGAAAGTGAAGACATGGCCCCAGACGCAGCGGACTCCAGGCCTTCTTCCACTGAGACAAAAACCCGATTCATCTCTGTGCCCCTCACACCCAGAGCTGCACAAAGGCTGCCACTGACTGACCAGGGGCTGAGGAAGTTCTTGCTGAGGGCATGTGTCTGGTCCCCTCAACCCTCCACTTTCCCCATGACACTCTGGGACGGAAGGGAGCAGCTTGTTGCTGGAACCGCACTCGTCGGCTCACACTCATCTAGAAGTTTCAGCCGCCGCCAGACACAGAGCTCCCCGTGTTCACTCCACCACCCACTGTCTGAAACCCCCTACGTGGCCAAAATGTCACTCAGAGACACTCCCCAGTGGGTGCCACATTGTCTCCAGCTTCCTACTCCACAAAAGGGCTTCTCTTCTTTCATAGGTCATTATTTTAACATCTTACTATTTTAGGAGCCTTCTGTGTTAAAAATAGCCAACAGCCAGCCTCCTCCTGCGGAAGCCCCGGCGTCTACTGCTAACATCTTCATACTCCAGTGGCTCGCGGGGAAGGGGGAGGCTGAGAAGTTTCCTACACCGACGACAAGAGCCTCTGCTCTGCACTTTCGGTGCCATTTCACAGCCAGAAAGACATCTGGAGTGAGTCCAGTGCCTTAAAGAAAGAGCTTTAGTCCTTATTCGGAACTTGGTTTTTCCCTCCTCCTGGCCCATAAAAACTTGGGCCAACTTGCCTCAATCCACTGCATTTTATAAACGAACAGGAATAAACGTTTTGCTTCTAGGTTTCGCCAGGAATGAGGAAGATTCCAAATCATTCTTAACAGACCTTTAAGGAAAAAAATGTTTTAACCTCAGCAGAAAATGTACTTTCCTGGGATTTCTAGAGGTTTACATTTTTCTTTGGAGCTTGTCTGTATTTTCCATTTTTTCCCACATGGATCATACATTATTTTGTAATATGTTTAAAAGTAGTTATCTTTTTTCTTTCTTTCAACCCAAGGTTTCTCAAGCTTAGCGCCGTCAACATTGGAAGCTTGGTGACTCTCGTGGCCAAGGGGTGGGGGTGGGGGACATTGGAGGACACTTAACAGCATCCCTGGCCTCTACCCACTAGATGCCAGCAGCAGCCACACAGTGGCGATGATAAAAAAAAAAAAAATGTCTCCAGACATTGCCAAATGTCCCCTGTGGGGGAAAGAGGCAAAAGCACTTATTTAAATTCCATTATTTTATAAACTGTAAAGATTAGGGGTCTTGGAAGGGTTTGGGAAGCTATTTAGATAAAGGAACACTATAACAGCTAGAAACAAAAGTCTTCAAGCTCCTGAGATTAAATATGTTAATGTTTACTTATTTTTGAGAGACAGCGTGAGCAGGGGAAGAGCAGAGAGATGGAGACAGGGGGTGAAAGTGGGTTCTGCACTGTCAGCACAGAGCCCCACGCAGGCCTGGAACTCACAAACCTTGAGATCATGACCTACGCTGAAGTCGGATGCAGAAGTGACTGAGCCACCCAGGCGCCGCAGGGCCAGGCGTTTCTAAACAGTGGATGTCACCCGGCACACACCCAGCTCACCGTAACCCTGCAGGGCGGTCAGGGGTTAAGGGACAAGTGGGACAAGCCAAGAAGCACAGCCAGGACTGAGCGCTCCGGCAGAAGTCAGGAAAAACCTCACGAGGCGTGGAACTGGACGCCCGCGCTCATTCTTTGGAAGCCATCGCTTGCTGGAGAAGGATGAGCGGGACAGAGAGAAGAGGTGGCAGCTTCAGGTGAGCGACGCGACTAGAGGGCAACATCCTAAAACTCCTTCTCAGAATGCGCCCGACCCGCGCCCTCTGCTCTTAACCCCAGACCGCCTGTTGTGTCCGAACATCAGCCTTTCCTTTCGCAGGCTCCGCAGGTCTGTTCCGCAGCCTCCAAATGCACCACAGCTGTGGATTTGGACTCTTCCAGTGGCAAAGGCGCGTCACAGTTGTCATGCACAGGTCCTAGGGGTATACGTGGCGGGGATGAGTCTCAAAGAGAAATGCACCTGCCAACTTTCACCCTCCCGGGAAGAGAGAGAGGCCCAGAGTTTCTGCAGGCATCCTAAGAGATTGGCCAGGGAAGGAAGAGAGACAGGTGCGCGGAGGGCTCAGAAGGCAGACAGGGCAGCGAGTGCCCCTGAGACTGAGGCGGGGGTGGAATTCGGCCGCTTCAGGAGGAGCAGATGCTAACCTTGCCCTCGCCACGCCCTTGGCTGGGGTCCCACCTCAGAAGCGTGCACCGGGCCACACGGTGATCTTAAAGCAGCCCCAGGAATTCAGCCTCAGTACCCAGCCTCAGTACCCAGCCTGGCCAGAAATAGGAAAGCTTCTCACTATTTAAGGCAGGTAATTGACGGCCCTGTGGACTAAAGATCCCCTAATTTGCGGGTGACCCTAAGAAGGGTGTTAGGAAAAATTATAAAAGACTGGGCTGGCCCAAAAAATATCAGTTACTGAGTGTCGAGTCCTTCATTGCCTTTGAGCTTTTACACAACTCTGTCGCTGCAGAAAATGGGTAGTGTTATGGGTTGAATTGTGGCCCCTCAGAAGATATTTTGAGGTCCTAACCACCAGGACCTTAGAATGTGACCTTTCTTGGAAATAGGGTCAGTGCAGATGTAACTAGTTAAGATGAGGTCATACTGGAGGACAGTGAGCCCTTAATCCAGGATGGCTGGTGTCCTTATAAGAAGAGACACAGAGAAGGGCGCCTGGGTGGCTCAGTCGGTTAAACATCTGACTTGAGCTCAGGTCATGATCTCACGGTTCGTGGGTTTAAACCCCGCGTCAGGCTCTGTGCTGACAGCTCAGTCTGGAGCCCGCTTCCGATTGTGTCTCCGTCTGTCTCTGCCCCTTGCCTGCTCTGTCTCTCTCTCTCAAAAATAAGTAAGTATTAAAAAAAAATATTAGAATTGTAGCGTCTAGACCTGTGAGAGAATAAATTCCTGTTGCTACAGGCCACCCAGCTGGTGGTACTTTTTTTGGAGGCACCAGCACACTGACCCAGGTAGGGGAGCAGATGATTCTTGGCCACTGACACACAAGTGCATTTTGTCCAGTGGAATGTAGCTGTTTATTGTCCTGTGGATTACTGGCCAGTTTTTAATCTAATTATAAATTCATTTCAGCATCCCTGATGACCTATGTATGTGCATGACTTCTGATTTCTCCCTTGACGCAGTACCTAGTTACACTCTCCTGGTTTCCACAGGAATGAGGAGTTAAAAAAAAAAAATCTTTTTGCCTTGTTCATTTTATTTTATTTTATTTTATTTTTTTATTTCTAGGAGAGAGAGAGAGAGAGACAGCGTGAGCAGGGGGAGGGTCAGAAAGAGAGGGAGACACAGACTCTGAAATAGGCTCCAGGCTCTGAGCTGGCAGTCAGTACAGAGCCCGACGCGGGGCTCGAACCCAGGAACCGTGAGATCATGACCTAAGCGAAAGTCGGACGCTTAACCGACTGAGCCACCCAGGCGCCCCGCCTTGTTCATTTTATAGTTACTTGAGAATCATGATTTCACCTTTATTTAAAACCTGTCTTTCAACAAAGGGCAGGACCCCTCAAAACATCCCCAAGATTAAACTCCTCCTTACCCTGGTACCAGCGATGGGGTTTCATTTCGTTCCATTTAGAAAATCGAAGCAATGTAACAATGATTGCAGAACGTAACAATGATTGCAGAACTTAACAATGATTGCAGATGCGGAGGGGCAGATTTGTACCCACGTCATGGCGAAGTTGAAGCCAATGGGTAGAGAGTTACCCAAAAGCCTAACTAGGGAGACTTTGGTTTATTTAGTTTTGATTCTCAAAGAACAGTCTTATTAGTTATTATTGGCCTTATTTTAAATCTGCCGTTTCTATCCAAAGCTTTAGTAGGTCTCCACTGGGCCAGCCCCAGAGTCTTTGAGATAAAGTCCCATTGCTGTCTTCAAAGAACCCAGAACTGTGCTAAACACACACCTGTCACGGAGTGAGTATTTGGTGCTTAGAAAAGATTGTTTATTCGGAAAGCGGGATGGTAACATACACCACTAGCTCCCCGAGGAATAGTTGGTCAGGTTTTAATTGTAATATTATACAAAAGGGTTCTCAAGCAGGCAAAGCATTTTATGGATCTCTGTAGGCAGAAATTCTATGTTACCAAAAAAAAAAAAAATCATAATGCAACTAGGCAATAGAACAGCTTACTAGAATAAAAAACTTCAACTGGAAATGTTAGATAAAATTAGTTGGTTTTTTAACAAGGCAGACAGCAATTATATATTTTAAAAACACTACTTTGACTGAAAATGAAGGAATGATAGCAGCCCTAAGCAAAATTAACATTTCTATAATTTGTGGGTTTTGCCTTTTTTTAGCAGCCTTCCTCCCCTCCCTTCTGAGGATACCCACAAGGCTCAGCCTGTACCTTCAAAAGAGTCTAGTGCTCCTAAAGTCCTTTTTAGTATCCCTTTTTTAATCAGTAGCTTTCAAATCACTGTTATGAAATAAACATGTAAATTCATACTAAGGTGTTAATGACTAACAACACACAATGAGTTATCACTTTGGGGGGCATATTTACATTTTAATGAAGACAGTTTAATCCATTCAGCACTTAAGAAGTATCTTCTTTTAATAAGTCAGGCAGAGAAGGACAAATACCATATGTTTGCATGTATAGGAGGATTAGGAGGAACTTAACTGAGGACCATGGGGGAGAAGAAGGGGGGGAATAGTGGGGGAGAGGGAGAGAGGCAAACCATGAAAGACTCTTGAATGCTGAGAACAAACTGAAGACTGATGGATGTGGGGGGGAGAGGGGAGATGGGCATGGAGGGGGGCACTTGTGGGGATGAGCACTGGGTGTGATATGGAAACCAACTTGACATTAAACTATTTGTAAAAAAAAAAAAAAAGGAAGTATCTTCTTTTATTCAAGCATTGTGTTACAGCTCGGAGCTTTATATGGTACAGCCCAGCTTCTGGCACATGTGACATAAAGTCAGTCTGAGTTGCAGACCCACAGCCTCCTTGATCCTTCTGACCAAACAAATATATCGCAAGCCCATACACTTCCCTCCATCTCCCAGTCTAAGTCACCATCATATTACATCCAGGCTAGAAATGTCCTCACAACTGGTCCTTGACTTTTGCCCTGCTATAGTCTCTTCCCTACACAACAGCCGGCACAGCCTCTTAAAAACATAAATTAGATGGTACTTTCCTTTAATGGTTTCCCACTGCACTGTACATAAAATCCAAACTTCTTATATTGACCTCAAGGCCCTACATGATCTGGCCTCATAACCTTTCTGTTCTCATCTCCTGTCTTTCCAGCCCTGGTGAACTCTGCTCTAGCCACTGCTTTCCTTTCAGTTCTCTGCATAGTCCAAAGTGGTCCTGCCTCAGGGCCTTTGCACTTGGTGTTCCCTTCGCCTGGAAAGAGCTTACCTGGGCTTGCCACGTGACTAGCTTCTTTGTATCATTTATCTGTCAACCCAAATACCATCTCTTTGGAGAGGACTCTCTTGATGTAAAGTACCCCTCCCATATCCACCTCCGCACATACTCCACCTTTCAGAAAACACCCACTAGCGTACAAGCTCTATGCAATCAAGGATTTGGCCTGTCTTGTTCATTGCTACATCTCAGTTTATATTAAGCACATAGTCAGTGCTTAATATTGGGCACCTGGGTGGCTCAGTCGGTTAAGTGCCCAACTTCAGCTCAGGTCATGATCTCACTGTTCGTGAGTTGAAGCCCCGTGTCAGGCTCTGCACTGACAGCTCAGAGCCTGGATACTGCTTTGGATTCTGTGTCTCCCTCTCTTTTGGCCCCTCCCCTGCTCATGCTCTGTCTCTCTCTCAAAACTAGATACACATTTAAAACAAATTTTAAAAAGTGCTTAGTATTCATTAAATAAATGAAGGTACAAGGTAGGGTTGGGGGAGAAATTCTCCCGGTACCTTCTCAATGACACCTGTCACTGCAGTCAGTTCCCTCAATGGGCAAGCTCAGCCAGCCCTACATGGGAGAGAGATTTAAATGATAACTTCCAAGTACAGGCCGTTTTAGAAGCCACAAGGAAAGAGGATACACTAGACACAGTTCTAAGTAACAAACAGGAAGGAACGCAGGAAATACAGTGTGCAAGGGTGATCAGAGAGAGTCGCCATTCTGGATAGAGAAGGAAGGAAACAAAATCACCAGGACCTCACTCCACTCGAGAGAAACATCAGGAACATCCAGGTACTGCTTTGGAGGCTCCGAAAGGAAGAGTTTAGAAAAGGATCCTCAGGAAGTTTTGTGCTCGTTTTAACATTGCTTATGGAAAGGTTTAGGAAAGAGAGTGGTGCAGGTCAACAGGCCCCAACCCTCCATCAGAATTTAGGTACGCCTCCGTTCCACCCAGCAGTGCCTATGCTAGGGTTATACAGAAATCATCACTCAGATAGGTACAAATGTCCTAACGCAATGCTATTAGTTGAAGCTTTGTTTCAAAAAGGAAAAAAATGGAAACAGGCTAAAAGACAAAATTGGAACCAAGCTAAAATGGCCACCACCATGCAATGGATTAACCAATTCACGGGGCACCCGTGCAATTGGGACCCCACGGGGACATGGAAAAGAATGTGGTAGCTCCCTGCGCAGTGACCTAGAAAGATGTCCCAACGTAGGAGATGAATGAAACAAGAGAAAATACACATTGTAGAATGATCTCGTCTTTGCAATTGTATTACATGCTATTAACCAGAGAAGAGGGGGAAGAAATCTACAGGAGTATAACCAAGCCAGCCCCAGTCATTACTGCTAGAAATCTTGTTTCTCATAATATATTCCTTTTATACTTTTTTTCAATAAACATATATTATTTTTTAAATCAGAAAAAAAGATTTCTTTATGTTTGTCTATACTTTGTCTCATTTCATCCTGTGATACACTGGGAGGGGTATTAGTTGGCATGAGCTCTGCTGGACTTTATACAAAGTCATGATGCATCTTCACCTGGAAAAACTGCAAAGATTTCTGTGGTTAGACTCAAGGAGGATGCCAAAGAGCTGGAGAAGAGATGGAAGAAACTGAAGTGGTCAGGGAGTGGTGTGAGTCCTACACATCAGACAAACAGAGGGCTTGAATGTTAAAGCCAAGAATGTCTAAGACCAAAGTTCAAAAACCATGAAAGAAACAGTTTTTGTGGCTCAAAGATCTGTTCTGTAAATCCCAAGACTCTAAAGTGTGAGGGGATGATTTACAACTTGAAAATCCTAGCTTATGGTTCCATACAAGGTTAAGTATTACCTATGGAAAGCATTTACACCAAAGCAGACACAAAGTGAAAAGAGAAGTAGACATTTACATCCATTCATAAATGACAGTTCGATCACTGTATAATGTGGGAGCCCAAGGCCAACCCCGACTTGCCACAAACCCCCCCCTGAGTCACCGCAGAGACAGGATTTGGGGCTGTGGGCCACTGGCCTGATTCAGTGCCACATTTATGATGATCTTTGTATTTCTCTTCCCTTTCCCGAGAGCAGTGTCTTCTTTTGCAATATTTTAAATCATGTACTTTGGGTTTAGATTTCTTTCTTCAGAGTAGGTTGTTTCAAGCTACTTGAATTTGCTTCCGTGCTATTGCTTCAGACAGCATCTTATTTTACACATCAGAATGCCATTCTCGCTCCTATTTGGCATTCAGCAAATCTGGTAACCTTCAGTTGTTCTTCTCGTGGATATTATTATTTATTCATTGCATTTGCAAAACCTACTCCAAAATTGAGCATATCAGAGCTAACAATGCCGTTATGCTAAAGATTCAGACGGTATTTTATAGTCCGCTTTTGTTTACTTAAACATAATCTAGTCTCAGTTCAATCCACATATCCAAAGCCATACCTGGAATTGTCATATACTAAATGATCATATCCTGGATTTACTAATATGAATAATCCTGTACTGAGGTGCTTTTATACAGTGTATGAGTATATATCTTAGTAAACTCTATAGCAATGTGGAGATACCGCTGGTGAGGTCACAACCTTCACAACCTGAAGAGAGCGCAGCCCGTCACCAACGCCTCGTCCCACAGCCCCTCAAAATGTTACTCTGTCTTCTTCAGTGGTGGATGATAGAGCAAGACACTACACATCTTAAGGCTTCTTTTCCTGTTTATCTTGATTCTGTCCAATTTCTTAAACTAAGTGGGCTGTAGCGCCCGACGCAGGGCAGCACCACTTGGTACTGGAGTTCAAGCTACTCTGCCCTTCCACGTTCTCCTACACCATGTCTGCCACAGTCGGGGTAGAGTGAGCTGATAGCTCTCAGACTCCACTTTACAATGTATTCAAGTTCACTCCATCAGTGGATGCCTGGGTGAACAAAATGTCGTATATACATATGATGGCTTATTTGGAGCCCTAAAAAGGAAGGAAAGACCATCAAGTGCTATGACATAGAATAACCTCAAGGATATTACTCAAGTGAGATAGTCCTTCATAAAAAGACGAACAGTGTAAGATCCCATTTATACGAGGTACCTAGAGCGGCCAAGTTCACAGAGATAGAAAGTAGAATGGAAGTTGCCAGGGGCTAGGGGAGAGGGGAGTGGAAAGTTGCCCTTTAATGAGTATAGAGTTTCAGTTCTGCAAGATGAAAATAGCTCCAGAGATTAGTTGCACAACAATATGAATGCATTTAATGTTATTAACAGTTCACAAAGAAGGTTATGATGGTCAGTTTTAGGTTATGTGTATTTCACCACAATTAAAAGTCTTTTAAAAATTCTTTTCAGTGTGCTAAAATTGTACACAAGCATTATCTCCACTATAGACCACAGAATCTACATTTTTTAATGTTTTTTTAAAATGTTTTTTAATGTTTTATTTATTTCTGGGAGAGAGAGAGAGACAGCGTGAGCAGGGGAGGGTCAGAGAGAGAGGGAGACACAGACTGAAACAGGCTCCAGGCTCTGAGCTGGCAGTCAGCACAGAGCCCGATGCAGGGCTCGAACCCACGAACCGCGAGATCATGACCTAAGCAAAAGTCGGACGCTTAACCGACTAAGCCACCCAGGCACCCCGAATCTACGTTTTTTAAATGTAGTTTATTTATTGGTTTATTTATTTATTTATTTATTTATTTTGAGAGAGAGAGAACACACACCAGTGGGGAGAGGGAGAAAATCCCAAGCAGGCTCCACACTGTCAATGCAGAGCCTAATGCAGGGCTCAAACCTACAAGCTGGAAGATCATGACCTTAGCCGAAATCAAGAGTCAGATGTTTAACTGACTGAGCCACTCAGGAACCCCCAGAATCTACATTTTTTAAAAAACATTTATTGTTGAGAACGAGAGAGAGGGAGACACAGCATGAGCAGGGGAGGGGCAGAGAAAGAGGGAGAAAGAATCCAAAGCAGGCTGCAGGCTCATGCTCTAAGAGTCTGACGCTGGGCTCAAACTCATGAACAAGGAGATCATGACCTGAGCCAAAGTCAGATACTTAACCAACTGAGCCACCGAGGTGCCCCTATAATCTACATTTTTAAAGCGGTGACATTAACCATGTAACTTTTCAAAGAAAATGTTCCCTAGGATGCCACAAAAGATGACCATGCATAAGATATATAAAAGCCTCTTGTAAAAAGACAATAGGTATCTCTGATTAGAAAATTTACATTTAGGGGCACCTAGGTGGCTTAGTCGGTTAAGCGTCCGACTTTTGCTTAGGTCATGATCTCGTGGTTCGTGGGTTCGAGCCCCACGTCGGGCTCTGTGCTGACTGCCAGCTCAGAGCCTGGAGCCTATTTCAGAGTCTGTGTCTCCCTCTCTCTCTGACCTTCCCCTGCTCATGCTGTCTCTCTCTCTTCTAGAAATAAATAAAAATATTTTTTAAAAAAAGAAAATTTAAATTTACAATTATTTCCAGATTGTAAGGATATCAACAAACTGATTCTAAACTTTATATGGATGGAGAAAGGCCGTAGGTCCAGAATAGCCACAATGATATATATCGAAGAACATGGTACTGAAGGACTGACACTTTCCAACTTCAAGACTTACTATACAGTTATAGGAACCAGACGGTGTGGTGTTGGCGAAAGAATAGACAACTAGATCCATGGCAGAGAATAGAGAATCCGGAAAGAGTCCCACGCTGATCTCTAAGGAGCGGAGGCAATGCAGTGGAGAAAAGGTAGTCTTTTTCAGCAAGTGGTGCTTAACAAGTGGACATTCATATGCAGAAACAACAAAAACTAATCTAGACACAGACCTCACACTCTTCACAAAAAAACTAGCTCAAAATGGATTATAGACCCTAAATGTAAAATGCAAAACTGCTAAACGACAATACAGGAAAATATACAGACGATCTTGGGTATGGTGATGCCTTTTGGGTACAACACCAAAGGCACGATCCATGAACAAAAAAGAGTTGATAAGCTGAGCTTGATTAAAATTTATTTTTAAAAAAAAAATTTTTTTTTAATGTTTTATTTATTTCTAGGAGAGAGGGAGAGACAGCGTGAGCAGGGGAGGGTCAGAGAGAGAGGGAGTCACAGACTGAAACAGGCTCCAGGCTCTGAGCTGGCAGTCAGCACAGAGCCCGACGGGGCTGGAACCCACGAACCGCGAGATCGTGACCCAAGCGAAAGTCGGACGCTTAACCGACTAAGCCACCCAGGCGCCCCGAGCTTGATTAAAATTTAAAATGTCTACTCTGTGAAAGATCCCATCAAGAGGAAAGAAGGAGAAGATAAGACACAGACTTAGAGAAAATATTTGCAAAAGACACAGCTGATAAAGGACTATTTTCCAAATCACCAAAGATTTGGTGATTATCCAAATCACCAAAGAAATACAATTGGTAAGGGGCGCCTGGGTGGCTTAGTCGGTTAAGCGTCCGACTTTCGCTTAGGTCACGATCTCGCGGTTCGTGGGTTCGAGCCCCGCGTCGGGCTCTGTGCTGACTGCCCGCTCAGAGCCTGGAGCCTGTTTCAGTCTGTGACTCCCTCTCTCTCTGACCCTCCCCTGCTCACGCTGTCTCTCTCTCTCTCTCCTAGAAATAAATAAAAACATTTAAAAAAAAAAAAGAAAAGAAAAGAAATACAATTGGTAAATAAGCAGATGAGAAGAGGCTCAACATCGTGTATCATGGGAGAATTGCAACTTAAAACAATGAGATACCACAGGACTGGCAAAAAGGCAAAACACTGACGACACCAAGCGCTGGCCCAGAAGCGGAGCAGCAGAATGCATCCGCACCGCTGGTGGGAACGCAATAGGGCACAGCCACTTCGGAAGACAGGCTGGCCTTTTTGTACCAAATTAGACATATGCTTATCACACGCTCTAGCAATCACCCTCCTTAGTCCTTACCCAAAGGAGTTGGAAACCTATGTCCACACAAAACCCTGCACATAGATGTTCACAGCAGCTTTATTCGTGACTGTGAAAACTTGGAAGCAATCAAGATGTCCTTCAGCTGCTGAGTGGATAAATAAACTGTGGCACATCCAGACAATGGAATATTGTTTAGGGTTACCAAGAAAAAAAAAAAGCCATCAAGGTATAAAAAAGACATGGAGGAAACGTAAGTGTGTATCACTGAGTGAAAGAAGCCAATGTGAAAAGGCTACATCCTGAATGGTTCCAACCATTTGACATTCTGGAAAAAGCAATTCTGTGGAGACAGTAAAAAAGGTCGGTGGTGGCCAGGGGTTAGAGGGAGGAAGGAATGAATAAGGTGAGGGCAGAGGATTTTTAGGGCAGTAAAACTATTCAGTAAGACCCTGAAATGGTGGGTACAAGTCACTATACTTCTGTCCAAACCCACAGAACTGTACAGCAGAGAATCTTCATGTAAACTGCGGACTTAGTAATAAAGATAATGATATTGGTTCATTAACTGTAACAAATATTGCAAATGTACTACTCTAATGAAGATCTTAATAACAGGGGAAGCTGGGAGAGAAGGGTTGGTTATATGGGATTTCCGCATTCTCTGCCCAATTTTCCCTTGAATCCAAAAATAAAAAAAACAAGGTCTATTCATAAAGAATATATTTCTGTTTCAAAGCATCCTGTCGGGAAGCTGTTCCTGCCTCCCTGCTGTCAGTGCTCTAAGCCCTCCGTCTAGAAGTCTCTTTGGCTTGGTTTCCCTGGTTTTAACCTGTCAATGAAAACTCAAGTTGCCTTTCTCTCCTGTGCTGTGGTTTTCCTTGTTGCATTCAACGATGTGTTTTGGGGGATGCATCCATATTGACCTGTGTAGCTGCAGCTCATTAATTTCATTTTGCTGCTGAATGGTATTCTATTGAATGCATATACCACAACTTACTTATTTATCCATTCTCGTGTTGCTGGTCATTCACACCATTTCCAGATCTTTGCTGTGAACATTCTTCTGCATGGTTTCTGGTGCACAGGCACAAGAATTTCTCAGGATCCACCTAGGAGTGACATTGCCAGGGTGCACGTATTCAGCGTTACTTAGGTAATGCCAAGTTGCTTTCTAAAGTGGTTGCACTAACCTGTACTCCCATCCCATACATCGAAGTTTGCAATGTACCCAACACTAAACATTGTCAGACTCTTATACTCTTGCTAATTTGATGAATATATATATATATACACGTGCAGCGTCTCACCATGATTTTAATTTGGATCTCTCAGACTACAAACAAAGTTAAACTCCTGTGTATATGTCTGTTGGCCATTCACACTTCTTCTATAGAATCCCTGTTTGTATCCTGTACTTATTTTTCTATTGGATGATTTGTCTTCCCCTGCCCCTTCTTAGGTAGACTCTGTAGATTCTGGGTGCTAACCTCTTGTCAGTTATATGTGTGTAAATATTTTCTCCCAATTTGTGACCTGTCTTTTCAGTCTCTTTATGAGACCTCTTTTTGGACGTAAGTTCTTCATTTCAGTGGAGTAAACTATATTCATCTTCGGCATTATGGCATGATTTTTAAATAAAAGCTTGTGATGCATTTGGGGAGCCTGGGTGGCTCAGTCGGTTGAGCGTCCGACTTCAGCTCAGGTCATAGTCTTACAGTTCGTGAGTTTGTCAGGCTCTGTGCTAACAAACATCTCAGAGCCAGAGCCTGCTTCAGATTCTGTGTCTCCTCTCTCTCCTGCTCCCCAGTTCATGCTCTGCCTCTGTCTCTCAAAAATAAATAAATGTTAAAAAAAAAATTGCTTTAAAACTCATGATGTATTTTTCTTAATTGGTAAGCCATTTCTTTTCCCACAGCCTACGAACCACCAAGGCTAAGCCATGAGACTTAGTGTTCTGGGGAAGGAAGGATCACGTCCCTCTGAGGGTTGGGAAGGAGAGCAGAAGGAGATGACATGGGGAGGGAGAGTCCTCCAGACAGAATGAGGACTCTGAACCTGAATCAGAATGAGGAAGAGTGATGGTAAGGGAGAGAGATTTGGAGAGAAGGAGGTGAAGAGAAGACTCTACTTGAATCTCTCAGACTCACACCTAACATGGGCCTTAAGTTTACAACAAAGAGTAAGAGAGAAGCTGGAAGTGGGGTCTTCTTCTTCAGGACCATGTGAGAAAGCCACTTCACAGGGTGGCCCCAGAGGGGTGGGGCAGAAAGAGTCCTGAGCCTCCACTTGCTCCCTTGTAACATGAAAGGAATTCCCATGATCCACTGGGCTCTCTGTCCAGAGGGCGACACAGAAGCTGGCTGGCCACTGATTGCCAAAAGGACTGCCACGGCCCTGGGGTGACTGTTGTCAAAGCGACACAAGCAGAGACCACGGAATAGCACTCCAGGCCAGTACTGGATGGAGAACGTGGAAAAGCATCAGACCATCTGCAGAGCCAATGGGCCAGTGTGGAGCTCAGTCCGCAAAAGAAAGTCTAATGGTTCCTGATCGGGCTGAGAAGGTCATGAATCACGTCAGGGGCAGACCTCAGCAGGCTGCCTGGCGACAAGGTGGAATGACGCGCAAGGCCAAGGAGGCCGGCATGGATGCACAGGGCAGCGGAGAACTGTCGTATGCACTAGCTACCCCTCCCCATTGCCAGGCGGAGGTAGAAGCCTACCCCTGACACGATTTTGGCCAGGGAAGAAAGGAAAGCTTTGAAAGGAGAGAAACAGACCAAAGCAACTGGCCACAGTTTGAAGAGTTACGTTTCATCAGCAAGTTTAAGAACCCCCTCCTCCCCTCCCCGCACAGCCATCGGCAGCCTGGGGCCTTGGGACTAAGATAAGAGTGGTTAGAGAAAATAATAGAGATCTGCTTTTCTCTTCTCTACCCATTGAGAGATATAATGTACAATTCTACTCTGTTTTAGTTGTTATTATTATGGTTTTTCTCATATACGGGGAAGCGAGGCAGAAAGAAAAAAAAGACTACAATGCAGTCTAAACACAGTAATAGAGTTATGTACCATATGCATAGAGACCCTAGAAGAGGAGAAAATTAGCTACATATATTAGTGTTCTATCTTTGTGTAATGTTGATGTTACAACAAACTAAGCAGTTTTAAATAAGATACATGTATTATCTCACAGTTTCTGTAGGTCAGGAGTCAGGGTATGGCTTAGTTGCATCCCCTGAGGTTTCCATCAAGGTAATGGCCAAGAAGGGGCACCTGGCTGACTCAGTCAATAGAGCATTTGGTCTCGGAGTTATGAGTTCAAGCCCCACTCTGGGCATTGAGCTTACTTAGAGAAAGAGACAGACAGACAGACAGACAGACAGACAGAAAGAAAGAGAGGGAGGGAGAGAGGGAAGAAGGAAGGAAGGAAGGAAGGAAGGAAGTTAGTTAGTTATTGGCCAAGGATAAGTCCTCATCCAAAGGCTCAACAAAGTACCATCTATCTCTAAATTTCATGGTTTTGGGCAGCATCCTGTTCCTTCTTGGGTGTTGGACTGAAGACCTCAATTTCTTTCTGTCAGCCACCTTCAGTACTTTGTCACATGCACCTTCTCAACATGGCTGCTCACTTCCTCAAAGCCAGCCAGGGAGAGATTTCCTCAGCAAGACAGACAGCATGATCTTACATAACATGATCATGGAAGGGACATTCCGTCACCTTTGCCGTGTTTCAGTGGTTAAGCAAGTCACGGGTCTCCCCACACTGAAAGTGAGGGGATTATAGAAGGGCATGAGTACAAGGAGACAGGATCATGGAAGACAACATATCATCTGTCCGCCAAACTACACAGGCGGCTGGCTGGGAGACGACAAGCTACATGTAACCTCTCAGATGACACACAGTCTGCACTGGCTTTTGAGGAAGGCTAAGGGCCCCAGAGCCTACCACAGTGGTGAGCACACCACAGGAAGCAACATTAAATATTTGTGAATGAATATAGACATGAGGAGAAAAGTCTGGTCACCGCAATAAGAAAGAAGATAGTTCTACCTAGGACAAAAGCAAGAAAACTAGTTGTCAACACTCATCTTGAGAGCAATAAGTAACATTAAAACCCTCCCAATGGCATTAAAACAGAAGAGGCCACTGCATGAATATCTCAGCAAGCCTCCCCGGGAAAGTGCAGTGAATGTCAAGGGCACTAAAGGGATGGGAGATGATCTAATGCAGGAAGCTGCCCCAAATACCATATTTATACAAATGATAAATACATTTCAAGAAAGGAGAAACCAGCTAATGTTGATGACTAAGAAAATAAATAATATTAGGACTTACAGTGCAGTAGCATCTTTCATCTGGGATCCTAAAATGCTTTAAGAATTATTAAATTTGGGCGCTACATAAAAGTAGATGCATTTTTTTAAACAAACATATGGGTTTTACGCCCTTTCACAGAAGGAGCACATAATGCTCTCATAGATAGTGAAGGGTGACCCCGGTGCTAATTTATTTTGAAGAATGTTTTGTGACTCTTTCCAAGGTTCCAAATTCACACTTAGCTGAGTCTAAGGAAATGTAGGGCATGGCCACATTTCTCTCTGTACATCCAGAAAGAGGCAGCACTCTGAGTCCAGGTCAAGTGGGGACAAGGATGATGGTTAGAAGCAATTCATATAGAAACCTTCCCCGGGTGACGGGCAGTGATCTGCTAGTGGAGCGGAGATTGGATGCAGGCAGGGGGGGCCTCAGCAAAGGTATGTAGAAGTACTGGGTCCAGGTTCACCAAAAGGAGCGAACCCGAGTCTGTCCGTGACTCTCCATCCAGAAAACAGATTTTGGAAGAATTCAGGCATGACAATGATTTATTGCAACATGACTGATGGGCAATAAAAGCAGGTGGATAGATTCATAAATACAGAAACGATGGTAAAAATGTGCAGCAGTTAGGTTATTTGGTGATGACAAAAAAGCCGATTGCTTCAGTTTTCCATGAAAGGGTTTGTGAGGATTCAGCAGGGATTCCAAAAACATGAAATTGGTACAAAACCATATGGTGTGAGGAATGGCTGAGTTAGCACTATGTTGAAGTGTGGTACCAGCTAGGTTTATTTGAAAATGCCGGTCATTAACGGATGTGGAGAAATGGGAGCCCTCTTGCACTGTTGGTGGGAATGCAAATGGGTGCAGCTGCTCAGGAAAACAGCATGGAGGTTCCTCAAAAAATTAACAATAGAACTCCCCTATGTCCCAGCAATATCACTGCTAGAAATTTACCCAAAGGACATAGGAGTGCTGATGCACAGGAGCACATGTACCCCAATGTTCACAGCAGCACTCTCAACAATAGCCAAAACATGGAAAGAGCTTAAATGTCCATCAACTGACAAACGGATCAAGAAGATGTGGTTTATCTATACAATGGAATACTACATGGCAATGAGAAAGAATGGGATCTGGCCATGTGTAGCAACATGGATGGACCTTGAGGGTGTTATGCTGAGCGAAATAAGTCAGGCAGAGAAAGACAGATACCACATTTTCACTCCCTGTGGAACCTGAGAAGCTTAACAGAGGATCATGGAGGAAGGGAAGGGGGAAAAATAGTTACAAACAGAGAGGAAGGGAGGAAAACCCTAAGAGACTCTTAAATAAAGACAAGAAACTGAGGGTTGGTGGGGGTTGGGGGAGAGGAAGAAATGGGTGATGGGCATTGAGGAGGGCACTTGTTGGGATGAGCACTGGGTATTGTATGTAAGCAACGAATCACAGGAATCTACCCCCAAAACCAAGAGCACACAGTACACACCGTATGTTGGCCAATTTGACAACAAATTATATGAATGAATGAGTGAATGAATGAATGAATGAATGAAAGAAAATGCCAGTCATTGAAGGGCGTGTGTCAGTAGGTGGGCAGTAGCAGTGAACTCCTGTAAAGTCGCCCTTTACATTTGAAGATGACGCTAATGACACCTGTTAAGCATCCAATATGTGTCAAACCTGTTTCCGGTCCTAAACTTTTATTTCCAGAGTGCTTCTGTGTCTTTACAACTATGCTTATCATGTCATTTCTGTGTCCAAAACACATGGGCCATTGTTGGTGGTTTCAATTCCTTCCATATCTTGCCATCTTACGGTTTGAAGTGAAATTCCGTTCTTTGCTGCAGTGTTGAATCCATTCACAACCATTCAAAACCTGTCTGTGGGAAGCCTTAGCCTCCCAAGGATGCTAACACCCGCTGGCAGGCTTGACGGGTCAGCCAGGAAGTTCCATCCTCCAAACCCTGGTCTCATCTGCTCCTTTCTGTTTTCTGCTTTGCCTTCAAGACGTGTCCATCAGGTTGCCATTTAGGCAGCAGAAATGAAGACGGTTTTCAGTCTCCAATATCTAGATGACTGCACAAGACCATCATGCAAACGAGGGGTGCAAAAGCATAAAGAACTTGACCATCATTCCATCCAGACAGGGCCATGCCACATCTGCAAAAAGGCCTGTGAGCTTGGGAACTTGAGCAGTAACTTCCCATGTACATAAGGGAGATACGGAAGAATTGGGAAAATAGACACCATTATTCATCATTCCCACTGGAAGAGACGACTTTTGAGTGAGCGAACTAAAATAACCTGAAGAGGGGCACCTGGGCGGCTCAGTCGACTGGGCGTCTGACTTCGGCTCAGGTCATGATCTCAGTTTGTGGGTTCGAGCCCCGCATCAAGCTCTGTGCTGACAGCTCAGAGGCTGGAGCCTACTTCAGATTCTGTGTTTCCCTCTCTCTCTGATCCTCCCCTGCTCATGCTGTCTCTCTCCATCTCTCAGAAATAAATAATAAAATAAAATAAAATAACCTGAAGAAATTACTCCGGCAGGTTAGACAGGGAGAGGATTATGAATGAGGGCAGACACTGACTGAAGTTTCAATCAAGTCCCGTGTTTGATTTGTCAGTATGGAGCTCCAGCTGGACATCTGATCCACAAAGAAAGGGAACCGAAGCTTTGGAAGCTGGTACTGCTCTGCACCCAGCCTTGGGGTCGTGTCTGTCTCCAAAGTGTTTAAGCCCTATTTTTTCTAGAAGATCCACCTGCCATTGACATCTCCACCAGGCTTCTCACTCACCAGTAGTCCTCTTCCTCGGAGCTCCCTTAATGTTTTATCCATACCTCCCTCCAGACACTCACCCCCACGTCCATTCTATTTTAGCTGTTTATGTACGTGTCGTGTCTCCTTTTCAAATATAAGTGACATGAGGCTTCTAGCACTGTGACTTACACACCGTAGGTGCTCAGTAAATACTTAGGAATAAATGAAATTCCATTTAATACTTTTTTTTTTTCCTAGGAGAGAGAGAGACAGCGTGAGCAGGGGAAGGTCAGAGAGAGAGGGAGTGACAGACTCTGAAATAGCCTCCAGGCTCTGAGCTGGCAGTCAGCACAGAGCCCGACGCGGGACTTGAACCCACAAACCACGAGATCATGACCTAAGTGAAAGTCGGACGCTTAACCGACTAAGCCACCCAGGCGTCCCCCATTTAATACTTATTAAAATACACTGGCCTTCACAGCAACCACCTCCAGATCTAACTTGTCAGGCACTGCCTCTGTGCTCAAGAAAGCCTCCACGTCGCGATATACTTGTGGATACAATGTGATGTTCCTTCTGGAGACCAGACATACCTAAAGGTCAGCCCCATTAAAAACGGGGTGAAGACTGCACTTTCTAGAAATAGGTGAGTCTCGGTCACTATCATTTGTATCATGCTTTGTAATGATCTTAAGCCTCTCTCAAGTGAGCCTCTTCAGGGTGCAGTCTTGAAAACCCTCCAAGGGCAGGAATTGCGTCTGTTTTGTTGACGTAATTGTTGCGCACACACCCTACCTGCCTGGTAAAGATCTCTGCCCCGTGTGGGTGAATGTTCTCAACTGACAAAACATCATTTTAGCAGCTAGATATGAAGCACTCTCTTCCAAGAAAAGCCTTGAAACCACAGCTATTGAGTTAAGTCAACAGACTCAACACACACCTTTACCTGCTTCCTTGGTCTATATGAGTCATAGGCTTCATTTGCCCCTGCCTGGAGCCAGTGGTTTCAGTCATCTCTTTTATATATAGATATAGATGATTATAGATATAGATAGATATGGGATGAAATTAGTTTGCAATCTGGAAACTAAAGATTGCAATTAAAACGGATGCCTGGGTGGCTTAGTTAGTTAAGTGCCTGACTCTTGATTTCGGCTCAGGTCATGATCTCATGGTTTTGGAGATCGAGCCCTGAGTCAGACTCTGCACAGACAGCACAGAGCCTGCTTGGGATTCTCCCTCTCCCCCCACCTCTCTCTCTAATCTCTCTCAAAAAAAACAAAACAAAACAAAACTCAACAACAACAAAAAAAGATCGCAACCAGGGATTCAGGTTCAAAATACCCTGGTAGGTAACCTTCTCCATTGAGATAAGCTTTGCATTCCCACGAGCTTCTCTTTGCTCCTTCCTCTACAAGAATCCATGTACTCTGGTTCATTTACAGAAGGTTAGTGTGGTATTTCCAGGAAACGAACTGCCTGATGAGGAAGGCGAGTTTTCTTGCGTGCAAAATTAAGGACCATTTGTACAGAACAGACATGAGGGACAGAATATTAGCCATATTAATATCCTTATGACACCTGGGCCCTCCCAACAACGGTTAAGTGTTGCCAAACTAGCTTTACTTTGTGTTGGCAGAGCGTTTGCCCTAATATACAGTTCTTTTCGTCTTGGCAGTGAGGCTGGCGCTCTTGCCAGAACCGACTGTAAAGGAAATGGGCAAGAGACAATAAGCCCATTCAAGTGCATTAGCAATGTCGTCCAGTGGGGATAGTTCCATTTTTAAATGGATATGAACTTGAAAACCACCCTATTTCAAGTGGGGGAAGATTTATTTTTCAAGAGAAGATGTTCTATTTATCAATTTATTTCTGACATCTGTTCCCAACAAGATATATTGCCAGGTTCCCAGGGAGAAGGTGGTCAGAAAAACCAGAGAGAGAGGCATCTTCCTGTCAAAAGGACACAAACACACAGTATAATTGATTGGCTTTATTCCGTCAGCTGTTTAATCGGTGGGGCTTAAGCGCTTATGTAAACTCACATGACGATGGTGCTGTCGTCCTGCCGGTTTCATGCATTTTGTTTATGACAACGTGTCTTTGTGAGTCGATAAAAAGGTGGAATTTCTAGCAGCAAACCTTACACCCTTCAGAAACCCAAACCAAAAATCCTTCAAGAGCCACCCATAAAAAGCAAAACCTGTTTGTTAACACAAAGTTCAATATTTGCCGAGGTTGGAAAAATCCTACTTAGAGGTGGGGAAGAAAGGAGGACGTGGGTATTTCTGGCTTCGTGGAGGAGGGACTCGCAGGTCCCCTGCTTTTGAAGGTTCTGGTGGACTAGTCGGGATTGTAGAGAGAGTAGAAGAGCCCCCTGCTGGCTGAAAGAGGTAGAACCCCGCATGGGCCCAGTGGCCATCATTTTGAGACTCCCCTTATCCCCCATTCTTTCAGTCATGGGGCAAATATTTGTGGAGGCTTCCTATGCGCCCACACTGTGTTAGGCTCTGGTGACAGCATGTTAAATAAGACAGACAAGGTCTCTACCCTCTTGGAGCCCTTATGGGGTCCATGGAAGGGGAGACAAATAAGTATTCAAGAGAACGTCAAGTAGGGATCAATACTACCCGAAGAGCTATGACTCACAGAGAGCAGGGGGAGAGAGAAGGGTGGGAGGCAGATGCTATTGTAGATGGAAGACTGAACGTTTGAAATGAACAAAGTGGATGCTGGGGGAGGGATCTGCGGGCTCTGAAGGGGCTGCACGCCCACCGTCAGCAGTGCAGCCGGAAGGCCAGGTGGCCGGAGTGAGGGAGGCAGAGGGGGTCAGGAGATAAGACCAGAGTTAGGAGCCCAACGATGCAGAGCCTTGCATGGTAGGAATTAGGGATTTTGCAGGGCTCCATTGGAGGGTTGTGAACAGAGAATTAAGTTAATCTACTTTCCATTTTAAAGAGGGCATCTGTGTGACATGGAGAATTAACCATACGGGGAAAATGGCACCCATTAGGAGGCCGTTGGCGTGGTATTCAAACAATTCAATCAATGGCTTGTACCAAATTCTTGCTATTTGTGATGAGGTTCAAAGAAGAAGATAGGATCTCTGCCCTCAGAGAGCTTTCCATCAACTTGGGGAAATAAGGCAGACAAACCTTAAATTAAACTTACAAGAGACAGCAGGCAGCAAGTTATTGCTAAGCAAGGTAGGCAAGAATGAGGAGGAGGAGGAAGAAGGAGGAGGAGGGGAAGGGGAAGGGGAAGGAGAGGGGGAAGGAGAGGGGGAAGGAGAGGGGGAAGGGGAAGGAGAGGGAGACAGTCCCAGCAGCCAAGCACCAGCTTGAGGCAAATTAGCTTAATGGTTAAGAGCACAGGCTCTAGACCCAGGCTGCTGGGCCTCACAATTCTGATGCTACCACTTGCTAGCTGTCTGACCTCAGTCCTGCCACTAATCTCTCTGCTGCTCTGTTTTGCCATCTGTAGAATGGGTCTAATAATCTACCTACCTCCCAGGGTCATTATGAGGAATAAATGTGTTAGTGTTATATATAAAGTGCTTAGATCCGTGCCAGGCACTTTCTAAATAACTATGCAAATGGAAGGAATGTCTCCAAAGTCACACTGTTATTATCTTTATTACTGCACTCGTCCAGATGTGATGTGATAATGACTTGAACAAATAGTTGTGAACCTGAAACAAAAAGGGCAGCTATTTCTGACTGATGAACTTGCAAGATTTGGTGACAACAGGATGGTCAGTGAGTCGTATGAAAGGGTTGGTTCAAAATGAATGTGAGTTCTCAAGCATAGTGATTCAGACAAGATTAAAATGGGGAGAAATTGAAAAGTTGAGACAGGGAATTGGTTTGAGAGACAGGCAGGTTTGACCGGGGGCATGCTGAGTTTGAGGTGGAGCTGAGGAGAGATGAGGGATGCCAGCCTGGAGCTGAGGAGAGAGATGAGGGCATCCGGGCATCCGTGTGGATTTGGACTCCTTGCCTGTGAGGACCATCCTCGAAGCCATGGAGATGACTGAGAACCAAAAGAGAAGCTGTTGGAAAAAGCTGTAAGGATGAATCTCAAGAGATGTGACCAGAGTTGTGGGTCAGGGAAGAGACCAATGAAAGAGGGAAGAATTAGAAGGTTAGGAAGAGAAGCAAATTACTGAGAGGTATGGAGACGCTACTCTCAAAGGCCACTAAGAGATAAAAGATGACCAACGATGCCTTTGGAGGAGGTGATAATGACATTGTTGATGAAGTCATGAAAGTTTCAAAAGTCCAAGTTATCTTGAAGGCCTCCGCTATGCATCAGTCATCAACGCTGTGCTACACCACCCAGAGTCCCCCTCTGGACCCAAGGTTTTGTTTCCTAGGGAACAGTGTAGGCTGACTGCTCTCTGTTGCCTCAGCTGAGGAAAGCCACTTTGTCCAAGGTCATGAGCAGCTTGGATCAAGCTGTCTGGTTGACACGGGGGTCTAACGATCTCCATCTCGCAGACTGCTTCCCCAGGAGTGCGAGAGCCAAACTGTCTGATGGAAGTTAATAAAAATAAAAACGATAGTATCAGGGAAGACTTTGACATAAAGAGATCAATATATAAATAGTGTTTAACAGAAGAATGAGAACCGTTTCTTAGAAGTAGAAATTCTGAAGTGTAAAGGAGTTAAATCAGAAGAAAGTTCATAGAAATGGGCTCTTCTCCAGAACCCCAAAGCCATCAGACTTGCAAAAATGAAATAGTTGCCATTTGCCTTTGGTGAGAGGGTGCGCCAAGTTTCGTAACCCAATTGATGGTGCTGTCACCCGTACAACCTCACAGTCTCTTTTAATCTCCGTGCTCCTGTCACTTTGCTGCCATCTGGAGAGAGGATTAATTTCATTTGTCCCTCGAGGAGATTAATGCATCCTATTGAATTCCAGCACTCAGAGGGTACCACTCTCTACCCCATCAGCACTAATCTGGCTTTAGCACCTGGCTCAAGACTCCCCTGCCCTCCATCCGCCACCAGAGAATCCAGGTCACCTGCCTTCTCCTCACGCCTGGGGAAGTGGATGGAGTGCCAAGCCCCTCCTGCTGCTACCAGGAAGGAGGAACTTTTGCGGATCCTGAGACACTGTCGATGCGATGCCTTGCAAAGCTCTCTCCTTCATACTGGGCGGTCTTACTGGCCTCCACAGAGTGGAGTGATCTCTCCGTAAACTCAGTGGACCCTCCGATAAGCCAATTGTGTGTGTTTGGAGGGGCGGAGGGAAAAGGCTACTTTTCTTATGTAAAAGAATGTTCTTTTGTACAACCAGGTACACTATCCAACCTCTCAGGTACTAGGAAAGGCAGGGGCCATGGCTGTGTGCTCCCCACTGGACTCCCAACCAAATGAAATGCCTAAATACACAGTAGGTGTTGGTAGTTGAGTGAATGAAAAACTGGTGCAAGATGGATGACTAACAAAGTAAAGAAAATAATTGGAAAATACAGATTATAAAGATGGCTGAAGACAGTTTGACTCCATGTAAATCCTGACTAAATTGGACTCCCCTTTTCTGTTACCTCAGCATATGTCAGCCCCTGCATCTCCCTCAGCGATCCAGCTGCCCCTAGTAGATACTCACTAAAAGCCCTTTGAACTGAGTTGAATTACAATAAAATTTTATTAGCAGAGTCCCAAATGCCTAAGCTCTTCTAAAAAGGAATATTCATTGGTACCAATACTTCAGAAGAAAAAGAATTATTCAGCAGAGAGGATAAGAGCTTTACAGGAAAAGAGAGAGGAGAACGTTTTCTAATAATGAGGAAAAAATCCAAAGGGGAAAATTTTAAGAAAAATAATCAGTGTTCCACATGAATAGAACCATTCATTCTGTTTAAAGCTTTAAGAGTTGGACTGAGGGTCCGCCATGAAACTTGCTATCTCACTGAATCACCGTGAGGTAAAAATTATCAGCAGTTCTTGCCTCTGGGGGGACTTTATATATATTGTAGGTTCATCTCCTCAATAACCCCATGCATTAGGCTTACGCTAGTATTGTCATTTCCATTTTTCAGATGAGGAAACTGAGGTCTAGAGAAGCAAAGGGACTTGCCCAAGTGACACAGCTGATGAGTGGTACCACAGATATTTGAAGGTAGACAGTTTGACTCCAGAGTCCACGGTCTTAACCTCCACACTGTCCTGCCTCCTGGAGGCACAAGTGTTTCATCTTCTTACCCCCTTTTCAACCCACAGGTACATCCAGTCTTATCTGGGTTTTACGCTCTTGAGGAAGAATGCTTTTGGAGAACAACAGTATGACACACTGAGGCTCTAAGGAACGGTGCTTCTAACATTGTGGGCACTTAAAACAAAACAGGAAATGCGCCGTGTTTGAGGGTGGCTGGCTTTTCTCTGTTGTGTTTGCAGTAAACCGCCAAGAGCCTGGAATAGTGCCTGACACGTGGTGGGCATTCAAAAGTCTTTGTTGAATTTGTGGCTGAGCCAAGGTGAGATATACAGCATCTCCCACACAGGTACCATATAAATTTTACGGCACAATCAAGATCCAGCCCATAGGGCATGGTTTCTTGGAAAAACCCAAATTGCTAAGTCTCACTTCCTATTCGCCTTGTATTTTATGTTTGAATCATTCTGTGAGATGCTCAAGACAGTTTCATGATTGTTAAGGAATGTCTCCAAAGTCACACCTCCTTCTTTCTAGAGGGAGAAATAAATAGGACTAGAACAGAGGTCTTCTCGAATGGCCTAGCAATGATGTGCATAGTAGATGTTTCCTCAGAGCCACGAGCCCAAGTGCAAGCATTGCTTTGCTAATTAATCACTCAGTAACTTGTTATCTGTATATTGAAGCAGGATTATCTCATGGTCAAGAAGCATGAAGTCAGGGCTGATGACCTGACTTAAGTACGTTTCTTCATGCCTCGGAGCCCTTGTTTCCTCATATGGAGAATATGGGGGCTCTAGTGCTTACCGCTGTCGGTTAGGTTCCAGTCAGGAGAAAGGAATCACTCCAGACATTTCAAAGACAGGACACTTAATATGAAGAAAGTGGGGTGCCTGGATGGTTCAGTCAGTTAAACGTCCGACTCTTGATTTCCACTTAGGTCGTGATCTCACGGTTAGTGGAATCAAGCTCTGTGTCGGGCTCTGCACTGACAGAGCAGAGCCTCCTTGGGATTCTCTCTCTCTCTCTCTCTCTCTCTCTCAACCCCGAACTGCTTACCTGGTGATGGAAGGGCTGAGAAGCCAAATAAGGTATTGGGGCAACCCGAGATGCCTGTGTCAGGAAGTCATCACCACACCCAGCTGGTGTCAGGGTTAGAGGGGGCTGGATGCTTGGAGGCCCCCAGCCACTCCCAGAGCTGCCACCAGCATCAGAGCAAGAAAGAAGAAACACTTTCGCATTTTCCCCCTTTCTGCCCGCTAGCCTTTACCTTTGCCTCTTCTTGGCTAAACCCAACTGTAAGTCAAGGACCTTGGGAAATGGGATGCAGAGCAGAGCAGGAGAAGGGCGGAGACGGACTTGGGAGCAAATAGGAAAGCAACCAGCCCCGGGCCTCATAGAGCTGCTGTGACATTTAAATGAGAGACAAGTGAAGTGTTCAGCACTGGTCCTGGTACGTAATATGCTGAATGAAAGTTATTATTGTTCTTACATGTAACGGGCCCTGGGCTAGACGTGAGTAATGACAAAGATACAGATTCTGCTGCCGATGGCCCCCAGTCTAGCCATCGTAGCCCGTTTTTCTGCTCTGATGCATTCCATGGGCCTCTGGGGTAAAATCTTCTCGTGGGCGTTACCCCACCACGTTGGATCAGGGGATCAACTGCAGATCTTGTCTATCCTCCCTTCGGGCATCAGTGATTACAGAGAAAAACACACCAGCATTGGCCTACAAATGTTTTCCTCTTCTAGAATAAAAGAGGTCATTAAAATGCAAACTAATTTCTTGTGAGACACAAAATGATGTATCAGTGACATAGGCATCAGCTCCACCAACCTCCCCGATAAGACCGTGACTCGTGAGTACACGGTTTACACAGCTGACGGCACGTCCAGTTCAAAAGGATTTGATGCGCTCTGAAAAAGGAGATGGTTTTAACCCTGGAAGTGTATTTTTAAAAAGAGCTTTCTCAAATAAAACATGTTTCCTGCACCGCTGCCATGAAACCTTGGGGGAGGGGCTTCAGGACCCTGGTACAGAGCAGAGCCCATAGATGCTGCTAATTAGAAGCCACGAAATCCAGGGGCGCCTGGGTGGCTTAGTCAGTTAAGCGTCCGACTTTCGCTCAGGTCATGGTCTCGCGGTTCGTGGGTTCGAGCCCCGAGTGCTGACTGCCAGCTCAGAGCCTGGAGCCTGTTTCAGTCTGTGACTCCCTCTCTCTCTGACCCTCCCTTGCTCATGCTGTCTCTCTCTTTCTCCTAGAAATAAATAAAAATTAAAAAAAAAAAAAAAAAGAAGAAGCCACAAAATCCTGTCTTCACATGTCTTCCTCTCTACCGCAGGTCCTCTGAGTTACAGAATATTAGTGCTGCAGCTTGAAAAACACATTAGTGTGTTTCACCTAGATGCAGACACCACTCCGAAGACACAAATGCCAAGTACCGCCACTAGTCATGGTCAGTAGAAAGATAAGATAGAGACTGAGTTAGCGACTTGACCATGACATTGGGGGCCAGCCATGCAAAGGCAGCATCTGCTACTCCCTGCTTTCTCGTCCTGTCTCCATGTCCTCAGGGGAAATTGTCTGTGGGGGAAATTTATCCTCTGCTTTTGAAGTAATAACGCCACCTTAAAGAGCAGGCCTTCTGAAACGCTTTAATTAGATGGGAAGGCACCAGAAAGTATAATCTGTATCTTCCAATAGATAACTAAATGAAATAACTGAGAGCTTTCAACTCATCTTTAAAGAACATTGATGACAATAATACGTTATACAGAGAAGTAAAGGAGAAAAATGGAATGAGTTTCCAAAAATTATGGCGAAATTGAGCTGGATTAATAACCTCTTTCCTATACAAAGTGAATCAGCTTGACAACTAGGTGATTCAGAAGTCACCATAGGTTTAGGACAATGGAATGGCCACTGTCCTGCCATTCTCAATGCTCATCAAAAATCTTTCAAAAAGGAGAATTCCTGGATACCACAAATTTCATTCTGATATTGTTTCCTGGTTCTGTCTTTTTTGGTCCCCAGTATAAATGATATCGCCATTCCCATTAGTTAGACATGAGGTACAGCCAACTCATAATTACAAATGCCTCCCCACCCCCCAGCCCCTCCAGCATTCTGTTACATGGAGCTGTCAGCGAGGCTCATCTCCAAATTATAATGGCACTATTTGCTTTATTTAGGCTTGGGCGCTGCAGGATGGATGCCCTTCTAGAAAAGCATGTGCATTTAGGATGGCAGACCAAGAATGATTTATATAGGGAATAACTCCTTAGTCTGTCAAAGACCTGGCAGAATCTTTCTGGGAAAACTAATTGCAGCCAGTTCCTTCCACTGCTTGAAGATGAACTATCGGCATCTCTGCCAGCTATCATAAGATACAATCTGCCAGCCATAAGAAGAGAGGAAACCAGATTCCTCAATCTCAACATTTGCACGGGGCTGATAATGCTAAGTTTCTCATAAGCCAGTCATTGGGATTTGAACGTCTCCTTTACTAACACGCGCACTGTTTCCTTCTGATTGCTGCAAAAGCCCACACCTTTCTGAGCCATTTAAAACACAGACAAAAATATCATTTATCGTCGAGCCATGCAGACATAGCTGCTGTGAATGCTGGGTCTGGGATGCCTCCTAAAGGGTAGGGATGCCAGCCTCTGATTTGATGGGTAAAGGGGAGGAAAGAGTCTGTCCTGAACATCGGAGTTCAGAGAGTTTTCTTGTCCACTGAGTGTTCACTCTACTCTCCCTGTCACGGTTCTTTCTCCCCTGGCCCCTCTCCCTGACCACCCTTCAATTTGTCTGAGAGCCACATTACAGTTGGCAGCAGTTAAGGAAGGGAGCACCGTGTGGCGCACTCTCCCTGCAAAATGGGGAGCCGTCAGCCGCGTCCCTGGGTTCTCCCTGTGACAAGCCCAGATTCAGTCCTGCCTGATAGGCTAGACCAACAGTTCTCAACAGGGGTGATTTCCCCCCCAGGGGACATTTGGCAAAGTCTGGAGACAGTTTTCGCTGTCACTACTGGGGAGTGGAGAGTGTGCTCCTGACATGTAGGAGGTAGAGAGAGGCCATGCGGCTACATACCCGTCTGTGCGTGAGCCAGACCCCCTCCACAAGGACACGTCAATGGTGCCAAGGTTGCGAAACCTGCTCTAAATTTTAATCAAGGTGCGTAAAGAAGAGGATTTAAGCAAGCCTTTCCCTCTTCCAGTTGGCACAAAGCCCCCGCGCAGAAGCCACACCCTAGGCAGGAGCCCTGCTTCGGGCTGTAGTTGCCTGATTCAGCAGATCACACTTTCATAATGTAATTCAATTCTGCCTCATTTTTTTAATGTTTTTTGGGCCCTTTAATATAATTTGGCAAGCTATTATAGTTGTTACAGCTGCTAGTTTCGCCCTCAATACTGATTCCACTTATGACCTCAGCCGGAATAAGATTTAAAGTTTGAGATGATGTAAGTGAATAAGGATTATTAGATTTATTCGTATGGCAATTTAAATAAGAAACTGCCTGGCTTAGAATAAGTGGTAAATGAAAAATGCTAGTGATTTATAGACCTGTCCATTTTCAAGATTTATATGATGTGTGGGATGATTAAGTAAGAGACAGGCCTGATTATATGAAATATGTAATTTTTGTAAATGCAATATTGGAAGCAAGCGGCTAGACAGCGCTGCATAGCAACTCTCAGCTAAGCGATTTTTATTACATGATTATTGGAAACCAGTATGCAGAGTCATGTGCAAAGCACACATGAGTCCTTGCTCTAGTTCTTTAGAGTCGGATGGGAGTGTGGTCTTGGGAAATGCTTCAGTCTTGAAACCCCAGTCCCATTGGTACCCCCAAAAAAGCAGGACAGGCTGCTGATTTCGGACCTGAGTCAGCGACTGCCCACCAGAGTAATTCGCTTTTGTAAAGGATTCGGCCACTCTGCTCAGGTCACAGCAACTGACTTATGAAATGGAGATTACCCACGTGTCACATTTCAGTGACTCTCTTTGGGGAAAAGGTTCATGACTCCAATGTACAGCGAATCTGACAGAGAAATGCAAGAAACTGTGACGAGTGCTTGGAGCCATCCATGCCTCAGGTTGCCTCCCCCTTCTAGAAGCCTCAGGATCCCACAGATGGAGCTGAGGCCCAGTGCATCCCTAAGCTTCGTGCGTAGCTCCCAAGTCAACCAGGGGACTTCCGGGAGGAATGAGCCATTGTCTCTCACAAGTGGAGAAGACATAAGAGATATTATTAATAGTTAAATTATTCTCACAGCTGCTCAGGACAAACAAAAAGCAAAACAAAACACCTATCCTAGGAGAACAGAGAGACATGGGTGGCAGTCATATTTCTTCCACAAATTGAGTATAGGACCTTGGATAAATTGTCCATGACTGTAAACTCAGGGCTATAGCTTCTTTATCCATTTCTCGGGATTGATACGAGGTGCTAAAGGGATCATCGAAAGGAAAGCCCTGCATTAAGCAAAGGGCAACATCCAAATGCAAATAAAGAGGCTCAGAAGGGAAACAGAGGCCAGAGGGGAAACAGGAAACACCTTCGGTTCAATAAACATCTGCAGAGGCCCTTAAAGTTCCCAAGAAGAGCAACTCGTGAGGCCTTGGGGGAGCTCAGGACTGAGTCTGGGGGTTATCTCAATTTTGCAGTGTTTATACAACAGATTAAGTGCAGAGGATGAGAGTAATCCGGCTTGGGAGGCGGGGGGTGGAGGGGTGGGTTGGTTAGCAACATAGAAAACATCACAGAAGAAATAGCATTCAAACATTCACCTCTTGCAGAATGTAGGGAAATTAGACAAACAAAGAAAAGAGGTTTCTAGTCCATCCCCATGTTTGACCACCCTGTCCCTGGGATCCAAGGAAATTACCAACATGCACTTCGTTTGATATCCAAAGCCAGGGACACAGATACAGCATGCTTTGTGGGAGGAGAAGGTCACGATGCTCTGCAGATCTAGAAAATTTCAAAGCCGGCAGGGTTCAGACACTCTTACTTCAATTCCAACCTCATATTGAAATTTAATATCCTTCCTAAAATATGCGGAATGGCCAGTGAATTATAGCGATTATGCTCACTCCATTCTTTCTCTGATCAAATATAATTCTTTTCAACTTTTAATGGGCCCATGGAGTTTTAATAACTAATTCGAATCCTTCAATATAGTGATTTTAATAAGATAAATATTTTTCTTTCATCTAACAGTAAATGGTTTGGTCCAGAGTCCTGATAAACTGATTATTATTTCTGAAAGACTCGTGTCACCCATCTTGATTAGACATGATAGCATAAAGAAAGAATAGTATTTATGTGAAACGAACTGATTTTTAAAAATTCAAAATATATATCTCATCTTTTAGCTCTGGATTTCCTTTAGTAACCTTGAAATTGTAGGCTCAGCTTCTCTGAGACAGAAGAAAATAACAGCAAAAAGAACCTGGGCTGTCAAATTGTGGCTAGCCTCACTCAGAAAAGAGAAACATTTTTAGCTGCTAACTGGAGATATTGGCATGGAGCAAGTACCATAGGTCAAGGGTGAGAAGAGTAAATCAAATAATCGGATGCATTTATTTGTTGAAACTTTATCACCACACATTTTCAAAAGCCTACTTATCCAACAAAGGTAGGTTTTAGATTTATTTCCTCATTATTACATTAACAGGTCCCTTAACATTTTCCTGATCAGTTTTATGAATTGATTAATAAGGCAATCATAGTTTGGGAAAGCTTTCCTATGTCACTTGATATTGATGTCATCTATTTTTAAAAAATGGTCAACTGTGCACCTGCTATCCAGTACAGCCATGTTCAAAAATTGCAGTCTTAGGAAGATAATGGAATGACCATGACCTCAAGTACTTTGAGCCAAATAGCACTGTCAACTCCTGATAGCAGTATTTGACCTCAGAGGCAGGTGACAGAAACCAACCTGAAACAGCCATTTTCTCAAATTCAGTTAAAGATAATAAACCGTGTTGGAAGAAATCACCCACCTGAGTAAGGAAGCCTCTTGGAATCAATGACCTAGAAACAGGCACCATGATTTGGATGGAAAGTATTAGCTGCTGAGGGATTCTGGGAATTTGTTGCTTTAGATTGAATGCCCACTAGATTTGGCAGAGTTTTGGGTTGTTGTTTTTTTATTGTTACTGTTTTGCTTTCTTTTGCTTCATTTTTAATTCTTCTCAACGAAAATTTCAACATAACGTAAAAGGAGAGAAGGGGGTAGCTCAGCCAGTTTCGGCTCAGGCCCTGATCTCACAGTTCTTGAGTTCTGGCCCCACATCAGGCTCTGTGTTGACAGCACAGAGTCTGCTTCGGATTCTTTCTCCATCTCTCTCTGCTCCTCTCTCTCTCAAAAATAAATAAATAAACTTTAAAAGATAAATGAATAAATAAATAAATAAATAAATAAAAGTAGAGAGAACAGTATAATACAGCCCTATCTTTACCCATCACTCAGCTTCAACAATTACCCCCTCAGGGCCACTCTTGTTTCCTATGTACTTGGGCATCGTATCATTTTACCCATAAATTGTAAGCAAATACTTAAGTGCATATTTCTAAATGATTTAACCACACGTTTCTAAAAATAACTTTTAAAAAAAGCCCAAACCTGAAACCATTACCACCTCTAAAAAACTTAACACTAATGCTTTAATTTCATCAGGTGTCCATCCCGTGTTCGTTTCTCCCACTTGTCTCCCCAACGGCTTTGTTGGGTTTTTTTTTGACAGTTTGTTCAAATCGTCCAAATAAGGGCCACATGTTGCAGCTGGTTGTCATGACTCTTGAGTCTTTCTTCGTCTATGGGTCCCCCTCCTCCACTTTAATTTTCCTGGCCATTCGGTTACTGCAGACACGGAGTCATTTGTCCTAGAGGGTCCCCCATTCTGGGTTTTGCCCTCTGTGCCCTATTATTTTCTGAGAAGTGATGGTTAGATGGAGCCCTGATTAGATTCAGGTTTGATTTTTTGACAAGACCACTTTATTAGAGGCGTCACACGCTTCCATCAGAAGCGTCATGGTGTCTGGTCGTCTCCTTCCGTGATCCTGGTAGCCGCTGATGATCGATGGTCTCTGTTAATATAGGCTCTTTAGAGAAAAGCATTGAACCACAGCACTCCGAAGGTTTTGCTTTTAAAAAATAAATAAAAATAATTTTACTCTGTGCCAGGCACTGTGCTCTGCAGCACGCAATGTCTCGTGTCACCGTGCTGACACCTCCGTGAAGTGGCGCTAGGGGAGAATCTGAACCCCCAGTCAGTCTTCCTCCAATGCCCATTGTCTTCGCTACCACAGAAACAAAGGGGGGGGGTGTGAAACTGGGGGCCTAACAATGTTTGAATCTTAACAAAACACCGTATGAATCTATTCTTTTTAAGTAGATCAAAGTACCAAGTAACTGTTTATTCACTGGCAAACACAATCATTGAAGACATCTGTCATCTGATAGGGGATGTGAGTTTGAGTATAGTCAGTGACATCTTGGTGCCGGCAGGGAAGGAGGCAGAGGAGGTTGGGGACAGCCTGCACTGGACAGCACCACAAATGTCACCCAACTGACTGGAAGCAATGATGTGCTGTTTCCAGCCGGCTCCGCCCTTTGCACAAATCAACTTAGAGTTGTGTTACCCACTCTCCATGTGCAAGGGGTGCCAAAATTAGAGTCATTTCATTAATCTCCCAAGCCAGGGAGAGGTGGCCGTCTATCACGCCAGGTTGCATTGACAGCAAAACAATAACTTTACATTTCCACAGTGCATCAATTAGCATTTCCCTCAATTCATTTGCTATCAGAGTCTCTATAAAAATACCTTATGGTATGTCTCTCTGTCTTTCGGACATCAGCAAGACTCGCTTCGAGATAAACATTTTATTTGGGGGCATAAAAGAAGAAAAGTATGGTAACTTCACTTTAAATGAGACCTCTAAACAACCAAAAAGACCAATATATATATTTTTTTAGATGCTTGTCTCATTCCCACCAGGGAATGGTGCCTTGTGATGAGGAGGAAGAAGAGACAACGGGAAGAGGAGGAAAAGAAGATGAAGAGAGGAAGAACTGTAGCTTTTATTACAGCCTTTAGGAAATTTAAAGAAGTGTCAAAAACAAAAGACGGTAATCAGATACAGAAGCCTTAGCATTTAAATGTATCTTTAAAAATAAAATAACCACACAATTTCAAAATTCCTTCTTCATCATGTTATCATCTCTCACAACTCACTTTTAATCACGTCGTTTAGGACTCTAATTAGAGAGTCTCAAGGGGTCCCCCCCCCAACTTCCTCAACCGTATTTACCAGCAAGAAATGTGGTCATGGTAGAGATTTCTGTAAACTGTTCTCTGAAATAGTATTCTTTCCCAGTTCCTTTTAAGAGCAATTTAAAGACGATCGCGTATGATGGGGAAAGAATCATTTTTAATAGAGTGAGACATTATTCAAAATAACAAGATATCAAAGAATGCGTTGTAAAATACAACCCAGAGGCAGGGAAGAGTCAAGGGATTTGTGTTCTCATCACCTCACTGCTGCTACAACCTCCAGGAGGTCTTTACATTGCCCAGATCCACATATTTGGTTCTTTCATCTCACACAGCTCACTACGTTTTGAAGCGTTTCTGTAACGATTTATTAAATGTTAGTCCTTGCAAACAATTCCGCTGCTCTGTTAGCCAGCTTTTCTGTCCCAGCCCCATGAACCATCTCATGTCACAAGGCTGTGAACATAAATTTCGGTAACACTAAACATCTCTTAACTGCGCTGGAGCAACCACTCAGGGAGTGAGTAAAGGTCGCGCAAACAATGCAACAGACAGGAAAACAAAGCCGCGCGGGTTCAGACCAGGACTCGCAGACCCCTGGCTGCAGACAAAGGAGGACCGAGGCTCCCGGGGTGCGGGGAGCCTGGCGCATGCGCCCTGCTCGCGGGATCAGATGGCGCGGGGTAATGAAGCGGAAAGAGCAGGGACAGGCTGCAGACACCAGTGCTGGACAAAAATTGCTGCTCTGGTACTCACTAGCTCTGTGCGTCGGGGCAAGTGGCATTTTCTCTCCTAGCCTCAGTCTCCACGGCCGCAAGATGAAGAAAATGCCACCTTGTAGAGTTACTGTGGAGACTGAAGAGATGACATACAGAGCATCCTAGTATGTGCTAGGTGCTCAATAAATGGCACTCATTATCATATACCCTTATAGCTCTGATCATCATCCCAGATATGTCAGGTGCATCACCATAGCAACATGGCTGTCCTTAGACTGGTTATGTAGAAGACTAAATGGAAACAAATTTAAATAATACCCACACCTCTTTTAGACATTCTTCTAGAATCTAGGCTGTCTGAAAGTGGATCGGTGTGAGTGGGTTGCCTGTTCACGTGCTCCATCTTGCCTGGCTATTCACTGCTCGCTTCCTCTATTCAGACAAGAAGAGAAATTCCAATCTGTGGGTGTAGTAAGAGAGCACAGGTTTTTAAAAAGCTACATGGAGTGAATGGAGCCACCAAATTTCAGCAGCAAAAAGTCTACACATAGAGCGCCCAACTCAGAATCCAAAATGTCATTATTACCTTTTTTAAAAAAATTTTTAATGTTTTATTTATTTCTGAGAGAGAGAGAGAGAGCGCGCATGAGCCGGGGAGGGTCAGAGAGAGAGGAAGACACAGAATCTGAAGCAAGCTCCAGGCTCTGAGCTAGCTGTCAGCACAGAGCCCAACGTGGGGCTCGAACCCACAAACCGTGAGATCATGACCTGAGCTGAAGTGGGATGCTTAACCAAGTGAGCCACCAAGGCGCCCCAAAAATGTAATTAGCTTTAACATTCTGAATTAACCAGTCCATCCTAAATCTACACCTCTGAGGCAGACGCAAAAGCCAAATATACTCCCCACAAACTATCTGCTTTGGGATGTTGTTCAAATATTGATGAGTTTCAAATACAGCGTATTAATGTAAAGAAACCATAAGCCACTTCTGAAAGCCAGACTTGACCCTGGAGGCGAAAAGGGATCCAAAGATAGATATTTACTGTACACATTTCCTTTCTGAAGCTATATGGGAATACCAAATAATATCCAGATTAACTATTCATTTTACGTTCTTTTCCTCCCCATAAAAGAAAATTTCTGGAATTACAAAGACTACCTACAAACAGACCTAATCTGAGGGGGGGGGGACCTAAGAAAATAAAAATCAACAGTGTGTTCCCTTGTTTCTCCAGTTCCAAGCACACACACATACACCACACAAATGCACATATACACTTAACTGATTTAAAAAAAAAAAAAAGCCTTTTAAGGGGCTCCTGGGTGGCTCAGTCGGTTAAGCATCCGACTTCAGTTCAGGTCATGATCTCACAGTTCATGAGTTCAAGCCCCCACGTTGGGCTCTGTGCTGACAGCTCAGAGCCTGGAGCCTGTTTCAGATTCTGCGTCTCCCTCTCTCTCAGCCCCTCCCCCTGCTCATGTTCTGTCTCTCTCAAAAATAAATAAAATTTTTAAAAACTTAGCCTTTTGATAGGAAAAAAAAGTGTTTTCCTGAAAAAATCCTACCACTGTGAGAATAGTGTTGAAGTGTTTCTTCTTATCTTGCTATTTCTTAAACATGGGCCTGCCAAACATTTTATTTCCCCAGTTGAAATTACCACAGGAATATTACAGAAAAAGCTCTGTATGGCCATACCATTTAAGATGGATCAATCATAAAAGGTATCTTCCCACATTCCAAAGAAGACTTATCACAAGGACCTATGTGTATTCTTGTGAGGTTGACATGGGCTTAAAGAGATGCAGATGAATCTGGTAGGCTCAGAAACATATTTGTAATTAACATAAGATTAAATGTCACAACTCCTATTTGGCAAGAGTCAGGGGTGGGGGTGCGGACAATTACGAGAAAGCTCAGGAAACACAGACCACCAACGGAAGCCTGCTTCTCTTTGAGAAGACCTGCATGCTCCTCCTCTGCTCTGTCTAGGGGTTCAGACAGCCTCCAACCACACGCAGTACTTAAGAAGTACCAGATGCAATTGAAAGGACCACAAAGCTGATGCAACATCTTCCCATGGGCGGGATGACCACAGAGGGGGGTGCCCGTGGTGGCTGTTACCACGGAGGAAATCTGACTAAGGGGGCCAAGGAAGTAAGTCACAGCCTCCTGTGTCTGGCCCTCAGCTAATCGATCACATCAATCAGTCAGGACCAGGAGTTCTGACCCAGCCCGGCCACTTTAGCCTGTCTGGTAAAGAGACCCTGAAGGTTTTCACAGGATGCCCCCAATAGCCTATCATTTATCCACATCCAAGCTAGGTCCAGGGGCCTGGGAAGCACTGGGATTCTCTGATCAGGGCCTGCCTCACCAATGGCTCTGCCCAGGTGTGACTTTAAGTATAATAAGAATCTTTTTCTTGAAACATTCCCTCCCCCATCCGCAATGCACCTCCCCCATCTCCCCAGGCTGAATGCTTTGGAAAGTCCTATCTCTGAATTGCCTCTTCCTAGGAAAAGGCTTCCTCTAAAATGCAAATGCAATAAGGCAAATTTTTAAAAACCAGTTTAGCTTATGCTAGGCCCTCAGGACATGGGAAGTGGCGACAGGGAGGTGGGAAAAGTGCCTGGGGAGGGGGCAGTCTAAGTGGCGGACCGGGAGGGGCTCTGAGCACCCCAGGAGAGCAGGGAGGCTGGGGGGGGGGGGGCTGAAAGAGTGGCTTTGGGTGAAAAGCGACAAAAAAGAACTGCAGGCATGAGAATGAAGGCAGACGGGGGAGGCCGCATTTTTCTCCTCATGTCTGCATTTGGGCCCCGACTAAAGTCCCAAAGGACCTAGAATAGGTTGGACAAGCCTGTTAATAGAAGATTTTTCATTCTCCCACACCTGGTCCTGTTTCCAATGATCTAAAATAAGAGTTGGTAAAGTAAGAAATTGCTGCGGTTGAGGTCAAGGAGGATAGCAGCACTTTCAACAGTAGCCAAAACATGGAAAGAGCCTAAGTGTCCAACAATGGACGAATGGATCAAGAAGATGTGGTTTATCTATACAATGGAATATTACACAGTGATCAAAAAGAATGAAATCCGGCCATTTGTAGCAACGTGGATGGAACTTGAGGGTGTTATGCTGAGCGAAATAAGTCAGGCAGAGAAGGACAGATACCATATGTTTGCACGTATAGGAGGATTAGGAGGAACTTAACGGAGGACCATGGGGGAGAAGAAGGGGAAAAATAGTTGGGGAGAGGGAGGGAGGCAAACCATGAGAGACTCTTGAATGCTGAGGACTCTTGAGGACTGATGGGGGTGGAGGGGAGGGAAAGGGAGTGATGGGCATGGAGGAGGGCACTTGTGGGATGAGCACTGGGTGTTATATGGAAACCAACTTGACAATAAACTATTTAAGAAAAAAAATAAACATAAAATAAGAGTTGGTAAACCGGGGCCCACAGGCCACATCCAGCCCACCCTCTATTCTGTAGCTAGGAGGTAAAAATGGTTTCCACATTTTTTAATGGTGGGGGATAAAATCAAAGCAAGAATACTTCTTGACATATGTAAATTGTATGAAATTCAGATTTCACTGCTCATAAATAAAATTGTATTGAAACACGGCCACACTCATTTGTTTACATATTATCTACGACTGCTTTCCGCTCTTTATAGAAAAGGTTTTTCAATCCCTGATCTAGATAGTGGTCAAGCATGTGTTCTGCGGTCAATGGTCAGGGTAGATGTCCTGGCACTTCTTAACTTCTCAGGCAAGTCACTTAATTTCCTTCTCTGTAAAATGGGGACAAATTCTTATAGCTTGAAGGTAAGAACTAAACTAAGAGCAGAGCTCACAATCTGCTGCCTTGTAAACTTTCAGTAAATGTTAGCCACAATTGTATTTTAATATGATTAGGTACTAGCACATTATATTATTCTTCCACATCCCCCTGCCCTCCATTCCAAGTTAGAATTCATCTTGTGCTTGAATAAGATGTACTTGAACAAGACTCTGGAAAGCTTCAGGAGTGCCTGGGTGGCTCATTCGGTTGAGTGTCCGACTTTGGCTTAGGTCATGATCTTGCAGTTGTGAGTTCGAGCCCCGCGTCGGGCTCTGTGCTGACAGCTCAGAGCCTGGAGCCTGCTTCTGATTCTGTGCCTCCCTCTCTCTGCCCCTCCCTCACTCCTGCTCACTTTCTCTCTCTCTCAAAAATAAATAAACATTAAAAACAGGTTTTTTAAAAAAGAAAGTGATCTGCTTCAGTATACTCACCACAACCCAAAGCTTTCAGGGAAAACCATTGCGTAACAGGAGTGGACAGTCATTTTGCACCAACCTCTAATCCCTTGAAACCCAACCTTCTATTTATTTCCTATGACTTTTGGTAAAGCAAATAAATCATCTTATAACTTCTTTAACCAAAAAAAGAAAAATGTAATTAAAGCAGAGAGATGATCCGACCCACAAATACCTCTGATGAAGCTACGCAAACTTGGGGAGCATGAGTTGAAATGAATCACTGCTTGAAGCACTCTCTCACCAATTGTGGGGGAAAAGCAACCACTTGAAGTTAGGTATCTTGGGGTAAAAGCTCTTTGCTTTAATTCAAGAATTTCGAGGTTGGTTTTTTGTTTTGCTTTTTATTTTGTAATACTCATTAGTCATCATCTGAGGTGTCTATGAGGGATTAAGTTATGGAGCAAACATTGGAAGGATAAATAAAGCTCAGAGGTGCTTGAGGGTAAAAAGAGAAGGAAAGAATTCTTGAGGGTGTGAAAGGAAGAAAAGTCAGCCTCTAAGGTAGACACTGACCCTTTAGGAGCCAGCGAAAGCCACAACAAAGGTAAGAAAGGTACACAGAAGGCCATTATTTCCATGCTTCCAGCCTTCAAGGTAAAATAAAGGAGCAAGGGACAGATTCTAAGCACCTGGGTCAGGTGACAACAATGGCTACCATTTTATGAATTCTCACAATAAGTATGCCAAGCAATCAGCTAAGTATTTCGTATGCTTTATCATATTTAGGCCACCGAATCCAGTTACATAGGCGTTCTTGGCTCCATTTTACAGATAAGGAAACTGAGGACTCAGGAAAGCAAACAACTTGCTAAAAATCACACAGCGAATAAGCAGCAGAAGTGGGATTTTTGGAATTTTTAAACTTGTTGACCTAGCAATACATGCATAGTAACTCATGTGTTCGTGTATCGTGAAACCAAGCCAGTAAGTCCCCTTTCTTCTCTCCCTCCATAGAGGAAGGTGCTAGTGATGGTTTCTTTTGGATGCACTCTAAGAAATTCCGTGCATTAACGAACATGTGCGCACACGTTCCTTCACTCACAAGTGTGGTGAAATAAACATGCTGCCCTATTGCTTGCTGCCACCCCTCAACCCTTAGTAGTACCTTTTAGAGAACTTTCTGTATTAGACTATGTAATTCTGGGATGAGAACCAGACCACCCAGCACCCAAATCTGTGCTGATGACCATTTTGCCACATCGTCTCTGCGCAAAGGAGGAACACAGGAGGGAAGCAGGAGGCGCGAGCTCTGGCTCATAGGGAGAAATTCCCATTGAGCATTTGTTGTTTCTAAGACAGGTCGGTAAATCCAAAAAACAGCAACACCTAGTTTTTCCCTCCGTTCGTCTGGAGTTAAATTGCATATGCCTACTGCCACGCATGTGAGCAGGGATTACCCAGCACAGACAGAAAATGCAGTGGGTTTAGTGGAAGGTGAGACCCGTTCAGAAAGGAAGAGAGGAAGCTCAGATGGGAAAAGAAATGGCGGGAGAGGGGAGACTGGTGGCTGGGAGGCGGTGTGGAGGGCCTGCAGGGAAGTCAAGCAGGTCAAGTGGAACCTGCTTTTCAGCCGTGCTGTGATCACATGCGGTCGGCTGTGGTATGTGTTGCCAGTGCTTTGCTGTTAATAGTGGAGAGCTTCTCAGCTTTGTGTCCCCTTTGAAAATACGAAGGGGGCTCACAAGGACAGTGATTTTTCAGAGGCTTTGTGCCCTGCCCTGTCTCCAGGACACGTAAGGAGGGTGGGAGTCATTTGAGAAGCTTTTCAACGACTCTTCCCAAGACTTGTCACTAGATATTCTGAAGGGGTGTTGACAAGGAGCAGTATGCGTTACAAATAATTCCACATCGAACCCCCAGAAGCCTATCCTGATGTCACCCTACCTCCCGAGTGGTGCAGTGGGCTTTCTTGAGTGCAAGGAAGAAACTGCATCATCTGCGTTCTGTGTATGGTGTAGGGACATTGTAGACTCTGAAATCACTTGGAAATGATGAAGGGTAGAACTACCACTTCTATCGGATTCTTGAGAAAGACTCTAGACTCTCCTGGATTTTGCATCTAAAAACTTTCTTTCCAATGAAATGGAGTAGAAAGTATGAAAAGGCATATAGATATATTTGTGTGTTCACTAGTGTATTTATACGTGTGTGTGTTTGTATGGACTCTGAGTCTCAGCATCAAATGGATTTCTTATGCTAAGTCATGGTCCAAAATGTTTGAAATCTACAATCTGCTCTAGAATATTCTTTTTCTTTTTTAAATTTTTTAACGTTTATCATTTTTGAGAGACAGAGAGAGGACGAGTCAGGGAGGAGCAGAGAGAGAGGGAGACACAGAATCCGAAGCAGGCTCCAGGCTCTGAGCTGTCAGCAGAGAGCCGGATGCGGGGCTCGAACCCACGAACTGTGAGATCATGACCCGAGCCGAAGTCAGATGTTTAACCAACTGAGCCACCCAGGCGCCCCTGCTATAGAATATTCTAACTTCCCTGAATTCAGCAACATCTTCTTGAGGAATCCAAGCAACTGGACCGTGCCTAGGTGTGCAGATCTCATAACCAAAGACAGTTCAATCTCGTTAGGAGAGCCACCCATTACAAAGGCCAAGAACAGAAGGTGACAACACCATTGGTGACTAAATCCACTGAGAGAGTGTGTGGGAGCACCATGCTTCAGGACTGATTCACAGGAAGCCGGCAGGTAATAAGTCGGCATTGGCAATTCAGGCCGTCCAACAAGCCAGGACTGAATGACATCTGTTGCCCCTTTCAGTGACGCTGTGGTTCTGAACCAGCAGTGACTGGGGCCTATCTAGCCCGTGTGCATTGATTTGAAATGGACATAGCCTCAGCAGGCCTCCAGTATTAGTAGGCACGGGTATTACCTGGATGCTTGTCAAACATTCCGGTTCCCAAGCCCTCTCTCCAGAAATTCTGACTCAGAGGAGGAGATCGTAGAGTTCACAGCCCACCCACACTTGGAACCCACTGGAAAAGCAAAGCATTCCATTCCCATGATGGCAATTAGGTCAGGATCCACCTGTTGGCAAGCAGAATTAGGCCTGAGTACAGGACTAGGAGTTTCCGAGGCACTGATGGTTTTTAAAACTATGTCATAGGCCCTTGTGTTAAGAAATATATAAACGAATATAAACGAACTGTGTGTAGCCGCGTGTGCATGTGCACGTGTCATTTAATTAAGGAAGGGCAGGAAAATAGGGGACTAGAAAGAGGAAGGTGACAAATGGAGAGGGTATGCACTTCTTTTCCTGTAACATTTGGGGAACAAGATCCAATCTCCACTATTCACCTAAAACTTAAAAAACATAGCGATGTGAATGAGGTCAGGGAGTTCCTTGGAGGCCCTTTCTAAATAGTAGCAGGTGGAGTAACTGATAGTCACAGAACAAGCCAGGGGAGTGTCAGATGGGGACAAGGAAGGAGATCACACATCCAAGTCTAATGTGAACACGAGGAAGAGAGAGGCTCATATCTGCCTGATGTGAGGTTGTTTGTTTGTTTGTTTGTTTGGGTTCGGTTTGGTTTGTTTTCTGCCTGACATGTGGTTAAACTATAGTTGGGTCTTCTGACAGATAACGAAATAGAGAAACAGACTTCAGAGTTCATTATACGGTAGAGGGACTAAAGGTCAGATACAGCCAATTATTTGCTTCAAGGCTGTGTGGTTGGAACCAAGACGTGAACTCAGAGCTTCTTCGGTGAATATATTTCATCTGCTTGCTCTGGATGTGAAGCTGGCTGGTCACATAGGTAAAAATAAAGCGAAGGCCTGAACTGATAGTGTCGTGTGTACCTGGTAGGCACTCATCAAATATTTGTCAAATGAGTTAATGTCTTGTTTAAAAGATATGCAATGTTGGATCAGATGGCTGTTAAGAGCTCAAGCTGAGCACCTGACAGCTTCTCTGTAAAACATGGCCAGGGGCACCTGGGTGGTCCAACTGCAGCTCAGGTCATGATCTCAGTTCGTGGGTTCGTGCCCCACATCCGGCTCTGTGCTGACCCCTCGGAGCCTGGAGCCTGCTTCAGATTCTGTGTCTCCCTCTTTTTCTGCCCCTTCCCCATTCACGCTCTTCTTTCTCTGAAAAATAAACATTTAAATAAACGAATGAATGAATGAATGAAAAAGAAAACATGGCCGATAATCAAACAAGTCGTTACTGATCCCTCACTCATGTGCCCAGAACAGTAATAATAGCTAACACTCACTGAGCCCTTTCTCTGTGTGAGACACTTGCTTTACGTCCCTTAGCTTCCTTACTTAATCTTTACAACTATCCTACAAAAGCGGGAACTGCCCTCATCACTGTTTTACAGAGCAGGAAACTGAAGCGCAGGAAGGTGAATTAACACAGGCCCTTACTGCACAGACCTTGTAAGAAAAGTTTGAGGACAAGTAAACCCTAACTAATGGCTACTGGATGGGATTTATCCACGCAACAGTTGAGTCATTAGGGCTGTGGGAGTCAGTCCTACAGGAAAAACCATCACAGGCCATAGGATTGGAGAAAAGTTTAGGGCAGAAGTGGAGTTTTAGCTGCATCTCAGAATCAGGCAAGACCGAGATGTGGGAGAGAGAGGCATCGAGGGTAAAGGAAATAGTGTGAACCAGGATGCAGGGACCAGAATAAAGAAGATATGCTCACGGGGCCTTCCTGCCTGGAATGGAGATGTGTGTTGGGGATTGGTGAGGAGTCTGTGTGGATAATATGGAGTCAGGTTGTAAGGGACTTAGACCCAGGAGAGGGAGTTTGGCTGCTTACTTAAGAAGGCTGCCTCTGGGCAGAGAAGGACAAATATCATATGTTTGCACGTGTAGGAGGATTAGGAGGAACTTGACGGAGGACCAAGGGGGAGAAGAAGGGCGGAAATGGTGGGGGAAAGGGAGAGAGGCAAACCATGAGAGACTCTTGAATGCTGACAAAAACTGAGGACTGATGGATGTGGGGGGAGGAGGGATGGGCATGGAGGAGGGCACTTGTGGGGATGAGCACTGAGTGTTATGTGGAAACTAATTTGACAATAAACTACTTGTAAAAAAAAAAGAAGCTTTTAATAATAAAAAAAAAAAAGAAGGCTGCCTTTGCTCTTGCCTAAGAAATAGCCCCAAAAGAACAAAACATAAAGAGCATTAGTTTAGTAGAAGAACAGCCTGTGAGAAGAACAGGATGAGGCAGCAGCTTGAAGGCCCAGATACCAATATGGCAGCAGCTGTGTTAACCCAGGCCTGGAGGCACTAGGAACGAAGGACAAAAGACCTACCCTGCAAGACGATGTAACTAAAAAAGAAGTAAGCATGCTGAGTCCTCCCGTAGGCCAGGCCCTGTGCTAGGACCCGGGGACCGCATCCTGTTGCGTCAGCACAGCAGCCCTGGGAAGGGTGTTATAGTCCCCATTCTAAAGAAGAGAAAACTGAGACCCTTCCCCCAGAGCTTATGATCTCAGTGACACAAACAGGCTATGGCAATGAACGGGGTGCCACCATTTCTTATCCAGAATGGGTCCTTCCAAAGGCTTCTAAGCCCCTTGAGGGCAGGGATGCGGTTGGGGGCGATGAGTTCTGTTTGAGGTTAGGTGGGTCAGAGCTGACCACATGTTTGTACAGGGAGATGAAAATACTACACGAAGAACAGAGCTTATCTCTAAGCTTGGAGGCTTCTGTCCAGCTCAAAGACGGTGACGGTGGCTACGAGGAAGCCTTTCTCAATCGTGCTTGACCTTTGCATCCAAAAATCTTGTTTAATCCCTATAACAGTCCTAGAAGAGGGTATTGCCCCTGAAAGGTAACACACTGCAGGTTAAGAAACTAGCCAGTAGACATTGGTTAGACCCCAAACATTTCCTATTCCAGATGCAGCACACATCAGGATGTCCGTTGGCTGGATAAGGAATGAGCAACCCTTTCTCACAAACCTGCTCCCTTCAGGGCCATTCACTGCAGGCTTCGGACTAAAAGGAGTCAGAACACAGAGGAGATGAAACATGTCTTTTCTGAAAGCATTCTGGCCTTCGGACCCAGGTGTGGTCAAGAAAAAGTCGTACCAAAGCAACATAACTCAGTAAACTATATTTGTAAGGGTTTGTTTTTTCCCTTTTATTGAGCATTCTTATTCCATGATTATACAACAGCTCTTTTAAAAAGGGCAGTATAAATTGTAACAGATTTGTCCCTGTCTTGCAAATAATACCCCTTCAGGGGCCTTCGGAGCATCTGGAAAAGAAAGTCTGCCAATCCACCAGCAGATGTCTCTGTTTTTCCTAAATGAATAACGCTCTCCCTGTTCTCAGCCACTTGGTTTCAGATCCAATTAAAGAAAACCTCTCTCAACTTGTTCCCAGGGATTCCCAAAACACATTTGTCTAAAATCAAAAAAATTCCCTTCCTACTTTGATTTCTAAATGGAGAAGTATAATGAGATCATTTCTATATCTCCTAAAAAAATCACTGTTCAAGTTTCATGTACCCACTTCTAGTAAATCTTATAAAACCAAGCTTATACTAAAGAACATACTACCCTCAGCTTTAGCCCTTACTGTAAGTCCTACTCACTGACAAATTTTGTGGAATTTTGAATTCTGAGGGAAGTAGACTCATCTCACCGATAATATTTTAAATCCTAGGTGCTTAAAGTAAAAGTTTCTAAGTGGACCTCCCCATGGTTAATAATTAAACAAGCTCATATGTTGAGGAGACACAGAATACACTGGTTTGGAAGTCTGTCTATGATAGACTTTTCTATGATAGCAAAGATGCTGAAAAAGAATTTAACCTTATGATGAAAGTAACTTTTCATTTAAAACATTTGCAAAGCACAATCAGAAGCCAGCCAGCCATGCTGGCTCAGTTGAAAGACCTTGTGACTCTTGATCTCAGGGTTGTGAGTTCAAGCCCCATGTTGGGTGTAGAGAATACTTAGAACTAAAATCTTTTTTTTTTTTTTTTTTAAGTTCTATTACTTTCTTCCTGGGACACTTTTTCCCTTCAAGACATTTGAATTTTAAAATTACATAAAAAATATGGGGTGTCTGAGTGGCTCAGTTGGTTAAGTGTCCTACTTCAGCTCAGGTCATGATCTCATAGCTTGTGGGTTTGAGCCCTGTGCCGGGCTCTGTGCTGACAGAGCAGCCTGGAGCCTGCTTCAGATTCTGTGTCTCCCTCTCTCTGCTCCTCCACCACTAATGCTCTGTCTTTCTCTGTCTCTCAAAAATAAATAAAAGGTAAAATAAAATTTTAATTACATAAAAAATAATACCTAACATTTCCTGTGTTTTTTCTCCCTGAACAAATTGGGGTCCCGCCTTCAATATACCCACTGTGGGCCTTGAGAAATGACTTTCCCCATGTCCAAGCAGGTCAGTCATGTTGGAACACTTCTTAGAAAACATGACCCTTGTAAGGCAGGAAAACCTTCTCATCCAGAACCTCTCAAGGTCAAGTGCCAAAAAAATTAAAACCTGCCCCAGGCAAACTGTTCAAGTCAAGACTCAGGTTTCTATGATGGCACCTTTTTACATCAGGACCACTAAGCCAGACTCATGGATTCCTATTTCATCACTTAACACACATCTACATAAAAAGGGGCACGTTAGGAATAGACTTGATCTTAATGGGGGAAAAAAAAGCCTCACGAGCTTCCAATAATTATTCAGAAGATTTCAAAGTTCCACTTAACATTCCAATTCAGTGCAATGAGTCAGCTTACATTAAAAAGCACGTTTTAAAATGGAAGGCACATCAGGATTCTCAGCCCGGACACAGCTCCGTGTTTTCCCAGCAGAAACAGAAGAGAATGTGCAGAAGAGAAAGGCATCCATGGACATGGCTCTGAGCCAATTAGCCTAGGCTAAGCGTGTCTAGGTTTCATTTTTTCACCACATATCTTTGTCTTTTGTATTCAAAGGAGATGCCACCTACTGTACTAATGTGTGACCCGAATTTACCGCCATGTTGGATGACAGGACCAGCTGTGTTTGAGATATTTCCTCGCACTAGAAATCACACTGAGAATGTGTCAATCGGCTGGTATTATGCCACCAATGGCAAATCACCATCACCTCCCCGTTTTTATTTTTCCCTGTTAAGGGACAGGTGAATACCACCCACCTATTTTCAGTACTGCTCCCCTTATCGAAGCTCTTGGGGGGAATTTAGAGCTGGAAAAGGTCCAGGCAATAGAGAAGGCCACAGCTCACATGGCAGAATGATCGCAGTGTTAGGACAGTCCTCAAAGGACTGGGCACTGCACACCCTCCCCGTCTACAGTCTTAGGGAAGGGGTGGGAACTGGAAGGTCTTCTAGCTCAGTCACTAGAAGGAACTAGTTTCTCCACATAAAGCTCCACTCGAGGCCTGAGGGAAAAGGGCTTGGGCTTGGAGGCCAGGCAGGGAGGACCCCAGGAAAAGGCTGTGAAGCTGGGGTCTGGATGGCCGGGCCGGCTTACTTACAGCCTGACTCTGTCACCCGTAGCAGTGTGGTCTTCCACAAGTCACTGAAGCCCTTGACCTCAGTTTCTTCATCTGTAAAATGGGAATCCCAAAAGCCATCTTACAGGTATAAGGGGGATACTTTTCTGCAAATAGTAAACAGTTTACTTTTTTAGCAAACATTTTAATGAAATCCATGTATAAAAAAGTTGCGCGAATTATAAACTCAGTGAATGTTCACAAACCAAACACGTCCAGACCAGGGAACAACAGACAAGGGGCGCCTGGGTGACTCAGTCAGTTGAATGTCTGACTTCAGCTGGGGTCATGATCTCACAGTTCATGAGTTCAAGCCCAGCATCAGGGTTTGCTGCTGTCAGCGCGGAGCCTGCTCAGGGTCTTCTGTCCCCCTCTCTCTGCCCCTCCCCAACTTATGCTCTCAAAAATAAATAAACTTTTTTTAAAAATTAAAAAAGAAGCAATAGCCAACCCAAACATCCATCAATAGATGAACAGGTAGACAAAATGGGCAACTTTGAATTTAAAATCTCTTATTTTTATGTTTATAAGATAAGACGATGTCCATGACAGTCAGATATGGTTGAGATACGGTTGATCTCTACACTCCACTAGCTCCCATTTATATATACCCACTAATATATCAGGATTAAAGAGAGGAGAGGGGTGACACAGGAAGGAAGACAAGCAATCAGTTCAGCTCTGTCCTGACCTCCCTGCTCTCTGGGCTCAAGCTGCAAAGGGGAGAGGGAATTCTGTGAGAGGGGAATTGAAGAGAAGTCCGCGGTGCCCTGGTATCCTCTGTCTCCATATTGAAGGAAAATTTCAGGCTGCCTTCCCAGGGCCTTTGCACACATCCAAATAAGCTTATAGTACAGCATGGCCAACCTGACACTTGCTTCCCCAGCCACCCTGTTACCCTGAAGCTCACACAGCATCCAGAAGCTCTCAAGGTATCCCCAAGGCAGGGGTGCAAGATGCAGCTAAGAGTCTGGCCAAGGAGCTTAGCGTACGTGCACACCATAGTAGTGGTGAGGAGCCTCTGTAGCTGAGGGGCAGAGGGCAGACCTGAGAGCTGTCCTAAATGGAAATCACAGCCAAACTTTTGCAGTGGGCGGCAGGGGAACCATAATGCTCTCAAAAAGAGGGAAAGTCTGGTGCGCCTGGGTGGCTCAGTAGGTTAAGCATCCAACTTCAGCTCAGGTCATGATCTTGTAGTTTGTGAGTTCAAGCCCCACATCAGGCTCTGTGCTGACAGCAGCCCAGAGCCTGCTTCAGATTCTGTGTCTGCCTCTTTCTCTGCCCCTCCCCTTCTCATGCTCTGTCTCTCCCTCCCTCAAAAATCATAAATTAACATTTACAAAAAATTTTTTTAAAGAGGTAAAGTCTGTTCAGCAGAAAGAGCCACCATGTCCGGAGTGAGGTGAGATTCAAGCAGTGGATACCAGCAGGATGGGAAATGGGACCTGACTGGCCAAACATCACTACACACCCATCAGCACACACCCAAGGGTCAACATCAGACCAGGGCCCTTCTCCCCATCTCATGCCATGAGATTTCATAGGCCACGTATCCCCTGTTGAGCTGCCATCTTGGAAAGCTGTTGAGGTGAAGAGGAACTTGGAAAATCTGGTCATTTTATCCAACAGGCACAGAGATTTATTTTTTAAAAATTACTTCACTTATGGCATTGGGCTAAGGCTGATTTCAACATAAAAGTTCTTGTATAACTGGTGGAACGGGAATAGAGAAGATCAGGTCAGCTATAAACAAGTAAAGATACTGCATTTTCTTATATATATGAGTGTCTAAGTGTGAGTGGATTCGCAACCCTGATATAAAAGATGCCTTAGGAATTAAAGTGTTGAAAACGCCTGACACATAGGTATTCAGTGAAACACGGATATTACCATTAGTGTAATGCTTTCACTACCCTAACCATTGTTGCCACTACAGTAACTCACATAACTCAAAGCAATTCTATTCTCTTTGGCATTTTATAAAGCACTCCCAGCACACTTTCTGAGAGTCTGTTTTTGCTGCCCCTCAAGGAACAATGAATGACAGTTGTGTTAACCCTACGATCTCACCTAGACCCCACCTGCACCCTTCACCCCTTCTTCCTCAGACTTCCTTCACCCCTCCTGTCTAACTCCTCAGCCCAAACCATCTCGACCCCTTTCTTCTGGGAAACGTGGTAGTCTACAGCTAGACCACTTGAGTCAGTTAAAGAAACCAGAGGGCCTTCCCCCAAGCAGGGGAAGGTAGATGGTGATAGTGTTCTTTTCAAAAGTGTGTATGGAGGGGCGCCTGGGTGGCTCAGTCAGTTAAGCGTCTGACTTCGGCTTAGGTCATGATCTCACGGTTTGTGGGTTCAAGCCCCACGTCAGGCTCTGTGCTGATGGCTCGAAGCCTGGAGCCGGCTTTGCATTCTGTCTGCCCCTCCCCCACTCACACTGTCTCTCTCTCTCAAAAATAAATAAACATAAAAAATGTTTTTTAAAGTGCATGTGTGTGTGTGTGTGTGTGTGTGTGTGTGTGTGTGGTTACCAAGGTTTCCCAAACATCCACAAGTAGGGAAAAAATGATGATTAAGCTACTTTTGAATATGAATGACAATGAAACCCAGAACATTTTTTATTATCCACAGCTAAACAGCTTACTATACGTATTTGCTTAAATAAATCATTGCATATGTAACCTGATTTATCACACCTCCTCCCCTCTTCAGTTATTGAGTATCATGAATTTGTAGTCAAAACGCTTTCTCTTTTGCCTGAACTTTGAAGGTGGCCACATTTCTATTCCCTATCCCACCTCACCTCCAGCTTTGGCTGGGATGCAATATTATTCACTCTGGCAGATCCACAATCTATTCTGTACTTATAACCCCCTTAAAGACATTCCACAGTTCCTCTGCCTAGAGTTGCCATAGGCTGGGGTTTTTCAGCATAACCCCGATGTTGAATCTTTCTTCCATCATTTCTGTGAATTCACGCATATTTTCACACTGTGTACCCCAACTTTATGTTCTGAAGAAAAGATGGTCTATATTTCTAGTCCTGTTCTTTGCACACAAAGAAAAGGGGAACGATTAAGGAGGGACTTCCAGAAAGTCATCACACTCCCTTGGGAGGATGTTAAAAAAGCCCACTTTGAGAACCCAACTGGCCATGAAATCAAACCAAGGAGCCCGAGTATTCCATTTACTGAGCTGTTACCCCGCAGTAGCAGGAGCTACCTGGGGTGTCTCTGTTCCCCACAGACAGAGCCAGACTCCCGAGTGACTCCTCTGTAAGCAACAGGAGATTGCTTCACCTCACTTTATTTCTCCATCAAATGGGGCCAACAAGGGTGTTATGAGACATAATTGCTGTTTATAGAGAACGTCAGCATCTTAGATGAAAGGTAGCAGAGCTTGTCCAAGACGAACTAACGCTTTGATCCGTGGAGTCGCGGGAAGGAAAATATACCCCCTGCCATCTGAGAACGATCCTGCTTGCTCAGAGAGGCAAGGTTTCACTTTCCAGAAGACTTAAGGGGAGAGGCTTTTTGTTCTCCTTTGAACAGTGTTTAGAATCCTTGAATTTCACTTCAGGTCTGAGGTTCGGGGAAGTCCTCAAACACAAAGGGAAATAACAAACTCATTAGAACCATAGATAGGGCTTCCAGATCATTCCTTCCACATAGCCACACACTGAGTCCATGGCCCAATGAATTATTTATTTTATTGCTCAAATCTGTCCTAATGTCCATGAGACAGTCCCCAAGGACTAGGTTAGCCCAACAATTTCAAGCCACAAAAAGATGAAAAGGCTCATAAAATTACACGACTTGATTATTTTGAGTTACAGGAAATGTTTACACTCTATTAAGAATAATTCAGGGGTGCCTGGGTGGCTCAGTCGGTTGAGCATTCGACTTCGGCTCAGATCATGATCTCATGGTTCACGAGTTTGAGCCCCACGTAGGGCTCTGTGCTGACAACGCAGAGCCTGGATCGTGCTTCAAATTCTGTGTCTCCCTCTCTCTGTGCCTCTTTCCCCCTTATACTCTGTCTCTCTCAAAAAAAAAAAAAGATAAAAATAATAATTCAGAAAGCCACATACGTGTTCCCTCAAGCTGAAGTCTGAGCATGCAAACAACAGCAGAGTGAGACATGGTTCAAATTACTATTTGAGTCTAGAGAGAAAGAGAAACCCCGGAGTAACGTGGCAGAGTTTTAAACAAATGTACAAAACGTACCCATGGCCTTGAGTGCAAACTTGAGGAGGCTCCCCGCCTTGTTCTAACAATAATGCTGCTGCTCACAGCATTTAAAAATTCCTCTTTAGAAACTTTAGACAGAGCCTGAGGCCTATTCTTTTTTAAATCTGTCATAGTGGCAAGTCTTCATATTTGGAGGGTAAATTTGATTCTTTTAGATGGCTAAAAGGCATTAGGAACAGATGGGTGATTGAGTATTCTACATGATAAACCAAAAGAGGAATGTGATTATGATGGAGTGAGAATTAATTTTCTCACATAGCTGATATACCAGGTCCTAAAAGCAAATCCAAAGAAGCAGTTCCAGAAATGGCTCTCAGGGGCTGATGTGGTAAATCTCCTCACTCCAGGAGAGGGGACAAAACGAGCATGTAGCGTGCTTCACAACTGTGTGTTACGATTTGTCATTTACAACATGCTTTGGCATAATGCGCCCACCTTTGCCCTTCACAACTGCCCCGTCCCAAGTCTGAGTACAGATCCAGCATGTATATAGCCTCAAAAAAACATCTGCAAAGGGGCGCGTGGGTGGCTCAGTGGGTTAAGAGTCTGACTCTTGATTTCAGCTTAGGTCATGATTGCACCGTTTGCAAGTTCAAGCCCTTCAGGCTCTGAACCGACAGTGCAGAGCCTGCTTGTGATTCCCACTCTGTCTCTGCCCCTCCTCCTCTTCTCAAAATAAATAAATAAACTTAAAAAAATTTTTGAAGGGGCACCTGGATGGCTCAGTCAGTTAAGCGTCCAACTTCGGCTCAGGTCATGATCTCACGATTCGTGGGTTCGAGCCCCACGTCGGGCTCTGTGCTGACAGCTAGTTCAGAGCCTGGAGCCTGCTTCAGATTCTGTGTCTCTCTCTCTCTCTCTGCACCCTCGCCCCCCCCCAATTGTACTCTGTTTCTCTCTCTCAGAAATAAAATGTTCTAAAAATTGTTTAATTATTTAAAAATATCTACAAAATACAACATTGAGACTTTTTTTTCATAGTGTTCTACAATTAATAAGATATATTTTCAAATACTCAATAATGAAAATTTACCCGGAAAGTCCTCAGTTATGGTAAGTCTTTCTAGCAGTCGAGTGAGTCTCCCCAGATCCACAAGGGTCTCAAAATAAAGTAGAGATTTAGAGGGTGCCAACTCAGTATCGGGAACAGGAAAGTGATCTGTCAACTAGGTGACAAGTGAAACTTCCTCATCCTATACAAAAGCTAAACCAACCTAACAAAGGTAGAAAAACAGGATGTTTAAAAACCATGAGAAATATGGGGCGCCTGGGTGGCTTAGTCGGTTAAGCGTCCGACTTTCGCTTAGGTCATGATCTCACGGTTCGTGGGTTCGAGCCCCACGTCGGGCTCTGTGCTGACAGCTAGTTCAGAGCCTGGAGCCTGCTTCAGATTCTGTGTCTCTCTCTCTCTCTCTGCACCCTCGCCCCCCCCAATTGTACTCTGTTTCTCTCTCTCAGAAATAAAATGTTCCAAAAATTGTTTAATTATTTAAAAATATCTACAAAATACAACATTGAGACTTTTTTTTCATAGTGTTCTACAATTAATAAGATATATTTTCAAATACTCAATAATGAAAATTTACCCGGAAAGTCCTCAGTTATGGTAAGTCTCTCTAGCAGTCGAGTGAGACCAGATCCACAAGGGTCTCAAAATAAAGTAGAGATTTAGAGGGTGCCAACTCAGTATCGGGAACAGGAAAGTGATCTGTCAACTAGGTGACAAGTGAAACTTCCTCATCCTATACAAAGGCTAAACCAACCTAACAAAGGTGGAAAAACAGGATGTTTAAAAACCATGAGAAATATGGGGCGCCTGGGTGGCTTAGTCGGTTAAGCGTCCGACTTTTGCTTAGGTCATGATCTCACGGTTCGTGGGTTCGAGCCCCGCGTCGGGCTCTGTGCTGACTGCCAGCTCGGGGCCTGGAGCCTGTTTCAGAGTCTGTGTCTCCCTCTCTCTCTGACCCTTCCCTGCTCACGCTGTCTCTCTCTCTCACCTAGAAATAAAAAAAAAAAAACAAAAAAAAAAACCCATGAGAAATGTAAAAGCCTAATTCCACATTAAGTATCTTTATGATTATCTTTGTGGTCAACATTTCTTCATATTTCTTACCTCCAATCCTTTTCACCCAGACATAATCATTGCATCAGAATATCTACAACCTCTAAGACACTTACAAGCAGCCGGAAGAATTCCTGGGTCACCCAACTCTCCCCTAGGCCAATTTTGGAAAACGTGGAGGTGAGGATTTAAGCAGCGTTTTCTGGTGGCACAGGGTGGAGTGGCGCACGTGGCAAAGTCTACATCACCGGCTTAGTACCATCTCGCAAAGACAAGTCATTCCTCGGTGGTTGTCAAAATGCATACCAAAGACCAAAACAATAGCTCTCTTTGTGCCTAGAGCTGTTTGCACATGGAGTTTAAATGGGAGTTTATGAGCGGGAGGATATAAACGTTTCCTAGGGTGACTGACCGTCCCCGTTTGCCCGAAACTTTCCTGGTTTTAGTGCTGCACATCCCACATCCCAAGAAACCTCTCAGATCCAGACAAACCAGAACAAATCATTGATCACAGAAACAGGTGCCCACCTGAGGCTCTAAGATGGATGAGAGCTGCCCATGGGGAGTGGGAGCCGTCTCTCCTGACGCCATCTGGCAGGTCATTTTGTCTATTTGGCTGGTGCCACGTCCAAGAACTGACTTTCTCAAGATACCAGGAGAAGAGTATGAAGGCCAGATCTGGGCCCCAACTGCAGAATGACAGGTGGGCCATCCCATACTGCTTCCTGGGACCTCAGAGCCGTCCTGGGTACGTAAGGGGCTTACACATCAGTATTTTCAAACTTCAGACAATAGTTTGACATTCATGGGTCATGAAATTAATTTACTGAGTTACAAACAGCATTTGTAATTGATGAAATAAAATAGAACAAAGCAAGGAGAAAACACTGAGGACATCACACATGATAAGGACGTATTGTTTGTAAAGCATGTTTCAATTACATATGCAAGGCTACATATACTGGGTCTCAATGTCAAACTCACTGCCTAGGGCGGGTTTCAGTCAAACATTGAAAGCCAACAGATTAGATAATCTCCAAGTTTCCTGCTGGCTCTGGAATTTTACAGTCCGACAGAAGTCTTTTTTTTTTATGCTTTTTATTTATTTCTGAGAGAGAAAGAGAGAGAGAGAGAGAGAGAGCGTGAGCAGGGGAGGGTCAGAGAGAGAGAGAGGGAGATACAGAATCTGAAGCTGGCTCCAGGCTCTGAGCTAGCTGTCAGCACAGAGCCCGACGTGGGGCTCCAACCCACAAATCATGAGATCATGACCCGAGCCGAAGTTGGACGCTTAACCGACTGAGCCACACAGGCGTCCCCAGAAGTCATTTTTATAAATGTTTTTTTCCTTCTATTGTGAAGGATCCTAGAATAAAAGTTACTGTTGTCTTATTTACAGCATCCAGCACAGAACCTTACAGTTAGTTCACTCCCAATAAATGTTTCTTATTTTCCAATGCATCTGCAAGAACATACTCCAGCATGATTACTGACGCCATCATTCAGCTCCAGCAAAAGCAGGAGTCCTGGGGTCGGGCATTGGGCCCAGTCAGTGGGAAAATGGCTCTTGAATATTGTTGCCTTTCATCCTGGGAGAGCTCAGAAAGCCCCGGTAAAAGCCACAACCAGGTGGGCAGCAGCCTCTGCTGATACAAACTCTGACAACTGAGATGAAATGCTGGGTTCGGGAACAATCTGGTTCAGTTGCTAGAGAGATGAACACTCTGGCAAGGGAAAAGCAGAAGAGAGAAAAAAAGGGAACACGTACATCCCAGGACTGAAAAAGATCCCAACCACACATCAACAATGACTTCTAGGAGCGTGAAACATGACAGGTACTGCTGGCAGATTGTTAAGGAAAGAAACAAGAAGCATCATTTTATGGATTGTCACTTCTCAATAGCAGGATAAAGAAAACACGAAGGTTGGCCATTTTTGTATCAAGACTCATAGTTAGGGAAGCCATTTGTTTTCAAAGCTCTACCCCACCCCCCAAAAGAAGTTGTATAGGACTTGCCAGAGAATCAGGTCTTCGAGTAAAAATGTCAGTGTCCCGAAAGAAAGACGGGACTTTTTATTTTTTTCTTTTTATTTTTATTCCTTTTTATTTTTTTCTTTATGCCACTTCCATTTAAATCACATTTGGTCACTCCGATGTTCGTTCAAAAGCTGGACACGTAGAGGGCCCAGTCTTTTAAAAATTAGGTAGTGCTCTTTCTTTTCCAAAATGTAAGAGCAGAGCAGAAGCAAAAACTTAACATTTTGGGACGCCTGGGTGGCTCAGTTGGTTTAATGCCCGCCGTTCACTCGGGTCATCACCTCAAGGTTAATGAGCTTGAACCCCACACTGGGCTGTCTGCTGTCAGTGCAGAGCTGGACTCAGACCCTCTGTCCCCTCCCTCTCTGCCCCTCCCCCACTCGCATGCATTCTCTGTCTCCCTCAAAAATAAGTAAGTTAATTAATTAATTAATATTTTTAAAAATCCGACACTGAAGCCTAAACATTAGGCTATATCAGAAGCATGGCTGGTCATGGGATGGGCTCAGCCACAAAGGATGGCGCTGAGACCCTGGGCCCCCATCACACACTGGTGAGGGAAGTCCGTCGGAGTTGGAGAAGTACTGTTTCAGGGAGTGAGTGGACAGGGGCTACGGGCATGGGGGCAGGCGAGGAGGGATGCGGAGTGTACATGCCTCGAGCTGCACGGGTTCCGGAAGCCGGCAGGTGGACTGCTCTAGTCAGGACCAGTGGCGCCCAGCTCTCAGGACAGGTGAGCCCGGCTCCACTAACTGGCCGCCTTCTTCTCTGCCGTCAGCACTTTTTACGATGTCCCTGAGAAGTAGGTATACGTGAAACTTCAAAATGAATCCTACACATCGACTAAATCAGCACCTAAGGGCTTCCCGGTCTTTCCCGTCTCCCCACCAGACTCCAAATTCCCAATCCCCAGCAAAGGGACCGGCTCATCCCTCCCAGCAGGGGTCACCTGCAGGCCTGCGTAGGGGGGCTGGGTGGTCATCTTTGCTCCCTCATGCAGTCAGCTGTGGCTGGGGAGAGAAGGGGGTCCCCCCCACAAGACCAGCCTGGGACCCTCAGCAGCAGGGCTCGGGGCAGGCGGGTTCCCCCAAACCCAGGTGACTCCTGGGGCTGCAGGAAGTTCAATCCTGGAGACCCGTGCGGACGCTGGCCCAGAATAACACGGGTACCCAGCGAGGAAAATGAGGGCACAACCGGGAAGCTTCCTTATAGGAAAAGGATAGCGGCGGCTGCGGCGGGGCGCACAGTGAGCAAAGGCCCGGAAGCCCGGTTGAACTATTGCTTCTCTTGCAGGGAACCGGCCGTGGAGCCCTGAACATGGTAGGACATCAGTAAAGATCGTCTCCCCGTTTAATCAATGAACGCAGCCGCTTACTTAGCAAAGCAGGTTGGCTTCACCTTTGAGGAACACGTGGATCAGTATGCAGGTCAGGGCTGCGGCTCCTGCTGCTCCGGAATCAGTAGGGAGCTTGCGCAAAATGCAGACACCAGGTTCCAAAGAGCCACAAAACATCCCGAGCCACAGGGGCTGGGCCCAGGGATCTGTCCCTCACTGTGGGCTACACCGTGGGAGATGTGAGCTGTCCGTTCTCCTGGGGAAACCGAGGTGTAATTGATTGCTTGCCCTGCGCTTCAGGTTACGAAGAATCATTCTCCAGTTGAACAAAATGGATGCGCTGACGGTATTCATACAAACATGGCTGGTGTGGCCGGTCCCACAGTTGGGTGAGATGTGGTCCATGGGTGGAGGTTTTCTCATCCCCTCCTGCACCCTGCACCGGTTTTCCCAGACTGTTTCATTCATGGGCACCAGCCTCAGGGCCAGGCAGTTGGAGTTTCTGCGGCAATCCCAACATAGGATCTCAGCCCCCCGCTCTGCCCACTTGGCTGATAATGAGGTCATCCTTTCCAGACCTGACACCCTGGGACCAGACAACCCTGCTCCTAATTGTTCCCTGAAGGGAAATGGAGCCAGAGCACAGAAGGTGAGCCCTATGGGCTCACAGATCACCAAGTACCAGCATCTTCCCTGCCCTCACCCTATCTCCCGAGAGCACAGGAATGCAGTCGACTTCATTTTCCTTACTCCTTTCTTGTCTTCCTCAGGCACAAATATCTGTTGAGCACCCACTGTGACCCGGACCCTGAGTAAGCAAAGCAATAGAGTCCTCTGACTCAAGGGATCTTCAGTTCTCTGAAAAAGCATTAGCGGTCCTTGTCCTTTAATTTTATGTTTTCTTTCTTTCTTTTTAACATTTATTTATTATTGAGAAACAGAGAGAGACAGAGCATGAGCAGGGGAGGGTCAGAGAGAGGGGGAGACACAGAATCCAAAGAAGGCTCCAGGCTCTGAGCTGATAGCACAGAGCCCGACACAGGGCTTGAACCCATGAGTGGTGAGATCATGACCTGAGGCCAAGGTCGGACACTCAACTGACTGAGCCATCCAGGTGCCCCGATTTTATGTTTTCATTTTGATGATGTTCCTTTTTAAAAATCTTATTGTCTACCATATAATCTAGAGTTTATGTTTATATTTATGAACACATTCTCACAAAGTGAAGGCCATGTGATATCACGTTATGATGAACAGTGAAGGTCCAAAATACTTTGAGTGAACTAAACATTTAGAATGCCAAGCATCTTGGGATCCAGACTCAGAGGAAGCTGGTGGTGATCAGACCCACATTTTCATCGTCTTCACGGAGCCCATTTGGTACCTACAGCTTGTAGAAGTTCATGTATGGTGAATGTAGCAATAAGTGAATGACAAAGTACTTTGCAGTAGTGCAATTAGACCCTCACTTAATGTAGACTCCCAGGATGTGGCGATGCTAACCTTACTTTTGAATGAAACAGACAACTCCATAGAGTTATCAGCAGGCATTTCTTTAAAACCGGCAGTTCCAGAATGCTCCGGGGGGGGGGGGGAGTTTTAATTAACTTATAAGGTCTGATTATTCTGAACTGTCAAGTAGGGCCAGACTAACGGCCATTCTATGCATTAGCATTGAATCCAGAGGCCAAAGAAAATACAGAGCTAGACCTGAGACCACCATGTTAAACCCGACATGACCTACTCGTTTCAGAACAAAAGCATCATAAACCACATAAATTAACATGGCTTGCTTGAACAATATTGGTTTTGCAGATATGTTTGGGTTTCATTCATCCATTGGCTTTGTTATTATGATGATATAATAGCTTAGTACTTATTGAGAGCTTCTTATATGCCAGAACTATGCTAAGCACTTCACATGGATTAGCTCATCAAATTCTTACACGTCTGTGAAATAGATACTATTACCTGCACTTTGCCAGTAAGTGAACTGATGCACAGAGAGACTAACCTGCCTGAGGTTCTGTACCGCGTAAGCAACAGTGCTAGTGTTTGAACCCAAATAGGTTGGGCTCCAGAACACAGGTTCTTAACCACAACACTGTACTGCTTTATACTTATATCATTTTATATACATCCTTATATCATTGTATATACTTGTGTGTGTGTGTGTGTGCATGCATATAGGGGCTGGCATGGCACAGAATATATATATTCCATATATAAAAGTGGAAATATAGAATTATATAAATATGTATTTATATAATTTATATAGCTTTGTATGTACCATAATTTATATAGCTTTGATTTGTACATACTTAAGTAGCTACAATAAATTTTATTTAATCCAGGGGCACCTGGGTGGCTCAGTCAGTTAAGCGTCTGACTTCTGCTCAGGTCAGGATCTCATGGTTCATGAGTTCAAGCCCCATATCAGGCTCTGTGCTGACAGATCAGAGCCTGCAGCCTGCTTCAGATTCTGTGTCTCCTTCTCTCTCTGCCTCTCCCCTACTTGGCACTCTGTGTCTCTTTCTCTCTCAAAAATAAATAAACATTAAAAAAATTTTTTTTAACATTTAATTCAATATTCAGCTTATAAGAATTTTTTTTAATGAGATATAATTGACACGTAACATACTGGTTTTTGGTGTACAAAATAATGATTCTATGTTTGCATATATGTTGAAATCATCACCACAACAAGTCTAGTTGACATGGAATTTCTTTCCTGATTAAACAAACAAATAGAAAGGTTTGTAGTCTATTTCAGTGAAAGAAATGCAGGTTTAGCGATTTCCGCTCCAGGTAACTGGAACCCAGGCCGAAGCCAGGGATGACCTGCAAAAGGAAAGGGTCTGATAACTGGCTCAGTTCTGCCAGTTCCTCACATCTCCCTCCTGTTCCTCACATCTCCCTCTCCTCGTTCCACAACCCCACCCCCCTTCCCTGGGAAAGTCCTGCTGTGTATAGACCCCTGAGCTCATCTCCACTCGCCAAGCTCCTGAACATTCCCAGCACCTAGGTTCCCGCGGAAGGTTCTGCTGTTAAGTTAGATCCGGAAGGAATGGGGAAGCCTGAGTCACAGCTGACGCTCTAGTCTTTGAACCCAACGTATTGCTCAGCCCTCCCCTCCCACCTCTGCACACGCCGCTCCCATCCGCAGGGCAGCTTAGATCCCCCCCCACCACCACCTGCCAGAGCTGGCATCTGACTGTGGGGTCTCTATCAAGATCCGCTTCCTCACCCTCCTCCCTGCCAGTCTCATGTCGCTACTGCTCAGATGCTTGTCCTTTGGCTCAGTTGAAGCCTCAGTGGCATATGCGACGGCGCCGCTGAGGTGTGCTGCTCTCCAGGCCAGTATTGCAAAAGTGAAACTGCGTTATTAAAACTGCATTTCAAGGGGAGCCTGGGTGGCTTAGTCGGTTGAGCGTCTGACTTTCACTTAGGTCATGATCTCATGGTTCGTGGGTTCGAGCCCCGCGTCGGGCTCTGTGCTGACTGCCAGCTCAGAGCCTGGAGCCTGTTTCAGTCTGTGACTCCCTCTCTCTGTGACCCTCCCTGCTCACGCTGTCTCTCTCTCTCCTAGAAATAAATAAAACATTTAAAAAAAATTTTTTTTTTAAAAAACTATATTTCAAGGGAGCCAGGAAAATGCAAGCAATCAAGGCGTCTGTTCTGCTGGAGGGCCCATGAATTACCATCCTACCTTTTTGCCATCACGGAAGAAATGAAGCCTAATTACAAGTTAATGAAACATTCTTGCACGTGACGTGGGAATCATGAAATTCAAGCTCTGAGAGTGTACTTGGAGTTAGATGGTTCTGTTACAAGTCACAGTGCTCGTTTCCTAGCGAGCACTTTGGCCAGCGGCAATGATTTCAGCCGTAACAGTTGAACCTCGGTGATCTCGCGCCCTCGGGTCGCGCCTTGTCCACTGTCAAGTCCCAACTTCGTGAGTGATGAAAGGTGGTCACAGCAGCAGCCACGTGCCTTCCTGGTCCCTGGGTCACAGCTGCGGCATTGTGTTCCTGAAGTCAGTTGTCTCCTAGTGGTCTACCTTCCTGCTGGTGGCAAAAGAGGCAGCTCTCCCTACAGACAAGTTTAGAAGTGTGTTCCAGAAGCCATCCTGGCAGCCTGGAGCCTGCTTCTCTAGCCTTTCATTGATTGTTACGTTCCTAATTCCATGAGTCAAATCCCTTTTCTGCTTTAGTTATTTACTTATTTTTATTTTTAGAGAGAGAACGCAAGCAAGGAAGAGGAGTGGAGAGAGAGAGATTGAAAGAGAGAGAATCCCAAGAAAGCTCTATGCTCAGCACAGAGTCTGACATGGGGCTCGATCCCACGACCCTGGGATCATGGCCTGAGCCAAAAGTGTCAGGCACTCAACCAACTGAGCTACCCCAGCACCACCCCCCTCCTTTTCTGCTTTAAGTACTCAGAGTGGTTCTTGTTTCTTGACCAGAGCTCAGCCTGATACACTTGCGTTGATTCATGTAATGCCAACAACAACCCTATGAGGGATTATTATGCCCGATTTACAATCAGAGGAAACTGAGGCTGAAGTGGTTAATTAGCCTGTCCAGCATCCTGTTCAAGAGTGGCAGAGCTGGGTTTCTGACTCAAACAATCTAGGCCCACAGCCAGTACTCCTGAAGGCTACACTCCCTCCTCAGTGTATTACATTGAGTACCAGGAATTAATGGTGCCCCATCAGACTTGAATTATTTTTGGAACTTGATGTTAGTCCGCTGGTGATTCAAATTCCCAGAAGAGTCTGATAGGCCCAAGTAGGGTCTCAGGTACCCCCGTCCTCCCCCGCACTGAGAGTTCCATCAAAAACTGGATTCAGTGAAGTATGGTAGTTCCACCAAAAGAGAGTCTGGCTGTCATTTCCCAAGAACAGGGAAAGGGATGCTGGTCGGACCAAAGCAACAGATGTCCACCACAAGTACCGAGACTGATCTGAATCTGGTCATTGCTCAAAAGGGGTGGGGAAAAAATAAACCAAAAATGCCCAGATGTTAGGTGGAAACTTGACCTTTGTTCAGTATTAAACAGTCCCGTATGGATCTTGCGAACCACTCATGAAATGTAAAGGCTTGTAAATCACATAGGCATGGCCTCAAAGCTGCCACGAAACAAAGCCAGATATTCCAGAAAGATCTCAGAGAGATGGCTGGGTGGGGGGGGAGTGGGATGACTGGGGGGCCGTGCTCAGCCTGCCTTGCACGTATACCCACACCCACCTCAGACAGGACTTCTGGGACCCTCTGGCCAAAGCTCTGCAGAGCTTGGCGGTGGCACTTCGCACCCTATCGGGGAGACCAGCTAGACTATATCCTTGCGCTACGAGGCGCGCTGAAATCGTCCGTGTGCCAAACGAGAACCCAATGCCCCAGTTCCCAGTTCAGAATGTATTTCCAGGCATGTGGCTGATCCCTCCACTTCCTGAAGATTTGTAATTTGATTTCAGGGATATGTGTCATGGTGCACGTGAGTGGTCCTGACACCTCTGATTCAGTATTTTTGAGTTGCTATTTAAAGATTTTTCCCCCCAGAACTTTAAAAATAAAAAGCCCCTTTTTCTCTCTCCCTCTCTCCCTCCCTCCTATCTGTCACTTATATAGATATATACTAATATCCCAGAAATCCCTAACTGGGATATTTTATGATCCCTGGCTCCCAAGGTAAAAAGGAAAACTAGGATTTTTAAACCCCAGACAGGTGCTCTTTGCTGCTTTTAGTAAGACTTCCCCTTGTCCATGATTCCCTGGGATTTCTCCACCAGTGGCTTCCCCTCGCAATTCCCTGCTTTTTGCTGAAGGTTGATTATGTAGCTGAGAGTTGGTTACAAAAACATATCCCTGAATATTGCATTTTCCCAAAGCTCTACCCTTTGCCCAGGGCAAACTTCATGTTTTTACTTTTCCCTACAATATAAGTAATCTCCCAGCTATAAAGTCCTAAACCTCAGTGGTGGAGACATCCCTCCCCAGCTGGGCGTTCCCTGAACTGACCAAAGTAAGAACGTCTCAGGCATCATTTTATGAAGACCACCTTTCCCAATGATCCAGACCACAGGACACAGCGTAGAAGGAGCAAGAAGACTTGCTCTAGTTGAGGCTGGCCTCCTGCAGCCCACAGCAGAGCCACACTTTGTCACTCGCCAAAAGGATGCTGATACCTGTGGGGATAAAGTCATACTCAGGAAAGAAGTAGAAATATCTGAACCCCTGGGCATTCTTTCTTCTTTTAGAATAGACAGAGAGAATTTCAGGAAGGTTGGGTCTCCCCTGATATGCCTGGTATTCGATGAGCAGAAATCAGTGCTGTTTAGCTTATTAGCTGAGAAAGAAAATGTGTAGGGGATCGAAAGAAAGCAAATACTATCTCTGACAATGGTGAACAATTGGGTCACGATGAGTCAAGGCTCTCCAAACATTTAAGGAGAGTGTTCTCAAGCTTTCCCTAAGCTTCTGAACAATCATCTCCGTGTAGCAAACAATTTACATCAACCGAGAGGACAGCAAAGACCTGTGTCAAGACGTGGTGAGACAGATGACTTGCAAGTGACAAATGAGCAGCAGAAACGGTCACACTGATGTAAACTATGACCGTGGTTAGGGCAGCTCTAAAGTGAACATCTCCTTAATGGGATTTCATACTCAGAGTCATACCCAGCTCGGCCATGGCAGAAGCTCCGATCTTTTGCTTGGAAGTGCCAAAAAGTAGTCTTCCCTGAAGGCAGGTGCTGGGTGAATTTCGTAACTATGAGTGGCCTTGAGTCTGGTCACTTCTCTTCTCCATACCAGACATTAAAATGACATAAGAAGATATTATTTCCCCTTTTCATATCAGGATCCCCAAAACAATTTATTCTACCACCTCTTTTATATTTTTTAATGAACTACCTTGATGTAATGCTAATTTAAGAAGATGTTGGGGAATGGGGCACCTGGGGGGCTCAGTCAGTTAAGCGCTTGACTTTGGATCATGTCTATATCTCACGGTTTACAAGTTCAAGTCCCACATCACCATCTGTGCTGACAGCTCAGAGCCTGAAGCCTGCTTCATATTCTGTGTCTCCCTCTCTCTGGGCGCTTCCCCCATTCTCTATCTCTCTCTCTCTCAAAAATAAATAAAAACATTTAAAAAATTTAAAGAAAATATTGGGGGAAAACCCACCACAGTACCAAATCACTCTACTAAAGCTACCTTACCAATTTATATCCCCTCCTTTTACTTCTGCAAAGTTAAAACCATTGTGTATATGTGATGTGTTCATCGGCTTTTTTTCATTTATCATTATGACAAACATTTCCCGTTATTTCAAGTTTCACAAGCATTATTTTTAACAAAAACATATGTCATCATATTGTTGGCCTTAATTTACTAACTCATTTCTCTATTGTTCATCCAGGTTGAAAGAGTCCCTACCAGCACAAAGCCTAAGAGGTTTCTATTCGCCATTAAGAATGGGCTTGTAGGGGACAACTGGGTGACTCAGCCAGTTAAGCATCCACCTTCGGCTCAGGTCGTGATCTCATGGTTCATGAGAGCCTGATGCTCTTGACTGTCAGCTAAGAGTCTGCTTCAGATCCTTTGTCTCCCTCTCTCTGCCTCTCCTCCATTCATGCTTTCTCTCTCTCTCTCTCTCTCTCTCAAAAATAAACACTAAAAAAAAAAAGAATGGAGCTCTAGAGGCACCTGGGTGGCTCAGTCAGTTAAGTGTCTGACTTCGGCTCAGGTCATGATCTCACAGTTTGTGGGTTCAAGCCCCATGTCGGCCTCTGTGCTGAACGCTTGCTCAGAGCCTGGAGCCTGCTTCAGATTCTGTGTCGCCTTCTCTTTCTGCCCCTCCCCGCTCATGCTCTGTCTCCCTCTATCTCTCAAAAATAAATAAGTGTAAACAATTTTTTGAAAGAATAGAGTTGTAAACTCTATTTGGAGAATAGTTCCTGTAAAAGCTGTATATGAATCCCCAGATTTAAGAGTGAAGCCAACTCAGCTGGATTAAGCTCCCACTGCAGAAGAGAATAAAGACTTGTGGAAAATTCCAGAAGCTGGAGCTTTATCGTAGAACTGAGATTAGGATGAGAGGAGTAAGGTATCCATCTCAGGTGCAAAAACAAAGTAAAACAACACCAAAAACCCAAAAAAACAGAAACCTCTATGACCAATGTGACTCATAATTAGTTATGTTTAATACTGCTTGTCTTTCATGTTTTCACATTTAAAACTTTCATGAACACAATTTTTTCCTTGTAAAATAAGTTTAATCGTTACTTTTTTGTTACTCTCTTTTTCACTGAAAAAGGAATAAATGTATGTGTTTTTGGTTTTGTTTTTAAATCCAAAAAAGAGTAGAGTATTTCAGATCACCAGACAGATATCCTTCATCAAGAAGCAAACATTACTGGGACGCCTGGGTGACTCAGTTGGTTAAGCATCTGACTTCATTTCAGGTCATGATCTCACAATTTGTGCCTCCCTATCCCTTTGCCCCTTTGTGCTCTGTCTCTCTCGCTCTCAAAAAATAAATAAACATGAAAATTAAAAAAAAAAGAAGCAAACATTACTAATAGTCTCTCCTGTGTCCTTCCAGAATTTTCCTTTGTATTTGCATGTGCACATCCCTTTTTATTGTTTTCACAAATGAGGACACATACTAGATTGCCCTTGCTGGTTTTACTTGACCTTGGATCTCAGATTGATGTATCTTGGCACATATAATCTACTTCATTACTTTTTAAAGGGCTGAAAAGCTTCCCAGTATATGAAAGTGCTATAATTTATTTAACCATTTCCCTGTTGAGAAAAATTTTCATCGTTTCTAGATTTTTGGTTCTGTTTTCTATTACAAATAATTTTGTAACCATAATGCTTTTTGATAGATTGGGGGGCAACCAGAAGTCTTTGATTTGCTGAGCAATCTTAATTTAATATAATAAATGATTTTCACACAAGGAATTTTCATATAAATTAAAATAACTTGTATAGATACCAGAAAGGTATTTGATAAAATGCAACATTTTATTTCTGATTTTTTTTAATTCTCAGAAAAGAAAAAAAGTATTTTCCTATTTAATGAGGATTTACTAAGGAGATAATGGAAGCTTTCCCATTAGAGTCAGGAAAAAGACAAAGATCCCCACTCTCTCCCACTGTTCTTTAGCATTACTTTAGAGTTACTAGCCAATGTAAAAGAAATATAGAAGTACTAAAATTGGAAATAAGGAGGTAAAATTATCTTTATCTGCAACGATGTGTTATAAAATTGGAAAAGCACACAGAAAATCAACAGAAGAACTATTAGAAGTAATAAGAACATTCAGTAAGATGACTCTCATACACTCTTGGTGACTGGTACATGGCTCAACCCCTTGTGGGGGAGTAGGAGGAGGGCAGGGATTTGGACCCTCTCTAAAAACTAAGTGTGCACCTAGTCACTGAGTCTGTGAATTTCACTTCCAGAAACACACCCTTCAGATACACGACCCCATAGACTGAGAGACTGATGGCACAGGTACGTATAAATACTTGGATATTTTATTAGAGTATTTTTCACAATAGCCAAAAGGCCAGAAACCACTTGCTTTTCAAGAAGCTGCCTATACATATATGAGGTGGTATATGATAAAAGCATAAAATGCTTTTCAAAGAATAGCCAAGGCATGGGCCTCCATGAATATCTCTAAGGAACAAAACCCAGAAAGGATAAGACAGCTTTATTTTTCATCGCATGCCTTTTATATGCTTGGAATGTGACATGGGTCCCCCCCCACAAATGTACGCCTTTACATGATTTACCTTTTGTACTATGTGTAAGGCGTTTCCAGTAGATACGTTTACTTTCACGAAATCCTTGATCAAACCCAGAGACTGATTTCCGGTTCAAATAGAAGGATGGCCTTTGTGGGGCGCCTGGGTGGCTTAGTCGGTTAAGCGTCCGACTTTCGCTTGGGTCATGATCTCGCGGTTCGTGGGTTCGAGCCCCGCGTCAGGCTCTGTGCTGACTGCCAGCTCAGAGCCTGGAGCCTGTTTCAGAGTCTGTGACTCCCTCTCTCTCTGACCCTCCCCTGCTCACGCTGTCTCTCTCTCTCTCTCTTAGAAATAAATAAAACATTAAAAAAAAAGAAAGGATGGCGTTTGTGCAGCTAAGAAAACCTCCTCGTTGACACGAGGGGGAGGGAAACACACTTTAGTTTTTTAGTGTTGTGTTGTTCTGGTTGGGGTTGCACTTGCTACGGTTTAGTTTTGTTGCGGATATAGAATTGAGTGTTTTCATCTTGATAGCTTGGAAGTGGTATGACTGTGTTTCTACTCAAGGGACCTTACAGGTGAGTCTTCCTCCAGTGCCGTGTCCAGATACCAATTCACATCACTGAACATGCAGGATTCTGCTGGCACGGGACCCAGGACCAACCCGCTTCCCTGAAGGTCTTCAGGGACCCAGCCAAACAGAGTGACATCACCCAGAGAACTTAGTCCAGACCAGGCTGGCAGAGGGGCGGGGGGAGGAGCTCCTCCGGTGGCTGTCCCACTTCATCTGGCTGGCTCCTTAGTTCACAGTGATGACTTCTCTGAAGTTCACATCTAATGTAGAGAGAGGCAGCAAAGATTTAAGGACATGTGTCCTTTAAAAAATGTACCTTTAACGGCAGTAACATTTTAACCTTAGAATTACTCAAGATTTAACTACACTGATCAGTTCCCAAACCCCAGTCGGCCAGAGAGAAGATGGGTTGCACCTTTAAATGGGAAAATTCCCAGGCCACACCCCCAGGAACTCTGCTTCTCTGGATCTGGGGTGAGACCTGGGAATCTGTATTTTTAAGACACTCCCCGTGTAATTCTGAGGGGCAGCCAGGCTTGGCAAACACAGATATAAATTACTCAGTTACACCCAAATTACTGTGAATCGTTTAACTGTCTAATAAATTTTGATGTGACCCTTTCGGGGGGGTGGGGAACATCCTAAGACGAATTGTTTTCGTAAAAGAATTAAAGTAATCCTCAAGAGTGAGTAAATTAATCCCAGTAAACACATTGTAGTTACTGCATTAAGTAAAAATTTTGTCTGCCAAATCAATAATGAAATAAGCAGAGAGAGGACATTTTAAAGCCTGCAGGAGATATAATTCAAACACTAGCCTAGATCTGATAAATATTTTATAGACAGTCAATTTTACTTCATTCTACTTGAGAAATGAGTAAGGGCCTACGAGCCTGTTTGGCAACATCAGGTTTTTTAAAATCGAATTGGAAGCAGATAGGGTTAGTTACACTAATGTGAATTTCTCCCTCAAGGTAACTGTTAGCAACCCCGTAGCTAAGAAACACCTGGTCACTTTCTGTCCTCCGGGTTGGTCGCTTCACCTGGTCTTTTGGCTCTGCCTCTGAACTTCGGAGTGTGGACCATCTTTCACCGGGTAGTGCTGGGGAGAAACCTCTCCGCTCTCCAGCGGTTTTCTGGTACCTGCAAAACCAGTTCCTGGTCCTCCCTGACTTCCTCCTGCTGAGAACCTCGCAAAACCTCGGGTTCTCTTCATTCATCAACTGACTGAACCACAACAAACGTGTCTGCTAACAGTGAGTGAGTTTGTGGGTTCACATCCACGGAGGGTGAAAGTTGGTTTGGGTTTTGTGTTTGTTTTTGTTTTTTCTCACCCTGAATTTCCTCTCCTAATGAGTAAGGTGTTTTGTAAAGGATAAAATCAAGCCAGTCTACAAGGCCTTCAGGGGTTGACAAACATAGGGAGAGATTCTCTGGGTTACAAACAAGGAATAGAGTCTGTGAAAATTTAGGTGTTTCCGGGTCTCAGAAAGTTGCAGGACAGGGCTGTCCAGCTTCATGTGAAAATGTACTCGAGAAACTGGTCGTCAGAGTTAAAGCTGAGATTTTTCTTCTAAGGGAAACAGTAACTTGAAAAGAATGGTTCCCCCATTTCCCTGACTCGCGTCACTGCCCGCTGCTTGCAATGGGTGATCGAGTTGGGTGTCCAGAACCTCCGCGGGATTTAACTGCGATGCCAGAGCCGGCCTCTAGAGGTCGCACTTCCTAAAAGAACTTGGGCTCTCCGGGAGGCAAGGGGAAGAGTTGGCGATGTGCCCAGACCCCAAGGTTAAACCCTCTGAAAGCCACCCTTTTGGAAAGAGTGTCCCCAGAAGAGAGGAGAGGAGGGCCGTGTGCTTTATTTCAAGACAAAACTGGAAGGTGAGGACAACTGCACAGGGGTGTGTCCCGCCACTGTCCCCAGCCCACCCTCCCTCTACCCGCCCCCCCCCCCAGTGTAGACTGTCCCCTGCTGGCTAGAAACAGCACTGTGGCTTGAAGAGCATTTCATATTGGGGGTGGAAAGAGAAGGGTCTTTACTCAGGAGGTTTAAAGAACAGGGTGAGGAGGCTCAGTGTGTGACTGGGACCAAGGAGCGCAGGGACGCAAAAAGCCCAGCAGCCTTCAGATCTAGCCACCACCAACCAGAAACGGGTTGGGACGGAGGGTTAGGACGCCCTGCTCAGCACATTTGCACCTAAGAGGAGAGAGGAAACCAACCAAAAGTGGGAACGGCGGAATCCGCTCTTAGTACCAATACCTTTATTATTATGATCTCGGTCCTCAATTGTCCCTCCTTGGGCAGAGGGGGTACCGAGAAGAAAGGGGTAGATACAGGTTGCTAATGCATTTCTCATATTTCTGTATTTATCGTGCACAGGAATACATGACTGAATAGATTGGATACAAAGAGTGCATGATTCTCTGAGATTCATATGAGAATTCTTGTGTGCAAATTATGTGAAAACCATATGAAAATTCAGAGCCTTGGCTCTTTAATAAGCAAAACACATTACTGCAAGTTGGTCAATGCAATGTATATCTCCCTTTCACGCATACAGGTTTTTTTGTGCAGTTACTGGAAGTAGAATATGTACACTGACCTCCAAGACTTTTATTTTAGATGAGATGACAAAACACTCCCATCTAAAAATTTCAGATCAATGTGAGGTAGAGGGGAATTGGAACCTGATGTGCAGATGTGGATGAAAATCAGGATGGTGATCTAGAGAAGGAAGGCATCAGTGGGAGCTGGGGCTTCCGCTCCAGTAAAAGATTTCATGGAGAAGAAGCAGAACTTCCACTGAACTCTGAAAAATAATTTGGTTAAGTGTATATGGGCATGGTGATGAAGGAAGGTTGTTGAAGAAGCAACTACAAAAGTACAGAGGGCAAAGTATGGAGGTTCCTTAAAGATTTAAAAATAGAACTACCATATGACCCAGCAACTCCATGTCTGAGTATTTATCTGGAGAAATGAAAGCACCAATTCTAAAAGATGTATGCACCCTCATGTTCATAGTGGCATTATTTACAGTAGCCAAGATATGGAAATAACTTAAGTGTCCGTCAATGGATGAATAGATAAAGAAAAGTGGTGTACCTATATATAAAGCAATGTTATTCAACCATAAAAAAAAAAAGAGTGAAATCTTGCCATTTGCGACATCATGGACCTCAAGGGCATTATGCTAAGTGAAAGAAGTCAAACAGAGAAAGACAAATACTGAATGATGTCATTTATATGTGGAATCTTTAATTTCATGTTTATTTATTTATTTTGAGAGAGAAAAGCCAAGCATGAGCAGGGGAGGGGCAGAAAGAGAAGGAAAGAGAGAATCCCAAGCAGGGTCCAATCAGCACAAAGCCCATTGCGTGGCTTAGTCTCACGAACCATGAGATCATGACCTCAGACGAAATCAAGAGTCAGCCACCTAACCACCACCTGACCCACCCACACACCCCTTTTATGTGGAATCTTAAAAAAAAAATTAAAAAATCAAGCACATAGATTTGTGGTTGTCAGAAGTGGGCGGTTGTGGGTGAGCCAAATGGGTGAAGGGAATCAAAATGCACATGCTTCAATTTATAACATAAAGGTACCACATGGTGACTATAGTTAATAATACTGTATTGCATAATTGAAAATTGCTAAAAGAATAGATCTTAAAAGTTCTCATCACAAGAAAAAAAGTTCCGTAACTATGGATGATGCCAGATGGTAACTAGACGCCTTATGGCTATCGTTTTGCAATATATACAAGTATAAACTCATTATTTGCACATCTGAAATTACCATAATATCATATGTCAACCATACCTCAATTTAAAAAGAAAGTACAGGGGCGCCTGGGTGGCTCGGTTGGTTCAGCGTCCAACTTCAGCCTTGGCCTTGATCTCAGTTTGTGGTTCGGGCTTCTCATTGGGCTCCATGCTGACAGCTAAGAGCCTGGAGCCTGCTTCAGATTCTGTGTCTCCCTCTCTCTATGCCCCTGCCCTACTCACACTCTGTCTCTCTCATTCTCAAAAATAAAAATAAATATTTGAGGGGCGCCTGGGTGGCTTAGTCGGTTGAGTGTCCGACTCTCGCTTAGGTCATGATCTCACGGTTCGTGGGTTTGAGCCCCGCGTCGGGCTCTGTGCTGACTGCCAGCTCAGAGCCTGGAGCCTGTTTCAGTCTGTGACTCCCTCTCTCTCTGACCCTCCCCTGCTCATGCTGTCTCTCTCTCTCTCTCTTAGAAATAAATAAAAAACATTAAAAAATTAAAATTTAAAATAAATAAATAAATAAATATTTGAAAAAAATTTATTAAAAAAAATAGAAAGAAAGTATAGAAGCAGAATGAGAGGGGCTGTGCACGGGGCAGTGAAATAGGTGTCTGCGTGTTGCTCTCCATAGTCCGTGACAATGACAAGACTACCCCTTGCTCACTTTACTTCGTCATTTAAGTTAATCTCCCTTGCTTAATCTTAATCCCCCAAATTCCCAACCCCTTAATCCCTTAATCCCCCAAATTGCCATCCCATGTCCTTAACGTACTCACGTATTATCCTTTTACGTCCTCAAAAAGCCCTGTGAGCCAAGAATAGAACAGCTCAAAGGGGATCCATACATGTCCAAGGTTATGGAACCCCATTCGACGTTGGCTGAGTCCGGAGCCTGTACCACTAACTTCTACGCAGCTGTATACACCAGTGGCCAGGTGATGGGCAGCACCGAGCTGCATGAAGCTCTCAGATATGTGTCCTTGGCCTGCACAGTGTTTAGAAAAGCAAAGTGACCAGACGGATAGGCTGCCTGCCCAACCAGCCTAATTTCTATTCTCCTCCTCTCCTTGCTTCACACATTTGTGAGACCTTGTCAGGCAGTTGTACTTGGGATCCTGGGTGACACAGAGGCAGGGGAAGGGGGCAGGGGAAGGGGGGAGGGAAAAAAGCCTATTCTTGAAACTCTTCCAAAAGAAGACATTGCAAACAAAAGACAAAAGAAAGGAAAGAGAGATGACAAGTCTACAAGGTTTTTTGAAGGCTGTCCTTCACCATCAGAATCCCCTGGGGAACTTGTTAGAAATACGGAGCCCTGGGTCCAGGGAACACCTACTGAATCTTGGAGACGGCCAAGGAGTCTAAATTTTTTTAAATTTCTTTCAATCTTTATTTATTTTTGAGAGACACAGAGCATGAGTAGGGAAGGGGCAGAGAGAGAGAGGGAGACACAGAATCTGAAGCGGGCTCCAGACTCTACACCATCAGCACAGAGCCCTGACACAGGGCTTGAACCCACACACTGTGAGATCATGACCTGAGCCAAAGTCGAACGCTTAACCGACTGAGCCACCCAGGCGCCCCAAGGGGTCTAAATTTTTAACGAGCTCCCAGAGGTTTCTGATACACGTTTGTGATTTGAGAACTATGAAATTATACTTGTTCCAGAAAAATTTCTCATGTTCATCTATTTTTCCGCTTTTGCAAATACAACTCTTTGCCATATCTACTAGAAAACAGTATTCACCAATCAGTTTCACATATGTCCTAGAAAAACCTTTAATCATTTAACTTTCCTTTCTCTGAGCACTTTTCTTTATCTTTGAGCTTCTACCCCTGCCAAACTGAAGTCAGTCCCGAATCCTTTCTTGACCTGCCCTAACATCAAAGGGCTTCACTGTAATCCAGCTCATCTGAGCCATTGTCGCCATTGATTTCCTGTCTGTCCTTGCCAAGGAGCTGGGCAGTGGCACTGGGAATAATTTTTTCACACTGACCAAAGATCAGGGTTCATGAGCCACAAGACATTTCTGGGGGCCACAGGCAGTGACTCAACCGCCTCCTGCTCATCTCCTGGGAAAGATGGGCAAGAGAAATCTCTCCAAGGCCCCTGGGCAGTGGGGGTACCTATTCCCTTGCCCCTGACTTTGGGGGAAAAAACTTTCCATCTCCATACATTTCCTTTGAAGTTCAGTATGCCTGTAGAAACCTTCCCTGCCCGCTACACCCATAAACTCCTATCCATCCTTCAAGCTCCGGCTCAGAAGTAGTGACCGTCAAAATAATAATCATAATTCAGTGTTGCCCCTTCTATTCACTCCTACCTTGCTGTCATTTCCCCTTACGGCACTCATGAAAATCTGTAATGATGTATTTCGTGTTTATTTCATGCACATCTATGCATCCTACTTGACTGAAGGCCACATGAAGGCAGAGACCGTTTGCTTTGCCCGTCCTTGTATTTATAACCCATTACTATGTGTGGCTCATAGTAGGCACTCAATTTTAATATTACTGAATGAATGAATGGATTTACATTTATTGACTGTTTTCAATGTTGTCAGCCTCTGGGCTAAGTGCTACTGATACCTGGTCTGTTTTAATCTTCCTGACAACCTCCTGAGGTTCACCCTTTGTGAATAGATAAGGAAATTGAGGTTCAATGAGGTCTCAAGAATTTGTCACACAGCTAATAAGTGGGGACCCTTGGATTCAAATATGACTTTGTCTACATCTACAATGCAGCTCTCAGCCACAATCCCATGCACTTTGAGTAACTGCAAATGGTGAGGGGGATAATTAAGACTAGGATAAGATAAGCATTTAAAAACCTCTAAATGAGCAAAAAAAAATTTTCAGAAAAGGATAATACTCAGTGGCGGTGAAGATGTAGATCACTAGGCATTCCTGATACACAGCTGGTAGGCATATATATTAGCAAATCATTTGGGGAAAAAGGTTAGCAATATCTAATAAATTACATTATACTTACATGATAGCACAGTATATATAGTAACACATGAATAAGCTGGTGCAGCTCCTGTGGAAAACAGTGTTAACAAATCCTCAAAAACATGGAATTACCATATGATGCGGCAGTTCCATTTTGGGGTATGTACTTGAAGAGATATTTGCACACCCATGTTCACAGCAGCATATATTCACAAGCACCAAAAGTGGAAGCAATTCAAGGATCTCCCAATGGATGGATGAATAAACAAAACGTGCTGTGTGCATATGCATCAATGAGTATGATTTAGCTTTGAAAAGGAAGACAGCTGTGACACAGGCCACAATATGGATGAACTTTGACAACACCATGCTAAATAAAACAAGCCAGACACGAAAGGCCAAGTATTGTGATTCCACTTGTATGAAGTTTCTAGAGTAGGCAAACTCAAGGACAAAAAGTAGAATGGAGGGTTGCCAAGGGCCGGGGGCAGAAAGGTCTGGGGAGTTAGTATTTAATAGTTACAGAGTTTCAGCTGAGAAGATGGAAAGTTCTGGAGCAGGATGGTGGTGACTGTTGCACAACTATGTGAACGTGCTTAATGCAAGGGAACTCTACACTTAAAAATGGTTTCAGGTTTGGGCCACGTGGGTAGCTCAGTTGGTTAAGCATTTGACTCAATATCATCTCAGGTCACGATCTTACAGTTTGTGAGATCAAGCCCACATCAGTCTCTGACAGCACAGAGCCTGTTTGGGATTCTCTCTCACCCTCTCTCTCTGCCCCGCTCTTGCTCACTCTCTCTCTCTCAGAAATAAATAGGGGCTCCTGGGTGGCTCAGTCGGTTAAGCATCCAACTCTTGGTTTCGGCTCAGGTCATGGTCTCATGGTTTGTGAGATTGAGCCCCACATCAGGCTCTGGGCTGACAGTTCAAAGCCTGCTTGGGATTCTCTCTTTCTCTCTCTCAAAATAAACAAAATTTAAAAAAAATAATAAACTTTAAAATGGTTTAAAGGTAAATTCTATGTTAGTAAATTTTACTACAATAAAAAGAAAAGTGAATGAGCTGTGTATTTACTCATTCTCCTGTCGATGGACTTTTTGGCTATTTCCAGTTTTGTTTGTTCAGTTGTTTTTGTTGCTATTGCTGACAATGCTACAATGAGCATTCTTTGACACATCTCACGTGAAGAAAGTGTGTAGAGTGTATACCTAAAACACGAAATCGCTGGGTCAACTTTTCTATGCCACATTGTTTTCCAAAATGGTTGTACTACATTTTACATATATGTCATAAAACTAATGTGTAAAAGGGGCGCCTGGGTGGCTTAGTCGGTTAAGCGTCCGACTTTCGCTTAGGTCATGATCTCGCGGTTCGTGGGTTCGGGTCCCATGTCGGGCTCTGTGCTGACTGCCAGCTCGGAGCCTGGAGCCTGTTTCAGTCTGTGACTCCCTCTCTCTCTGCCCCTCCCCTGCTCACACTCTCTCTCTCCTAGAAATAAATAAAAATATTAAAAAAAAAAAAAAACTAATGTGTAAAAGATGTTCAGGAAATGTTAAATAACAGTCAAAAGGAGATAGGTGAATCTCTCAACTTATCCACCTATCTAGAGGTATACTGCCCAGATGGGGTGCCTGGGGGCCTCAGTCAGTTAAGCGTCTGTCTTTGGCCAGGTCATGATCTCATGATTTGTGAGTTTGACCCCCGCATTGGGCTTTGTGCTGACAGCTCAGAGCCTGGGGACTGCTTCAGATTCTGTGTCTCCCTCTTTCTCTGAACCTGCCTCCCCAACTCACGCTCTGTCTCTCTCTCAAAAAATTAATATTAAAAAAAATTTTAGAGGTATACTGTCCAGAAAAGGGGGCTCCAACCAGACTATCTGTGCTGCATTTTAATCCTTTGCTGGGCATCCCTTTTAAGACCATTGGCTGATTGATGCTAGCTGGTGGTGGACCGCCAGGCTGGCCAGAGGTCTGGAAACTTTGAAAGTGTGGAAAGGTTGAATGAGAGGTGTGCTGGTCTGGAAAGCACTCATGGGCATGTCGGAGAGTGTGATTGAGAAGTCCAGCTACTCTGTGCTTCGCTAAACCACTGTTCTTTTCTCTCTGGGAAATTCATCCTCTTTGATTAAGTGGGTAACCTCAGAAGGAGTCACATCCACAGAATCAGCCTGGAAAAAGGAAAGGGCAAGTTAGGGGCACAAGAAACCTAACATTAACTAGCAGAAAACCTGTCTTATAAACATGGATTCATTCTGGGAAGTTCCAGAGAGTAGGTCCAGTGGTTAGGTGCCACAGGGGAACTGTGTAAACAGAGCTGGGTAAGCACCTGCGAGATGGCTTCCCTGTGAGGTCTTGGGCAGGTCCAACCATCTAGATTGTCAGAGATTCCAGAACAAAAGGCCGGGGAGGCCAAAGAAGATGACAGTGGTTCTCTCCTGCTCTGTGATAATGATTAAAATGCATCCAAATGCTAGGCACCCTGCCCGCCAGCAACAGCATTTGGTTTTAGATCCACTCAGTCAATGTTGGAGTTGGGTGTTCTAACCCGTTCTGATGTAAAATCATGTACCAGATTAGCCCTTTTAACAGAAGTTGTGGTCCCTGGAGAATTAAAACTGCTGCCCAGGCTTGCGTTTTACTACTGATAAAGTAACCCATGCATTCCACTAATAAAGAGCAGTTTAAAAGCAGATGCATATAGTTTTTTTTTCTATTCTGCAGACATGTCATCGTCTGCCACCTCCCCTATAAACAGTCTACCGTCTTTTCAAGTTTTTTTCCCCACACACACTTTAAAGCACTTCCATATTCTGCAACCAAAGTGTTTCAGTGGCCCCTTATGGAAGCCCACAAGATACTGAACTTAAGGATTCATATAAACAGCCACCGGCAGTTGCCTTTTGATACCGTACAATTTACAGTCATGAAGAAGAGACTGCAAATAAGTCAGCCAATTTCACGTCACTTTAAAACCGCTGAATGTAGATTAAAGGCCGCTGAAAGGTTTTAATCGATAACTGACTCCAGCTCGCGAACAGCATGAGAAACGTCGCCATGATGCTGATGCTTTTCCTAAATCTGGCAATTTCTTTACGAAGCAGTAATTAGATCAGTGAAAATTAGCTAGATTTATGTGAGTTGCCCCAATCTTTTCAGCAGGCATCACGAACCCCAAACCCCACCGATACTCTTTAAAACGTCTGCAATTGGCAAATGTTGAAAGGTCGGGTCCACGCTCATTTATTTTGCAGGGAAGCCGGCTATTGGCCCAAGCGTCCCCTGCCAGTAGGAGAATGGCTTCAGAGAGTCTTCCAGAGCTGAGGTGAGGGCCCTGTGGGCTCTCTTTGTCCCTTTGCTGACACCATGTGAGGTCACCGTGAAATTCTCTGCTTCTGCTGCCGGCACTGGCATCAGGTCAAACTTGGCTCCAGTGCTTCAGTGTGTGCTGAGTCAGAACAGGTGCAGGGATGAAGTGACCACTTTGTACCCACATTTGAATAGTTCGGCTCCTGAGCAAGCTGGCTCAGGTGTGCTTCCTCCTTTCATTTGCCACCCGTTTGCTCAGCCCAGGACCGGTTGTCTGCCCAGCATGGCCTGAACCGGTTGCTTCACTTCATCCTTGTCATCTGACGAGTTACTTACTGACAGCGTGTTTGAAGCTGACTTCTCCTTCTTAAGAGGCAACTTCTTTCTGGTGTGGAATCACTTCTCCCTTCTGAGCAAAGGGCCTGGGGCACCAACGAGCCGTGGCCCTGAGCTTATGATGGGAGACTGTCGTGAAAGGAAGGCCATAAGAGCGTCTCTCCAGCTTGCTTTCTTTCAGAGAAGAAGCCCAGGGAACGGAGATGGGCAGGCCTCCCTTAGAGACCCAGTAAGGGAAATAAGCTGATTCAGAATCGAAGAACTTAACAAGGAAAAGTGAGATTGTCAGCATTTCCTGCTTTCCAAGTGGGCAGTACCAAATGCATACCTCTTTTTTAAGGTTAATAGTGATTATGAATTAGGGGCTGGCTTGCAGACTGACCTGGGCTGAGGCCACTGCTGATGAGGGAAATCAAAGCAGTCCTTTAGGGACATCAAGGTCTCCTAGACGCCAAGGAGCTTTGCCTTTAACATACCAAACAGCTATGTGGCCTCACAATGGAGAAGTCTGAGCCCAGGGCCGGGATCCACCAGGCTGGTCCGGAGGTGGTGCTGAGAGAAGGCAGAGGCAGAAAGGACTAGAGGCCCAAGATCCCGGAAAACTCTCATGCACCAGCACGGGGCTGAGAACGGGCCCTAGGGAGGCCATGAAGGGGAGGGTGAAGCACTGGCAGAGTTAGGAAGCGGTTGCTTCAACATTCTCAAAATAATTTTTTTAACAAGAGCCAAAAGCGTATTTCTGCAGCCCAAAGTGGAAAGGATTTTTGTTTCTTCCAAAACAAAAAAAAAGGAGGGGGTAGGTAGATGAAGGAGACAAAGGAGTCTTGGTCTGGTATTAGCCAGTTCTGTAAGGAGATGAAATGGATCCCCAGGTCATCATGGGGGTATGGAGCTAGAGCCCTGGGCTGGGCAGGCAGGGGAGGGTGGGTGCTGAAGGGCCGTTTTCCTCCCCAGGAAAGCTGGGCCCATGGAAGAGCAGAGCCTCCAGCTGTGGGAAGCCAGGCAGCCCGTTGGCCTGAAGGCCCCTGGACCACGTGATGTGTGGACACTCAAGCTGCCTATGCCTGGCAGTTTCCAGCACACTCCCTACCCCACCTTCCCCAAGTTATTATCAAGAGAAAGGAAAGATATGCTTAATAGTCCTAGGGAAGGTTTTCTCTAGAAGGAGCCAAATTTTCTTTTCTCATGTAGAAAAGAAGAAAAAACAAGCTGATGGGGAGCCTAGGTGGCTCAGTTGGTTAAGCGTCCGACTTTGGCTCAGGTCATGATCTTGCGGTTCGTGGGTTTGAGCCCCGCGTCGGGCTCTGTGCTGACAGCTCAGCCTGGAGCCTGCTTCCAATTCTGTGTCTCTCTCTCTCTGCCCCTCTCCTGCTCCTGCTCTCTCTCTCTCAAAAATAAATATTTTTTTACATTCTTTTTAAGAAAGAAAAAACAAGCTGAGTCATCAGGAAAAAAGTTATAATCTTATACTTAGTTGAAACTGTAGTGATTATTCTAAAGAAAACAGGGGAGAGACACACAGGAATCACTAGAGATGGAGGCCTGGAGGGGCAATTGTCAACGTCAACTTGGCCACCACTCCTTTAGAACCAAGACCACAGCAAACCATGATCTGGGCCGATTGCCACCGAACTGTAACCCTCTCTGTTGCAAACTGTTGGGGTGTCTGGTGAGGGCAGGCACCATCTTCTGCTTGTGACCTCAAAAGTGTGGAGCACATGGTCTGCACCCTGCGTGGCTAGTTGACTGGTAAGGGTCTTTTACAAGCAAATGTATGGGTGAGATGTACTAAAGTGGACAGTTCTTCCTAAAAGCCACATGAATGGAACACTGTCAAACCTCTGACCCTCAGAAAGTCATGCAAGGAATCTTCTAGATTCTCCCTCCCTATATCCTCCCTTGTCTAACCAGTCTGACTGTGCCAATGGTGAGACAGCATCCGTGGCAGTGTGACCCGGGGAAACACAACAGGGGACCACCCTGCCCAGGGCCAGGGGCCGTGTGGAGTAAAGTCGCCAGGGACAGAAAGAGGGACCGTGAGTGGCCCTGGAACCCTCGGGTCACCTCAATGCAGCATTGTCCTGAGGTTTATCCTGACGGGAGGCACCCCAAGGCTCCCACAAACACTCTAGGGGGGAGGCGATAGTGACATTGATATTGTCTTGCTTGGTTTTAGTTTCCATTCCCAGGCACGTAATCTCAATGTTGAGTTTCCAGGGGGATGTTCTGCTAGAAATCTTGCCAGTTCTGCCATCCAGGGCTTTTACAAGAATTCAGTCAGCCTGTGGCCCCTGAGGGAGGCTGCCTAAAGATTAAACAGGCTTCTTTGCCGCAGAACTTCCAGCGGGGGGGTGAGGGGGATGCCATTTGAGTGGGTGCCGGAATTTGCAGTAAGAGGGTCTGTTGCATGTAGACTTTCCCACCCTTCTTGGCCACCAACCCCTCTCTCCCCCACTGTCTTCTCGTCAAAGAACCACATGAACTCAGTTGCCCAGAACAGAGTTGCTTTAATATTAACTAAAAATAAAGGATGAGACCACCTCGACCTCTATGAAAAGCATGCTGTTGGAACCCTATTAGAATAGGCAGTGATCATCAGTGGTGCCTAAATCCCATAAAGGTAAAAGCCGACAGGCAATGTTACTGTGTATGGATCGGGCTGATGCCCACTGAGCCCACAGATCCACCCGAATATCACAAAAAGAGAGGCACATCTAGGCGTGTGCGTCACAGAAGGAAAATAGGCGTTCAAGCAAAAGCTGGTACGCGAGTGTTCACAGCATTGCTATTCACAAAAGTCAAAAGGTGAAAACACCCGAACGCCCATCAACTGAGGGATAAATAAATACAATGTGGCCCATCTGCTCCTCCCAACACGATTCAGCCCTGAAGAGGAAGGAAGAACTGACACTTGCTACAAAGTGGACGAACCTTGAGAATACCATCCTAAGTGAAAGAAGCTGTTCTAAAAGCTCACATATTATACGATTCCATTAGTATGAAACACCCAAAATGGAAAAATCCCTGGACACAAAAAGCAATTCGTGGTTGCCAGGGGAGGGCGGAGGGAGTGATTGGAGAGTGGGTAAAGGGTTTCTTCTGGGGATTGATGGAAAAGTTCTGGCATTAGTGATGGTTGTACAACATTGTGCATGTCCTAAATGCCACTGGATCGCACACTTTAATATGGCTTAAGTGGTAAGCTTGATGTTAGATGTATTTTACTACAAAGAGCGAAGGAGGGAAGGAGGGAGAGAATGCAGCGAAGGAAGGCATACCTTTTACACGGGGTACAGCGGGCAGTCCACAGCACCTCCTATGAGATAGCCTTGCCAAAAAAATCCAACTTGATTATGCCTCTGGGCTACCAGTTTATAGGAAAACAGGAGAGGGGGACATTCAACAACTCCATGCAGATGCATTCAGCAAAATACAAAATGAGGGCTGTCTAAGGAATAAATCCCCAGGTATCTTCAACAAGTAAAAGATAAGGGGGGAAAAAGTAGGAGGGTGGACAGGCAGAGTATAAAAGATTTACAAAACGCAGCAGCCGAAAGCAATGTGTGAATCATGTTTGGGTTCTGATTTAAACAAGTTAAGTATTTTTTTTTTTTTTAATTTCTAGGAGAGAGAGAGAGAGACAACATGAGCAGGGGAGGGTCAGAGAGAGAGGGAGTCACAGACTGAAACAGGCTCCAGGCTCTGAGCTGGCAGTCAGCACAGAGCCCGACGCGGGGCTCGAACCCACGAACCGCGAGATCATGACCCAAGCGAAAGTCGGACGCTTAACCGACTAAGCCACCCAGGCGCCCCACAAGTTAAGTATTTTTTAAAAATTTTTAATGTTTTATTTATTTCTGAGAGAAAGAGAGACAGCGTGAGCAGGGGAGGGTCAGAGAAGAGGGAGATACAGAATCTGAAGCAGGCTCCAGGCTCAGAGCTGTCAGCACAGAGCCTGACGCAGGGCTCATAACCATGAACCGTGAGATCATGACCTGAGCCAAAGTCGGACCCTTAACTGACTGAGCCACCCAGGCGCCCCAAGTATTTTTTTTTTTAAGTATTAAGGGACATTTGATTACTGACTGCATTTTTTTATGATATTAAGGAAGTATTGTTAAGCTTGTAGCTATGATAATGACATTATGGTGATGCCAAAGAAAGATTTTATTTTTAGAAATACATACGGAAGCATTCATGGATGAAAATATATGTTTGGGATTTTTCATAAAGGAATTCTGTACAAGGAAAGGGAAGAAAATGGATGGCAGTTTAAAAGAAACAAGATTATCCATGAATTGATCATTGCTGGAAGCTGGGTGTTCTAATTTTGTATTAAGTTTGAAAATGTCCATACAAGAAGTGTTTTAAAAATACATTGCCGAGCAACGAATGAAAAGAAGGACCTAAGTCTTGGACATGGGGTAATTTTCTAATGATCGACTCTCTGGTAGATGTAGGATGTTCAGATTAGACCCAGAAATTGTATTACTGGGATATTTATATTTGCTTTCCATCCTTCCTGTTGTATTTGGGGGGGGAAATACCATTCTCGTAGAGCAGGGTGGTGTCAAGGAAAACAAAAATAAAAGCATTTTTTGAGTGTTTGCTGCATGCATGTATTAATTTCTTTTTTTTTCTTTTTTTTTCTTTTCTAGGAGAACCTGGGTGGCTCAGTTGGTTAAGCGGCCAACTCTTTTCAAAAAAAAATTTTTTAATGTTTATTTAGTTTTGATAGAACACCAGGGGGAGAGGAGAAGAGAGGGAGACACAGAATCTGAAGCAGGCTCCAGGCTCTGAGCTGTCAGCACAGAACCAAACACCGGGCTCAAACCCATGAACCGTGAGATCATGACCTGAGCCAAAGGTGGTCACCCAACTGACAGAGCCAACCAGGCACCCCAGTTTTGCAATATTTAATGGAAAATTGGAAGTAACTTAAAATGTCCATCCAAAGGAAACATACCAGCATCTTTTTTTTCATTTATTTTTTATTGATTTAGTTTTTGAAGAGAGAGAGCACACACAAGCAGGGGAGGGGCAGAGAGAGAGAAGGAGACACAGAATCCAAAGCAGGCTCTCTAGGCTCTGAGCTGTCAGCACAGAGCCCAACGTGGGGCTCAAACCCACAAACCATGAGATCATGATCTGAGCTGAAGTCAGTCGCTCAACTGACTGAGCCACCTAGGTGCCCTTTAAGAAGCCGACTCATGATTCATGATCTTACTATTGGTGAGTTCAAGCCCGGAGTCAGGTTCTATGCTGACAGCACTGCTCCTGCTTGGAATTCTCTCTCTAAACAGACAAACAAACAAACAAAAATGTATTTATTTTGAGAGAGAGAGAGCATGAGTGGGGCATGAGCAGAGAGAGAGAATTCCAAGCAGGCTCAGTGCTGTCAGCACAGAACCCAACACGGGGCTCGAACTCACCAACAGTGAGATCATGAGCTGAGCCAAAATCAAGAATTGGAGGTCTAACTGACTGAGCCACCCAGGCGCCCTTGCATGTATTAATTTCTTATTTACAATCCTCTAATAGCTTCCCATCCCACTCAGATTAAATACAAATTCTTTACCATGGTCCATGTTGTCCAGTATGATTTGGCACCAAATGCCACTTTCCCTTCCTACTACACGGGCTTCCCCGTTATTTTTTTACAAACAGTTGGTACTCTCCTGCCTCAGGGCCTTTGCACTCACTATTCTCACAACCTGGAATACCCTTTCCCCCAGCTGTGAGATTCTCTTCTTTATCCCCTTCAAGTCAGACTTTCCCTAGGCACTTCCTTAGGTAACACAGGCATGTGCTCTCACACATATAGCACCACTCACCTCTCCTTTATCTCTTTCCCCCTGCTTTATTTATATCTTTTAGCATTGATCACCCTCCCTGACAAATTACTTGTTGATCGTCTGTCTGGCCCCAGTGGACTGCAAACTCCAACAGATCTGGGCATTGTTTTATTCATGAAAGAGTGCCTGGCACATAGTAGGCGCTCCTGGATTGGCTGGATCTAGTTAAACTGGGCCAAGATGTCAGCAGGGCAGCCAAATGCCTTGTGGTGAGAGAAGACATAGTCCGTTCTGGCGTACAGCAGGGATGGCGGGAGGGTGCTGGGATGACTCTTTTTGAGAAGAGTGAGATTAGATGAAGGCCCAGCTGAGGGGTGGCAGCCTCTACTGGGGGATCGGGGGGAAGAACTTGGAAGAGAGCTCAGGGGTCAAAAGAATGCTACGGACTCATTTGCTACAGATGGTTCCAGGCTCTTAAATGAATTTGTTTCCAGGGGCGAGCCAGCCAATGCACAGATGAATAAGCCATTCCGAGTGGTAAATAATCCACTGGGCAATCATGTGTGGGAGGAGAACTGGGCCCTGCTAGCTGTCGAACGTATTTTGAAGAATCTCACTCCTGCCCACAGTGACCTCTTGAATTGCTCTACAGGCTGCTGTCCAGAGGAATCTGGGTTTTTCTCTAAAGGAATCCAGGTAGCTGATACCCGCCCCCGCCCCCCTTTAGCATCCAGGTCAGACAACTCACACTTCAGAGGCTGGGCTTGGTGGGTTATGCCTCCACCCTAAACTGCCAAGGAACTGAATTTCCATTTGTCATAGAAGAGAGCCGTGACCTTATCTGCTTGAGAGACAGCATGGCTGAAGTCGCAGAGCTAGGAGAGGGACCCGTGTCTTCTCAGCCTCTCACTTCCTAGAAAGCCCTGTGACAAAATAGCGTGTTAGTGATCTGAATATTTAAATCAACAAGGTGGTCCTGCTGATTACAAAGTAGGAAATACTTTGGGAAAATAAATAACCCTTAATTTACAGTTTTGAAAATGAAACACAGCTCTATACTTCCAGTTTTCTCTTTAATTTTTTTTTAATGTTTGTTTATTTTTGAAGGAGAGAGAGACAGAGTGTGAGCAGGGAAGGAGGCAGAGAGAGGGAGACACAGAATCGGAAGAAGGCTCCAGGCTCTGAATTGCAGCACAGAGCCTGATGCGGGGCTCAACCCCACAGCCATGGGATCATGACCCGAGCCGAAGTCGGATGCTTAACAGACTGAGCCACCCAGGCGCCCCTCTATACTTCCAGTTCTTACATGGCAAAGTGTTGCTTGCCATCAGCTGGTTTCTGATCTGTAAGCCACCTCGTGGAATTTCAGTGTCAGCTATGCCAAATAACATCCCTTGGCTGTGAAAAGATTTCCTGGCAGGCTCTCGGAGACAAGGACAGATGGCATTCCGTTGGGGGTACTCCCAGCTCTTTGTTTTAGCAAATATTGACACTTTTGTGGGAAACAGATCCAGATCCTAGTTCTTCCTAACTCATCTTGGCAATCGTGAAGGTTTGGAGACAGATACGTCCATAAAATTGGGACAGTGCACTTGCCACATTAAAAAAGGCATCTATCAAGGAGGGTAAAGTTCATGGTTAATCGATGCTCGTAAAAGTCACAAACCAGTAAGCAATATTCTGTGATCACAAATCACTTTCGAACAGAAAAGAGAGGGGATAGGTGGGGAGAGGGAAGACAAGTGAAGAAAAAGCCTTTCCGAAAAAAATTCCCATTACTGTAGAAAACGTTTTTTTTTAAGATCCCCAAAATATGTATAAAAAAGGGTTTATTGTGAAGTTATAAAAGTGGAACTATAACAACAATTCTTCAGTAGCAAACTGTTCGACTAAATCAAGATACATTCATATTAGAGGATATTTTGCAGAATATAAAGATGATGGTGTGGAGCTATATTTGTTTCATATGGTAGATGTAATCAATAGAAGTGTTTTTTTTTCCAGGCATGGAAACCAATTTGTTACAAAAACAACTTATCTTCACAAAATTCTAGAACTCACATAAGTTCTATAAATTATAAAAATAATTTTTATAAAAAATATTTTTATATAATTTTATATAAAAATTATAAAAATAATTTTTATAAAAAATATTTTATAATCGGGGGTGCCTGGGTGGCTTAGTTGGTTAAGCGTCTGACTTTCGCTTAGGTCATGATCTCACGGTTCGTGGGTTCGAGCCCCGCGTCGGGCTCTGTGCTGGCTGCCAGCTCAGAGCCTGGAGCCTGTTTCGGTCTGTGACTCCCTCTCTCTCTGACCCTCCCCTGCTCATGCTGTCTCTCTCTCTCTGTCTCCTAGAAATAAACATTTTTTAAAAATATTTTATAAAAATATTTTTATAAAAATTATATATAAATTATATATAAATTTAATATATATTATATATAAATGTTATATAAATTATATAGAAAAATTTATAAATATATAAAATTATATATAAAAATTTATATAATTTTTATAAAAATATTTTGTAAAAATTGAGAGTGTGTGACAGAGAAAAAGAGACACTTAACAAATAGTTATTATCTTTGGGTGGTGAAACTCTAAGTGATTTTAAGTTTCTGTTTCCTTTCTGTATTATCTGTCTGTGTTGTTTTTACCAGGGGCGTATATTGCTTCCATCATTAGGAAGCCACAGAGCAACTTCTCCTGTAAAAAGCCTGAGGCTTTTAGGGGCGCCTGGGTGACTCAGTCAGTTGGGTGTCTGACTTCAGCTCAGGTCAGGATCTCACAGCTTGTGGGTTCAAGACCCGTGTCGGGCTCTGTGCTGGCAGCTCAGAGCCTGGAGCCTGCTTTGGATTCTGTGTGTGTCTCTCTCTCTGACCCTCCCCTGCTCATGCTGTCTCTCTCTCTCTCAGAAATAAATAAAACATAAATAAAAATTAAAAAAAAAAAGCCTGAGGCTTTTGCTGGAGCCTCGCTGCAGGACTGAGGCAAAGGACAAACAAAGGTCAGTGCAGAGGGAGCCTGAAGGTAAGACATGGGGACGGAGTAAAAAGGGTTCAAATGGCTTCCAAGCCAAGGCTCCCACCGCCCATCTGTCCTTATCTGAGCAGGCCTCCTGAGAACCAATGTCAAACCTCTCTGTTCCAGCGTCACCCCCTTCCATACGCTGGCTCTCAGGTTACCATGAACTTGGTGCTACCCAGAGTCTCCTGATCTTTACTCAGGAAAAATTCCTTCCTATACAATAGCAAGAACAACGCCAAAAAGAAGGCAAATAGTAAACTTCCCTGCATTCATTTTCTAGAACTGCAATGGCAAATTACCGCACGAAAAGCTTGGTGACTTGAAACGGAAACGGAAATGCATCTCATATGTGGTTCAGAGGTGAGATGTCCAGAAACCAAGGTCCTGGCAGGGCTGTGCTTCCCCTGAAGGTTCTAGGGGAGAATCCTTCTCGCCGCTTCTGCCTCCTGGCGGCTCCTGGCGGCTCCTGGCTGCTCCTGGCTTGTGGCGGCCTTGCACCGATTCCTGCCTCTGTCTTCACACCGCTTCCCTACTCCATGTGTCCTTTTCTGTCTCTTGTAAGGACACTCTCAGTGGATTCCGGGCCCACCCTAATCTGGTATGATCTCGTCTCCATCCTCACCTTATTATATCTGCAGACACCCTATTTCCAACTTAGGTCACAGTCTGAGGTTTGGGGCAGAGGTGAATTTTGGGGGGACCCTATTCAGCCCACTCCAGTATCATAGACAACATTTGTTCAGCATGCAATGACTCGGACTAGAATTTACCTTTTTAAAAAGGAGGCGGAAGGCAGGTAGGGATTGGCAGGAGGCTCAGAATCGGTTCTCTATGGCCCAGAAAACCCTGCCTCCGTCTTGTAGTGTGACAGTCAGGGTGCTGCCTAGGAATTAAGATCAGATAGAGATTCTGGAGTACGGGACAATAAAACTAGGCATCAGAGAAAACTAGCAAAGACAAAGAAATGCAGGAATGGTTAATGATGTGCATTCGCAAAGAGAACATTATCACTGCTATCAAAAGTACAAATATCCTTGAAGGAGATGATCAAGTAAGTGAGAGAATTCAAGTGCTAAACTAACCATCAGTTCAGATAATTAAAAAACCCCATCAACTTTACTAAATAATGATCAGGGTCATTGGCCTCAAAACTAGTTTCTTAGTGTAAAGGGGCACCAAATGGGGTCTCTAGAATCTGGATTTAGATTGATCTCCAATCAGGGATTCTTAGGCTTTCCATGTTCTGGATGATCAGTGACTTTCCCCACAACCCAAGTTGTGTGCAGTTTCCCTATCATCAAACCATGTGAAGTTATAGACTGAATATCAATGCATTAGATTTTCCAGATGTCATTACCCAGTCATGTGCACTAAGAAACAAACAAAAAAGTAAGGAAGATGCATCATAAAGTCAGAGAGACACATGTACACATTCCCCTTCCCATCGGAGATTTAACCAAGAGGAGAGTGGTTGCTTCTCCAAAGCTACGTGGTGGTGCTTTTAGGACCAGAGACCTCCCAGTCAAGTGAGAACACGAGTTTGATAGTAACCAAACATAGCTCTCCGTTCATTGCCAAGACTTTCAGAGACATTGATGGCAAGAAAGGAACTTAGAAACCTGTCAGGTTCAAGTTCTCTCTCTGTGCAGGTAAGAGACCCAAGGTCCAGATATGTAGGTTCCCCCTTCCAAAATGACTTGTGTAGGCCAAACTAGGATTAGAGTCAGGACCCCCAAGCTCTCTTCATGATATGCTGTGAACATTCTCACCAAGTAGCATTTCTTAAACACCTAGACTGTCAGGGTAAAGTGCTGCCCTACTTTGAACAAGCCACTCTAGGTTTGTGTTAGTGTATTAAGCCACTGTGAGTGGCTAAAATAATATCTTCAGTCAAAAAGAGCTAGATACCAAGGAGGTACTGAATGAGGGGTTTCTAAATGAATAGAATGCAGAATAAGACCAAGGGTCAGTGGCTCTCCAGAGGTTCCAACCACAGACAGTAACGCTCCCCTCTTATCTTGGAAACACCACAGGGCCCCACCTTCCAGCTTCCTCTGCTGCTAAGTTGGCCATGTGGCTGAGTTCTGGCCAATGGAATGTGAGTGGAAGTCCTGGGAGCCACTCCCAGGCCTGACCCATAAAATCCAACCCCCCGCCCCCCCCCCACACACACACTTAGTCTTCACTCTCTTTCTTCATCACCAGCTAAATGGAGAAGATGCTGAGGACTGGGAAGAAGACAGAGCCACAATAAGGAAATGGCCTGAGTCCCCAAGTGACCCAAAAAAGTACAGACGCCCCTTACCCCAAACACTTTTTTGAACAGTGAAATACAACGTCAACTTTCATTGGGTTATGCCACTGAGATTTGGGGGTCATTTACTGGAGTGGTTAGCCACCCTGATTATGTTTGTGTGGGTGGTTAACCAGAACCAGGCCCACAATATTTTGGGGCTAGGCACTTCGGGAGTGATGGACAGGACCAAGGTTGGCAGTGCTAATTCCCTTTGCTCCCAAATGTGGATTGGTGCGAATTTGTAGATTTCTCATTCCCTGCTGATCAGCCTCACTCTGTCCCCTATACCTCTCTTCATGACTCCCTTTCTATTGTCTGAGTGTCTTAAACACACACACACACACACACACACACACACACACACACACAGCAACTATCAAACTCTGAAACTTTAACCTGAATATAAGACTTATCATTCACACTACAGAGATGAGGTGGGAGGAAGCAGAGCTCCTTAGATTCTGAGTTTCCTGGCATCGGCCTAGCCTTAAACAAACCTATTTCTCACATGAGGAGTCTTAGCTTCCCCAATCAACAGTGTGCATTTCATCCTAACAAGCCTGTAAGTTAGAAATCAAAACTGCCTTACATGCAGGATTGGTTACTTTTGTGTAATAGATCAAAAGGGAAGAGCATGATACAATTAGGTATCAGTTGATTCATCATCACCAGGTCTCGTACAGATAGCAAATGAGGCCATTCATATATCTACTTTGCAGAAGCCTTTGGTAAAATGTCTTAACTGGAGAATCATTTAAATTCTAGTGACTATTATCTGTTTGGAAACTAGCTATGCTTAATTCTTCCTCCCAGATAAAATGACTTCTACCTTAACTCATGTCTTAGACTTTTATATTTTTTTTAGCGTGTATTTATTTTTGAGATGAGGAGGAGAGCACAAGCAGGGGAGGGGCAGAGATAGAGACACAGAATCTGAAACAGGATCCAGGCCCCAGCTGTCAGCACAGAGCCTGACGTGGGGCTTGAACCCACAAGCTGTGAGATCATGTGAGCCAAAGTCGGAGGCTTAATTAACTGAGCCACCCAGGCGCCTGTCCTGGATTTTTAATAGGCTATTTTGCTTAATCCTGGAATTTCTACTATGAATTTAAATTTCCTGTGGCTAATATTAGCGAAACTTTCAAAAGAAGGATTGCAAAGTTCTAAACTGGTTTCTTTTTTGCTGATTCTGGATAGATACTTACAAGGAGTTGCCACAGAAGACAACACTGGAGCTCAATTCACAGCAGCTCTTGATGGCTGTGTTTTCATAGTAACTATCCTCCATGCCAGGTTACAATCTTACATTTAAGATTGGGGTCAACTAGTGCATCTAAAGACCAGGATGTGCTACTGCAATGCTACTTAGTAGTTATAAATTATTCATTGACTATATAACTTAGTAGTTATAGATTATTCCATTGGCCAGAACATTAACCACATAGCACAATTACAGTTGCATTTTCAGTGTTTCTTTCCCCTTGTCTGATGTCCTCTTCTGACACAAGGTGTATTAGTTATCTAGGCTGTGTAACAAACTACCCCAAGATTTAGTGGCTGTAAAGAACATTTGTTATCTCAGAGGTATTTTTTTCTGGGTCAGAATGTCCCACTTTGCTACATCCTTTGGCTTGAGGGTCTTTCACAAGGTGCAATTGAGAAACTACAAAGGCTACAGTCATCTCCAACATCAACTGGGATAAAACCCATTTCAAAGCTTTTTCAAGAGACCGTTGGCAGGCCTCAGGTTCTCCCTGGCTATGGGGTGAAGATGTGAGTGCCTTGCCACATGAGCTTGTATATAAGATACTCACAACATGGTGGCCCTCTCCAAGAAGGAGAGAGTAAGAGACGGAGAGAGAAGGTAAGTGCTATGGTCTGAATTTTTGTGTGCTCCCAAAATTCATGGGTTGAAACCTACCCCCCAAGATGTTATTAGGGGGCATGACCTTTGGGAGGTGGTTAGTCATGAGGATGGAACCATCATGGATGAGATTAGTGCCCTCATAAGAGCCGCTGAGAAAGTTTCCTTGCCCCTTCCACCAGGAACTTGGCCAAAACCCACTTGGCCAAAACCCACCCATGTTGGCACCTTGATATTGGATTCCCAGGCTCTACAACAATAGACTTATGAGTCACCCAGTCCTATGTTATTTTTTTATTTATAGCAGCCAGAACAAACTCAGCAAGCAAGAAAGAAGCCACTGAGTCTTTTTATAACCTAACCTCGAGGGTGACATCCCATCATTTTTGCCATGTTCTATTTGTTAGAAGTAAACACTAGGCTCAGCCCACACACAAGGTAAGGGGAGCATGGAGAGTCATCTTAGAACCTGCCTACCTCACTAGAATGCCATTTAAGGCAGTGCTTTGCAAACTAATCCTGGTGAAGGAGCACTTATCTCCACCCCACCACCCCCACAACCAATCTGTTGTATGTCAATACTTTTTGAAAATAAATACTCATTTCTTTTTCTTAATGTTTTATTTATTTCCGAGAGAGAGAGAGAGACAGAGAGACAGAGAGACAGAGAGACAGAGACAGAGACAGCATGAGGAGCCGAGGGTCAGAAAGAGAGGGAGACACAGAATCTGAAGCAGGCTCCAGGCTCTGAGCTAGCTGTCAGCACAGAGCCCGACACGGGGCTTGAACCCACGAACTGTGAGATCATGACCTGAACCGAAGTCGTACGCTTAACCAACTGAGCCAACCAGGTGCTCCTAAATACTCATTTCTAAAACAAAACAAAACCAAAAAACCAAAAAACCAAAAAACAAAGTTATGAAAAAGCAAACCCATTTATCATGTGTTGGATGTTGCAAAGTGTCAAACTGCTATAAAAACTTCTAAATCCTCTCGATTCTATTACTTACCTCATCTGGACCGGGAACAAATCATTCTGGGGACCGGTGCTGGTCTTGGACCATCCTTTGAGTAGCACCAATTTTAGGGTTTTAATAAATGCAGGTGACTTTTCAAGGCTTTTACAAGACAATCGTTTGCACTTCTCACTTGGCTATTTCTGGATGGTGGGATTCTCGAAGTTTTAAAAATTCTCAGTAGAAGTCATTCCTTCTGATCTCCACTCTCTCTGCAAACCTAAAAGTGGGGTCTTTTGTTTTGATTAAATTTAAGAATATGTAGGATTGATTCTGAGTTTCCTGTTGAAGATTTTAACTGCAGGGCCCTTTAGGGGCCCTCGTCTTCACCAGTTTGTAAGCAGGAATTAAGCCATTTTTGAATGAAGCCATCTGACAGATAATATGATTATCCATGCACTTATTTATTTATTTAAAAAAAATTTTTATTAAGTAATCCCTATACCCAACGTGGGCGTCAAACCCACAACCCCCAAGATCAAGAGTTGCATGATCCACCGAGTGAGCCAGCCAGGCACGCCTCCATACACATTTTTGAAGATGAGGGATCAACCCTTTTCCCAACTAATGTTAGGAAGTTTGAGGGCCCTTCTGGATGCTAGTCTGTTACTCAGATCCCTGAAAACACTTCTTGAGTGTAAATTCTCAATTCTACGGCAAAAAAAAAAAATTTTTTTTTGGAGCACCAATTCTGTGTGGAAGGTTCTGGAAGATACGACTTTGAAGAAAGCCCCATCCCTGTTCTCTCCTGGCTTATAGCACTTCCTTAATGGTCATGTACATCTCAATATTTTCACACGTGAGTACATCCTTTTTCTTGTTTCTAGGTGTGTCACACATCTATATCTAATCGCCCTAATGAAATCATAGACTCACCAAGCATAAGTACCAATTTCATGTCCTTCAGTCTTCAGTACAGCATCAGGTAATTTAGTAGGTCCTTGAAAAAACTGGAATTCAGACATTAACTGAGCCCAGAACCTGAATCCCCTGCCCAGGGGACTAAGTGCTGTGAACAAGGCTTCTCTCCCAAACCTCACTAACTTGGCGATCATCTTTATTCTTACCTCTTTATCATCCCCCAACCCATCCTTCAAGTCTTAAAGCAACTTTTAAAAACATTTTTTTAAACATTTATTTATTTTTGAGAGACAGACAGAGGACAAAAGAAGGGAGGAGCAGACAGACAGGGAGACACAGAATCCGAAGCAGGCTCCCAGCTCTGAGCTGTCAGCACGGAACCCGATGTGGGGCTTGAACCCACAAACTGTGAGATCATAACCTGAGCCGAAGTTGGACACAATCTACTGAGCCACCCAGGTGCCCCAAAGCAGAAGCAACTTTAAGAAGTCTGCTTCTGCCTCCTCTCCCCCCACCCCACCCCGTTCTCGGTGGGATAAATGAAATCTAGTGTGAATTTTTCCACACTGGGCCCAGAAGGAAGAACCATGCTGAGAAGGGGGCTTTTAAAAACAAGTCTTTCTTGCTCAACTCCTTACACAATTGCTAAATCTCAGTTGGTCATCCCCTTCTTCTCCCTCCCCGCTCCAAGGAAGGGAGTGAGGGTTAGCCAAAGCTACATTTGCAGGGCCCAGTACTGAATACCACGTGGGCACAGAAGTGAGCCAAACAGGTGTGTTTGTTTGTGCTTTTTATCCTCAAAAATTTACAATGGGCAAATGAGACATCTCCTCCACTATAATACAAAGTGGAATGGGCCCAGCGTCGCAGTGTGGGAGATTAAACGGGGGAAGAGACTAATTCCAAATGGTGAAAATTCAGAGGATAGATCTTTGACATAAGCCTTGGAGGCTTGGTAACATAAAAAATGGGTAACACACTCACAGAACACTTCCTATACCAAGTGCTGTGGCTAATGGTCCACATGCATCTCATTTAGGGTTCACAACAAGTCTCCTGGGGAAGGGCTATTATTAATCCCACTTCACAGTGAGGAAACTGAGGCACGGACAGAGGCGAGAAATTTGCCCAAGGTCCAGGCTAGTGAGCGGTGGAGGGGGTGGATTTGAACTCATACAAGGTAATTCTAGGGCTGGTGCTCTTAACCCTCACTTAAGGAACAAAGGAGACCGAGTGGGAAGGTCTAGCAGTGTACAGGGCTTGCTCAGGGAACAGTGAGGAGTTGTGAGGCTGGAGTACAGGGCCTGGAGGGGTGAGGTGGGGGGTGGGGAGGAACAAAGGTTTGGATGGAGAGCTGCTTGATCTCAATGGCAGCTGCGGAATCTATATGTCAAACTCTGGGCTTTACAAAGACTATTTCATCTGACTTCACCACTTCCCTATTGGACAGGTACTATTATTCCCATTTTACAGATAAGAGAACTGAGGTACAGGCAAGCTAAGTAACTTACCCAAGGTCATACGACTGACTGGCTGATCCTGGGGCCAGGATATGAAAGCAAGGGTCGTACTCCCAAACCCACTGTGCCAGCCCAGTGTTCTCACGTGGATGGAAGCCCTTTGCATGCCGCCCAGTGTCTGCTTTTCCCCTCGTTTACATATCCTGTCTCTTCCCACCCACTTTACCCCTGCCCCCGTACCCCCAACCCGCGCATTCAGCTACAGCAGCCAGGCCCACGGGCGCTGGGTTGGGGCCACCTGGTGCCCAGAACAACTTCTACTCCCAGAAAGCTTTGCGTTCCCCTCACCCGAATAAAGAACCTTTGAGCTGGGGAGCCCCGCCCCATCCAGGCCCCTCCCACGGGCGCGAGCCCGGGGACGGCCGTGGGCGTGTCCCCGGCGGCTGCGCCCGCGGCCCGGGGCGGAGCCTAGCTGGGGGGCGGGGTCTGGTCGCAGCTCTGGGCTGCGGGGACGCCGGGCGGGTTGGCTCTCCCGGCAGGTGGCTCCTCTTCCGCGTCTCCTGAGCCCCAGGCACAGCGCCTGCTGCCGAGGGAGCGTCTTTGTGCCCGGCTCCGGGAGCCCACGACGGCCCCTGTGCGCCCGCGTCCATTGTTTCGCTTCTTGGCCTCTTCCGGGCAGGTGCCCGCAGAGCGCGGGGCCCGCACGTGCCAAAGCCGCGGCCGCAGCAGCGCAGAAACCCGCGGGCGCCTACAGGGGCGTCCCGGGGCGCGCAGCGGGAGATGAAGTACCTGAAGCCTTGGTGGTCGGACGGCGGCGGCCTCCTGCACCTCACCATCCTGCTGAGCTTGGCGGGGCTCCACCTGGATCTGGACCTGGACCTCTACCTGCTACTCCCACCGCCTACCCTGCTCTGGGATGAGCTGCTGCTCGCCAGCGGCCGGACGAACTCCGCTTATGCACTCAGCCCACTCCCGGCTTCGGGAGTGTGGGGGCGCGCGGACCAGTTGCACCCAAAAAGCCGCGAGCCAGACCCCGCGGCGGAGCCCGCCGGCCGGCTGCTCCGGGAGGTGCGCGCGCTGGGGGTCCCCTTCATCCCGCGCACCCGCGTGGATGCATGGCTGGTGCACAGCGTGGCGGCTGGGGACGCCGACGGTGCCCACGGGCTGCTCGGCGCCGCCTCCGCCGGGGGCGTCGGCGCCAGCGTGGACGACAGTAGCCAGGCTGCGCCGGGGCATAGCGGGGACCCCCGAGTGGCTGCGAGTAGCCCCTTGGCCGCCGGGGAAGAGGAGAAGGCACCGGCAGAATCGACGGCTCAGGTGCTGGACGCCGCAGCGAGCCAGGTAACCGGAGAGCTGGGACGCGGGCGCGGTGCTGGGGGAGCTGGCCAGGAGCCCTGGAGTGTTGTGACGGACCCAGGGAGGGAACACATCCGCTCTTCTGCCACCCTCGGTCCCTGGGTGGTTGCAGTTTCGAGACCACTCTCGCCTCCCCCTTTTGTGAATCCGAACAAAAGCTTGTTAGGGCCGTGGCTTTTGGGTTTTTTGAGAAAGTGGGTGAAATCATCCGTTTGTTTGCAGGGGATACCTTTCCTGTGTATGATGGCTGTCAAGGCTAGTTCGGGGCAGTGGAGGGGGGAAGGGGTACTGGTCATTTTCTCGCCCACGGTCTTCGTTCAGTACCTCGTGTACACGGAGATGTTTTTCCGGAACCTGGTTCTGACCCGGGTGATCCAAAAGTGGCCTTGGCCACCAGGAGGACACGTTTCTCTTAAGAACTCCTGCTCTCGCCTAACGTGATGGGTCCTGCCCGGATTTTAACCCCGTTGCAGTTCGTTTTTGCTGCTTCCCTGAATGAAGAAGCCGAGGTCAGTGTCAGTGTCAGACGGTTCTGCAGTGACCTAACCATCCTGGCGCCTAAAAACCCTCCTCCCTCCTGGAACATATGTAAAGAAAGCTGGTATGCTGCCGGTCACCTAGTGACTTAAGTGCTCTTTGGTGTATGGGTTCAGATCCCTTGGATTAACTTCCTTTTGAAATAGAGTTCACCGAGCTGGATTGATGGAAGTATCTATGTGGTGCTCCCACTAGCTGCTGGAGTCTAAGGACGCTCAATACCAATTTTCACGAAACCACCTTGCCCAAAGTTCCTTCAAAGGGACCTTTTTAACAACCTCTTGGCCCAAATCTTAGTGTTAGTATTTGGTATCGATCAACAGGTGTTCCCAGGAGGTTGTTTTTGTGGCGTGCAATCTCAGGCACAGTGGGAACTGGGGTAGACAGGTTTGTTTGCAGCGCTTCAGAATTGCCCTATTTGTGTAGGCAGTTGCCAGACGAGCTTAGCTTCTCCACCCTCTCCCGGAGGGGTCATTGTGCCGAAGTGCCTGTGATTCACTGTTATGCAGATCCGATCCCTTCCTCTTCCTGAGGCCGGAACTTATGGGGTGGGGGTTAGTGCAAGTCTGGGTGGGCTCCTGTCGAAAACAAAACGTGGAAGGTTCTTCCTACTCACTCATCCAGGCTCGGCCTTCACCTGAATCCTCTGCCTCCTAAGGGGTGGTGCGAGGGCCTTTCCTGTAGCGGGGGTCGTGGGGATGGGGAGGGAAACCCAGTACTCCCTCCTGTAGCAGATGGCACCAGTCCCTCCCCTGCTTAATGTCACCCGCCTGGCAACGCAAACCGGGGCCCGGAGGGAGGTGAAGCTGTTCGCTGTGCGCCGGCTCCCCTCGCCAGCATTGCCTTATTTAGTCTAGGCAAACCTGCATTAGGGAAAGCTGTGGGGGGCCGAGGCTTGGCTGCACCTCCACGAAGGCCTGGAGCCCAGCATTCCTAGCGGGGAGAATGACGTTCATATGGGGCCATCCTGGTGCTGCCTTCCCCAGCCAGCACGTATGGACCTGCTGGCCCGCGGCCGCTGCCAAGGTGCCCAGCGATGCTCATCCAGGTGATGATCAGGTGTTGAACACCTTACGTTTTCACAGCCAATTCACCGTGATTAGTAATGCTTTATAAAAACAAAATGAAAACACAAGGAGCTTCTATTTGGTTGTAAATTTGTATGTTGTCGGTAATACCTCTTTATTATTAGTAGTAGTATTTTGAGACAGAGACAGAGCATGAGCAGAGGAGGAGCAGAGGGGAGACACAGAGCCTGAAGGAGGCCCCAGGCTCTGAGCCGTCAGCACAGAGCCTGACGCGGGGCTTGAACCCACAAATCGTGAGATCATGACCTGAGCCGAGGTCGGACGCTCAACTGACTGAGCCACCCAGGCTGCCCCTATTATTATCTTTTTTTTTAAATCAACCTTGTGAGGCAGGCAGGCGGGGCATCCTTCTAAATGATTTGCTCTAAAGGAAAATAGAGGTCCAGCGATGTTAGGGGACTTGGGTAAAGCCACACGGTTAATTGGTGCCAGGAGTGCAACCAGAGCCTGAGCTCCCTGGCCCCCAGACTAGCATTTTACTTAAGCACCTGTGTGTCTGCACCCAGGTTCTCCGAACAAGCACACAGCTGGGATGGGGTGGTGCCGCCCACTCCTGACCTCAGCACCAGTGCTCTCCAGTGCTGGATTGACTTTTTTTTCTTTCTTTTAATGTTTACTTATTTATTTTTGAGAGAGAGCACAAGCAGGGGAGGGCAGAAAGAGAGAGGGAGAGAGAGAATCCCAAGCAGGCTCCTTGCTCTCAGCGCAGAGCCCAGTGCAGAGCTCCATCTCATGTACCTCGAGATCATGACCTGAACTGCGAGCAAGAGTTGGATGCTTAACCGACTGAGCCCCCCAGGGGGCCCTAGATTGGCTTTTCAAAGCAGATTGTACCATGCATAACACTGAAGTTACAATTTTGAAACCACCACTCTGTGGAAAATGGGCTGGGAAAACGGCGTGGGGTTTTTGCAGTCAGAAACCTGGGGTTAGGGATATCACTTCCTAATATGCCCTCCTCCAGGTTCCTTTAATCATTCCAAGCCTCAGCGTTTCCCCTCTCAAGTGGGAGAGTAACACTTCAAGGTTTGTGCGAATTAAACGGGAACAGCATGTGGGAGGGGCCAGCGCCATGCCTGGAATATAATTGCTGTTCTTTTCTTTCTGCCTCAGTTCTCAACCCACCCTTCTTAGCCAGTCCCCACTCACTTTATTTCCTTGTGGCTTGTTTATAAGTCTGACCTGGTTGTTTGTTGGCTTGTTGTTAGGAGGGTGTGGTGGTGTTGCGGCCACACTGCCTGGTTTTGAATCCCAGCTCTACCACTTACTGCTCTGTGACCTTGGGCCAGCTTCTTTGCCTGTCTGTGCTTCACTTTCCTCACCTGCACAGTGGGAATAATAAAGGTGCCCACCACACAGCATTGGGAGAATCCATTCATTCCACGTAATTGGCTTAGACGTGTGGGGGTGCCTGGGTGCCTTGGTTGAGCGTCCAACTTTGGCTTTGGTCATGATCCCTGGTTCATCAGATCGAGCCCCACATCGGGCTTCCTGCTGTCAGTGTGGAGCCCACTTTAGATCCTCTGTCCTCCCCTCTCTGCCCTTCCCCCATCCTTGCAAGTTGGCTACTGTTAACTTCGAAAAGAGGCAGTGTTTTGTCGAAAAGAGGGAGTGTTTTGTCCTACAGGAACATCATAAGTTTGTTTTGTTTGTTTTCATTATTTTTTAAAGTTTACTTATTATTTTTTTTTTTACAAATAGTTTATTGTCAGATTAGTTTCCACATAACACCCAATGCTCATCCCCACAAGTGCCCTCCTCCATGCCCATCCCCCCCTCCCCCCACATCCATCAGTCCTCAGTTTTTGTCAGCATTCAAGAGTCTCTCATGGTTGGCCTCTCTCCCTTTCCCCTACCATTTCCGCCCTTCTTCTCCCCCTTGTTCCTCCGTCAAGTTCCTCCTAATCCTCCTATACGTGCACACATATGATATTTGTCCTCTGCCTGACTTATTTCGCTCAGCATAACACCCTCAAGGTCCATCCATGTTGCTACACATGACCAGATTTCATTGTTTCTCATTGCCATGTAGTATTCCATGTATAGATAAACCACATCTTCTTGATCCATTCATCTGTTGATGGACACTTAGGCTCTTTCCATGTTTTAGCTATTGTGGAGAGTGCTGCTATGAACATTGGGGTCCACGTGCTCCTATGCATCAGCATTTCTGGATCCCTTGGGTAAATTCCTAGCAGTGCTATTGCTGGGTCATAGGGGAGTTCTATTGTTAGTTTCCTGAGGAACCTCCACACTGTTTTCCAGAGGGGCTGCACCAGTTTACATTCCCACCAACAGTGTAGGAGGGTGCCCGTTTCTCCGCATCCTTGCCAGCATCTAGAGTTCTCTGATTTGCTCATTTTAGCCACTCTGACTGGCGTGAGGTGGTATCTCAGTGTGGTTTTGATTTGTATTTCCCTGATGAGGAGGGATGCTGAGCATCGTTTCATGTGTCTGTTGGCCATCTGGATGTCCTCTTTGGAGAAGTGTCTGTTCATATCTTCTGCCCATTTCTTCACTGGGTTGTTTGTGTTTCGGGTGTGTAGTTTGGTGAGTTCCTTATATATTCTGGATATTAACCCTTTATCTGGTATGTCATTTGCAACTATCTTTTCCCATTCCGTTGGTTGCCTATTAATTTTGTGGGTTGTTTCCTTGGCTGTGCAGAAGCTAAAGTTTACTTATTTTTGAGAGAGACAGGGAAAAAGGGAGAACACCAAGCAGGCTTCCCTCGGTCAGTGCGTAGAACCTGATGTGGGGCTTGAACTCACGAATTGTGAGATCATGACTTGAGCCAAAATCAAGAGTTGGACGCTCAACCGACTGAGCAACCCTGGTGCCCAGTTTTGTTTGTTTTTAAGTAGATAATTCCAGTGGCTTATTTGACTCGTAGGAGATTCTGGTCTTACAGTATAACTTTCCATAATTTTTGTACATATGCAAAAATGTTTTGGAGTAGGGGGTTTTCCAAGTATCAGAAGTACTGCTTTGGTTTCACTTCTTAGTGGGGCTAATCATTATCTGAAAGCAGAACCCGGAATTCCCCAGGGCAGACCTGCTTCCCTTCATAACCACAGCCATTCACTCGCAACCCATGATGCACGTGTTTTCAAAGTAATGCACAGGTTAAGCAAAGAATGGAACAGTTTTTGCAGAATTGAGCATATAGCTGGCCTATGCTCAGCCATCAGTATTTCAGAGAGCTGTCTCCACTTTGAAGCTTGAGAGGCTTGTGGTCATCTTGATAATGGGTTTCAAGCCCCCAGGATACGGACCCTGTACTGGGCGAGGGATCCAGTGGGACCTCGTGGGTTGGACTGCCTTTCTTTGGGTCACAGGAAGAATCTGATATAATCAACCCTTGCTTTTAAGGGTAAAGAAAGAGAAAGAAGCTCCTTGATTGTTAAAGTAAAATGTGTTTTTCATCTCAAAAGCAGAGTTAATCAAACTCCGGTGCCTCGGCAGTCGCAGAGAGATGAAATCTCAAACACTTGGCTTGGTTTGAACTCACACATATGATACAGAAATAGTCTTATACCTTCATACGTATAATCAAATCTCAGAGGAGGCTCTTTGCTTAAGGATGCAAAATTCATCTTAAAAATTCATCTTCACAAGGCAGTCTCCCTGTGTGCACACCTGGAGCCAGACTTCCTCTTTTATGAGGACACCGGGCACATTGGCTTGGGGTCCACCCTACTCACCTTAACTAATTGCATCTGCATTGACCCAATTTCCAAATAAAAGCACACTCTTAGGTACAGAGTTATGACTTCACCATGTGAATTTTGAGGGACACAATTCAATCCATTACACAGTCACCACCCCCGTTTTCCCGGCAACTCTTGGGGTGCTCAGCTTGCTAAACAAGTAGGCTGCCACAGTTGCTGGAAGCAGCTGGTCTCTGTATAGGATCATTTGCTGCAGGACTTGGTGGAAGCCCATAAGCAAACCTGGGGTGCTTTTGCTGGCTTCATGCGCGACCAACCCCCAGGAACCTTACTTCAAACTTTTCCTAGTCAATTTTTCACCTCAGTGTGTGGTTTATAGAAATATCACCTCTTCAGTATCCCTTGTACCATTTCTCTGCTTCTCAGCTCAAATCAGAGCACACGGCCCAGGGTTGAGACTCAGAGGCAGGCTGGGCTAGTGGTCAAGTGTACTTGATTGTGGAGTTGGACCTAAGGCTGGGCTGGCTGTAGATCTCGGCTCACTGCTGACGGGTTGTATGATCTGGGGCACACTTCTTAACCTCTCTGTGCCTTGGGGTCCCCGTATCTGTAAAGTGGGGTTGTGAGAGTACCTTAGGGAGTTGTGAGGGTTACATGAGGTCATACAAATTAGGGTTGGTACACAGTACGCTTCGGTCATGTCTGCTACTGCTGTTAATTCAGCTGGGGCTGTAATGCCCCGGCCCCAGTTTATTCCTATTCCTTCTCTTGCCGGGGACAGGTTTCCAAAGCTCACAGTCATCTCTTCACTTTCATCTGGGGAAGCCTCCACCCTCTCATTACCTACCCACCAATTCCATCTTTTGTCATTCGAGGCTCCCCATTAGGCTAGTGTGACCCAACTCCCCTGACTGCCCTGGCTGAGCTCATCTCCCACTTGGGCTCTACCTGTGGCCTACTTTCCACCAAAAACTTTCTCCCTTTGCCCCGGCCCGCCCCGTGCTCTCCTGCACCTCACTCTGTCACCTTTGACCAGACTGGGGCCTTTCATCCTGTCCAAGTCTTTTACTGGACTCCTCTCAAGTATCCTCACACCCCCCCCCTCCCACAAGCATTTCCTGTCCTTTCCTTTGAGCCCGGTTGCACTGTGCCATGTTTCACATCTGGGCCTCGGCATCCTCTCCTTGGAACCTCAGTGTCTTGAGCTTGGAAACTGAATCTTCGCTAGAACCCGCAGGTAGCACCAAGGACAGGGTTACGGGCAGAGGCCGGTACAGCCTGCGTCTGCATGTTCAAGCCTCCAGAACTTCCAGGAGGCCGTGAGCTTGACTGGGTCTCAGGCCATTCAAGGCTAGATAGAGTCCTGATGAGAAAGTAGGCCAGATCTGAAAACCCGATTGGCCATCTGACCATGTAATGCCACTTTGAGTGGATGGGGGCTATAGAAAGCAGACTTTCAGGTTGGCATTATAATTAATCAGGTGGTGAAATTTAGGATTGCCTAAAGTGATAGAGCAAGTTAGTGACCTTGCCCGGAATAGAACAAGTCATGACTGTCAAGCGCTGAGTAAACCATCCCTCCCACACACTACAAACCTTCGAACTTGGGAAAACAAGCTTCCCCTGTTTGCAGCAGCCTTTCGATAGGAATACTCTCAAAATCTAGTTGTTAAGGATCTGTGTTAATATTCAAATCCACCTCTGGGCAGCCGAAGCTGGTTGAGGCTTGGGTACACCCCCGGGTTGGGTTGGTTTGAGTTGCAGATGGTGGCTGGCGGAGTACGGACAGTGACGCAGAGGCAAGGCATGGCCTTTTGAGGTTGGATACAACTGGCTTCCCACCAGCATCAGCGTTCTTCAGAGAACAGAAACAGTAGGATAAATATCTGTACCCATGTGTATACATCTATTTTAGTTTCTTATGTTTATTGATTTATTTTGAGAAGGGGAAGGGCACAGAAAAAGAGAGAGAATCCCAAGCAGGCTGCTGTCAGCACAGAGCCTGATGTGGGACTTGAACCCACAAACTGGAGATCATGACCTGAGCCGAAATAAAGAGTTGGGTGCTTACCCGACTGAGCCACCCCCTCTATATGTTTTAGAGATTTGTTTCAATTGGCTGATGCCGTCGTGGAAGCCGGCAAGTCCCAGCTCTGGGGTAGCTGGAAACTTTGAGCAGGCGCTCATGCGGCAGGTTTGAGACATGAGGCAGCATGTCGTCTTCCTCAGGGAAACCTCAGTCTTGCTCTCAAGGTCATCCTCCAGCTGGTTGGGTGAGGCTTACTCAGATTATCAAGGTAATCTTAAAGCCACTTGGTTGATTGTAGGTGTAGCCACAAGTGCAGAATACTCTGACAGCATCACCTCTGTTAGCGTATAGTTGCATAACTGAGTACAAGAGCGTAGCCACTCCGACACCTGAAACTAACCATCACACCATCCCAGCTCTGGCTCTTCCTGGGCAGCCTATGGGAGCCTTACTTTCCAGATTGTGGAAGGAGGATATTAACCTCTTTCTTGGAGTGTTCTTATGAAGATTAAGAACCCTGTATGTTAAAGGGCTAGTATAGTTCCTGGCATGCTAATAGATGTTTAACAGATGATTTGTTCTTATTGCCCCGAGCTGGGGGTCAGATCTCCAGGAAACTCCTGTCCTCTGGAGGCCAGCGGCAGACTGCTAGGACATGTGGGGACCCTGCTCTGCTGGAAATGGTTGAATGGATTGGAGATGTTCCAAACTGAGCAGATCAGACTGAGGGAGGACAGTGATGGGCAACTCAGACATTTGAAGAGCTGTTATTCTAAGGGAGGTCTTGGAATTGTTGAGGATGCAGACCCTGAACCTGAAGGCATCTAAAGGGAGAACTTTTGGGGGATGCCTGGGGGGCTCAGTTGGTTAAGCGTACGACTCTTGGTTTCGGTTCAGGTCATGATCTCATGGTTCATGAGATTGAGCCTGGCATCGGGCTCTGTGCTGACAGTGTGGAGCCTGCTAGGGATTCTCTCTCCCTTTCTCTCTGCTTCTCACTTGCGTGCCCTCTCTCTTGCTCTCTCTCTCTCTCTCTCTCTCAAAAATTAATTAATTAAAATAAATAAATAAAGGAAGAACTTTTGTTTGTTTTAGGTAGGCTCCATGCCCCATGGGAGGCTTGGACTCACAACCTGGAGATTAAGAGTCACCTGCTCTACCAACTGAGGCAACCGGGCACACTTTTCTTAGCCTTTCTTTAGAGAGGAGTTCCTCCAAGGGCCATCCAGAGACTGTGTCATTTACTAAGTTGTATGTTAAAATGTAGATTTGGGGGGCCCACCTGACCGGCTGAATTAGAGCCTCTCAAGTGGGGCCTGGGAATCTGCAGTTCATGAGACCTCCTGATGATTCTTGGGCTTCTCTCCCATGGCTTTCCAATATCCCCCCCCAACAGTGGAAGGGGTGCCTGACTGAAAGCCTGCCTTTCTATGAATTGAAGGCCCAGAATGGCTAAAGGAATGGGCAGCAGGACCTGGGATGCTGTTTCAAAGCTGAAGCCAGATCTCTAGTTCCTTGCTGGAGGATGGGGGACTGGCTCGACAAAAAGCTAATAATGAATGCAGAACGACAATGGACCCTTGAACAATCAGCTTAGGAGTCCTCGCCCCACTCACAGGCGAAATTCCATGTGTAACTTTGACTCCCCCAAAACGTAACTACTGCTAGCCTACTGATAACATGAAGGGTTGATGACACATATTCCGTAAATTACGTGCCTGACATTCTGTATTCTTAAGGGAAAGGAGGCTAGAGCAAAGTGTTAAGAAACTCATGGGGAAAAGAAAGTGTTTACAGTACAATCCCGTTAAAAACTCCTTGTATCAGTGGATGTGTGCCATTCAAGCCTGTGTTGTTCAAGGGGCAAATATAGCTTGCACATGAATGCAGTTTAAAGCTGGTGCTTAAGTTCTAAAGCAGGCAAAGCCAAGGTGGAAGTACGAGAGTGGGCAGGCGAAGATGTTCGTGTGGCAGTTGAGATGTGAGTTAAGTGGGTGCCTCCATTTATCCAAATTATACAGCGAAGTTTCATGCATACCTGCCAGTGTAAATCCTAGCTAAAAACTGTGGTAGAATACTTCTGCAGGGAGGCATGGAGGGACTGATGATAGAGAATGGCAGAGTGCTGACAGTCGCTGAAACTGGGTGAGGGCTACATGGAGCGTTTACTGTGTTCTCTTTTCTGCTTATTTTATGCGTTTGAAATTTTCAATAGTAAAAAAAATACAAAAACACCATGCATTTTGAGGCCCACTTGGCCTCTCTCGTCTGCTGGGGTAATCCAACATTAAATAAATGAATCGGAAATGAATTTCTTTTTTTTCTAATGTTTATTTACTGGGGGGGAGATCATGGGGCAGGGGTAGAAGAGAGGGAGAGAGAATCCCAAGCAGCCTTAGCGCTGTCAGTGCAGAGCCCGATGTGGGGTTCAAACCCATGAACCATGAGATCATGACTTGAGCTGAAATCAAGAGTCCGGTGTTCAACAGGGTGAGTGCCCAGGCGCCTCTAAATGAATTCTACCGCCTACCTCGCCACTCCCCCCAGGGGGAGGTGCTGCTTGCATGGGAAACAGCTCCTCTTAAAAATCAGCTTGTGAGTTGGAGCTCACACCCCAGTGTCGTAGGCGTGGAAACAGTGTTATTTTTACCCCCAACTTCTCCTAGTGGGCATTCGCAGCAAATAACTTCGTTTCAGCCTTGGGAAGCATTCCTGCCAATTGTATCACAATTCTATCACATGTTCTCATGGAAGAGTTTCAAACATATATGACACGTGGAGAGAGTGGCTATCACGGACCAGGGTGATGAGACTTCCTGTCTCTGTTATCTGGCTTTAGCAGTTGCAGTTCCGGGTTGGGCTTGTTTTGTCTATTTCAGCCTCCACCCTACCCCCCGACTTTGTGTCTGGTGATTCCTGTGCCAGTTCTCCGCAGAGACTTCTCAAGAGAGGAGAAAAAGCCCAACCTTGTTCCTGTCTGACTCTTCCCACTACCGTCACTGACTCAGAAAACCTTCTGTAAATATTTCCACGTATATCCCTAAAATCTAAGGACCCTTCTAAACATAACCAGTGCATGACCATTAACACACCTAAAAAAAAAAAATCTGTATTTTTTAATAGTCTCCAAATTTCGAGTTGGTATTCAGGTTCCCCCAAACATCTCATGAGGAGATTTTCCATAGTTGGTTTGCTGGACTCATGATCTGAACGAGATCCGCACACCTCCAACACCTCGCATTGTAGCCAGCCGTGTTGGTGCGGGGGAAGGTGATAGACAGACGGGAGTGTCACTTCCGGGTCTGGAGTGAGTCCACCTCTGCGTGACGCAGTGTGGAGCAAGCGGACGCCAGCATGGGCAGTGGGGGTGCAGTCGGGGCTCCAGCAGGAAGCACAGTTTACCCTGGGTGGCTCAGAAGAAGGGACTTAATGAATGACTTATGGGAACAGATGGGGACGTTAGACGACCCAGAGACTTCCAAAGGAGAGGGGTTGAAAGTTGCTGAAGCCAAGTGAGGAGGGGGGCATCCTCAAAGATCAAGGTGGGGAGAAATGCTCTCACCTTTCCTTTTTTCGTGCTCTCCAGTCTCGTATTTCTGCCCACCCTCCCCTCCCCCACTGCTGAACCCAGCTGGAAGCCAGCCAGTCTGCTCAAAGCCCAGAGTTTGCAGGGGACAGCTTCTGTTGGGCACACACTGATCTGGGGGGACAAACGAGAACTGGTAAAGTGGCCACGAGCCGGCCATGAAGGACAAATGCCTGCAGCCACATCCTGGTTCTGTCACTTAAAAGCTGTGTGACTGAAAGCAAGTTGCTTACCCTCTCTGGGCCTTAGCTTCTCTGTAACAGGAGATAACAAGAGTACCCACCTCTGAGCAACTTAAATGAGATCAGGTATGTGGTGCCTGGCCCACAGCGAGTGCTCAATAAATGTGAACTATAATTATCATAAACTGCTATTAAAAACCACCCAGGCCAAATAGAACACAGCCTCTCTTTATGTGGCCCCTCCATTCTCTCTAGACCTGATGACTCCAGCTTGCCTCCAGCCTAGAGATGGGCCTCAGAATTCTTTGGCCTTCACCCCTCTCCCTCTGATGTCATCCTTCTCATAGGCACCACACTGTTCTTTGTCTTTGAAGGTCCATCCAACCCTAAAGGTCAAAGCAGGTCTCAGTCGTTCCTCCCCCGGAAGCATAAATGAAAGGCCCAGCGAAGCCAGCTGCAGCTGTTCACAAAGGCCTTTTTCAGGGTCAGGCTCTGCATCTCAGTATTGAGGTCCTAATACATTATAGTAAGTACGGGCTTGGGATCACGCGGCCAGTTATTAGGAATTTCAGGGACTGAGAAAGAAGAGAAAAGCCCAGCTCTGCTCCTCTCTTCCCTTTCCCACTGCCTGCACTGACTCAGAAAATCTGCACGCAAGGCTCTGCAGCTTAACACTGGTGGCAGACGGGGGCTCCTCAGTGGTTTAGTCAGTTAAGCGTCCTACTTCGGCCCCCTGTCATAATCTCACAGACCGTGGGTTCGAGCCCCATATCGGGCTCTGTGCTGACAGCTCGGAGCCTGGAGCCTGCTTCAGATTCTGTGTCTCCCTCTCTCTCTTGACCCTCCCATTTTCTCTCTCTCTCTCAATATAAAAAAAATTTAGAAAGAAAACATGGGTGGCAGGTAAATTACAGCTGGAAGACAGGTATCGTAAGTTTACAGCCCATCAGGAAAGAAAAAAACCCAAAGACTAGGATAAGTGTGAAAAAAGAAAACCCAGAAGCCATGGCATTTTAGAAACAGGAGGACTGTTAGCTTAGAGGCCCAGGTGACATGGTTGTGGACCAATGGGGAGGAAGAGAAGAGCCATCTCCTGGCAGAGGACTGTGGTGGGGAGGACCTTTCTGGCAGGTGCCGGTTTGGTCCGAGTCGTTGGACTTGGAGCTGTGATGAAGTACTCCAGCTCACAAGTTTACGATGGCTTCCTAAGGCAAGCGTGGAAACTTTCTTTTTTCTTTCTTTCTTTTTTTTTTTTAATTGAACCCCAGCCCCACAAGAGTAAAAATCACCTGCACACAAATAAAAAGTAACTCAGTGACGGGTTTGACGTACCCACTCTTTAAATGAAGAGCACGGACCATAAATCTCCAGTACCTACAATAGTACTCGTAAAACACATATGCTCTGTGTCTCAGCGCCATGTCACTGAGTTGAGAAAAACAGGAAGAGAAGAGAGCAAAGATCATAACTACTGGGACCAGGGTCTGGTACTGCTTTCTCTTGACATTCTGATGGAGTTGCCAATAGTTAGTCATCAGTGGCAACTCTTGAGAATGAAAAAGCTGTAGAAAGGAGTAGGGATTAGTGTAACATCTTAAATGTACAAAGTGCTTTTTCGCAGCTAACTCCTTAAAATGTGAGTTAGTATATATCCTTCCATTTCACAGACATGGAAACTGAGGGTCATGGTGGCCCAAGGTCACACAGCTGATAGGAGTGGGATGAGCCTTTTTTACTCGGCCATTTTTGGATCCGAGCCCTCCATCGGGCTTTTGAGGTGCCTCGTAGGCTGTGCAAATTAGGACACGTGCTGTAGGCCTTTTTACTTTCTAAATAGAAATGTTATATTGAAACTTCTACCCCTCCCTGCCTTGAGATCCCACCAGGATAAAATTGCTAACTGTGCTGCCACAGATGGGGACCTCTGGGGAGGGGACTCCGAGACCAAGTTCAGTGTGCAGGATGGTGATAAGGGAGTGACTCTGGGCCCTGCAACTAGGGAAGGGGGGACAAGAAAGCGCGGCAAGCAGAGGTCAAGATTCTTTATTCATCCCTGGTCAGTCATGGGCTGTGGGCGCCCAGGGAAGGGTGTGACCCTAGGGGAAGGGGCTGTCAGCCGTCGGGGCGTTCTTAAAGGCACAGCTGGACACTGTCTGCCCACCAGCCCTTTTTTGAGAGCAGTCTGGGTTATACAACCCCATGTGTATCACCCCGACCCGGGGAAGATTCTTCTCATTCATCACTTCTCATAACAGGTTTCCGTTCACTTTATTATAATAGCTCGCAGCAAATGATGGCTGAATGTATAAGTGAATGAGCAGTTAAGAAAATACTGAGCACCCAAGGCAGTGCGTGTTCAAGTGTCTCTCTTCGCCAGGTCTTTGGAATTATATTTGCCATCAACATTCTTTTTTTTTTTTTTTAATGTTTTATTTATTTCTAGGAGAGAGAGAGAGAGAGACAGCGTGAGCAGGGGAGGGTCAGAGAGAGAGGGAGTCACAGACTGAAACAGGCCCCAAGCTCTGAGCTGGCAGTCAGCACAGAGCCCAACGCGGGGCTCGAACCCATGAACCGCAAGATCATGACCTGAGCAAAAGTCGGACGCTTAACCGACTAAGCCACCCAGGCACCCCATGCCATCAACATTCTTGATAGTTAGCCGTCTCCTCCGTCCCTGGCGGCCTCACAGATAGGGTGGCCATTTGGGACAGTCTTGGTGCCTGTTGTCCAGCTTAATTGTTAGTAGCACCCTCTTACCCTTTCAAAAAATGGACTGGTTTGGGTGATAAATTGTATAGCCACTTACTGATAGACCCTCGGAGGGGCAGAACCGGAAAGGGTCCTCTTGGGAGACGAGGTGGGTACTCAGCACTGAAATGAAGCACCCCAGGTCTCACCACCTGCCTCTCCTGCCTCCCTCTGTGGCCAGAGAGGAAGAGAAAGTACCTGCAGGAAGCACAGCTCAGATTCCGGCTCCGACCGTGACCTTTCCTGCTATGGCCCCCCTGGCTAGCTCCAAACGCCTCCATCCCTACTCGGAGTACTTGGGAATCCTTTCACACATAGACTCTGCCGCCAACTTGGATCTAGAGCCCTGCCTCGACTGTCTTCCTGTCACCACTTGCTTCATGGGGACATTGAAAGCTCCATGATTATTGCTGCTAATGAGCTGCATTTTTAACCTTTTAGGTAGCAAGATATTTTTTAAATGTTTGTTTATTTTGAGAGAGAGAGAAAGTGAGAATGCAAGCAGGGGAGGAGCAGAGAGAGAGAATCCCAAGCAGGCTCTGTGCTCTGAGCACAGAGCTTGATGTGGGCCTCGATCTCCTGAACCACAAGATCATGACCTGAGCTGAAATCCAGAATCGGATGCTTAACCGACCAAGCCACTCAGGCGCCCCACCGTTTAATTAGCAAAATATTAAGAAAGAAATCCAGAGTAAGTGGGAGGTGTGGAAGTGGATACATTCAAATACCTCTGATGATGATGTAAATCAGCCCTTTTTGGAGGGTTGGTTGGCATACCCCACCAAGGAAGCTGCAGACGTCATCAGCATGATTTCTTTAAAAACTTAAAAAATATAGGGGTGCCCCCCTGCTTGGGATTTTCTCTCTTCCTCTCTTGCTCTCTCTCAAAATAAGTAAAGCTTAAAAAAAGTAAAAGAATATAAACTGTGGGCAAAATTCAAGAATTCTTTTCAACTTCCCAACAGGGAATTCTGTTACATAAAGCTTCCTAATTCTTTTTTCAAAACCAGCACAGCAGTGATACCAAGACCCCAAAAAATACATCAGAGAAATCTAAGAATCACTCTTCTGCACATTCATGTGGAGTATTGAATAAAATATTAGGAAGGGATACAAAAAATATAGATGCAAAAAGCATTTTTTTCCAATGTATATATTAATTATCCATTGTCGCATAACAAATTGTCCCAAATTTAATGGCTTACCACAGCAGAGATCCACTATCCCACAGTATCTATGGGTTAGAAGTTCTGGAGCCGCTTGGCTGGGTGGTTCACATTCAGGATCTCATGAGGTCATAATCAGGGTGTTGGCTGGGTTGTACTTACAACGTGGAGGCTTGATTGAAGCTGGACAATACACTTCCGAGATGGGTCCGTCGTGGCTGTGGCAAGAAGCCTCAGTTCTTTGCCAGGCAGGGCTTGCCATAGAGAGCGGGCAAGGAGAAGCCAGTGCCTTCACCATCACTTCCCCTGTACTTGTTAGAAGCAGTTCACTAGGTGCGGCCCCCATTCAAGCAGAAGGGAATTAAGCTCTACCTCTTGGAGGAAAGAGTGTCCAATGATTTATGGGTATAATTTTTAAATCCCTTAATTTTTTTTTTAATATTTTTATTTATTTCTAGGAGAGAGAGAGTGAGAGACAGCGTGAGCAGGGGAGGGTCAGAGAGAGAGGGAGACACAGACTCTGAAACAGGCTCCAGGCTCTGAGCCGGGAGTCAGCACAGAGCCCGACACGGGGCTCGAACCCACAAACCGCGAGATCATGACCTAAGTGAAAGTCGGACACTTAACCGACTAAGCCACCCAGGTGCCCCTAAATCCCTTAATTTTTTAAAATTAATAATTTAATTTACATCCAAGTTAGCATAGAGTGCAATCGTGATTTCAGGAGTAGATTCCTTAATGCCCCTTACCCATTTAGCCCATATCCCCTCCCACAACCCCTCCAGTAACCATCTGCTTGTTCTCCATATTTAAGAGTCTCTTATGTTTTGTCCCCCTCTGTTTTTTTGCGTCTCTTCCCTTTATGTTCATCTGTTCAGAGTCTTAAAATCCTCATATGAGTGAAGTCATATGATATATGTGTTTCTCCAACTGATTTTACTTAGCATGATACCCTCTAGTTTCATCCACGTAGTTGCAAATGGCAAGATTTTATCCTTTTTGATTGCTGAGTAATACTCCACTGTGTGTGTGTGTGTGTGTGTGTGTGTGTGTGTGTGTGTGTGCGCGTGTGCGCGCGCGCGCCATATCTTCTTTATCCATTCATCCATCAATAGACATTTGGGGTCTTTCCATACTTTGGCTATTGTCGATAGTGCTGCTATAAACATTGGGGTACATGTGCTCCTTCAAAACAGCACACCTGTATCCCCTGGATAAATACCTAGAAGTGCAGTTGCTGGGTCATAGGGTAGTTCTGTTTTTCCGACCTGGGCAGGTTCACCGCTCCTTAGGCAACCTGGTTGGTCTCCCGCTCCCGGGAAGTCACCATATTGATGCTGAACTTAGTGCGGAACCCGGTTGGCATAGTGCACTACAGCCCAGAACTCCTCGTCTCAAGCGATCCTCCTGCCTCAGCCTCCCGAATAGCTGGGACTACAGGCGCGTGCCACCGTGCCTGGCAGGTAGTTCTATTTTTAATTTTTTGAGGAACCTCCATACTGTTTTCCAGAGTGGCTGCACCAGTTTGCATTCCCACCAGCAGTGCAAAAGGGATCCTCTTTCTCCCCATCTGCACCAACATCTGTTGTTGCCTGAGTTGTTAGTGTAGCCATTCTGACAGGTGTGAGGTGGTATCTCATTGTGATTTTGATTTGTATTTCCCTTATGATGAGGGATGTTGAGCATCGTTTCATGTGTCTGTTGGCCATCTGGATGTCTTCTTTGGAGAAGTGTCTGTTCATGTTTTTTGCCCATTTCTTCACTAGATTATTTGTTTTTTTGGGTTTTGAGTTTGATAAGTTCTCTACAGATTTTGGGTACTAGCCCTTTACCCGATATGTCATTTGCAAATATCTTCTCCTGTTCTGTTGGTTGCCTTTCACTTTTGTTGACTGTTTCCTTCGCCGTGCAGCAGCTTTTTATTTTGTTGAGGTCCCAATAGTTCATTTTTGCTTTGGTTTCCCTTGCCTCCGGAGACTTGTTGAACAAGAAGTTGCTGCAACCAAGGTCAAAGAGGTTTTTGCCTGCTTTCTCAAGGATTTTGATGGCTTCCTGTCTTATGTTTAGGTCTTTCATCCATTTTGAGTTTATTTTTGTGTGTGGTGTAAGCAAGTGGTTCAGGTTCATTTTCCCGCATGTTACTGTCCTGGTTTCCCAGGACCATTTGCTGAAGAGACTGTCTTTATTCCATTGGATATTCTTTCCTGCTTTATCAAAGATCAGTTGGCCTTTAAATCCCTTTAATACTCAATATCCATTTCTACTTTTTTTTTAATGTTTTATTTATATCTAGGAAAGAGAGAGAGAGACAGCGTGAGCAGGGGAGGGTCAGAGAGAGAGGGAGTGACAGACTCTGAAACAGGCTCCAGGCTCTGAGCTGGCGGTCAGCACAGAGTCCGACGCGGGGCCCGAACCCATGAACCGCAAGATCATGACTTAAGCGAAAGTCGGACGCTTAACCGACTAAGCCACCCAGGCGCCCCTCCATTTCTGCTTTTTAAAAAATACCCTTCAGGGATGCCTGGGTGGCTCAGTTGGTTGAGCATCCAACTTTGGCTCAGGTCATGATCTCACGGTTCATGTGTTCGAGCCCCGCGTGGGGCTCTGTGCTGACAGCTAGCTCAGAGCCTGGAGCCTGTCTTCGAATTCTGTGTGTGTGTCTCTCTCTCTGACCCTTCCCTGCTCATGCTATCTCTGTCTCTCAGAAATAAATAAAACATTTTAGAAATTTTCAAAAAATACCCTTCAAAAATAAGGATAGATCTTCCCACCACTAAATCCTTAAGTATGTTCTTGTATCTACTTACTCCTTCAGATCTTGAAATAAAGGCTCTAATTTTACTTCTTTCTGAATCAGCCCCACCCCACCACTTGTACTTCTGTAGTCCGTCCTCTCTTGCCTTCGGGGGGACCTTGCTTTATTTACTGTTACCCTCCCTCCTAAACCATTCCCTTACAAAGTCACTATGGTTTCTGTCATCTCTAAAACCACACAAAACACTGCTCCATCCATTTCTCCACTCATTTCATAGCCAACATTCCTGAAGAATTGTCTGGATGCCGTTTCTAATTTGTCAGCTCCCATTTACTCTTCTATACAGTATCACTGGTTTCGACCCTAAATTGATTTATTTAGATTTATTTATTTATTGAGAGAGACAGAGAAACAGAGAGAGACAGAGAATCTCAAGCAGGCTCCACATTGTCAACACAGAGCCCAACTCAGGGCTCAAAGTCAACGAACCGTGAGCTCAGGACCTGAGTCATGAGTCAGAGTCATGACTGAGCCACCCAGGCATCCATCCCCTAAACTGATTTTTCGAAGGCCGCTAACAACTTTCTTATTGCTAAGTCCACTAAAGACTTTTCCTTCCTTACCTTGTGCAACTCGCAAGCAGCTTTCAACACCATCAACCACTCCATTCTTCTTGAAGCACTTTCAGATTCTGAGGCATTGCTGTCCTTCGGGCACCCTGTCTCGCTTCCTGTCCTGCTCAGCATCTCTGCTGGCTCCTCTGCCTGACCCCGGGATGCTGCAGTTCCTCCGGACCCAGAGCCTAACCCCTTCCTCTTGCTGGAATCTCGCTAGTTCCCATAGGGTTTTGTCATCGCTGCTGGTGCGGATGTGTTCCCAGTTCTATAACTCCAGTTCAAACCTTCGCTGTAAATTCCAGATTCTCATTTCCCCTTTGTAATGAGGCATTTCTACCTGACTTTTCATGTCTCAAATTTAAACATGTCCAAATTTAACAAGAACTCACTGTTTCCGCAGCTCTTTCCATAACTGTCCACCAAGTTTTTCAAGCCAGAAATCTAGGAGTTGTTCTTTTTTCTTTTTTTTTTTAATGTTTATTTCTGAGAGCAAGAGAGTGCACATGAGCTGAGGAAGAACAGAAAGATCTGAAGTGGGTTTCACGGTGACAGCAGTGAGCCCGATGCTCACTCCCAAACCTCGAGATCATGACCTGAGCTGAAGTCGAATGCTTAACCCAGGCGCCCCTAGGGGTCATTCTTAATTCTTCTCTTTTCTTGATTTTCCCTTTCTAGTCCATCAACAAGTCCTGCAAATTCTCTCTGCACAATATAGCATGGATTGTTTTTCTCTTTCTTCACCACCACCTTCTTCCAGATTGTCATCCACTTTCCCTTAAATTATTGCGGAAACCTCTCCCCTGGTCTCCCCACTTCTGCTCTTGTGCTTCTGTAGAGACTGGATGGGAGGATGGGAGTAGCCCCAGCATCTCGGACAGTGTTCGGCACTCCATATGTATAGATTGAATGAATGACTAAAAAAAATGATTGCTGAGTCTCAAATAAAAGTCCATATGGGGGCGCCTGGGTGGCTTAGTCGGTTAAGCGTCCGACTTTCGCTTAGGTCATGATCTCGCAGTTCATGGGTTCGAGCCCCGCGTCGGGCTCTGTGCTGACTGCCAGCTCAGAGCCTGGAGCCTGTTTCAGAGTCTGTGACTCCCTCTCTCTCTGACCCTCCCCTGCTCGCGCTGTCTCTCTCTCTCTCTCTCCTAGAAATAAATAAAACATTAAAAAAAAAAAAGTCCATATGTTATCCTCACTGGTGAGTCATTAAAAGCATTCCCATTAGGGGTGCCCATCTGACTCTTGATCTCCGCTCATGTCTTGATCTCAGGGTTGTGAGTTCAAGCCCCAAATTGGGCTCCATGCTGGGCACGAAGCCCACTTAAAAAAAAAAAAAAAAAAAGCATTCCTATTAAAGTCATGAGCAGGATGAGAATGTCAGGTATGGTGGGCTGATTTAAATATGTATTTGATCTCCACCCCCCTTTCTAGCCCAGAGCTCCCCAAACTCTTGCTTTCCTAAAAGTTAAGAGCAACGGGAGCAGCTTTTGTTATGATATTTGGTCTTTTGCCCTTGGTTCTTAAAATAGTTCCAGAGCCATAAAGGTAAAAGGAATGTCTTGTTATTGATCACAAGCCCCTTGCAACCACTCTTGATTTATGTTAATGAGGTGGCTTTTGTAAAGTCCCTGAAAGTGGGGCGCCAAGGTGACCACCCCCTACCCCTCAGACCCCTGGGGAAGCAAGAGCAACTAGAGATTCGGCCGTCACCAGTCGTCAATGATTCAGTCAGTCACCGATGATTTAATCTATCGTGCCTACCCAGTGAAGCGTGCATAAAAGCCCTGAGGTATGGCGTTCAGAGACCTTCCGAGTTGGTGGACATGGGGAGTTGCTGGAAGAGTGGCACGCCCTGGGTGTGGAACCTGTGCGCCCCTTCCCCCATACCTTGCTCTGTGTACCTGGTGGTTCCTGACTTATATTCTTTTATAATAAAATGGTCACTTAATAAGTAAAATTTTTTCCTGAGATCTGTGAGCCCCTCTAGCAAATTAATCAAACCCAAGGAGGTGATTGGGGGTGGTTCTGAAGCACCGGTGACAACCAGGACTTGCACTTGGCATCTGAAGGAAGGTGAGTGGGCAGTCTTTTGAGACCTAGCCCTTAACCAGTGGCATCTGGCACTCTCTTCAGTTAGGTAGCATCAGAATTGAGTTAAATTGTAGGACACACTGCTGTGTTGCAGAATTGCTGTCACCATTATTATTAAACATACTAGAAGCATAACAAAAGTAATTAGGCAAGAAAATGAAAACATGGGGGTGCCTGGGTGGCTCAGTTGGTTTAGCGTCTGACTTCAGCTCTGGTCATGATCTCTCGGTTCATGGGTTCGAGCCCCGCATCAGGTTCTGTGCCGACAGCTCAGCGCCTGGAGCTTGTTTCAGATTCTGTGTCTCCCTCTCTCTCTGCCCCTCCCTTGCTCGCACTCTCTCTCTCTGTCTCAAAAATAAACATTAAAAAAATTTTTTTTAATTAAAAAAGAAAATGAAAATATGAAATTTAAATATTGGAAAGGATGGAGTGAAAATAATAAAGCAATTGATATGGCTACTGTATACTTCAGGAGGCAAATACAGACTAACATAAGAATTAACGGAAGAATAATTCTGGGTCAACTCTTTGCTGTTGCATTGACCAAAGTGATTTTGCCATGTATGGATTTTTAGGGTAACTCTTTAGTGAGATACAATCTCAGACTTTAAAAAAGTCACAAGAATCGCACATATCCTTTACTCAGATTTACCTGTTGTTTGCACTTTGCCCCATTTGACTTCTCTGTTTTATAACTATTGCTAGCGCTCTCTACAGAATTCTTTTTGTGATGAAACATTGAAGAGTGAATTGAAGCTGTTTTGTCCCTCCGGACCCAAATGCTTGTGTTTATTTATCAAAATCAGGAAATGAATCTAACTCGAAGACCATTATCTGTCCATATTCACATTTTATCTCTGATCACAGAAATGTCCTGTATAATACTTTTCCCCCCTGGATCAACATCTCACCCAGGGTCACACATTGTATTTAGTTGCCAAGTCTCTGAGGCACTTTTCATCTGGAAAAGTTCCTGTCTTGGATTTCTTCAACTCTAGATTTTGGAAGAGCATCAGTCAGTCATTTTGTAATATGGCCCCAATTTTTATTTGAGGTTTCTTCATGACCATGTTGAGATTTAATACCACAGGAATACCACAGAAGTGGTCATTTATACTTCTCCATATCATATCAGAAAGCATATGATGTCATGTCAGCTTATTTCCATCTTGTGATGATGGATTCTACCACTTGGCTTAGGTGGTGTCTGCCATGTTTCTCCTGTAGTGTTATTTTTCTCTTTGTAATTAAGTAATCTGTGAAGTGATACTTGAGACTATTTAAATACCTTGTTTCTTGTCAAAGTTTTACTCTTTCATTTGAGCATCCATTGATGATTTTCTAACCCTGTATTAGTTGCATTCTACTGTAAGAGGTCCTTTTTCCCCTCATTTACTTGTTTATATTCAAATGGACTTGATTCTTGTATTTAACTCTTTATTTAATGAGTTATTCATTATTATAGGATTTTTTTTTTCCTGCTTCTTATAACATGAGTAGTGATCATACAGAATTTCTCTACTTTCAGTTTTTCTCTTCTGGAGGTTTTAGGCAGGTCATTACTACTCTGAGTTTTCCCCACCAAAAAAAAAAAAAAAAAAAAAAAATTCCTTCACAGACTAAAGTCGGCTTGGTTTCTTTATGGGCTTCCCCCAGGCCTGTATTTGCTACCTGTTGCATCTCTTTTGTTTGTAGAACTTTAGACTTAACATATTCTTCTGTTTGCAAGTCCACATGTGTCTATACATGTTGTATTAACTCACATACTACAGATTAATGAAAAGAAACCTTGATCATGCAGTTTAGAGGTTAGAAGTTCCTAAGCCCAAACAGCAAATCTGTAAGCAAAGTAAGCTGCCTTAGGAATCCAGAATCTTGAATTCGATGATCTTCAGGCTTAACTCTCCCTCAAAATAGACATTTCAAAAAATGGCAAGAGCCATTAAAAGGATCATGACCGATCACCTTTTCCTTCATTCCTCAAATTTAGATAGGATTCAGCATTGTAATTGCAGGAAAGAGCAAGCCAGTAACAGTTCACCAACTGGAAGTGGATCCCTACCAACCTCTTCAGATTCTGTGTCTAGGAATTCATCCATCCAACAAAATATCTACTAAGGGTCTGCCATGTGGCAGGCTCTGAGGTAGGCAGTGGGCATGCAGAAACCAAAACCAACCTCTGCCCGCAAGAAATTACCATTCTGGTGAGATAGATGGCAAGTAAATGTGGGAATGTATCCACTGGTACTAAATGCTATGAAAAAAATCATAAAGCAAGGGAAATTGATATTGATGGGAGAGGAAAGGTGCTATATGCATATATACATGTGTATATATACATATGTGTATATATACACAAAGTATGTATGTATGTATGTATATAATAGAGACCTGAACTTCAAAGCCATGTTTGGGAAGTGGGGGAGGGAGCAGAAGGAGATCCCTACAAGCAGAAGTAACAGCAAACACAAGCTAGCAAATGGGAAGGTACCCAGTGGGCCTGAGACTGGGCCTCAGGGTACTGCCTTGTTTAGAGATGGTGAAGATGAAGACTCAGCCAAAGAGAAGTAGTTGGTGTGGAATAGAGAAGCTACTTGGATTCCAGGTGAAGAACTTGTTTCCAGGAGGAAGTATTGATGTTTCCAGGAGAAAATGTTGATGGGGTCTGGTAAGGAGAGCGTGGAGAACTGACTGGGGGAGACTCAAAAGGTCAGAGCTCAGTCCATTGAACAGAGAAGCCAGTACACCAAGTGGGCCACTAGCACATCAGCTTCCTAAAATTTTCTTCTCATTTTGATTTCTCTCCTTGCTTCTGGCATGTGTAGATCTTACATTCTTTTGACCTTCATGTGTTTTTATTTGCTTGTTTTTTAAAATTAGCATTTCTGTGCATTAGAGTATGGGAGTGGTGCTGCTGTCCTTGAGTTAAATCAGTGTACTATGCCTGCTGAAAGAGAAAAATTAAAAACCGATCCTTTGATGGGGCGCCTGGGTGGCTCAGTCCATTGTGTCCTGTTGTTGATCTTGGCTCAGGTCATGATCTCCCAGCTCGGTAGATCAAGCCCTGAGAATTGAGCCCATCGAACTGCTAAGAGCCAGAAGCCTGCTTGGGATCCTCTCCTGTCTCTCCCCATCTCTCTCAAATACACTTTAAAAATAGGAGTGCCTGGGTGGCTCAGTTGGTTAAGTGTCTCACTCTTGATTTTTGCTGAGGTCATGGACAATCTGTTTCATGGGCTCAAGCCCCACTTCGGCTCTGTGCTGATAGCAGTGAATCTGCTCGAGATTCTCTTGCCCTCCCTCTCTGGTGCTTCCCTATTCGCACTTTCTCAAAAAGAAAGTTTTTTAAGACTGGATCCTTTGAAAGAGTTTGAAAAGCTTTGATGTAATGTTAGAAGAGGGGAAATTGTAAGTTTTTAACATAATGAAAAGTATCAGTACACAGTGTTAATGGTTAACTCTTCGGTCTCCAGTTAAATTGAAAAGTAGGACTCATGTGAATAAGCAAGCGTAGTTGAAGATATCTATGGAGGGGTGCCTGGGTGGCTCAGTCGGTTTTAGCTCGGGTCTTGATCTCACAGTTCATGGGTTCAAGTCCTGAGTCAAGCAGGCTCTGTGCTGACAGTTCAGAACCAGCCTGGAGATTCAGATTCTGCTTCTCCCTCTCTCTCTCTCTGTCCCTCCCTCCCCTGCTTATGTGGTGTCTCTCAAAAATAAAAATTTACAATATTTAATCTCTGCAAGTTCTACAGAAAGGTAGTAGTGCCTACGGTATTAGTAAGGGTAGATGTTATAATGAACAATGCCAATATCTCACTGAATTAACATGAAGTATCTATGGAGATGTTAGTCTAAGCTTTGTTGTTAACTTCTAAATTTTTCGAAATAAAAATGTTTACCGATTTTTTCCCAAAAATTCTTAACGTTTATTTTTTTGAGACACACAGCATGAGCAAGGGAGGGGCAGAGAGAAGTCACAGACTCTGAAACAGGCTCTAGGCTCTGAACCATCAGCACAGAGCCTGATGCAGGGCTTCAACACACGAACTATGAGATCATGACCTGAGCTGAAGCCGGCCGCTCAACCGACTAAGCCACCCAGGTGCCCTGTTTTTTCCCCAATTTTAAAAGAAATGTTTATTGTAGGGCACCTGGGTGGCCCAGTCATTTGAGAGCCACATTCTTGATTTCAGTTCATGAAATCATAAACTGAGGTCATGATCTCACAGTTGGTGGGTTCGAGCCTGGTGTCACGCTTGCTGCTGAGGGTGTGTAGCCTGCTTGGGAGTCTCTCCCACCCTCTGTCACTGCCCCCCCTCCCCTTCTCAAAATAAACTTAAAAAAAAAAATAAATTCTTTGATACTGAAATAATGCAATGCCAAACTTTTTTTTTTTTTTAATTATCAGAGTATTATGCAGTTTTAAAGGTTTGACTTATTTGGTGAAATAGATTTCTACTTGGCACACTTTTGGCTACTTTCACAGGAAAATGAGGTACTCAGAGAGAGACCTCAAGAAGCGGATCACATCTCCCAGAATGAGGAAATTGAGCAAAGACTATCAGCCCAGGAGAAAAAACAGTGTAAGAATGAGAATGCAAGTGAACTTGCAGATAAACCTGACTGGGAGGCAGAAAAGACTACTGAATCTAGAAATGAGGTAAGCATGAATATCCAAGCCTGTTTTGGCTGTAAGGTAGATTTTATGGCTTTGACAGTCAGTGTGTCTCAATAATGAATTCTGCATGTAATGCCCCATAGTATAAGCAAATCAGATATATGAAAAGATGTATTTTTTATGATTGTATAAGTGGTTATTTGATTCACAAAGGAACCAGCCTGTAGAGTCAGTTCTCTCATTAAACTCAAGATTGGGGGTAGAGGGGGGCGCCTGGGTGGCTTAGTCGGTTGAGCATCCGACTTTCGCTTAGGTCATGATCTCGCAGCCTGTGGGTTCGAGCCCCGTCGGGCTCTGTGCTGACTGCCAGCTCAGAGCCTGGAGCCTGTTTCAGAGTCTGTCACTCCCTCTCTCTGACCCTCCCCTGCTCACGCTGTCTCTCTCTCTCCTAGAAATAAACGGTAAAAAAAAATTTTTTTATAAAAAAAAAAGGATTGGGGGTAGGTGTGTGTGTGAGAGAGAGATTTTGTGTGTGTGTGTGTGTGTGTGTGTGTAGACACACCTGTCCAGGAAGTTGCTAGCACGTTTTGGCTTTGCCATAGCCAGGAACAGTGGCCTAGCATGCTAATCTAGCAATCCTCAGCCAATGATCTGCATAGGCACCCAAGCTGGCTAGGTGTGGGCACTCAGAACTTGAAGGCAGATCACCCCTCAGTACCAGGTGGGTCTTGGGCTCAAATCCTCACTTGGTGTGCTAGTATGCCATGCTGAATTCAGAAGCCCACTTTGTACCTCTAGCCTGGCCCAGTAAGAGCGCCTCTGGCTGTTTTTTAACCATACCCGTTCCCTGTGAGTTTATGTAAAGATGAATCCCAGAGGCCAGCCTCAGGGTGGGTTCTTCCTACAGCCTGTGGCCTCCTTGCAGTGGGACCATACTCGTTTCTGCTCAGCCCTCCTGGGGCTCTCGTCCATGAGCCTGGCAAATACTCCAAAGACAGGCCTGGAGGGGCCTCAGACCCCACAGCACTTTCATTCAGAAGGTGCACCTTTGAGGGTCTTGCTCTGATGGCCCGCTCAGCCATGTGTTGCCCCAGACAAGGAGCCATGTTTGTAGCTAACATGAAAATTTAAGGAGAATTCTTGCACTTGAAGTATGGAATGTGTCTATTGTACAAAATCTATACACAGTTACACAAAAAAATTAACCAAGTCCTTTGAAACCAAAGGTCTCAAAATTGCTCTTGATGATTTCTTAAGTGTTGTATACAGGAAAACTGTTGCATGGATTTCAAATGGATTTAAAGCCTTCAGATAGAAGGCATGTATCATCACAACTGATGCGATTCTGAAGAGAAGGGAGGGTGTCTTATTTTTAGAGGTGAGGGCAGGCTTAAGGGAAACACCACAGAAAAGGGAGACTCCCAAGGACAAGCCACAACATGAAGCCACATGAAACCATTATCCCCATCAGGGCAGAAGGGAACCTGGGGAGAAAGAGCTCGGTTGTCTGTAAGGCATAGTTGTCACTCTTTCCATCTCAGATCTTTGTCTCCTGTGGGTCCAGGAGGGGTTAACCCCTCTGTGCCATCTCCAGGGGGCAGTGAAGAGGGAACAAGCAAAAGTTTATAGAAACAGCTTACTAGCCTGAAGGGTCAGTCCATAACTCATTTTAAGCAGAATGGGCTTCATACCCTTCCCTCACTGTTCTAAATATTAAGGCTTTTCTGTTAAGTAAATAGCATTATTTACTAACCATAAAGGATTTTCACAGGAAATCAGATTTGTGGTAAGACTCTTTCTCACACTCGTGACCATCTGCAAATTTTGGTTAGTAGCTAGGCAGGACACAAGGCCCAAGTTTGGGGTCATTAACAGAATAGGACACTCCTAAAATTTCTTAAGAAATGAATCATCTTAATAGTCACATTAGCAAAGTCTTCTTCCCACTAAGAATGTGTAATTTGATAGTAAAAAGAAATCTTTTCTACCAATTGAGCCTAAGTGGTCTTATAGCATCCATAGAAAGACACAAAGCCTTGTATTTGTTATGTTATGGGCCTTGAAAACAAGGTATTTCGTAGAAAAGGAAACCAAGTATTTTGTATAGACTTAAAACACTTCAGTCTAACTGGTCTGAACCCTCAAAAACGGAAAGCTGTAACTCAAAAGCAGGAAAAGAAATTCTATAGACTTATGCAGTAAAAGAAGGGACTCAAATCCAGAGCTTAAGAGGTAATAAGACCCCAAAGGCTCCCCCAAGGAGGAAATGGATACAAATTTTAGGACCAGTTGTTTAGATGGGAAATGCATTCAAGTCCATACCTGGGTGTACCTAAGTTCCCCACCTAGAGCCCAGAATTTATAAAGGCTCTTATGTTCAACAGATAGGGTCTAGGGCAATCCTAGTCACCACCAAGGAGACAGCAAGAAAACAGACTATCCGTCCTTAGAAATCAGAACCCCAAATGGGCCCCCAGGTTTGATTTGGAGCCTGAGTGCACTACCATTGCTGTCAGGAATACTGAGCCAAGAAAGCAAAGGATACCAAAAACGATCCTTGCAGAAAAAAGTAAAATTAACAGGAAGTTGGTAACAACCCTTGGTGTGTGGGATTCCCACAGAAACCAGTCACAACAGATAAGCTCGCCTTTAAATATAAAAGGGGTACTGGGGAGGCTCAGTTGGTTAAGCACTGGACTCGCTGTTCATGGGTCCCACGTCGGGCTCTGCCCTGACAGTACAGGCAACTTGGGAGTCTCTCTCCTTCTCTGCCCCACTCTTCAGTTCTCTCAAAGATAAACATTTTAAAAGATCTTAATTTTTAAACGAGAGACAGCCCGAGCAGCGGAGGGTCAGAGAGAGGGAGATACAAATCCGAAGCAGGCTCCAGGCTCTGAGTGGGGCTCGAACCCACGGTCCAGATCACAGTCTGAGGCGAAATCGGCCACCTAACTGACTGAGCCACCCAGGTGCCCCTAAAAAATTTTTTTTAAATAAAAAGCCCCAGAAAAGACTAGAAGCACGAAGGTGAAGCAGCAGAGTGTTTATGGCAAAATATTTTAAAAATTAAAATGTCAGGACTCAGATTAAATCCCAAGCAGAGTAAATAAAAAATGAATTAAAAGCATTACAACAGCAATTTTGAAGGGAAAAAAATCTTCACAAAATGACAGACCGACAGCAAACCTATCAATAGCAATACATGCCTTAGTGCAGAACATTAAACCTGATCTTAACATAAATCATTGTCAAAAATTGAACTGTCAAAGGAGTTATTTCAGTTATAAACTTGAAGGCAGAGGATGAAGCAGTGAGGAGTGAAGTTGGCAAAAGCATTTGGATTAAGTCTAAATACGTATTTGACTTGTAAAAAATTACATTAAGAATACGAGGCAAAGATTATATGGAAGGTGGTTAGGGAAAGAATGGGTGAAGTTGAGTTCAAGGTGCTTGTTTAAGGATATTAAAATACTGAGTACTGAAAGAGTCCGCTCTAAAAATTCCAAAATAGGGAGCAAAATCCAGAATGGAGACCTGATTATCCTTTCAAGATTAAGCCCAAAGCCCCATGCAACCTCCTCCTTCTAGCTCTGTAATTTAAATGAATGGTGCACCTTCATTTATTTCCTAGAGATCTCTAAATGGGACGGACACTGCTTTCTCTCTGGAAGACTTATTTCAGTTGCTTTCATCACAGCCTGAAAATTCACTGGAGGTAATTGGAAACTTGACTTTTATCCTTGTAGGAAAATCTGCACTGATCTGTGAGTACATTTAACCTCTAAGCTGGATGACAGAGTTTAGAGTAATAGCACAGTAGGATCTATTGTTTTTATTAAATGCAGATTTAGGATTACTTTTTATAGTAATACTTCAATTTTGGAGAATTAGCTAAATCATGTATGCTGTTCCTCCTAAATGGTCACAAGGGTAAGTGAATCAGAATGGCAGTAAACATCAGACATACCAAGGCATATATTACTTTTCTGGTAGCATTTATGTCTTGATTGTACTATATACTAGGATAGTCTACTTTACCTTAAAAAACTATAAAACCCAGCACCCACCAGACTTCACTGTTAACTGTTAATATCCATGATGTCCCAGCGTAGATTTATTACCAACAGCTAGGTTGACTGTTGCACCTAAAAAGCAGCAAATTACAGTTAAGACTATAATTAACATCAAGACTGGCTTTTAGTACTATATAATCAAACGTTCTATTTCCAAGATTAGAAAAAGCAAATCTTTCCCCAAATATAGCATCATTCATGTTTTTTGACCTCATATTGCATTTTTATCCACCTGTATTTAGTAACAGGTTTGTTATAGAGAACTTGACAAAAGGGAGGAAAGGAAAGTGCTAACTTAGGTACTAGAACTGCTATTGATATAGGGTATGTGTGGTACATTTAAAGTTTTTCTCCCCCCTTTTCAGGGCCTCTCACTTGGAGACATCCCTCCAGTAAGTATCAATGATGGCATGAATTCAACATATCATAACGTAAATTTTAGCCAGGCTATAAGTCATGATGTGAATCTACAGGAGGCCATGTTGCTGTGTCCTGACAATACGTTCAGAAGAAATCCAGTAGCAAGGACTTCACAACCACAAGAACCATCTCTGCACTTAAATTCTTGTATTACCAGTTCTGAACAGACCCTTTCTGGGACTAATGGGACAGGATTTCTTCCCTTTGTTGGCAACCAGATTCCTCATCTAACAAGTGAGGATCTTCTACATGACCTTGATATGAACATATTTGATGAGGTAAGTTTAATGTCTTTCGCCACAGAAGGTTTTGATCCAATGGACGTTTCTCAGCTTTTTCAAGAACCAGATTCTGATTCTGGGCTTTCCTTAAATTCAAGCCACAATGGTACCTCTGTCACCAAATCTAATTCCTCCCACTCTGTGGGTGAAGGAGGTGCTACAGGTTCCAGTAGCGACGCGGACTCGCTTTCCCACCATGACTTAGAAGGGGCTGTTGGAGGCTACTACCCAGAATCCAGTAAGATTTGTCACATGGATCATAGAAGGGTTTCTGGTTTTCATGGGGATCTTGCATTTCAACACCTATTTCATAACCACACTTACCACTTACAGCCAAGTGGTCTAGAATCCACTCCTGTATCTTTATCACAGTATGGGAAGTCACAGAAAATACGGGGTAAATACCTCAATGACACAGAGAGAAACTTAAGCCGTGATGAGAGGCGTGCTAAGGCTCTGCATATCCCTTTTTCTGTAGATGAAATTGTTCGTATGCCTGTTGAGTCTTTTAACAACATGCTCAGCAGGCACTGTCTGACAGATTTACAAATGTCACTCATCCGTGATATAAGAAGAAGAGGGAAAAATAAAGTTGCTGCTCAGAACTGTCGTAAGCGCAAACTGGACGTAATTTTGAATCTCGAAGATGATGTGTGTAATTTGCATGCAAAGAAGGAAATTCTTAAGAGAGAACAAGCGCAGTATAACAAAGCTATCAACATGACGAAACAGAAACTGCATAACCTGTACCATGATATTTTTAGTAGGCTAAGAGATGATGAAGGTAGACCTGTCAATCCAAACCAATACACTCTTCAGTGCAGCCAAGATGGAAGCGTTTTGATTGTACCCAAGGAACTGGTGACCTCAGACCACAAAAAAAACCAGAAGGGAAAAAGAAAGTGAAGAGATTTGAAACCAGATCTATTAATATACTTCATGCATAGAGTATCAGCAACAGATACACAGTCACAAACCATTAAAACTGCTACAAAGTTTAGCACAAGTGTTCTATCTTAAGTACTACTACTTGACACTCAGGGCTTCAATTTTGTCAAAGTCCCAACTTTTCATGAAGTCCTACTATGTTATGTGAGATTCTTAAATACTGTTTACGAAGAACAGGGTAATGAATACTGTCCAGTCATTTGGTTGCTTTTTCTTTTTCAGTAAGCTGATCACTTCAAGGAGCTAACACTGGATGTGTTTCTTTTTAAATGTATTTTTTTTTTTATAAAGGACTTGAAATGGAACCTAGCCTTAATGTTTTCATTTAGTTAGCTGCTTTTGCTTGACTTTTATGAAGACAAACTGTTGTAAAAATCTTACTTGAATTTATGAGAAATTAGATAAGCAAACTTACCTTGGATATTCTCCACAATATACATGTATAGCCAACAGAGGATTTTGTTTTTGAAATTAGCACATATTTATCAGAATCGGGCCAAATTAAAGTCTGTATAGTATACTAGCGGGCCTCTCAAGTCACCACTTCAGCCTAACAGCCACAATCTCTAAACCAACATGCCAAGAACAAATGCAGCTTCAAAATCCTAAATTACATTAGGCTTCAGTGCCTAAAGATTTTTAGCATAGAGCAGAGAAAGAGCTACCTGGGCAAGTGAGGCCAGCCAATAGAAATGGCTGCACATAGAATATGGCTGTCTCCCTGCAAAAGGCTCCCATGTGAAAACATGAAGTTACATAATTCAAATCCAATGTAGGGGAAGTCCATAGAGTATGGGCTTCATAACCAAAAAAAACCCCCAGAAATACCAGAGTCACAGAACTTCTCACCAATCCTATAGATTTTAAGAGCAGACGTTAAGTGGGGGAAGGGCAGAGGACAAGAACCCCAATCAGGCTACAGTTAAGTGCAGAGCCAAGAAAGAGTTTTAAACTCACAACTGGTGAGACCACCACCTGAGCTGGAATAGAGTCCCAAGCTTGCCCCCATCCCGAGAAATTTAAATGGCATTTGAACTGAAAACTCAATGAGCTTATTTCATCAGTGAAATATTCAACAATTCAAGGTTTAGGAAAATCAAAATTAGAAATTTACAAGTAGAGTACTACCTTGGTTTGCAGAAATGTTTCTAGGTCTGGTCAGTTTTATACAGTAACTTAAAATCTCTTTATAGACTGGCTTTTTACAAGGGAGCACACCTCTGATTGTAACTTGATCTTTGATTTCAGCTGTAGGGCACATTTCCTCAAAAATGATGTCAAATCTTCAATCTCAACTTCCACATTACCAATTCACCTGTAGGTTTTGAAACTACAAGTACCATTATACACTTAACAACAGACTGGGCATGGTCCTCAAATCACTGAAAATACCAAACACGAAAAAACTACACTGGAACATCAAATGTGGGTAAACAAGGAACCTAAAGGGCTCAAGGTATTCCCTAACTGAAACTTTATATGCTAGTTTGAGCTGGAAGGTAATTGTAACCAAAAGGCAAAAGCATCAAACTTCCAACAGTTTTATTATCTAACTTTTCACTGGTTCCTAATCAACTCAAACGAAAGTTACAATGGCTTCAAAGCATGTAAGTTTTGAGTTGCTTACTGTCCCACCACATGCCAGTTTCAGCAATGGAAATCCTACACCAAGATTTCAGCCTAAACTCCCTTGCAAATTAAGACCCGGATACCCAAAATTTGACTACAATGTTCCTGCTACCTAGTCTTAAAATGTAGGTTAACCTGGAGTTCAGAGAAAAAAAAAATGTTGGAGAAAAGGAGCAATCTGACCTACTTAAATATGTCAAGTTGCAACAAACTACATTTACTGGGTATAACTTGATGCAAAGAAGTTCTAGCCAATTAATCTGACCCATTTCGTGTTTATTAGTCCAGTAAATCTAACAAGCTATGGCTCAGGAGACATTACTCAGTTAAACTGAACAACTACATGAAAATAAAATTTTAAGGGAGAGGGTTTATGAACGTCATACCTCTCAACGTATTTGCAAATGTTTGGTACACGGTTTATGAATGCAAACTTTAAGATCAGCAAGACCTACACAGTTGAGAAGAGTAATATTTACTCTTAAACATCTGGTAGTTTGTATGGTTTACCCTTGGCTGCTATGAAATACAAGTTTTGGTAAGCACATCTGGATATGGCCCAGCTCACACCCCAGCCTGAACTGGATGTAAGGTTACCTTCTTTACCTAATGAGAGAAAAACTCAAGTCATTCCTTCAATTATAAAGCTGTAAGAAATCTTAACAACCAGATTCTCATCTTGTTTTCAGAATAAAAGCTACCCCATTTCAAAAGTAGCCAGAAACAGGCTGCCTTATTGAACACCTTAGAGGAGAAATTAGATTCTCAATAGTATAGTGCTAAACCAAAGTCTGGATTTGAGTCCCCTGTCAAGGGTGGCTCCTGTTTGGCAGTAACCAGAAGTCAGAACACAATTTGCATGCACGCAAGTCCCAGAATAATGTTGGCCTATACAGTACCCGTTATTAGGACTTATGTGCTTTAATGTCTTCAGTGTTGCCTAAATTTGCTCGTTACTTGGATAGTGTGCTTACCTCACTAGTTTGACCAGTCACCAAAAAAGACAATCTGTTACAGCTAGTAAGTTATCAATGCAATCATAGTGGTATGGTACTTAAACGGGATGGGGAATATCAACCATCTAGGCATTCATTCCAAAGATCACAGACACACCTAAAATGTTGGCAAGAGTGTATGTACGTGCTTTTTGGTATATCGCGATGTGTTTACTACTTGGCAAGAAACCCATACTTATGAACTAGTAATTGTCATTACTAAGGTACCATTATAAGGTTCTTTTAAAGCTTCCTTGAATTAACTCAGTCCCTAACCACTTAATACAAATGTTAAAATCACTCAACCTGCCTTCATACACCAGACTAGGTTGATAAAAACTTTATACACAGTAGTAAAATCCAGTTTCAAAAGCTTCCAGTCAAGAGAAACACTCTAGTGTGGGAGCCAGCCCTCAATCTGGCTCCCAGTGATGTCAGCCTCTTCATAATCCTAGAAATAAAACCCTTCAATCCACGTTATGACCATTAAAATGCAAGGCAGCATTACTTCCCAACAGTGATCGTATTTGGAGGCTTTTGGTTGCTCTTGGGAGAACTCACTACCGGGAAAGGGAATAGCTTGTATCCACATGCCAGTCCTGTCAGTTATGCCCTAATCAAAATTTTCCTAACTGCAACCTTGAGCTTCTGCCAGTCACAGCTACAGTTTCCAAGTTGACCTGCAAATACTGTGTAAAGTAACAAGTTCATCGTCGCTCTAAAATACGGAGATTAAGGGTTAATGAAGCCTGATTTAGGAATATGATATACAACATGTAGGAAAGATTGTGATTTCCCTTAGGTAGAAAACTTACACAAAAACTGCCTTAATTCTTAAGGTTCTTCTAAAAGTAAACCGCTCAATCAACACACAACATAAACATGGGGGAAATGACCACTGATTATTCAACATCACCTACTTAGTTGCAGTAAGCCAGTTTGAGCTTGAGGTGCAATTTTTTCCCCTACTTAAGCGGATTAAGGGTTGGGTACTCAAGTTTGTGTTACCATACCAACTTGATTTACCTTCCAAATTCCACTTCCTGGTAGACTTGGGCTTTTCTATAATCTTCAAAAACATTTGCCTAATTTTGAAGTATTCTGACAAGTTTAGTCGATGAACGCAGCTACGGTTTTAAACAAAACAGCTCATCTTCTATTGGCCATCAGTTTGACTTACCTGTGGGATACCTCATCAAAACCAAAAAAAAAAAAAAACCCCAATCTTCCTAGGTACCTTTCCTGTTATCTTGTTATTTCAGGTAAATATCCAAGGCACTGCTTGTTAAATTCCATCCACCATGTTTAACCCTTGAAAAAGACAACCACTGAAACTAAGTTTAAAATGCATATAAAGCTAATTGACATCTGAGAAGCTAGTATGACAGATTTTTATCTCAGTGCCTTACACTTATTTGGGACCACTCTAGTTTAAAATGTTTGTAAAAACGCCACCAGCAATATTAAACATACAAGGTTAAAGCGAGAAAACTAGAGCAGTATTCAAACGCTGAATGTACAGTGTAAAAGAATGGCATTTTATTAGGGACAGCCAATAATGTCCACAATGCTTTTCTTATGTAACTATTAATACTGAAATAAAAATGGCAATATGCATAACTTTGTGAAACTGCTTTAAAACTCTAGGGGATGGCAAGCTTTTAAACAACTGTACGTTTATAGAACAAGATTCACACATTTTATGTGTAAACATTACACCAAATATTTGAATACAAAAGTGTTTATTTTATAAACTTTATATTTAAAATAGAATTTTAATCTGTCTACTCACAAAACCTAATTTAAAACATGATACATTTCTCTCTCTAGCTTATTTGATGTAACTCTTTTACAAACAATACTCAATTTATAATGGTTTTGTATTAAGAACCTGTGCTAAATGAACTTTGTATTTTATCAGAAAACATTTCCCTTTAATCTTAAAGTGCTTTTTTTTTAAATGAAGGCACCAACAAGAACTACTTTCAGATGGTACAGTATTTCTTATTTCTTGAAGACTCTGTGGTTGACCACTTCTTCATTAGTTACCTGCAGCAAGACACCTTCCTGCCAAAGGAAAAAAAAAGTATCTGAAGAAGTTTATCATGTTTGTCCAAAGAACCTAAATAACTTCAGTGGTGGTCTTAGGATCAAAGAAGACTCACTGGTGCATACAGTAGAATAAGCCCTGATTATCACATTCCTGAAAAGGCAATAAAGCCAGGCAAATCAAACTCTTGACATTTAAGAAATGAATTTCAGCAGCCAACCTACATCTCTCCTATAAGGTAGGGGATTGGAAAGAATTACCACATTTAAACCTAAATATTTAGTACTTGATACATACAGGATTTATAATGTAGACACTTCATAAATATAAACTATCATCTGAAAAGTTTCGACCATTTTACCCTACCTTCTCCTGAGCCTGATCCTGAAAAGCACGTAAAACTAGGAACAACCATATAACAAAAGAATAAAAATGTCTTTATTTTTAATAAAAACCACTAGAGTTCACTCAAAATGCTTGATCCAAGAAATGTGAATACACATGGGTGTAATGATGGGTAATTTCATGATTTATTGAACTTGCAGCCTAACTTTTACCTACCATTTTACTACCAACACCACTGAAGGAACCAAGAAAAGCTTTATTAATGATCACTTGGCTTGCGCCTCAGCTGTTGAAATGAAGCACTTTACAGTCTTTGTGGCAGCAGAATATACTTGTCCATGGTTCATATCAATGCTAAATTCCAGCAGGGAAAAAAATGATATGTTAAGCACCTGAATCTTCATAGAGGGAGAAGGGGGTGGGGAAAGAAGGGAAAAAAGGGGGAAAAAAACAACCAAAATAATTTAAGTAAATGACAGATTGGAAAACAGGGTTTATAAGATTATTGTCTTGAGTTTATAAATTGTTAAACTCAAATTTATAGCTATGTTAAACTACATAAGAACCACTATACTGAAAGACCATTGAAGAGTAGTATTAGTTTATCTTTTGGGGAGGAAAATTAAGAAAGGAAAAGTAAATAAGATCTTACCTAAAGAAGTTTAACTGATGCTTAGAACTATTTTGCTCTACACCCTCAGCTTTCGTTGTCATCCTTATAAACTACTGTAGTTAAAGCTTTGTAGAAACAGCACAGTTTTTTAAGACTGGCTGAACTTAGTAGCCGTCAAGAGTTCTCTTGTACTAGACCTGTATCCCTGAAGAGTACCTCGCTGGGGTTATTTCCTTTCCTTGCATTGAAGAAGCAGCATCTAAAAGATCTAAAAAGGTGTTTCTCTTTGCAGAGATATCCCTTAAGTTATCTAGATAATTTAATCCTGATGAATTGCAGACAACACACTTATATCTGACCAGCATTTATCTTACACAAATATAACAACAGCTTTGCAATGGACCTTAATTATACTACCCACTCCTTAACTTATTTAAAATAAAAAGTCTATAATTACACAATTTCCTTTAGAATTATTTTATTAAATCATAAATGTACAACAGCTTCTTAACTCTACACACGCACTTAAATTTTTTTAAAGGAAAAACGTTATGTCTTATTACACCATGATCCTGGCTAATAGCTTTTCAAAACTTTGAGAAAAATCTTAAAAAAGGTTTCACATGTCACCTGAAACTTACAAATTTAACATTATCAAAGAAGGAATGCTTCTACACTCTTACAAAGACCACTAGAAAGAAACAACAATTAAAAAGCTAAGAAACTGTCTCAAAGGCATTTTTTTTTACAATCCTTCCTCCACAGTAAGGTAATGTTATTAAATAATCCAATCCATTCACAAAATGGCTCTCTGCATCTGCTCTGGTGTCTTCTGCCATATCACTGCATATTTATGCATGACTGAGATAAGAGTTTCCTTAACATTGTTATTTCGATAACCTGAAGCTGTTCTGTTACCTCTGGGCTCTCATCCTCTCCTATTTATACAGTGAAGCCTGTTTCAACAGAAGTAAAGAGTAAAAAAAAAATAGGTTATGAAATTATTCATCTAACCAGATTTTAAGGAAAGATAACATGATCCTAAAAAGCTTTTACTCCTGGCAGCTAGATCTCCCAAGACAATAATAAGATAAAACTCAAAAGCTACTTACCCATGGCAAATAGGAAGAAGCTCAATATCGGCTTCTCCCTCCATAACCCCCACTTCCTCCACTGCCTCCAGGACCATAGTTTCCTAGAATTGTTAAAAACAGCAAGAGAAAGCAAATTTACTCCCATTTTCTGTGATCTGCCTAATAACTATCTACAGTTGTTTTCTATTTTATGGACATATACTTCTTAAAACAACCAGCTCATAACCTGTTATCTGCTTGTAGTCAACCTATTATTTGGCAAACTTTATCCCAATTTATCCAGACTCAAGTAGTTTTATGTTGCCCTTTATAGTTGATAACATCATACTGCTGCTATTCTATCTACCACAATCATTTGGTGTCAGTACGGGATAAAAAAAAAAAAAGGCATACCAAGCATAAGAGGCATAAACTAATTGGTTTGGTCCTACTGAAAGCTTTCTAAAGAGCTTAATATTGTGAAATAAAGATATGTGACTTAACTTTCAAAAAGAGACATAAAATTTTATGTAACTTGAAATATGCTCAATTTTATTTGGCTTTTTACAAAGTAATCAGCCAAAGAGAAAAGCCCTACACCTGCAACGTTTAACCTACTTTCCTATATCCTCAATAGTTTATGCCAGTGAACATCCAACCCACCATTTTAGTTAACACTCTAATAATGGAAATGTTACTCAAACTAGCAATTAAAGTATCTTCCATTCTTGAAGTTACGATAAACTACTCTTTTAATCCCACAAAATAACTTGAACAGTCTTATAAATTACCTCCACCATATGGTCCCCCCATGTTCCTGCTACCACCAAAGTTTCCACTCTTCATTGGACCATAGTTAGAAGGTTGTTGGTTATAATTTCCAAAATCATTGTAATTTCCACTTCCATAATTTCCTGTGGTAAAAAAAATCAGGAAAGTAGGCTTTGCATAATGACTTTCAAAATAACACACTCAAACATTAAACTAGCAACATATGCTAAACTTAAAACTAAATTTCCGATAGAAACAATCAGAATAAATGCAAAACACCTATCTACAACTCTACATTTAAGGCAACTATTGACAACATTGAAATGAAAAATCTCGCTTGTTAAAAGTCATTATAATTCCAGTCCAAATACCCACATAAAGGTTGCAGGTGAATTTATTACCTCCTCCATAGTTGTCATAACCACCTCCGTAGCCCCCACCCTGGTTGCCATATCCAGGTCCTCCACCACCATATCCTCCTCTTCCTCCTCCATAACCAGGGCTACCTCCAAAATTGCCACCTATTATAAAATAAGCCTTTAAGTAATTACTTAATACTTTCAATGCCATTTGAACTGTCTTATCACACCCATTTTCAACTTTCCAAAACACATTCTTATATTTCTTCTATGAAATCTCTTCTGTTAATAGCCTCAAGGGCAGAATAGAATAACTATGCCTAGTAAATATTTAGAGGCAGGGAGCACCTGCTCACAACCAACTAGGTAAAAACCATTAGAGGCCAATACTGCAATGCTACAGCTGTTCTCCCCTAACACTAAAGATACTAAGAATTCTTACAGGGATTTTCGAACACTTGTATTTTGTGTAAGGGTTGTGGGAGCAGGCGCAAACAACAGGCACAGGGCAAGCAGGATTTAAAAAAAAAAAAAGCCACACTGGTCCAAAATCTAAGTTCCAAACATGCTTCCTAATAATTGTCATGTGTCTTAAATATGCCCACTACATCCTTCTGAGTAGAAATGGGGGGGAGGACCAGAAATTAGCAAATTTGCATCAATTTCAAAAACTTACAATGACTTCAAATTATTTAAAAAAAAACTCCTCTTTCTCATAATAGCAATTAATATTTGTACTTCAAAGCAGAATTATAACAGTGGAGACGTTCCAGTACTCTATTATGCTTAAGGGATGGCAAAAGAGCAATTAGGTCTATTACCAGCTGAAGTTTTACTATCTCATTCTTGACAGGATTATTTGTGAGCAAATGGGAACATTCCCGTACTCCAACAAAACAATCTAATGCATCACTTGTCATGTAGCAATGGCTCACAACTTTAGCTAGGCCCAAGAAAATAACTGTATTTTAAGAAGTTCTTCTGGTTACTTTTTACAAATTATCCCAGGGGACTTAATCTTGCTAAAGGACTAATTAAAACAACACAACTGCTCTTACATAATCTCCGTTTCACATACTGATCATGTTTACATCTAGTGGTCTGCAGTTTTTCAGGAAAATAGCATACATCCAGTTATTGTACTTGAGGAACAAGATACAGTATGACAGCAGCTTTAAATTCTGATTTAAAATCCACCTAATAATTTTGCAACCTGTAGTACCACCTACAAGCAGAAATATCCTTTCCATAAGGTAAACCAAGATGCAAATTATAGAACAGCCAAATAATTGAAACACTATCACCTAAACCCTTTAGAAAACGCAAAACATTAAAATTTCGTGCTCATACTTAACTGAACATAAATAGGGTTTTAAGTCACATAAACCAAATGTGAAAGAAACTGACCTCCAGGTCCTCCTCCATACCCATTATAGCCATCCCCAAATCCACGACCACTTCCATATCCATCTGTTAGAAACAGGAAAAGTATTATTATTATATCTGATTTCTCTTCCTGCTTCCCTCTGCTCTTTATTGCCTCTGAATGAAACTAGGAACCATCCCTCCTTGTGGCACAACACTGGTGCTTACTAGTTTATTCTTTCTTTTTTTTTTTTTAATTTATTTCTAGGAGAGAGAGACAGCGTGAGCAGGGGAGGGTCAGAGAGAGAGGGAGTCACAGACTGAAACAGGCTCCAGGCTCTGAGCTGGCAGTCAGCACAGAGCCCGACGCAGGGCTCGAACCCACGAACCGCGAGATCATGACCTAAGTGAAAGTCGGACGCTTAACCGACTAAGCCACCCAGGCGCCCCTTACTAGTTTATTCTTAAAATACAAAATGTGTACTGAGATCTCAGGAGAATAATGGTCTAAATAAGGGGCTCAGATCTGGCAGGTCTCAATTTAAGAGACCTTGGATGGGAACAGCAACTGTTTTTCTGTTGGCACCTCACATTAGTAATTCAAATAAATGAATCTGAAACCTAAAGCCAAAAATCAAAAAAACCAACTGATGAAACTTTTTAAAGCTATACACAAAAGCCTTCACAATACTTTCACTGCCGACTCAGGGGGTCCCTCACTTTTTAAAGTAGTTGCAGTTATCTATCTTTTTAAAAAAGTTGATCACCCTAAAAAAAACCTCTGCTATGGACTATTCTGGATTAGGATATAAAAAATTATGTTGCTAGAGATCTCTTACCTGACGAATTCAAAATATCCTACCATAATACAATCTACTTAAGCCTTAAAGAGAATTTTAAAAACTTAAGTTGGATTTCCTGAATCTAATTAAAACTTGTTTTTTTAAACAAGCACATTCACCCTTCTAACACTTAAAACTTGAACTTACCAGATCCTCCTCTAAAGTTACTTCCTGGTCCTGGTCCAAAATTTCCACCACCACCACGAGAATCTCCAAAACCAAAGTTGCCTGCAATAAATCACCAGGTCAGTAACAAGCATATAATCAAGTAATTCTTAAAAATACATAAATAAATGAGTTAGAAGTTACCTCCTCTTCCACTTCTAGAACTTTGGACTTCCTGCATTTCTTGTCTAGACAAAGCCTTTCTTACTTCTGCATTATGACCATTGATGGTGTGATATTTCTGCACTGGAATAAAAAGCTCATACTCATATCAACATTCTTTAACAATTTGCACATTTTATCTTTTAATAAATTAAACCCAAAATTTAATACAAAGAGAGCCATACACCTAAAGCTTATAGACACTTACGCACGATCTTATCCACAGGATCATGATCATCAAAAGTAACAAATCCAAAGCCTCTTTTCTTTCCAGACTGTCTATCAGTGATTATCTCAATTGTATCAATCTTTCCATACTCCTCGAAATAATCTCTAAGATGATGCTCCTCAGTATCTTCTTTAATTCCACCAACAAACAGCTTCTTCACAGTTACATGAGCCCCTGGTTTTCCAGATTCCTGGAATGGGGGGAAAAAAAACTTACCAGAACAAAAAACAAAAAAAAAACCCAAATACCCTAAAACATGATTTAAAGCACATCATCTAGGTACTAAAGACAACTTCTAGCCCATGATAAAATGCCACATAAAGCAATAGATTAGGACTCAGAACTTATTTTTTACAAAAACAGATGAATCTGGGAAAAGAGAAGACCAACAGCTTTAAGAAAGCAGTAACAATTTAAGTTACATATTAATGTTATTTCAAAAGTTCCTCTACACTTCGGTGAGACCAGTGAGACCGGAGTATCTTATTTACGAAGTTCTGTTTTGCTCACCTCTCTTGCAACAGCACGTTTTGGCTCAACCACTCTCCCATCAATTGAATGGGGTCTTGCGGCCATGGCAGCATCAACCTCAGCCATGGATGAAAAAGTTACAAAACCAAATCCTCTTGATCTTTTGCTTGCAGGATCTCTCATGACCTTAAAAAAAACAAAAACAAAAAGAGAGCTTAATCATTTCCTCTCACTACTTGCGTTATGAGCTAGCAGTTTGAATGACCAGCAATTTTCATAAACACGGTTTTAAAAACGATGTACTCAACATGTTAAACCGAGTAGCCCAAGAGTTGAAAGACTAGCATCTAAACGTACCACACAGTCTGTAAGTTTTCCCCATTGTTCATAGTAGTTCCTCAAACTTTCTTCTGTGGTTTCAAAGCTCAAGCCACCAATAAAGAGTTTACGGAACTGTTCCTTTTCTCTCTGCAAAGGAAAACACCATTTCAATTTTTATTTACATTTCCTCTTTGTATGCAGGAAATTAAATTCTTAAATATGAGGTGACCTGCTGGCAGAGTACCTTTTTCCTCTCCAAAGGAACAGTTTCTAAAGTTTTCTGGGGGGGGAAAAAAAAAACTTACATCAAATTTAAACCATATGTTAAACTGCATATTAGTTGTGTTACACCAAAAAAAATTTCCTCAGCTGAACTACACAAGTTTCAAAATCATTAATGCTTGATCCAAATTTACTTGACATTTAATTACTTTAACATGCCTTAACCTTAAAAGGAAAAAAAACACTTTCTGAAGAGAGGAGCAAACCTAAACCTAGGTCATTGCAACTTTAAACAATTGTTACCAAATTTAGATTCAACCCTATTGTCCAGAACAAATAAATTTCCTTTTAAATACTCACTGTAAATACTTTAAAAAAAAAAAAAACACAGAAACTGTTGATCCTTTACTTAAAACTCAAAATTCACTGTTTCAGGATTCAGTTCTCTAGAACTGACATTTGTTTTCCCTTTACTGCTCCCTCTGGTGGTGGTTCTTCCGTACTTCAGTTATAAACCCCCCACTTTTAAAAATTCTTCTTTCCCCACACACCAACTCTCCACGAGTAACAAAAACCTTAAACATTCAATGTATTTACCAACACATCCTTATAAAATCTGCCTCTCCTCTGACCAAAGGAGAAATATCTTAGGACCAACGGTGTTTAGAGCTTCAAAAGCTTTTAACATAACTTTTTTGGGGCGTGCTTATATTTGGTATTTATAGGACAACACAATATACTACTGAACCATAAACGCAGTAAAATGTTTCTATGATCTCCCTTTTCAAGAACCATAAAAGCTTAGATGACCACTGTTAACTACTTAATTTCGTATTATCACAGTTTATACTTAATACAGGAAAAGAAAAAAAAAAAGTCAAGTTATTGACCTTAATGGCCATCTGGCACACTACACAGCACAAGTGTCTCCAATTTTACATGGCGGGGAGGGGGGGGAGAACCTGGGCTTAAAAATTTTAATCCTATAAACCAAGCAAATGTGTTCCATTAACAGCCCGTATCTTTGGCTCTCAATTAAAATAGGTCGTTATGCTTCATTCAGATAACTAGGATAAAAAAATAGATATTCAGAAACCATAATAATTCATAATGTCCAGGAACAACTGCTGAGTTTATAATACAAATCAAAGGTCAAATATAATTTTCCATGCAACGATTACCAGCTAGTACTACATACAGCTCAAGTTCTGTGGAAGTTTTACTTCCTCCAAGCATGAAAATTACCCAACAGCTCAAAAAATAGTGGTAAGTATTCAACTAGAGATTTTTCTGTTCTCAGAATTGTAAAAATTTTTAAGGCTCAACGAATTATCAAACTGCCTCCTAGAACACCCAAAAAACCAGTTAGATGATTATCTACACATTGGCATTTAAAGTAATTCTCCTTAGTCTAATTAGCATAAATCCATCTTTTTAACAACCCAAATAAGTTACGCAAATATATAAGCATTATTTACAATAAGTTTTACACATCACTAACAAAAGGCAAAAACTCATTACTTACCTCAGTTTTTTCCAAACTTACCCGATGTCCTCTATCGATTACAAAGTTATTTTATAAGCGTGCTTAAGGTCAAAGAAAATACCCAACCAGGCCCCCTTCGCTGGAGACCTTTTGCTTATCAATGTAATGATCAACCACCATAGCAAACATAAACGAGAAAAGCAAATGACAAAGTTCAAATACATAGTGGCCCAGCCTGAAGTTTTCTATGTAGCCGTTAAAAGTCTAAGACTGAGCCACGTTTTAACCAAGTACCTAAGTTTTTATTTCACTTCCCTCTTTATTTCTAGTTTATCACAAGAGTCTCTAGTCTTTCCTAATAAAGACTACATTTCCCAGCAAAAATGTTAACTTAATGCGATTTTAAAATTCAAGGAATCCTTAGAAAAAGAATCGTGAAACCACCCCCCAAACTCCGTCCCCATGGCCACCCACAGTCGGTCCTAACTTGATGGCTCCCATTTTTATTTCTAAAGTTTCCTGCAATTCAACTAGCTTTTAAGTCACCGCAGCCTCGGAAAAACCGTTACCCCAAAAAACGAGGGCCGGAAAACAAAATGTTCTCTTTGTCGCATGGTTTGCCTTAAAACTAGGCCCGACACCCTAGGTCGTTTTCCCTCCTCTTACCCCGGTGTGAGCCAGCCCCGGGGAACCGACTCCCCCACCCGCCCGCTCTTCGGTGTGGCTTCTGAGCGCAATGGCGCCATTTCATCGAGGGGAAAGCAAAGAGCCTCTAACGAGGTGCGCAGAACTTTAAAGATCCAAGCTCCCCAAACCCTCGGAATCCACCTCGAAAAGGCATGAGAACAACCCGAGCACAAAGAAGAACTGTTAACCACTTCTGTTCTCCCATAAAGGAATCAAACTATCAATATCCAAACACTGAAAAGAAAAACGCTGCGAGGAAGGAAAGGAATGAAAATGGCGGCCGCCAAATCCGGTTCCCGGGAGGGGGGGAGGGGAAGCTCCGCAGCCTCGCTCCGGAGGATCCCAAGCCCGCCGAAAAGCTCAAACGCGGGGACGCGGGAGGCCCCAAATCCGCGTGCTTTGAAAAGGGAGTTAAGAATTTCCGCCTCCGCGCCCCACTCTTCGCCAAAGCAGGGCTGCGTCCGCCATGTGGAAGTTCCCCCTCCCCCACCCCCAGCAAAGGGAAATGGCGCCGGCAGGCTGAGGGTGGGGAAGGTGCTGTTCAATCAGGCCTCGGCTAACGACCTCTCCTCAAAAATATCCTGAAACGAACCGCTTGTGAAGTGGCCCAGTTTCACCGCCGCTCTCCCACGGAGGCGGATGGCCGACTTCCACCGAGGCGCCAACGGCCTCGCTATGCCCTTTTCAATAACTCATTGATTTCAAACCCGTTACCTCCATCGCGGACTCAGTCGCCTCAGCCCGATTTCCCGCAGCCGAGCGAGATGAGAGAGATCTCCGCGGACGAACACGAACCGGACTCGTCCTGGCGCTGTAGTGAGAGCTGCTGCTGCTCGAGAAACAACACCGCTAAGAGCACCTCCACACGGGAGCCGGCGCTGCTGCTACTGCCGCTAGAGCCGCTGCCGCCGCTTTTCTAGAACCTTCCCCCCGACTAACGCGTCTTCCCCTACGTCAGGCCGTTGCGTAAACGCCCTAACCGCCGCCAATGGCGGGAATGCTCTACGCCCTCTTTACGCCAGGTACGTACTCCTCCCCCCCTTGCAGCCAGTGGCAGTGCTTGACGTCACTTGCGTAAATGGGCTCAGTGAATTGCGGAAGGCTCGAGTCCTGCGTAGCTCTCTCTAATGGAATTGGGTCCAGACCCCGCCTTAGCGCAGGGCAGGTGAGAAACGGTCGCGCAGTTTGAAATTAACGCCGTCGGGAGGAGTTTAATCCGCAGCCCTAAAGCCCAGCCCCCTCAACCCGGGAGGTGGTCCCTGCCGCAAAGCCTCTCTTATTCACTCCCCCGCCCTTCATCTCCCGCCAGATTAATCTTTGTAGCCTCCCCCTAGCGATTTCCCTCCCCCAACTCTCCCCTCCTGCGCTGAGCACGGACTCGGCCCCTTCCGGAAACACCCGAAGCGGCTCCTAGTCAACACGTTACACTTCACACTCCACCAACCCTGGCCAATATCTTTGGGAGTCGGCCCCTTGGGTTCAAGAGAAGTATTTGGAGACAGTGGTTTGATAGGGGCGCTCCTTCCTAGTGCCGATTCTCCCCGCCTAAGTTTTTCTTCAATCCCTCACCCCTAGCGTTTGGAGGCACCCACTTCCAGGGGCGAGGAAGTGGGCGGAGCCCGGTTTTGGCGCCAGGCGCTGCTACTGCGAAACAGAAACGCCTCGGTCTAGAAGATCAGTCACTGTCCTCGCCCCTGCTTCCCTTTCCCTCCCCTCCGGGGACCACCAGGCACCACGCCGCGAAAGGTAAGTGCCGCGTCACCGCCGCCCTCCACCTGTCCCGGGCTCGGGCTCCCAGCGGGCGCGGCGCGCGGCCCCTCCCCCGCCGGGCGCGCGCTCCCGCCCGCCCCGCCCCTCGCGGCCGCCCGGCGTGGGCGGTGCCACCCCCCACCCCCAGCGGCTGCCCGGCGCGCAGCTCCCCAGCCCCCTCCCCCTCGGATGTGGCTGGAGCTTGAGGCGCGCAGGGCTGGAGACGCCGCAGACCCGGGACCAGGAGCAGCTCGGAGGCGGTGAAGTCGGTGTCTTTCTTTCTCTTTCTCTACTCGTTGGTGGTGCTCACGATACCACCTGCGCCCCAGGGATTCTCACCGTGCACCCCAGTTCCTTGCTTCCCGCCCTTCCCCGCCCGACCCCGAGTCAGGAGCTGGCGGGAAGCAGCGGAGAGTCGAGTGGAGACCCCGCGCCTGGCCTGGCGCTGGCCCGCCGCCTGGAGTTAGTTGGGGGGGAGGGGAAAACGAGACAGACCTCGAGAGGGTAGAGAGCCGTGGCGAAAGCCGCCTTATTTCTAGACAAAGCGCATTTCCTTTTCCCCTCCCCCATCCGCGATCAAGATGAGGGGCCCTCCGCCCCTTCGCGGCCTCGGTCGGCTACTTGGGCCTCCCGTGAGGGCGGTGCGTTCTCCCGCATCGGCACGGCCCCGCCGTCCTGAGGCTGCGGCGGGCGTTCCGTTACGTGGCTGCCGCCGGGTGGGGACGAACACGGGCCCGGTGGTGCAGTGCCCTTGAGCCCCCGGGCCGCGCGCGGCCTTTGTTTCTCCCCGCGGATGCGCTGACCACGAGGCCCGCGCTCCTGGGTGGGGGGCGGGGGCCCGGCGTTGAGGCCTGGGTAAGCAGGGTGGGGCTCGTGGGGAGCGGACAGAAGAGGTGGCTTGTCTCAGAAGTGGCACGAAATGGGACTGAGGCATCTCAGTATGGTTTTTTTCCTTCAGTATTTGAAACTAGTGATTGGAAAGGGGGAGGGTTTCTGAAAAGAAACGAAGTTGGGGTTATATAGACGCTTCTTTGGACTGTTAAAAGGTCACGTGGGAGAATTCAGGGTAGTTTAATAATTGTGATAGGGTTTTCATGTTAAATTTTGAGACCAGTTATTTGACCTTTTTTTAAAAAATTCTGGATATGACTTATAAATGGCATTTAGATTGGGAAAAAATAACGTCTGTCTGCCTACTATTTTTTCCTTTGTAAAACTGTCTCAGATATCAGGGTACCCAGTAATGTTTTCTAAACCCACTTGGTTACAACACTGATATACTCTGCAAGCATAGGTCACTAATAACTTAGGCAGGAGCTCAGACCTGCGTCTCGGGATTTGAGTACAAGTTTTAAATATACGGTACATAAGTGGGGGGTTGGGATTCCAAACAAAACTTGTGTTTACCTACCTTTTCTGTGTCGTGCAAACTTCTTTTTAACTGTCATGCATTTTTCTAGTAATAGCTCTTCAAGTCTGCAATAAAAAATGGCCTCCAATAAAACTACATTGGTAAGTTAATGAAAACTAAAATATAAGGATCTAACTCAAATTTTTTCCCCGAAAATTATAACTTTGCGTCTCTGCGGTTGAGATATTTACGTCCACATGTATTTCCTAGTCCCATGTCCCCCAGTGTTAACGGGGGAATGAGGGGCAGAAACGAAATCATTGTACTGAGATACTTACAGACTTGACTTAATAGTGTCTTAATCCATTGAAAGAAACCTAATCTTGGGAGGATAGCAACATGAATTTTACACAGTATTTTTATCTTGAAATAAAGTTTTGCAATATGGAATAATATTGATAGGGAATGCTGTAAAGCTCTGGCTTGTTGCATAACGTCCCTAAATCACTCTATACTGTATTCTAGAGAAAGAAGGTATTTTCAGTGTTCATTAGTTTAAACGACTTGTTCCTCATACACCTAGGATGGGACAAAAGTCAATCTCTGGAATTACTTAAGTCGTATTGTCATATTTCAAACCTGGTTATTCTAAAATATATTAAGGCCTTAAAATCACCTCATTGCCTTGTGGTTTTTTTAAATACAAAATGAACCAAACCATACATATGTCCAGGAAAGAGAGAAGTGTACGTCTGGATGTTTTGAGCAATTAAATTTTTTCACTTCACTTTCTTAAATCCAGAGTTTGCATTCATTCCAACACTTCATTAAAAATTCTAGGAATGTGTAAAGATGTGTGTTTGGTCATATTACCGTTTTTTTTTAAACATTGAAGTATTCACATAAAAATCTCAAAATTCAGAGTTATATTTCTCACAGTAATTCTAACACATTGCATTAATAATTGTAATCCTATTAACGGTGAGTGCTAATATGTAAATAAGGTGAACATTTGGTTTGGGTTTGTACATTCTTCCTTTGGGTTTCACACTACAAAAGCAAGTTAGTGATTTTTAATTTTTACCGTTAGGTTGCACGTTAAACTCTGATATCTTGGGAAGCATTGAAACAAAGTGTGGCATAAATGATTCCCATCTACTATGTCCCCTCAGGATTGAACTGCCTTTACAAGTTCCATAACCAGTAAACCAAAGTGTAAATAATTGAATTGGCTATATGGTTACCTGTGACCTTTTAAGTATTGGAAGGAGAAGGAATCTACTATCCCTGAGGCTTGGAGGATGAAGGCAAACACAGATGCTTCTGTTGCTTTGGCACAGTTTTGATAGTCTTCAGTGTCTGTAACTTAATGATAGTTAAGCATTGTATTTCTGTTAAGGGATCATAAATTGACAGTCTTGAAAAAAAATTTTAATCTAATTTTTCATTTCAAGAGATGAGGTGTGCTTTTAATTTTGATGGGAAAGTGGTTGAATTTTCTTCTGAAAAGAAAAATGAAAACTTGTAACTAGCTTATGAGTGCCATAGAAGTAAATAGTTCATTTTTTGTGCCAGGTTTTATTTCATTAGTGTTTATTGTTTTCACTTTTTGTGCTTATTTTTATTACCCTCTTTATTCTGTTAACCTTGTATTCATGAAGATGGCTATTTTATCATTTAGGATCACTGTGTGATAGGCTTTTGTCGACATCAGTTCTTCATTTCTCTCATTGCCATTCCTAAAGTTGTTAAGTCCTGACTTGGAGATGGTATCCAACAAAATCAGGTGTTTGCTGGGTTATTTTAAATTCCAGAGGAGTTTTAATTCTTATATGTGTGTACATTTCTGAATAATTGCATATTTTTAGTGTACTTTTGCAATCTTGAGGTATTGCTGTTAACTTTTCTGCTTGTATGCTATAAGGGGTGACTTCAGTGACTAGCAGTTAAGGGTTTATTTTTTTAATAGCAACACTGAAATGAATTTAAAATTAACATAACATTTGAGGTTTCTTTCCCATAGTGCCTTCTAATTAACCATTTAAGTTTTTTGTTTTATTTGTTTCAATACTAATAATATCTCTGAGTTCTTGGGAAATAGTGTGGGGTTTAGCATGGTGTCTCGGCTTCTGTTGTAGCATTATGTAAAGAAAAAAACTAACCTAAAAATTTCTCTATGTAAATTTTGTTGGCTACCAGTTTGGACTCTTGAGAAATCAAGAATGAAGGATTTTTTCACATTGGAGAATTAAAATGACCCAGCATTTCGGCAACTTCATGTGACAACATTAGAGCTTTGTGCCACATGATCTGTAATAATCATCTATAGAACTTATGGGAAAATATTAGCATCCTTTTTAACTTCTTCAAGATCTCCTTAGTTGAGTCCGTAATTGATACCAGGATTTTGAACCGTGTTTTCATTCTGCGGTTACATCTTTTCTGTATAATCAAGGCTTTTAACTTCGGTGTTTGCTTTGATAAAGAGGATTTTAGGGTTTGGGGGCTATAGTTTTAATGGGACTGTGGCTCAATAAGACCTGTTAATAGTAGTTACTCTCTTCTTTGTGTCATCTTCTAATACTTTCTAGTTGTCTTGTTGCCTATTGCAGTTAAAATAAGTTCAAACTCTAGTAAACTTGGTCTTGTAGACTAGATGAGACATTAGATTTGGAAAAGATAACAGTATTTTCCAGTGTTTTTATTGTATTATTTCAGTGAAGGGAGTGGGTGATAGGTTTGAACTAAAATGGAATTAAGTATTCCTTTTGTTGACTTTGATCTTTTCAGAAGGGTCTCCTCTGGGATATAGAAGTAAAAATCTAGGTGTTGAATGCAACAATAATATAAACAGTTTAGTTTTTACAGTGTACTCAAAAATTTAAAAAGAAGAGATGTCTCTTAAATCTCTGTTTTGTTTTATTTTAGCAAAAAATGGGAAAGAAACAGAATGGAAAGAGTAAAAAAGTAGAAGAGGCAGAGCCTGAAGAATTTGTGGTGGAGAAAGTACTGGACCGACGTGTAGTGAATGGGAAGGTGGAGTATTTCTTGAAGTGGAAGGGATTTACAGAGTAAGAAACCTGGTGCTTTTATTAGATGTTTAACTGCATTTAAGTGACATTTAAAATCTGCTTTTGGTCTGAAGTTTTTAAAATCAGTTTCCCCATAGATTTCTTTAAATGTAAAGACACCTTTAATCCAGGGTACCTTGCTGGAGATCTGTTTAAAACAAGCCACGTTTTAGCCTACAGTAATCAAGCATATTTGAAACTAGTTGATTGCCTTGAAGAGTCCCATTTACAGGAGTGCAATTCACCCTATAATGCATTTTAATGAAGTTAGGTAGTGTATCAATTAGAACATCTAGTTGATATAGTTTCCTTATATACAGAGGACACTAAAACATTGAAGCTGTATATAAGGTGGACTGGTGGGTGTTGAACAGAAGTGCTTATCATAATCCAGGGCCTGAATCATAAACTAGGTTTACTGTATTCTAATCTCTAAGAAGCAGTTGGGGCATTTTTTAAGCTCCTTAGTTCTTTATATTCCCTGTTACTAATCATTTTTATAATGTTAGTTGTGAATAACTCGTGCAGAAATTCCACTCTTAAATTTATCTCATGCTAAATCTACTTGGAATCTTCTGCCGAAGACCACAAAACCAGCAAGGTTCTATGGCCAGTAACTCATAAAAAATGGATAGGTGAAGATAGTCAACAATTTTCTGAACATGGTGGATATGGGGGAGTGTGCTAGTCAAATAATTAGGCTTCAGGTATCCATTACCTACTACATGCCCCACCATTTACCTTTAAAGTATATGTCATAAAGTTGTAATTTGCCACTAGAAAAATTTCCAGCAGGTAGGAGAACAAAGTAAAATAAGTCTGAACTTTTTACTTTATGTTAGGTTATGCTGTTATTTGTTACGTTATTTTTTGAGAGAATATGTATAGAGTGGGGGTGAGATATAGAGAGGGAGCTGCCATCCATTGAGCCCAACTTGGAGCTTATTCTTACAAAGCGTGAGATCATGACCTGAGCCAAAATCAAGAGCCGAATGCTTAACTGACTGAGCTACCTAAGTGCCCAAGTCCGAACTATTTTAAAATTAGATTTTAACCAGTGTGCCAAAGAATTGATTACCTTCATGTGGGAGGTGTTTTATTGTTTGTTTTGGAATATTGTGAGACATTAAGTACTGTTTGTTTCTGTCCAGCTCATTAAAATGTTAAGAAACTTAACTCCTTTTTTCCTTCTTTCTCTGAAACTTAAGGCCATTAGTATAACTGAGACTTGCTAGATGTGTACAATTGAATTAGGTAATATAGAAGTCTATAATATCTACATATGTATATACAGAAAGGGTTAGGGTTATATATATCTGTATTAAATGGAGGCTCTGCTACAACTTTTGTCCTTCTCTGTTCTCAGATTCAGGTTTGCCAATTTTAGAGTCTCAGCATATCAAAAAACCCAAGTTACAATCAGAAGTTAACAATTAATTGGGATACCTGGGTGGCTCAGTCGGTTAAGCATCCAACTTTGGCTCAGGTCATGATCTCATGGTTTGTGACTTTGAGCCCACATCAGGCTCTGTGCGGGACAGCTCAGAGCCTGGAGCCTGCTTCACATTCTGTCTCCCTCTCTCTCTGCCCCTCCCCTGCTCGCATTGTTTCTGTTTCAAAAACAAATAATGTTTAAAAAAAAAAAGTTAACATTTCCTTTGTTTTCCAACATCTCCAAAATGATAATTTCATTCTATCTTGTTCTGTAAAGGCTTTTTGGATCAGAGCACACAAGACTAGTTAGCAAGACTAGGGGGGGTGCCTGGCTGGTTCAGTTTGTAAAGCATACTACTCATGATCTCACAGTTTTGAGTTCCACCTCCACATTGGAGATAGTATTTACCAAAAAGAAAAACACACACAAAAAAACAAAAGTTAGCAAGCCTATCACTGGTATTATCTAACTTTCACATTTGGTAATTGGTATTCATTTTTCTTCCTTAAAGAATCATATAGTAAATACTTGAGGCGTTGTGGGTCATAGGTCTCACAATTACACAACTCTGCAAATATAGTACAAAGCAGCAATAGACACTACATTAAACAAATGAGCATGGCTGTGTTTTAATGACACTTTATGGGCCCTAAAGTTTGAATTTCGTTTAACTGTCATTTTGAAATTTTTTCCTAACCAATTAAAAATGTGAAAACCATTCTTAGTTTGCCCAACATAAAAAAAGCTGGATTTGACTTTTGGGTTGCCAACCCCTGTTCTTCATCATTCCCCAATTTGAGGACCCAGCAGAAATTGCAAATTGTGTCTCACATTTGAGAATGCGTTAGAATTGTGTTTTCAAACACCGTGTTGGAGATCCCAACTTGAGGCATAGTCTGATTGATCTGGTAAAGTAATTTGAGGTGGGAATAAGAAATCCACATTTTTAAAGCCTTTTCAGAGAAATTCTGAAGTGGGTACTGGTGTAACTTAGAAAAATATTAGCTCTAATTATTCTGCTAGAGTCAGGTACAGTTAACTTGAGTAATACAGCAGATTGCCCACTTAGTAGGTGCTGAGAAAGTAGACACAGGAAATATAAGTAGATTTTCTCAAAAGAATGTGGAGATAGGGAAGAAGCATCTGCAGTACAGCAGACTTTTTTTTTTAGATAAATACTAAATGGATGTGGATGATGCTGATGAATTGTATTTAATTGAATTTTTTTTAACCGAACCCAGTGCTGACAATACTTGGGAACCTGAAGAAAATTTAGATTGTCCAGAGTTAATTGAAGCATTTCTTAATTCTCAAAAAGCTGGTAAAGAAAAAGACGGTACAAAAAGAAAATCTTTATCTGACAGTGAATCTGATGATAGCAAATCCAAGAAGAAAAGAGATGCTGTAAGTATAAAATATTGCCGACCAGACTGACTTTGTAAAAGGTTGAAAGCTTGATTTTGAAAGTACATTTAAGATATTTAAAATAGAAATGCTTTAAAGTCCGTGAAAAACTTTTTTAAAATGTTAATATTTAGGACAGAAAGGATAGGCATGATTTAGCCTGCATCATATATAAACATGTAGCAAGTGTTTATACCACATAAATTGCTGTGCTAGTGTTATTTTGAGTAGATTTGTGGATTTGATCCTTAATAAGACCATTTCCTGTGTCCTGGGACTGGGAGTATTAAATACAACAGAGCACAAAGATGATCATTGCAGCCCTTTACAATGCAGTAAAAACAATTCATAGTATATCCTGATTAGGGACTGTTAGTAGCGTTAACTACCAGAAAGTAAGTACTTCCTCATGAGATCTTTGTTTTGTCAAAATAGTGCCAAATAACACTTTGATTTTGAAGTATATAATCACTGGTAATGGAAATAATTTTTATGGTTTTGGTTTTGGGGGGGTGGGGCGGAGGGGTGAGAATGAAATGAGATAGTTGGTTCATTCATTACATAGGTATTTTGATCCAGTCTTTGCTTCTCTAATGTTTCTGTGGCTTTGGGCAAAACACGGAACCACTTGCATATCTCCTCAACTCCTAAACAGATTATACTGACTTGTGTCTACTGACCTAACATCAATTTGAGAAGAGGTCTTGATTCTGAATTAGCATTCAAGTTTGGGAACTAAACATAAAATACAGATGCATTGATAAGGTCTTTGGAGTTAAAAGTTTGTACTAGATGCCAAGTTTTTCACAGATAATCTGTTAAATCTTCATGACAGGTTTATTAAGATTATAGGTATTATCCCCATTTTCCAGATGAGAAACAGGTTGACAACAAATTTGGTTCTGGATGCTTTAGCAGCCAAAGCAAAAAGGAAATGTGTTAAGAATCCATATGTATAAATTGAAAGTCAATCATATACTGATAAGAAGCACTGTTTAATAACAAGAGTTATCCTACTTTGAGCCCTTACAGTGTGCCCAGCAGTGTTCTGTGTAACTTATTTTGCACTTTGTATACTGCAAAATATCTATGAGACAGATAGTATTCCTATTTTCTAGAAAACCTAAGCCACAGAGAGGTTAACTTGCCCAAAGCCACACAGTAAAGGTTAGAGTCATCAAACATTTTCGGTCTCAGAACCCTTGAGAATACTATTGAGAATCCCCAAAAACTTTTGTTCATGTGTGTTAGGACTATCAATACTAACTATATTAGAAATTAAAGCAAATTCCTAAAATTCTTGTATACTCAGTTAACAGTGACAAAACCTATTCCATGTTCATAACTTAATGAAAAATAATCTAAAACGAGAAGAGTGTCATTTTACATTTTTGCAAATCTTTTCAATGTCTGGCTTAAGATAGTTTACTTCTGCATCTGATTTGCTGTCTTAATGTTTGGAGATACACGAACACAATCTGGTCAGAGATACATGAAAAGAGGGGACTTGCAGATAAACAGACACCTACCAATGGTCTCAGGAATCTCCAGGGGTCCTCAGACCACACTTTTAGAAGCACTGGTTTATGCTAAGTATTTTATAAGGTTTCCTATAATTCAGATTGATGACAGTGCTCACTAGTGTGAGTTTTGGAGTTTTTACTATTTTCCTATTTGTATTTTGTGTGTGGTTTAAAAATATATAGGTAATTTAGACTACTACGTAAAAGTGATAACTTTAAAGAATTTATGATTATTAATGGATGAGTTACTAAAAGGGATTGATTTTTTTGTGTGCCCATACAGTTCTGCCTTTTGATGTATTAGGATAAAGAAAGGTATTTGTTTTCTTGAGATTTAGAATACTTTTAGATATCCAGATTTGTTGTAGCTTCTTGTAAGGTTAAGGGAAATCACAGTATATTTTAGTACTAAATAAAGGTGCTTACCCTTGCCATTTCTTTTTCACTGTTGGAAGATTTTTATTTGAAAGCTATATTCATGAAAGCACATTGAAAGTTAATATTATTAGTTTGCTATATGAAAAGTAAGTGAAATATTTATATAGTCAATTAATGTCTTTTTAATCAGGCTGATAAACCAAGAGGCTTTGCCAGAGGTCTTGATCCTGAACGAATAATTGGTGCCACAGACAGCAGTGGAGAATTAATGTTTCTCATGAAATGGTAAGAGTGCAGATGATGGCTGTTATATTTTAAAGTAAGAATAGATTTTTTTTAATTTGTGAAGCCTTAACTAGAAAATGTTTTATAGTTTTTATCATTAGATAATAATATATACTGAAAGGATGATTCTAGTTTCTTTTGCTATGATGCTTTAAAACAAAGATTGGCAGGGGCGCCTGGGTGGCTCAGTTGGTTAAGCGTCCGACTTAGGCTCAGGTCATGATCTCGCGGTTTGTGGGTTCGAGCCCCGCATCAGGCAGGCTCTGTGCTGACAGCCAGCTCAAAGCCTGGAGCCTGCTTCGGATTCTGTGTCTCCCTGTCTCTCTGACCCTCCCCTGCTCACATTGTGTGTGTGTGTCTCTCTCAGAAATAAATAAAAAACAGTTAAAAAAATTAAAACAAAGATTGGCAAACTGTGGCCTGTTTTGGAACATAGCCTCAAGTACCACATAATCCTTCAGAAGCACTTGAACACCTTTTGGTTGAATTAGGATTTAAGTAAAAGACTTTCATTTGACAAAAACAGTTGAGACTTTTTACTGAACATTTTTTTCTTCACAACAGGAAAGATTCAGATGAGGCTGACTTGGTGCTGGCAAAAGAGGCAAATATGAAGTGTCCTCAGATTGTAATTGCTTTTTATGAAGAGAGACTAACTTGGCATTCTTGTCCAGAAGATGAAGCTCAATAATTGTTTGTGTTGCTTTTTATATATATTTATATATATATATAAAATCTGGGTCTTGGTTTTTTGATTTATTAGTGTGAAGAAATAACATTCTAATGAAAATCAAGTTTGATAATGTTTGTTTTGAAGTAGTATTGGGGGAGTTGTTGGGGGTTTTTGCATCTATAGCACTGGTTACTTTAAACAAATAAAAGCTTTCTGTAGTTGCTTCCTTCATCGAAAGGACTATTTGAGACCATAGTATATTATTCCCCTGCTTTAGAGAACACGTTTTCTAAATGTTGGAGGAAATCTTCATAGTTGTTACTCAATCAGGATTTGTGTTTAGCTCCTGTATGCCTAAGGACCATTCTGGGTTTTTTGTTTATTTGGGGGTTTTTTGTGTATATACTTAAAATACATACTTAAATAGTTTTCTTTTTTCTTTTTCTTTTTCTTTCTTTTTTTTTTTTTTACATTCCCCATAATAATAACAGCATTTTAAAACTATGGATAAGCCCATGTTTCTGGGATGCCATCATTTTCATCAACCTAAGAAATAATCACTTAAATTAAAATTTTTCATGAAGCCTTAACCTTTCAAATTTTGTAAGTAATTGGACAATTTACATATAATGTAAGCAATTTAAATTGGACTCTTTGAAAGCAGCCATATCAGAACCCATGTCTATAGTCACACAAATGCTAATTTGTTTGCAAGATCCCTGAAAGGAAAATGTTATCACTACCAACAACCTCCCCACCCAAATGAGAAAACCAGACAAGTCCTGGTGTGTTTTAATTAGGTAAGCAAAACTTAGCTAAATAGACATTTGAAGGTTCTTTCTGGTGAACCATTCCTTTTCAAGAAATTGAAATCCCTGTGCTGCATTGACTAAAAGGACATGATTCATAGAATGTCTTAAGATTTGTTCATGGAAACCTGATCATAATCATATGGTTAGAGATGTTGGCAATTTAGCACCTGCTGAAATAGGTATGGGGACAAACCTGTCATCTAAATTCTTGACCTGCATGTGTTTTCTTGACCCCAACTTATTCCTTACATGTAGGCTCAATCTTCTCAGTATTTGAGTTACTGGTTCAGCAGAAACCAGGAAAAATAATAACTTTGTAGTCAGAATGTTATCCAACTGTATATTGTTTACTTTATTGTAAATACTGGTAAACAGTGGTCAATAAATAGTTTTATATTCCTTTATGTGGTTAGACTTTTTCTTTATCTGATTGTCTTTCTAGTAGGAGTAGAACATTCACATAACTTTGAATCACCTTCATGTTTATAATATAGCATTAGAGCACATGTCTTAGATCTTTTGAGTTTAGGAGTTGCAGACATACTAGAATGTATATTTCTGCAAAAATGAAAATTAGTTTCTTGGGATGCTTAAGAGGAATCTGCATCATTAAAGTGAAATTTTGATACTTAAAATCTAGTATGTTGAAACTGCTATCTGAAAAAGTTACTCTGATAGGGCTGATCCTGTTATGATAGACACATTTCTACTAATTTCTAAAATCCATACAGAGAAGAAGAAATCATTTTGCAACACATACAAATATTTAATCCTGTCGTATACCTGGGACTGATAGTTCTATGTCAAATTATATCTCAATAAAAAAATAAGTTAAAATCATATGTATACTAAGCTATTATTTATTCTATTGTTTATCATCTCTCTATGGATCTAGAACAGCTCTCAGCAATGGGTTTGTAGATGATATGGAACTTCCTGTTTATACCAGAAGGTGATGACCCCTACATTAAACTTTAGTAAAGGTATTTCTGGAAACCATGTTGTCAACATAGTACTTTAATTATCCCTTATGTTGTATTAGTTTCTTATTGATGTTTTAAAAGAATTGCATTTAGGCTTAATGGCTTGAAACAACACAAACTTACTAATCAGTTTTGGAGGTCAGAAGTCTGAAATTTGTCTCACTGAGCTGAAAAGGTATCATCAGGGCTGTTCCCTTCTCAAGGCTCTGGTAACAAAATCTGTTTTCCTTGTCTTTTTCTGTTTCAAAAAGCCATCTATATTTCTTCATTTCTGGCCCCCTCCATCTTTAAAACCAGCAGTGTAACATAGTCTCTCAAGTTCTCTCTGTGCCTCAGTTACCTATAAACAGAAATCATGGGCTTCTGTAAAGATAAAATATATGCATATGAGTCCCTTAGTACTTTGTACTTAACTAATCAAAATGGCTTTTATGTATTATTTTTAATAGCATAGTAGGCTGTTGTATGACGTTTCCTCAATTCAACTGCCATAGGTACGTTAGTTTATTTGTAGTTTTTGCTATTAACATAGTGGACATTCTTAGACATAAAATGATGGTGGCACTTAAGTAGAGAAAGATGGATTCTCATTTATTAGTGAAGTCAAGCTTACAGTGATTTTCTCTTCCCATCAGTCACCTTTATCTTCTATGCTCACTTGTACTGCAGATTAATAATACTGATCTTAATTTTTTAGCCAGTCCAATAGTTTTCATGGTTTAATTTGGCAGTCTATGATCTTTTTGAGTATTCTTTTCATGCTAAATGATAATTCCATTTCCTCACCTAAAATCAATTGCCAATTTTACAAAATTTTTAATTGGTAGGAGTAGTAAGAATATTAAGTTGTTTTTTTTTTTTTAATTTTTTTTTTTTTTTTTAATTCTAGGAGAGAGAGAGAGAGACAGCGTGAGCAGGGAGGGTCAGAGAGAGAGGGAGTCACAGACTGAAACAGGCTCCAGGCTCTGAGCTGGCAGCACAGAGCCCGATGCGGGGCTCGAACCCACGAACTGCGAGATCATGACCCAAGCGAAAGTCGGATGCTTAACCGACTAAGCCACCGAGGCGCCCCAAGAATATTAAGTTTTTTGGACTGCAATTTTCACCATTGTTTTTTTGAAACGGTTTATGATATATTTTGGTTGTACCATTTTTTTTTTTTTTTAATATGGCCAACTTTTACAGGTTTAACATCTTTTGGGTTTTCTGTCTTGCTTAAAGCTACTCCCAATCCTGAAGTTGATGTTCAATGGATATTTTTTTTAAATTTCCTCATTTACATTGTCATTTTTATAGTAAGGTCTTTCTTTGATTAGAGATTTTGATGGATATTGTGATGCAGGTTTCAGGTTCTTTTGCTCCCCAAGATGGACATCAGTACCTTTGAAGAAGTGAGATGTGTGGCTAACAAAGTTTACCTAGTCCTGTGGATCAAAGAAAACCATATGCCACTAGAAAAAAGTTAGCAGATAAAACTGAAGTTTTTCTTTCTCATAAAGGGCCTGGAATCTGTTCAAATACCTGGACAAGTATTAGTGTGGCAAAATCTCCCAAGTTTAATATCATTCAGAACAGGAGACACTTGGACCTGGAGTTTATTACCAACAAGCTACCAATAAAACCTCTGAAGTTACTGTGATTCCTCACTACTGTTTCCCTTCTGGGTGCTTTATTTTTGTGTTTGAAAACAAATTATATATCTCTTGTTTATAAACCAGAAATCTGGTTCCTGGTAATTCTAACAGGACCTGATACTGCTCAGGTTTTAATGTAGTAAACAACATGGATAGTAATGGAAAGGTATGAAAACCAGTAAGGGAAAGTACCTTAACTTTAGGGTAATTAAGACATTTAAAAATACTGGGGCACCTGGGTGGCTTAGTCAGTTAAGCGTCTGACTTTTGCTTAGTTCATGATCTCGCGGTTCGTGGGTTCGAGCCCCGTGTCAGGCTCTGTGCTGACTGCCAGCTCAGAGCCTGGAGTCTGTTTCAGAGTCTGTCACTCCTTCTCTCTCTGACCCTCCCCTGCTCACGCTGTCTCTCTCTCTCCTAGAAATAAATAAAACCTTAAGAAAAAAATTTTTTTAAAAAAGACATTTAAAAATACTATCTTCTGTTTCAGGTTTGAACCTTTAACTAGGCAATGAAGATATATGTTGGAAAGAAAAATGTAAGGAAATCATGAGTTTGAGCTTGATCATTATGTTTTCTTGCTCTCACACAAAGATCAATTCAAGTTTGGTTTTTTCTTTTGTCTTAAACACCCCACCTACAGGCTCCTAGTTTGGTTCAAGTGTTGGCTAATTAGAAAGCTAATAAAGACAAGTGCTTAATTTTACTTAAAAATTTGTGTGTGTGTTAATGGATAACGCTAAATGGCTGTCTCAAATTATATTTGATCTTTACAGTATGCATTTCTATGCTTTATTAATCCAATCTGAAAACTGGGTATCAGGCAAAACAATCTAATATGAAGTAGAATATGAATAATGTTTATTTGTATATAACCTGTATGACACATAGGCCCTTCTGTGTTCTGATGAATGTGTGAATTTATATTTTATTTTTTGAATATTCACTGAACAAGGGGAACAACTTAAAGCTCTAGTAGTTGATTTAATATAATCAAGGAAGTTGATTTTGAATGTAGTATATATCTGATGAGTGTGCTGTACTTATCAGATACATGGCAGTCCTTAACATATCTGCTAATAGAGCATAGTTAAGGAGTGGGGGTTGAAAGTTGTTGGGTTTTGGGGGGTGGGTTTTGTGTGTGTGTGCGCTAAGAATTTACATTCTGTTGAAAAATGCAGGCAATCTTACAGGTCACTTGAAGTGCAAAAATATGAAATCGTATTCATTTGAAGAATTTTTTCATTATAGTTCATGTTTTGATATAATAGCAAACAATGAAAATCTCCATGAACACATATAAGAACTTTTTTAGTTCTTAAAAGAAATACCTTAACAGTTGTTGAATACTGTGCTAAGTGGTTCTCATACTCTATCTTACTTAGTCCTCAAATGCCTTATGGGGTAGGTATGATTGACCCCATCTTACCCATCGAGGCCACTAACACGTTAAAGAAGGTTAAAGCCATTTGTGTGAATTAGAGCATCAAATGTGGGAATAAAGAGAAGTGGGGCATGCCTGGGTGGCTTAGTCAGTTTAGCATCTGACTCTTGATCTCAACTCAGGTCTTGATCTCAGGGCTGTGAGTTCAAGCTCCATGCTGGGTGCATAGCCTACTTTAAAAAATGAAAATAAAAATAAATAAAAGGGGACTGGTTTGAGGATCAGGTTTTGTCCATTACAACTGCCCAGTTTGTGTTTGTAGACTAAAGAGGCTTGGGATGTGAAATGAGGTGATGTGGGTGAGAAGAAAGGGATCCAGAATGATTCCCAAGATTTCATTTCATCTTGTATGGATGAAAGTGTCATTTTGTGAGAAAGGGAAGAGAAACAAGTTTGGGGAGGAACATAATGTGGCTTTGGACATAGTTAGATTGAGGTATTCCTTTGACTGCTTTGATTAGTGTATTAGTATACATACAGTACATACTACATAATTTGGCTGAAAGTGCAAGACACTCAACTCAAACTTGCTTTGATAAGGGAAATTGCTTACTGGCTTAGAGATAGAGTACCAATGTGTTTCAGAGCACTGTCTCTGGAGTTTGACCCCGTGGATTTGAATCCAGCTCAGCTTTTGTAGTTATTTAACCTCCCTATGCCTCAGAATGTTCTATAAAGCTGAGAGGACGTGATGGTATTTATCTCAAGCGATTTTCAGGATTAAAAGAGACATGAAAAATAGAGCTGAATGTCTGGTACTTAGTAAGGACCAGTTAAATCATTGCCAGCTGTAATGTAATGTAATGTAATGTAAGCCTCAGGATGACTGGGACCGTGGACTGGCACAATCCCAAGACTCACCAACTCTGGTTGTTGGCTCTCCCTTTTGGAGGCAGTCTCCACAGATCAAAACCAGAAGGGCTGGGGGCACCTGGGTGGCTCAGTTGGTTAAGCATCCCACTCTTGTTTTTGGCTCAGATCATGATCACACAGTTTGTGAGTTCCAGCCCCACATCAGGCTCCAAGCCTACTGCAAGGAGCCTGCTTGGGATTCTCTGTCTTTCTGCCACTCCCCTGTCTGCTTGCACTCCCGCTCACTCGCTCGCTCTCAAAATAAACGTTAAAAATTAAAAAAAAAAGGGGGGGGGGCTGGCAGCACACGAATCCCCAAGTCTGCCTCTAAAGTGACATGGGGGCTTTTTTTCTCTTCTGTTCAAGAGTCCTTTACAGGATCAGCCTGAGCTAGCTTGAGTCAGATGCCCTCCGTGGAACTGTCAACTGTAAACAGATGTGTGGAGAAATATGGATCAATCACCCGAAGAGAACTTTCCAGAAAAGGTGGATACTATTGAAACAAAATGTATAACTAATGCAAAGAATTTCAGCCAATCTGAAAGCACATTCTTCTAAAAAAATTTTTTTTTAATGTTTACTTTTGAGATACAAAGAGACCAAGCATGAGTGGGGAGGGGCAGAGAGAGGAGACCCGAGATCTGAGGCAGGCTCCAGGCTCTGAGTTGTCAGCACAGAGCCCAACACGGCTTGAACCCACAAATCATGAGATCATGACCTGAGCAGAAGTCAGTACTTAACCAACTGAGCCACCCAGGTGCCCCACCACTGAAAGTGCCTTCTTGAAAATACCCTTTTGTGGGACGCCTGGGTGGCTCAGTTGGTTAAGCGTCTGACTTCACCTCAGGTCATAATCTCACAGTCTGTGGGTTCAAGTCCCACGGAGGGCTCTGTGTTGACAGCTCAGAGCCTGAAGCCTGCTTCAGATGGTGTCTTCCCCTCTCTGTCTGTCCCTCCCCCACTTGCACTCTGTCTTTCAGAAATGAATAAATGTTAAAGAAAAAATTTCTTTAAAAAAAGAAAATACCCTTTGTCTTTGCTTTTAAGAAAACTTCGAATGTGAATATTTTCAGTAGCCTGAAACATTGTAGAACTTTGTACCAACTCTCGTCTTTTTTCAAATGGAGATTGAAATCTGCCCTTTTCCTTAAATATGAGTGTTTGAGAAAATAATGACTTGGGAGAGCAGAACAAGGCCATTGATATTTAAAACTGCTCTTGTAGCACCATGAATGCGTAGAATTTTCACTTTTTAAAAATGAGATCTTCTATCCTTATTCAGAAGTTCTGCCTATTAGCTTCCTAAAAGAAAAATGACACTGAAACTAGTACTTAGTGACCTTTCACAGTAACCTTTTTCCTTATCATATTTCATTGCCTACTATAAGGATCAAGCTCAATGGTATCCACCATCTTCTACCTATTCCCCTTGATGTATTTATTGGATCCTGACAACACCCTAATTTAATATCCTGAATTGGTTGTTCTGGTATATTAAGCTGATATTTTTAGAGCTCCAAAGCCAATTTTGGTGTCTCAAAGCCCTAAGCCATTTTGCTGGGGAACAGTAGAGAAGTGGGAAGAGAAATGAGAGGCAATTATCCAGGGGGTGAGTCTGGATGAGAATGGGCACTGGGGAATTCAAGAGTGATTAGTAAGCCAAAGAAGACACGTATTACATTCAGAATTCATGCCATCACTTCACAAGGCCTGTTGGTAGTTCCAGAACTGAACACCTTTGGATAGATTCCAAGATGGACTCCCTTAAAGTGAATTCATTTCTAGCATAGTGTCAAAATATACTTTCTCACTCCTCGGGTCACTTTGTTTCCCATTCAGGGATATGTGATTCCTCTGCACTAGGAAAATGTCCTGAATACAGAAATAGAAATGTATCTGATGTGCTGAAAAGGTATAAATGTTTGGACACTTTGCTGTGGGGATGTAGCTTTCTTGCGGTTTTAGAGCAGCAACACAAGGGAAAACTCAGTTTTACTCTGAAATCCCACTTGTTCTCCACTGAAAGTCAGGCTCAGCAAGTTTGTAGCACCAGACATGACATCTAATCAGAGAGGATTCTTAAATTACAATGCCCTCTTATCTTGTCATAAATAAACAGGACACTCCATCTCTCTGCAGGTGCTTGTGATGCAAATGAGGGTAGGAAAGGACTCTGAACCTTTGTTTTCTCCCTCTTCTAGACTGTAAGGTCATTGGAGCAAGTATTTGTCTTTTTCAGTAGTGTATCCCTGGCACCTAGAAGGCCTGGTATCAATTTGAGGATGAGAGCAATGGAGGAAAGAAAGGGCCCTGGGTTTAAATTTGGCTTAGGGGGGCACCTGGGTGGTTTAGTTGGTTGAGTGTCTGACTCTTTGATTTTGGCTTAGACCATGATCCTAGGGATATGGGGGGATAAACTTTTTTTTTTTTTTTTAAGAGAGAGAGAGTGTGCAAGTAGGGGAGAGAAGCAGAGGGAGAGAGAATCTTAAGTAGGCTCCATGACTAGCACAGAGCCTAATGCACGGCTTTATCTCATGACCCTGAGATCATGACCTGTGCTGAAATCAAGAGTCGGATGCTTAACCAACTGAGCCACCCAGGCGCCCCCAATTTACTGCACATGATTTGAAATAACCCCCTTTTGCCTATCCTTGTTTGCTAAAACTGTTGATAATTTCTCCTTCCATTCTCAATTTGTCTTATTAAAAGTGTTGTCCTTATTAGCAAATATGTGTTCCCCATTTGACATAGATGTATATAGGAAAAGTAGACTAGTAGAATTGTCCTGTTTTGCTATTTTGACCTGAAAGGAGTGAAAGGAAGGAGAAAGTGAGAAGAACCTAGAGATTGTGAACACGTGTTCATTTTCAGGGATGAATTATATAAATCCATGATGGAAATTACCACCATTCCTTTTAACAAACAGTCTCAAATTTAAAATGGTACAATTATTATGAAATAAGGGTTGACCATGTGCCCTTTGTTCAGCCAGTCCAAAGAAAGAATATGCCACATTTAAGAGCCATACCTCTGGTTACACAAACCTATGACTATATTCAAAGCCATTGAATTATACACTTTGAATGGAATGAGTTATTTAATGTGTAAATTATATCTCAATAAAACTTAAAAAAAAATTTTTTTTTGAGAGCAGAGTATGCACAGGGGAGGGTCAGAGAGAGAGGGAGACACAGAATCCAAAGCAGGCTCCAATCTCCAAGCTGTCAACACAGAGCATGATGTGGGGCTCGAGCACACAAATCCATGCGATCATGACCTGAGCCAAAGTCAGATACTTAACCCATTGAGTCTCCCTCTCTGACCCTCCCCTGCGCTCGCTCGCTCTCTCTCAGAAATAAATCAAACATTTAAAATTTCACAAAAAAAGAAAAAAAGAAAAGAAAAAGCTGAGACACCAGAAGGCTCTTGTCTGAAAAAAAATCACTTAAAAAAATCATGCCTCTTATTTTTCCTTCTTCAGAAATTCTTCAATTTGATCATGCCATAATTTTCTGTCACCTCTTTGAAATGTTCACTTCTACTCTTGCCTCCATGTCATCCTATCCTCATACTTGTTTGGTGTCACAATGATAAAAACAAGTCATGATATTATCTTGCAGAGTTAACAAAACGCTTATGAAAGTGTTTGGCACACAGTGACCTGAACTGAGGAAACACGTCAATCTTGGAATGCCCTCAGCTCCACAAAGCTGACCTGGGGATGAGGGAAATTCTTAGAGGCAGATTCCCTAGTCAACTCGTGGGGACATGAAGTGTCCGCTGTCCAGTGGCTTAGAGCACAAAGAACACACATGCTGTGTATGCTGCTGGCAAGAGGACTCAATTCTGTTGCCCATTCACAGTCACATGCTTGGCTACTGACTCAGTACTCAGTACTACGACTTCCAGCTTATATCTTTTGGGGCCCCCTTTAGATTGTTCTGACCATCCCGGGGCTCCAGTGATTTCCTACAGACTGGAAACCTGAGTGCCAGTCAAGAGAGAGAAAATCAAGATGAAATGCACCTTCCAAACAATTCCTAGACTTTAGCAAACTTTCCAGGTTGCCAACAGAAAATTTAAAAATAACCCATTTTTCACTATTTGTTTATGGGTTGATTTTTATGATTTTCTTCTTGCCTGCCAGAAAACAAATCCCAAAATCAAAATCGAAGCAACATCTAAGCTAACCCAAAGAAACACCTTGAAATAAATTACTAAAACAAGCTGGTGAATTTTAAGAATAATCATTACCAACTTCTTCCTTGGCAGGCAAAGACTCTAGTTAGCAGACTGTAAGTCATAATAGTCCTTAGACTTTGATAGAAATTTTCTTGAAAAGTCCTCCCATTTCATGCTCACTGAAAGGACCCTTGTACTAAAGTGGTCAACTAAATTTAGAAGAAAAAAAATTACTGTGATTGTCACAGTACTCTGACTTGTAGCATAGAAGATACTAGAGATGCTAAAATAAATATAACCCCACCAGAGTCTGACAGAATGGCACATGCCCTCTCATTCTGTGACCTCTTTTACTTAATCTTTCTCCCCATTTCTTCTTTCTGCCTTCAGTTGCCCTCTATCTACTAATTTACATTTTTCCCCTAAATAGACATTTATGAGTTAGACTTCCTGCCATGAGCTTCCTGCCTCGACCCCATCACACCCTCTACCTCTCACAATACTGTATTTGCTAGTTCGTTTTCCTGTCTTCCTATGACAAACCCCAGGGGGCAAGAACTGTGTCTCGTTCACTGTTTGAGCCTGTATTCCTGGCATACACTGAACTGGTTCTGATTAACCATTTGCCAAAGATAATGAATAAAATCTCAGTCAGCACCATACATATCCGTGTGCTCAGAGCCTAAAAACAGTTCTGCCTAAGTTTATAGGCTCATGCTTTGCAAAGTCTTTGCCAGCCATGGGGCAGAAATTCGACTGACTTCACAAAACACACTTTCAGCCCTAGATTGATGCAGTTCATGTATGTATATGAAATCTCGTAAAATCCCAAATACTGTCTCTAACAATACATGTATATCACACAGTGTTATCGTATCATAGCAACAAAGGAAGCACTACTCTGATTATTTATTGACTCCATATCAATAATTCATAGCTCATTTGTTCCTACATACAGAATCCATTGTTCAGGAAGAGTCATCATCTATGAACATGAGACGGATGCCCAAAAAGCTATAAACAAAGCCACTCATCCAGAAAAGAAAAGAAACAGGAGAAAGGACAAATTGTTTGAATTTATTATATTTTTAACTAGAGGGCTAAAAGGTCTTTGACTTATCCTCTTCTGACGGCAGTTCTGAAGAATCTTAACAATATTTTTTTATTTCTTTAAAATTTTTTTATTGTTTATTTATTTTTGAGACAGAGACAGAACATGAGTGGGGGAGGGGCAGAGAGAGAGGGAGACACAGAATCTTTAGCAGGCTCCAGGCTCTGAGCTGTCAGCACAGAGCCCAACGCGAGGCTCGAACCCACGAACCACAAGATCAGGACCTGAGCCGAAGTCGGACGCTTAACCAACTGAGCCACCCAGGTGCCCCTTAACAATATTTTTAAAACTCTAGTAAACAGTAAGGTTTGGGGATTACATTATCTGATCTCTGTCTCATTCTGAGCCTTTTTTCCTTATTTTTTCCTGCTTGTAAGTTTCGTGTGTGCTGAGGTTGATCCCTGCACTGATTCTGAAGGGAGACATGAATTAGAAACCCATGTAGCCTGTGAATGGGATGGCCCTCTGGAATGTTGGGGGAGGAAGTGCCCATGAAGACAGTAGCCACAGTGGCCACAGTCTCCAACAGGCAGGGACTTTTCCACTCTGTCTACTTACCTGTTATGGTCTTACCCCACCAGAAGGTGAGCTCCATTTGAGCTTAACTGTTTTGTTTCCCCACTAAATCTTTACTGCCTAGAATAGGTCCAAGTAGAGCAGATGCTTAGTAAGTATTTAATGAATGAATGATAACCGGAGACAGTGTCTCCAGGACATAACCCAATTTTTATCTTTTCCTTCCTGTCCTCCGTGGCTTGGATTGAGTTGGCCTCAGAATACAGAAAATCATATATCTTCAGGGATCATAGCTAAGGGTTTCTTAATGGATTATACCCACAACTCAGCAACTCTACAGAGCAGATTTGTCAAACATTTCACAGTAAGAAATACATTTTACATTAGGATACAGTATTATACACACCCACCTGCACACGTCTGAAACTGAAGTGTCACAAAATAATATATCTACGTGTTTTCTGATCTGTTTTGTCTTTTATTACTATGGTGATGATTGTTTTGCTAGTCCCAGACCACCACTAATATCATGCACAATCCACTAACAGATGGGACCTATCAGTTTGAACAACACTGGCCTGAGCCCTCTCAGTCCTGCCCCAGCGCTTCCTGATTGCCAGTCGGTGGAGACCTGCTCCCTACAGGAGGGAGCAGAAAACAGGCCATAGCTTTTCTAAGCTGAGAGACTTGAGTGCAAACTCACATCCCATCAAAGGCGCAACTAGGGCAATAACCCTTCTCAGCTTCAGTTCCTGGAAAGGAGGACAAGGAAAAGTCTCCTTCTCTGGAAAAGGAGGATGATATCCTTCTGAGGCTTCTGTAAGGACTAAATGAGACTGTGTATAAGGGTTTCTCAGCCTCGGCACTACTGACACTTGGACCTCACAGCTCTTTTCGGTAGGGCCTGTTGCAGGCAGCATAGAGACCAGAAGCATGCCTCCAGGTCTGGCAATCAACGATATCTCCACAAACTGCCAGTTCTCCTCTTGGGGGCAAATCACCCCTGGCCGAGCATCACTGGTCTATACAAAGAGCCTGCCACAGTCTCTGCCACTATTATTCCCTTAATACCTCCTACTTTAAAGAGACTATGGTTTAGTCTATGGGAGAGGACATACAGAAAACAGCACCAAACTGTGTATCTGTCATCGTAAGTGAGGACATGAGCACTATGGTGGCCAGAAGACAGGCATAAACCCATGTCATCCTTGCTGTCATGAGGGGCCAGACTGAGTTTGGAGTTGGTGGAACATTCCACAGTGAGAAAGAACACTGCATTGCAGGTGGTTGAATTAAATGGAGGTTGTGGGCAGAGGGAAAGAGAATCTGAATTGGACTCAGAAGGGCTGATGACTGGATATGGAGGACATAAAGACCAAAGCAACAGGCCGGCAGGTGTCCCCCACCTGGAAGACTTGGTGAGGTAGAGCTATGGTAGCTGAAGTTGTTAATGGGAAAAGTAGGAAACAGGACAGCAGAAGAAAGGTCAAAGGGCAATGATGAGTTTGGATGTTTCAGATTTCAGAGGACTTTCAGATTTCGGAGGATGTTTCAGATTTCAGAACATCACACTAGACATCTCATGCAGAAAGCAGCACATTCTCAGCTCTATAAGACAGAACTCCAAGGGACCTGGTTGGCCTAGTCAGTTAAGTGTCAAACTCTAGATTTCGGCTCAGGTCATGATCTCATGGTTCGTGAGATCAAGCCCCACATCAGGCTCTGCATTTACCAGCTGACCATGAAGCCTGCTTAATATTCTCTCCCGCCCTCTCCCTCTGCCCCTCCCATGCTTGTGTGTATGCTCCCTTTCTTAAAAGAAAAAGGAAGGAAGGAAGGAAGGAAGGAAAAGAAGAGAAGAGAAAAGAAAAGAGAAAAGAAACCCCCCAAAAAAAAAAAAAAAAAAACTCCAGAATGAGGACAGCTGATTGGGGGGGAAAATGTAGCAGTCATTTCTCTATTTGCATAACGGCTCAGAAAGGAGTCCCCTGAGTACTGCAACAGGGGATGTACTTCTTTGGACAGTGTGCAGTAATACTTGAATTGTACTAAATTCTAGTAAACAAAAGAAACTATTGAACACCACTGAACAAATAAAATGTCAGTTTGTACTTTCAGTTCCTTTTTAACTATAAAGAGCAATTACCCAAGATTGCATTATTACCATCATACTTAATATCCTTTATTTAAGGGCATTTGTATCTTTTATGAGAAACATCTTAGGACTACAGAATACAAGGTGAAAAGAAAAATGTTAATATTTTTTCCATGAATTTTCATTCCTGTTTATAGAATATTAGTTGTAAATACTTTTCATCCACAGATTTTTAAGTTATGTTGTAGGTTACATCATAGATGCATTTATTTAGACACAGGCAAATTTAAGAGTCCATTCTACAGCTGCATTTTTATAGTTATGCAAATGTCCACAATGGTATGTATATTTCTTTTCTAAAACAAGTTGGAGCAAGTGAATTGGAGCCCACAGTAAAACAAAGACTCTATGAAAAGATGTCATATTTATTAATAATGTTAGGGCCTATTAACATTACCTTCAGTGGGGCACCTGAGTGGCTCAGTTGGTTAAGCGTCTGACTTTGACTCAGGTCATGATCCCATGGTTCATGGGTTCGAGCCCCATGTCGGGCTCTGTGCTGACAGCTAGCTCAGAGCTTGGAGCCTGTCTTCAGATTCTGTATCTCCTTCTCTCTCTGACCCTCCCCTGCTAACCCTGTCTCTATCTCTCTCTCATAATTAAATAAAATATCAAAAAAAATTTAACAGTACCTTCAGGAAAAAGAAAAATGATGTTAAAAAAACACACCAGTAATCTTACAAGTAGAGAGCTGGTATATAACGTTAGTTACTACAGTAGGAAATTAGAGACCTATAATGAAGTAACTAATAGACCAATCGTACATTGTATACAATGTCCCAATGTCAAATAAGCACAACAGAAAACGTAGTAAAATGCAAATTATATATCACCAAAACAGCAAGGAACAACTTTCTGCACTGTCTGTCTCCGTAAACCATGTAGGGTTTGACAGACCATGGATAAGTTTACAATTCTCAGTGACTGAGTAGAAAGCTTATTGTTTAAAAATGAAATTGTGTTCCCCTATTTCTATTGATGTTCAGGAGGCAGGAGGTCTTGGTTAGATGCTATCTGAACCAGCGTCCAAGATGGCCTCTGGGGACTCAACCTCCCGGCATGCACGCCCTTAGGTAGTTCTCCACCTCCGACTAGCCTTGGTCTGTGTGATCAAAAGCATACAACAGAAAAGATGGTATGTCACCTCCAAGATTGGGCTGTAAAAGGTGGCAACTTCTGTCTGGGTGCTTTCCATCACCTGACCCCAACTTCAGATCAGTTGCCCTGGGGGACGGAAGCAAGCTGCCAGGCGGTGAGCTGTCCTAAGAGAGGCCCACCCTCTCTGAAGGTGAGGAACTGAAGCCAGTGAGGAACTGAGGGCTCCCAATAACTTCATGAGTGGGCTCAGAAGTGGGTTCTCTGGCCACGGTGGGCCCCCAAGATGATTGCCGCTCTAGCCAACAGTTTGACAGCAACCTCACAAAGGACTCTCAGCCCCTCTCAGCCTGGATCTTTGACATTCAGTAATGTTTGTTTTAAGCGGCTAAATTTTGGAGTAATATATTTTGCAGTGACAGATAACTAATATAAATGTCTTCCTTGTCTTTCACAGAGACAACTCTTAGAAAACTGGATGAAACTAGTTTTACTAATCTGACAGACCACCGACATGGGAAAAATAAATAAACTCAGGAGAGAGAATTAAGGAAGTGACTAATCCTTTAAGGAGGAATGGTACTTCATTAGAGAGCTCCTACAGTGCTTATCCCTTTATTAAAGAAGTAGTAACACCCACATCATCTTCAGAAGATTTTTGTTATATCCATAACACTATGCTAGGTTGAGGATGTCTGTTGAGAAAGATGAGAGAGAAAACACTTGAGCACCTCCTCTCATCTGTCTTTAAGAGGATGGTGACTCAGTCAGTAATTGTCTACTGAACGCCTACTTCTATGAAACTAGTAAATGATGGATAAAAATGGCACGTGCCTAGCAAAATGTCAAACCCCAGGGAAATGGTTAATTAGGGCACAGATATACTATAGACTCTTAATGCAGCCATTGAAAGAATTCTATTGACAAACATTGACATTGGGAAATGTTATGAATCATTGCCAATATAGAATTACACTTACATAGTAGTACACTATTTGTGTATAATAGATGTAATGTAATACTAGGCAAAATGCAATTAAAAGAGAAAGGGCATGAATAAAATTTATCATTTTCACTGGGTTGGGCGATAATAAATGTTTTTGTTGGGGCAGATAGAGTAAGAGGTGGTTCCTCATAGGATAGCACCATCAGTAGTAGGACACAGCATCCTAACTGTGTCACTTAATAACCATATAACTTTGGCAGGTTAATTAACTGTTACCATTCCATGCTATAGCTTCCTTATTTATTAAATGGGGATAATGTTAATAATGTTAGTGCCTACTTCATAAGCTTGATGTAAAGATTAAGTGAAAAAAATGAGTTAACAGATATTTACTGGGGTCCATCATATGTTAAACAAGCAACAAGCTAATAACTATATTGTTTTGTTGTGTCTTCTGTATTGCACATATCACTTCTATAATAAAAAGAAACAAAACAAAAAAGACATGTTTCTCTGCCCAGTAAGTCATCACAATGGCAAAACACAGACAATTGACAGAATGCTGTCTGTGACAAGCCAAACCTATAATACTACAGTCCCCTTCAACTGTGGTTTGCTTCCTGAGGTTTCGGTTACCTATGGTCAGCTGCGGTCAGGAAGCATATGATCCTCCTTCTGACGTATATAGTAGTCTGACTCCATCACAATGCCTGTTATTCATCTCACTTCACCTCATCATGTAGGCATTTTATCATCTCACATCATCACAAGAAGAAGAAAAGTCTAATATTCTAAGACCATATTCTGAGAGAAAGACCATATTCACATAACTTTTATTATAGCATATTATTATACTTGTTCTATTTTACTATTGTTATTAATCTTATTGTGCCTAATTTATAAATTAAACTTTATCATAGATGTGTATACATAGGAAAATATAGTTAGAGTTCAGTACTATCCTACTACACTCCTACTCATGACTGCATTTTTTAAACTTTCAAATGATTTGTATTTTTTTTTTTTTTTGCAAAGTAGGGGCCATAGAGAAAACATATGAGTTCATGACTATTTTTCTTTTTAAATGTTTTAATTTATTTTGAGAATGAGCAGGGGAGATACAGAGAGGGTGGGGACAGAGGATCTGAAAGGGCTCTGCACTGACAACGAAGAGCCCAACTGGGGGCTCAAACTTAACCATGAGATCACGATCTGAGCAAAAGGCAGACACTCAACCAACTGAGCCACCTAGGCAGTGACTCCCCCACCCCCCACCTCCAAGTTCATGACTGTTTCTGAGTTTGTGATTGGATTTGTGATAAGAATAGGGATAGGATACCATAGTATGGTGCCCCCTAGGGTGGTGCTGAGCAGAATCCTTACAACCATGTATGTCAGTGAAAAGACTGCTAGGGTATTGGTATTTTGGAAAGTGAGATCATTTCTTTGGATTAATTTAGTGAAATGTGTTATGATCTAAAAATGTTACTGACCCCAGTAATATCACCTTGGAGAAATTACACATAAGGAAATCATTCTAAAAAAGAAAAAAAGCTAAATGCACCAGATATTTATAGCACTCTAAAATTAAAGAATTGAAAACAATCTGAATGCCCAGCAATAAGAAATTGTAAATAGTGTTTCAAGTTGATAAACTAGTATACAGTCATGAAAAATCAAAATTATAAAAAGTAGGTGCTAATAACTTATAATAAAGAAAGTTATAATGGGAGTGCCTGGCTGGCTGAGTCAGTAGAATATGTGACTCTTTTTATTTCTTTAATGTTTTATTTATTTCTGAGAAAGAGAGAAGAGAGACAGCATGAGCAGGGGAGGGTCAGAGAGAGAGGGAGATACAGAATCCGAAAGAGGCTCCAGGCTCTGAGCTGGCAGCACAGAGCCCGACGCGGGACTCAAACCCACGAACCATGAGATCATGACCTTAGCCAAAGTCGGAGGCTTAACCAACTGAGCCACCCAGGCACCCCTAGAATATGAGACTCTTGATCTCGGGGTGGTAAGTTAGAGCCCTACATTGAGCATAGAAATTACTTTTTAAAAAGTTAAAATAAAAAAGACAAACAGTAAGTATGTTGTAACTATATAAATCGCTTATGCTTATGGACAATATTTAAAAAGAAAAAAATCAGAAAAGTTTGTTAGGGTGGTGGAATGAAAATCACTTCTTTATTTCATGAATTGTTTTTATTATTGATATAATACACTTAGTGTAATTTTAAATTGTTAAAAAAAATTTTAAACTAGAAATTTGACTCAGCAATTCTATTTCTAGAAATGCATCCCAAGAAAAAAATCAAACAGGAAAAAATTTACACTTAAGATTATTCAAAAGAATGGGGCACCTGGGTGGCTCTGTCAGTTAAGCGTCCGACTTCAGCTCAGGTCATGATCTTATGGTTCATGGGTTTGAGCCCCGCATTGGGCTCTGTGCTGACAGCTCAGAGCCCGGAGCCTGCTTCAGATTCGGTATCTCCCTCTCTCTCTGACCCTCCTCTGCTCACACTGTGTGTGTGTGTGTGTGTGTGTGTGTGTGTGTGTGTGTGTCTCAGAAATAAATAAGAACATTAAACAAAAAATTAAAAAATAAAAAAAAATTTTTAAAAAAGGGAGTGACTTGCAAGTGTGATAAATTTGGATGGTTCACCCAGTTCTATGGAGGGGAGAAAGAACCCGGGCCTGATGCTCATGAATGAATGAAAAAAAAAAAAACTAATTTGACAATAAACTATTTGTAAAAAAAAAAAGAAAGAAAATCTGCCCCAGTGCACCTATGGGTGGAGCTGGAGAGTTCATTTGAATCTATCATGACTGGACTTTCTTTTTAAATTCAGCATAATGATAATAATAACAATAAGATTACTAGTGTTTATACAGTGAAAAGTAAGTGTCCTTGTCTTAAGACGGCCAAAGTTAGAGACTATTTTCCTTCCCTTGCTGGTTTTAATAGTACTACTAATAATTGCTCACTTTTTTTTAGTGGTTACTATGTCTCAGAAACTAGATTTCCTGCATATATTTACTCACTCAAATCACCTACAACCCTCTGAATATGTTCAGCTGACAATCCTCATATTTCTAGACAACACTGTATCACAGAGAAGTTCAATATCTTACCCAAGGTTGCATGATTTATGAGCGATGGAACTGGAATTCAAACGCAGACAGTCTAGCTTCCCAGCCTGTTTGATTAATCTAATCATGCTGCTCTAATTTCCGTGGTAGTAGGATGGAATTCTCTAGACATGAAGAGAAGGGCCAAAGGACAGCATTATTTCCTAGCGTAGGTGATGCTAAGCAGATTTCATCCACCTGACTCCTGAGCTGCTCTGGCCCCCACAGCAGTAGAGGCAGACTCAAGTGGTTTATCCACAGCTGCCCACTACTACCATTTCTTAGATGTCCTTCCTGGGATATATAAATACAGGGGTAGTTTTTCTGTATTACTTTTAAACAAGTGGTTAAAAATTCACCTCAGAAGTCATTCTTTTTTGGTTCATAACTAACTCGTTCTCATTCTTTTTTATCAGCTGATATTCCATTTCTTTAACAAATCCCCTGGTAATAGATTCTTTCTAAATGATACTACAATTAGTATCTTTGGATATTAGTCCTTTGCATAAGTGAAAGCCACACTAAATTCCTAGTAGTGAAATTATTATATCAAAAGGTATGGGCATTTTAAAGTTTACTAGATTGTACTTAATTTACCTCCAAGGCATACCAATCTGTATTCCTACCAAACATGTGCCTCCACTTTGTGGATTAAATAAATGCATGTTCAGTCTGACACCCCCTCACCATCACAACCCATTTCCTAATTCCATTTTTCAAGGAAGTCTTTGGTCAGTGATTCTGTCCTCTGGGAAGAAAAGCAATACAGTGCATAGAGGACATGCCAACCTTCACTGGGAAGTTCTGTCCTCTCCATTCTCCATGAGAAGTGACTGATTCCAGGGCTGCAGTAGAGAAACTAGAATGAGTCTGGAACATCCTATTGTGCAATGCAGTGCTCAAAGAATTATGGGGGAATGTCAGTGAGGTCATAGAAACTGTCAAGTACTGAGGTGGCTGCGTGGCTCAGTCGGTTAAGTGTCTAACTTCGGTTCAGGTCATATCTCGCAGTTTGTGGGTTCGAGTCCTGCATCGGGCTCTGTGCTGACAGCTCGGAGCCTGCTTCGGATTCTGTCTCCTTCTCTCTCTGCTCCTCCCCCACTCATGCTCTGTCTCTCTCTCACTCAAAAATAATAAACATTAAAAAAAATTAAAAAACACTGTCAAGTATGGAATAATTAGTGCTATAAAAGCAATTTTGACTTATATAAGTCATTGCATCAGATTAGAACCTACTGAATAAAATAAAAATCTATGAGTCTATTGTGATAAAAATAAATATATAAACAAATGGGAGTGAAAGTAAAGCTCTATCTTTTAGATAAGAAAGTAAAGCTCTATCTTTCAGCTCTATCATTTATTTGCTAACAAATAAATGTAGAAGGAATGACAGAATTAGAATATCACCAATCGGGGGCACCTGAGTGGCTCAGTTGGTTAAGCATCCAACTTCGGTTACCGTCATGATCTCATGGTTCGGGAGTTTGAGCCCCGCATCGGGCTCTGTGATGACAGCTAGCTCAGAGCCTGGAGCCTGTTTCGGGTTCTGTGTCTCCCTCCCTCTCTGACCCTCCCCTGCTCATGCTGTCTCTCTCACTCTCTCTGGGAAATAAATAAAACATTAAAAATTTTTAAAAAATAGAAAAGAAAATCACCAATCGGGAACCACCATAATAGTAATAAATGATTCAGACAAGACCATCAATAAATTCTAAAATGATGAGTGAAAGTTGGCTAGAGAACAAGATATTCATAGAATCTAAAGTATCTCTTCACAAAGAATAGTCATTGATTGCTTATTAATTGATAGTACTAAATACTCATTAACTTATCAGTGGGAAAACATGGGGGACATTAGCTTAATCATATGACAAAAGTTAACATCACCAGTAATGGAACAAATCGACATTATGTGCTTTCTGTTATGTTACACTGAAAAAAACCCCACAACATCTGCTTGTGGGTTCTTTGTGGGTTGTTGTTTTTTTTTTTTTTTTTTGCTTTTTTGGTTTTTGGTTTTTGCCAACAACACACAGCTTGAATATAATCATAAATGATCATCAGGCAAACCCAAATTTCAACACAATCTACAAAGTAACTGGTCTGTTCTTTTCAAAAATGTCAAGGTCATGAAAGACGAACAAACTGTTCCAGACTGAAAAGAATAAAGAGATATAACAACTATGTACAATTCTGAGGTTGGCTTGGATCCCAGACCAATAAATGACATCATTGGGGCTAACAGTAAAATGTGGAAAAGGGGTCTGTGGATAGGTGAAAATATAATATCTGTTCCTTTGTTTCACTGGTTATATATTATCATGCAGGAGAGTGTTTTTGTTTTTAAGTACTATACACTGAAGTAGTAAGAAGTAATGGGAACTTCAAGTCTGCAACGTATTCTCAAGTTCAGAAAAATACTATGTACTGTAATGAGAATAACAGGCAAATATGATAAAATGTTAACAACTGGAAAATCTGGGTAAAGTATATATGGGAGTTCTTTGTAATATATACCTTTTCCTATATGCTGAAAGTATTTAAAAACAAATAGTTAAGACAATGTTTAAAGTATAAAACTAATCATCATACCTACAAGAAAATTTACTAAACTTTCAAGGAACGGATAATTCTAATTTAATGCCAGACTTCCAAAGAATGCAAAAGGACAAAACACTCCTCAATTCATTCTATGAGGCTACTGCAAACTCAGTAACTAAACTAGATATAACAGATACTAGAAGAAAAAATTATAGTCTCATGCACGAACACACATGCAAAATCCCAAACAGAGTATGAGTAAAGTATACCCAGAAATGTGTAGAAAAGATAATACACTGTAACTAAGTTCAGCTTATCCCTAGAATACAAGTTTCATCTAACATTAAATTTTGTAAGTCATAACATTAATAGATTTAAAAAGAAAAAACATATATTCTCAAGAAGGGTATAAAAAGCATTTGTGGAAAAAATCCTTGGCAAACTAAGAATGGAGAGAAATTTCTTTAACCAGATAAATAGTATCCACAAAAAAAAAAAAAAAAAAAAGATGCTCCCTTATCACCTCTATTCTACACTGTACAAGTGGTTGTAGCCAGCCCAGCAAGACAAGGAAGAAAAGGAACTGGGGAGAAGAAACGGAGAGAAGATATATAGGCATTAGGAGTGAAAAGGCAGAAACAAAATTGGTTTTATCCACAGATAATACAAAGGTTTACTAGAAAACTCAAGATTCTTCAGACTAACCATCAATTAATAAATTTAGTACGATGGCCAGACATAAAGTCAGTATGCAAAAAATCAATTATATTTAGATACTCTGGCCATAAAGGAAACTTAATTTCCAAAATGACACCATTAACCAGAGCAAAACAGAGACCCTAGTAATAGGTTTACTAAAAGATGTACAAGGAATTAAAGAAGACCTAAATAAATGCAAGCATTTAGCGTGTTCCTGAATAGAAAGATGTTATTTTAAAAACGTGGCTTAAGGGACGCCTGGGTGGCTCAGTCCATTAAGCCTCTGACTTTGGCTCAGGTCATGGTCTCACTGTTCCTGAATTCGAGTCCCGCGTCGGGCTCTGTGCTGACAGCTCAGAGCCTGGAGCCTGCTTCGGATTCGTCTCCCTTTCTCTGGCCCTCTCTCTGCCCCTTCCCTGCCTATGTACTTGCGCTCGCACTCTCTCACTTTCTCTCTCACTTTCTCTCTGTCTCTCTCTCTGTCTCTCTCTCTCTCTCTCTCTCGACCCTTCCCCACTGTGTCTTCTCTTTCTCTCTCAAAATTAAACAAATAAAAATAAAAATCAACCACTCTTGCTTGCAGTTTCCCCTTCCCCCACTCACCCTCTGTATCTCTCGAAAATGAATAAACGTTAAAAATATTAAAACAGAAAACGAAACAAACACTCTCGTTTGCAGGTTTCCTTCCCTCGTAGCTGAGCTTAATCCAAACAAACACACTGGCTAACCCACCGCCTGCCAAGGCCACGCTTCCGAGTCCCTCACCCACCGTCCACCAGGTGCTGGCTCCTCAGGCCCGGCCTACGGGGGGCACGTGACCCAGCTTCGGCCAATAGGCTGCAAGGGGCGTCCGCAAAGGGCTTCTGGGAAAATCCCCGGTCTCGGGCTGGGCAGAGGAGACTCAGGCGCGCTGCTCTCTCACGAGCGGCTTGGCCTAGTTCAAGCTCCCCCAGGAGCCGGCTCTGAAACAAGCATTCGAGCACCAGTAGTTTGGGAGATGCGAGGTGAGTGGGAAAGTGAGACCGGAAAAGGCAAGAAGCCAATAAAAGATGAGTTATCAAAGCAAGTTCCCATGCTTTACTGAGGCATAATCCACCTGGGAAGCAATGTGGAACAGGACTTCAAAGTGAGCCTCCCTCCCCAAGGGCGAGGAGCAGGCCTTACTTGACTGTTGCCATCAGCTATTGCTTGAGTGCTGGTTCCCAGAGGTTCCAGTGGCCAGAGACCCCTCAGCTAGGAGTGTGGGTGGGATGGGTTGCTAGCAGTTTGAAGCTGGGTCAGCATCCATGAAAATGGTACATGCCAAGACGGTATGGGCAGGGTACTGACGGCATTTGTTACATCCAACTTGCTCGCCCTGTTGAAATGTTTGTGAGAGAACGTGACATGGGGGGGCGGAGTGGGGGGGCGGCTGCAGCTGTGATGGGAAGGCAGAGAAAACGGAGTCCAGGCCCTAGAACTTGGGCATCAGAGAGCCACTGAACCCAAAGAATAAAGTCCTACCCCAGGACCTGCTGTGCGAAAAAAAGAGAAACTCCTCTTTATTAAACCACTGATTGTTGAGATAAATGCATTTTAAAAACCCGTATAATCTTTCTCTTGATGCTTTGCTCAGGGACATTTATTTAGCTTAATCTCCGTGGGCTTAGAGTTTTGGAAACCAAAGCCAGGAGACTTAGTGATATTTCTGATTTTTTAAAAAAAATTTTAAATGTTTTATTTATTTGAGAAAGAGACAGGCAGCGTGAGCAGGGGAGGGTCAGAGAGAGAGGGAGACACAGAATCAGAAGCAGGCTTCAGGCTCTGAGCTGTCTGTCAGCACAGAGCTCGACTCAGGGCTCGAACCCACGAACCGTGAGATCGTGACCTGAGCCGACGTCGGACACTTAACCGACTGAGCCACCCAGGAGCCCCGTGATAGTTCTGATTTTTGTTTGATTGGGGGAAAGAGAGAGAGAGAGAGGGAAAGGAAGAACACAAGATAATACCTTGAAAATACAATCTTGCCACAGTGGTTCATGACGGCTGTAGCTTTGAGTTGGGAAGCCAGCCCTTAATTCCCAGGCCGGTCCTCATCCGATGTGCAGTTCCGTTGCCTCCCTGGCTGTTCTCCCTCCGCCTCCCTCCCCCCCCCCCCCAAATTCCCCGGCCACGGAGAGAACTGAGAACTGACCAGAACATCCCAAATTCAAAACCAGTCTTGAAAAAAAATGTTTGTTTCCCTAACTATACATGTTGGGTTCAAACTGCCTTGAAGCAAACTGATTAGATATTGGAGTGTAGGAAGGGACACTCGGAGACCCAAGGGCAGAGTGGTACTTACTGGAAAGAAATTACACAGATGTGCTTTTTTCTTCCTTACCCCTACCTTGGCTTCTTGGATTTCCCTGTCAGGATTCACCTTAAGTTTGCCTGACTCAGGCCTTATTGCACTTCCTCTCTTAACAACTGCTCCCTCACCAACTGTTAGAAATGAACCTCAGCCTTAATAGGATCCTTTTCACTCAGTTCTCCTGGCTCTCTCCCACAATACTGGGTCCACGTGGCCATTGTGTTCAGCTGAGGTTGGCAGAGATATAACTTCCCTCTGCACATTCTAGGTCCTATCTGCAGGACATTGTTCAGCCTTGAACACTTTTTTTTTTCCTGAGTTTTGAAACGTATCACCTTTCCAGAATCTTAAGGGAAGTGACAGTGTGTCAGATTTCTAGCTGGATTTACTCATGTCACCCTCCCTTCATCCCTGAGACGGTGTTCTCCTCATTGCGAGATCATTTATGAAGAGACTATTGGAGTGTTCCAGAAGGATTGAAAGAAGGAGGTGCCTTTTACGAGGTCGAGAGTGTTCAGGGTGTTATGGCCATAGACAGAAGGAGGTGCCTTTGGGATGTCATGCAATGGACAGGAAGGTTTCCTCAGATGAAAGGCTTGTCAGTCCTCTGAGAAGGACCATCAGAACTTTGTTCTGATGAGTAGAAACTATTCTTCCTTTCTGAAATTACTGCCAAGCGGTCTACATACAGTTAACCAAGACTGCCAATTTTGCTTTCTAAATACTTCTCAACACTTTCTGTGTTCTCCACAGTTATTGCCAAGAATCTAGGCCATTATCTCTTACCTAAACATTCGTAATCGTTTCTTAACTAGTCTCCTTGCATTCACTCTTCTTCCCACTCCCGTTCCTATTCTAAATATAATCCAGAGTGATCTTCTCAAAGCAGAAAGCAGGTTGTATTTTTGTTCTATCTTAAGCTCCTCACTGGCTTTATGATGTTTTGGTGTTTGACCCCAAATCCCAAACCTGCTTATCTGTCTCTGCGTCTTTGCAACTTCCTCTTCTGTTGTCATTCGCGGCCCTGTGCTTTAGCCACAGTGCCTTTGCACATGCTGTTCCAAACACTCGGGAACAATCTCCTGCATTTTTTCCCTATCCTTCCAGATTTTGTGTCAAATTCCATTTTCTCAGAAAACTTCTGTGATTCCTCCAGGTCAGTTCTGTTGGTTTTTACTATTGTAACATTTAGCACTTTAACTTCACAGCACTTAACACAGGTTATACTTAATTATCAATATTTGTTATTAATAGATTAATAATGACCATCTCTGTTATTAGATTGTTAGCTCCATGATGAGAGGGACAAAACCTAATGAATAAACTACCTTCTGGACTGACACATGGTAGGTGCTCAATAAATACCTGTTGAATGAATGAACTAACTTTAAGAAGATAAGCAGAAACCAAAGCAGGGGCAAAGAAGAGAGTTTTGATCATCTGTGTTTCTGGGTTTACTCTGATGGCCTTTCTTACACAGAGGGAATTGTAGAAAACAGAAAAAAGAAATTTCAATATCATATTAAAAATTAGGTAGGGAAGTAGTGTTTTCTAACTATGGTTTTGATATATAGCTGAAATATATTAACGTCCGAATAGGAAAATGACTTTAGGACAGCTTGTAACTGGCTTCATCTGGTCCACACTCATTTCCAGGAAAACTGAATGACAAACAGTGAGACTAAAGAAAGAGAAATATTCCAAATGAGCTCCTGGAACAGTACAAACTGTAATTAACTTTGTCTCATTGGTGCCTCGCACAATTAAATGCTACTTGTATTGATTACAAAAGGAACAATCGTTTCTATTGTTAATTTCTTTTCCTCGCAACTGGAAACTGAAACAGGCTTGCTGGATAGTAAAGGGTTTTTTGGTTTTTTTTTTAATTCCAGAAAATAAAGTAAAATTCCAGAATCACGCTAAAAATTTTTTAGGGCTTGACCAAGGCATATCTGAGGAAGAAAAGAAGAGATGCTCTCTTTGAATGACTCTATCTTTGGCTGGATGCAAAGGATATGGCTCTGTTTGTCTTCATCTCATAAAATGTGTGGAGTCTTCCCCTTCAAGGTTCCCTTTGCTTTATGGAATAGAATAAAAATGGATATAACCTACCTGTCTTCTCCATACAATTCTGTTATGTAGCTAGAGATATATTTCTGTGAAAAAAGGGTTGCCTTGCTATGTTAAAAATGTAGCCAGATTTGTTTTACTTGGGCGTGGTAGGTCAGCAGACATGGACATGGCTGTCATGAAGGAACAAGTTTATACTCACAGGTCCCTAGAAACAGGAGGCACACCATGCCATGCAGGGCCACATGGGGAAGGACCAGGGATGGTCAGGACGCAGAAGAGTGGGAGAGGGCAGAGTATGGCCCAGAACCTTTCTTGGTGTTCTCTTGGGAAAGAACCAGCAAGGGAGGGTAGATACAATGAGTAGGCTTAGGATCGGATGGTTTGAATAATTTGAGCAGACTCTGGGCTATAGGACTGGTCTTTAGTTATCCAGCAGCCATCCCTGAGCTGATTTAGGGCTAGAAGAATACAGCTTAGTGTGGGAGAGTTTGATAAACGAGAGGGTTGAGGATGTGAGCTCTGGATTGGTTGGTTCATGTATCAAAGGCATGCTTGCAGGGAAGTCCTTTCCTATCTGTGGGAACGAGCTAGCCCTGCAAGGAGCAGTCTCTCTAGCATCAAGAATACAGAAAATAAGAAAATGTAGTCAACACACTTTGGGAGGAGCCAACTGGGACTTTCTTGGGATTCTTCAAGGTGTTTCCTTCAGCTTGCTCACTCCTTTCTTTTCCTTCCTTGTCCCCTTGCCCTTTTATCCTAATGACTATTCATTGAGGACCTAGTGCCTGTGTGTCAGGCACTGTCTGGAATTAGCGAAGTCTACTGTGTACAAGCACTGTCCCTGCCCTCAGGAAGCTCACAGTCCATGGGAAAAGGTGGGCATCAGCCTTGTGGTGGTGTTGGAACCTTAGGGACCTTGTCAGACTTGCTTTTAAAATGTTTTCTCTTGGGGCACCATGTGGCTCAGTTGGTTAAACGTCTGGCTTTGGCTCAGGTCATGATCTCACAGTCCGTGAGTCTGAGGTTTGCATCAGGCTCTGTGCTGACAGCTCAGAGCCTGGACCCTGCTTCAGATTCTGTGTCTCCCTCTCTCTCTCTGCCCTTCCCTCTTTGTGCCTCTGTCTCTCTCTCTCAAAAGCAAATAAACATTTTTAATATTTTTTAAAATTTATTTATTTCTGAGAGAGAGAGAGAGAGATAGAGAGGCAGTGTGAGCAGTGGAGGGTCAGAGAGAGGGAGACAAAGAATCCGAAGCAGGCTCCTGGCTCTGAGCTAGCTGTCAGCACAGAGCCCGATGTGGGGCTCGAACCCACGACAGTGAGTTCATGACCTGAGCTGAAGTCAGAGGCTTAATCGACTGAGCCACCCAAGCGCCCCATATTTTTTTAATATTTTTAACAAAATCTAATGTTTTTCTCTCTCCTTTCTCATGTTCTCATATCTTCCTCTGCCATTTCCTGCCCTTCTATTGTCTGGGCTACTATTTAGTCAAGAATTACAGTAAATAAAAGGAAAAGGAGTCTGACTGAGTTTTAAGGGTCTCCTACCTGTGAGGTGTTCGGCTTTAGTAATAGGGCTTGTACTTCCTTTATAATAACAGTGGGGCTTTATTGCAGACAATTGTGCTGGCCAGAATCCTCTAGGTGAGAAGGGTGTGATTCTCTCTTATTCCACCTCATCTGGAAAACATGTAACACGTTTTTCTCCGAAGATGTCAAGCAAAGGAGTTATTATAGAGGCAAAGTAACATAAAACAGGGAATACCTTTATTTCCCCCTATTTGACATTCATGTACTTTGCATGACACGCATGTTAAAGGATTAAGTAAGATAGTTTACAAGGATGTCTGGCACCCAGGATACTGAGTTATGGCAACTGTTTTCAGAATCAGCGCACTTTTGGGGCACCTGGGTGGCTTAGTTGGTTGAGCGTCCAGTTTCGGCTCAGGTCATGATCTCACAGTCTGTGAGTTCAAGTCCCGTGTCAGCCTCTGTGCTGACAGGCTCAGAGCCTGAAGCCTGCTTTGGATTGTGTGTCCCCCCTTCTCTCTATGCCCCTCCCCTGCTCGCACTCTTTCTCCCTCTCTCTCTCTGTCTCTCAAAATTGAAATTAAAAAAAATTAAAAAATTAAAAAAAATCAGTGCACTTTCTCAGCAACACCTGCTCTCACTGTGGGTCGGAGCTGGACTTGCCTGGAGAGCCCTGGTATTTTTGTCTGGCGGGGGGGGGCAGTAAAATCTCTGAGTCTTTATGTGCCTCAATTTAAAAAAAATTTAATATTTTATCTATTTCTGAGAGAGAGAGAGACAGCATGAGCAGAGGAGGGTCAGAGAAAGAGGGAGACACAGAATCCGAAACAGGTTCCAGGCTCTGAGCTAGCTGTCAGCACAGAGCCCGATGCCGGGATTGAACCCACAATCCATGAGATCGTGACCTGAGCCGAAGTCAGACACTCAACCGACTGAGCCACCCAGGCACCCCATGTGTGCCTCAAATTTTGACCTCACTCTTGAATGGCAGCTTAGCTAAATACAAACTTAGGTTGTCCGTTGTTTTCCCTAAGCATGTCTGGTATCTGCTGCCTCTGAGAAGCCTACAGCCATTATAGATCATTCCCACCATCTGCTGCTTCTCTCTGGTAGCTTCACAGATCATCGTTTGTCTCGGATGTTCTGCAATATCACTTATATAAGTCGAACTGTAGGTTTATTTTTATTTTTCCTCCTTGTATTTTAAAGCACAGTTTATATCTCAAGAATCATGCCTTTCAATAATTCTGGTTAATTTTCAAGTCATTGCCTTAAACATTGCTTCTGTGCCATTCAATCCAGCACCACTTGTATGTATTTTGGAGTCTCTTGATCTCTTATCCGCCTCTCTTAACTGTCCCTGTGATACATTCTGGGCAAATGCTGCAATGACGTTTTCCAGTTTAGCAGCCCTCTCTTCACCTGTGTTCAGACTAGAATTTATCTTATATGTTGAGTCGTAGATTTCATTGACTCTAATTTTTCTTCCTAAGAGTGTCAATTGGTAATTTTGTATAACCAAGTATTCTCATTTCTCTTCTGCCTATTTTGGATTTATAATTTTTTCCTTCAATGGATATTGTTCATTTGTCTCTTTTAACTTCCTAAGTACATGCAACGCCTTTTCCAGAGAGCTTCCTCAAGTTTCCATGGGATAGAAGTAACATTAAAAGACTGCAAGTTTGGGCAATGGCATCTCAGTGGAGACTGAAGATTTGAAGCTTCTTTAAATACTGAGCTCAGAGTAAGACCTCTTGTTCCTTTTTAGCCTGCTATGGTAGCAGGATTTGGGTTGTGGGAAAGGGCATTAAGCAGCCTTTAGTAAATGCCTGAACTAGACTTTCTCACTGACCCAGTGCAGTAGAATTTAGGGTCTGATTTATTGTCATAGATGAAATATAGAAATGGGTCATTTCTTGAAAAAAATGAGGTTGTGGCTGCCACTTTATATCTACCTGTATGTGCCTCCTCTAGGGAAATAAAAATAAAAGTATAATTCACATACCCTTTATAACCTGCCTTTTTTCACTAGCTTTTATATCATGAACTTCTTCCCATCCTGACGTATTTTCTCTTACTTTTGTTAACTTCATTTTGTTCACTGCCCAGATTAATTGCTCCTTTGTTTACTCCATTTTCTCTTTATCTAATTATCTTTGTTTCCGTGGTGCACTTACACGTGAGCACCCTAATTTTGTCCTCTGGAGGGAAGCAGGAGAGTGGCCTCCTTCAGGCCTGCCTGTTGCCATGGAGACGACCAGGTGTGCTGGCAGAAAGTCTGTCAAGTACTGCTCCTGCCACCAGGGTGTGGAGACGAAACCATGGGCGGGGGGGTAAAGCTCAATGGAAACCATTCTGAAGCTGTTAAGTTGTCTGAGTCCCTGAAATGCTTGTATTGAGGAAAGGACCTTCTCCTGAGCAGTGACACAGCAGCGGGTGGGTTTGATTGGGGTAATCTGTCTCCTCCCCCGGAGAGCAACGTGGCAGAACATCTGGGCTGGGTCAGGGCTCAAGTTCACATGAGAAAGAAAGAGATGAAGCTTCTCTCCCAATTTGCCTCTACCACAGCAACCAACAGGAACTTCCTGAAAGTAACTTTATGGATGGAGCGCGGCAACATGAGAGTGTTGGAGCAGGAGAGAAAGAACGGGAGAATCCAGGTGGAGACTGAGGCTTGGAAGGTTTTTAGTTGCACATAAGGACCTGTTAGGGGGCTTCCAAAGACAGCCGGGGCGGGGGTGGGGTCTGGGAAGGGAGGAGCTGAAGTTCTGCTCTCAAGTAGGGGACAAACCAAAGCATTATGATGTGGGCATAATATAGGTGCACCATTTTTTATACTTATAGATGGAGCTCCTTTGAGGACCTTCATCTTGGGGTTGTTTTATTATTGTTTATTTATTTTTTATTAGAGAGAGAGAAAGACAGCATGAGCAGGGGAAAGGGAGGGAGAGAGAGAAAGAATCTTTTTTTTATAAGTTTATTTATTTATTTTGAGAGAGAGAGAGACAGAAAGAGAGAGAGAGAGACAAAGAACAAGCTGGGGAGTGGCAGAGAGAGGGAGACCGAGGATCCAAAGTGGGGTCTGTGTTGAGAGCAGACAGCCCGATGTGGGGCTCGAACTCAAGAATCACAAGATCATGATCTGAGCCAAAGTTCAATGCTTAACCAACTGAGCCACCCAGGCACCCTGAGACAGAGAGAATCTTAAGGAGTCTTCACACATGGAGAGTGCGACAGGGCTCAATTTCATGACCCTGAGATCATGACATGAACTGAAATTGAATCAACTGCTCTATCTACTGAGACACCCAGGGGCCCCTCCTGGGGATATTTTAAACCCTAGTGTATCTGTAGCACATCTGTACAAATTAATTACCTAAGAATTTGGTTGGGATGTAGAGACTGATTGTGGCACACATTCCCCCAAAAGGGTATGGAAAGGTTTGCTACTTACTGGGCAGAGTAGGGTGTCTCCCTAGCAGGTGTCAAAATGGTTTGAGAGAACAGAGCAAAGAGATTGGCTTGAGGGTATTATGTTTGGGGTAAGGCCAAGTAAGGATTCCGTGTGTGTCTGAACTTCCTGTTGGTGCCAAAAGAGGGGGAGCACCATACTTTCTTATCAGCTTGCCAGGATGTGGCAATGGGGAGAGCAAGATATGGGACTTAAAAGCTATCAGAAAACATAACAAAAGAAAAGAAAAGAAAAGAAAAGAATCAGGCTCTTTAATATAGTATGTGACCTTGTTGCCATAATTATCTTGAAGCAAACTAGTTGAAGCCGATGCTGATGTTTTGACATAACATACTTTCATACAGATAAAATAACAAACCATTAAATTTGAGTTATCTTTTTTTTTTTAAGTTTATTTATTTATCGTGAGAGAGAGAGGGAGAGAGAGAGAATCCCAAGCAGGCTCTGCACCATCAACATGGAGCCTGACGCATGGCTTGAGCTCATGAACTATGACATCATGACCTGAGCTGAAATCAAGAGTCAGACACTCAACCGACTGAGCTCCCCAGGTGCCCTGAGTTTTCTTTTTAAAAAAAGATTGAGTCGTATTCACAAAATACACTGCACTCTAACTCACCCATCCCTGAGCCTTGCTCCATCCTACATTCTTTTTCTTTTGATTTGCTCCAGGCCCCCGCTCCTGCTACTGCTTTTAGTAATAATGATAATGATGCCTCCATGGCCCGTAGTAGGTTATCAATTGTGTCCCTGGATCAGGAGAGCAGAGTGGCTTGGCAGCATCCAGGAAGCTGCATTTAAAGTGTACATATGAGGGGGCGCCTGGGTGGCTTAGTCGGTTAAGTGTCCGACTTTCGCTTAGGTCATGATCTCGCGGTTCGTGGGTTCGAGCCCCGCGTCAGGCTCTGTGCTGACTGCCAGCTCAGAGCCTGGAGCCTGTTTCAGTCTGTGACTCCCTCTCTCTCTGACCCTCCCCTGCTCACGCTGTCTCTCTCTCTCTCTCTCCTAGAAATAAATAAAAATATTAAAAAATAAAAAAGTGTACATATGAGAAGATGAGTGGGAAAAAAGCATCACTCTGCAGGAATTAATGCAATAGTCCTATCTAGTTTGGATTGCAGAATGATTGCTCACGAAAGCCATTTATTCCACTTTGATGGATTATAAAATCATTTGCTGTTGGCTCAAGCACGCTTCACAGGACTGGAAAGCAAGGCCATGTTAGCCCGGGGAGAATTCTACCTGTAGTGAATGGAGACCTTCATGGAAGTCCTATTGCTCAAGTTCTTATGGTTGCAATTTATGCTTATGTAGATGTTGAGCAGGGAAATTCTTGAAGCACCATCTGTGTCTTCCAATGATGCTTATCAGAACACTCAGGAGGCAGGGAAAAGAAAATTGCCAAACACTGAAGTAATGAAAACATACTCTCATGAATGGGAGGCTAGGTCCCCTGTCAGGTCCAACAAAACCACAGACTTGACTTCAGCAACGTCTCCGGGGTGCTATAGGGTGTAAGGGGAGGACATCTCACACAGTGGACCACTGTTTGGTATGTGATCCTCCCTGGGGACCTAGTTCTGGAGAATTACCAAAGTGCTTCACTAGGAGCCAGCAGTTTCCCATTCCTAGAGAGAATCCTGGGAAGAACCTTTATAGGGAGTAAAAGACTTTACAGAAGGGAGATTATAAGCAAGAGTCTATTGGCTGGGCAGGGGCTGAGCCGCAAGATGTGCAAGGGGAGTCACATTAGACCCTTTGTCTCCCTGTATACATCCATTCTGCATATGCACCTGTGTGAACACTAGCTAGATCAAGAAACAGAATATTAGGTCATGTCCCTCCCAGTCACGACTGTCCGCTGTCATGACTAATAATGGTGCAGCTGACTTTTGCCTGGTTTGTATTTTATATACTCTTGTATTTGGCTTCTTTCACTGAACATGATGCTATAAGAGTCATCCACATTGTTGCACATGGCAGTGGGTGAATTCACTGTCAGGATAGTGTGAGTATGCCACAGTTTCGCTCTCCTGATGGTGATGGTCATCTGGGTTGTTGACAGTTTGGGGATATTATGAATAGTGTTGCTATGAACATTCCTATACATATTCCGTGAACGCATCTGTGCATTTATGTTGGGCATATATCCAGGAATGCATTTGCGTGGCCATATAGTACGTGTATGTTCAGCTTTATTACATGATACCGAAGGATTTTCCAAAATGGGTCATGAGAGTTGCAGCTGGTTTTCATCCGCAACAAAATTTTACTGTTGTCTGTTTTACTCCAGTAAAACAGTAGTTTTAATGTATATTTCTCTGAAAACTTACAAGGCTGAACACCTTGTTATATCTTTATGTTAATTGTTCATTTGAATATTATCTTTTGGGAAGTTCAGACTTTGCCCGATTTCTTATTGGGCTGTTTGGCCTTTAGAAAATTGGTTTGAAGCGGTTGTTTATATATTCTGGACACAAATCTGTTGTTAGATTTCATATATCAAATATCTTCTACTCTGGTTAATTTCTCCACTCTTTTAGTGGTATCCTTTGAGGAAAAGAACTTCTTAATGTTATGGTAGTCCAATTTATCAAATTGTGTTCTTGATGGTTAATGCTTTTTGTGTCCTGTTTTAAGACCAACAAATAGTATCCTAAATGTTCATCTATAAACTTAAGAGTTTTACCTTTCACCTTTAGGTCTATGATGCATCTTGAAATAATATTTATATATGGTGTGATGTTAATTTTATTATGCATTATGTATATACACTGTAAATATATATATTTTTTTCATAAATGTGCCTCTTATGTCTTTAGATCCCACGCCAAGTGTATAATGGAGACATACATATCATATATCTAAATTTTTACAAACTATAAATCATGCTGGAAAACTGTTAAATGAAATACAATTCTTCTACCTTGATAGATCTACTTTAATAATGTCAAAGTTGAAAAATGTGTTCATGGTTGGGTTTTTATGTGATTGGCATTTGATAAAATGCCCAAGATGACCAAATTTAATAATTATTGGGCATGTCTCGTATTCTGTTGATGGACTGGTGATGTTTGTATAAGGATAAAATAAACATCCACAATTCATAAATTATTGCATATTTATCCCATAGTTTTTTTAAATTTTGTCTAAATCATTAATTTTATTACTTTAATAAAAATTTTTCACACAATTTGACTTTCCTATTGTCACAAATGATCTAAGGAATTAAAAATAAGATGTAACTATAGTCAGAAAAAAGGAAAACAAAACAAAGAAAGTTGTAACTACAGTCAAAATGGCCAAAATTTGAATATATTTTTGTTGAAAGTTTCATTTGTTTTCCAAAAATTATTCTTCTAAAACATTCACTGAGCATGGGTGGCTCAGTCAGTTAAGTGTCAGTTCTTGATTTGGGCTCAGGTCATGATCTCATGGTTTAGGAGTTTGAGCCCTGCGCAGAGCCTGCTTGGGATTCTCTCTCTCTCTCTCTCTCTCTCTCTCTCTCTCTCCCTCTCTCTCTCTCCCCTTGTCTTTCTACCCCTCCCCCACTCACACGCACATGCTCGTGTGTGCTCTCTCTCCCTTTCTCTGAATAATTAAACTTAAGAAAAATAAATAAAAAGCAAAGCTAGACCTTGAGAAGCTGGCGGGATCAGTGGTGGGATCAGTGGCAGAAATGTCCAGCACAGCTTGCAAAGCTGAGTTCCCTGTGATGGGCAGACAGGTCCTGGCTGCAGAGATGCACATTGGCTGCCTTAAGACCTGTCTGCCCCACATCAAGGACAAGTTCTTCCTGGGAGACTCTGTGGTTTCTCCTGGAAATGACCGGAGCAGACTCCTAGGACCCCCATGTGCTGCAGCTTGCAACGGGGAACACTCTAGATGGGAAGAAATGCAACCAGTTTAAAGAGGCTAAGTGACTTGAGACCTACATGAGAGAGAGAGAGAGACCAGCCAAGCCACCAGCCAAATACAATCAAGTGAATGCCAACACATGTGGAAGAGCCACCTAGCTGAGTCCTACTTGAATTCCTGACCCACAGAAGCCCCCAGAAACATAACACACACCTGAAGAACCAAAAAAGCAAAAGTGAAGTGTATATACTAAACATAAAATTTGTTAAATAAATTACTTAAAATAAACCGACAGTTTTTGATTTGATTTTTTGAAAAATTAATGGTATACTATTTAATATTTTCATGCAAACAAAATTCTTCACAATTTTACGTTCAGTGCCAATTTTGTTGCCGCTATAAATACCCAGTAACACATTTTACCCTTGAATATCTAAACCCCCATAGAAATTTACCAGTAATTTGAATTGTTTCATATTGCAAAAACATTCTAAGCTGCCATGAGCAATTGCCGCAAATACTTTACCAATTCCTGGTGCCTCCAAAACATATATAATATGTTTGAAATATAAAGAGAAGCAAGGAAATGGCTACTTGGTGCCACTGAGAATTGATACTTTGTTATGCAAGATTTAGTGCACTCCTATCATTTAAAAGGAAGGAGTTGAGAGGTAATTAACTTATCTCATCTGATACCCAAGGTTGCTCCTGCTCAAATCCTCCTTGCACTTGGAAGCAGTCTGTCTCTGATGTTGGCAATGACATTAACCCACAGACCTCACCACATTGCCACTTAGCTGCCTTTGCACACTGAAATGCATTACGTGTTAAATTTTAACACATTGAAAACGACCTGATGTTTATCTATGTGGCCGAGGTAACTGTTAATGTATTTTGTGTAGAACTCAGAATAGAACTTGATCTCAGTCTCACTGCAAAAAAGCTCAGTTCTTACACATAAAGGGCATGTTCTCTATAGGCACAGAGCAGGATCATGCACGTTGTACCCTTGAACAACCCTAGGGGGCGATCCTCACGGGGTAGTAAGTTTTCACGTATTTTTAATGATGGCTTTGCAGCAGACAGCAATAAAGTGTCCTGATGGAAGAGAGCTTTTAATACAATTTCACAAAAGGCTAGCAGCCATGTTGGGTCATTCCTTTCCCCAGAGGAAACCTCTGTAAACGTTTAACGCTCTCCTAGACCATATATACATATCTATCTATCTATCTATCTATCTATCTATGTATCTACCAACAGAAGAAGTTTTATAAGCTTAAAACTTCTACAGAAATGATAGCACACTAGATAATTTTTCACTTTTCTTTTTTCACTTAATATGTCTTGAAAATCTTTTGATGTTAATGCATATAGACATTGCTGTGCATGTGCTCTGGATTATTTAAACATTCCCTTATTGGTGGACATTGAACTTGCTGCCAGTGTCTTGCCGTTACAATGGTGCAGTACCCATTCTTGCACGTGCATATTCTCAATCACACAAGTACGGGTGTCTAGGAAAGATGCTGGGGAGTGGTATTGCTGACCTATAGGGTATGCGCGATTTGACGGGACCCTGGCAAATCGTTCTCCACAATTGTTTTTCCTATTTCCACTCATGAACAGAGCATGAAAATATCTGTTGTCACCATGTGATGTTCTCAACTGCAGTTTTTTAACTAAGCTAACTGTTAGAAAATGGATTCTCCTTTTATGGTCTATTAGCCGTTGGTACTTGTTTTGTGGAATTGCCTGTTCATGTGTTTTGTTCTTATCTCTTACTTTGTTTATACATTTGTGAATGTGCTCTCTAATATTTGAAAGGTTCAGAAGGATATAGAGTGAAGAGTAATCTTCCTCCCATCTTGGCCCCAGCTCACTCTTTCTCCTCATCCAAGTGTGTCCTTTCAGAGATATTTCATGCATATACACGGACTGGTTATTTTAAAAAGTGTAGGGGTGTGTGTGCCTGTACACAGAAAACTATATACATGAGTATAATCATATCGTCTTCTGCAAGAGTTATCACAAAGAGATTTACATATTAGGCAACCATTTATTCAGCAAAAATGAGGTGGGCATTAGAAGCAATAGTATCTAAGTAATGCTTATAAAGCTTTTTTTTTTTTTTTTACTCCATTGCAGTACTGGACTAAGTTATGTTTATCTATTATCTTTTCATTCCAACCCTTGGATAGATACTATCATAGATAAGAAAAGTGAGATTTGGAAGGGCACCTGGGTAGCTTAGTCGGTTAAGCGTCGGACTTCAGCTTAGGTCATGATCTCACGGTTCATGGGTTCGAGCCCTGTGTCAGGCTCTGTGGTGACAGCTCAGCGCCAGATCCCTGTCTTCAGTTTCTGTGTCTCCCTCTCTCTCTGACCCTCCCTTGCTCAATCTCTCTCTCTCTCTCTCTCGAAAATAAGTTAACAAATTTTATTTTATTTTATTTTTTAAATGTTTTATTTATTTCTAGGAGAGAGAGAGACAGCGTGAGCAGGGGAGGGTCAGAGAGAGAGGGAGTCACAGACTGAAACAGGCTCCAGGCTCCGAGCTGGCAGTCAGCACAGAGCCCGACGCAGGGCTCGGACCCACGAACCGCGAGATCATGACCCAAGCGAAAGTCGGACGCTTAACCGACTAAGCCACCCAGGCGCCCCAGTTAAAAAATTTTAAAGAAAAAAGAAAAGTGAGATTTGGAGATGAAGTGATTTGCCAGGTCATGAGGCTACTAAGTGAAAGCTTTGGGAAGAGAACAGAGCTTTTGGCTCAGGAACCATAACCACCGCACTCTATTACCTCCACCTGGCTGTGGACTGTAATGCACCCATATTCTAGAACTAGTATCGTGTGTACAAAATAAAGGCCAGAACATCGGCAGAGCAGGAACCTCTACTAGCTCCTCTATGCAAGAGGGTGGCTTCTCCATTGCTCTCTTGCTCTTCAGTTGATTGTTGGTGCTAATTATACCGTATTACACTTTATAGCAAAGGCCTGGAAATCAGACGTCTTGGGACTGGATTTAAGTACAAGATATGCTCAGTGATGCTAAGTTTTGTTATTCGGTTTCAGTTGGTTTTAGCAAACCAATTTATTCTTTTTGGTTTATAATAATAAAATCTGCCATTAAAACTGATGCTTTTAAAATAGAATTTTTAATAATGCAAAACTTTTTTTTTTTGTTTTTTTCTTTCCTTTTAGGGAATGAAGCTATTGGCTATCTTGATAGAGGAGAATGACCGAACATCACTGCAGAATGCATCCATGGGTGGGTCCTGTGGAGGACTAGCCCACCCCTCTGCCTGGTGTGTACTTCTGTTGGTTGTTGTGAACTAATACAAAAAATAATTACACACACACACACACACGTATGCCCCAGGTTCCTGGAATAGGGGTCCTAAGAACCTTGTAATTTCCTAAGAGATAAGAACATTGGGGGAGCTTCTGTTCTAATACTTGGTTTTGAGCCTGGTTCGTGACACGGAGCTCCTAAATCCCCTGGAATTTCCAAGATGCTTTGGAGTGTCTTTTGTTCTAATTACGCAACCCTGGGTGGGCTCCTGGATAGCTTCAAGATGGAAGCTGGTCACCAGAAAGACCAAACCGTGGTTGGAACCTTGGAAATTTCCAGTGCACCTCCTAACCTTTAGCAAGGGGAGAGGGACCAACATCACAGAAGTTCATACCATTTACCCCTAGCCCAGGAAAAGATCCACATTCAAAACTGGAAGTATAGCTTTCACTGCAGATGTATCCCTTTCACGCTGTTGTGAAGTTGAAAAATCCTAAACTGAACCACCATAAATCAGAAACTATCCAGAAGCATCTGACGTGCAGGCAGTCTTAGGGGAGTAAATACTTACCCTATGGGATCTGACACTGACTTCAGGTGGATAGTGTCAGGATGGAATGGAACTGTAGGACACCCATCTGGTGTTGCTTGGAAACCCCACACATCTGGTGTCAGAAGTGCTGTGGACGTGGTAGTCGTGTGAGAGCAAAGGAGAAACACAGGAGGTTTTTTTTATACTGTTGTATAAAGACACACAGCTGTCATCTGGCTATTCCCATTATATACACGTTAACATCTACTGTAACTACTGGTCTTCTGACCTGCATTTTCTTTCCTTTTTTAAAAGTTTGTTTATTTTTTTTAGTAATCTACACCAAACTTGGGACTCAAACTCACAACCCAGAGATCAAAAGTCACATGCTCTTCTGACTGAGCCAGCCAGGCGCCCCCCTGACCTGCATTTTCTAGTTGCAATAAAGCACCAGAATGTGTTACATATTCTTAGTGCTTTATCTTTGAAACAAAAATTTTCATTATTCCTCTTTCAAACTTCTGAATAGTTTATACTGAGGAAAATCTTAAACTGTTTACAAACTGTGACTATTTGCAAACGCCTCTCTCAGTGGATTAGGTTTTTTTCAATAGTGAGCCATCAAATACAGGAATAAATTATATGTTGGTGCTGATAGTAGATTCCAACAATCATTCAAAAACCCTGATTTCAAACGTTGCTGTTCACCAAAGCAGCTTCCAGTGGTCTTGAGTTCTTTATAATAGATCAATGTTACAAAATCAAATTCTTCAAGTAATGTTTGGCAATGCAATACTGTTTATTGCTGTTTCATGAAGGGGGTTCATCTTTAAGAAAGGATCCCTTGCTAAACACATTTGAAAACCACTATCTTGGACCACCGAAAAGAGGGTGCTGTAGGATTCTGAGAGAGTGGAGAGCTGGGTAAGAGAATGGAAAGCAGAGAGAGGGTGAGTGATGCCAGGATCTGACCACAGGGAAATGCATGGAACTTGGGTCTCTGTGCATCGGGGAAGGGACCAGGCCCAAGCCAGTGCCAAAGTTGGGAGGATTGTGGCGTTAACTGAGAGAAAGGTAGTCCAGGAAGATGATGCGGTGGGTAGATGGATGAGAAGTCTAAACCCCTTTATCTTAGAAACAGGTAATTGGGCTCAAAAATTTCCTGTAGTCATAGTGTGACAGGGGTGCGTTAGAGAGGTATTTCAAAAAAACAGGTTAAATTGATGGTCAGGAGTGGTTATTTTTACTCATGTTAATCTGTCTTCATACTATTGGAAACAGATTATGATTGTAAGGTCAGAAATGAAAATCAGAATTATTTGCAATTTGTTTCATTTTTTTTTTTTTTGCTGATGACCTTATTGTTGGATGCATCACAAAAACCATCTTCTGTATATCATATCACAGTGCTTCTCAAGAAGACAGCACAACTCAATATAAATTTAAAGACCTTTTAATGTAATGTTCTGTATAGTATCAGCTAATCATAATTTCTGAACACGGAGTCCAGGCAACTTCCATTTGTACCGTCTGTAGTTTTTGCAATTTTCCCAGGGAATGGAGTAAGCACTCAGTGTCTTCTTACTGACTTCTGAGCTCTAGGCAGTGTGTTGGAGGTGGCTTCCTTATGGGCAGCTTGGAGATGGGAGAGATTAGAGAAGACGATCAAATTATAGTACCAGTTATAATAATAAATATAATTTATTGAGCACTTGCTATGTACCCAGCACAGTCCCAAGACATTTACCTGTATTACTTTAAAAACACTTTTTTTAAGTATTTTACTTTTTTTCTTAAAGTAATCTCTATACCCAATGTGGGGCTCAAACCCATGACCCCAAGATCAAGAGTCACATGCTCTACCAACTGGGTCTCATACCAACTGGCACCCCATACCTGGGTTATTTCACTTAACCTCCACAACAACCATATGTGGCTGGTGCTAATCTTACCATCCTCCTTTTTCAAATAGGAAATTGAGGCCCAGAAACTTTAAGTTATTCTCCGAAGATCACATAATGAGAGGTGATAAAGCTGGGTTTGAATTCATTGAACTGGGCCCTAGTAACCACCATTGAGGCCGGCCGGATGTGACAGTTAAAAGAATTTCTTCCTAAAAGCAATTTTATGGGGCCACCTGGGTGGTTCAGTGGGTTAAGCGTCAGACTCGTGACTTCAGCTCAAGTCGTGATCTCACAGTTTGTGGGTTCGTGAGCCACGTTGACAATGCAGAGCCTGCTTGGGACTCTCTCTCCTTCTCTGTGTCACTCCCCCGCTCACTTTTCTTCTCTGTCTAAAGTATATAAATAAAAAACATTTTTTAAAGCAATTTTATGGTAACTTTCTCAGCTGGCTAGAATTTCTTAAGCATCAGAAAGTCCTAAGTTTTTTACCTGTCTACTGATGGTATAACAAAAAGTCAGAACTGAGCTAAAAAGGTGGAGTCACTTAGCTCAGTCCCCTAGATTCAGGCTACACATAATTCTTAAGCTGGTGACACCACCCAGGTGCTACATCCATGGGAGTGGACTGAAATACCCCATTATTGCTTCATTCTATTCTGATTCTTTCCACAGTCTTCCTCTTTGTTAGGACCATACTTCTAACAGATATTTAAATGACCTCCTGTAGACTCTCCAAAGTTGTGAATTTTTTTGTTTTTGTTTTTATTTTTGTTTTGCTGCTCTGTCTACAGTTGTAAAGTTGTGCTTTGACAACAATAAGTTTAGAAACATTTTAATTTTCCAGAATCTTTTGGGATCTAGATGTACACAGCATTTTGTTTTCCAGTCAATGTTCTCTTTGTGGGGCAAAGGAACAAGCATCTGAAAAATAAACTTCAGTTTGATTTTCAAAAGTGATCGTGTTTACATTACTTGTGTATTAGGACCTGGGTGCAGTTTTAAGAGATTAAATAGCAACATTAAAAACAAGACAAAGGGCCCCAAATGGGCCCTACCTCACCAAACTGAGACTTCATTACAGTTTCAGGATCTCCCAGAAATGGAATCTTAAACCAGTCAATCAGGAATAACCTGGTCAGCACAGACCCGGTAATCTGCCTTATAGACCCCTGCTGAACCCTCCAGGAAAAGAACCTGGCCACAACCAACCTGCTTTTTGCTAGTATCACTTGTTCGACTCTATTCTGCCTATAAAATCCTTCACATTGTCCAGCTCCTCAGAGCTCCTTTCTATCTGCTACATAGAAATCATACTGCCAGATTCATGAATAGCTGAATAAAGCCAATGAGATCTTTTAAATTTGATTCTGTTAAATTTTGCTTAACACCAGTTGTTTCAAGGCTCAGAGCTCCAAGTTCAGGATGCAGGCTAAGACATTACATTGTGGATTTAGACGTTTTGTTAGCAAAGTTAGTTGAGGTGTAGCAGACAGACATGCACTTTTTCAGGTGGGCCCGGAATGGCCCTGAATGATAATCTGCAGCTGGCTGTGTCTAATGGGAAAATTCATGCTGGAAAAATGAAGTGTTAGGCTACGTTTATTATTCTGGCCTGTAGTCATCCAGGAGCTGTTTCAGCGAATCTTGGGGTTTTCCATGTAAACAGGTGGGTGAGACGCAGCCCAAGGTGCCATTGGAGACAGGATTCAGGCCCCTTGGCCGATCTCATTTCGCTTTCCCAGAAGTTTTATTATGAAAAAGTTCAAACATACAGGAAACTTGAAAGAATTTTCCAGTAAACACTCCATGTGCCCATCCCCTAGATTCTACCATCAACAATTTACCTTTCTTGTCAGTCACACCAGCTATCCCCTCTCTCCCCATTCATCAATCCTCCTATCACTAAGGGGGCAGGATTGGCAAACCCCAGGTGGCTTTCACGTGGTGATTCCAAAGGGTGCCGGTTGCACACCTTCAGCTCCGGAGCCCCGGCAGGCGCGGGTGTTGCCTTCCTAGCCGGATCTGGCGGACGGGGGAAGCAGAAGCAGAACCCGGGCCCCGGGGCGCCGTGGCGCACCCGGGTGGCCGTACGGTTCGCTGCAGCCCAGCGGGAGGAGGGTGCGTCTCATCTTCCGCGGCGGCGGGGCGGGGCTCCCCGGCGGCTCCGGGCTGCACCTGGGCTGGGCGGTGCGGTGGCGCCCCAGGGCGGCGGAAGCGGGAGGCCGGGCGGCCCCACGAGGTCTGCGGGTGCTGAGCGCGGGCGCGGGCCGCTACGTGCGCGGGGCGCGCGGGGCTGCGCTCGGGTGCGCTCCTGGGCGCTCGCCGCCGCCGCCGCCGTGCCTTTGAGTCAGCAAACTCCGCCGCCTGCCAGCCCGCTGGCTTGGCCCTGCCGGGAGGAACAGTCCGTAAGTGACAGGAGCCCTGCGGGGGAGGCTTCCCCGAGCCGCCGGGGTGGGGACCGCGGCCGCGGGCGAGCCGGCCACCCTATTCTTTCCTGGGGGGCCCATGCGCCCAGGTGCCGTTCCCTGCGGGCCGGGAAGAGCTTGCCTGGGTCTCCCGGGATTGGAGCGGGGAGCTGCCACCTTTCCAGCCGGGATGTGCAGGGGAGGAAGAAATGGTCGGCTTCTTTGCCAGGGAAGGGCATGGAGCGTATTATGTATCGATCCCGGGGTTCAGGGCTAAACAGACACCCCAGCGAGAGGGTGGGGCGGAGATGGAATCCTGGATGCCCGAAAAAGTGCTGTGGCATCTTACTCGAGGCCGGGTTTGGGTGGGTGTTTTTTTTTTTTTTTTTAACCCATGAAAGGGTAGCTTTGAGTTTAAAAATTGGGGAGGGTGGGCAGGGGTCTTCGTGGGATTGCGGGATTGAGGGAAGAGGCCGAGAGAAAAATCCACGTTGACTGATGACCAGGTTTGGTACCACGAGAAAGCAGCAGCCTGTTTTTCAGTTCTGATGCATCATACTTCTGTGAGATTACACGGGTTATTGAGGGGAATGGTCACGGGGACGCAAGGCAACGTGTCCTGCTTGAAAGGAAGGGCGTCTATTTCTGCAGGAAACGTTTACTTGTAAGAATGATGGAATTAGAAATTTAGAGCAGGAACGAGGCTTTCACGTGATCACCTTCAAACCATTCATTTTAGGGACGGGGAAACTAAGGCCCGGAGAGGGGAGCCCTTCAGCCAGATGGAAGCTGAAACAGGCCTAGATTCTAGTGGGCTTCTGATTCTGACTCTTAGGGGACGTGGAGGGGGGCAGGGGCGGGCTTGGAATGCAGAACTCCCTGTCCTCCTCTGGGGGGGAGGGGGGAGGGGGAGCTGGGCCGCGGTGTAAGGTGGACGCCCGGGAGAGAGCCAGTGAGAACCTCCGGCTCCGCGATCCGTGTATGGGAGGTACCAGGGACGTGAGGTGAGCGCTCTGGCCCTGTCTGCCATCACTTCCAGGGATGGCTATTCCTAAGGCCTTTTTTGTTCTAAGGATTGGTAGATTTCAGGTTGATTACTGGGGATGTTTTGGAGAAAGGTACAAAAATAAAATACATTTAGAAGTAAATAAGGGAAGATGTGAAGAACGTGATTACAAGCCCTGATCAGTACTTAACTCATCGTCCTGTTTCTTCTGCCAGTGCATGTCATTCTCGCTTCCCACGTTACCAGTTACTGGTTTCAGCCGTGAGCAAGTTGGTGCTGAAAGAGTTGGGGCGAGCTCAGGTGACACTGCTCCGCACCAGGGGTCTCTTGACGAGCACTCCACTTCTCTCCCCACCGCTCTGGGCTGTGGTGAGAACTTCCTCTTATTTTACTTTAGGGGAAGGCCTCCTGCAGCTTGGTATCCAAAAAATAGATATATATTGTCATTCTTTCCTAAATAAAAAATGTATTCATTAATGGCCGACGTTTGTGTCCTAGACGCAGTTTTCCGTGGCTTTGGAACCCTCTTGGGTATCTCCTTTCAGCTTTCGGGTCTCTGCTTTCATTTTAAAGGGTTCACTTTGTTAGTGAAGCTACTTTGTGAAATGGCTTCTTTTTCTACCCCCTCTTTTGGTGTCACTGCTGTGGTTTGACAACCAAGTTTGCAAAAGGCTTAGGACTGGTTGAGATGAAAGGCCAGCCTCTCGAGCCTTTTATTTCTAAGAGTGGCAAAGAAAGGCTTTTTGCCAAAGTCAGGGTTGACCTCATGGAGAATAGCCCAAATTTTAGACTTAGCACCCACCTCTTTTCTTTCTCTTAGTTAACGCAGTATGAATCAGCATTTATGCTCTCTTAGCCCTGTTCAAATAAAAGTATGGGATAGTGGTTACAGATTCTGGTTTCAGACTCACCCGCGTTGAAGTCTTGGCACAGTCATTTGCTAGCTGAGGCACAGTCAGCAGGCCACTTAACCGGTCTGACTTATCATTTTTTCAGAAATTTAAAAAAAAAAGGAATGGTCATCCTTGCCTCTCAGAATTGTAAATAACAGCAGCTGACATTTATTGAGCACTCACTATGTGCTAGGCATTGTGAGAGAGTTTTTATGTGGCAGTCTCATTAATCGTCACAACAAACTTATGAATCGATCCTTTTTATATCTGGAGAGACTAAGGCAACAAGGCATTTAAGACTTCCCTAGGGGCGCCTGGGTGGCTTAGTCGGTTAAGCGTCCGACTTTCGCTTGGGTCATGATCTCGCGGTTCTTGGGTTCGAGCCCCGCGTCGAGCTCTGTGCTGACTGCCAGCTCAGAGCCTGGAGCCTGCTTCAGATTCTGTGTGTGTCTCTCTCTCTGACCCTCCCCTGCTCACGCTGTCTCTCTCTCTCTCTCTCCTGAAAATAAATAAAACATTAAAAAAAAAAAAGTAGCTCTTGTGATGCAGAAAGAATTAAAAAAAAAAAAAAAAGACTTCCCTAAACTTCACAGCTCACAATTTTAGCCACTCTGCAAATGGATCCCATCTTTCTATAATAGCTGATAATAATTTAGGGCTTACTGTATGCCAGGCCTGTTTCAAATACCCAGTGTGTGTGTGTGTGTGTGTGTGTGTGTGTGTGTGTGCGTGCGCGCGCACATAAATATATGTATTTATATGTGTATATGTTTATATATACATATATATACATATGAACAGTCCTTTCCCTTTTTTTTTTTTTAAGTTTTATTTATTTATTTATTTAGAGAGAAATAGAGAAGACACAAGCAGGGGAGGGGCAGAAAGAAGGAGAGACAGAGTCCCAAGCAGGCTCCATACCATTAGCCCTATATGGGACTCAGTGTGGGACTCCAACTCTGGAACTGTGAGATCATGGCCTGAGCCGAAACCAAGAGTCGATTGCTTAACCAACTGCACCACCCAGGTGCCCCGCACCCTTTTTTTTTTGTTGTTACAGATGGAGAAATTGTGGCACAGAGCCCAGGGCAGATAACTAGTAAATGATGGAGACAAGATTTGACCTGGGCAGCCTGGCTTTGAAACGGATGCTCTCACCCTTTGTGAGAACATGTGATAGTATGCGAAGGGCTGAGGCAGGTCTCATTCAAGGGCAAGTCTTATTTGCACTTTCATTTATTCTTCCCTAAGTAACTACTTACTTCCTCCTCCCAGTTACCTACAGAGGAGATGCTTTTAATTCTGCAAAGGATTCAACTTGGCGTAAGGTTTTGTGATTCTATATATGTTTATTGTATTCTCTGGTATATTTAACAGCTTGTGGAAGGTCTCAGAGATCTTGATCCTAGGGATATACACATAGGCTTTCGGGATCTCTGAACCCCCTGAAAATGTCTGATTTTATACCCATGTGCAGAAGTGCATTATTAAGCTTACTTCCAGTTCTTAAAGGGTCACCCATGGCCAAAAGAAAGACTAGAAATGACTGTTCTGTTCTAATAATCTCATCTTACAAGTGAGGCAAACGGAGACCCAGAGGAGAGGCAGCATAGCTGAATCACACAGCTAATTAGGAGTCGAAAGGGGACCAAAACTCAGGTCTCCTGGTCTCATATTCTTCCATCACACTCCTGTATCTCCCTTTGGAATAAGTGATGCCAAGCGAATAAATTGAGACGTTAAAAGACTTGCTCCTCACCTGCCAGGCTCCCACAGCGTGGGGGCCAGCAAAGCTTCCTGGAGGTGCCTATCAAAATACAGCGTTGTTTTGCGTAGCCTGTTGTAAGCTGACCCGCTTTACTGTGATTCAGGATGGGCATCAGCAACTCGGAAAGGTATGAGCAGGAGTATAAACACTGGGGAGAAGGTGAGGAAAGAGTCAGAAGATGCATCGGTTGAGTCGCAAGGAGGCCATTCAGGCCTCTTAGTAGAATTGTTGGGTTTGAATATTTTCGCTGAGCCATTTGTAAATTCAAATAGAATTCCGTGAAGCCTGAGATTTCTGTGTCGTGTGTGAGTCACTAGGACGTCAGGCCACCTCCTGGCCAAAGGCTGATACCTCAGTGACTAAGCAAGACTAAAAGGTCATGAGATCTTTATTAGCTTAGGATGGTCCTTTAACTTCTCTTCATTTTGACAAACTGATAAAGTTTACCTGGAAAAATAGAGTTGGCCTAATAGGTAATATATTTTGAAATGTATTGTCCAGCCAAGATTTCAAAATTTATCATGTAGGACCAGGGATGGGGAGTCCAGAAATGGTTCCATTGTGGAGACAGGAATTGAAAGTAACATCAAATCAACTACAGTGAAGTCTGTTGAGATGGTTGCCTTGTACCATTCATAAAAGCACATTCCATTTAGAGTAAAGATTAAATGTCAAAAACAAATTATAGACATTAAAATACATACATATGTGAGATGGTTTTCAAAAATAACTTTGGAGTAGGAAAGACCTTGCCAACTTTAATGAAACTCAGAAGTCGTGAAGGAAAATATTGACTTAACTTTATGAAACATTATACTTCTATAAGGAAAAGATGTCATAAAGAGAGTTGAAATGCAGATGACAGATTAGTAAACCAAATAGTTGCAATATCTATAAGAGTCATGGAGTTTTAAAAATGAATAGAAAAAAGAAAATAATCCAATAAAAATACAGGTAAAGGCTATTAATAGGTAATTCACATATGTATAATTCTTTAGCCTTATTCATAATCAGATAAGTGATATCAGATATCATCATCATAATAATCAGATAAGTTCCCTTGCCTGTTCTTCCACTCTCCCACTGACCCTTCCATTTGGTGCCTCAGCCTGTCTTGATGCTTTTTTATTTCCTCACACTTTCTCCGCAGGTCTGTGGTTTTCAAATGTTTCTGTGCATAAGAATTCTCTGGGAAATTTGTTAAAGCAGCCCTGTGGGCCTTCCTCCCAAATATTCGAATTCAGTAGGTCTGGGACAAGACCAGGGAATCTGTATTTTGATTCCCATGTGATCCAGATGCAATGACAAACACCAGACAAGCTGGTTTAATTTGTTTCTGAGACTTTGAACCACTAATTCCTTGATGCAGATGGCTGGCTCTCTTGTGAGCTCCAGGATTATGTGGTTAACAGCAAATCTGACTCCTTGGATGTGTTACGGACACGTTAAATGAACTTGCCCAGGGGCGCCCGGATGGCTTAGTCGGTTAAGCATCCAACTTTCGCTCAGGTCATGATCTCGCAGTTCGTGAGTTCTAGCCCCGCGTCGGGCTCTGTGCTGACTGACAGCTCAGAGCCTGGAGCCTGTTTCAGTCTGTTGACTCCCTCTCTCTCTGACCCTCCCCTGCTCACGCTGTCTCTCTCTCTCTCTCTTCTATAACTAAATAAAAACATCAAAAAAAAATTAAAAAAAAATAAATAAATGAACTTGCCCAATAGTATTGATCATCCCCTCCCCAGTTTGGTGAGGCCCGATGCTTAAGCAGTTTGGGGGCCCTCTTTGAGAAAAGGAACACAGCACTGTGAATGCAAAATGCGGTATAGATCCGCAAAGATGTCTGTGCAGATGGTGGCTCAGAAACTGGAGCTGCTTTAACTTCTTGGTGATTCTTCCTCTGCTCCCCACTCTCACCCAACCCGTCCTCCTCCGTTGTCCATCCGAAGAAATTATTACTGCCCTCCATTCGTGTGTCCAGGCTAGCACTGGGGAGGCCATTTCTCCACCCCATGTCCGTCCGAGCCGGCTCAAGGTCTTGGCTGATTTTCCCATCTGTCTATGCTCCACCCCCTGCCCCAGCACCCCCCACACCCCCTTAGCTTAGGCTGCCGCCACACACATTCATATTAGCTCCTGATCACATCTCTTGTTCCACTCTGCTCCCATCTGATCCCGTTTCCTAAAGTGGCCAGAGCAATCTTTTTAAGAACATAACACTGAAACATGTGTTCCCTCGATTTGCCACCCCGTGGTGTAGACCGGATTGTCCCTGCGGATGCCTGAGACCCGTGACAGGGCCATAGTGTGGGGTGGATGGGGGAGGGTTGGCCTGGGGTCACACTGCACGAGCTTGACCTTCCCGGGGACTGGTTTCAAAGTGGGATGCATTTGGGGAGACACACCTGCATCGTCCACTACGGCTTGTCGCTTTCCCTCCCAGTCTGCTGCCTTTTCCTGTTAGATCTTGGGGGCCTCGTAAGGCCTGTGGAGTGCGAGCCAAGTAGGGGTGGATGTCCATTCTTTGCCTTTTGGCGCATTCCTGTGGTGATTCGATGTTAGGCAGCAAAATCAGACCGTTGAGTTAGTTTTGGGGAAGAAAGGCACATTCTGCTTTAACCCAAGTCGCACTCTGTTCCTTAGAGAACTAACAAACCTCGGTGAGAACCCACAAGCCCATGGCCCAGGGAAGCCCACAGCCCTCTCAGGTTTTCTGTTGATTCCCTAGGGTGCGAGTAGGAGAAAGGCTCACCTGCTCTCTCTGTTTTACCTTAGTGGCAGCCCTGACACGCTGATAGAGCAGTCTGCCACCCTGTGCGTTGCTGGGTCAGTGGACTTAACCAGGTTGGGGGAAGTCAGCGTGCGGGGCTCCTGAACTACTGTCTTTTGTGTCCTTCCCTCTCCTCTTAGCCAGCCCTTCGCTCCCTCCCCACTTTCGTCTGAGCTGCAGTCTTCTCCCTCCATGACTCTGGATTCTTCCCAGCTCTTTCCCCAGACTTCCAAACCCAAACAGTTCAAAGTGCAGAGCACAAGGAGCTTTGTATGTTGGAGACCTGTGCTTCTTAGAAAGTAGAAATAGAAACACGCAACGAAGAGGTTTCTATCGGATGACAATTTTCTTCCCCCCCTTTTTAATTAAAAAATTCTTTTAATCTTTTATCTAATGTTTATTTATTTTGAGGCAGAGACAGAGTATGAGCGGGGTAGGGGCAGAGAGAGAGGGAGACACAGAACTTGAAGCAGGCTCCAGGCTCCATGCTGTCAGCACAGGGCCCAATATGGGGCTCGAACTCACAAATCGTGAGATCATGATCTGAGTGGAAGTCAGACACTTAACCAATTGAGCCATCCAGGTGCCCGTAAAATTTTTTAAAAAAATATTTATTCATTTTTTGGGGCACCTGGGTGGCTCAGTTGGTTAAGCATCCAACTTCGCTCAGGTCATGATTTCACAGTATGTGAGTTCGAGCCCTGTGTCAGGCTCTGTGCTGACAGTTCAGAGCCCGGAGCCTGCTTCAGATTCTGTCTCCCTCTCTCTCTGCCCTCCCCCCACCCCCCATGCTCTGTCTCCTTCTGTCTCAAAAATAAACACTAAAAAAATTAAAAAATATATTTATTCATTTTTGAGAGACAGAGTATGAGCAAGAGAGAGGACATAGACTCTGAAGCAAGTTCCAGGCTCTGAGCTGTCAGCACAGAGCCCGACGCAGGGCTCGAACCCATGAATCGTGAGATCATGACCTAAGCTGAAGTCAGACACTTAACCAACTGAGCCACCCAGGCACCCCTCTTCCTCTTTCTTATTGACATAGCAGCTCTCCTTATTGTAGAGTGGCATTTGGAAGAGCTGGGGAGAGGGGGAAAAGGGGAGAAGGCAGTCATCCTTGCAGCATTCTGGGATCACCTGCTAGGTTGGGGGAGATGGTGTCACCATAGCTCTGGGTTCTGGTATCTCAGCAGGAGACAGAGACTTTTTATCAGCTATCTATGGATGATCAGACCCTGAGAATCTGGGCTCCCACTCAAACACACATGAAAACTCCTATGCCAGGAAATCAATTCAGTGATTTACAAGGAGATGCAGACTGGATGCTGGTTTTTTTCTAGTCAGCTCATTTCCCCGACAGTTGAGAAACCTTGAAAAACTGACCTCTGTTTGCAGAACTTTGCTAAACCGAGTCGGTAAACAAACACATGTCAAATGCCCTTGGATTACAGTCAGTGCTCTGGCAAGTAATTTAAGGAATAATAACTTTGGTATTTTAGTCACTTTAAAAGGACTTTCTATATGGCTTATCTTCACCTTCTTGGATCAAAGTTAGGCATTGGACATCCCCGGGTGAATGATTTGCTGCAGGCGGTGGCCAAGCTATGCATTTCACAGACGTGAGCTGAGTTTCAGAACATAGATAAAGATCTAAGATTTTCTACTTCTGTCAATATTACTGTTCTATCTAACAAAACAGATACTTGAAGGGAACGTTTTTTAAAGGAACGGGTGCTTCGTGATATTGAGGAAGAGACTTTAGCATTTTTACTCTGTGGTCTTGGTGAAGTCTAGGACTGTAATGAACAGTGACAGTGGTTGACATAGTGCCTCCTCGGGATATGCCTCCATGTTTGTTTCTTCAGCCTTTGCAGCAGATTCACAAAGCAGGCAGGTGTCCTGTTTTTTTTTTTTTTTTCTTTTTTTTTACAAAGGAGGAAACTCAGGCATAGAAAGGTTAAATACTTTCTCTTGGCAAAGGGCAGAGTAAGAATTCACAGCCAGCCTGCTTGGCATTGAACAGCTACACTGTTTTCCCATCCACTGTGCCCTTCCTACTCTTCTTAGGGGAAGTCAAAAGTGAAATCTTGCTCAAACGTGAAATCTCCCTTCTTTCTTGTCCTTCACATTACTTGTGGGTTCTTCCTATCTGGACTGATGTCATTTTGGGCAAATTTGAACTTGACCAGTAGATCACAGTTCCTTGGGTTGCTCTTCTTGCAAGTAACTGAAGTTGCCTTCCTAGCTGCAGTTCTTCACAACAGAGGCCTCGAGCTTGTTGGAAAGATTGTTATGCTAGTGTGTTGTAATGCATTTCCTTTTTGAAAGAGAACTTATCGCTGGTACAAAAGAGGAACATTTAATGCTCACTTCTGTCTCTAATTTGCATACCTGTACCCTTTTCTTCTCTCAGTCCCAACCTGTTCTCTAAAACAAGATCATTTTGTGTGGATGTCCTACATAATCCCGGCTTGTTCCCACCCGACCTCATCTTTCTCTCTTAACTCTCAAAATGCCCCCCTCCCTCCAACTTCTTCATTCTACTGGTGACCAGTCCTTTTTCCAGTCACCTGATTGATGAGTCACCACTGACTCCCTTTTCTCCATCATGCTCTTCTCCAAGTTTTTTTCATGATGTATATATATGTATATATATATATTTATTTATTAAAACTTTTTAATGTTTATTTTTGAGACAGAGAGAGAGAGACAGAGTGTGAGTGGGGAAGGTACAGAGAGTGAAAGAGACACAGAATCTGTAGCAGGCTCCAGGCTCTGAGCTGTCAGCACCAGAGCCCCATTCAGGACTCGAACTCAGGAGAACTGTGAGATCATGACCTGAGCCAAAGTCAGACACTTAACCGACTGAGCCATCCAGGTGCCCCTGTGTGAGTGTTTTTTAAGAGCGGTTTTAGGTTCACAGCAGAATTTAGGGAAAGCACAGAGAAATTCTATACACTGCCTGCTTCCTCTCCTCTATTATCACCCAAGTCCATACTTTACATCAAGGTCCACTCATGGTGTTCTACACTCTGTGGGTTTTGACAAAAGTCTGACATGTGTCCACCATTAGAGTATCATACAGAATAGTTTCACTGCCCCTCTGTGTTCTGCTTCTTGGTATTTTCTAGGGCGTTTCATCCCCCACCCACCTTGAGTACCCCGTTGTCTTCTGCTGGCTGGAGCATGCCAGCAAGCCCCTGATGAAGCTCACAGCCTGTAATTCCTCTCCCTGTCAATCCCCCCCCCTCCTTTCCCCCATGAGTTGTTGCTCTCATGTCATGGCAACTTACGCAGTCATCCCTGCCTTCCAGCAGGATCGAAGTTCAATCTGCCTCTTTTTTAAATATATAATTTAAAACCTTTTTAACATTTATTTGAGAGAGAGAGAGAGAGAGGCAGAGGGGGAGAGAGGGAGAATCCTAACCAGGCTCTACACTGAGCATGGAGCCTGATGCAGGGCTCCATCTCATGACCCCAAGACATGACCTGAGGCGAAACCAGATGCTTGTCCCACTTAGCTGCCCCAGCGCCCCATCAAATTCCTCCTCTTATCGAGGAACTTAACGGAGGACCATGGGGGAGAAGAAGGGAGGAAATGGTGGGGGAGAGGGAGAGAGGCAAACCATGAGAGACTCTTGAATGCTGAGAACACACTGAGGACTGATGGATGTGGGGGGGAGGGGGGATGGGCATGGAGGAGGACACTTGTGGGGATGAGCACTGGATGTTATATGGAAACCAACTTGACAATAAACTATTTGTAAAGAAAATAAAATTAAAAAAAATTCCTCCTCTTAATCATGCAGGGACATCCCCCTTCCTAGATGCCCTTTGGAGCCCTTCCAGACTTACCTCCTTGCAGTATTCTGCCAGCACAGGTCTTCCACTCCTGGGGGGCCAGGTCCCAGGCTCTCTGAAAGTGGGACGACTGCTGAATCACCTGGTCCCGTGTTTTGTGCTTGTCCTGATGCAAGTAGCGAGGCCGTATCAAGCCCTGTCTTCTCCAGGAAGCCTCTACCCCTCCATTCTTCCTGTGGCCCTGGTGTCAGTGCCGTTTTGGGGGAAGGGTGACGTACGGCGAGCTCTGCATTATAAGTGGACAGTCTCATATTTGTGCCTGGGCATCTTTAGGTCATAGAAGTGAGAAAGTGTCACTTAGCCATTGAAAATCATACCCGTCACCAGGACCAGACCTGTAACTATCACACAGTGGATGCTCAGCGATTATGTATTGAACTGACTTGTGCTTGTCCTCTGTAATGCTTAGAGGGTCCTTTATAGCCAGGGACACTAGAGGTCTGTCATGTGAATGCGGCACACTTCTCTAAGTATTACTTCTTTCAGAAGATGAGAACATCATGGCTGGGTGTTTGACTGCACGTTTTTCCGGGTTCACAGACAGAACTCTCCCCCCACCTCATCTCCCTAAAGCATTTGAGACATTAATAAGTCAGCGTATCAGTTGCTATCTTTTAAGCATTTATTTCTAAGGAGGTGGTGCAGGTACCATGCTGGACGTCGGGGGCACCGTGTGGCGGGTAAGGGGGAGGGCCGGTCACCTGGCTTTGGATCCTGGCTCCTCCGCTCACTAGCTACACCACCTTGGACACAGTTTCCTTATTTGTAAAATGAAAGTACTGATAGTTGGCTATCTTGGGGCTTAGATGAGATCATTCATCCTACCAGCTCTTCACAGGGTCTGGCACACCGTCAGCAATCTGCTCTTTTTTACTTTGATTACTATTTCTGATTATTAGTGGCCTAACTTTAACGTTATTCTCCCTTCTCCTCTTTTACAGTCCCGTGGAGTTAGGTCTGGAGGAAAGATAGAAAACGGTAGAGGAAGACAGGTGGTGGTTCAGACAGTCCCCTCTGGGCTCTTGCTGGCTGAAAGCTTTCTTCTCTCCCAAGGTGAATGATTAACAACCATGAGTGAGAAGGGAGAGGGCTGGCCAGAGAGGCAGGCGAGGTGTTCGTATGCCCCTTCTCCCAGCCCACGTGGCTGAGCTGCTTAGAAACTTGATGGCGATGCAGACCTGCATGAGAAAATTAGTTGGGACTAATCCAATAAAATCGAATTGACCCAGTATTTATTGGGCACTTACTATATGCCAGGCACTCTTCTAAGTGCTTAGGTTATAAAGCCTGAATGATTTGGACAAGGTCTCTGCCCTCGTGGGACCTTTGAGAGGACAGATAATAAACAACCAAATAGATTAGTAGATAAAGTGATACAGATTGTGATAAATTCTAAACAGAAAATAAAAGGGTAGAACATTACTGGTGGGGTGGGGGGGAGTTTGCTTTAGTGGGTGGTCAGGGGAGGCTCCTCTGAGGAGGTAGCATTGAAATCAAGACCTGCAGGATGGGAAGGAGCCTCTGTGGGGGGTTGGGTGGGGGGATTGGGTGGGGAGGTGCGGGTGGGAGGGGCTTCAGAGGGAACATGAGGCACAAAGGGCCTGAGGTGGGAGTTTCAGAATTGACCTGTAGGGCAGCTGGACACGATGAGTGTGCAGAGTTGAGACAAGGGGTTGGTTGGAGAACCAGAGGAATGTGCTTTACAGGGGTCGTGCAGGTATAGACCCTGTCCACTGAAGCAGTGGCTTTCAAAAATTGTCATCAGTACACCTGAGGGGTCAGGGAATGACCTTCTGGGGTGGGCCGTCGGGGGGTTGGTGATGGGGAAGCCGGGGATATGTGCGATTTGAAAAGAGCCCTCTGTGATTGGAATATCCCTCCTTCTCCCCTTCCCCAAATGGAGGCGCTCTCCTCTTCGGGATCCACTCAGAAGCTGTGAGATCTGGGAACTTTTTACATCTCTTATTTTTCAATTAAACATGTGAGGTTGTATAGGCGCGCTGTAGAATGTGGAATCCTGTCAACTGGTGAGAACATTGGCATGGGCATTGGAGGATGAGTTACTGTTTTTAATTGGATCGCTGTGTGACCCACTTCAATACATACTGTTTTAGAATAGGAAAAATTATTCACTTTCTTTTGAAATTATTTAGAACTGACTTTGGAGCTGTCCTTTAAGATTCAGTGCACATGAATGTTGGCCTTTTGTTAGGAGAGGTGGTCGAGGGGAGAAAAGAGACAAGCTGCTGGCATTTAGGAGCCTCAGTTTGAGTCTGCACCACAGAGCGTGGCTTTCAGCAGCCTATTCCCTGTGGGTACTGGTATCCTCTTGTGTAAAATGAGACAAGTAAAGTTATCTGTGTCAGCGCCTGTCATGGGACAGTGCATTTATAAAGTGCAGAATGTCAGAAAAGAAAAGTTAAGTTTCAAAAGCTTAAATTCTGGGGACACCTGGTGGCTCAGTTACTGGAACATCCGACTTGATTTTGGCTCCTCAGGTCATGATCCCAGGCTCATGGGATCAAGCCTGCATTGAGCTCCTCACAGAGCATGGAGCCTGCTTGGGATTCTCTCTCTCTCTCTCTCTCTCTCTCTCTCTGTCTCTTTCTCCCCCTCTTCCCTGCTCATGCTCTCTCACTTTCTCTCTCTGTCTCTAAAAAAACAAACAGAAAACCCCAAAGAACTTAAATTTTGTTTGTGTACATTATGGCCAAGATATAATTTATGACATAGAAGATAACTTTTGACTGCTTATAGATGATTGGTTTCTGGGATAATTTAAAGGGGAATGTTTTTGTAACTTTACAGTAGGAATGGGCTTTCTAAGTATGGGGCAAAAATTAAAAAGCCATAAGGGAAATGACTGATAAAATTCATTGCCTAAAAACAATTGGCATAGCAAAGCCCCCATAAGCAAAAAAAAAAAAAAGTTTACAAACCAGAAAAATATATTTGCATTCCATTTCATGTTACGCATTAAGGATTAATTTTCCTAATACATAGAGAATGCCTGCACATCAGTAATGAAAAGAACAAGCATACTATAGGAAAATGGTCAAAGGATATGAATAAACAATCCATAGAAAATAACGTAGCGGCTCCTAAACACGTAAAAGTACCGACCTCACAAATAATTTTTAAAATTCTAATTAAATTGCACTGGGGTACACAACATTTCACCTATCTGGGGTTGACAAAGATAAAAACATTTTGAAAGCCATCCGTGTTAGGGAGGCTGTGGGAAAACAGAACTCACACATATGTGCTTGGTGAATGTGTATTAGTTTCCTAGTGGGCCGTCTTGTCAGTATCTGTCAGAGTTAGTCATTCACGTGGTCATGCTTCACTCAGAATTTTCACGTACAGAAATTTTTTTTTTTAATGTTTTATTTATTTCTAGGAGAGAGAGAGAGACAGCGTGAGCAAGGGAGGGTCAGAGAGAGAGGGAGTCACAGACTGAAACAGGCTCCAGGCTCTGAGCTGGCAGTCAGCACAGAGCCCGACGCGGGGCTCGAACCCACGAACCGCGAGATCATGACCTAAGCGAAAGTCGGACGCTTAACTGACTAAGCCACCCAGGCGCCCCTCCACGTACAGAAATTTATCCTTCAGATAAGTTCACCGTATTCACTGTTTATTATAGCAAGAGTGTCTATTGGTGCAGGCTGGTGAGCATGAATTAGGACACGTCTGCACCGTGGAGTAGTATGCAGCCACAAAAAGAGAACAAGGCTCTATGTATAGCTGTGGAGCAATCTGTATTGTTAAGTACGGAGTGAGGCGTAGGAAGGGCCATATATGAGTCTACCATTTAGAGAAAAGGAAGGGGGGGGAAATCATATGTATACGTACTTGCATATGCATAAAATAGCTCTAGAAGTTATATTAAAAATGACGAAGAGGTACGGAAAAGAGGGAGAGTTTTTATTCTGTACTCTTTTGTATTTTTTTTAGTATTTTGAAATAAGTGTTAGATTTTAAAAATTAATATGGAACAAAAAATAGAAAATAAAACTGTAGTCGAGGTAGGGATTGAACCTATGTATCGATTTAGCGTCGTGTTTGATCTCCAGATTATTAAATGTCTTTATGTGTTCACCACTATCACAGTTTGGGGCCATGAAAAGGGAGGATACTCTTCTAAGAGCTGTTGGCCATTCTGGGGACATAAGACTCATGCACACTACAGTCAGAGGCCAGTGGAAAGACCATCTAATCAAACATTCAGGGGCTGCTGCAGCTGATGTCTGATGGAGAGTCAGTTCCATACTTGTCAGAACGCTGTGTCCAAGGTTTATATACAAAGATTGTAGTAGATTCGTGGCCTCCCAAAAGGTCCATGTTCTAATCCCCAGAACCCGTGAATTGTTCCTTGGAATCAAGGGTGGCTGTGATTAAATTAAGGGCCTGGAGATGAGATTATCCTGGGTTTTCTAAGTGGGCCCGGTCCAATTACATGGATCCCTAAAGGCAGAGAACCTTTCTTGGCTGTGGTCAGGGGGAGATGTGCCCCCAGAAGAAAGGTCAGAGAGATGATAGGTTGCTGGCTTTGAAGATGAAGAAAGGGGCCAGGAGCCCAGGAATGCTGGCAGCCTCTAGAAGCTGGAAAAGGCAAGGGAGCAGTCTCTCCCTTAAAGCCGCCAGCCCCACAGATGCCTTGATTTTAGCCGAGAGAGATCAGTGTTGGATTTCTGATCAACAGAGCTGTACAATACTACATTTGTGTTGTTTTAAGCCATGAAATTGATGGCAGTTTGTTACAGCAGTTATAGGAAATGAATGCAAAGATGATGTAGAAAGGGCCCGAAGCCTTGCTCTCATGGGCTTTCTTTCTTTCTTTTTTTTTTTTTTAAATGTTTTATTTATTTCTAGGAGAGATAGAGAGAGACAGCGTGAGCAGGGGAGGGTCAGAGAGAGAGGGAGTCACAGACTGAAACAGGCTCCAGGCTCTGAGCTGGCAGTCAGCACAGAGCCCGACGCGGGGCTTGAACCCACAAACCGCGAGATCATGACCTAAGCAAAAGTCGGACGGTTAACTGACTAAGCCACCCAGGCGCCCCTCTCATGGGCTCTCTAACTTAGGAGGGAAGAGAAGACAAGAAATTGGTCAATTACCATGCCAAGCAAACATGAAGTGGCAGGAAGATTTGCATGGAGCTCTCCTCGAAGGAGTCAGGGAAGGCTTGGGGAGGAGGTGTAGGTGAGTTGTGCTGTGAGAGGCAGTGTGGCCTTGCTGGTTGGGAGGAGGGACTCTGGCGCTGACTGTGGGTTTGAATATTGGCTTTGCCTCTTATTTATGGGCCCTGGAGAAAGTCAATCTCTCTGTGCCTCAGTTTTCTCATCTGTAAGGTGGGGATACTAATAACACCTCTTCAAAAGGCTGTTGTGCAAAGTCAGTAAGTTAATGTGTGTCAAGTGCTTGGAGTGGTTTCTGGCCATTCTAAGGGCTGTTGGAGGTGTTTGCTTTTGGTATTTTGCCCTAACGAATGGGTAAGGCAGAGACAGGCAGAGAGAGGTGGTGGAGGACCTGGGGACAGCAACCCCTCCTCTGGGGAGAGGAAGGCTCTCAGCTGAATGGTGGGATCACTGGTGGGGAGAAGGAGCAGAAATTAACACTGTTTCAGAGCATGGAGGCAGACGATGGTGGCCTTGGAAGTTGGACTGAAGAGCATCCACTTAGTGCCCTAGGGGATTCAGTGGGTAGGATGACAATGAGTTTAGTGAGGGTGCTGATCAGGTCTCTCTAAGAGGGGAGGCGGCTGTGGTTTTCGGGCCCTGACTCCACAGTCTTCTTCTCGTTCACCTCTACTCCATTCCCTCACTCTAGTGGCCTGACCTCTAGACCAAGGACCAAGGGACCATCTTGGTCCCTCTTCATTCCCCTCTCGGCTCCCAGTGCCACCCTACGGGGTTTGGATTCGGGGCCATGACCTGGTCTCTTGTCAGTACTGCATCATTAGGGCTCACTGTCTGCAGAACACTCTGGTATGCGTAGCTGGCTCTCATGTGTGTACAGACTCAGGGTCAGCTGCTTCTTCAAAGCCAGCTTTCAGCCTCTTCTGTGTCCCCACAGACAGAGGAGCAGAGACCTGAGCTCTGTGGCTTCGGCAGGTCCCCACAGGCTGATGCCTGGGCCCGGTGGTGAGCGTGGGCCTACCCCTGTTGTCTTGCAGAAGCCAGCTCCCTTCTGGCCGTTTGGGGGTCTGTGTCTTCCCAACGTGTAGAGCTGATTCTTGCACAGGTGAGCCACCAGAACCTTCAGAGTTTGGGAGAGAATGATCCCGAGGTGGGGCATGGTAAGCAGAAGTGGGAATCTGGATTTTCCAGACCCGGCGGCCTAGTGCCCGTGTGTTTAGTCTCAGCCTTCTGGAAATCCCTCTTTCCTCACAGCTGCTCACAGTCCTCTTGCTGACTCAGGTTTGCCCGGGGCCTCTCGGGGAGCTGTCCCTGAAATACGGGCTCTCCATCCCCCAAGGACTCTGTGCGGCTCATCGCATCTTTCTGCCCCTCCTCTCCCTCCTGCTCTTCTCTCCTAAGAATTGAGATGCTACAGTGTCAGTCTTTCAAAGCCTCTTCTCTACTACATTATCTGATACGTGAACTTGTGCCAAGCGACAGGTAGGGGCTGATGAGTGAATTTATTACGATCATGTGGGAAAATGCCCAGGCCTGCCTGTTCGGGGATAAGTCACCACCTTCACTGGGTGTCTCTTCTTATCTAGGAAACAGAGATGGTAATAGTTGCCCTGCCTCAGAAGACTGTTGTGACCAGGATATCACTCATCCATCTATTCATTCACTCTTCCGTTCCCTAGTCATTGAGTACTGACCTCGTGGCTGGTACCGCGCCAAGCAGCCAGTATAAATTGTTGATAGAACAGACGCAATCCCTGCCCTGCTCTTGCGGAGACAGATCACAAATGAGAGACGGGGCCAAGCTGCGATTAAAAATGGCAGCCTTCGGTTTACCAAGATAGAGGCCTTCTGGTGACATGGCAGTCTGGGCTCAAGGTCTCCTGGGTTTCTGGTTGATGGGCCGGGAGACACCTGAGAGCGCTTTGCTCTTCCTTTCCCTTAATCACACTGAGGAGGTCCTCCACGCCGCCCGTGTATTAGAAAGATACACGAAGCACACGCAGGAATCAAGATGTAGAAGTTAACTGGCAAGAGGAGGAAGTGTGTGTGTGTGTGTGTGTGTGTGTGTGTGTGTGTGTGCGCGTGCGTGCACATGCACAGAAGGGGTGCAGAGCAAAGAACCACCTTGCTTGCGGCATTTTGGGGACCGTGCAGTTTCTGTCTCCCAGCCTTTGTGTGGCTAACTAGATCCACTTAGCAGATACCTGATCTTTTTTTTTTATATTGTAGTCAGAACACTTAATATGAGTTCTACCCTCTCAACAGATTTTTAAGTGTGCCACGCGGTCTTGTTAACGACGAGCGCAGTGTCACACAGCAGCTCTCTAGAATTGGTTCTTGCAGTAAATACTTGATGGTGTTATAACCTGTAGGCCACCTGCCTCCCCAGGGCTATTGTTTCACTCGCAGGCAGCAAATTTCCTGGACTAAGAGCTTGCATAACTGGGCTCTTCACGGTTGCCAGGCCCGGAGAAGCTGCTGTATCTGTGACTCTCTGAAAAGAATGTTCAGGGGAATTCTATACTTGGAAAGATTGCATATTTATTCAAACTTATTTAAATTTTAGTCAGCATACAGCGCAGTATTGGCTTCAGGAGTAGACCTCAATGATTCATCATTTAGGGCCAACACTCAGTGCCCGTCCCAACAAGCGCCCTCCTTAATGCCCAGCACCCATCTAGCCCATCCCCCACCCACCTCCCTCCACCAACCCTCAGTTTGTTCTCTATCATTAAGAATCTTTTGTGGTTTGTTTCCCTTGCTCCTCTTTTTATCCCCTTCCATTGGTTCATCTGTTTTGTTTCTTAAATTCCACATAAGAGAGAAATCATAGGGTATTTGCCTTTCTCTGACTTATTTCACGTAGCATAATACAGTCTAGCTCTATCCACGTCATTGCAAATGGCAAGACTTCATTCTTTTTTGATGGATGAGTAATATTCCGTGGTATATATGTACCACGTCTTCTCTATCCATTCATCGGTCCGTGGACATTTGGGCTCTCTCTGTAGTTTGGCTGTTCTTGATAATGCTGTGCTGCTATAAGCATCAGGGTGTATTTTTGTATCCTTTGGGTCAACATCTAGTAGTGCAATTGCTGGATTGCAGGGTAAGACTGCATATTAAAAAAGGGTTAAATCACGTAGACCTTTCATGAATTTGGGGCTCTGCTAAATCAGTGGGACTAAGTTTCCTTTTTCCTTTTTTTTTCTTGAGCAGTTGTGTAACAAAACCCCCTCTCTGGATTGTCTCTACTTCTTCTGTCCTCTTAAAGCTCAGTATTCACTTGTGGTATAGACATAAAAAAAAAATTACAAAGTCAAAACTATCATCAGACTGATAATCAGATCCTGAGCCCTTCAAACACCTGATTTTTTTGACAGGGAGCAAATGTAATTTTCTCTTTAAAAAAGTTATTCCTGGGGCGCCTGGGTGGCTTAGTTGGTTAAGTGTCCGACTTTCGCTTAGGTCATGATCTCACGGTTTGTGGGTTCGAGCCCCGCGTCGGGCTCTGTGCTAACTGCCAGCTCAGAGCCTGGAGCCTGTTTCAGTCTGTGACTCCCTCTCTCTCTCTCTGACCCTCCCCTGCTCACGCTGTCTCTCTCTCTCTCTCTCTCTCTCCTAGAAATAAATAAAAAACATTAAAAAAAATAAATACATAAATAAAAGTTATTCCTTTTTGATCTTATTGGACTAAAATAGCTTCATGTGGATGTGTTTTCCATTCTCGTGAATGACTTAATGCTTCTACTGTTTAACATTTTCGTATTGTAAATGAGTATAATATGAGATGGAGCTCTGTGGTTTACTTAAAAGATTTTGCTCAGGGGCGCCTGGCTGGCTTAGTCGGTAAAGCACGCTGAAACCATTGGGATTTTCCTTGTGACAGTGACTTACAAAGAAATGTTGAGATTTAATAACGCCTTTTTGTTGTGTATACAGTTTCCTTTATTTCCAGTCGCTTTTGGTTTCATAGCTGAGTGTTAAGAAAATAGCCTGTGAATGGCATGTGATTCTGCTTCAAGTATTTGAGAAAAAAGATATTCAAGGAAGGGACTAGAAAGCAGATTAAAATAGCACGAAAAAGAGTCAAAACAGGGGACTCCTGGCTGGGTCAGTCGGTGGAGCATGAGACTCTTGACCTCAGGGTTGTGAGTTTGAGCCCCACATTGAGTACAGAGATTACTTAAAAACAGGATCTTGAAACATTTAATTAAAAAAGAGTTGAAACAGAAATAAGGCATATATAGTGGAACGAGGTGACCAAAATGAATCAGAAACATGATTTATTAGTAGTAATGTATTAATTGGGTCCATAAAGAGTCCATCTCTTGTACTGTCTTCTTTCAAATGGGAAGATGGAGCTGTGTCTCCCCCCTGGGTGGTTTTGTGCTTGAGGTCCCCTTCCGGTTCTGCTCATTCCAATTCTTGCACTTATCTTGCTCCTCAGAACGGGCAGGTGGCATTGTGGTGCCCACACACGCACGAACCCGGGACTGCCTGTGCTTGGTGCCGTGCCCAAGCGGCTGCTGATTTCTGAGCACGGTTTTCTCCCCCTTATTCATGCAATGGGTGTAAATGTTTATGGAGAACCCATTATGTGCTTGGTACTGGGGTCGGAGGGCAGGGACCCTAAGCAAACAGGCACAGCGAGGAGCTGTGCTATCCCTGAGCTTACAGTTTGGTGGGGAGACAGACATTCATTCAGTATTGACATAAATAAGGGTAAAACTATCACTGCGCTCAGAATGACAGAGGAAGACAACGGTGCAGGGGAAGTAGGGGACTTGACTTTGCTGGAGGGGGTTAGTGACAGTGGAGCCGAGATCTGAAAAGTGAGTGGTGGTTAACGAGGCAGGTGGGCTTGAATTCCAGGGTTGTCCCCAGACACGTCGGTGACTTTGAGCAAGCGGCTTCACCTCTCTAAACCTTGACCTCTTCATCTATAAAACGGGTGACTGTAGGAATTAAATGAGGTAGTACACATAATATACTCAGCACAATTCCAGCACATAGTTGACACTCAGAAATGGTAGCTATTTTTATTACTGTCTGTGTTTTCTGCTCATTTGGAGACTCTGAAAAGGTACCTGTTTAAATCTTTTTTTTTTTTAATCCTGCTTAGCAAGAGGATACTAAATACCTGAGGATACTTAACTTGGAAAATGGAAGCCTAAAGGGAAACTTATTGATGGTCTTCAACAAGGCCAAGTATTGTTGGCCCCTAAGATGTGGGAAAGGCTCATACAGAGCTGTTGGTGTGAAACCATGTTCATAACAAGGCTGCCTTGGAAGCAGTTGTAATATACTAGGATTTAAGACACAGTATTGTTAGTGCACATCTTCTACATTTCTGTTTCTCATGCAGTCAATCATGAATAGCTAGTCCAATGTGCATTTTCTGTACCTGTACCATATTCTGTTTGGCCAGTGATCTTTGCTGCAGTGTTTATAGTTTTGCACGGATATTTTTTATAGCTGAAGATGCAGTGGTCTTTTTTTCTTTTAATGTTTTATTGTTTCTGAGAGAGAGAGAGACAGCATGAGCAAGGGAGGGTCAGAGAGAGAGAGACATGAATCTAAAGCAGGCTCCAGGCTCTGAGCTAGCTGTCAGCACAGGGCCCGACACGGGGCTCAAACCCACGAACCTGAGATCATGACCTGAGCCAAATTCAGACACTTAACCGACTGAGCCATCCAGGTGCCCAAAAGATGCAGTGGTCTTGTGTATCCTTCAAGAATGGCAAGTTTTGCTTTTCTCTCTTTGCTCTGGGACATATACATGTGTATATGCAGCCATCCAATCGAGCTTTTCTTTGAAAATATACAGTTTTTTGTGTCTTTCATTGTTTTTAGATTTTGAAGAAAAAAGTTCCAAGAATTCAGCCAGTGGTCACACTTAACTTTTATTGCACACTTGGTAAGTGCAGCAAGTACATTATCTGATTTCATCCTTACCCTATGAAACAGGCATTGCTAAGAATCCTTTCTGGGGTATCTGGGTGGCTCAGTTGGTTGAGCATCTGACTTCAGCTCGGGTCATGATCTCACAGTTCATGAGTTGAAGCTCCACATCAGGCTCTGTACTGAGAGCTCAGAGCCTGGAGTCTGTTTCAGATTCTGTGTCTCCCTCTCTGTCTGCTCCTCCCCCATTTGCACTCTCTCTCTCCCCCATCTCTCTCAAAAATGAATAAACATTTAAAAAACTAAAAAAAAAAAAATTCTTCCTTTCCTCCTATAAGAAAGTTATAGGAGGTAGAAAGAAAGGAGGGCCAGAGAAGTTAAGTAACTCATCCAAGGTCACACAGCCTTGAGTGGCATGGTGGGGATTTGAATCCAGATGTGAATGACTCCAAATATGAGCTCTAAGCACTTCCATGCCACCTTTTGAGCTAGTCATCAAAGATTGCCAAGCCACTGTGCCAGCAAGCTAGGTGTGTGCCAGAAGATTGATTAGACGTATATAAGAAATAAGAGAAAGGCTTAGAAAAAGGCCCGTGGCCTCTGAAGAGCATGGGAAAGCTTGCTGAATTTAGATTTATTGTCTGAGTCAGTAGCAGTGGATATTGTAGCGCTGTCCTTCTGGGTTATTTTCCTGATTGTTTTATACCTTGGTTTTACAGTATAGATCTGAAGGAGCATTAGTGTATATCAACCAAAAATTAAATATGCTTATGAGTATCAGGAGTTTATACTTAAAGTGACATTTTTACTTCTTCCTCATTGTTACCGCAACTGCATCACAGTTCCTATGTTAAAAGCTTTGCTCCATCAACTATTTGGGTACTGCCTCCCATCCATTTGGAAGCAAGGGCAGGATGAATTAGAGATAACTAATATATTCAGAAACGGGTCCAACATGGGTGGGGTTGGAAAGACATACCAATGAGACTTTGGCCAAGGACGCTGTTGGCTGTCAGTGCCTGATACTGGCCCCAGACTTAGATGGAGCCTGTTTGGGCTGGGCTGAGCTGGCTTCCAAACCATTTGGATTTGCTCCGCAGTTCCTGTTTTGTCTTTGTGCTGATGCGAATCCTGCTTCAAAAATTAACTGTTGGGGTGCCTGGGTGGCTTGGTCAGTTGAGTGTCCGTCTGACTCTTGATTTTGGCTCAGAATGGCGGGGCTCAATCAGCGTGGAGTCTGATTAAGATTCTCTCTCTCCCTTTCTGCCCCTTCCTTGCTCACATTCTCTCTCTAAATTACAAAAATGAATTTTTTTTGATGAAGTTTTGGGGTGATGGGGGTTTCGTGGGGTCCGAAGCCGACTGCCAAGAAAGAATTCTTGAAGATGTGTTTGGTGCAAAAAGGTGATTTTATGAAAGCACCGGGACAGGACCCGTGGGCAAGGGGAGCTGCACTGGGGTTGGGGGGGTGGGGGTGACTGTTTTATGGAGATAAAATCCAGCAGGGAGTTTCCCAAAGAGACTTCTACGTGTTAAAGACTTACTGGCAGCCTGGCTACTTATTGTCAAGCTAAGGTTGTTTTTCCCTCCAGCAAAGCATGAACACTAAGACAGTAGGGAGTTCCTGGACTTTAGGCCTTTCTCTGGTAAACTGGTGGCATTCTTACTTACCAGTTTAACCTTTTTTGGGTCCTGTCCTGGTTTTGAGTAGCCTAGAGTGTCCAAGCAGTATCATACCTGTCCCACCTGGACGGGGTGGGGCGGGGGGTGGGGATGAGGGTGCTAGCTGTGTTTTGCCCTCAGCCTGCCTCATGCCCTCTCCTCATTTTTGATGAATCAGAACTGAATACAAATATGGCCTGACGTGTCAGCTAAACGAGGGAGAAATAGCAAACACTTCTGGGGAAAGGGGAGTGTTCACTCCTCCAGGCCTTCTTTCCTTTCCCAGTAATTGGGATTTTCTGATTCAGCAAAAGAGAACTAAAGATGCCCAGGAGGTCTAGTTGATTTTATATATTTATATACGCTATCTGTATTTATATACATTCAAATCACAAAGTCTCATTTTTAAGAATGAGAGTTCTTAACAATCCAGGAGTGTATAAGCTAAAAACACGGGTCTCCCCCTGGTCTCCCCGCTACCCCCCGCCCCCCAGACCTCAGCTGCACTCACTTTGGCACATGTCCTCTGGAATCTTTTGCAGTGCATCTCTGGGCATTTAAGTGTATACATATGTATGTGGTTAAAAAATGAAATTCAGCTGGTCAGCACCCCATTTAGCAAGTAGAGAGATGCTCCGAGGAATTGTAAAAACGGAAGATTTTTAAAGGCAGGAAGGTCGGACAGGGAAGTTGTTAGCAAATGAAATGATTGCTTCAGGCAAAGTCATTTTCCCTTGGGAAGAGTGGAGGTGTTACCTGCAGATTACCTTAGCTTTGGAGGAAGAGGCTGGTTGCTGACCAGAAAATTCCTGACTGACCGGTTAAGACTACATTTCTCGGGGAGGTTTAAACTGCCTTTAGGTTAGGTGTTAAACCCCACCCCCACCCCCCGGGCCTTCCGTATGTGACTCCATTTTGGGTCTGTGGTTTTCTTTTTGACAACGTACACACTTAAACAACGGGATCACACTACATATCATTCTGCAATTTGTCGTCCCCACTTTGTGCATCGGGGATAGTCCCCTGTCTCCTTGCTTAGAGATCCCCTCCCCTCTTTTTGAACACCTGCAAGGTATACCATGAATGTGCCTTACTCTATTTAATCCTTCCTTTACCAATGAGCATTCACGTCACAGTTTCTCCAGTGATAAGCATGGCTACAGCATCACAGATGTGACTTTGCACCCGGCTGCTGGTTTTTCTCATAAATCCCTTCCTAGAAGTAGGGATGCTGGGTTGGAGGGTGGGTGAGCTCTAGACTTTGAAGTCCGTAACCCTGTATTCCGGTTAGGGTCAAGGTGTAAACACTGGCCTGAGTCACATGGAGTCCAGTCTCCTGTGCCTGTGAGGTAGGCAGAGCAGTGCCCAGCCCAGAGCCACGTGACTGGCTAGTTCATGGGCATGATGATTCCCCCAGCTAGCTTACGCTTTTCAGATCTGTGAAGGGAACAACTTAACCCATTTTAAATCTTGACTTTCGCTTCAGTCCAGGCATTTTCACAGAGAACCTGACTGTTGCATCTGCTAGGACAAAGCCAGTCTGGGTTTTTTTTCCCCACTCCCCAGCCGCCTGCATTTTTTTTTTGCCTACTTAGTATTTCATTAATCTTTGGACTTTAAATGGCTGATAAGATCACAGGGTTAGTGTTGTTTGAAAAAACACTCCCTTTGAGCTTTGTTTTTTTTTTAATTTTTTTTTTTTTTAATTTATTTCTAGGAGAGAGAGAGACAGCGTGAGCAGGGGAGGGTCAGAGAGAGAGGGAGATAACAGACTCGAAACAGGCTCCAGGCTTTGAGCTGGCAGTCAGCGCAGAGCCCGACGCGGGGCTCGAACCCACGAACCGCGAGATCATGACCTAAGAGAAAGTCGGACGCTTAACCGACTGAGCCACCCAGGCGCCCCAAGCTTTGTTTGGTTTGGTCAGTTTTGAGAGGCTTTGTCCCGAGCCCTTTCCTAGCCAGATTCCATGGGTCAAGGCCATGTTTCCAGGTGTACAGCACACCCTCAGGGTCACAGATGCAGCACTGACAGCTTGCCCAGGTTATGCCGGGGCGGGAAAGGGATCACGGAAGAGGAGTGAGCGAGGCCGGCTGATCACTGGGCACCCTAATGACTTCCCTGTCCTCTGCTTCTCTGTGTTCAGCATCAGCTTACCTTAAGGGACTGAACAAGTCACTTTGATTTTGCACTTGTAATTTACCAGGTTTTAACATTCGGCTCTGACGGGCTTGGGGCAGGGGCTATTTCTGTCACACGCATTGCTCACGTCACCCTGCTCTGCTTTCTCTCCCAGCTCTCCCTGCTTGTCAATCCCCCTGGCAGAGGGCACCGAGTGATCTGATCCTGCCCCTTTCCCATGGAGCCAGACAAGCCCTCTAGAATATTTACTTTCAGAGGTCAGAGAACATTTCTGTGGGTTCTTTCACTTAGTATTTATGTCTCTTCCCCTGACCATGAGAAATGACCATGTTGGTCTCCCACGAGTTGGGAGGCCTTGACATTGTGGTCATTGTTTGACCTCCTAGATCCTCATGAAGGAAGGAAGTGGAGTAGCTCTTACAGATTCCAGGGTGGCCGTTTCCAGTGACTCACGAGATTAGGACTCTGTAGGTTCAGAGGGACCTAAGGGCTTGCTGAGATGACTTGTAAGGCTGCTCTCCTTTTCTTTCACGAAGCAGTTTTAGAGTGAAAGGTTAGCTTTGGGGTCTGCCTTTTAATTTCTTTCTACCAAAGTTTTCCCAAGATAAATTTATATTTTATTCATTTTTATTTTAGAGAGTGTACATGTGCACACATGAGCAGGGAGGAGGGACAGAGAAAGAGGGAGAGAATCTTATTTTTTTAAATGTTTATTTATTTTTGAGAGAGAGAGAGAGCAAGCACAAGTAGGGGAGGGGCAGAGAGAGAGGGAGACCGGATCCGAAGCAGATTCTGTGCTGACAGCAAACAGCCTGATGGCGGGGCTTGAACTCACCAACTGGGAGATCATGATCTGAGCCAAAATCAGACGCTTAACTGAGCCACCCAGTCGCCTCAGGAGAGAGGATCTTTCTTTCTTTCTTTCTTTCTTTCTTTCTTTCTTTCTTTCTTTCTTTCTTTCTTTCTTTCTTTCTTTCTTTCCTTCCTTCCTTCCTTCCTTCCTTCCTTCCTTCCTTCCTTCCTTCCTTTCCTTCCTTTCCTTCCTTCCTTCCTTCCTTCCTTCCTTCCTTCCTTCCTTCCTTCCTTTCTTTCTTTCTTTCTTTCTTTTTTAATATTTTAAATGTTTTACTCATTTTTGAGAGAGAGAGAGAGAGAGAGAACAAGTGGGAGAGCAGAGGGGCAGAGAGAGAGGGAGACAGAATCTGAAGCAGGCTCCAGGCTCTGAGCTGTCAGCATAGAGCTCAATGTGGGGCTTGAACTCAAACTTCCAGATCATGACCTGTGCCAAAGTCAGATGCTTAACTGACTGAGCCACGCAGAGGCTCCAGGAGAGAGAGAATATTTTTTTTTAATTAAAAAATATATTTTTTAATGTTTCATTTATTTTTGAGTGAGAGAGAGAGAGACAGAGTATGAGTGGGAGAGCGGCAGAGGAGGAGACACAGAATCTGAAGCAGGCTCCAGGCTCTGAGCTGTCAGCACAGAGCCCATTACTGGGCTCGCACTTGTGAACCATGAGATCATGACCTGAGTCGAAGTTGGACTCTTTACTGACCGAGCCACCCAGAAGCCCCCAGGAGAGAGAAAATCTTAAGCAGACTCCATACTCCATGTGGAGCCCAATGCAGGGCTTGATCCATAACCCTGAGATCATGACCTGAGCCAAATCAAGAGTCAGGCACCTAACAGACTGAGCCACCCAGGTGCCTCCCTAATATAAATTCATATTTGACTGACTTGTATATAACTTCACAGTAGTGAGGCATGAAGATGGCAATTTATTGGCTCACATTTGAAATAGTATGAAACAAAACTGGAGATTTTTAAAAATACGTGTAATCTTTTCAAATTAATACTGTCTCAAAAAAAAATGACATCAGGTTAGGGTGCTGATAATTATCTCCATGGACCTTGGGGCTGGTAGTCTAGTCTACTTAACCATAGGACCTTGAACAACTTAGCTATTCCTTTGCCTTTTGGTTTCTCCACCTTCACATTCAGGAGAACTAAACACGGTGGTTAAGAAAACATGTTCCTCTGACAGTTGACTACCTTGTGAAAGACTGCCTTGTCACTGGCCCCCTCTTCCTTTCAGGTTTCAGTTCAAAAGTCACTTCCTCAGAGAAGCCTTTCTGGATCATCCACATGTGAAGTAGTCCCCACCACATACCCGGCATTACTCTTGATTGCATCATCCTGTTGTTTTCTTCATTAAGCTTGTTCATTACCTTGTCTCTTTATTTGTTTACACGTCTTCTTTCCGTCTCTTCCCACTGTGATGTAAGCGAAACGAGGGACCTGGTGTCTTGCTCATTGTTCCATCTCTGACGTCTGCAGCAGTGCCTGGTCTTCAATAGGTTGAATGAATTAGCCAGTGTTGCCCATCTACACTGGGGTAAGAGGAACTTGAGCTTGTTTGTTGGGGAAGGAAGCAGTTGGAGTTAGTAAGAGTGAGGGGTACTTGAACCAACGTCTTGGAGGAGGCAGGAGAAATAAGATCACAAAGACAGAGCAACGTGTGATCCTTTCGTTTGAGCCTGAGGGAAGTGGGTGAGTATGTGGGTAGATTTCAAGGGGGCAGAGAACCAAGATGAAGAATATAAACCTGATGGTCTTATTGTTTTTGATGAAATGGGAGATAAGAGTTATCAGATGATGGGGGGTGGGTAGCAGACTGGGAGGAGGTAGGTGGCTGGAGGTGAGAGGTGAAGGTCTGAAGCTGCTGGCACGAGTGGAAGATTCCTGAACTCTGGAGGACCCCACTGAAGCTGGAACTCCTAACCTGGTGATGGAGCTATAGAGACAATGGCATTTTTCATCAGTGGTAGGTGGGACAGGAAGAAATGGAGGTTGACAGAGGTTACGTTGATCTGTGTTTGGAGGTTGACGGATAGAAGTGTGTCAGTGGAACAGGAAATGAGGGGCACTGGAGGGAGACTGTGTGAGGAAGTGAGATCCAGAGGGAGAACAGGAAGGGTAGGATCAAAGTTGTGGTTTTTCATTCAAGTGAAAGAGCAAATTGGATGAGAATGAGGAAGTGAGAGAAGGATGGGTGGGCTGTGGTAATCAGAGGAGACTTTTAGTTTTACATTTCAAAGAGAAGTTCTTTGTTGGGACGGGACTTGGTCATATGGTAAAGACATTGTTGGTAAGAGGTTAGCTCACAGGAATGAATAGGCTAAGCAAGACCAAGAGGTGTTAGGTCATTATGGTGAGTGAAGTCCTCTTTGGAGGGATCAGGAAAAAATGGGAAAGAGCACAAGGAAGGTTCCTAAAAAATGTAGAAAGGAGAAGCAGAAAACTGGAGAGAAGGAAGTCATTCCAGGAAGTGAGGAGGAGGGAGTGGGTCACATTCCTAGGTTCTAGGCACTTGTTGGTAGGTTTTTGTCTGGAGATTGTAGTGACCAGGGGAATTTGGTTTTCTCCTGGTCCTTAGAAATGGGGTGCTGGTTAGAAGGGTCACGAAGGAAGGGAAGAGTGGCTAGGGCCCAGCCAGAATAGTGCTGTCGAGGTAGGTGTGAATGTAGGGCACTTGCTGGCTCTAGGAAGAACATTCCCGAGGCATCGTGGGAGGAAGGGTTGGAAGAGGGGATGGCAGAGCAAGGATGGGGTCAGAGCCAAGTCAGGGTGAGAGAACCCCAAGGGTAGATGATGCCCAGAGGGCCTTCAGTTTGGCAGACTTTGTGGTTTGCAGGAATAGGGCCATGAGGGCCATGAATAAAATGGGTCGAACTCAGAATTTCAGTTAACACTTAAATAACAACTTTATTGAAATATCTGCATACTATACAATTTACCCAGCTAAGTATACTATTCACTGGTGTCAGTTTATTCACAGATACATACAACTATTTTAGAGTGTTTTCGTCACCTCATTTCATTGCTCTTTAACTGTCACTTCCCTGAACCCCTAAGCTCTACCCTTTCACTCTCTACCCACCCCACTCAAGCCCTAAGCAACCAGTAATCGATTTTCTGTCCTTAGTTTCCTATTCTGCACTTTCATATGAATGAAATTGTATAATAGGTGGACTTTTGTGGACCTTTTCTAACCTGATGTTTTCAAGGTTTACCCAAGTTGTACACGTATCAATACCTCATTCCTTTTTATCGTCAAATAACATTCCATTGTATGGATATACCACATTTTGTTTATCCATTTGTCCACTGATGAACGTTTGGGTTATTGCCACCTTTTGGCTATTATGAATAATGCTGATATTTTTTCCCTGTGGGCATACATTTTCCTTTCTTATCCACCTCGGAGAACTGCCGGGTCAAATGGTGAGTCTGTGTTTGGTGGTTTGAAAACTTGCCAGGTTGTTTTCTGAGGTGGCTGCGCTACTTTACAAATCTGCTAGCATTGCAGGAGGGTTCCATTTTCTCTGTATCCTTACCCGAATTTGTTACTATTGGACTTCGTGATTCTAGCCAGCCTCGTGGAGTGTAGTGGTATCTCACTGTGGTTTTCATGTGCTTTCCCCTAATGGTATTGGTCATCTTTTCGTATGCTTTTGGCCATTTCCCATTTTTCCTAGGAGGAATGTCTATTGAGGATCCTTTGCCTGGTTTTGAATTATCAGCTATCAGTCATCTTTATAAGTTATCAATTATTATATTTATATTTATATTATTATATTTATACATGTAATGTAATACAACATATATATTTTATTCTTATTATCTTTTCAGCTTTACCAAAGCATAATTGAGAAAATTTTAAGATACTTAAAAGTGTACGATGTGGTTTGATAATATGTGTACATATAAAAGGATTACCCCATCAGGTTACTTAACGCATCCCGTCAGCTCACCTGTTGATCCCCCGCCCCTTTTTTGGTGACAGTTCTACTCTTTTAGAACATTTCAATTATATAATATAGTGTATTATAGTCATCAGGGTATATATTAGATTCTTAAGGGTTTTTTTTTTATTATTGAGTTGTATGAACTCTTTATATATTCTAGATCTAGTTTCTTATCAGGTACATGATTTGTAAATATTTTTTCCCATTCCATTTATTGTCTTTTCACTTTCTTGATGGTGTCTTTTGAAGCATGAAACTTTTGATTTTCATGAAGTTTAATTTATCTGTTTTGGGGTTTTTTTGATGCTGTTGTTGTTACTTATGCTTTTGGTATATCTAAGAATCTTTTGCTAAATCCCCGGTCATGAAGATTTACCTCTGTATTTTCTTCTAAAAGTTTCATAATTTTTAACTTTAACTTTGCTCTTACACTTAGGTCTTTGATTCATTTCAAGTTAATTTCTATAGATGGTATAAAGTAGGGGTCCAGCTTTATTTTGCTTGTGGATATCCATTTGTCCCAGCACCATTTGTTGAAAAGACTGTCCTCCCCGCCCCCCATTGAATTGTTTTGACAGCCTTGTCGAAAATCAGTTGGCCATAATGGTATGGATTTATTTCTGGACTGTTAATTCTATTCTGTTTATCTGTCTGTTTATTTTTGTGCCACTATCTTAAATACTGTTGCTTTGTAGTAAGTTTTGAAATCAGGAAATGAGAGTCTTGCTACTATGTTCTTCTTTTTCAGGGTTATTTTGGTTATACAGGGTCCCTTGCAATTAGACAGGAGTTTTAGAATCAATTTGTCAATTTGCACAAAGAAGTCAACTGAGATTCTGATAAAGATTGCATTCGAATCTATAGATCAGTTTGAGCAGAGTTGTCGTCCTATCTGATAAAGATTGCATTCGAATCTATAGATCAGTTTGAGCAGAGTTGTCGTCCTAAAAATGTTAAGTCTTCCTGTCCATAAACAGGGGAATCCCTCCCCCCACCCCACTTATTTAGATCTTTAATTTCTTTCAGTGATCTTTGGTAGTTTTTAAAGTATATGCTTTGTACTTCTTTTGTTAAATTTAATCCTAGATATTTTATTTTATTTTATTTTATTCTTTTGATGGCTCTTTTTAAGATAGTATTTTGATGGGAAGTGTGGTCATACTTCTGCAAAGCCCCTTACCACGGGGTGGGGCTAGAATGAGTGAAATTGAATAAAATACCTTTCCAATTGTAGGAAAAAAGGAAAGGTAGGAAAGAAGAGCTGGGTGTTTTTTACTGTTCTTCAGGGGGCCGTGTTCTCAGGTCTTTCATGGCTCTGTGGCAGGGCGCTGAGGGATGCATCAGCCTCCAAAGAACACCACACCCCCAAGTACCAATGGTTTCCCCTCTTTTCCCTCTTAATCAGAATTCTGCGTGGTGATGGGGATGGGGGAGGGGAGTGAGTAGCTGTAGGTGGCTTTTGGTTAATAGGAATGCAATCTGGACACATTCACACTGATGTTTAGATTACTAATACCTCCCCCCACCCCCCAAGATTTATCTGCTTTTCTAGAAGAGGAAAAGGAGTAGCCCAGACACATTACTAATTAAGAGAACCTTAATAGCATAAAAGAGGAAGGAGAGCATTTGAGAAGTGTGAAAAATATTCTTGGGTTTGATCTGGGAGGGTAGGGTTGTTTGGGGAGAGTGATCTCACCAGCTAGGAAGTCTAGTATCACCCGTGTGTCTGCTCGAGTGTCCCCTTCTCTCTTCTATGTCTGCTTTTTATGGCTTCTTTCCTTCAATTCTGTTTCTTCTGGTCATGGTTAGCTACTCCCCGGTGCTGTCCTTAGTGTATATATGAGGGGGGATGGAGGTCAGGCCCACACTGTCCGTTCCTACGTGTCCAGGTAAGACCTTAAATCTAAGGTATAAATAAGGTAGCACTTTTCCAAAAGGTCACCAAAATAGTTGAGGTTAAAATTCGATGTATTTTTTTCTTGTTCCTGAATTTTAAACCCCATATGGGGCCCAGCATGATTTCATGACCATAAATGGAGCCCATATGTTGCTGAGATTACCAAGTTAGAGGTTTCATTGTTTTTTCGTACGGTGCAACAGTATTTTCTTAGACTGCTAATACACCTTAAAAAGAAATGTCGTTTGCTCTTTGCTATTTTTTTTCTTTTGTGATAAATAGTGGAAAACTTCAACCGTACTTTTATTTGTGTTTCCAACTTTCACTGAATTTCACAGCTGCCCCGCATCGGTCCCGGCCTCCTGCTTTGGTGGCGGCTTGTTTTGCTTTTTCTTTTTGGATTGCCCAAGCTGGGACCTCCCTCAGGCTGCCTCGAGTCGAGGGGTGCATGGAGCCACGGAGACGCTGGACCCTTAAGGCACTGGGCACTCCGGGCGCTGGCCCCAGGCAGCTCTGTGGCACAGGCGGCTGAAGCCAGTGCCGTAAGTCAGCTTTCCTGGTGGCCAGTTTCTTTAATATCTCATGAGATCGTTTATCTTCATCATGGCTTCTGTTTCAGTACAAGCTCTGGTCGCTCAGACCTCTGGCTGCGACGGTGTAATCCTTCCTGTTTCTCTTTCATCATTTCCCAGCTTCGGGTCCCAGGGTGCTGCCAAGTCTCTCAGTGTGTCCTGGGCCAAATATGGGAGGGAGCAGGTGCCCAGCTCTTCTTTCCGTGCCAGGCGGTGCCTCGGGCCCCTGACCGACCCTGTGGATTGGCCTCCCCAGAGTCCGATGCTTATCATTGATGCTGTCACCTGTGTCTAGGAAGGGTCCCCTCAGGTGATACAAAGCAGGGCTACCTACAGAGCTGCCCCTCCAGCAAGACCTTGGCCCATAGCTTCCCTCTAGAGGAGATTTGGGGCTGAGGGGCACGGCCCCACCCCCTAGACCTGCCCAATGCAGCACGAAAGACATAGGTAGTACTGAGAAATAGGTATGAGAAAAACTGACACTAAGTTAAACTTTGGATTTAAAGCAGCCTCACTGATGGCATATCTTTATGAGATGCAAGTAAGAAGTCAGTAATTTTTTATTTATGTAGAAAAGTTGCTGAACATCATTGGAAGCAGTAAAACACAAAGTGAAATTAACTTAGCTGTTTGTTTTCTTGGAAATGGGAATATAAAAGTGATTGAGCACATTAAGTTTTACTTAAAAAAATTACACAGTGTTTTCAGATTTCAAAAGTAACAAATGCATTGTAAACTTCCTGAAAAGTACGGAAAAGAACAGAGTAAAAAACCATCAGAATCTCACCACTCAGAAGTGACCACTGTTAACTCGTTGTACGTAGGCTCTGGTTCTTAAATATTATTATTATTTTTAATGTTTATTTTTGAGAGAGAGAGAGAGAGAGAACGAGTGGGGGAGGGACAGAGAAAGAGGGAGACACAGAGTCCAAAACAGCTCCAGGCTCTGAGCTGTCAGCACAGAGCCCAACGTGGGGCTCGAACCCACAAACTGTTGAGATCCCAACCTGACCCGAAGGCGGACGCTCAACAGACTGAGCCACCCAGGCGCCCCTGGTTCTTAAATAAATAAGTAAAGAAATAAAAACATACATAAAAAATTCACTTGGTGATACTGTTACCGGAGGGTGTGAGAGACACTGGTCCTTGTCTCATGGAATCGAAGAAAGAATCTCGCGGACAGAAGAGTGAGCAAAGCCAGAGAGCTTATTGAGGGAAAGTATGAAGCTCTCAAGAGTGAGAGGGGTCCCGACTGGGTAGCTCCGAGAACTTTTGTCCCTGACTTTTTCTTGGGACCTTATCAGGAAGATTGTGGGACTTCATGCACGGCTCCTAGCTCGGCCCCTAGCTCGGCCCCTAGCTCGGGCAGGTCTGGAACACATTTATCTCCTCCTCTTCTTCCCCAAACTCTACTGCCCCTTCCCTGTGGCTTGGTCAGCCTCCCTGCAGGTCCCTTATCTTTCCCTGCCTAATGTTAACCCTTCGTGAATATTCTTCTATAACACAATGTGTAGTGGTATAAGCTGGTGTGTCACCGTAATTCATTCTTTCCCATCTACTGATGGACATTTACGTTTCCATTTTATTTGATACACTTTTTTAAAAGTGCTGCGTTGTGAACATTCTTTCAGATAAAAATGTTTTTCTTTGCGCATGTCAGAGTTGATAGGTTGAGTTCCCAGATGTGGAATAATTGAGTCAAAGAACATGAGCAATTTAAAAATTCTTGTGAAACATATGGCCCAGTTGTCTTTCAGGAATATCGCAATAGCTCACATTCCTCCCAGCAGCCATCAGGCCCGCTTTTCATGATCTTTGCCAGTGTAGATATTATCATTAAAAAAACATTCTAGGGGCACCTGGGTGGCTTAGTCGGTTAAGCGTCCGACTTTCGCTTAGGTCATGATCTCGCGGTTCGTGGTTCGAGCCCCGCGTCGGGCTCTGTGCTGACTGCCAGCTCAGAGCCTGGAGCCTGTTCCAGTCTGTGACTCCCTCTCTCTCTGACCCTCCCCTGCTCGCGCTGTCTCTCTCTCTCCTAGAAATAAATAAAACATTAAAAAAAAAAAACAAATATTCTAATTTAATAGACATAAATATGGTATCATATTTTTTATTTGCATTTCTGTTCATAGCAAGGTTAAACATTTTAAATAGATCATTGACCCTTTTCCTAAGACTTTTTTAAATGTTTATTTACTTATTTATTTGGAGAGAGACAGGGAGAGAGAGACAGAGAGCACGCACACGTGCAAGGAAGGGCTGACAGAGAGGGAGAGAGAATACCAAGCAGCCTCTGTGCAGGGCTCGATCCCATGAACCATGAAATCTTGACCTGTGCTGAGATCAAGAGTCGGACACTGAACTGACTGAGCCACTCAGGCGCCCCTAAAACTTTTTAATTATGGTAGGAACATACAAAATTGACCATCTTGTCCAATTTAAGTGTACAGTTCGATAGTATAATGTATATTCACATTGTTGTGTCACATCTCCAGACCTGTGTCATCTGGCCAAACTGGAACTCTGTACCTGGTAAATAAGAACTCTGTGTTTTCCCCTTCCTCAGTCCACTGGCAACCACCGTTCCACCTTCTGTTTCTGTGAATTTGGCTAGTTTAGAAACCTCGCCTGTATGGCTCAGTCAGTTAAGTGTCCCACTTCGGCTCAGGTCATGATCTTGCAGTCTGTGGGTTCGAGCCCCATGTCGGGCTCTGTTTCGGATTCTGGAAACAGAGCTCAGAGCCTGGAGCCTGTTTCGGATTCTGTGTCTCCCTCTCTCTCTGCCCCTCCCCAGCTCGTGCTCTCTCTCTGTCTCAAAAATAAATATTAAAAAAAATTAAAGAAAAGAAACCTCATGTAGGTAAGTGGAATCATAAAGTATACAGTTTTTGTGTATGTGACTGATTATTTCACTTAGAATAATGTCCTCAGGGCTCATCTATGTTGTAGCATGTGTCAGAATTTCCTTCCTTTTATTTATTTATTTATTTTTTTAATATTTTTTATTTATTTCTAGGAGAGAGAGAGAGAGACAGCGTGAGCAGCGGAGGGTCAGAGAGAGAGGGAGTCACAGACTGAAACAGGCTCCAGGCTCTGAGCTGGCAGTCAGCACAGAGCCCGACGCGGGGCTCGAACCCATGAACCGCGAGATCATGACCTAAGTGAAAGTCGGATGCTTAACTGACTAAGCCACCCAGGCGCCCCAGAGTTTCCTTCCTTTTAAAAGCTGAATAATGTTCCACTCTGCATACATACCACATCTTGCCCATTCATTTGTTGATGGACACTCGGGTTGCTTACCCCTCTCGGCTTTAGGAATCATGCTTATATGAACATGGGTGTGCAATTTTTTGAGATACTGCTTTCAGTTCTTTCGGATGTATACTTAGAAGCGGAATTGCTGGATTCTAGAGTAGTTCTATTTTTAATTTTATGTTTTTTAAGGAACCTCCATACTGTTTTCTCCAGGAGTGCCGCCATTTTACATTCCCCCCAGCACACAGGTTCTAGTTTCCCCATATCATCACCAATCCTTGTTTTCTGTGTTTTTGATACCAGCCTTCCTAGTGGAAGTAGTGTGAGAACTCTTTGCGGTGGTGATTTCCATTCCCCTAATGACTAGTGACACTGACACAGTATCTTTTCATATGCGTTTTGGCCCTTTGTAGATCATCTCTGGAGAAATGCCTATTCAAGTCCTTTTTCCAGTTTTTAATCAGGTTGTTGGTTTTTGTTGTTGAGTTTGACCTTTATTGTTTTTGTTTTGGGAATCGATTATTGGTAACCTTTACTTAGTTTTCTACAGAAATATTCTTTGGTATGGATTTATAAGAGCTCTTCATAAATTAAGAAGTATTAATCCGGGGGGCGCCTGGGTGGCTTAGTCGGTTAAGCGTCCGACTTTCGCTTAGGTCATGATCTCACGGTTCATGGATTCGAGCCCCGCGTCGGGCTCTGTGCTGACTGCCAGCTCAGAGCCTGGAGCCTGTTTCAGTCTGTGACTCCCTCTCTCTCTGACCCTCCGCTGCTCACGCTGTCTCTCTCTCTCTCTCTCCTAGAAATAAATAAAACATTAAAAAAAAAGTATTAATCCTTTGTATGTATTATAAATATTATTATTATAGATCATGCGTCTTTACATTCCTTTTGAAACGTACACTATACCAGATTTAAATTTTCATAACGGTCACATCTATCACTGTTTTCTAAAAAATTTTTTTTCCTATTCTGATGTGTATGTGAGGGTGGAGGGGTGTTTACTAACCGTTATACTAGGACCAGTTCCTTCGGGTAGCTTAGAGGACTCCAGGGCCTTCAGCGCCCTCGGGCATTTCACAGGGCAGCACAAGGGCCACCATAAATGCCCTGGCATGGTGAGCCTTTCCCTGGCGAGGCAGTGAGCTGCTGAGACCCAGGTGTAGACAGAACACCGCTCCCTCCTCGGTACACACTGCAGGGGCCACAGGCACGGGACAGGGTGTAGGTGGGAGTATACTCTCTCGAAGGGTAAGGAACAAGGTTTTTAGAACCCCAGATCGACACAGCTCCTGGGTGCCCCTGAAGGCAGCCAGCCCCCTCTTCCCACCTTCTTAGATACCTCTGAGACGGGCTACTCAGCCAGCTCCTCGCATGAGCCCTCTCCTCCAGTGCTCAGGCCCTTGCAATACTAAGGCTTTGGTCTGACTTTCTGATAAAAGCCATCTCTGAAGGCAGAATTGTAACAGGAAAGGAAGAGGGTGATGTATGCCTTTCCTCCACTCTTGTCCCAGAGTGGAGTCTCTTCAACATTAAAAGGTAATATGTTAGTGTGAAGGCTCTAAGACTTGGGGTAAAAAAGCATCAGAAGAAGCAATGTTGGTGCTCCTGGGTGGCTCAGTCGGTTGAGCGTCTGACTCTTGACTTCACCTCATGTCATGATCCCGGATCGTGGGATCGAGCCCCATATCGGGTTCTGTGCTGAGTGTGGTCCTGCTTAAGGTTCTCTCTCTTTCTCACTCTGCCCTGTCTCCCACTTGCTCTCTCTCTCTCTCTTTCACATTCTTCAAAAAAAAAAAAAAGCACTTTCAAGGTGAGATGGTGAGACATTACAGGAACGTGTGGTGGTGTCTTTTTTACCTGTTTGCTTCCTCCACACACAGCCTGCAGGCCTGTCTCCGGGCTCAAGCCCCAGTTCTTGGAACCTGGCCACACCTCCAGAAGGGAGAAGAGGTTAAGTGTATTCTGTTTGAGCGTTGATGACTCCTCCTAACGTAGCAAAAAGAGAGAGAGAGAGAGAGAGAGAGAGAAAAGAAAGTTATAAAAGTTGTTTCCTAATAAAAAATATATACCCTTGTCCTATTACTGTTAGAAAGGCCATGCCCACCATGAGGTTAGTTAAAAATCTACCTGCACTTTCTTCTAGGAGCGCATGAGATTTCTCTTGACTTTTGTTTGGGAAATATGGAAGAACATACTTATTTGGTTTATGAAGTTGTATACTGTTACAGTGAGTCATTGGCTCCGTGTAGGTCTTTGATAAAAACAGTTTTATTCTATTTAGAATGTCCTTGTGGCTTTGATATATATACATTTTGACCTAGTTCATTATTAACAAGCTTATTGGGTTCATCAGCCTTTGACATGAGACGGGAAGAAAACCCAAAAACATGCTACTGAAAGCCCACCCCCACCTTCATCTTCATTTTAGAGAATGACCTAAACCACACTTGTGTTGCTTATTTCACCACTGGGAAAAGTACATAATCCCTTTTCTTTCCAGTCCTGTATACAGTCTGTAGACACGTGGTCAGTAGTTTGCTTGTCAGAGAGAAGACTGCCCATGGGTATACAGACCAAGCTTGACATTGTGATTTTTTTTTCCCTGTTGATCTAAGAGAGGGCTTTATTAAGGCATAGAATTGAGAACACAACACTTACTACTTACTTACTCCATAGGTAAGGCAAGGCAAGCTACTGCTGCCTGTTTTTGTAGATAAAGTTTTGTTGGAACCGAGCCATGTGCATTGGATTACTTAGCATCTGGGTGCTTTTCTTCACTACAAATTTCAGACTTGAACAGTTATAACAGAGACTGTTTGACATGAAAAACCTCAAATATATACTCTCTGGTGCTTTATAGAAAAAATTTGCCAATTCTATAGAATTCCACCTTTGTTCCACAGACATTTTGTATGTTACAGAGGAAATATTCCAAGGTGGAAAATGGAGGCAGTTTTCTCCTGAAGTTTCTGGTTTCGGCAACTCATACCCTCATGGCAGTGATAGATACGTTTTGAGCCTCTCAGATGAGTCTCTGTGGCCGCCATATTTCCCAGCAGGGGGACAACCCTTGTATCTGCCATCTCTGTGTACCTAATTCTATCCTGGACAACAAGTTTGAGAAGTCATCCCTGTTGTTCAGAATGGTGGGGAGATTTAATAATTTTTTTCTGGGAAGGTAAGTAGGAAAGATCAGGGCTCTCTGGGTGATTATCCAGGTGTGCTGTGGTTCCCCACTGGTGGTGGGGAGATAAAGTGCTCCAAAAACAGTCTTGTTGACGGTCACCTGGAGGCAGACTGTTGTTGGGATGAAAATCTCCCGATGGAGAGTATTATGAAAGACATATGGGCTCTTCTGGGGAATTTGGAAATCTAAACAAATCTAATATTATAGCCCACCAGGGGGGCGTCATGTTTTCAAAGGGCAGCTTCTCATTGAGGCTTTGGTTTGCTAAATTATAGACAACTGAACTTTTATCTAAACCATGCAGTTATGCTACCAGTTAATTTCCTTCTCTTCATTAGTAAGTGCCATGGCAAGGTCTAGCACCAGCGGATAGCTTCTGTTACAAAGGTAGTGTCTCTTTGTAATTCGAATCTGCTATTTATTTCACCTGAAGTAAAAATCTTCCGTAATTTACGTTAGAGTGACCATTTCTGACAGAATTATGGTGTTCATTTTAAACCATCATTACTTCAAAAAGTATAAAATGAATTTGTGTTAACTGGAAGAATTCAACCAATATGGAAGTATATAGAGTAAAATACGAAAGCCCCCTCCCCATTGTCCTCACCCCCCCCCCCGCCACCGCCCCACCTCTCTCTGTATTAAAGGTTGACTGTGTGGTTCTGTGTGAAGTTTTGGAGCTGGTTTAAACTTTCAGTTTCCTACTTCCGTGCTACTTGGTATGTAGCATCTTGGGGTGATCTGCACCCTACTGGAGTTGCAGAGTCCTTCTGTCTGGGTGGGAAAAGCTCAAGCCCTTTGAGGAGAATTAAGACCCAAACTTCAACCCATTGGTTCATATGACACAGTCATGGGTGCAGCCTTGGGCAATGGGAAGAACGGGGTTGGGAAGCAGACTGGCTTGAGTTGAAAGCGGACTGGAATCCTGCCACTGGCTGTGTGACCTTGGACGACTTGTTCCCTCTGACCTTCTGTTTTCTTACCTGTAAAGTGAGGGTTCTCACATCTCCCTCACAGGATAGTTGGGAAGTTTGATTACACAGGAGAACACAGATACGCTCTGTTGGAGAAATTGACTCAACTGGGGAGATAGAATATACAAATATTATGCTGCAAGTGAGGGTTGTGATGGCAGGGGACTGTAACGGGCCAGAGAGCCGGGGCAAGGAGCGGGGAAGTGATTTCTGAGGAGAATCCTGGGAAAGGACTGGAGGTATGCAGGGAGGTCAGGAAGGGATGAAGGCATGAGGGTAGAGGACCTACCTGGGCGGAGGCCCAGCTCTGTGGTGCAGAGCAGTGCGTGTAGGGAACAAGCCCATCCTGAGATGGATGCAGCCCTTGGTCTAAGTTTTATCCAACGCAGGAATCCCTCCAATGACGCGGCCCTTTAGCTGCTCCTCACAGCCTCTGCCCCTTTGCACATGCCAGTCTCTCTGCGCAGAATGTTTCTCCTTTTGCATTCCACCCCAAACCACACCACCCTGTAGGCTTCAGCTCACGTGCCACTTTCTCAGGAAAGCCTTCCCAACTCCCCACTCCACCCCCCATTTTGTCCCTCCGTTCTTGAAACAGGAGTCCTTTCCTGTCCCTTCCACATTATGGTTATGAAGTCGCTTTCGAATTTCAGGTGTATGCTGTAGTCCGCTGTGTGCCCCACTCCTAGCCCAGCACATGGCACGTGGTAGGAGCACTGTAAATATTTATCGAGTAATGTATGAATGAACGAATTCCCACCCCTTTCACAGTTACGACCCCAGCCTGTCTTTTCTGATCCCCACAGACCCTTTCTGTATTGGTTTCCGATGGCTGCCAAAAGGAGTTCCCGCAAACTTGGTGGCTTAAAACGAGAAATTTATTCTTTTGTAATCCTGGGGGCCAGATGTCTGAAATCAGCGTGTTGGCAGGACCGTGCTCCCTCTGGACGCTTAGGGGAACATTCTCCCTTGCCTCTGGGGACTCCAGATGTCCTTGGTTTGTGTCTTCATCTCTGCAGTATTCTGCCTCCGTCTTCACATGGCTTCCCCTCTGTGTGTGGACTTTCTCCTCTTCTGTCTCCCATAAGGACACTTGTCATTACATTTGGAACCCACACCTGTAATTCAGGATGATCAAATCTGAGATTCTTATTTATGTCTGCAAAGGCCCCTTTTTCCAGATAGGTTCTGGAGGTTAGGACGTGGGCATATCTTTTTGGCAGCAACAGTTCAACCAGTGGAATTGGCCCGCCCACCATCACTGGACTGTCCGTCACGCTTCTCTCCCTCCTTCGTGTGTGCTGTCACCACCCGTGGTCCTCGGAGGTCCCTCTTTCTTCCAGGAATGCTGACATTCCTGTGTCCTCCATGGGTCCTCCTGTGCCTCCTTGGGTGACAGGAAGTGCCATCCCCTCGGGGACTCTCCAGCCACTCCCGTGCAATCCACTCTTCTCCTGCAGAAGGCCCTTTCCTCTGCCTGCTGTGGGGCATCCTGTCAGCAACGTCATGTGGGTCTGGAGGCTTCCTTATATTCCCTACAGTCTCAAGGATGTTTAAGTAGAGCCTTATGTGGATGGCAAATCCTGAAAATGGAATCGGACTTACAGGGTCAAAAGAAAGACAAACAGTGACCACACAGTCATAGCCGCTTTCCCGCTGTAAGAATACATATGCAGGATATGTAACATAGTTCGGGATTTCAATTTTCTTTGATAGGGAGCAGGTGTCCCATTCAGTGAGCTTATGTCATAAGTGAGGTTTAAAAGACAGCAGACAGTCCCAGGGATGTTCAGGGCCTGGGACCACCCTTCAGGTTGGTTGTACTGACTGGTATCAAGGTGCTGACCTCATCCCTCGTGGGGCCACACCATTGCTTGTCTGAATACTGGAGTGGTTCAGACGTCACGGCAATGACCTCTTCCCTGAAGGTCTAGTTTCTGATAAAGCCATCAGCGCTGTTCCCAGTGGTGGCTCGCTCTGGGCATCTGCATTCTTTCCATCTCTCTGCCAATGGGGAGCTCCTGCTGGTACACGCGTGGCCACTCTGCCCCCCCGCCTCCTGCCTCCCGCCTCTGACTCACCAAGGCTCCAACTCTAACCACACTCTGCCTGGCCTTCGGGTTTGAGTGCCTGTCATCATCCAGCTGCCTCAGACTGACCGTGTCCTGAACCCCCAAGCCCCAGTGCAGACTGCTGTTCACCTTGGTCTGGTGAGCAGTGGGCTGGAGGGAGGAGGAGCAGAGGTTCATGTTTCAGGGACCGTGGGTAGGCAGAGATTTTCTCTTGGAGGATTTGGATGGGAGGCCGTGAGAGACATACCTGCTTCCAGGTCACTGACTGTTGGTATCTTCTTTTTCAGATTGATTATATCCTGTGCTGAAGATGTTTCCCGAACAGCAGAAAGAGGTATGTCCTCACAAATCCAAAGATAAATAGTCTGTGCGTTTTGACTCACTGCAGGTTAGTTCTTCATTCACTAACCATCGTGGAGAGTCAGGACACTTCAGGGCATCCTAGAGGAGGGTTAACGACAAAGCGGAGGCAGAACACCTGCCCTCCCGTCCCCACGGCTCCATGGCCCTCACTGCCCAGCATTGATGCGTCCTCGACCCTCATTCCTTGACTCCAGTGACGGAGCTGGGTCCTTGCTTCCTCCCACCCACTGCTTATAAAAATATCTTTCTCCATGACTCACATTTCTCCCAGGCGTTGACTGTCACCCTCTGCTTTGAACAGCCTCCCTCTGGCTTTCGTGGTTTTCTACTCTCTTGCTTCACGAGTGAATCCCCCCACCTCTGGTAATAACCCAGGGGAACTGTCCGCCATTAGTTTCCGTTTCAGCCTGCTTGTTGCCTCTCGGATATCTTGGCTTGCTTTCACACAGTTCGGAGAACACTGTTCCTTCCTGAACCCTGTCTGACCTCCTGGGTCTCTGGTCCTGGCTTCTTGAGCTTTATCTGACTGGGCAGAGGGTCGGGTAACCACCACACCAGCCCTTTGCTGAGCGACCCTCTCTTGAAAGTACCCATTTGTCCTACCCTGCCTACCACTGTATCGCACACTTTGTCACTGGGTGAGCCTCATGAGACTGAACAGTGGCAGAGGGACTTGTTAGGGACCACACAACACACACACACACACACACACACACACACACAGCCACGTGGTCTTTAGTTTGCCTTGCCCAAGGTTAAAACACTAAACAACCCAAAAAAGTCCATTCCAGAGAATCCTTCCAGAAGCTTCTTTGCTAGATCTCACATTCTTACTGTCAGCCCTGTCTTTGGGTTCATAGTCTTCTCATCACTCCAGCTCGCTTCTACCCTTTTAATTCCAGGCTAGGCTCCCCGTTTTCTTTTTCTTTTTATTGTTATTATTTTTTTAAACATTTTTTTGGCTCCCCTGTTTTCAAAGACAGTGTTTTTAACTTTTGGAGTATTATATATATGTATATATATATTACTGTATATATTCACTGTATATATATATATATATATATATGAATATGCATAAAATAATGTAATCTTATGTGTATAGCTCAGCAGATTAGTCTTTATGTATACACCTGTGTAACCACACTCAGATAGAGTATAGATGATTCCAGCACTCCAGACGGTGCTGTGTGTCCCTTCCCAGTCAGTCCCCCTCTCTTCCCCACAGAGCTAACCCCACATAACACCAGGACTTCTCTCCTGTCTCTATATTAAACAATACTGGGATCAGGCTGCCTGTTTCAGGAAATACCTTCTCTGTGAAGCTGGCCAAACTACAAGTCCCCACCTGATCTCTCTCACTTTTTTTTTTTTAATTTTTTTGTAATGTTTTATTTATTTCTAGGAGAGAGAGAGAGAGACAGTGTGAGCAGGGGAGGGTCAGAGAGAGAGGAAGACACAGGCTCTGAGCTGGCAGTCAGCACAGAGCCCGACACGGGGCTCGAACCCACGAACCACGAGATCATGACCTAAGCGAAAGTTGGATGCTTAACCAACTAAGCCATCCAGACGCCCCTGATCTCTCTCACTTCTGACACCAGTTATAATTTCGGGGATTCCCAAAACCATCCTCAATTCTGATAATTCATAAGACTCACAGAAGTCACTGAGAGAGCTATGATACTCACAGTTATGGCTTATTACGGGATAGAACCAGCCAAAGGAAGGGGTGCAGAGGACAGAGTTGGGGAAGCATCCAGATGTGGAGCTCCTGTTTGTCTCCTCCGTATGGAGTTGCTGGAGTTACACTCCTACCATTGGTGTGTGATAATACGCACAGCAGAGCTCAGCAGGGCGTTTGGTGTCCAGTTTTTACTGGGACTCAGTCACATACTCCCTGTGTGGCTGACTTTTTTTTTTTTTTTAATTTTTAATGTTTATTTTTGAAAGAGAGAGAGAGATGAGCGTGAGTGGGGGAGGGACAGAGAGAGAGGGAGACACGGAATCTGAAGCAGGCTCCATGCTCTGAGCTGTCAGCACAGAGCCTGGTGCGGGGCTTGAACCCATGAACCATGAGATCATGACCTGAGCCGAAGTCGGACACTTAACCGACTGAGCCACCAGGCACCTCGTGTGGCTGACTTTTAGTCTCCACTCCTCCTGCAGTCAGGCTAATATCGTTAGTCTCCAGTTCCCCCAAAGGTCGCAGTTGGTACAGTGTGGTTCTGAACCCCCATCATATTCACATTGTTGGCCTCTCTGGTGGCCAAAGCTCAGGCCAGCAAAGGTACTCCTGTCAGGCAGGACATTCTAGAGGCCTAGAGATCACCTCCCAGTAGCTGAAGGCAGAGGCCAGACCTCTCTCTGGGGGAGGTGGACTCTTCCCTACACACCTGCTTCGGCCTGACCACTGGGCAGGCAGTGCCAAGGGAGTGAGGCTGTGTGATTGCTGGCACATTCCCAAGGCATATTTTAAACCTTGTTCTCTCAGGGGGAGGGGCGCCTGGGTGGCTCAGCTGGTTAGCTGCTTACTCTTGGTTTTGGCTCAGACCATGATCGGGGCGCCTGGGTGGCTTAGTCGGTTAAGCGTCCGACTTTCGCTCAGGTCATGATCTCGCGGTTCGTGGGCTCAAGCCCCGCGTCGGGCTCTGTGCTGACTGCCAGCTCAGAGCCTGGAGCCTGTTTCAGTCTGTGACTCCTCTCTCTCTGACCCTCCCCTGCTCACGCTGTCTCTCTCTCTCTCTCTCCTAGAAATAAATAAAAATATTAAAAAAATAAAAAATAAAAATAAAGTTGGCTCAGACCATGATCTAATGGTTCATGGGATTGAGCCCCAACCCTCATGTTGGGCTCTGCGCTGACATCCTAGAGCCTGCTTGGGATACTCTCTCTCCCTCTCTCTGCCCCTCCCCCACTTGTGTGCCCTTGTGCTCTCTCTCAAAATAAAATAAATTTAAAAAATAAATAAAAGTCGTTCTCATAAGGGGGAAACTGCCAATGAAAGCAACAAAGACTTTTTTTTCCAGTTAGAGGGTTTGTTTTAAAATTTTTTAATTTTTAATTTTCTAAATTTTTTACTTGGTTTAATCACTTGATTTTTATTACAGACTCATTTCAATTACTAAAAACTATAGCACAAAAACTAATTTAACCAACTACATAAAGAAAGTGTTTTATTGACCGTGAAAAAGTCTTTTATTATAAATAATTATATAGCATTATAACATCGGGGTGCCTGGGTGGCTCAGTCAGTTAAGCATCTGACTTGATACTGTTAGCACAGAATCTGCTTTGGACCCTCTATCTCCCTCTCTCACTGCCCCTACCCTGCTCGTGCTCTCTCTATCTCAAAACTAGGGGCGCCTGGGTGGCTCAGTCGGATAGGTGTCCGACTTCGGCTCAGGTCATGATCTTACCATTCGTGGGTTCGAGCCCCATGTTGGACTCTGTGCAGACAGCCAGCTCAGAGCCTGGCGCCTGTTTCTGATTCTGTGTCTCCCTCTCTCTCTGACCCTCCCCTGCTCATGATGTCTGTCTGTCTCTCTCAAAAATAAATAAAATATTAAAAAATTTATTAAAGAAAAAAACATTAAAAATAATATTATAACATTAAGGAATTTTAAAGTAATTTTTTCAAGTTTATTTATTTATTTTGAGAGAGACAGAGACAGAGCGTGTGAGTAAAGGAGGGGCAGAGAGAGACAGAGAGAGAGAGAGAGAGAGAGAGAACTCCAGGCAGGTTCCCCCCTGTCAGCACAGAGCCTAATGCTGGGCTCGAGCTCACGAAAGCATGAGATCATGACCTGAGCTGAAACCCACAGTAGGACCCTTAACCAACTGAGCCACCCAGAGTCCTTGTACCATTAAGGAATTTTAAACTAGAAAGTCCTCTAACTGAAAAGGAAAAGAGTGTGGTAAGAAGAGAGAGGTTTAATGTTTGGAAATTTACGCTAGCCTCTGTCAGGAAGAGCTAAGCATAGCCGGGCTGGGTTCGGGATGTGTTGTAATGTAGTGCCACTCATCGCTTACCAGTCCGCTGTCTACCTGTGGCCAGAGCGATCTGTGGGCTTCCTAATGGCATTGCTCTTAGAACAGAGTTAAAACTCCTAAATGTGTTACTAAGGCCTTCTGTGATTGGACCCTGCTCCTTTCTCCAGGCTCATCTTCTGCGCCTCCCTCTGCCCCGATGCACTTGTCACTTCTTATTTTGGAGCTTATTTTGCAGACTCGAATGTTCTATGCCCTCTGGGCCCCTGGGCTTTCACAGAATTCTCCCCCCACTGCTTGGAATAATCTCTCCTCCCCCAGACTTCACTCCGTGTGGACTGGCTAACTCCTCTTTATCCTCAGGCCTCAGCTTAGAAGCGAAGAAGAGAAAAAAAAAAAAAAAGTGGAGAAGAGGATTTCCTAAAGCCCCAGTTGTAAAAAGGTTTTTTACCTCACCACCTACCCTGTAGTCAGTACAGTCAGACATGGGGGAGGTTTTGGTGGAGCCTTTAAATATCCTAGTGCCTGGTTGTAGTTTCGTGCAAATAATTCATTTCCCACCTGACTGCATATGTAAGAGCCTAATGCAACATCACTGATTGTTCTAGAATCTAGACCAAGGAATCGGTGTGTATGTAAGCACTTTCCACTCAGTGCCCATAGCAGACATTACTAATTAATCTTGACATTGGCACATGAATTGAGACCTATTTACTATCCTTGTTTATAATTCAGATAGTCTAGGAGGGATGGGTCGGTTCTACCTAACTGATAGTGCCAGCCTAGAAGTTTGGTAATTTTTTTTTTTTATAGATGTGGGGTGTGGGTAACCAAATGTAGTCTCTCCTGTTAAAATAGCTTTATTATTGTAATAAATCTAGAGAGAGGAGAACCGGGAGCGAGAGTCTCCCTTGTTAGTTAAACATGTTCCATTTGCACATTGGTTTGGATTCCCAGGAGAACAGTATGTGAGCTGATGGATCTTCCCCATAAAAAGGCTCTGGCATCGGGCCATTGTAAAATTAAAATGAATTCAGAGTCATTCATGCGTGCAACTTTAATTTACAATTAAAATATTATGGTTACATATTTTAATAAGAATAATTAGATGGGCTCAACTGAATCAACTCTTCTGTTTAATGAGACAGAACCCAGAATCCTAATGAAAAGGCAGGTGGCTGTGTCAGGAAACTTGTTTCAGACTGCCTTTCGTGGAGTCGGGCGTTTTTGTTCTTTTTCTATTCTAACATCCAGAGTGAGCAGTTTGGCTTTTCAGCGTAACTAAGGGCCCTTGCTCTCTGCCACGTTGAACTCCTCTCCTGTGATGTGTGAATAAACAGTTCCCGTCTACGGGGACAGCATTTCATGGCGTCCCCCATTCCGGTCCCTCCAAGGCCCCAGCTTTGTTCCTCTGTCCACGGCTCACGTGGTGTATACGGGACAGTCCTGCCTATGTGATATGACGGGACGGGTGGGCTGAAACCCCTTGTGTGGGTGTGGGTGTTGGGGATGGGATGTATATCTCCCCTGCTCTCCTGGATCACGATGACTGAATTCTCCCTTGAGAAATGTATACCTTTAAGATAAGGGCTTTCTTCAAAATGTACATGCTTCATTCTGGGTAGAGCAGCAACTACCAGTTATTGAACACTAGTGGCAAGAAATCCCTCAGCCCTGTGGCTGCGGATACCCTGAATGGAGCAGATCCAAGTGGGCCCAAGAGAGTTCCAGGGACCACGAGGATCCTGCCGCTGAGGGAGGAGACAGGGCTCTATGGGGACAGATGCCAGGGATGTGCTGCCATTTTGGATGTGTTGCCTCAAAACTTACATTTTCATGTTCAGGATCTGCTTGTGCTGACTGATGGTAGCCTTTGCACTCGCTCTAGGAAAGCATGCTTTTGTTATTGGGAAACTGATTGGAAACTGACTGGGCTAGAACCAGTGAATGTCATTAAAGAATATCCCATAAGCAAGCCTTCCACCTGAGTCCTGTAATGCTGGGGACTTTGAAGGCAAGTGACAAGACAAGACAGAACACTCTCCTATTCCCCCAAATGATATTTTTGTCTTTTCCTTCTTTGCTTGTGTGATGTGATATGATGATAGGAAAATGATGGGTGTGAGATAAATGGAGATTTTCTGTATATCCAAAACTGCTAAAATTAACACTTTTGTTTATTTTTTTACATTTTTAATGTTTTTATTACTTATTTTTGAGAGAGAGAGAAAGGAAGAGACAGCGCATGAGAGAGAGAGAGGGCAGCGACAGAGAGAGAGGGAGAAACAGAATCCAAAGCAGGCTCCAGGCTCTGAGCTGTCAGCACAGAGCCTGACATGGGGCTCAAACCCATGGACCATTAGATCACGACCTGAGCTGAAGTCAGATGCTTAACCCTAAAATTAACACTTTTAAAACAAACTACATTGGGGGTGCCTGGGTGGCTTAGTCGGTTAAGCGTCCGACTTTCACTTAGGTCGTGATCTCATGGTTCGTGGGTTCGAGCCCCGCGTCGGGCTCTGTGCTGACTGCCAGCTCAGAGCCTGGAGCCTGTTTCAGAGTCTGTAACTCCCTCTCTCTCTGACCCTCCCCTGCTCACGCTGTCTCTCTCTCTCTCCTAGAAATAAATAAATAAATAATAAAATAAAATAAAATAAAATAAAACAAACTACATTGAATTCTATATGTTCGACATGTAAAGTTTTCTAAAATACTGTGCAGTAAATAAAGCAAGATACAAAACAGTATTTATATTATTCTCCCACTTGTGTTAAAATTAAACCTATATACATACACATGCAAAAATTATAGAAGTCCTTGCTAGGTGGACAAAAAATGGGCAGCTGAATACATAGGGGACTACATTTTCATAGTGTATTCATCGGTTTTTGAAATTTTATGTATCTCTCTTTGATTATATACATGGTTTACTTTTATAATTATGAAAAAATCTTATTTTAAAGGTAGATAAGTATTAGGCTATTGTGTTAATGGTCAATAAATGTTGAATAAATGGTTAACATATTAAGTCTATGTTTCTGACTTGCTTTCACTTTCAGGTGCACATTTCTTCTTCCCTTTCATAATGAAGTCAGCTTAGGATGACTTCCCTTCCCCTCTCCCTCCCTTCCTGTCTCCCTTCTTCCCTTTTACTTTCTCTGATTGTAACTTTTGATTATGAAATTTTAAACATACACAGGGCAGAGAGAATAATGTAATGAACCCTTGTGTACCTAAGGATTCAACAATTAGCACATTGTTAATTCACAACCAAGCTATCCCCTACCCACATCCATTTCTCCCTGCTACCAGGCAGTGAATTACTTTGAAACAAATTCTAGACATGGTGTATTTTCATCGGTAAATATTTCAGTATTAATTTCTAACAAATGACCCTTCTTAGGAACAAATTAGATTATTATTCCTTAAATAATTAGCATTAATTCTTCCATACCATCAAATATTTAGTCAGTGTTCAGGTTTTTTGGATTCTGTTGGGGGAAAAAATGTATATATTTATTTCTCATCATGATCCAACTAGGACCACACACGCTTTTAGTTATTGTAGTGCTTGAACTCTGTTATTCTGCCTTTTTCCCCTTTTGTAATTTATTCGTTGAAGAAACTACATCTTTTGTTCAATAGAGATTTTTACAAACTGGATTTTGCTGATTGTGGCCTGTGGTATAATTTAATATAGGTTGGCAATTACTTCTTGTTACAAAAGATGAGGTTTTTGCCACTACACTTTTCCTAATATATTATGAGATACAAAAGATAACTCTCCTTAATTATGAACGCTACTTCTATAAAACTTGCAACACCATGAACTGTTATAAGTCATATAAAAGGCAAGTCTAAGTGAGTCTCATCCACAGATATTTCTCCTGAAGTAATAAAAGCCTTCTTAAAAATCATCATTCAAAACTGCCAGAGCATGGCATTTAAACACCCTCCAAGCTATAAAGTAGAAAGTAACATCTCTTGTAGTATGCCTTTAGGTGATTTGTCATAACTATTATTAGGAAATAGGAAGCATACTTGATACATTCCTTCTGCCTTTCAAGCTTGTTATTATTTGTATAGAATGTAGTGTGCAAAATGGGTTAAATATTAGTTTTGAGATTGTTACGTGGGAGTCCTGAACAGAACACTGGTGAATAAGACCTTGGTTAAATTCTACGAGTTAGAACATTGCCTAGCACAGCATCCGTGTTCTTTAATTGAATGAATGAATGAATGAGAATATGCATGAATCCTTAGCTTAAATACATAAGCATGTAAAACATACTTTGGAATAGGAAAAAAAAAAAACATCCTGAGAAAGTGAACACATAATGAAGCAAGGTTTCATCTTTGTGATAGAAAATTCTTATCAAGGGTATGAAAAATTAATATTCATAAACACCTAGAGAGTCTGACTAATATTAGCTTTTGTCCTTACTCGTCTTCCTGTAATCTGAATAAATATTCTTACAATTAGCACATGGTTATGTTTCCTGTACTGTAAAACTAGGTTACGGTGAAAATTAAAAATGAAAAAATACACCAGTCAAAATGGCTAAGATAACTATAGCGGTAACACCATCAGAAACTGGTAGGTGTGGTGATGTCACACTCTGGTGGTGATTTGCATTTCCCTAATGGCTAATGATGTTACACCACTTTTTATGTCCTTGTTCGCGATCTGTATGTCCTTGGTGAAAAGTCTCTTTGTGCGTTTTGCCTATTTTCTAATTTAATTATTTTTTTAAATGTTGAGATGTTGTGTTTTTTTTTGTTTGTTTGTTTGTTTTTTTTTAGTTTATTTATTTCGAGAGAGACTGAGAGAGCGTGAGCCGGGGAGGGACAGAGAGAGAGGAGAGGGAGAATCCCAAGCAAGCTCCTCGTGGTCAGTGCAGAGCCTGATGCGGGGCTCAAACTCAGGAAACCTGAGATCATGACCTGATTTGAAATCAAGAGGCAGACGCTTAACCTACTGAACCACCCAGGTGCCACATAAATGTTGAGTTTTGAGAGTTTTTTATATTCTAAGTATAAGTCCTTTGAGGGATGTGTGATTTGCAAATAATTTTTTCTAGTCTGTCATTTGTCTTTTCAACTTCTTTGGTCTTTTGCAGAGGAAAGGTTTTTAGTTTAGGCAAGCCCTACTGCATCACCATTTCCTTATGTGTATCATCTTTTTGGTATCAAGTCTATAAACTCTTCATCTCTGCCTAGGTCCCAAAGACTTTCTCTTGTATTTTTTCTTAATAGTTTTAGGGTTTTGTGTTTACATTTAAATCTATGATCCATCTGGGGCACCTGGGTGGCTTAGTCGGTTGAGCGTCCACCTTTCGCTCAGGTCATGATCTCGCGGTTCGTGGGTTCCAGCCCCGCGTCGGGCTCTGTGCTGACTGCCAGCTCAGAGCCTGGAGCCTGTTTCAGTCTGTGACTCCCTCTCTCTCTGACCCTCCCCTGCTCATGCTCTCTCTCTCTCTCCTAGAAATAAATAAAAAACATTAAAAAAAATCTATGATCCATCTGAGTTAATTTTTGTAGAATGTATAAGGGTCAGGTCAAAGTTCATTGTAGGCCTGTCGATGTCTAATTGCTGCAGAACCACTTGTTGAAAGATTATCTATACTTTATTGAATTGGTTTTACACATTTGTCAAAAGTCACTTGGACATCTCTTTATAGGTCTATTTCTGGGTTTTCTGTTGTTCTGTTGATCTGTGTACCTCTCCCAGTACCAGACTGTCTTGATTACTGCAGCAGAGGGATTCTTTTTCACTCTTTTCGACTTTTTCAAAATTATTTTGGCTATTCTAGGGTCTGTCCCTTTCCATGTAAATTTTAGAAGCAGCTCATCTGTGTCTTCAGAAAATCTCACTGGGATTTATACAGAAACTGCATGAAACCTATAGATCAATTTGGGGAGAATTGATCTCTTTACTGTGTTGAGTCTTTCAGCATATGAACGTAGTACAGACATATACTTACGTGGACATATACAAAGAGGTATAGACTTCTTTGATTTCTTTCAACTGCATCTTGTAATTTTCTTTTTTTTTTTTTTAATGTTTTATTTATTTCTAGGAGAGAGAGAGAGAGAGAGAGAGACAGTGTGAGCAGGGGAGGGTCAGAGAGAGGAGTCACAGACTGAAACAGGCTCCAGGCTCTGAGCTGGCAGTCAGCACAGAGCCCGACGCGGGGCTCGAACCCACGAACCGCGAGATCGTGACCCAAGCGAAAGTCGGACGCTCAACTGACTAAGCCACCCAGGCGCCCCTCCATCTTGTAATTTTCAACATTAGGATCTACATCGTTTGTTTTTGAATCATCTCTGTAATCGGTTGATTAATTCTCAAACATTTCATGAAGACCTACTGTGTGCTAATACTGTGCTTGGGACTAGAAATATAAAAACGAAATAGAAAGACTTTGAGAAGAGCACGTTGTTTGAACTGATAGTAGCTAATGGCAATTGAAGATAATTTTTTCCCTCCAAAATAATATGATTACAGGGAAAATGGAAATCATCTGAGATTTATCTTGCTGAAAGAACCACTAGATAGAATACGTTTGAGAGCACGAGCTTTGAGTTTGAAACCGAGCTCAGCCTTTTGGCCATTTGGCTTTGGGCCAGTTGCTTAAGCTTTAGAAGCCTTACTTTCCTTATCTGCAAAATGGGACAGATAATCAATTGGCCTCTTCCTTAGGATTATCGTAAAGATTAAAGAAAAATAAATGTAAAACACTTTGGCACAGTGCCCTATATGATACAGTTACTTTTATTGTTAATTTCATCTCTTGTGGGGGCTAAGGAAGAGAAGACAAGGTAGATGGATAAATAGACAAAGGTTGAACCTGGGGCAGTGGTGGTGGGGGACAGGGTGCATTACAATCTAAGAGCAACTATTAGAAGAGAACACAGGAATTAGATGTCCAAAGAGTCTAGCAGCCTCTCTTTTCCTCAGAAGCCTTTTCCCACATGGAGAACAGTAGGGATCAGTTAGTTTAAATTTTTAATTCTACTCTGCCTGGCTTCTTCCTCCACACTAGATATAGTCATTAGGCCCAAGAAGTCATTAAAGTGTTTAATAAGGTTATTAAATTGACTGACTGCTGCTGCTGTGGCAATTTCCAGAGGAAACCCATACGATTGTAGGTGTGGAGCTCGGAACTGTCCTCCACAGCTGACAGGCTGTCAACATTCCTTTGAAGAATGGTGGGCAGCATCTTGAGGGATGCGTCTAATTAAGAGATTATAGGTGAACCTTGGCTTCCTGGGTGTGCTATTCCTAGCTGGAAGTATGGCGAAACTTCACTAATTCCTACTAATTGCGGGGTGGGGGAGGGGAGGCCCATCTGAATTATGGAATATTTTAAAAGAAATGTACTTTTATTACTTCCAAGTACATAATTTAACTCCAACTAGGCAAACAAATTGTTGTCTGGCACAGGTCTTCTGAGACCCAAGTCGCTGAAGCCATCAGAATGATTTTCAATTATTTCTATGTAAATAGGTGCTTCCAGAATTCTTTAGGGTGCACGAAAACAGTTTGTTCTCATAGATCTTAAACATTGCTCATGTAGCCATATGCTGTTAATTGGCACACCCTTAGAGGAAGGGGTTTGGTAAATTAAGATAAACTTTAGACCAGCTGCTAAATAACTTATCATTAATTCACGGAGTCCGAGAGCCTAAGTGGATGAGGATTTTATTCCAGTTGAAGTTTGACCTCGATTTTTTCGCCAAAGGCAGTTCATTCATTCCTGTAGTCATTCACTGATTCATTAGGGGATATTAACGGAATGCACTGGCTGTGCCAGGCACTCAGGTCGGACATGACAGCCTGGGGTGCCCTGAAGGAGCCCAGTGCCTAGTAGACGTGGCCTACAGACATCACAGCACAGTAAGCTGTGGCGATGAGGAGGGACAGTGCCCAGGGTGTGCCTGGAGGCATTAGGGGTTCAGAGGAGGGCCAGGTGAACCAGACTGGGTGAACTGGAGGATTTCCAGAGGCCGAGTTGCATTTTGAAAGATGAATTAGAGTTAGCAGAATATGAAAGCAAGAGGCAGGTGACAACGACGAAGAAAGCAGAAAGTAGGGTAAGGATCGCAGTCCAGGCAGAGGAAACAGTGTGTTCAGAGGCATGGAGGAGTGAACTAGGGTGTCACATAGGTGACCTTCGTTTAGCCTTTAGTGATGAGTGGAGTGAAAATCATGCTGTGCTACCTAAGGAGTCTGAACTTGATCTTGAAAATTATGGGGCAGGTTTTGCAGGAATTTTAGCAGGGAGATGACACCCCCAGACATGTGCTTGGGGGTCATTCTTGTCTTAGTGTGGGGGATGAATTGAGTGCAGGCGAAGTCTGGCGTAGTTGGGTTTCTGGTGGGGCTGCCGGAGATGAGATGGGGGAGCGGGATGGCGTGTGTGGCAACGGTATAGACTCTGTGTTCATGATGTAGGCAAGAGGCTGGAAGTGTGCGGCGCTGCCGGGGCTGGGCTGGAGACGGAACCATTGGCTCACGCCGGGTGCTTGAAAGCATATGTTGGATGAGATCATCCTGGAAGTGCACCAGGGTGTGAAGGACAGCAGCTGGGGATGGCTTTCCGGGCCACTGAGGTGTTTAAGAGAGCAAGAGGGGGGAAAGCTCACCGTCCACAAAAGAACAGGGATATTTAGCACACCCACTGAGTTAAAAATTTTCAAGATCCAAAAAATCTTTGGAGTTTTAGCACCACAGTTAACTTTAAATGTGCATTTAAAATGCATTGCTGTTCTGGGGGTGCCCGGGTGGCTCAGTCGCTTAAATGTCTGACTCTTGATCTCAGCTCAGGTCATGATCTCATGGTTCACGGGTTCAAGCCCCATGTTGGGTTCTGCCTGGATTCTCTGTCTCCCTCTCTCTCTGCACCCCCCCATCAAAAATAAATAAACACTGAAAAAAAAAATGCATTGCTGCTCCGAAAAGACTCATTTTCCTAGCAGAGTTTTAGAATATGTACTCAACACGTCCTTCCCAATGTAAAGAGTAGACTTAATGAGTAACAATAATAGTAGAATTTGAGAATTCCAACCCATTGAGATGAAGAAAAGACTTTTTACTGTAATTTTTCATTATGCTGTCCGTCCCTTCTATAAATATTATGAGCACTTGCTCTGAGCAAGTACTGTGAAATCCTTAGGTCAGTCTGAGTTTTGCTGAAAAATTACAGTGTTAGAATGTTTGCTGCTGGATTCTTAAATTAGTAATTTTTTGTGCTTCAGAAGATACATACAATTGGTTTAGCTTAATTGCTTATTACCAGTGTCTGTGGGAAGGTCTCAATGCTTTGAGTTTATTATAAGCATTTTCCTTTCTGTGTAATAATACTTTACCTTCATGTAGCACTTAATGAAAAACGTTGCAGGCTTTCCACCCGTGTTTTATAATCTGATACTCCTAATGAATAGCTGGGATGTGGTTGGATTTTATCCCAAGTTTGTAGCACATTGACAAACGGATTTCCTTTTCTTTTCATTTTTGTGTAATCTGTGTAAAGGGCCACTATTTCAGTAACAGGTGCATATCTTCTGCTGTTAATACAGAACATTGAGGGGTACCTGGGTGGCCCAGGCAGTTAAGTGTTGGCTCAGGTCACAGTTTCATGGCTCATGAGTACAAGCCCCACATCTGGCTCTCTGCGCAGAGCCGGCTTCAGATCCTCTGTCTCCCTCTCTCTCTGCCCCTCCCTAGCTAACGTGCGCTAGCTCTCTCTCTCTTACTCTCTCAAAAATAAACATTTGAAAAAAAATATGGAACACTGAGCTGTCGGAAATATTTAATTCCTCTCTTAGAATATTCAAGAACTCCAGCCTCTCCAGTGGAAAAGTGGAGCTGCCAGCACCCTGTGAGGGCGCATGGCCCACATGTGACTGGATGACTGGGTGCCTTCGGGCTGCAGGGCAGTGGAGGGACGAGGGAGGGGTGCAGGATAACCTTGTCTGTAACCAACGTCCTGCCTGGCTCAGCGTAGGCGGAGTGGTGACCAGGGCCCACACTGCTTTTAGGGGTTTTCATTGAAACATTAACATGTTTTAATTTCTTTTAAAATCAGAAAAAGAAAATAAACTTTCAGATCAAATGAAAGGTTTTAATATATAATGTTAACATATTTCTCTTTAGGTCAGTGTGGTTATAAAGTATGATTTTTTATTTTTTTATTTTTTCTTTTTCTTTTCTTTCTTTCTTTCTTTTTTTGTGTGTGTGTGGCAGAAAGGTCTCATGAAGGTAAAAGTACCAAAGACCCATGAAAGCCAGAATGCAGCCCTGAGAGTGTGGGGGGCGGGGAGGGGAGAAGAGGTGAGGCGGGATTTGGAAAGATAAATGTGGTCTACTTTGGACTCCAGTCTTCTCTTCCTAACCTATTTGCTCTTCTGTTCATTGATCCGTTGATGATTGGTTCATTCCTTCCAAGAACTCTGGGTGTGTGGAAAGTACTACAGGGAAATGAGTTAACACACACACACCCCGACGGGAAACAGAAATGACAGACTAAGGGCATGGTGCCTGGGTTTTGTTTCAGTTTCCATCGCTGGGCAGTTTTTCTTATAATTTAGAATGTGCTTTTGAGAGGCGCTTGGGGGGCTCAGTTGGTTAAGTGTCTGACTCTTGATTTCAGTTCAGGTCATGAGCTCGTGGTTGGTGAGTTTGAGCCCCATTTCAGGCTCTGTGCTGACAGTGCAGAGCCTGCTTGGGATTCTGTTTCCCCTCGCTCTCTGCCCCTCCCCAACTTGCTCTCTCTCTTAAAATAAACAAAAATAAACTTAAAAGGGGGGTTGAGAAACAATGGCCAAAAATGCTTAGAGCATCACTATGTTGTCTTATTTTTATTATCTCTCTGTCTTCTAAATGACTTAAAAAAATACGTAATGAAAAGCTTTTAAAGTAAGACTTTTGGGGAGATTCACTCACAATCTCTGTATCCTGTGGGCAGGCAGTGGGGCAGAAGTCTCAAATGCGAGAACAAAGTGTGTGTTGCCTTAGAAGGTAAAATTTGAGGGGCACCTAGATGACTCAGTCGGTTGGGCATCCCACTTCGGTTCAGGTCATGATCTTGCGGTCCGGTCCATGGGTTCAAGCCCTGCATCGAGTTCTGTGCTGACAGCTCAGAGTCTGCAGCTGCTTTGGATTCTGTGTCTCCCTCTCTCTCTCTCTGCTCCTTCCTTGCTTGTACTTTCTCTTTCTCTGTCTCTCAAAAATGAATAAGTATTTAAAAAAATTTTTATAAGAGGTGAAACTTAACAGGTGTCAAAAGGGAATGCGAACTATTTTTTTCTGCCTTTAAAAAAAAAATGTCCTGTGCTGAAAAATTATCATTTTATGATCTGCCTAACAGAATAGAGGTTAGAAAACACCATCATCTCTTTTGGCTTCTTCTCTAGAACATTCAGAGCCTGCCTCTCAGATGTGCCAGCACAAAGCTGTAATAAATGCCTAAGATTTTCAGCCTTGATGCCCTCCTTTTTTAGATAAAAAGTTGAAATATTTAAAATAAAATTAAATTTGGGGTACCTGGGTAGAGTATTGGGTTAAGCATCCAACTTTGTCTCAGGTTATGATCTCATGGTTCATGAGCTCAAGCCCCACTTCAGTCTCCATACTCTCCCTCCTTCTCCATCTCCTTCTCTCTCTGCTCCTCGGTCACTTTGCTCTCTCTCTAAAAGAAATTTTTTTTACATTAAATTAAATAATTCAAGGGGTGTCTGGGTGGCTCAGTCAGCTAAGTATCATGGCCGACTTCAGCTCAGGTCATGATCTCACAATTTGTGGGTTCGAGCCCCACGTCGGGCTCTGTGCTGACAGCCAGCTCAGAGCCTGAAGCCTGTTTCAGATTCTGTGCCTCCCTCTCTCTGACCCTCCCCTGCTCATGCTGTCTCTCTCTCTCAGAAATAAATAAATAAATAAATAAATAAATAAATAAATAAATAGAATTGTGTTTTAAATTTTACCCTGTATTTCCGATTCTTTTTTTTTGTTTTGTTTTTTGTTTTCATTTCTTTCTTTCTTTTTTTTTTTTTACAAATAGTTTATTGTCAAATTAGTTTCCACATAACACCCAGTGCTCATCCCCACAAGTGTCCTCCTCCATGCCCACCCCTCCTCCCCCCACATCCACCAGTCCTCAGTTTTTGTCAGCATTCAAGAGTCTCTCATGGTTTGCCTCTCCCCCTTTCCCCCACCATTTCCGCCCTTCTTCTCCCCCTTGGTCCTCTGTTAAGTTCCTCCCAATCCTCCTATACATGCACACATATGATATTTGTCTTTCTCTGCCTGACTTATTTCGCTCAGCATAACACCCTCAAGGTCCATCCATGTTGCTACACATGGCCAGATTTCATTGTTTCTCATTGCCTTGTAGTATTCCATGGTATAGATAAACCACATCTTCTTGATCCATTCATCAGCTGATGGACACTTAAGCTCTTTCCATGTTTTAGCTATTGTGGAGAGTGCTGCTATGAACCCGATTCTTATTGTCTTTCAAAAGGAACAAGATTGTCTATCGTGTTCTTTTTAACATCTCTTTTTGCTTACAACATGAGGTTATTAAGAAGATGAAATTATTTACTATATGGGAAAATATATTTAAAAATAGAAAAGTATTGGGTAAAAGGGTTTCATCTTTCTGTTAGTAAGTTATTGCTGCTTATTGTATTGAACGTGGGCTGTGTACAAAGTCATTTTCATCTCCCATTGCTTGCTTTTCACATGACCTTTGCCACTCTTTTATATTTTCTTCTAGGAAGTGAGTTATCAGGCAGGACCTATAGTTTTTTTATTTTTATTATTTGTATTTTTATTTATTTTTTGGGAGAGCATAAGCAGGGGAGGGGTCGAGAGAGTGGGACCGAGGATCTGAGGCAGGCTCCGTGCTGACAGGCGGACAGCAGTGAGTCTGATGCGGGGCTCAAACTCATGAACTGCGAGATCATGACCTAAGCCAAAGTCGGGTGCTCAACCGAAGGAGCCACCCCGGTGCCCCAGAGCCTATAGTTTTAATGTAGAGAGATGAAAAAAGTAAGAAATGACTAGTGTAGAGGAATGAAAAAAGTAAGAAGAGTAAGTTTTGAGAAAAATCTGAACATATTTCTCACAATTAAAAATAAAACATCAGTTACTTTCTTACTGTCTTCATGTAACCTGTAAGACTCCCCAGAAGTACCCCCAGGTTGGAGTTACACCATTTAAAAAATTCCATTTGTAGTATAAGCACTCTTGGACTTCCCATGGTGCCTGATTCATTAGCTTACTTCTTGTTTTTTAAAGAATGAACCACCACGGCTCATTTCAGTTTTGTTAGAGCACCGTGTGCCTCTCTCTCTTCTTTCCAGCCCTGCTTGTGATTCTGAAACATATTCCTTTTGTGATGCCTTTACAGGAATTTGTAAGCGTCTGGGTTCGAGATCCTCGGATTCAGAAGGAGGACTTTTGGCATTCTTATATTGACTATGAGATATGTATTCATGTAAGTATTCGGTCAGTAGTCTGCAGAAATCACGGTAATTTTCAGGCAGCATATGCATTTGATAGGACACTCTGTTATACTTTAAAATTGAAGTTTGTAAAAATTTTCCTATTTCAAAGAACTGACTTTGAATGATTACAAGTAACGCCTGTATCTCAAATGAAGTAGTTAAGATGCTTCCTAAAGTTGGAAAATGACTCATTTGAATTCCTTGTTGCAGCTTTGCTAATGTTAATATTTTAATGTTTATTGCCTTCATATATGAATATGTGACTACATCTAAAATTCACAGGTAAAGTGTATTTATAGCTCATTAATGGTATTTCTTTATGATCTGTTATAGCATATTTCTGGGTAATATATTGCCTGATAAATCTTAGGTTTTAAGAGGATATAGAGCTCTCTGGGAAACTGATATGCAGTGGTTTTATAGGTGGAATAAGAAAGTAGAAAACAGATAATGTGCAATTATTTTGCCTTAGTCTAGATTCATGATTAACATAGGTAAATAACTAGAAATAATGTGCTTTATTTGGAAATACTTTATTATAATCTCTTGAATATTTTTGTGTGGTGTATGGCCTTCTGTAATCACCTTGGACAAGGGTCAGCAAACTTTTTTGGTAAAGAGCCAGATAGTAAATGTCTTCAACTTTGTGGGCTCTATATTCCTTCTAAAAACTACTCATTTCCACTATTGTAGGGTGAAAGCAGCCATAAACAGTACACAAATGAATAAATGTAACTGTATTCCAATAAAACTTTATTTGCAAAGACAAGTGGGAGGCTGGATGTGGCCCCCAGGTTATAGTTTATTGGCCCCTGATCATGAAAATAGTTACTTTTCCCATCTGTTTTAGTTCATGCTTCTCTTGGGAGTATAGACACGTACTCAGATTTTATCTGTGACTCAGATTTTATCAAGTCAGGAAAAATTTAGCTACCTTTAGTCTCCCCATTGTAAACAGTTAAACTGGTAGATTGCACACTCAAGCATCAGCAATAAAACTTTTTTTTCTCCTTTCATCCCTTTTTTCTTTCAAAGTTCCCCAACTTAGAAAAAGTAAAAAAAGTAAAAACTCAGAACTGCTTTTTAAAAACATTTTTTAGAACTGCTTTTTTGATGATTGTGTTGAAGGACACTGCCGGGGAGTGTACCTTGTATTTTCTTGTATTTTGATTTTGGTTTTACTCATAAAGTCACACCAGATTTGCATTCTGGGTGGGAAATTATAAGATGGGTATATAAGAGTAAGCATTTGAAAATGAAACGGAATTCTTTAGTTGCCTTTTTAACTTCCTCTAAAAAATGTGTGGATCTTTATCACACTTCATGGTAGATGTGAAATTTAATTATCCTCAGGGAGTTAATGAAAGCATAGATTTTTCTCTGCTACTTAAGTTGCATGAGGTGAATGCTTGAGAAAGGCCTGTCTCAGGCCAGAAATGATAGATTCCACAAATATTATTTGATAGTCCTTCTGGCATTTCTCTGAAATGCTAATAAATTGACAAGGACTAAATCTTCTTGGCTTGGGAGATAACAGAAATCAGCATATAGATTTAGAGGAGCTTAATAAATTAGTGATCTCAGCATAGCCTGGTCCTAACTGTCCATACCTGTTTATGATTAGGAATGGAGGTGGGGGCGGGGCGCCTGGGTGGCTTAGTCGGTTAAGTGTCCGACTTTCGCTTAGGTCACGATCTCGTGGTTCGTGGGTTTGGGCCCCGCGTCGGGCTCTGTGCTGACTGCCAGCTCAGAGCCTGGAGCCTGTTTCAGTCTGTGACTCCCTCTCTCTCTGACCCTCCCCTATTCACGCTGTCTCTCTCTCTCTCTGTCTCCTAGAAATAAATAAAATATTAAAAAAAAAAAGGAATGGAGGTGGAGGTCGGAGGGGGGGGACTAGAGAGCTCTAGTCAGCCTCATTTAGATGCTGTACCCACAGAGCTTTGCAGGTAGAGAAGCCTGCGGGTAACCCATTTAAATTAACCTCAAGAGAAATGATAGCAGATGACTGAAATCTCAGCATTTATTTAGAACTATACACTAGCAGACTGTAGATGCCCTCCCAACCTTGTCCTGCACATGAAGGACTTCCGGCTGGAGCTGTGTGTGGCGGAGGTACCAGGTGGACGTCCAGCTGACGCCCACGTTACCGACCTCCACAATAATCCGGAACAGAGAAATGAAGGGGAGTTGGAATTGGTTCCGTCCTACCTAAGGTGTCCGGAGTCCCTGCGGTGGCCTGGTCCCCTAGAGGACACATGCCCCCGCCTTGCTAGGACACTCGTCCTGGTGTGAACGGCCTGCTGACTTAGTCCCCAGGGGTCACTGTAGAGTGAGTCCCTGGCGGGCTTTGAAATCCACACACCGAATGTTACTGTGCCACAAACTCCGTCTGGTGCGTTTGGCTGCCATGTTGTCACAGGTGACGGGCTTTAGACCGGATCTGCTTTGGGGGCAGATCTCTTCACCTGTCTGCTCTCCGAGGTTTTCTGAGCTGCGCCAGGCTTAGGAGAACCCGGAACTGCGCCGTACCTTTCATGGGAGCGGTTTAAGAACTCGGGCACTTAATCACTCACGTTCGCCAAGAGAAACAACTGCTGGGTGCTTATTAAGTGGTAGGATAGTAACAATTTTGAAAGAGTATAAGTCTTGGCGACCCCAAATTTTCTCAGTTGGCAGCGTAAAGATTATGAAATAGGATTTTGTCTTTTTTTTTTTTTAATTTTTTAATGTTTTTATTTATTTCTAGGAGAGAGAGAGACAGCGTGAGCGGGGAGGGTCAGAGAGAGAGGGAGTCACAGACTGAAACAGGCTCCAGGCTCTGAGCTGGCAGTCAGCACAGAGCCCGACGCGGGGCTCGAACCCACGAACCGCCAGATCATGACCTAAGCGAAAGTCGGTCGCTTAACCGACTAAGCCACCCAGGCGCCCCTGAAATAGGATTTTGAAATAAATCTAGAGAACAGAAATCTCTTTACGAAGCCATTAGACAAGATACTTGCCAGTCTCTTGTTTTACACAAAGGAGAAAGGAGAAGCATGTATTTACCAGTCTTGGGTTCACCCCAAGGAGAAGTGCTGCTGTTTTGCTCAGGATGGGGATTCCGTAGGTGGCTTTTCCAAGTCTGCCGTAGGGTAGCCGGAAGGAAACTGACGTCTCCTATCGAGTAATAATAATATTTGTCGGGTACTTATCATCAGTCCTTACAACCACCCGATGAAATGGGTATGCACTGCTTCATCTCCATTTTACCACTCAACAAACTGGAATTTAAGTGACTTGCCGTGTGGCAGGACCAGAACTGGCATGTGGGTTCTCCATGGGTGTGACTGTCCCTGTGTACCACAGGCCTCTCTCTGCCTTGGATCACACTCCCTCGTACTTCTAGTAGAGAAGGAGACTGCTGTTCTCTTGTTTAAAAGTGATATCAGGGGCACCTGGGTGGCTCAGTCAGTTAAGCATCTGACTTCAGCTCAGAGCATGACCTTGCAGTCTGTGGGTTTGAGCCCCGCCTCTGGCTCTGTGCTGACAGCTCAGAGCCTGGGGGCTGCTTCAGATTCTGTGTCTCTCTCTGTCTCTGTTCCACTCATGCTCTGTCTCTTTCTCTCTCAAAAGTAAATAAATATTTAAAAATTAAAAAAAAAAAAAAAGTGATATCAGAGGGGACCTGGCTGGCTCAGTCAGTAGAGCATGCGAATCTTGGTCTCAGGGTCTTGAGTTCAAGCCCCACATTGGGCATGGAGCCTACTTAAAGTAAACATTTAAAAAAAAAAAAGTGATTTCAGGATGCCTGAGAACCACCAAAGCTCGTGGTCTGTGTGATCTGTACTGATGGGCTATAGCAAGGATATAATGGCTTCTTGTGGTGTTATGTCAAAGGGCATAAGAAGGTGTCTCTAATTCCCAAAGGCTTCTCCAGCCACATGGATGGAAGATGTTAAAATGGAGGGATGATCCCGTGTTTTTATTGGTCATTCAGACTTCAGGATTTGTTTAATTTTTAGGATTCATCTTTGAGAGCAGTACTAATATGTGAGCAGGAGGCTACCTCAGGACTCAGGGAACGACAGGGTCAGGCCTTGCCCCAGGACAGCACTGCACATTGATGCCATGCCACCTGCTTCCAGGGATGTTCTGGTGGTGGGCTTTGCGCAAGATTGGACTCTAGCATAAGTGCAAACGTACTTTTGGTTTTTAAAAGTCCTATGAAAATGAATATGGGTGCAGTTGGTGAGTTAGCGACAGAAGAAAAAACATTTTTGTCCTGAACTGAGGCGTATATTTTTCTTTTTCTTCAAACAGACCAACAGCATGTGTTTTACAATGAAAACATCCTGTGTGCGAAGAAGATACAGAGAATTTGTGTGGCTGAGGCAGAGACTCCAAAATAATGCATTGCTGGTGTAAGTGATATTGAGCAAGTGATATTGAGGAGACTTTATTATTATAACCAATATTTTAAAATTTGTCATGCATTAAGATACAGAAAATATGAAGGATTTTATAGGCGTCCTGATTGCAATCTATAGCTTTAGTTAGCTTTGTGGCTACTACATCTGAATTCAAAATTTATCACTTGAATTTCACTAACCTGGTGAGTATTGACCATGAAAGGCCTCAAAAAAATTTAAAAATGGGTTTTTCCTTCAGTTAATTTTCTCATACCCTTATTATATATTCCCTAATATGTACAACTATATGATAATTATAATTTGCTTTCACTTTGAGAGATTTTGTCACTAACCCACCTTGATTTGATGATTAAAAAACCATTTTTCTTTTTCTTTTTCCTAAGGCAACTGCCAGAACTTCCATCTAAAAACCTGTTTTTCAACATGAATAATCGCCAGCATGTAGATCAGCGTCGTCAGGGGTTAGAAGATTTCCTCAGAAAGTAAGTGTGCAGAAACTCTTGTGGCCAGACAGGAGTTGTGAGCAGAGGGCTTTGCAAAAGTTGAGTGTCCTGTAATTCTGTGGGGGAGAGTATCACTGTCCCAAATGCTAATAACCCAGAACCTTGCTCAGTAGTTCATTTCCTATATTAGAGCGCCATCTTGTGGCTCACATCTCATGGTGCACATCCGGGACCACATCTAGAAGGAAAACAATGAGCCAATTGAGTCTGGTAATAAATCTGTGGTCCCTGAGGCTGCAAAGCAGAGCCAAATTACTAAGGAGTTGAGCTGACAAAAATAAAATTTGCCAGGAAGCAAGCGTGCTTTATTAATAAGGTGCTCCGTAAAAACTGTCTTTATTTACAACATTTAGTATTGACAGACCAAAATCAGCTCTACAATGCACTGGCTGCTAAGTAATACTTTTCTGGGCTCTTGTAAAGGAAGAGTTTAACTCTCCTCTTTGGAGGGAGTGTTTATATGAGAGTATTTATAGGCGGTTGAATAGTCTCGGTGGGTTATTACTCTGGATTGCTTGGTGATCCAGATGTAGGCACTGCAGCTAAAACGACTTGAATTCGCACTACTGTAATTTCTTTCTTCCCCCCACTCCAGAATGCTAGGATACCCAGCCCTTTAAACAGCACATTGGTTTGCTCACCGACACAGAGGCCAGACTGTCTGGGATCAAATCTTGGCTCTGCGACTTATTAGCTGAGGGGCTGGGCAAGTCCTTTACCTCCTCTGTGCTTTTGTTTTCTCCCATCTGTAAGATGAGGCTGATAATAGTAGTATGTACACTTGTTGAGAGGATTAAGTGACTTAACGTATAGAAAGCACTCGAGGGGCGCCTGGGTGGCTTGGTCGGTTAGGCGTCCAACTTTTGCTTGGGTTATGGTCTCGCGGTTTGTGGGTTCGGGCCCCGCGTCTGTGCTGGCTGCCAGCTCAGAGCCTGGAGCCTGCTTCAGATTCTGTGACTCCCTCTCTCTCTGACCCTCCCTGCTCGCGCTGTCTCTCTCTCTCCTAGAAATAAATAAAACATTAAAAAAAAATTAAAAAAAAAAAAAGAAAGCACTCGAAACAGCGTGGCGCGTAATGCGTGGTATTGGCTGTTACTGTTTTGATCCATTTAGACATGAAATAGCTTTGAGCTAATTTTTTAAACTTCCCGTTTAATAGATAAGAAAATAGGCTGAGTCGTAGGACTGCAGGTTAGTGGCAGGGCCCAGTCTCCTCAGCTCTCTCTTTCTCTACTGATTCCCGGATCTGCCATAATGTCCTTTTGAGTTCACTCCATGGGACCTTAGAGCCAGCCTGAGATAATATACTGCCTTCTCCCCATATGGCTCTCTCATAAAGGGTTTGGATATTAAGTATGCACATGAATATTAATATTTATTTCCATTAGGTTGATATAGTGTCTTTTCTTGGAAGGGGTCACAGAGACATACAGAAACATCCAAGATTATAAATTGAAGGAGGGCCAGAAAGAAAAAAGAAACCAGAGGAATAAAAATGACGAGAGACCAGAAGAACCCATTAACCAAGCCGAGTCCTCAGAATCCGGGACAGTGGCGTTTTTTTGCGTATCACAGGCAGGATGGAACAAAGACCTGGTCAAGGTTTTTCTGCGCGTTTCCTTTGGAGACCGCCCTGATTTTAACTGTCGTCTGTGTGAGACCCAGGTGGCTGATGGCGTCTCCCTTAAGATGTAGCTCCAGTTGTCCAAGTTGGCCAAGTGGCCCGTCAGTGCAGATGCTGTTCGGAAGGCTGCAGACTGGCCATTGGCAGTGGGGCCTGGACAGGGACAGCCAAATCCTGCAGTCCCTGTCGGCACCAGTGGGCTGCTTGTCTTCCGTAGAGAAGTCTCCTTTTTGGAGGTCAAAGGACAGCATGTGTCTCTGTATTTATATCGAGTTAAGCTCAGGCCATGTGTTTTTGACCAGGAATCACTTCACTGCTTTGAGTACGGCCTTTCCTTCCACCGTTGATCTCCCAGATTAATGACTGGATGAATGTCATTCGGCTGCAGTGCGCTTAGGGTTTGTGCTTGGTTATTTTTGCATACTGTGTCGCTTGGCTGTTTGCTGATTGAATCTGATGCAGACATCATAGTGGAAAGTATCCCAGATCAGGAGCTTGAGGAGCTGGGTGCCAGGGCTCCCCTGAGTCTCAACTCCTCCTTTTTTCCTGGCTATCCGACCTTGGAAAAGTTGCTTAATTTTTGTGTGCCTTAGTTTGTCATAAGGGGTGTGATAACGTAGCACATTCCTGATGCTGCCGTGGTCCGTTGTGTCGTTAAGATGATGCATTGGAAAGGACTCTGGAAACCTATTTATTCAGTGACGACTTTGGACTGCACACAAAGGACACAGATCCTTCTCCACTTGAAGCTTCCATTCTAGTGGGAAAGTACTGTCTCTTTCTCAGGGGATGGCGAAGTTCGTTACAATGGGCTCTGGGTTATCGTCCAGAAGTCAAATCTGAGAGCAGACAGCACATTCTCTTGTGGTGGTGTTTGTTTCACTCAGGTGTGTGAACATTAGGCTCCACGCTGGTGAGTTTCACGTTGAAAGTGAAAGCTGGTGCTTCTACGTGGTTTGAACCTGAAGGAAGCAAGCAGTCTCTAATACTTGGATCCAGGCCCGACCTAAATGGCCCAAATACCGTGGCCCCTCCAGGTCCTCCTTACCCCCCGTTTTGTGTCCCTCAGATTTTGATGTATAGCTTTGTCCAGTCTGTGTAGAAGTAGCAACCTTCCAGCTCATTCCCCCTGGGATCCCCGAGCCGAAGCCCACTTTGGGAAGCAGGATGTGACTTGCAACTCGGCGGTCTTGGCGCTGTGTCCTGACCCCGGCCTGACATCTCCTGGGGCCCCGTGGGCTGCCTGCTAAGTAGTGCTCACCGTCAGTGGTCTGTACCGTGGTTTTTTTTGTGGACACTTCTAGGAGCTTGAAAGGGAAGAGACCACAGCATTAAAATGTGATATATGCTTGTGCTGTGGATTTATCGCATGTATTTTTTAAATCTGATTTTTATGTAAGTTTTGAAGTTACGAACCGAGAAGAGTGTATGTATTCAAACCCTTTAAAAACAAAATGCTGCTGTCTCTGTGCATATGTGTGTATACTATGTATATTCATCTTAAGGCGAAATAATATTTAAAAATTTATTTATTTTTGAGAGAAAGAGAGGGAGACAGAGCACAAACGGGGAAGGGCAGAGAGAGGGAGACGCAGAATCTGAAACAGGCTCCAGGCTCCGAGCTGTCAGCACAGAGCCTGACGCAGGGCTCAAACCCACGAAATGTGAGATGATGACCTGAGCCAAAGTCAGTCGCTTAACTGACTGAGTCACCCAGGCGCCGCAATAATAGCATCTTTAATAACAAAGTACACCTCCAGGCCAGTCTTCATAAAGGAACTGGAAAGTTATTCCTTTGACTAGGTGCCAAAGAATGATGATTTGTACCATTTATTGAACACTTGCTATGTGTCTAGCTTTTTGCATGTTTTAGCTCGGTTCCTACAATAATATTAGGAATTGGATATCACCTGTTTTATAAACAAGGCAGTTAGAGGAAGGGAGGAGGCATCATAGTCATTCTACAATCTGGCAGGTTTACAATTAGTAGAACTCTTAGACGCTAGTTAAATTTGGTCAGTATGAGTGTGAGATTTTTCAAATACATTCATTTCCCCTCAATCTTGGCTATAATCTCTCTTTGGGATTCCCCCCCCTGCCCCGGCTAATTAGAAATTGTAAGTCACTTCTGCTATTAGCTATGGGAAAAGAAAGTTATGGACTAAAATTATAAACTGAGTTGGTAAGTCCCTAACTCTAAACTCAGCAGTTCTTCTCATTTTTTATTTGATTCTTATCATGAATGGGAGCCAGCTTTCCTTGTTTGCTGAATTCATCCCATTAAAATAACTACATGTGCCTTTCAGTGTAGACTTCTGTATTCCAGCCTTACATTTCTTAAAAATTTAAGGAATATTATAGTCTTTTATGAAAGGATACCATGGAAACACTAGTTTTATACAACAGACACACACACACACACACACACACACACACACACACAATATTTATTAGTCTTTGTATTCAATAGAGGGCACCATAGCACAGACCATGAATGTCTTCAGTGAAGATTTGTAGATTTTATTTTTTTTTTCCCCTCATGGTAAGAGGTAAAAAGGCTGACTTAAATTCTTTTTCCCGTGCATCCAACGGCGAACCTTCCGCTCTCTATACACATGTGTATATATCATTATATCGGGCTCAGCAGACAGGGCATCCTTAGTTGGATTAAATGGTTTTGCATAGCTATATATTGTTCCCAACTGAACCAGTATATAATACACCTAATAAAATCAGGTTGAGGAAAACCAGATTTTCAACCGTGTCCAATTCAAGGGAAAAACAAGATTTGCCTTGTTTAGTTTAAAGTTGTTACGGGGAAAGGAATAATGTTTGGCTTGTGTTGTAAATATCTTTTCAGAAATTCCTCTATTTGTTGCTCCTTTTATAAAGGCTTGGAAATTGTATACATTTGTTTTTATGGAGGCTTATAAAGATGACAGTTTATTGACCGTTTTACAGAGTACTCTTTATATGAGGTTTGAAGTTAATTTCTGCTATTAGATTTGTTTGTGGAAAATGTGGCACAAATAGGACTCAGGTAAAAATAGGATTTAATATGATGATGATGGCAGTCACAACATTCTCTGAAATACAGTAAACCAGGTGCCACTGAAAATGAACTAGTGACGCTCACTGTGCCAGATGGGGAAATACTTTCAAAATTTTGTATTTTTTAACTGTGAAATGAAATATCTGAGTGTAAAAAATCATTATGTTAAAAAATTATTTTGCTTCTCTAAAATCCATACCCATGGAGTACGGTAGCATAAAGTTAGCCAGCCAGCTAGCCAGAGGGCATTCAGATGTACTGTCTTTGAACTCCAGGCCTGTGTGGTGTGCAGATCTTGCCTCCCCAGCCACGTTCTCCCACTTGAGAATCGTGAGCTGGGTGTGTGCCAGCGCGCTCTCGCCTTTCACAGGCATGTCCTCCAGATGGCAGTAGTGAGCAGAAGAGAAAACACTGGGAAATAATGAGTCTAATGTACAGTAAAATTGGAAATTGAATTATAGCTCAAGAAAAAGGACAGTAGCCTTGAGGTCCCGATCAACCTGGACTCTGATCACTTTTGTTTGCTGTACCCATGTGTTAGGTTACCAGCAAGTTAATAACAGCGCATGGGCAGTTCAAGGCTCAGTAGAATTGCTTTAGACGTGAAATAAAGCTAAAATGAATTTGTGTCCAATATCATTGGCATTAGTGCTCATTACTTTTGTGGTGTAATGCCTCGAACCATCTAAAATCAATTTTAAAGATTACCCATTATTTTATAAAGAAAATAAAACACATTTCCAACAGAAATAAAGCAGTAAGAATAATCCTGTGAGCAGTTACTTGTACCCCAGCTGGCAGGAAATCCACTGACAGACAGAAGGGCGCAGGAAACACCCCGTGCAAACTTCACGGCGAATACAAGTTCATATTAATGGGCTGTTGCCATATAAATCTTCTCTTGATTTCAAGTGTTTAAAACAAGAGTGGTAAACATTTGTAAATGTAGAAAATAACTCTCAAAGAGAGAGTAAAAGGGATTTACTACTTTACTGCTTGTACTTGGCAAATTAATCTTTACCATGTGACACGGTCACCTTCTGGGAGAAGCCATGGCAGAGGACATGGAGGGATGGGAAGTATTTAGCTGCTCTGATTGAGATTTTTGCCCTTTTAAAACGCACAAAGCTTTCTCGCTTCCTTTTAGTAGGGTCGGTAAAGAATATTCTCCCAGGCTACATTTGGTAAGCTGTTGAAGCTACATTTTGGTTGTGATCCTCTACCTATTTAGACTTTTGCCTTCTTGAAGAAGTAACTGTTTTATTGTGAAGGAAGTCTTCTAACAACATTGGATTTTAAGTAAATTGATATGAATGGCCAAAAAAGATTTACTTTTCTAATTATTTGTGTAAAAATGCAGGTTTTAAGGTAAGGTTCCTCTGGCCTTTCATAGAGCTCTCTGTGAAAAATCCCATGTTGGGCAAAGTTATGCTCAGGTTTTAGTATTTTACTTTTGACCCTTCCATCTGGTCTCAGTGCCTTGTATTACATTTTTATTGAACTATTCAGAGAGACTAAATTACCATACATCGAGATCTTTCCGGAAAAGGTAAAACCGGTTTTTATTTTAAAATAAGGGTGTACTCTGAATTAATTTCCCCTTCCAAGACATGCATTTCAGAAAGAAAACCCACATTCAGTAATAATATGAATTTGAGCATGTATGGATTTGTTGCAGAGTCATTTTTAATTTTCCATGTAGTTCTGATGCACTGGTTGAAATCTATGCTCTTTGTAAACTTTGACCTTGACTATGGGAAGGCTGGTACATACTTACCACAGAATCATCGTATTTTAAGTAGATAGATGGTAACATGGACTGGGAGCAATTATATTTGGTGGCTTATTTTAATAACATAGATACACAGTGCTACTGCCGAGCATGGAGAAATTTCTCGTCAATCTTAGGTATTCAAAAAAAAAAAGCCACCTTTCAACTTAGCGCTTGTAAACATGTATATAAGCATACTTGTAAAGTTTTAAAATATAAAACATGTTGAGAAATGTATTGGCTTTTTAATATAATTTTTAATGGTAGTGGAAAGTTCTGATGTTCCATTCCAGCCTGGCCAATAAAGATCACAGAACAGACACGCCGGTTGGCGGTAAAAAAAATTTTTTTAAGTAGACTACATTTCTATGACCATCAGCAAAGTCTTTCCATAATTAATCCACATGGTCATAACAGATGGTTAAATTGAAGAAATGTCCTTGAAGTTATTCTTTTACCAGATGTTCTCAACTATTAGCTTCATGTTTGGACTCACCTAAATTTCCAAATAATTGAAGAAAAGTTAACGTAGGCTTTCATCCTTTTAATAGGCAGAGCCTTTAATTGACGCAAAGTTCGCCATAGCCGAGAGATTACTTCGGTGGCACATTTCTAACGTTTCTCCCCTCTCCTACCCTCTCACCCTCCACCCCCACCGTTCACCAAGGCTGTCTCCTTGCTTCTCTGACACAGGGTTCTGCAGAACGCGCTGTTGCTCTCAGACAGCTGCCTTCACCTATTCCTACAGAGCCATTTGAATTCCGAAGACATTGAGGCCTGCGTCTCCGGGCAGACTAAGTACTCTGTGGAAGACGCCATTCACAAGTTTGCCTTGATGAACAGACGTTTCCCTGAAGAAGATGAAGAAGGAAAAAAAGAAAATGATATAGATTATGATTCAGAAAGGTATTGCCTTGCATTTCGATTGAACGTATATGTATCTGTATAATACAGTGCGCACATATGCAGTGTCTACACATGTGTAGACAGATATATATATGTGTGTGTATATATATGTATATATGCACTTCACTTTTTTGTTGATGTAATACTAAGATAATGAAAAAATTAATTGAGATTTTATTGAGCTGTGACAGCTCATCATAGTAGTCTTCACACACACCTCCACACTGAATTAATGAATGCAGTAGAAATTCAATTATCTGCATTCTGATTATGTGACTTTCATTTAGTCAGACTTGAATTATTCGCGTTTAAATTATCTAGCTAAAAAAATATCCAACTGCACTCCAAATGGCTAATTAAAAGTCCAAATTTCCTGTCTCTCTTTGTGACTGGAGATAATTAAAGTTCTCCTCTGTTACTCAGGCTTTGAGTGTGTTGTGAAAACCAATTTCCTCTTTTTATTATTTTCCCCCTCTCTTCTTTTCCAGTTCATCCTCTGGGCTTGGACATAGTAGTGATGACAGCAGTTCACACGGATGTAAAATGAGCACGGCTCCACAGGAATCCTGAAAAATAATTCTAACGTTACCATCTTAGGAATAGTGAATTATGTCCAGGCATGGAGAAGAAAGCTCGCTAATAATAGATTCTTACCTAAAGCTCACTGTCATGATATTAGGTATTTAAATTCTTAAAGGCGCTGGGTTGTTTATTAGTGGTATTTTATGTTGTCTTATTTTGGATAAGCTTCTGTAAAAAGCTAAAGGCCTGTGAATGCAGCTCTCCTTTATAGGCACACATTATCAGTAAAACAAGACCCTGCCCTGAAATGCAGTGACATACTCGTTTAGAAACACCGAGTTGGGTTTACTGAATTTTAAAAGATAGGTAAATAGGCAGCACTGAAAATCCAGACAGCGCGTTCCTTCCCGTGTCGGTGGGACAGTGTTAGCATAAACCCAGCTTGGATGGTCTGAGCCAGTATGAAGACTGATGGCAGAGACCAGACCGCCTCTTTCAGACATGTGGCTGATGTTTCGGAGGCACCTCCCCTGCCCTGGGAAAACCCTTCGCTTTCGGATGTTTGACTGAAATATTTTAAGAAGCTTCACCTTTCCAGTATCTTATTTCACATGTAGATGGAAAACATACCTTACGACTAGAGACATGGTAAAATAATGTTTATGTCTTATATGAAAACAGAAATCGTGTGCGTCATTTTTTGCTTATATTTGCAATCTAGAGATTCAGAAATACAGTTTCATTGTTCAGATTCAGCTGTAACACATGGTTTTCTGGAAACGGGGACGGTGTTGTCATTACCCAGTGTAACTAGGATTACAGGTTAACTATTTTCTGACTAAATGTGCAGTGTCTTATCACCAAGTAACTTTCAGCGTCAGTGGTGGTTACGTGTTACTTATTTTTAAGTTAGAAGCGGGATCTTCTAAAAATTACTACATTTCATGTACATCCCCAGCATTTAGAAAAAAAGAATATCAACTTGGTAATTTAAGAATGACTCATATTTAAAGAGCCTTTCCTTTAAGGCATCTGGCCGGGGACTGGCCCATCTTAGTGGCCCAGAGATAAAATGTCTTAGATAAACTACATTGAACTTCAAAGGTGAGATGACGCAGCGTTTTCTTGAGATAATTATCCAAGTTTCTTCTTTGTTGAATGCCATGAAGTATCCCTCAAACTACCCGGAAGCCATTTTCACGTAACTTGTTGCTTTAATTAAATGTTACCTCGCCTCATTTTATTTCAACTGGGAGTTTACAAGTTAACCGTATTCTGAAAGAGTCTTTGAAGTGCTCGTAACTGAGAACAGAAAAAAAATTAAATTTACAATAAGAATGACTTCCTTAAGTTTTCCTTTTTGTTTTTGTTTGGTCTAAAGCAGTATTGAACTTTGGTAAATATTTTGATTTACTGTATCTTGGATCTTGTTATTTTATCATCTAAGACTCATCTTCATACAGGAGAAAGAGACTGAGCAATTTCGTTTTATCTTGCTAACCTTTAAAGTTTGCCATCTCGTCATTTAAGAGCGACCCTTAGCTTGTTCAGCAGTATGTACTTGAATTCACATTATTTCCATTTTACAGCAGTTTTGAAGAGCATGTAATGTGCCACCAGTTGTCATATTATTTTTTAGATGATGTAACATAGCCATTACTGATATTAAGTGATGCCTAATACTGTGGTATATAACCGTCACAAGATCATTGTTTTCACATTAAACGTGAAATAATTAAGTTCAGTTTGTTGGATCACTTATTTTAAAGAAGAGAATATATACATATATATATATATTTTTTTTTTTTTTTTTTTTTTTGGCTCCCACCTAATTTCAGTGTGTTTTTGATCAAGCAGGAAGTTTTAATGAGAAACTTTGGTAAGATTTGGCTTAATAGTCAGTACAGTTGTGCACATTTGAGGTTTTTAGCCTTGGTTTGGTTGTTTTGATCTAAGCGTTGGCTTCTTAAAACTCATTTTCTGCAGCTGAGATATTTAGGTGAACTTCAGCCCCCAATGGCTTTCTTGCTATGTTCAAGTCTATTTTTCTCTGACATATTTTATAAAGCTTTCTTTTGGAAAAGAAAGTAATTACTGAGTAACTGAATTAAATACATGTTTATTTAAAACTTTTTAATGTAACTTAAATCTAATCTCGGATGCTTTATGATTTACCTACAGCAGAGCTGTAGTTCCCTGGCTAGTTCTTAAAGGGTAAATGATTCACCTATAAAGCCAGTTTGTGGGTTTTATTTGAGAACTGGTTTTATATATAACCCAGAGGTGTCAACAAGGGAAATCAACAACCTGTTACTTAGGGCTTCTTTAAAGTCTCACTGGGAAAAAAATGATACAGATTCTAGTGAAATTACTAAGGAAAAACAAATTTTTATCTTTAAGTAGTTATGTCCCTTAAGATATTAAATATCTTGCAGCAGCTTTTTGAGCCTAACACACACTTTATTGAATAATTAAATACAAACAAGTGATATGCAATAACCTTACTGTGGTAAGGTAAAAGAATAAAATTTCTTTATTGGCTATTAAGAACATAAACAAATTCATTTAGCCTCGCCACAATTACCGTTATATCCAACAGTAAATTGAATGTTGTTTTGAACTCAGGGTTTTGTTTGTTTGTTTGTTTGGTTGGTTCCTTAAGAGGATTCATCATTATGGAGCTGCTGTGGCAAAAATAAGGTTTTCAGTATTTCAGCTATAAAATGGAAGACCGTTTTTTTCAGGAAGGGCTTCTACAGTTTTAAGACAAAAAAAACAAAATGAAAGCTTATTCTCTTTCTAAATAGTTGTCCTCTTAATATTTAAATTGCTTAGTTGGTGTCCTGTAAATTCAATGTAGCATCTTTTCAGCGGAGGAAACCAATTATTTATAGAACACAATTTTCTGGTTTTGTTTGGACCATAGAGCTTCTCTGCCTTTATTATGTAGAAACACATTTTCAAATACAAAATGCCGTCTGAAATTAATTACTGCAATTTGACATTCAAAGCATAGATACAATTTTCTTTGCAAATAAAGGTCATAAGAAATTAATACGTTGTAACAGAGGAAGTTCAAACATTTTGGAAGAATGTAAGTAAGCAGCATTTTAAAATTTGAAGTATTCACTAAGGATTTGGGCCCTGTTCTTTGCCATATGCGTCTCCCAAACGACGCATTGTCCCTTTAAGTCAGACACAATTGCTGTTCACTCTTGTTGGAAACTTTTCTCCATCATTGTTACGAACCCTGCATTGGACAGTCATTTATTTCAGCTGCGCCAACTCTGATCTGGTAATGACCATCTTCTTTTTCCAAAATGCCAAAGACTTCTTTTCAAATGATACAGACGAAAAGAGGACGGAAAAACTCAGCTACAGTTTCCTGCTGAAAGTAAACTCCGGACTAAAAACACGATGCAAACGGCTTATGCTAAAGAGGAAGATCCCCTTTCTCTCCCCCACGAGAGGTGTAGATTCATCCCAGAGTCCACACCACTCGGCTTTGCTGCTGTCGAGGCACAGCACGGGCATCACTTGCGGCTGTGTTTTTGTTAGTTTCTTACCTCCGGGTCTTCTTTAGAGCTCTGCCCCCACCCGACTGGCGGTGGCGCTCCCGCCGCTGCCCCCTCGGCCGCCCGTTGGCTGCGGCGCCTCGGCGGCCCGCGCACACTCCCCCGCGCCGCGTCCCGCACACGCGCGCTCCCGCCTCCTCCCGCCCGGGCGCTCCGCCGGCGGCGGCTGCGGCGGCGACTGGGCGGCAGGTAGCGAGCCAGCCGGCCTCGGTCCGGTAACCCATGGCAACCGCCCTGGTAACCCATAGCAACTGCGCTGCGGAAAGAAAGAGGAAAAAAAAAAAAAACGGGTGGAGGGGGGCGGTGGGTGGCGAGTGGGAACAACAACCGCAAAAAAACGGCGATTTACAGCACAAACCTGCAGCGCCCTCTCTCCTGCCCCACCTGCTGCCAACGTGGGCACCACGAGGCCCGCCCCCCTTCCCAATATGAAAGTGACAACTCTGGCTGCTTGAAAAATAATAATAAGAGAAGAATGCACAGGGGTCTCGGAGGGTGGGCTTGGTGTCGGGGAAGGAGCTTCGAATAGCGATGCCCCCGCCGCGGGCCTCGGGGCTCAGGGGTCTCCTGGGGGCCCCGGCTGGGTTTGGGAGCGCGCGTGGGGCCGCAACCCCGCCGCTCTGGGGGGCTTGGGGATGGCTGGGTCGGGCGCGGCCGCGCCGGAGCCGGGGGAGGCGGCGGCGGCGGCGGTGTCCCGTCTAGACCCGAGTCTTTGTTCTGCAGATGCTCGCGGCGCTGCGGTCCCCGGCCCCGCCGGAGCGCCGCCCGGCCTGGAGGCGACGAGGCCCGGCGCGCCCCCGAGAGCGCCCCGGGGTCGAGGCGAGGCCGGGGAGAAGCCGGTGCGCTCCAAATGTCGGCGCACGCACCGCACCCATTGGCTAACCCCTCTCCTCTCCAGTCTCCCAGGACCTTAAAACCTGCCGAGCGGACTCGCCGTCGCCTTAAACTTGCCTCCTCCCGTTTGGAGAGGGAGGGGACAGTCGCACCTGGTGGCGGCCCTGGGCCTCGGGATAGACGGGCGTGCCTCCGGGCCCAGAAACGGCCCTGGGTCAGAGTTTAATGTCTGTGTGTGCGTGGGTCGGGGTTTAGGAACCGGGATGCTCCACCGCTTTAGGCTGAGGGCCCAGAAGCCGGGCTGTGTTCTTCGCCTGGAAAAAAGAGGCGCGCGCCGGTGGCATAGCCGATGCGAGGCGGCCGGAGGACAGAGGGGGGCGCTGCCGGGCCAGCGCGGCGGAGAGACCGCGCAGCTTGGGGTCTGGTTTGTCCGCGCGGTGGAGAGTGGCGTCAGGGGTTCCAGGTCGAAGGAGCCCGCGGGAACCTGCGCCCCACGTAGATTGCAGTTTGTGCTTAGGGCCATCGTCTGCTCGCTGGTGTATTCGCAGAACCCCCCGCCCTCAATGAGATGATGCAGGAAAATACAACCAGGGACTGGGTCCTTTCAACGGAGCACCTCGGGCACCTGAAAGCCCCTTCCGCAAGGAAATGTGCTGGCGTGCAGAGCCGCTTCGAGGACACTGGAAGTCCACCGTACTACGTCTAGTTCAAACGACTTGTGATTCCAAGCCCATTTTGCTGTTTTAAAAAAGAAAACATGGGGCGCCCGGCTGGCTTAGTTGGTTAAGCGTCCGACTTTCGCTCAGGTCATGATCTCACGGTTCGTGGGTTCGAGCCCCGAGTCGGGCTCTGTGCTGACTGCCAGCTCAGAGCCTGGAGCCTGCTTCAGAGTCTGTGTCTCCCTCTCTCTCTGACCCTCCCCTGCTCACGCTGTCTCTCTCTCTCTCCTAGAAATAAATAAAACATTAAAAAAAAAGAAGAAGAAGAAGAAAAGAAAACGTTTGGCCTGAATGATTTTTGAACTCCTTCGAGATCTTAAGCCTCAATTATTTTCCCTCTGTAGATGTGTACCAGTTACAAGCCCGAATAGCCAAGCCATCGGCAACGTCTTTTAGGATGGCAAAGATCTACACAAGCATCACACGCCTTCATTTGTACCATGTATGGTCCTGAAGACGTGGTTAGATCAGTCGTGTTTTAGATCTCTGTCGCTGGTGGACAAAAGGGAATCTGGCTATGTAAAGATGCTATTTTAATCCTTTCACAAAGAAAAGACTCGCCCAAGTATGCATTTTTGCTGCCACAGATTCTAGGGAAACTTGGTGCATTTTCACAAATGGGCGCGTTCCGGGTTCCACTCCCTACTGGGCACCTGGTGCGGAGAGACCCTGCGAACCTTTAGAGGTGAAGGGTAGCTCCTTGCATGCCTGGGGGTCCATTCAGTACCACCCTAGGCCTCTGCATAGTGGTGTGCTGGGAACCCTGGGCTTTCATTTAATTTTTTTTTTTTTAACAAAAGCAATTACAGAAAAGTGCAAATTTAACGTGTGACATTTAACATTTTGCCGTGGCAGGCAGCCTCCGCTTAAATGGGGCCTTTCTGCAGAACAACAGGAGCCAAAAGGCCTTGTGTCGTGGAGTAATGTAAGACACAATCTGGGCTGCAAACGTACAATGAATCGGGAAGGATTTATGTAATTAATTGACCAGTCTTAACCTGTTATCGTGATGTAAGGAATTTGGAACTCATTAATTTGGGCTCTGACAGATTTCATATTAGAGCTGGCAAATATGGATTGAACCTCTTATTCTTGTAGCAGCTGGAATTTCCATGACAGTGAGGATTAGTGAAGAAGACCTATTGCTGGAGTCAAACTGCCTCTTTGTAATCAGTAGCCCTGCTCTGCATTAAAGGGATAATGAAAAAAAAAAGAAAAAAAGAGGCGTATTACCTGCCTGACGAAGCCGAAGGGGCTTCACTCTGCTGGTATGTGTGTTGAGCTCAAGCATACGCAGTGGAATGAAAACATTAATTTCAATCACAAAGTTAGGTGATTCCCTAAGTACCTTGAGAGCATGAGAAGGTAAGGGGTCTTAGGGTCGGATTTGGTATTGTTGTCAAAGTTAAAAGGAGTTAAAAGAGCCTTTGGACTTCCTCTATGTGAACACAGAGACTGTATGAAGAAGGATGTAGAAGTTTTCTGAGGGGCAAATGATAGTTCTTGTAATGTCATATCCACAAATGAGTAATTCAGATCCTTGAAGGAGAGCCTAGTTTCTCAGGAGCCACTCACTGTCTCCTGGTCAGAGCTCTTTCATGGACCTCATGAAACCCAGAACTCACATAATGAGCCTTTCACTGATATCTAATCTCTGTCCTCTTTCACAGCATATGATGTTTAATGAATCACCCATTTGGAAATGTCGAAGTTCTTTTTTGAGATTTTAGGAAAACCCAGTAGAAACCTAAATTTCATTCCCCTCTGCCTTGACAATCAGAAAATTGCTAGGTTGAAAAAAAGGTTCTCAAGATTAAACTAAATGCCTTTTCTTTTCGTTCCTTTCACAATAGTTTCCCCCCACTGCTGTGCTAGGTGATAAGGTTAATATAACAACTGCCGTAAGGATCATTAATACAGGGAGATAAGCGAAGTTGCACGTTTAAAACATTTTCAGGGTATCGTTTGCCTCCTTCTACTGATAAAGAAGTCTTTGGTAACAAATGCAGAATGCAGGCACTGAATATTTAACTTTTTAGACAGAAAGCCCAATTGACCTTTCCTAATGCATTATTATTCATGAATACTCTTCAAATCTGCATCCTGACTGCTCTTGAAATGTTTTTAAACTTGTATATTACCTTTAAAATGTTTTCATTCGAACATAACTTAATTTTTAATATAACAGATATTGTTATAATAGTAATCTTTGCAAAACTAAACAAAAATTCCAAACTTCTACCCCCTTCCTTTTTTGTGCTGTCTGGATTCCAAGTGAGTTCCAAAGTGAGAATTTTCCTTTAGGGTGGGATGATGGGATTTGATCTAGCCATGAAGTACTTGGTGCAAAGATTTGTTTTATGATTATCTTGTTAACGAGTGATTTCTTCAGCTTTGGTTCCATTTAAATGAATGCATAGATAAACACTAGAAATTGCCATCAATATATTAATGTTATCCTTCACATTGAAAGGAACGAGAGAGCTAGTAGTTGTTATTAGTATTATTATTTCAGTGGGAAGGCTGTGAAGATAAACACTTGATATCAGCAAGACTTGGATAACTAATATAAACCATGACAAGGGCGATTAATAGTGTATATAAACACACTTCAAATTTGTATACATGATCTCAGCTCTCACCTACGGATTTCTTTGTGTTTTTTTAAAGGGGTAATTTGTAAGTTGACAATTACAAGGTTATCAACTCGTGTGCTGTGTGTACTGTTTACAGACTGGAAGTATGGAATGGACATATTGAAGCATGATTTGTCTGAGAGAATGTTGACTGGAGGGAAGTCTAGTGAATTGAGTTCTGGCTCTGCCGCTAGCACATAGTACATAGCACAAGGTAGCCCCTAACTCCTCTCGACTGCAGTTTCCTCATCATTGCAGTGAGAAAACGGGATACAGAATGTCTTTAAAGGTGTTAGTGAGTGATAGTAAAAAAAAAAAAGAAGGAAAGGGAAAGAAAGGAAGGAAGGAAGGAAGGAAGGAAGGAAGGAAGGAAGGAAGAAAGAAAGGAAGAAGGAAGAAAGAAAGAAAGAAAGAAAGAAAGAAAGAAAGAAAGAAAGAAAGAAAGAAAGAAAAGAAAGGGTAAGTTGAAGGTTTCCATGGACAGTTGCATTTCTGTCACACTGCGTTAAACAAAATTTAACCCTGCATTTTCTGCAGGACTTGTCAGTGCTTTTCATATGTTAATACGCATTGTGAATCTCTCAAGTGTATGTGTGTTGGGGGGTGGAGGTGGGGCTTCTGTATGCAGATTCCTTAAACTGATTTGAAGAAGAATCTAAAATTCTGTGATATTTGAATCTATAATACTTTGGATCTCTTCCCAGAATGAATGCACTTGCCTTCACCCTAGGTGTCCCTGAGGTGCAGTGTGAGGAATGTGTGACTATCACTCAGTAAAAAGGATTCCCCTTCAGAAAGCAAGTCCTATAAAGAGGCAGGGAATATGGTACCAAGTTTAAATCTTGGTTTCACTGCTTACAGGATAAGTGGGAACAGGTCACTCAACCTTATGGAATTCGCTCCTTTGTTTGTAGCGTGAGGATAATAATGCAATGTGAGGCCAAGTGTGAATTGCTGATGAAGTCACTGCACGGTCCCTTTGTTCAGAAGGGTCTTTTCTTTTCCCCTCCCAAGGCCTCATTGCTTGGCTAGTTCCTACTAGTTATTCAGGACTCACGGTATGTCTCCTTTGGGCTGATGGCTGATGTCTACTCTGATCACGCCCACTACGAGTCAGGTGCCCTTTCGTGGTGTTTCTGTAGCAAGACCTATGCATCCCCACGTGACTTTATGCCAGCCCTTCTCCCCCTGCTCTGCACGATCCGTCACCCGTCTGTCTGTCCCTCTGTTCAGGCAGAAGCTCCTGGAGGGTGAGGACTGCATTTCATTTCTGCCTCCCGCCCGCTGCCACCCGGCACCAACCTACAGTTTAATACCGAGCACATTCTGGAGTGAGTGATGAATTACTGCCATGTGGTGGGCAAAGGCCTGTGGATCCTCTGAAGGCTCCATTTCCCGCGGCAGAACCAGCAAAAAAATAGAAGAGCTTAGAGAACGCGCAGGTAATTCAGAGAAGTTTAGCTCCTTGAACTTGGAAACTTTATTCATCCTGAGGGTGCATGAGAACCCTCTGTTTACAGTGCCATGTTTCCCAGTTCTCTTTTCAAGTACGCCTTGGGACAGCAACATAATTGTCCCTTCGTGGTCTGCATGGCAAGTCAATAAATACCTCGCTTGAGATTACTTTTCTTCATTGATCAAAGAGACCGTTCAATGAAACATTTTGAGGAACTATTTCTTTTGGTCAACTTGTTTCTGATAAGACCTGTGCCTAGTGCAGTGTGTATCAGTAGAGTGACATCCAAAGCATCGTTGATGATTGAGCTGAAATATTGGACCTGTGGACAGGTTAGAGTTTTCTCCAAATGTTTGTGGCTCTGCCGTATAACCCCATATAAAGCTGAAGCCCAGACTGACTTTTAAAGAGTAATTTAGAGTTTTACTAAAGTCTCTAAGATAAACACTAAAGGAATCTAATTTTAACCCCCAAATTTTCTGTCTTTGTCTCTACACACACACACACACACACACACACACACACACACCTCTCACATTCCTTGTCAGTTTTTTCAAACTTCTGACAATTTGAGCGTCTGTTCAAACTTCCAAATCCCAGCCCACACTGGCTCTTGCCTTTCTTTTCTAACCTTGCTCTTCTCTCATATAAATTGCTGGAGACGATCTCTGATCCTCTTGGTTCCTACCCACACTCATTCCAGCCCGTGCAGCCAGGGCTCATCTGCGGAGTGGGGGCAGGGGGGCTGGGGTGTGTGTGTGTGTGTGTGTGTGTGTGTGTGTGTGTGTGGATGTGGGTGTGCTGGGGGCAGGGAGCGGCAGCAGGCTGGCTGTACTATTTCCCTGCGCACAAGCGGGCAGAGGACACCTGCGGTCCCACCTGCCGGTACAGCTTCCTAAGACTTCTCAGTTTTTTAGGTTCAATGACAACAAAGGGTAGTTTACATCCCATTTTTACTTTCCTCTCTGTAGGTCTGTCTACCAGGTTCATCCTCTGACCTTCAGGGGAATTCACCTAAAGCCACTATGTGAAAACCAACCTGATTTCTAAGGACCATTGGAGAAAGATCCTGGGACCTTTGGTAATCCATTGCAAGGGTTGACAACTCCTTTTAGAAAATCAATTTTAGGGGCACTTGGCTGGCTCAGTCGATGAAGCGTCCCACTCTTGGTTTTGGCCCGGGTCATGATCTCACGGGTCATAAGTTCAAGCCCAGTGTTGGGCTCTGCGCTGACAGCTCGGAGCCTGCTTGGGATTCTCTCTCTCTCCCCTTCTCTGCCTCTCCCCTGTTCACACACTCTCTCTCAGAATAAATAAAAAAACATTAAAAATTTTTAAAAAAAGAAAAGTATTTTAAATCTGTGTGCCTCATGCTACACTTGAAGCCCTGTCAATAGCCAGATCCCTTAGGCTCCAGGGAAATGTGTAAAAAGCCTGTGTGTGGGGGGGGTGGGGGGGGTGGGGGGTAGGAAGCCAAGGGAGGGAAGGAATTGCTACACTGGAGCGTGTGTGTCCTCGAAGCACAGAAATTCGGAAATCCTGCAATGGTGTCACCAGATCTGGGAAGGGGGAGGCCAAACAGGCCCACGGGTTGGATACAGCCTACGGGATGGTTTAGAATACAACCATATTTTATGTGGAAAAAAAAAAATTAACCTTTTATTCTTCTGTTAAAAAGTTCTCAACATCACTCTTCTGTCCTAAACTTTGCTGTAAGAATTTATGGTCCTTTTCTGAATCAAGTTTGTCCGTAGCTGTAGTAAATAGTAGACCTCCAAACTCAAACATGGCATTTTTGCAAGGGTTCTGACGGAGAGCTGTGCTGTGAGCGATTTAAGGTCGGCTTAGTGCCGCCTGGGGATCTGTGCAGCCTGACCTGCAGAGGAGCAGAAAACGTACCCATGGTGAACACGCAGTGAGCGGAGGCACCCTTCTGACCACAACGAAAAACAGAAAGCAGTAAGGGGCTGGGGAAGGCAGGTGATGTATCCTGTCTGTTCAAGGAAAGGAGACTGTTCTGAAATAGAATATAAGTAAACGAGGAGCTGGAGCTGGGGAGAGACACTTAAAATAAAGAGAGCCCAAAGTGCAATGGCTCTAATGAGTCAGAAATTAATCTCTCTTGCAGTCACTCTCTAACACAGACCAGCAAGCCCCGCTCCAGGAGGTCATTCAGGGCCCCAGGCTGGTGGGGGGGGGGAGGAGGTGGGGGGAGGGGGAGTGGCCCAGGCTGTGCTTTCCAAGGCTGTACCCATTCCTTCCCATTTCTAGCCAGTCCAATGGAAATGCGAGCACAGCTGGGCCAAGAACAATTGAGGCGAGCACCTTTTAATTAATTAATTTTAAGTTAATTTAATTTATTTTGATTCATCTGCCAATAAGAGTTTTCCAGCATGCCCACGGGTAAGGAGAATGTAGTATAATACACGCCCACGTGCCCATCACTTCAGTTACCATTTCATGTGGTAGAACTTGTACCATTTTTGTGCCCCAAATATGCCTTCCCCATTGCTGGCCGGATTATTTTAAATCAGATCTTCGACCTCATTAAGAAGCTATCTGGAAGTTGCAGACATCACCACATCCACTGCTTCGTAAGAACCCAGTGACCCGGCCACATCTAGCCATAAGCAAGGCGGGGCAGAGTCCGTAGCAGGAGGCTGTGTGCCCAGGAAGGAGGAGGAAAGTGCCCCACTTGAGGTCACAGGATTTGAGAGGCGTCCTTGAGAAAGGCCACAGAGATCGAAGTTAAATTACTCAAGGAAAGTCTGAGGACATTCTCGCACTCCAGTAAAATCCAAATGATGACAACTGTGTACTGATGATACCTTGTGAAAGGCCAGAGCGAGTCTTGCGCCCTTGAGTTTTTAGCAAATGCAACATTTGCTGCACAAAACCAGGACAGCAAAAGGAAGCAGCCTTAGAAAGGCACCACCGAATCTTGCTTTTCTCTCACCTGTGTAAAATTAGCTGAGATAATGATTTTAGAAGAGAGTCAATATATATGTAAATTATGAAGATGGTTTATTTGCTTCTGCTGTTGGAATCTTGTCTCTTTGGGTGTTAAAAGGTGTATGTGTGTTTGAGACTTTATGTACCCTCATGTAATAAAAAGAGAACAAGACGCCACAGAATTTAAAATGAGCAAAAGAAGAACTCGTTGAAACTAGTTTAATGAATCAATTCATGTCAAGAAACATTTACTGAGCTTGTTGGATATTCAAGGATTGTCCTGGGTCTCGGAGATCTGAAGGTAACAAACAAATAGTCCTTGTTCTCAGCGGCTGTCGATCAGAGGGCAGATACACATGCGAGGATGTGACCATAATACAGGACAGAACGAACTAGGTGCCACGGTTGAGGGTAGCGGGCATCCATTGTTTTACCTGCCCACTGCCCATTCTCGTCCTGCAAGTGTCTTGATTTTCCTTGGTGGGCACCTCTCTCTGCTCTCCGTTCACAGTGGAACTGATTCAACCTCCCTGCCTAGAGGGGGCTGCCACCCAGCCTGGCCAGTCAGAGCAACGGTGGTTCCCTGGCCCAAGTGATTGGTTCAGGGGTGGGCACATGACTCTACCAGGACCCGTGGTTTTTGTGCAGTTATAGAGAAAAACTCTCTTTCATCTTCCTGAGTGGCTGAGGGTGCAAGCCCAGAACTCTGGGACACCATCTTGCACTGTAAGGGGGAGCCTGCTGAGAATGAGGCCATGTGAAAGACAACAGAGCTGAGAGGTAAGAGATTGGGCCGTGATGAAGTCATGTAAATCTTTTAAGTACTTCCCACCTCAAGCACTGCAGGAAACACACCATTCACTGATTTATCCATTCAATTACTCACTTGCTCACTTCTCTGATATTGTTGCATTTAGTCCCTATAACATTAATATGAGTAGGTACCATTATCCCCATTGTATAGATGGACCTGCTGCTAATTGATGGAAGAGATGAAATTGAACACAGGTCTGTGTTGTTGTTGTCGTTTTTACTTTACATGTTTATTTATTTTTGAGAAACACAGAGAGACAGAGCATGAGCAGGGGAAGGGCAGAGAGAGAGCGAGACACAGAATCCGAAGCAGGCTCCAGGCACTTAGTTGCCAACACAGAGCCTGATATCGTGCTCAAAGTCATGAGCCATGAGATCATGACCTGAGCTAAGTCAGACGCTTAACCGACTGAGCCACCCGTGTGCCCCAATACAGGGCTGTTTATAAATCCTTAATCATTTCTCTCTGTGATTTGCCTAAACACAGCTGTCAAGAAGAAATAGGTCTTATTGACCAGTGTATTCCCTTAGTACCTAGAATAGTATATTTGCATCGAAGGTCCCCCTGATACATTTATTGCCTTAGGAGGTGCCGGAGGAAGGGAAGGAGAGGATGAATTCAAGTGTAGCAATGATGACTTTGGGGTGTGGGTACAGGAAGAGACGGAGGTTTAGGAGCGCCGGGATGGGGTTGGGGTCAGGAGAGAGGTCAGAGGTGAACACTCAGAAATCGTCTGCAAGGAGAATTGCAGAGGTCATCTCTGCCCAAGTGTCTAGTCAGTGAGGTCTGCCTTGACCCCCAAGTTGCAATTTCGTCTCAACTCCCTTACACTGCCGCTCCCTATCCTTCTCTGCTTTCTATTATCCACAGCACTCCCCGCTGCCTCTAGTTAACTTACTTATTGTTTTTATCTGTCTTCTCTGTACCCACCCAACAATACGAACTCTGTCTGTGCAGGGAGATCGCTGTTGTCCACTGTGCTATCGCATGTGCCTAGACCAGGGCGTGGTACACAGGAAATGCCCAAGAGACACTTGTTGAATGAATAAACGAAAGAATAGAAGTGGATGAGATTGCTCACTGATGGTGGAAGCCAAGAGAAGGGGACAGAAGCCCAACGAAGAGGACATCTTGGAAAAGACCGAGGAAGTCTGTGAGGCAGAAGGCAAATCAATAATGAGCAATTCCCAAGAATAAAGAGAGCAGAGGGTTTGGAGAAAGCAGGGGTGGGCAGCAGGACCAAATGTTGCTGAGAGGTAAAAAATGGCCACTTCTGTGACCCTTGGAATGAATTCTCTTTGTAATGATGCTCAGCAGCTGCATGTGGTAGCCCTGGGCTCAGGTGATCATGAGAATTTGAGGTCCAGTCCTGTCATTTATTAGTGATGTAAATCTCTGAGCATCTGAGCCTTGCTTTCTTTACCTGTAAAATGAGTATAATACTGCCCCTATGTCAAAGCATGATTGTGAAGGTGAGCGGAATCACTGCACGTGAAATGCATACATATGGGTGAATTATCAGTATTACTACCGATTTGCAGCGAGTAAGATACATATATAAAAAGAAAGTTACGAAAATTTCTATAACCATTATTATTTGGGACTAATCGATTTCCAGACAAAGCAAATTACATGGCGAGTCCTGCTGTCATTTGACAATCATCATGCATCTTTATTTGAAAGTTAGGACATTGTACTTATGAATTTGAATTTGAGGCATTTTCTCCATCTTGCTCATTTCCGGTTTTCCGTGCCCCTTCTTGCTCAGGCTGCTTATGCGAATACACAACCTCAAGCCAAGAGGCAACATTTCAGTTCTCTGTCAGTTGGGTTGGAGAATGGCATACCACCATTCCCTCCCTCCCCCCTCCCCTACCTCCTCCCACCCCCACCCCCCCGGCATATTGTTTCCCACCCTCTGTAGCCAGGAGGTTGCATATCTTGTGTCTTTCCAGAAAATCACTGATTAGATTTATGCATTAGCTTTTGACGTGGTAGTCTTTGAGTTAGATTTAGTCCCGGTGGCTGAAAGTTCAACGTTTTCTCAATATTTTCCTCCAAAGCCACAACCATAGTTGGCAGCAAAGAAGATGAGGGATGAATAGGTTTCCATGTTGCTTGGTGATAGATATGGAGATGCTGGCAGAAATCTGCAAGCATTTGCATACATACAATTGTCTGTCTGATGTTTGCTTCCGCGCTTGCTCTCCTCCTCTGCCCCCTGTTCTCTTTGTGCAGTGAATTACTAATACAAATACAGATAATGCAATTTCTGAGCCCAGCCTGCACAGCGGACGTGCATTTGGGAAGGTATCTGGGGAAAATGGCTAGGCTCTCCTGATCTTGTTGCTTTATCCAGACAAGGAAACGAAGAGGAGAAAGTAATTACAGGGACTTGTCTTTGAAGGGAGAGTGAGTGGCACTGACAGGATTTCTTTTCAGAGAATCTTGTAGAGATGCTGTTTTCTTGTTAATACCAGTAGGTATTTCCCTGGAAATAGAGTTTACTTATTAAAATGTGTGTTCAGCAGATGGGACGCTGTCCACAGGACGCGGAACAAGTTCTGTCCTTGGGGCTTCAGGGGTCTGGGGGCAGGTGAGATTTGTCCCCAGGACAGTGCATATCCTGGGGGAAGGAGGAAAGTAGATTTATCCCTGACACCATCTTTTGGTAAATCACTGCGCCTGCACACTCGGGAGCCGCCAGGTGCATAAAGGAGAAGTGTGACTTTGTTGGGTAAGTGGAGGTGGTGTGGCTCAGGGTCCCTGAGTAGGTGGCAGTAAAATCAGGAATGCTCAGCTTGTCTGACCTCAGAATGTGTTCCCATTAGCTATTAGAAAATCCCGAGGGGCACCTGGGTGGCTCAGTAGGTTGAGCGTCCGACTTCAGCTCAGGTCATGATCTCATGTTTCATGGGTTCGGGCCCCACGTTGGGCTCTGTGCTGACAGCTCAGAGCCCGGAGCCTGCTTTGGATTCTGTGTCTCCTCTCTCTCTGCCCCTCCGTGACTTGTGCTCTCTCTCTGTCTCTCAAAAATGAATAAACATTAAAAAAGAAAGAAAGAAAGAAAGAAAATTCCCTGAAAGAGCTGAAAAGCAGCTTTAATTGGAAATATTTTAGGGTAAGAACATTTTCTTATACTTATCCTTGCAGGTGGACCCAAAGTTAATAATCTGGTAAGTGAACGACTGAAATGAAGCCCGTGTTTTCTTAAATCAACAATCAAATGAGTCAACAGTGAAGTTCTAATGGTCAGTGTGCTACGTAATGTATGGCGTAACATGATCACCTTCTGTTCCAAAAAGGCATATCAACTCCTTACTTCTTTTTATTTTTTTTAAAGTTTTTTTTTTAATTTTTTTTTAATGTTTTATTTATTTTTAGGAGAGAGAGAGAGAGAGACAGCGTGAGCAGGGGAGGGTCAGAGAGAGAGGGAGTCAGAGGCTGAAACAGGCTCCAGGCTCTGAGCTGGCAGTCAGCACAGAGCCCGACGCGGGGCTCGAACCCACGAACTGCGAGATCATGACCCAAGCGAAGGTCGGACGCTTAACCGACTAAGCCACCCAGGCGCCCCCCCTTACTTCTTTTTAAATAATCTTTGGTTTTACCTATCATTGACATTTTATCCCTATGTCACGTATTAAACACCAATTGTGTTTGCGCGAACAGGTTTCTAAACAACCCAAGTGTGTGCTGACAGCTGTATGAAAAGAACAAATATTTGCTTTTTATTTCATGTAAATATGCACAGGCTGTCAAACAGGATGGGGTTAAAGACACTAAGATTTTGTCTTTCATGGCTCCCTAAGGGACAGCTAATCTATAGCGAAAATAACATGAGATGTAGAACTGCAGTATGAAAAATCTAGGCCTCCCACTGGTTGAAATGACACGAGTAGAAAAAAAAAATTTAGCTGAAAAGGGTTATGAAATGTTTATTTTGTCATATAACTTAAAATATGTTGGGAATAGGATTCTTAAAAGAGAAAAATGGTCTAGAAAGCTGTTCTAATAGCTATTACTCTATTGGAAATTAGTTCAGTGGTATTATACCATTTTAAATAGACATATATGAAATGATCTAACTTTACCGTAGGACAGGGTTAAGTAAAAAACATTGATAGTATTGTTTTAGATAAAGTAGGTTTATTCCTTGAAATTGCTGGTATTAAATAACTCACCGGGCACTAGCTGGGTGCTTTGCTTTCTTTCTGTTCTTTGACGGCCCAGCCCGTACAGCCCACGATGAGGTAAGTAGAGGTACACTCTTACCATGGCAGTTTTGTGGTGGAGAGGCAATGAAAGAAAATTTCTTTTAAAACTGAAAACAGTGTTTGTCCTAATGGTGCCATTGGACTATACACTGTGGAGGTTTAAGCTTGTATGTAGAGTTCATCTGGAGATATAACGGATGCCCATCCGAGTATGAAATATTAATGATGTACCATATTGCTTCTGTTTGGATTCGTGCTGCCATTTTAGACGGTGTTGTGGACAGATTTTACCCCTGACTCATTTCCTGTTTCCTGATGCCTATGGTGCAGTATCGCTGGGACACGTCAGCCGAGGAGCCACCTCATACAGGAGTGACTTTTCCCCACTTTCCTTTACACAATGAAGAAATGAACTGTTTGGGTACATCTGCCGCATACAACATATTTTATAACGCAGAAGGAGAATTTTAATAAGACCTCCAGCGGGTATGCTGCCATTTTAGAGGGAAGCTCTCCTACAAAGGAAGTGCATGGAAACTCTCAAGAGAAAGCTGTTGAAAACACCCCCAGCGAGAGGAACGGGTGTCATCCCATTTTATTGTCTACCTGTCACCACAGCCCTTGCACGAATCTGACAGGCTGCTCTTTTCTCTTGTAGCCAGTGCTGCTTAATGTCATTTTCTTGGGTGAACATCTTTATTTCTGACTTGTTACAAACCATTAACTAGTTTCCAGGTTTCAGTGTCCTGGATACTTTTGACTAGTAAGTCATTTGGCATAACAAGGTTTCCCTTTATCTTCTTGCTAAAGAAAATCTCTACATGAAATGATCAATGTTCCAATTTTTATGAAACCTAGCAGATAGGAAGTGCCTGTCATCGGATGCAAGGCATCTTTTCTGAAAGCATATTCTACTTCGTGTAATGGAACTTGACAGACATGCTAGGTAACCGTTACTCTGTAGAAAGCTTCAAACAATTTAGGTGGACGGCAGAGAATTTGACAAATATGCTTACTTGTGATGACTTCAAATAAACATAACAATACTGTTTTTAATTAGATTCCATGGATGAAATGTTTTTAAACCTAAAAGTCTTTGAATATATTTTTTAAAACATTCGAGAGTTTAACAGTTGTCAATCTCTATAAACACACTATAAGAGTACTCATTATGTGCAGCGTTACTAAAATGAAGACTGCCTGCTTTGGGTGTTGATATTAAAAATAACACACACAGGGTGCATGGGCGGCTCAGTCAGGTGAGTGTCCGACTTCAGCTCAGGTCATGATCTTACGGGTTCATGAGTTTGAACCCCGCATCGGGCTCACTGCTGCCGGCGTGGAGCCCGCTTCAGATCCACTGTCCCCCTTGCTCTCTGCCCCTCCCCTGCTCATGCTCTCTCTCTCTTTCAAAAACGAAGAAACATTTTTTAAAAAACACACACAGATGTGTGGCTTGATGACATATTGCTGAAGCATTAGGAACAACTTAGACTTTAGTTTGCTTTTACATAAAGGTATTCACGCATGAAATTAATGTAGTTAAAACTTTAAATGATTTTTTCCTAAATTACTTCATATTATTAAAGTTCTAAGATTCTAAAGAAAATGTACTTAAATATTATGTGCAAATCTATTAATGAAGCGTTCTTGTATTCAAATTGTAAACAGGGATAGTCATTTATCCTATCCTTGTGTAATTAATGGATTAAAGAGGTTTGATTTTATTTTTTAAAGTAAGCTCTACGCCCAATTGGGGCTCAAACTCATGATCCTAGGATCAAGAGTCACATGTTTTACTGACTGAGACAGCCAGGCAGACTGGATTAAGGAGATTTTAAAAATCAGGGGCATCTGGGTAGCTCAGTCGTTAAATCTACGACTTTGGCTCAGGTCATGATCTCACAATTCGTGAGTTCAAGCCCCACGTCAGACTCGGTGCTGACAGCTCAGAGCCTGGAGCCTGTTTCGGATTCTGTGTCTCCTCTTTCTGCTCCTCTCCAGATTGCACTCTGTCTCTCTCTCTCTCTCTCTCTCTCTCTCTCTCAAAATAAATAAACATTAAAAAAACAATCAGTTGCTGACCTAACAATTCCACTTCTAGGGCTCCATCTAAGTAAAATAGTTGAGCAAGTGCATATGCATATATATTTAGTGTACATGGCACTGTTTTTTCATTGTGAAAAATCGGAGACAGCTGAACAATCTTTAATGAGGGAATGGATAGATGCAGCACGGCACCTCTATGAAACGGAGCACTATACTGTTGATTAAAATATGAGCTACACATGTGTGTGCTGATACGGGGCAGGTCTCTGACATACTGTTGAGTGAAAAAAGCAAACAGCAGCACAGTAATGTAGAGTGTGATACCACTTTTGGGGATGGGGGAACACTTCCTCCCCATCTTCTCTTCCTTGCTTCCTCCCTCCCTCCCTCCCTTCCTTCCTTCCTTTTTAGTTTTGAAAGAGAGAGTGGGGGTGGGGGAGCGGCACTCAGAGAGAGGGAGACACAGAATCAGAAGCAGACCCCAGGCTCTGAGCTGTCAGCACAGAACCCTACTAGGGCTTGAAATCATGAATCGCACAATCATGACCTGAGCCCTCCAGGCGTCCCTCTTCTTTAATTTTTTTTTTTTTTGTTTTATTTATTTCTAGGAGAGAGAGAGAGACAGCGTGAGCAGGGGAGGGTCAGAGAGAGAGGGAGTCACAGACTGAAACAGGCTCAGGCTCTGAGCTGGCAGTCAGCACAGAGCCCGACGCGGGGCTCGAACCCACGAACCGCGAGATCATGACCTGAGCGAAAGTCGGACGCTTAACCGACTAAGCCACCCAGGCGCCCCAGGCGTCCCTCTTCTTTATCTTTAAATGAGCACAGAACAGTCTGGAAGCATACTCATCAGACAAACTCTGTATGTAAAAGCATGAGGGAAATAAGAAGAAAGCCCTGATCTTTTGCTTTATATACCTCCATATTCCTTGAATTTAGATTGTCTGATGTTTTGGGGCACCTGGGTGGCTCCATTGGCTAAGTGTCCGATTTTGGCTCGGGTCACGATCTCACCATTCCCTAGTTCAAGCCCCATGTTGGGCTCCAAGCTGTCAACGCAGCCTGGAGCCTGCTTCAGATTCTTTATCTCTCTCTGTTTCTTAAAAATAAATAAAAACATTAAAAAAATTTTAGATTATCTGATGTTTTTAGACATCATGGCTTCACTTGGCAATCTAATTAAATAATTTAAAAAGGAAATCTGATGTCATAGAAAGGATAAGATGGAAAGAGAAATGTAGCTACTTGAAATTTCTAACAAAGAAGCATGGCTTCCTTTTATCTAGTTTGCGCTAGCACTAAAACGTTTGTGTCTCTCCGTGTATTTTAAAGGAACCTCGAAATCTGGGGCACATGCTGTCAGCCCCAGGTGTATGTCTTTCCAGGCAGTGGCACTGGTCTTCAGTTGGTTTCTTGGTGCCTTATTTCAAATCGGCTCATAAATTATTAATAGTACATGTGTAGGTCAGAGACACACTAACCCTGACAATCATTCCATAATATTCTCTCTTTAGCATCAGAAGAGAAGAGAAGGGAGAAATCAATATGCAACATCAGAGGTACATTTCACATAGATACGGTATATGCACTTAGAAAAAAAGAGTCAGATCTTTACAAAAACCTGTCAGCCTGGCATTAATCTTGTATTATGAGTAATGTGGCTATCTATGAATCTTTAATATTTTTTAAATGATGAAATTGTATGGTATGCTCTACCAAAGCAAATTTGATAAAATGTGAGAATAGTGTGATCAATGAAGATGTTGATACACACGAATAGAAAAATTCAAACCCAGCTCATCAAAGCAGAACACGCAACAGCTATTCTTTGACCTCAGAGTAAATGTTCGGCCTCAATAAATCTAGTTCTTCCATTATCCATAATGCCTAGATATTATTCTTTAAACAAGTTAAAAATAATTGTTTGGTTAAGACCATCAGATCACTGGAAAGGAAGCTCTGGTAATGTACTACCAGCAACTAGTATGGGGCTGTCTTCTGGCTTATAATAAAATCTGTATTTGAAAATTCCTAACAAACACACAGATTAATGTTTCATATATAAGATACAGCAGTGCTTGAGAAAGATTATGAGTCCAATGGCCTGTTAGAAATACTGTTAAATTCCATTCCCCCCATGACGTAATCCTGGAATAATTTGTTTCAGGCTTAATTTTCAATGAAAGTAAGAAAAGTAGATCAAGAACTTCACTTATGAAATTTGCCTAATGAAGAAATTTTAATCAGTGCTTGTTGAACTGAAGATAAAAATATAGTTTGTTTCTACAGATTTGAGGAGAATTAACATGTATCTGATTGTTAATATTTGATTCTTGTTTAATTATTTATGATATCAAGGAATGAATCTGTCAAGTAAATAATGAAATGCGTACATGCAGCATATGTAATTAGGTTAGGTGCATAAATCCAAAGTGCTCACTATATAGTTGTCAGTGTAAAATTTATTAATAATGAGAAATGTTAAGTGAAGAAAATTCTTAACACAGTCTACCTCATTAGAGTGGATTATGGCAATTGTTGGTCAAAAAAGAAGAGGAGGCAAGGGACGAAGAGGAAGAATTAGGCCTCATGTTCTTAGTTGTGCTTCAATTGTTTAAAAATATTACTAAATTGGAGCACATTTTCCTTCCTGCTGTTTAGAAATGTACGATATGGGGGTGCCTGGGAGGCTCAGTCGGTTAAGTGTCCGACTTTGGCTCGAGTCATGTTCTCACGGTTCAAGCGTTCAAGCTCTGCCTCGGACTCTGTGCTGACAGTTCGGAGCCTGGAGCATACTTCGGATTCTGTGTCTCCCTCTCTCTCTTTCCCCTTCCCCCCTCTTAAAAGTAAATAAACATTAAAAAAAAAAGAAATGTACGATATGAACAAATGAGTTGTGGGTTTGAGTAAATGCCACAAATGAAATAATTCCATACTGAAAAAAATAATACAGGCCCCAGGGGCTCTAAATCCAAACAATTACTGAAAGGGGAAAATTCAGCTAACACTGAGAAGTAAAAGCCTACTTTCATGATGGAAGTGAAAGACTCTATTCTTAAAATTTGGCTTTCAGTTCCCCGTGATGGCGACATGATGGCCAGCGACGCGATACGGCTGTGCTCTTCTCTTTGTCCCTTCTTGTGCCGAATGGGCGTGCAGGGGAGAAGCACCTTGTCAGGGACACTCCTTGCACCCTGGGTTGGCCTGGGCTGCTGGGACGCGAATGAAAACAGGGATCTGAGGGGGCGCCTGGGTGGCTTAGTTGGTTAAGCGTCTGACTTTCACTTAGGTCATGATCTCGCGGTTCGTGGGTTTGAGCCCCGCGTCGGGCTCTGTGCTGACTGCCAGCTCAGAGCCTGGAGGCTGTTTCAGTCTGTGACTCCCTCTCTCTCTGACCCTCCCCTGCTCACGCTGTCTCTCTCTCCTAGAAATAAATAAAACATTTTAAAAAAAATAATATTTAAAAAAAAAAAAGAAAAGAAAACAGGGATCTGAGGATCCTGTGGGTCAGGATGTAGGGAGTGCTGGACTGGGGAGGCACCCGGAGGATAGAGTCTACACCTTGCCCCTTGGGGAACTGGGCTGGTAGGGTGCCACCTATTCTTATTAAGGACTTTGACTTGATAACCTGGTTAGAGTGAGTTCTGTCCTTAATGTCAATCATCAGTAGCGTTGTGTGGTGTAAAGGACACGTAACCGGAAAACAAGATGACGAGATCCTACTCGGCCACTGACTAGCCTGGCAACTTCCAAAAAGTTCTCTAAACGCCAGGGCCTCATTTTCTCCACTTACCATATTGGAGGGCTGTCATTCTGGCTTTTGTGGTCTACGATTCACAGAGATGATGTTGAAATCCATCTAATTTTGTGCAAGCAGTTCCATGAGCTCCTTGAAAAAAAAAGGGAGGGGGAGGTAGTATTATTATACGGACATTCATCATCTGACTGGGAATTGTTCGAGAGGCAGTTATACATTTATTAGAAGATGGAAGATATAATCACAAAAGGAAGCCTGTGTATTATTTTAGTAAACGATACGAATCTAACTATAGCCACCACTAAAGAATTTCTTGCCTCACGCATATGAAAGTTAAAAGAGAACTAGAAGGCCTATTTAGGGCAAGGAGGTGGCATTACAAAACGAAGAATATTAGGTTGCGATTTGCTGCCTGCACTGATTAAACAACAGGAGTGGTTATTTAATAATGTTCTCTTCAAAAGCTTCTGTGATTTACAGGTTTTTGAAAGGGTACTATTCTGATGGTGAATAGTCCAGTTATCAAATTACTTGCAAAATCAAAGGAAGTATTTGCTATCCTCCTGAGCTTAATTCTCAGATGTCTACAATTTAAAGAATGTAGGGCAGAAATGGCTTAATTCAGTCAAGCATTAATGTTATTAAAGGAAAACCCCCTATGTGGAGTATATAACATGGCTACTTATTTAGAAGAAAATAATGCAAAAGAACAAACATGATTTACCACCCACTAAGAAAATTTTTGGTTGAATTTAACCAATCTGCTATTGATTAAATTAAAATATACCATTTTAAAATATTATTTAAAAGTTTTTTTGAGAGAGAGAGAGAGAGAGAGAGAGAGAACAGGGGAGGGGCAGAGAGAGAGGGAGAGAGCAAGAATCCCAAGCAGGCTCCACACTGCCAGTGTGGAGCCTGGCTTGGGGCTTGAACTCATAAACTATGAGATCATGACCTGAGCCAAAATCAAAAGTCAGAGGCTTAACTGACTGAGTCACCCAGGTGCCCCTAATATATACCATTTTTAACACATATTTTGTCAAAAGAACAACTACAAGAATAATCTAAATGTGACTATTTCTAACTTTCAAATAAACCATGCTAAGTTGCATGAAAGAGATGTTTTCACTGGCCTACCCACCAATCCTTCCTTCCTCCTTGGAAATCACCCCTTTCCTCACCTTGTCTAGAATATTGAGAAAAACAAATTACTTTCTTAAAAACAATTTTTTAAATATTTATTTATTTTTGAGAGAGAGAGACTGAGTGTGAGTGCAGGAGGGACAGAGAGAGAGGAAGACACAGCATCTGAAGCAGGCTCCAGGCTCCGAGCTGTCAGCACAGAGCCTGACGTGGGGCTCGAACTCACAGACTGCGAGATCATGACCTGAGCTGAAGTCGGACACTTCACCGACTGAGCCACCCAGGCGCCCCAACAAATTATTTTTTTTAAGTTGGTAAGTTTGGTACGGTTTGTATGCAGAGTAGACGACTGACGAAAATTGTGTCTGTTTTGATGCTGCCTGTCCTATCCGTTGCCTGTTCCTCCGCTGTCTCCCCAGTATAACTGAGGGATAAATCCTGGTTAGTCATCAGTGATGATAATCTCATCACCCTTGCCCATAAAAGTTTGGAGATAGGCATGTGATCCCATTCGGCTAATGACATATGAGGAAAGATCTGAGATGCGTCTGGTGTGATTTTCCTGCTCTTCAGAAGAAATTAAAGGGAAGAACAGTCCCGCTGTTTTGGTTGTCTTTAGCAGGTCGTGAGGTGATGCCTGGAACTATGGCAGCCATTTTGAGACCCCGAGGAGTACCAGCTAAGGGCAAGGTCAACAAGCTAAGGATGGCGTGGGTCCTTGACAACATCATGGAGCCACGGAATCACTCAGCCTCAGCACCTGCCACTTTGAGATTTCCTATGTGAGACACTACATTTTCCTTGTTACTTGAACTAGTAGGGACAACTTTTCTATGACTTACGTTAAAGGTGTCCTAACAAAAACAAGAAGTGCAAGAAACTTTATCACATCTAAGTTGGGAGTGAGGTTTATACATCTGCTGATAATATTTATAACACCTATTTGATTTGTTTGCATGAGGATATTTAAGGCCTATGCTATTTGGGCATGGACCTGATTTTAAGAATACTGGGTGTCAACGAACTCAAAACATAGGCTAATTATTATTATTATTTTTTAATTTATTTCTAGGAGAGAGAGAGAAAGAGACAGCATGAGCAGGGGAGGGTCAGAGAGAGAGGGAGATACAGACTCTGAACAGGCTCCAGGCTCCGAGCTGGCAGTCAGCACAGAGCCGGACGCGGGGCCCGAACCCACGAACCGCGAGATCATGACCTAAGCGAAAGTCGGACGCTTAACCGACTAAGCCACCCAGGCGCCCCGAACATAGGCTAATTATAACTGAGAACAAATACTAGGTCACAAAATTTTCTGTCATTAAATGTGAGAAATGGGAAAGGATAGTTGGAGATGGGGTTCAAGGGTCATTCTAGAGAGTGCAGGCAGTGAGCATACTAAAGTGTGTGGGAAATGCAAGAGTATGATTAGGGGTATAAGATGTAGACAGATAAGGCTAGACAATCTGCTTAGATACAGATTGTCGCATGTTTTGAATGTCTTGCTGATGTACGAGGGCTTCTTTTCCTCAGTGGTGGGAAATATTAGAGATACTTGAGCTGTGCACCATACTTGATTCTGGATGGACTGTTAAAGCATATAGTATGTATTTTATACAGTTTTTTGCATATTTTAATGAAAACTGTACATTTTTAAAAGTTTATTTATTTTGAGAGAGACAGGGGGAAAGAGAGTGTGAGTGTGCAAGTGGGGGAGGGGCAGAGAGAAAGGAGACAGAATCCCAAGCAGGCTCTGCGCTCCCAGCACAGAGCCCAATGTGGGGCTTGATCCCATGAAGCTGAACTGGCCCCCAAAAGTGTGCATGGTTCTAATAAAACAATAAAAATCAATTTTCCATTCTAATTTGGATTCTGTGTTTTAAAGCGTCTGCCAAAGGAAACTACTAAGTGAGTGACGGGTTAAATAGCCATTGTTTTTGAAAATGTCCAAAACCATATACACATTCTCGAAAGAGACCGCTTGAAGGCTGGTAAGCAACATTTCAAAGGAGGTCCAGCTCAGACACCTGCATGTGTATGTGCAGGACAGTTAAATGGAGGGTCTGATGCTCAGAGGGAAGAGATGCCTTGTCTATGTGGGTAGAGGAATGTCTTGAAGGAAAAAAAGGGAGTCTAGGAAAAGTCACTTAGTGACTTGCGACCGCATCAGATTAGACGTGAGTACCCAGGAAGAGAAGCTGAAGGATGAGGTCTCATTTTAAGTGTCTTCACCAGACACTTCAGTCATTTTACTGATCAAGAAAAGGAAAGAGAACAGGGAAGAGACGTGCCCAAATTTCTGGGGTTATTCATTTCTTTACTTCTTTCTAATTCTCTCATCCCCCAAAGGGCTTAACTTCAATATAACCCTGTATGAACATGAGGCAGCACGATTTCACTGCTGGGAGAGATGGGGCTAGAATGGGACTTGCCTAAACTTTAGCTCTCACTGTGTACTGATGAGGGGACTCCGTTTTAGAAAGGCTCCATCTCTGCTGTTTTTCTGCTAGGAACTACTTACTCATGTTCCATATTTTGCTTGGGAATAAGTTAAAGAAGCTACGTTCCCAATTCAGGGGGAGGGGGAGCAAGACAGTTAATCATTCTCTGAGTTTTGTCATAGGCTTCAAAACACATAGGAAGAGCCAGATCCCTAACTTGTTCCAGGATGTTAGCTTCAAACAAACCTCGCTGACCTCAATACCCCTACCTTCCATCATAGCACCTATTGTTCACTGGACACTAGCCTTTGGTTGGATTCTACCTGGAATTCCTGAAGGAACACATACGCTAGACCTCTTTCCAGCATAAGCCCCTAGCCCCAAGTGAGGACGCGACTCACCCTACTTTCCTTCCAGAGTCTCCCAGACACTCTGGGAGTTCCAAACACTACTGTTCTCTGTCACTCATGCTATTCAACAAACTCTCCTTTCACTTTCTTTGCCTTGCATTGGAATTCTATCCTGTGTGAAGCCAAGGACCCTATCGGCTGGTCCTGTGGGGACCCCACCCCCCCCCCCCCCGAACTCCTCGCTGGGGCCTTGGACTCTCTCTGCCTGCATTACTGAATCCTGCAAATCTGTCTCCACAAACGGTGGTTTTGCTGGCTGGCACCCTCACGGTTACCAGGTGGTAGGTGCTGTCAAACTACACACAGCACCAAGATACCAACCAGCAGAAGAAACGGGAATCCCTCTGTGTGTCCCTTTTTTAAGCACTTCCCAGAGCCCCCCAGGAGATGTCCCCTCCCAGGACACTGGCCAGGACTGGTCATGTGTTCTTTTCTGAACCAAGCCCGGGACAAAAGAAGGGGTTGATTGTAACAGATTTAGGACTTACTGGTGGGCCACGAGGGAGAGAACCGTCCAGGACAGGGGTGAGGAGTGGAGGGGAGGGCGTGCAGTCCAGCAGGGCGGGGCAGGGAGAGAAAGGCCCATAAAATGAATATGGTCGAGTGGTTGTGAGCACAGGCTTTGTTGGGAGACAGGCCTACGTCCCAATCCCGGCTCCAGCCATTCCGGCTGGGTCACCCTGGGCCCCTGCGGAGGCTACCGTTAAGCCTGGTTTTCTAGGAGAGCAGTAGCGTCGTTGTGGCCAAAATAAACTCATCTAGATAAAGGAATAGGTATATAGTCTGCGCATAATAAGCCCTTAGCAGATGTTTACTACTGCTGTGGATGTGACTAATAAAAATGACCTAACTCCTGCCCTAGAGGAGCTCACGAGGAGTCCTCATGGAATTACTGGAACTGTCACAAGGCAAGAGGTGACTTCTTGCCAGGGAGCGAGTCCTCCTCTCGTTCTATATGCCCAAGGAAGGAGGGAGGCCCTGCAAGGACTGTTCTTCCTTCTGGCCAAAGACTTGCCTCTCCTGCCATCTGGATGGGGACAGGGGCTCTGCAGGATGACGCGGCATCGTCCTGGGGGCAGGTGCACGCTAAGGCCTGGGGTGCGAGGAGCAGCACACCCCCGTCCCTGCCCGCTCAGTAGGCGCAAATGGGGCGGTAGGGATGCCTTCGTCCAAATTAATCACCAGGCAGGGCGGTCGGGGCCGGCTGGGGTCCAGCCTCTTCCATCAGGGTTCAAGGTTACGAATCCCACGCACCGAGTCCTCTGTTTTCCCGGCATTTCCGTACATTAATGAGACGACAGTTAAGAGGCAGGGCATTTGCTTAACACTCACGAGCACATCTTAGTAGATCAGCAGTTCTCAGCCGCCCCCACCCCCGAGTCTCTCCCGAAACCGGCCTCCCCCGCGGCCCTCAGCGCCCGCGCGGGGCGGGGGCGCGGGAGGAGGAGGCGGCCCTGCCGCGGGCGGTTCGTCAGGTCGGGCGGCGGCGGCTCCCGGGGCCTCCGCCCGCAGCCGGAGGCAGAGCCGAGGCAGGCGGCTGAGACGGGCGAGCCATTTGCATTCGCCGGCAGTCATTTTTATACGCGGAGGTAATGAAGTTGTCAGCGGCGCCCGGAGTGTGCCAGAGCCTGATATTCAAATAGACCTGCCCGACTCGCCCAGCCTCCCGCCCCCGCCCCCCGCCGCGCCGGCCTGCGAGTCCCCGGATGAGCGCGCGCCGCCCGACCCCCCTCCCCGACCGCCGCGGGCGCTTTGTTTGCAGGGGCGCCGCAGCCCGGCGCCCCGCGCGCCCACCCCTCCCGCTCCCGCCCCGGCCCGCGCCCCGCCCTCTCCCTCTTCCCTTTCTTTCCCCGCGTCTTTGTCTCCGCCTCCCTCCCGCTTTGTGTCTCCGGGAAGGCTCAGCCTCAGATACCAGCGACCCCACCCGGCTGGCTGCCAGTGACCCCACAAACCGCGAGACGCACGCCCCGCTGCCCGGCGGACAGCACAAATGGGGAAGAAGTTGGTGGCAGTGAGGCCACCACCCTCACTCTTGGCACCATTCCCTTCCCCCGGCAGCCCCCCCACCCCGTTCTCGTTATCTCCATCTCCGAGGAGGAACCTAACGCTGACATGATCACTTTGGCCTAAGGTCGTTTTCTGCCCTTTCTGAATGCATGTTTGTAGTCATTTTTATGATTACAAAACCAGAACATATCCACCCACTCCGACCGCTAAGAAAAGGCTGTAGGTGCAGCAGCACAGGTAAGGAAATGACGTGGAAAGACAGACACACACCTGCTTTGAGATAGGTAGTGGCTGGTGAGCACTGAAGCTAATGACACTCGTTTTCCTGGGCTTCTGGAGCTGTGCTGTCCACTGGAACAGCCACCGGCCACATGTGGCCAGTGAACACTTGAAATGTGGCTAGTCTAAATTGAGATGTGCTGTAAGTGCAAAATACAGACCCTACGGAAAAAAGAACGGAAACTCCCAATCATATAAAAATATTGGTTATTGAAATGACATCTTAAATATTTAGTGTGAAATATATCATTAAAATCTGTTAAATCTGTTCCTTTTTACCCTTTTTTTTTTTTTAATGAGACTGCAAAGAACACTTACAATGACACATGAGGTTTGTGAGGCTTGTATTCCTGTTGGACAGTGCTGGTCTAGAGGCTTAAGACCTAAGCAGCCTTCCCTTAGCCATGCCCTCTCACCTGACTCTGCAGGTGCTTCGGATCGGGGCAGGGAGAGAGGGAAGTTTCTGGGATCTCAAATATCAAACGCCCAGGAAAATAATCAGAAAATGGTTGGGATTATATCGAAACACTGAGTCGAGGCAGAGGCTTCCACTGTGTGGACTAACTGTCCCTTTCCCTTTGTTCACTGTCAAGAGAGACCCACGCTCCCTCCCACCACAGCCATGCCGCAATTCCATGGACCAACTGTCTGTGTGTGAAGTTGGACCTCTAGGAGTGTTTTGTGCCTTTTAGGAGTTATTTGTCGCACACTGAACTTGCTGACATGCCGTTTAGAAGAGTGAATACTGTGTATGCACTGTAACGACTATTTCATAAGTATTTTCGGTGTACATTGTTCCTCAGCATGCACAGGCTGCCGAGTAAGGGCTCCCCGAGTATGCATTGACACGATGCGCTGCAAATGATCCAAGCACGAGGGCGTCCCTGAGTGTGCATTGACTCCACGCACAGCCATGGCTCCTACAGGGCTTTTATGGTGCAGCTTGCCAATGATCCGTGCATGAAAGACTCCCCGAATACACATTGACACGACAGACTGGAGTTGTTTGGGTCTACCATAGCAATGATCCGGGGATAATGGCGGTGTCTTATGCACTTTCCTTGAGATTGGAGTGCTCCTGGTCCTAACGGCAGAACCAGAACTGCCCCAGTTAAGTCCCACTGTGACTCCTGGTGCACAGTGCCTAGGTCTTTGACCTCCTGCCACTATGACATTGCTAATGTTTGTTGATGTTTTCCCTAATGCAATTGAGTTAGCTTTTTTTTTTCTTCCCCAAATGTACTTTTGTAATTCGATACCTGGATTGGGGGTCCATGGACTGATGATTTCATTTGGTTGATAATAAACTACAGACCTGGGAAAGGTCATGTTTAAAGTGAAAAAGTGGTTTAGAAAGAATAAGTTTGAGGGATGTGTATGAGTTTCAGAGTTAACGTGGAATAAATAACTACAGTCCTGAGAAAAATCTAGTTGGCTAAACTGAAATAGATAAGAAGGTGGTAAGAAGATGGGAGACACTTTTGGAAATCACAAAAGTGATATATTTTATAGTAAAATAATTCAAACACTGCCAAAGAATATGAACTAAAAAATAAAATTCTCCTGGTTCTTTCTGGCTTCTATACCATCCGTTGCTATGATCTGTTAATAGTTTTTATATTTTTTTAGTAATTTTTACACATATACAAATATTTGTATCTGTTGTTTTTAAAAATATATTGAACGTCTCTCCCCAGCTCATTTCATCTATTGCATCCTTTGTGAGGATTGCATGAAATTCCAGGGTATGGATGTAATAATTTTTAAATTATGTTAATATTTCAACCATTGCTGCAATGAATATACTTCTGTGTTTGCAGATTTGTGCAACTATGTTTCTTGGGCAAATTTTTAGCAGTGAGATGTTGAGACAAAAAGATGTACATTTAAAACGTTGATAGATATTGCCAAGTTGGTCACTAGAATGATTATGCTGTCTTACACTCCAACTAACATGTGTGTACCTATTTTCCCACACCAGGCTAATACAATGGTTTATCATGGGGGACACTTCTAATGTGTGTGAGTGAATTTTCCCACCATGTTCTCTGCACAGCTTTATGCTGAGAACCCAGCCCTGGGGGCTGTGATAAATGCAGTGAAGTACGGAAGTCAAATTACAAAGTAGGAAGTCCTGTTAGTCAAGATAAAAAGCGATTGCTCTACAATACACACTGAGATCAGTTGAATTTTCTAACAGTCTATCAATATGGGAGAATTGGAATTAAATCACGTTAATTCGTCATTTGTCATGCAGCAAATCTTTGCTGACAAGTTATAAGTGACTTCTCCACTGGATTGTAAGCCCCTTGAGAGCAAAGGCTTTGTCTTTTTAGCTTTGTGGCTTCTACAGATTTATGGAGTTGGGTCTGGCCTAAGGTGGTTTTTATTGTTATTACTGCTTATTGGTTTGTTTTAATTTGGCCATTTATTGTCCACTACATACCTGGATATATTTGGCTCTACCTGTGGCTGGGCATTCAAGATGGCTGACATTTAATTCTTCTCCCAGCAGTTCAGAGTAGGGGGGGGTCGGGAGGGGGATGTAAACCAGTCTGAAAATTCACATAATTCGGGCAAAGTGAACAATGAGTAACTAACTCTGATGGAGTAAATAGTTTCCTCAAAGTTTATTTGACCTGGGTCTTGGAAGATGATTAGGGAACCGTTTCCATAGCAACAGGGAAGGCCTTCTAGACAGAGGAAACCACAACAGGAGGGTGAAGCTTTGTGGGAATGCTGGTGTGAATGGCTCACACGGAGGAGAGGGAGCAGAGCCTACTTCCAAGGAGGCACCAAGGCAGGCATTCCAGGAGCATAAAACGAGTGAGATATAGGGAAGGAGGGGGACTTTCACTTAGACTCTAAATCTGAATTGCACTGGGGCATTCAAAAGCCCGGGAAATCCTGTGCCTTTAAAGTGCCTCAATTTTAAAATGGAACATATGAGCTACGTAATTTCTAATATTTTTTATCACTTCTAAAATTCTATGGCCTTTGAGCTACAGGACTTGAACTTGCCTGCAAGGACTTTATCTTTTGTTCTGTGTGCCAAGGATCACTGTGTGATATCTCAGGGTGTTCCTTTAAGATAGGGTGGTGGCTCATTGTAATTTGCCGGAACTAACTACCAGGGCCACTTATTGTGATCTCAAGACTCCATATACTTTGTAGTCAACTCCCCCCACCCCAAAAAAGATACGAATGAGAATGAAGAAGAAAACAAAACAGCAGCAGGCAGTATAAATCTTTTGATAATTACTCTGCATATGCAACTAAATCCTATCTCTGCTGGAGGCTGAACAGACACTGCTTAAATCGTTTCTCTGAAGAATATTGCAGAGTTGGATGTCAAGTGTCCTGTTTCTTGGATTCAGACGCTGAATAAATATCATAGGATTTGATAAGCATGCCAGCCATGTCCTCGTCAGTGGCAGGGGAAAACATTTGGACTGAGGGAATGTCTAGAGACCAAGGGAGCCCTGGGGCCTATTGATTAGAGGCCTCCCTCCAAGCTGACATCAGTACCCTTTGAGAATTATTAGGCAGCTCATTTTCCTCAAAAGAATGAGAGACTTGGTTTAAGTCTGTGCTGACTTACAGATGAACTTTATGTAATTCCCCCAATTTTTAGGCTCAGGGCTTTCCATGTTGTCTTTGAGGCTCTCTAGAAGCAAACAAAATAAGCACAAGCAGACTTCCCATAGGACCAAACATGGGGCACAATAACATGTCTTGTGACCAGTGACTAGCCTCAGATTAGGGAGTTTGATGAGATGATTGAATTATTGAAGAAGGATGTCCTGTCAGCCATACCAGTCCCTGTTCAGAGTCTTGAATTTTACAAATGAAAGCAAGAGGTCTCAGAGGCTCTGCTGAGACCTCACAGAGGCAAGCCGTCTGCCCCCACACGTTGACGTTGGCGATTTCCAACATAATTTCCCATGAGATCACCTCCTATGTGGAATTCTTGGCAATGACCTCCACGAGGGACTCCTGACAAAACCAGATTTGATATTTTCATTGGCATGGAACAAAACCTGGGCCATGAGAATAAATTTCTAATTTTCTCAGATATCAAACAGAAGCACAAGGTTGTTGAGAGAATTCTTACAACATAAGTGAGTCAGATGATCTGGCAATCCCGGATCACCGTTATGACTCTGGGGACATGCAGGCCTTGATCAGACAGCAGTCTTTCTTCGGTGATTTACTCCCAGATTCAAGGAGGAAAGTAAAAATTGTTTTGAAAACATAAGCATTGTGAAAGAATGTGCCCCTTAACAGGTGTGAGGTATAGCAACTCAGAGAGCATGACATATAATCATTTGGTGTCTGGAAGCTTACGTATTTTTACACCAGTGAAGACAAAAAGGTCCAAAAGTACCTGCCCAGGGGCCATGAGCAACACATGAAGGTAATGCTAGTTGTTGGGGCCTGACTGGTAAGACATCAGTCTAGAATTTTTTCACTGCCATTTGCCAAGATTATTGATACTAGCTTCACAGTAGTTGTATAGTTTATATTTCTGGAGCTCTGTTGTGATTGTGATACTTGACTCCTTCTTGAGGAAGCTTGGGAAAGAACAAAATTATACCACCTAGAATTAATGTCCAAACATTTGTATGTGCTTATGATCTAGAAAAGTAACTAGACCCTATCTAGGTGGTCAATACAAACCAATCAAATGATGAGTGAAGAAGGAATGACTCAATGTTAGACAAAATATAAAAAGATAATAGAATTGTTTGTATCTAGTATGGTAATATCCATGTATGAAAAGAGAAATGACTGCAAGCCTAAATATGTGGTTGGTAGGATCTAACTATTTGTCACTAAAAGTTGAAAAAAGAAAAAAAAAAGAGAAAAAGTGATCAGTTTCTAAGGCCATCACATCCTTTGAAAAACCCAATTATAGGAAGAGCTCTCAAAATACACCATTATTTAAATCTAGACATGTCATCAATTGACTTGAAATCTTGAGTTTCTATTCCAACAAGGTAGATATGACAAGACTCCACACATAGCTAGTGAACTGAACTAGTGTCTCAATACTTAAAGCCTGTGAAGATCCTAACATTGAAGTTAAAACTCAGGAAGGGAAAAAGAGCCAATAGAAATTAGCAAAGTCATTCCAAATATATGAAAAAACCATATTGTCATGATGAAGCAGGAAAGTTCCAATAAAGAATCCAAATTTTTTATTTCAATTTAGAGGACATATATGGTAAATGAAACTCGGACTATACGCAGAAGATTGAATTCCTATAAAGGTCATTTAACTGCAGAGGACAGAGCTCATACTTCACATCATAGAACTGGGGAGAATACAGTGTCATACCCAGAATTGGTTTCCTGGCATAAAATGTAAGAGATCTTGAGGATAAAACTTAGATAATAAGTTTTATTTAGGACCAACATTTTAACATCAGATCTTGAGAGGCCACCAAAGCTGGGAGACAGAGAAGGCAATTCTTCAATGGCTTCTTTAAGAAGCGCGGGACCATTCTTCATCTCTTCCTAAATTCAAGATAGTCTCTCAGTGTACTTTTTCGCAGGTTAAAATGTGCTGTGATTGGAGATGCTACTACAGTAGCTTTCAAAGTGAGATTAACAAGTGAGACATATCAAGATGCTTGTTAAATTTTAAAGGCAAATTTCCTTTACCCTTGAAATAAAACCTTCCTGGGTGATTCTTAAGCGCATCCGACTTTGAGACCTTTGTGGTTAAGGTTGCAAGGGTGTAATCTAAAGTTATCGCTCGGTTCCTTCAAATATTGGAAGTTACATGCTGGAGGAAATAGGTATGGTTAAACAAATGTTTCATTTAAAAAATAAAAACAGCCTCATTATTTTTCTTGGTAGAAAAATGCTACATGTTCATTGTAAAAAATCAAACAATGTTGGAAAATATAAAGAAGAAAGTAGTTTTTAGATTAGTGATATTAACTCTTTGCAAATCATGTTTGCTGTAAATATTTTTGTTTGTCATTTGCCTTTTTTGTATTACAAGGGTTTTACATTTTTTTACAAAATAAAATTTACCAGGTTTCCTCTTTTCATTTCTGGCCTTTGACTCATGATAAGAAAGACTGCCATTTTTCCTGGATAATAAAAGTCTTTATTCTTTTTTCCCCTATTACTTTTACAGTTCCAGGTTTTATATTTGTTGTAATTTTGTGGATCCCTCTGGAATTGTACTCCGCATTAAGAATGAGGCTGGGATCCAACTCTATTTTTTCCAAATGGCTAGCTAGTTTTTTCAAAACCATTTCTTGAATAATTTATCTTATTTCCACTGATATAAAATGCTACTTTTATTATGTACTGAATGCCTGTATATACTTCCTAGGCTCTACTATGGTCATTTGATTACTCCATGCGTTTCTGTGCCAGGACCACACGTTTTAATATCTCATTACTATTCATCTTTAGAGTTTTCCTGGGTACTTTTGAATGTTTATTCTTCCAGAGAGATTTTGGAATCAGTTTTCAAAGGTTCAAAGATGATCCTTAGGGGATTTTCATTAGAATTGCATTTTATGTATAGATTAATTTGGGGGGAGAATTGGGTACTTCACAATTCTGAGTCTCAGGTGAGAATGTCCCTGTGTGTGAGTGTGTGTCACAGATTTTTGCAGTGTTTGTTTCTGAGTATTTTTGTGGGTTTTGCTGGTTTTATGATTAATCACATGGTTCTCAGGTATATGCTTAGATGGGCTACCCTTTGACATAGATTGTAAACTCAGAGCCGCGGGGAGGTGTTTTAGGGAGTCGGTATGTAATAGAAACCTACCAAGTGGATCTTTGATATAACTTCCAGGTGGCCATAAGGCTTAGGTAGGCTCTCCTCTCTAAGCTTTTCCCCATCTATAAAATAGAAAACCTGGCAGAAAGTTGTAAGCATCGGTGATGATACCTGAATCACCTAATATAAGTCTCAGCACTTAGTGAGTCCTCAGATAATGGGAGCTATTTGAAGGCCAAGTTAAGGAGTCCATTTCAAAATTCCTTACAAGATTGAGATTCCTTGCAGCTTTCAGAAACATATCCATATCCAGCAGATTTTTAACACATGCTCTTAATGTAATCGCTGTTCTAACACTCTGCCTTCCCAACACCCCCATTCCCGTGATAGCATATTTGATGTGAATGAGAGATCTCCTCCAAAGACTGCCTGGTTCTGAGCAAGATCATTGCTGAAAGGTTTGGTCCCAGTGGCATCACAATGGGAGGCCTGGTTCTTTCTTCTTACACTGTTAATTAATGATCGCTTGGGGGATTGGGGGAGGGGCCTCAATGTGTTAATGGCTTAGAAAAATACATCTGAAGTACACAGACCATTTGGAGTACCCAGTTAAGAATGATTTGCCACACAGAGGAGAGCTTAAAGGCTTGCACAAACATGGGCATTCAGCTAAACCAATAGTTAGCCCCACATTCTTAATGGCATAATCACCAGCATAGCCAATTCAGCATAATGGCCTGCTGATACTAAAACAATTACTTTGGATAATAAAATAACACTTTTAATTTACTTGACACCGAATTCGACCTATGTGGATCATATGATGGTGAGGTGAGGGGAAAGGGAGTCTGTTGAGTTCTAAATACATTATAAAGTGATAACACTTAATGTACATAGTGTAGTTCAGCCCTGAGATGCCTTAAGTGGCTTAGTGGAAAAATAAAACAGTTACTAGAATATACTATTGCTTTGGAATTTACCAAATCATTCATAATTTATGCACTGACTTCCACAAATTTCCTTAGGAAGAAATGGTTAAAATTTGAACTCAATGTACTTTGATTAAATGTATTCATTTTAAACACCTACTGTGGGAAGTGCTATGAGAGATACAATCAGTAAATTCTTGTTGAGTCAGAAATAATACTGTGTTGTAGGAGGAAAAAGTAAACTAAATGCATTGCTTCACTTTTTTAATATCTATTTTTCAGACATTATGAACTGTTTTTATTCTGTGTGTTTTTTTAAATTGGATTAAGTATATATTTTTAAGCTTTATTTTTTTAAATAATCTCTACACCCAACGTGGAGTTTGAACTCATGATCTCAAGATGGAGAGTGGGTGACCAAGGCAGGATCTCTGTTTTGGTCTCATGATTTGTTGTTGTAGGCAAGGACTCTTGTTTTTTCATTTCGAAAGTGAAGATCTGGGACCAAGCTTATGAGGCGCATGCCATATATATCACAGATTCCAGTCAGCCTCTTTCACTTGCCTGATTTCAAAGTAATATTCCTAATGCCTAGCTAATTGAAATTTGACAATTCATTCCTTTTGGCTAACTATGTCTCCTATTAAAAGGTAAATGCTCCCTGGAAAATACACCTTCATGAGAATGAATTTATAATGTTTTTCTTAAAATAAGGAGATATTTATAAGTATGTTAAGAAGAAACATTGATGCTAGCTAAAATCATCTACCAAATTACAATTAGAAACAAAATACTTTATAGAGTCCTTTCTTGATAGCATATTTTGATGTGTTAGAGATTGGGATTATCCTGGAGCATATTTTGATGTGTTAGAGATTGGGATTATCCTGGATGTGTGTTACTCTTGTTTTCTATTTAGCATTCCTCCAAGCACTGTATACTATTCCAGCGAATGACTTCTACTGTTAGACAGCTGTATCACATTGGTTTATAGTATCAAAGATGCTTTTAGGTCTGGGAACTACCTTTTTGTAAATGTCTTTGCTTCCTTTCTTTTCCTTTTTCATTTGGATTTTTTAGTGTCGGGCTTTCCTTCTCTGCGATATACATGTGCATACAAACATTAATCATTGTTAAGGGGCCTCCTTGCCTTTGCAAGATTAGCGAGCTGCAGGTGAAGTGTCCTCTATCAGTTCTGTTCAAAGTGTGGTCTGTGGACCAGTGCCGGTCTGTGAACTGTTTACTACTGGTCCACAATGAGACAAATACATAAATTGAGAGGAAGTGTTTAGATCTCAAGGTGTCAGAGTGACTTGACATTGCCACCCCATCCAAGAAGTGGTCAGAGGATTATCTTACAGGATATGGAGCAGGTTGGGCTCGGAGTCTTATACAGTGGGAATCTCTAAGCATATGAGAACTTCGTATCAGTCCATGGAAGACTGGATGAAACAAACAAGTGGCCAAACCGGTTCTTCACTCTAGACAGGCTGAGAAGCACTGTTCTGAATCAGAGTGGAGAATTTCAGCACACAGGGTCTTGAAAGCTCCATAAACCCTCACAGAGGAGAGGACAACAGTCAGAAGACAGACTTGGTTCGAGTCCCAGGTCTGCCTCCTATTTCATGATTACTAATGTTACTAAAATTCTCTGTGCCTTGGTTTCCTCATCTGCAAAAATAAGACTAAGAGTAGAATTAACTTCATAATGTGATCCTACAGGACTTCACACATTGCCTGGCATACATTAAATGCTCACTAAATGGAAGCCACCATCATTATGTCACTAAGCAGCCCACCAAGCCAAAGTTTGGGAAGGATTCATTTGTGCATTATTATTGCAAAACATACGGCTCTCAAGTGAACTCCCCCTTTCTGTATGCCTAACCGTGATCTAGGAGCACTTGTGTTTATCTTCCACAGAGGGTAGGGTCACATCCCTTGCAGGACAGCCTGGTTCAGAGCTGACAGGCCAGGAAATCACAGACTCACCTCTGCTCCTTCCTGCACTGTTACTGACTCATCAAAAGCTCTGAGTGCTTATCTCACGAATGCCAGATGTCCATCTGTTTGGGATTGTCCTGAATTTTACTGCCGCATCCTGTTCACAATCCACACAGGGCACACGATGTCTCTGTGTTGGTCTGACAGCACACTAGGATCCCTTGGGTCTCCGACTCTGCTCCTACTGTTGACCCACTCACTAGCCTGCAGGCTTAATGTAGCACTAGCGCCAAAAGAGCATCAGAGTTGATGTTGAAGATCTGGATTTTTATCCTGACTCTGCCATGTATGATCTCTGAGCACCAGCGTCCTCATCAGCAAACTGGGGCCATAACACCAGCCCCACCATGCAGCTCTGGTGACTGAATGAGATAGCCCTTGAAACGAGTCCTGACGGATAATAGATGCATCTTTCTTCCCATCCTTCCAGGGTTAGATGACTTCTCTGTCCCCATTTTGTGCTGTGGTAAGTATACAAGGCATCACAGAAAGTGGATAAGGCATAACACGAAGTGAATTTCCCACTAGAACATTATGTTGATAAGGGCAAAGATTTGTCTGTTTTATTTATTGGTCTGGCCCCAAGTTTTAGAACAATGCCTGGGGCTAGTGGATGTTCAGTTAGCACGTGTTGAACAAATTAATTAAAGTGAGTTATATAATCATGCTTTCTGCCGTCTCCTTTAGGGTACTGTCAGCCATGAGCAACAGAAAACCCTGACTCAAGTTGCTAAACCAGTAAGGACATCTATTATTTCATACAGCCAGAGGTTTGAAAGTAGAGGGGTTCTGTGGTTGGTTGGTTTGATGGCTCACTAACATCAAGCCTGGCCCCACTCCGTCTCACCTTTCTGTTCTGTCATTTTCAGGTTAGCTGATGTCATAGTCATAAACGGCTGCTGTCATTCCAGACACCATATCTGGACACAGTAACATCCAGTAGAAATGGAAGGAGCCTCTCTCTTCCTTGTATATTCTTCAGTTGACATTTGTTCACCTACACACCTAAATCTATCACTGGCTCGAATCAGTTTAGGATTAATCCTGGGTTGTGTGTGGGAGGGGTAGCCATCTGAACAGATTCTGGCCTCGCCACAGAGGACGACCAGAGGGCAGCCAGCTGTGTCGGATATACCTAGTCTTTGGAGGCTTAGGAGAGAAAAAGGGAATTATTAAGCAACAATTAATTAAACAAGTGCACAAACAAGTGTTTGTTATATGCATATTAAGGGCTGGGATAATAAGTGAAGAGAGAATTGCATTTTGAGAGTTGGAGGAATGCACTCTACCCAGCATCTTGATTCAAGTACAAATATGCTTGTATTTGGTTGCCAACTGGCTATGTCAAAGAGGGTGCTTAAATGCAAGATGAAGTTGAGTAAGATATATTTTCCAGTGTTGCAATATCTCATGGATTAGGTTAGAGATATGGAACCACTATTCTGGCTGCTGTATAATCTCACTAATGCATCCTCAATTAATTCGAAGCACACACTAGTTCACTTGGCCAGGCTGATATTTACTCTGGTATTTTCAAGGGAGCAATGGTTTGCAATAGTCCCAAGTAGGAGTATAGGGAATATGTTAAATTATTTTTAATATTCTGGCATATGAAACAGCGTATGCAAATCATAATTATTTGTTTATTTAAGCAGGTCCTTGGAGCCTGTACTTGACACACTTAAGGGCTTGTGGTTGAAGGCATTATATGCATTTGGAAGTAACCAAAGCAGTACATTCTAAAATACTTCATAATGCAAATTCTCTTAATTTGGCCATTGCCCTCCCTACAGGTAGGTTGGATTCGTGAGGTTTTCGTGTGTCTTGAAACCTCAGGTAGTTAGTGGGTAATCAGACTACAGGAAGCCAGTTCTCATTTTTTGGTGCTGCTATTGTGAACATTGCTTTGAATCAGCAGTAGGTCCACATTTAGTGGAAGCTGCTTAGGGCACAGAAGCCAAGTGTAAAAGACTGGGCAGCCAGACCCCCTGTATACAAATGCCAGTTTGACAACTTGTTATCTGTGTGGCCACAGGTGAGTTATATTATCTCTCCAAGTCTTGGTTTCCCCACTTATAAAACGGGAATAATAGTCGTACCTGCCTACCAGCCTTGCTGTGATGAATACACGTGTCAGTATATGGAAAGGTCTTATAACAGTGCTTGGTTTACAGAAAGCATTATAAAAATGTTTGCTATTTATTATCATATATTGACTATGTGAATGAATTCAGTATGAATTCATCAAATCATATCTATTGTGATTTAAAGGATAACATTTGACCAATTATAAGTCACTTTCTTTCTAGGTCCCTTGAAAGGCAACATTTTCCTCTGTGCGTGGGCAAATTTTGTCTAGCATGTCTTTGATAGGGCAATCGTATTATAGCTGGGCGATACTGGTTGCAACCGAGTTTTAATAAAATTAACCACTCAAGTATCTCTCAAGCAGTTTGCAGTGATTTTTTAAAAAACTTTTTATTGTTTATTTATTGTTGAGAGAGAGAGAGAGAGACACAGAGTGTGAGCAGGGGAGGGGCAGAGAGAGAGGGAGACACAGAATGTAAGCAGGCTCCAGGCTCTCAGCTGTCAGAACAGAGCCCAGTGCAGGCTTTGAACCCACAAACTGTGAGATCATGACCTGAGCTGAAGTCGGACGCTCAACTGACTGAGCCACCCAGGTGCCTGATGCAGTGATTTTATCCCAATGTATGGAGATGGGAATTCTCACTTTTGCCTCCCATGAAGTTGGCCATAGTAAACATTGAATATTCACTTCCAGAAGTGAACTAAGATAAAAATTACTGGTTAGGCTTGAACCTAGTTGGCTTATTTTCATCATCTGCTTAGATATTATCATTACTGTGCCAGAGAGCCAGAAAAAAATTCATTGAATAGCCACCTACTTTAAAGTAAATTTCTTCTGCTTGACTTACCCTGTGAGGGTTAGGATGTGTATGAATTTGCCAATGAATTGAGTCATCCTCTGTTTGTCTTCATGAATCTGGGTCTTTAATATTCTGCTAAGGCTCTTGATCTAATGAGGGCATGTAAGTCACATGCTATTATCCATATAGTCCTGAGTGGCTTGAAGCTTATGGGTATTGGAGAGATGCTTTGTATCCCATATTCAAGCTGGGAGTAAATGGAAAGCAATTGACTTCTTGTCAGTTTCTGGAATTCTTTCAACCCATCCAAATAGCAACTCATTGTCTCATCTTAGGTTCTAACTCAGTCTGCAAGAGGAAATCAGTCACTCACCCACACCGCACCATTTATGTGTTCCCACACAGAACTTTCTGAGAAAAGTCAGGAGCTTTGGGGCTTATGAAGATACTGTGATAGAGGTTCGTCTCCAACTCTACCTGTCTATGAATCAGTCCTTTCACTGATCCTTTCCTGGGTGAATTTGAAAGCAGAATCTCCTCAAAGTTCTGCCCCCAAGGAATAGTGGCTCCAAATTCTGATTCAATATTCCTATCTGTTGTAGACCCTTCATGTTTTCTTATGGTACTTATCACAAAATTAGTTGTCCTTGTGTTTCTTCTCCTGAATATTTGCAGGGATGAGTCAGAGCTTTCTTATAATGCGCAGCCCAGGGGAAAATGCAGTTATTTTAAGAGCTAGCCAGGAATTCCTTTCAGGGAGGAGACTGTCTACCACCTTAATGGGGCCATTTGGCTAAGAAGATAAGGCCTCTAGAGATAGCTTGAACAGTCTGGAGCTAGACTAGGAGAGAGCAAATTGCTCTGTGGAAGAAGTTTACAGGAATTTGTGCATGGCGGAGAGCAGAGGAGAAAGAAGAGGGGAGACAGACTAAGTAAGGGAGAGAAAGCAAGATGGTGGCACAGGATGGACCTGATGAAAGACTTCTAAGGACATAGAAAGTCTGTTCCACACAAATATTGTTCACACGATTACTGTTTTTGTGTGGTGTTTTGGCAGAAATCAAGTAAAAGGGGTTACCTTCAAAATCTAAATTGGCGAGGGGCAGCCCTAGGAGGTGAGAGACAGTGAGGTCAAGAATCCAGCCCAGAGAAGTCACTGGAGCTCTAGAGAATGACTATAAAAGTATAGGTTCTCCGGAACTCTCAGAAATCTAGGGGAGAGCATCAGACTTCCCACAGGATGTGGAGTGAACACTTGAGCCAGTTTTTAATTTAAATCTTGAAGGGCAGACTGACCTCAGCTGAACGCCTTGTTACATCTCCACCAGGGACAAAAGTGGTTTTTAGTTAAAGAATTTTTGCAATACTGCTGTAGAGATGAATGAAACCTTAAAGTAAATTGTATGACTTATGTGTCTCATAAAAAGAAAAGCCTATCAGTAGCATTTTAAAAAGTTATTTTAAAGGTTTTCCTTAGCCTAATGGATAGAGATTGTCTTTGGATAATATAAATATTCCAAATATTTAATGAAGTTATCTGAGACCATGTAGACCATTAATTAGAGTTCTGTAATTAGAATTATCATTATAGAAGCTTCCTACCACAAAATAGAGGGCAGTACTTCAATATTTCAGGTTTACTGGGCTGTCAGAACACAGTACCTGATGCGTTTTCATATACCATAGCTTTAATAATTCTTTCTAAATAACCATTTTGATAGATATTTAATAGTGTTTTATTTAATGTTGGGGTAAGATCCATTTATATTTGCGCTCATTCCAGTCCTTCTTCTCTCCAAGGGAACAGTCTGTCTGCTTCCTGTGCACAGAGCCACCCAAACCATTGATGACACAGAATCCAATCAGAAAAGCAGCATAAAGATGAAAGGTCTTACCAATGAGAAGTGAACTTGCTAAAGTACACCTTTCAATGAATTTGGACAAAACTGAAAAATGTTGTTGATATCAGATCCTTAGGCTGATTACTGAAGTGTTCGATTTTTCAGTATGTCAATTCATCACTGTCTACCTGGTTATATTTAACACTTTCTCCTGTTTCCAGCGTGTCTGCTGAGATAGGCAATTGCTGTCACATGATATCTGCCTCTCAGGAAGGTCAGGAGACTATTTGGGGGGCCGCGGTTTCTGTCCCCCAGCCTCCTCGATTCTTTCTCAGGTAGTGCTAACAGCAGATGGAGCCTCGGTGTCTTGCAGGCTCTAAAATATTAATAAGATTAGGGCTTTTATCCTTCAAACAGTTGAGCCTTTCCTTTTAGAGGCTCTGCAAAAATGTCTAATCTGTTAATTTATAACACTGGCTCTCCAGGAAGACCAGCCACCACTTAGAGACACCAAAACACCACTCTGTACTAGGGTCCTTCCCTTTCGTTTTGCACAAGTGCTAGTTCACGTTTTAAATCACTCATTTCTTCAGAGACACTTGGATGAGTTTCATTCTATTTTGAGATGGGAGGTCTTGGAGTGCGTTTTAATAAATAGTTGATGGGAATGCTGGCCTTGGGGGTCATTCTTATTTATAAAATTAAGGATGGCGTCCCTGAGGCAGGCTTGACTTTGTGGAAGAAGCAATGTTTATAGATGCATGCAGTACTCTCATGCGCAGTGTTTGCTCTCCGTTCCAGATCATGGTGGTGATCCATGGTTTTATTTTTAGAAGCACTGATTAAATTGCAGAGCACCGCTGTGTGGTACCAATTAAAATAACCATTGTCTATTCAACAGTGGGTTTTTTAATTTGTGGAAAGCAAAATTCTCTTTTTGCATATATGCTGCAAAAAATACATATATGGTGTGCAATTTAGATCTTTTTAAGAGACAGGGATAGTGTTAGTTTAGTTATCCCATTCGAGTTGGGCAATGAACATCAATTCTGTTAATTAAGAATTTTAGGATCTGTAAATTTATAGTATGATTACAATTTACCTCATATGGAAGAGGGTCTTTATCCCATGCCACGATTAGCAGAACGTCCACTTTTATTATTTGCTGATCATTTCAAAGGCAGAGGAATTTTAGAGGAAGAGTCACTGTTTCTTCTTTTGCATCGAAATTTCTCATTAAATGTCAATTGTTGGTCAGCAGAATGCAACTATGAAGACTTTTGACTTAAACCAATCTCCCTCCCTCTCTCACTTTCTTTCTATCCCTCCTTCTTTCTTCCTCCCTCCCTCTCTCCCTTTCTTTCCTCCCTCTCTTTCTTTTTTCTTCCCTCCCTTTCCTTCCTCCCCCTCTCTCTTTTCTCCCCTCTCTTTACTTCCTTCTCTCCTCCTCCCTCCTTCCTTCCTTCCTTCCTTCCTTCCTTCCTTCCTTCCTTCCTTCCTTCCTTCAAAAAGCCAATTCATCAGGTAGGAAAGGACTGCCTTTTGCAGTCTCAGGTCCTGCCAGAGACAAATGACTGTAAAAATTTAAAATCAATCATTAACAGATTAGCTGTTGGGCCAAAGTAAATAGCAATCAGCTTATTAGGCATCAGGCAGAGTGAGATAAAGGGGAAGAAGTATTGAAAATGAGGATGTTGTCTGTGGCTCTGCTTGCGGGTGGCACACAAGGAAGCTGCTTCTTTGTGACTCTAATTACAAATGGAAAACAAGGTAGTTGGTGAACTATGTTGAGTCCCTGGTTGTGTTAAACAGAGTCCTGTGGTTTTCTGTTCTATGTCATGGCTTTATTCACCTTTATTAGCATGGAGGTTGGCTATGCTCCCTGGTTGTTTTCCTCTTTGCCTTCTAAGCAAGATCTGTCAACTGCTGTTCAGTTGAGTCTGCAAAACAGCCCAGAAATTGTGGCTGAGACTATTTCATTTCAGGAACTGGACCTTTCTTACCCCTTGGCACATTTAGTTCAAATCTCGTTATTGGTTGGGTTGAACTTGGGAAGCAAAGGGACAGTTCACATTCATGAGCTGCTTCCCTTCTAGTTTCAGGTGAATGAGCCACCGTTTGGCAAATGCCACAGTAGTAATGTTGCAAGCAAGATCTACCCTGCCAGTGGATGCTAAAATCAGCAGATGAAGGTTTGAGGAAAAACAGGATATTTGTATAGTCTTAAAGTATCTTTCTCAAGATTTTATTAATTATATAGGAAAAATGGAAACTTTACAATGGTAAAATCCAGCAGATACTCCCTTCACCAAGTGATCAAGTAATAAGTGATCACTAGTAATAAAACAATTCCCTCACCCCCTATTCCCATGATGCACTGAGAAGGAGCCAACATTGGTTTCGTGGTATGCTTACTAAAAATGCATAACCTCACTCCAAATATGAAAAAACATCAGACAAATCCATTCTTTAAAATTTTTTTTAATATTTATTTTTACGAGGGGGGGGGAGAGAGAGAGAGAGAGAGAGAATGCAAGCTGGGGAGGAGCAGAGAGAGAGGGAGACACAGAATCTGAAGCAGGCTCCAGGCTCTGAGGTATCAGCACAGAACCTGATGCAGGGCTAGAACCCACAAACCGTGTGATCATGATCTGAGCCGAAGTCGGGAGTTCAACTGACTGAGCTACCCATGCGCCCCATGTCCTGAAAAACAACTGACCAGCAATCTTTAAAGTGTCAAGGATGTGAATGTCAAGAAAGACTAAGGAATTGTCATAGATCTGAAGATACCAAGGAGACAGAACATTGTGGGTGGGATTCTGGGTTGGATCCCGGAACAGAAAGAGGACCTTACTAGAAAAACTGATGAAATCCAAATAAATGTTAGCCCGGGTAAAGGGAATGTATGAACTCTCTGTACTAGTTTTGCAACTTTGCTGTAAGTCTAAAGTTATTTCAAAATAAAAAGTAAAAAAAGAAGAAAAGAAAGAAGAGGAAAAGCAAGACACAATGTGCTGAATGAAAAAAAAAAAGTGTGAATTCCCAAAGTTTCCACTGTGAAACCCAGCTTGTAGCCGGTGCAAGTTTTAGGTTTTGCTCACCGTTGTGCTTTATTTTAACCAAAGCTGGAGTAAACCACTGCTTTCAATAGAAAAAATAAAACAAAACTCTTTGTGTGGGGCCCTTCACAGTCTCTTGTTGTGAATAGCTATCGTTTGTTGATGGGTGTGTTCACTAAGGTCGGCGAGGACAATCCCAGCTTGTGGAGTGTTGTATTCTGAAATCTATGTAATTTGGATTTCCAGCTCATGTGGATTGTATTATGTCGTCTGTTCTCAAGGATCTGCAGGCTGGCTGGGGGTGGCTCTGCTTTACCCTGTGGGTCCAGGTCGGCTCTGACTTGGACCAAGGGGCTAACTGGAACATAGTCTTCTCAGAGTTGTGGCAGAAGCCTAAAAGGGCAGGTCCCACCACACAAGCACATTTAAAACCTCAGCCCGTGGCCTGTCTAACAACAGTTCGCAGTCAAAGCAATTCACTTGGTCATGCCCAAAGTCAGAGTGGGGAACTACACTCTTCGCATGGAGTGTAGGGGACATAAAATACATATACATTTTTAAATGTTTATTTCTTTTTGAGAGAGAAAGAGAGAGAATGAGTGGGGAAAGGGCAGAGAAAGAAGGAGACACAGAATTGGAAGCAGGCTCCAAACTCTGAGCTGTCAGCACAGAGCCTGAAGCAGGGCTCAAACTCATGAACTGTGAGATCATGACCTGAGCCGAAGTCGGATGCTTAACCGACTGAGCCACCCAGGCACCCCATAAATACATATAGTTTTAAGTTTATTTATTTATTTTGAGAGAGAGAGAGAGGGAATCCCAAGCAGGCTAAGCACTGTCAGTGCAGAACCTGAGGCGGGTCTCAAACTCTCGAACACCAAGATCATGACCTGAGGCGAAATCAAGAGTCAGATACTTAACTGACTGAGCCACCCAGGTGCCCCAAGGTACATATTTTTGATACTATATCTAATCAACCACAATTTCTGGCCTTTGCTGCCTCCGCCACATGGCTACTTTTGGCCTGGTACACAGAGCCTTCTTCCTTTGCTCAGGTGTGGATACTGAAAGACTGACCTGCTCCCACTGATACGACCGGTTTTCATGGGGACTGTGACTGCTTGGTGGTTTCTCAGAAGTGAGCCCCACAGTATTGCTGCATGAGCGTTTCGGCGTTAAAGGAACGTACTGAGGTCCCCGTCTTGGTTCCTACCCAGGTATGTGGATGCCACCGGGTCAGCTGCGGCAGGTGGCTCCAGGAACCTGGCCCTGTCCGTCATCCAGGAGCCCCACTCCTATGTGGCTCTCTGGCCCTCTTCACAGGCCAGCTCGCCCTGCCAGACTCCAGCGCACACGGTAGGTAAGTAAGTTTTTCCTGTCATCTCTCCACCCTCCCCCTCAACCCGGCTTCTCATGCCCTCCCCTCTCAAGACAGACACAGAATCATCTCACCAACAGCTCTTAAAACAGTTCAAGTTTGTTGGCTTGTTGGTTTAGGTTTCTCCAGGAGGCTCCTTGCCTGACCCACATCAGTGGGTTCAGCTAGTGATTTGTCAGGAGACCTGGTCCTCTGTCCCAGAATCCCAGTGTCTGGAACCAGAGAGGCCATCTTATTTATCTTCTGCGCATTGCAGTGAGTTATGTGTGACCCTATATAACTTAAATTATCAAAAGGCATTTATTTGTTCAAAGGAGCTAAACTTCTGAATCTTTCATATTCTGACCCAACCTTATTTCCTTTGATCCTCCAGTGTTTTCTGTTCACTGGCCCTGGCCGCTTTTCTCACCACTCCAAGGTCACAGTGTTGCTGGTAACCATTGTCTAGACTTCTCACTTCCCGGGGAGCCTTCCTTCTCCTGTCCTCCAAGTTAATCCTGCCTGTCCCTCAGGGCTCACACAGAACTCACCTACCGCATGAAACTTGGCCGGCTCCTCCTGTCTTAGGAGAATTCTCCATTGTTCTACGCTCTGAAGCACGTATAGTTTCAACTACAATTTGACCGTTAGTAACTCTTTTGTTTCCGTAACTGCTTACATAATATAACAACATAAAGTATCTTAAGTAACTAATTAGATTACAGCCTTTTTGTGGTCAGAGCCCTCCGCCCCTCCCCACCCTTTGTACTGCTTCTGTGCCTTCCCTGGCCAGGAAGAGGATTTTAAGCACAAAGTAGGAATTCAAGAAATTCACAGTCAGTTGCAAAACGTAAATCACCACCTAAATCCTTTGCTTTCTCTTAAATTAACAGACAAAAGCTAAGAAGAAAAGCGAATCCCAAAAGATCAGACAAAGTAGCTCTGATGTGGATATAACATATTTTTTAAAAAATAGTAATTTCGTTAGGAAGAAAGTTGGTACTTTGAAGAGGAAAAGGACATTCTTTACAAAGAGAAACTTATTGTGGATTTATTTTTGTCAGATGATGAATCAATACCAACTATTCCAAACTCTTATCTAAGTGCAATAATAGGTTCTGGTTCCCCAGTATTTTGTAGTTGAGGGAGGGCAGGCATCATTTATCTCCTTCCATGTCCTGGGAAGGTAAGAAACTGAGGGTCACAGCATGTATATGCTTAGCGCAGTGTCCCAGCTGCCGAATGACAGAACGGGACCCAAGTTGTCTTCTGGCTTTAGGACCAGGACCAGGGTTCTTCGCTCCACCCCTGCGACAAATCTCTGCTCCTTGAGGATGAGTCCTTTCTTTCTTTCCCTCTCGCAGGGAAATTGTGCAGCTCTGGTAAAAGATCTATCATGATGAAGACAAATTGAGCTATCTGGTAAACATTTTAGGGAAGGAGAGGAACTACATGGAAATGTGAGTGGATTGTGGTGCTGTTGGCCACCTGGCATTTTAACTGATGACATAATTACTTCTCATAACATGGAGCACCAATCATGGGGTGATGATAGTGGACAGAGGCTCTGAAGTAGTTACAGGTATGGATAAAAGTGACCACCCTTCATTAATAAAGGCAGGTGCTGGAGTCTGCATGTCACTGGGACGATATTAGGGTGGTGACTTTTGGGCCCAGTCTAACATTCAGGTCCTCTGTCACATCTGTGATCTGCCTTTCTGGCCCTTTCTTCCCCCCACTTCCCTTTACTTAGCTTACCACCTAACTCACCTGAGGTGTCCAGGGTTCTCCAAAGTCCCCCCTTCTTTCCCCTGTCTCCCTGAGTTTGCACACCTCCAGTCACTTTCTGCCCTATGGTCCAGCTCAAAGGCTACTTCTTCCAGGAAGCCACCCTGCTTCCCTGGCCTTAGGTGCGCTCCCCTGCTTCTAACCCCCAAGTGCTTTCTTTCCCTGCGCTTCTCTGATGGCCGTTGTCATGCACTGTTACAGCAGTTGGTTTCTTTCTCCTTTGTGAGTGCAAAATCTTAAAAGGAGATTTATCCTAGCAAAATGCTGGGGGCTTGGCAACCCTCAGTGTAAACCCTGCTTAGGAAAGTGACTACATGAGCAATGAACGGATGTCTTATCTAACCTGCTAAGTTCCTTAATGCAAAGTTGTCATGTTATCAGTAGAATCACTGTTCTCTTTTTAGGATATGAAAAAAATATCACGTCACCCAAGATATGTGCTTTTCCCTCTCTCCAAAAACTGCCCTATGTTAGCAGTTAAGAACAGCTTATGGAGGAAGCCTTGGTGGCTCAGTGGGTTAAGTGTCCGGAGTCTTGATCTCAGCTCAGGTCTTGATCTCAGGGTTGTGAGTTCAAGCCCCACATTGGGCTCAACGTTGGATGTGAAGTCTACTTACAGGTGAGAAGAAGAAGAACCTCATATATAAGAGGGAAATTAACCAAACTGAGGGATACATTTACTAAGCACCTGAAAATGCCCTGCCTTAAAGCTTATTAGCATAGAAACAGGATTTTTAAAACACTGGTATTTGCACTTGTTTCTCATGGATATTTACATTTGCTTGAACATTTGCACCAAATATAGACATGACTTAAGGTTAAAGATCCTGGGGGCGCCTGGGTGGCTTAGTCGGTTAAGCGTCCGACTTTCGCTTAGGTCATGATCTCGCGGTTTGTGGGTTCGAGCCCGCGTCGGGCTCTGTGCTGACAGCCAGCTCGGAGCCTGGAGCCTGTTTCAGTCTGTGACTCCCTCTCTCTCTGACCCTCCCCTGCTCATGCTGTCTCTCTCTCTCTCTCTCTCTCTCCTAGAAATAAATAAAACATTAAAAAAATATTTAAAAAAAAAAAAGGTTAAAGATCCTGTTCCTTTCCTTTTGAAAGACTGTCTCCTACGTAGGGAGTGTATCTGTCTATGTTCTACAGCGTGCCGACATTAGAACAGCCTTGTCTGATAGAACTTTCTAAGGTGATGGGGACGTTCTATGTCTGCACGTCCAGTATGATGCCTCTAGTCGTGTGGCCACTGACACTTGAAATGTGCCAGTGTGACTCAGGAACTGGATTTTAAATTTTAGTTGAATTATTTTAAATTAATTAGTGTGAGTGTGAATAGCCACATGTGGCTAGTAGCTACTATATTGGACAAGTTAGAGTTAGGGCCTCATGGCCTCTGTCATCCTTGGTCCTGAGAAAAGTGTCAGAGAGAAGGGATCCACTTCTACTCCCATCGTATTGGGGAAGCCTAGGGTAACCTCCGGCTTCAAAGGCCTCGAGCCTTGCTCCATAAGGCTGATCCCACCAGCTTCAGAGGAGGGAGTGAGAGCAAGAAGGAAGAGTCAGGATTCTGTCTGTGTGTGTCTGGGTTCAGTTTCCTGTGTCCAGCTTTTATTTAAAGGCCACATGCCACCTATCAATAATAAGCCGGGATCCTAACAGTCCTGTCTATGCTGTTGTCAAAATAATTGTTGACAGCTGCTTTAATTCTCCACAAAGATGGGGAGTCTGCAGAGAATAACTATTACTCATAGTGAGGTCCCTGTAAATTACCGATATCCAAATGAGATGCCTTCCACCACACGGTCCTGGTCGTGTACTGTTCACACACGCAGTTTTGTTAGGAGAGACTTCTGTTTTGGTGACCACTGTGTTCTATGGGGTCGAGATCATCTCTTCATACTGGAACTGACGCCATCCTTGCCTGAGCTTGTTGGATGCTCTGAAGCAAAAGAACTATTCGCTCCTCCCCTAAAAATCCTTGTTAATGAGGCCCACCCTGGTGAGCAAGATGTTCATGTAAAGAAAAATAAATCCACTCTATGAGGAAGTGAGGCTGGGAAAAAAAGGTATACTTGTTTTGGGGCAGGGGGAAGCTTGGAGCGTCTCACAGAGGCTTTATTCTCATGCAGAAAGGATATTAGGATGAAACAATAAGAATTCGGTGTAGGGCAGCAGGTTTGTATTTGCGCTGTTTCCAGACCCTTTAGCAGAAAGCCAGCCAGTTGTCTTGCAAGCCCAGTGGCGTGGCCCTTCCGGCGCAGCAGTGACAGCCTGGTCCCCTCCTGCGCTCACCTTCAGCCTCCCCCCACCTGCACCCCAGCCTCAACTTGGCCACAAGCAGGGGCACCATTAATGGCCCTGCAACATCCAGGGGGACCACACGGCAGCAATCATTCGTTTGGGGGAGGGGGAGGGCTGGTAATTCCCAGCACAGGATTATTTTATTTTGTCTGAATTATTTACAATGGAAGGAAGCAGTTTGGAGGGGAGGGGGAGGTTAAGGAGTGTGTTCAACTCCACTCGCTCACATTGATTCTACCCAGAGCGAGAAGAGCAAACCTATTAAGAAGAAAAATCACTTCCTTTTCTTCTTCTGTCCCCCCCTCAAGGTCTTAGAAATAAATAAATAATGCAGAAAGAAGCCCTGGTGGCTGCAGGGAGGGGCCGGCCACTGGGGACTGGTTCCCATTACTGCAGGTGAGCTCTCCGCCCTGGGCCCTTCCGTCCCCCCCCCCCCCGCCCCCCATCTGTGAGTTGCTGGATAATGAGCACCGTGTATGGATTTAAATCCCATTTAGAGGAAGTTCCGTTAGGGAACCTGTAATCAGAAAAGTTGGGTTTTAACCCTAGTGATGCCATTCCCTCGTTTTGACACTGAAGAGTTACAGGCCTGGGACCTCCCAAAGAACTTGCAGATGGTAAATAGAGGCAAACACAGTGCATGAGGGCCTGGGGGGGGGCGGGGGGGCAGGGAGGGGAAACAGAATGGAAGCCGCCTGAAGGAAGCAGAGTGACTATAGCCGTGGGATCGGGTGGTTTTGTGGTTCCATTTCTAGGTAGAGTAGTGTCTGTGAGAAGAGGCGTTCTATCATTTGGGCGGGATGCTGCATTCTTATATTAAGAAACCAAACAGACATGTAAATAGAGGAGAGTGCTTCTCCAACCTGCCTTTACTACATGTCATTAAATAGAAAGATCTGCAGAACAGTGCCCTCCTGTAACTGAAGAGAGGGAACCAGAGCCTTCTAAGTCCCCGCTGCCACCAATGTGTGTGTGGGTGCACCACCTGAGGCAAAAGGGATGGCGCCCTGGGCAAGGCAGTGGCTTTGTTTAGTTTATCCTTATTGAAGAACTTTTTTCTTTTTTTATCACATTTTTTTAAATGTTTATTTATTTTTGAGAGAGAGAGAGAGAGTGAGCAGGGGAGGGGCAAAGAAAGCGGGAAACATAGAATCCAAAGCAGGCTCCAGGCTGGGAATTATCAGCACAGAGCCCCATGCAGGGCTTGAACTCAGGAACCTTGCGATCATGACCTAAGCCAAAGTCTGATGCTAAATCAGCTGAGCCACCCAGGGGTCCCGAACTTTTTCTTTCTAAAGTTTATTTATTTATTTTGAGAGAGAGAGAGCACATCATCAGCATGGGCCTGATGTGGGACTTGAACCCACAAACTGTGAGATCATGACCTGACCTGAAATCAAGAGTAGGATGCTTAAATCAGTGAATCACCCAGGCGCTGCTATCCATCCTTTTCTGACCATCTGTATGTCTCCACTTTTTGCTATTCAAGCCATGTTTCCATGAATATTCTGATCCAGTCTAGTCTCTTGGTCTAAAAATTTCTCTGTTGTATATGCCTGAGACTAGCGTCGCTAGCTCATAGGGAATGAACATCTTTAGGCCAAGATCTGAGTGGTTATACAAGCTGCACTTCTTTTTTTTTTTTTTTTTCTGTTTTATTTATTTTTTTATTTTATTTTTTTTACAAATAGTTTATTGTCAAATTAGTTTCCACAAAACACCCAGTGCTCATCCCCACAAGTGTCCTCCTCCATGCCCATCCCTCCTCCCCCCAACATCCATCAGTCCTCAGTTTTTGTCAGCATTCAAGAGTCTCTCATGGTTGGCCTCTCTCCCTTTCCCCCACCATTTCCGCCCTTCTTCTCCCCCTTGGTCCTCTGTTAAGTTCCTCCTAATCCTCCTATACGTGCACATATAGGATATTTGTCCTTCTCTGCCTGACTTACTTCGCTCAGCATAACACCCTCAAGGTCCATCCATGCTGCTACACATGGCCAGATTTCATTGTTTCTCATTGCCATGTAGTATTCCATGGTATAGATAAACCACAACTTCTTGATCCATTCATCTGTTGATGGACACTTAGGCTCTTTCCATGTTTTAGCTATTGTGGAGAGTGCTGCTATGAACACAAGCTGCACTTCTAATAGCACTGCTTAGGAAGGAACTCACAAATGTGAATCAACCATGGGCTAACTCAGCTGTTCTCAAATATCTGAATTAAGAGGAAAGAGAGCCAGCCTGGTTAAGACAAATCCCCAGATAACGATGGTAGGGACATGATGGTGGCCAGGCAATATTCTCAACACTTCAAACAGGTGGACTCGTTTCATTTTTATAATCACTCTAAGACGTATTTACCATTATCCTTACCTGCAGGTAAAGCAACAACAACAACCACAACAACAACAACAAACAAAACAAAACAGAACAAAACCAAGCATCGAAAGGTTAAGTAGCTTGGCTGGTAAATGTAGGATCTGGAATGTGCACCATTGTTCTGAACCCTATGTCTCATTTTAGCCATTAACCTATGAGTTCACTCTAGATGAGCCAGTAATAAAGACAGCTTCACGACTGGTGAGTGATTGGTTACTCTGCCACTCAAGGCTAGAGCTTACCTTTCCAGTCATACTCCTTATTACACCCTGCCTTTTGCAGTTCTCACTGAGAGTTTTGACTGTATTTAGACTTCGTCAGAATGTGATTGTTAAGAAACAAAGAAAAGCATTCTTTCTTGGGTAGCATGGAATTTGGAAAGAGAGCCAGCTACATTGGCCAAGGTAAAGAAAAAGTGAACTCTTAACCCCGACACCCCAAATCCTAACCTAGCATAGCCTACCTGAGGTTGATGCTATGGGTTATCGACACTTAGCTAGACAGGAAGAGAAATCATTGTTGCTACTGGCCCATCCTCAGGTAGTTTGATGCTAGGTACTATAGTTTGCATGGTAAAGTGATGGGGGAGGATATTGACTATTTCAGAGGCTGCTTGAAATGGCTAAAATATGGCATAATAATGCTGTCACAAGGCCTATAGGCATTGCTATTTTTGGTCATGAAACATCAGCAGAAATAAAGAACCGTACATAAATTCATTCCTTAAGATCAATAAAGCTGTATTTTTTTCGTCCAAATTATTCATATTAGTCTTTTACATGGTACCTTCGGTCCTTAACTTTCCACTTCCCACTTCTCTTTGTCGGTACACAGACACTTGAACAGAATAGAAAAGTGGTATTACTAAAATTTAATACCTGGAATCCTCCTTTATGATCTGCCTTTAAAAGAAAACATTATTTCAAATATGATTAACAACAGTGTTCTCAAGACAATAATTGCTATTTTTGTTTGTTCGTTTAAACTAGGGATGTTCATACGAAAACCCAGTACAAGGGACAAACCATTAAGCTCTTCCTAAGTCAAAGTAGGCATATTTCATGTTGAAAGATGTCATTTTAATGTTGAAAGATAAAAAAGAAAGTCTTTAAAGATTTGGCCTATGGAGTAAATTTCAGAATGGGAAACAACACCGGTCTTGTAATGAGATGTAAATCATAACACTGACATTTATCTCCTCCTGGTGAGTTCAATTCCCTGTAGCAGCATAGAAAGGAAAAGAAAATATTGGAACTGAGAGTAATAAAGTGAATAGAGCAGGCTCTGCATGTCTGAATGACATGTTCCTTCACAAAATAAGAAGGACTGGAAAACCTATCTAAGACATAGCCCCCTTTTCTGAAAACACCCTAGACCTTTCGCTATTACTGATGTATTTAGTCTTGCATCTCACCAGCGGGAGAATCACTGGGCCATGGGACGGGTCCCTTTAAAAAGTCAAAAGTCTTGGGAAGTGTGAAGAAACAAGGCGCCATTCATATGTGAGTATAAATTGTATCAATCAGATAGTTTTCCTTTAGGCAGCTGGTTGGGAAGGGTCACAGTGAGGGGTTGAGAGTTCAGGATGCTGAAATAATCAGGAGGAACCAAGTGAGGGATGGATGTGGTACAGAGTTGAGGGGTTTAGGGCAGCCATGAGGATACAGGGCACTTGGGGAGAAATGGGAACACTGTTAAGGGAATAAAGAAAGTGAGCCGGGGAGACAAATTTAGCTTACTTAAAAATATGTGACTGCACTGTAGAACCACCTGATTCTAGGCTATGATGTCATTCCTCTTAGCATTAGGTCCGTTTTGGTGAGCTAATATGATAAACTACAATTTACAATTTTGTTTTTAAGGAAAAATGTTAAAAGATTGAAATGATCAACTCCAATTCTTCACCCCTTTGACTTAGGCTCATGTGGGAGGAGTATACAGTGTATCTTTCTATCTCTTTACCTTAAGGTCATCCAGAAGACTTTGTGTTGGCCAACCCCATCTGGGTAAAAGTATGCCATTTCTCTCCCTAGGTCTTTAGAGGCTTTGTCTTTTTCTGCTTGCCCTTTTATGCCTTACGCACTTCTAGTCTGTCGATGAGTTGAGCTTTCCGTGGATAGCAGCTACTTATTTAACAGAGTTGCAGCTTGCAGTGAAGCCATGGAGCTGGGCACCAGCTTAAATGAGTTCATCTGCTGGCCTGCAGATATGTGAAAATAAATGATTGTTGTTTTAAGTTGTTTAAATGAGTTGGGATAGTTTGTTACACAGCATCTTTGTGGCAATACCTAACTGATACACAGAGCTCTGAAGATCCTTCTTACATGTGAACTCTTAGAATATAACCAATTATTAAACTGGAATTTTCTTGTGTTGCAACAAGATCATTATTCTCTTTTTAATGAGAATTTTTAGAATTTAGTTACAGATCAGTGATAGGACAAGTACACAATTTGTTACCTGATAAGACAAAGTTGAATAGAGAATATGCCTTGCACCTATAGACAAGCACTACGATCTGTTGCCTATAGGAGTGATTTTCAGACAACATTACCAAGTTCTTGGGCCTTGAGGGAGTTCTCATAAAGTCTGCCTTGGAGTGGGAGTTTCTTCTCTCCCTCCTCCACCTAGCTTCAACCATATCAGAGCTAGTTTTATTTGTTTTGCATACTGTGCATTTTTGTAAGATTTTGTCTAATTAAAATGCCGAGATAAGTTTGAACACCTCCAGGGAACTCCTTGCTTTTCTTGAAACTCATGTTTTCCCACACCTGTACATCTCTTCCTTCTACCCAAATTGTTCTCTCAGCTTCTCTGTAGAAAGCTCCTATTCAGGCTTCAATACTCATGATTTCAAAATAAATCTTTGACACTTCTTCCTTCAAAAGATGGGGCTTAATTGCTATGCCTTTAAGTGTGGGCTGTACTGTGTAATTGTTAAACAAGTCTATGATGCAGAAACTATTGATATGTGATGTCTAAGATTAGGACTTCTCTCTCTGTCTTTCTCTGTCTGTCTCTGTTTCTCAGTTCACTCATTCTTGGGAAATCCCACTGCCACTTAATGAAAACATTCAAGCAGCCCCACAGAGATGTCCACAAGAGAAACTGAGTCCTGCCAACAGCCATGTGAGTGATTGTGATTGCAACCTAATGAGAAACCTTGAGCTAGCTTTCAGATCCTTGACTCACAGAAATTGTGAGGGTGAAAAAAAGTTGGCTTTAAGCTGCTATGTTTTGGGGTAATTGTTATGCAGCAATGTAGGTATCTCTTGCTTTCCAAAAGTTTATGTCACTTCACTTTTATGAAAGGCTATTAGTACACTGATGGCTTTCTTCATAAAAGTGAAAATCCTTTGGCCCCTGGGGTGGTTCAGTTGGTTAAATGTCATGCTCGTGATTTCTGCTCAAGGTTATGATCTCATGGTTTGTGAGTTGGAGCCCTGCATGGGGCCCTGTGCTGACAGTGTGGAGCCTGCTTAGGATTCCCTCTCCTTCCCCCCTCCTCCCCCCGCCTCAGCCCCTTCCCTGCTCATACTCTCTATCTCTCTCCAAATAAAAAAATAAACTTAAAACAATCTTTTAAAAAAAGTGAAAATCCTCTTCAGATTTCTTTTGGTTAGTGAGAAGAGGTACTAATTCTGGTTAGTGAAAACAGGTACTACTCTTCTAAAATTCCTGAGTGTTACTGTCTCTCTTCTTTCTCATAGCCTTTAGTATATACCTCATTTGCAGAGTTTATGCCATTTATTTCATTGCACTATCTATTTACATATCTGCCTTCCCCATGAGGCTATGAGATAGTTGTATTCTCAGATGCTGGCACAGTTCTTGGCATCTTATATATTAGATAAAAAATAATAAAAAAAAAAAATAGCCTCAGCCCAAAACTGAAAAAAAATCACTCAGAGATTAGACAGGATAGGAAAGAGTTATCTCTGTCTCTACCACAGTGGTTCTCAGTTTGGACCAGAGATGACAAAGAAGCAGAAAACCTTCAAATGAAGTCAATACTGGACTTGTGTGTGTGTGTGTGTGTGTGTGTTTTAAATAACTTGTGAGCATATAAAGCAGTTCTTTTATTCTGGCAAATGATAGGTATTCCTGCTCAGATGGTGTGTCTAAAATCACGGAGTCTATAAAAGACCAGGATTGGTATTTTGGATTTACAGGTGAACAAGTTGGAAATCTATCACCATCCAAAAGAAGCTCTGGATTTATGACTTTGATCAAGTGTAAATAGAAGGTATATAATTTACTAAGCTATAAAGGATGTTTCATATTCTTTAGAAGCCAGAGCTACAAATTTAAATCAAAATGGTAGAGCTGGTATCTGGTTAATTCCGTGTGGACCCAGTGATTTGGAATGAGAGTTTTCTGGGCATGCCAGACTACATAGGCCTAAATTTTAGATTTAAATTTATTTAGAGATTTAAATTTATGTAAAATTGAGGTTTTTTAAAAATTATAAAAGTACTTAGTTTTGAAAAAGAGAGAGAGACAGAGAGACAAGAGTGTAAACCGGGGAGGCGCAGAGAGAGAGGGAGACACAGAATCCGAAGCACGCCCCAAGCTCTGAGCCATCCTCACAGAGCCCAATACGGGACTCGAACTCACAAACTGGGAGATCGTGACCTGAGCCAAAGTTGGGTGCTTAACTGACTGAGCCACCCAGGTGCCCCTAAAATTGAGATTTGATGATGATGATTTCTCTTCTTATTTTAATAATCCTCTAGATATTAGTAGAAAAATATTCTGGATCATCTGGAGGTCAACCCAATAACTTAGGACTGCCATGTAATTTCAGGTTCCAAGTTTATGACTCAGCACGCTCAGATGGGTCCGCAGGTGACAGGGTTTAACTTCTAATGCAATGCTCCTCAGGCTGAGGTCTGTGGGCTTGTAATTTTAAGAGTCCCTAAGTTCTTACATTTGGAAAACTGTGATGGAGACAATAAATGCTTCCTTGGAGAAGGGATTATCGATTTTTCATCTGGGTAGCCAAGGGAAGGTTTTATGAGGGACCCGGCATCTCAGCTGACCCTCAAGGATAGGCCCTGTCTGCTTCCTCTCAACCAGTGACATCAGTGTCCATTTAAACTACCTGCTTGAGAAAAGACCCCACTTCTAGCAGCCATTCATTACTTCCTGGTTATTCTTTGAGAGACTCTCTGTGTTAGCTATATTTAATTATAGTGCAGCCCAGAGAGAAGATGGAATGGAAACAGTGTGTGGAGGGGGCCGTGGAGGAAAGGAGAGGGTGGGGCTGGAACAGGGAACAGAAAACAGTGCAGGTTAAGCTGAAGTGCAAGGCACATGCAGGCTACAGTGGACATAGGGTGTAATGCTGGCAAAGTTCGTTGTGAAGTCCAAGGGTCAAGAGTGTGTGTGGGGGGCGCCTGGGCGGCTCAGGCGGTTAAGCGTCCTACTCGGCTCAGGTCATGATCTCACGGTTTGTGGGTTTGAGCCCCGCGTCGCGCTCTGTGCTGACAGCTCGGAGCCTGGGGCTGCTTCAGATTCTGTGTCTCCCTCTCTCTCTGCCCCTCCTCTGCTCACACTGTCTCTCTGTCTCTCTCTCCCTCTCTCAGAAATAAATAAAACATGGGGCGCCTGGGTGGCTTAGTCGGTTGAGCGACCGACTTTCGCTTAGGTCATGATCTCGCGGTTCGTGGGTTCGAGCCCGGCGTCGGGCTCTGTGCTGACTACCAGCTCAGAGCCTGGAGCCTGTTTCAGAGTCTGCGTCTCCCTCTCTCTCTGACCCTCCCTTGCCCATGCTGTCTCTCTCTCTCTCCTAGAAATAAATAAAAATAAAAATAAAAATAAAAGAAATAAATAAAACATTAAAAAAAAAGTGTGTGTGTGTGTGTGTGTATGTATGTATATATTTTTTGAGCTGAATCAGACACTGGAATTACCTGCTAAAGATTTTAAAGCAATCACCATAAAAGAACTTCAATAATCAGTTATAAATTCTGTTGAAACAAATGGGAAAAAAATTCAGTGAAAAAATACAAGTTATAAAAAACCTAAATGGAAATGATTGAAATGAAATAGACCATAGCCAAAAAAATTGATAAATTGGACTTCATCAACATTTTTTAAATTTGTGGAGTGCCTGGGTGGCTCAGTTGGTTGAGCATCTGACTTTGGTTCAGGTCATGATAAGAGTACATGTTTGTTTTATCTGTCATTAGGCAAGGAAGAAAGAAGTGTGTGCATGTGTATGTGTGTGTGTGTTTCATGGTTAGTCATTTTACACTGACAGGAAGGACACTGACAATATTACAACTAATGCAAATTCATGGTCCTATTGTTGAGAAACTATCTCAGCATCACGTTGTTTTAGAACTCTTGCTCATCATTAAAGCCGTTGGGCATGTGGGGAATTTTCAATTTATATGTCACCTTTGAGCCTTGAAGAAGACATAGCAGACATGTTTTGAGTATGTGCCTTGACCTTGCTGACAGGGCGGCCCCGGGCAGTCAGGTCTAATGCCCACTCTTACCCCGACAGCAGGCTAAATCCAACCCAGCACTGACCATGGGCGAACCAGTCTGGGCTGAGTTCAGCCGACTCTGTCTTACAGGTATTTGAAGTCTGGGCATTGAGAAACTCAGTCAGTAACATGAAGATGGTGCTGGAAGTGAAAGCTTGCTCCAGGTGAATCTGTGTTGAAAGCAGAGGAAGTTTGTGGAAAGAGAAAGAGGGAGGCAAAAAAAGAAGAGCGAGACAGAGGTGAAATCCACATAGAGAGCCTAACTCTGGTTTCTGGCTTTCCAGTTTCAGTTCTAGCTCCGACTTGGCCTGAATCTCATTCGTCTCCTGTCTGTGCTTCCTATTCTTTTCAGGATTGCCTGTTGTGTCTTTACAATAAAATTCTCTACGCTCAAGCTAATTTCAGTTGGCTACTCTTTCTCGCATCCGTACGTAACCCTTCTATAATAATGCTGAATTTTCAAATGAAGCCATTGGTTCTCAAGTGACCGTCAGGCTGAAGGGCGTGTCATCAGCAGGTGCTAAATCAGCTTTCACTGTGAAGACATGAATGGCTTCAGTTTAGTAGTGAGGACTCTGGGGAAAAGTTAGCAGCCTGACAACTGCTGGCTGAGATTCCACTTCTTGCTGTGGCCAGGGATTGACCGAAGACCTCAGCAGTCACCAAGGTCTACAGCCACCATAGCCAAGAATCTCTTGACAAAAATCTGAGACAAGTAACCACAGTGACAATATGTATATATATTTTTACCTTTGATTTTCTATTCTTTGTGAGCAACAAAATCTCACGGCTGACGAAAAGTCATTGCCATTCTTTCAGACGTCTGATGAAATCTGAAGATCTCTATACTAACTGCAGGATTTAATCAGGAGTGGGTAATGTGAATGTATGTACTATAATGAATTTCAAGTATTGCAACCTGCAAGGGATTGTCAGTAACTGAATTCCTGGGGTATGCAACTTGTAATTGAAAATCTTTACATTTTAGTTCCACTTGTCATTTTTCTAATTCTATTCAGAGAATGTCTATTATAATAACGCTTTTTCTCTGTCTATCAAAAGTTATGCTTTAGTAGAAATGTAAATCATTAGAAATGATTAATTCCAACATGTTGGTAATTTGGAAACCTTGATATTTTTGAGGGTCGTTGATACTGTAGAAATGACTTTCACTTGGATAAAGAATAAATTTAGTAACTCTGGGGTAGCAAGGAGAAATATGAGTTTAATGACGATTTCCTTTAAAAGGCTGGGAATCTTCCTGAGGCATACATGCAGCTGGAAATATCAGAAGACTAACCCAAGAGGGGACGGAGACCCAAGGGATCCTCTTTGTACTTTTTCCTTGAAGAAGTATTGCTTTTCCTCGGCTGCTAGTCATCTGTCCATTTGTGGGAATCTTGTTCTTCAAATACAGAGGCTAATGGCAGCATAATGAAGTTTTGCTTATCCCTGCTTTTGCCACATTTCTCCGACCATGGAAATTTTACAAGGGACACCCAAACTGCACCACAAAATGATATTGATATTATGGGATTGCATCAATAGCATTGGCTGTTTCATTTCCATTCACTTATCAGACATATTTACTTCTCAGATATTTCCTTAACCGGAATTGACTGTACTATAATTGCCTATTTCTTTGGTCCATTGGCTGTTAACCTTGAAGTGACTGGGGTAGAGCTGGCGAGGCCTTCCCTGTCAGGCCTGACCTCTCACTATGCTGGAGAGAGCGCTGCCATGACAACGGCGACAGATGTCAGCTAAGCAATGTGCACCCTAGAAAGACTCCTGTATTGAGAAAATCGATCTTGTAATGGCGCCACGGAGCACATTCGCTGAACTGCCAAGTGTTCTAGGCTTAATCATTTATTTCATCTCGCAGAGAGAAGAAAACATAAAAGAAATGAAATGAATTTGACCTCTGTCTTTTGAGTGACTTTAGTGCTACACTGAATTCTAGCAAGTGCCTCTTATGAATTTTAAAAAATTACATTAGGAATAACATTTTGAAGTGAAATGACTCTTGTAATGCCAACCCTCCAGAAACATGTTATTTCAAATGTCAGATACATAATAGTCATTTGCTATTTTCTGTGTATGTCTGGGGGTTAGCTCTGTCCTGGGTATGTTTCAGGCAAATTGTTATAAAGGAGCCAGGAAGGAGGCAGACCACAGCTGGTTGCCTGGGCTTTCTCTCTTTTTCTTAGCATAAGGTGACTTCCTTTGTGCTGATGATCACAGGGCTTAGCGAGGAGCATAAACAGCGTTTCGTATTGACAGCTTTGCGCCCCCCCGCCCCCTCCCATTTTACAGTCTTCCAATAGCGGGCTCATGGCTCTGTCTCCAGAGTGGAGTTTGTCTCTGTGACAGTTAATCCTGGGACAGCCTTCCATCGCCTTGATAGGCTTGTCATTCAAGCCTTGACACCTCTCATTCATTTGAGTCTGGCCTGCAGGATATGCAAATGATCGGAGGACTGAAAACCCTAATCCCTCAGCCGTGATGGCCAGTATGTCAATGTCACTATTTTTGGAAAGGCCATTCTGTGCGTAGTCGGGGAGCTGTGGAAGACCAAGCGGGGGGACATGGAATGCACTTATGACCTTTCTTTGGCCTAGGCTAGAACTAGCTTTTTGAAAAAAGCAAACCCTCAAAGTGAGACAAACCCCCAAAGCTTAAAGATTGTAGACAAATCTCTCTGATAACCTTGCCCATATAAATAAATATCATTGAGAGTGATTATAGTGAAAAGGATCTCTTAAGATTTTCAATGCGATATGTCTGTCTCTTGTGCTGTGGGATAGTTTATTGCATTTTTGCCCTCAAGTGGAGCTGACGGGAGCCAAGCTTGTAATTTAAATCAATAAGAACCCTTTACCATGGCCATAAAATACTTGGCTAAACCTTTGAAGTGGCCACAGTTGAATGCACAGTGAACACAGTATAAATGTTCCTTAAGATGTATTGTATGAGACCACTACTAAAACAGCATTCAAAGGAACCGGCCTTAAGCATCTTTTGTGACTGATGGGAGAGGGTCCCGCCTGCTTTTGATCATTTACATGCACTGGTCGCCTTGCCACTCCAAGTGGCTCCAAACACGCCCTCTTAATTGGCACATCACCCCAGCCACAGCCTTCTGCTTTCTCTTCAGACCTTTTCACCGTCTCTTTGGTGCGGGGTTTCCGGGATCTGGGTCCCCTCCTAACCCAATAATCCACATCTGATGTGCTGTTGTGTTGATTGCCCCCGTTCATTTGCACCAGAGCTGGGAAAATAGAACAAAGGCCGGTTGTTGGTCCCCATCAGGGGAGCAGGGAGCACCGCTCGGGCGGTTCAACAGAGCCAGCCGGCAGCGGTCTCTGCAGGAAATGCAGGCCTAGGCTGCAGCTTACCTGTTCGCTCTTCATGCCGGGGTTGGAGCCGAGCCGAGTTCTTTAGGGAACTGTCGCACTTGAAGAAATGGTGTTTGCCTCTATTCAGTCCCGCTCCCTGCTCCACCTCCACTCCTGCCTGTCCCTGTATCGGCTCCTTCTTGTTGCCTTTGTCTCTCGTTCGTATGGATGGATGGTCGATGGATGGTCGTATGGATGGGTGGTCGCTTCCTCACGCTTGTCCTCCGTGTCTCTGTTTGTCCTGTACTCTCTGTCTCTCTGTCTCTCTCTGCCTCTGTCTCTGTCTCTCAGATTCTGAAATCCTCTCTGATTCTGTAATAACAGTAAGCAGTGATCATCTGAGTCTGGAATTTGGCCATTGATATCTTTCGGTCGCCCTCTCTCTCCTGGTTGGTAGTGTTGCAGTTATTATGCCAAAGGCACTGGCTCAAACTTGGGGTGACAGTCACTTCCTTCCAGAATCATTGACTGACCACCTTTCTTGGCCACCGCCTCACTGGAGCCTCTTATTATTGGTGAAAAGCCAAAGATAGGGAGCAGAGTCACAGCCACTTTCCTCGTTAGCTGATAAAACCCACTCTTCCCCACAATTCCCCGAGTCTCTGAATGGGACTAATCACCTTTGTGCAATCCCGGTGGTTAAGGAGATGGATACACACTCCATGTAGCCTTTCTTCTTCTGGTAGGCACCTTTGGAAGGGCCCATCAGGGTCCAGATGTGGCTCCTGTCATGGGTAGCATGTCATGTATGTTTGCTGTGTGTGGTCACACATTTTGCTGTCTGGCCTCTGTAAACCCAACATGATTAGGTAGCTAACGATACTTCAGTTGATGTTCACCAAATTTCTGTTGCTCTTACATGACAGTAGAATGGGCAGGGTCTTGAAAACATTTATGAAGTTGACGTGTATAAATGTCATTTATAAATGTGTCCAATGGTAGACCGTCATGGATGCAATCAGATTTTAAAGACATACCATTGAGATTCAGTGTCTGGGACTTGTTTGGATCCTGATTTGAACAAACTACCTCTGAAAGGATTTTTTTTGTTGAGATAACTGGGAACACTCTACTATGGACTGGTTATGAGATCATCTAAGAATCACTACGGGGAAAGAAACAGAGTAGATAAAACTGCTCCGAAAAATGATAATTATTCAAATCAGGTGATGAGTAGAAGAAGGGTTCATTGCACTCTTCTATTTTCCTGTACGTATTAAAATATTCTGTACTACAAAGTTAGAAGAAATTAGCAACCCACTTCAGGACTTGTGTGGTCACCGTATTTCTACTTCCTGTTCTATGGAATTTGATCTTTCATGTCTTTAACTGTTTTCCAGTCAGCTTTTTATTTCACATAAATCACTCTCTGCCATGGGGCTGTTTGAATGGTATCTATCTCTGTTTGGCAGCTTCGTGGCCTGAGCTTTAACAAATGTTAACTATGTTAACTGTGTAGGCCCCAATCAGTGTCCCATTCCATTCTGTGAGCATCTTCAGCTTATGCAGCCAGAGCTGGTCCCTAGACAGGGCAAAGCTATAATATCTTTAGACACAGACAGGAGATGATTCCCTTTGCCTCCAGTTGCAACTGTCATAGCCACAGAGCCACACTACTTGAACAGTGGCTGGTTAGCCCAACGGGTTCTTGCCATTATTAACTGGAGAGAGGGTTCCAGCTGCGTAGAAAAGAATCCAGTGCATGGCAAAAAAGAAAGGAAGGAAGGAAGGAAGGAAGGAAGGAAGGAAGGAAAGGAAGGAAGAAAAGGAAAGGACACAGTAGTCTGGTTGTCATTTTCTTATTCTACACAAATAATACAAGGCATCCTTCCGTGGACATTCTCCATTGTTGAAATTCACGAGGCAATATGCATAAGGGGTGAGAAGCACCTTCAACAAACATCGTTTAGCTCTGTGTGACAGAAGCAATTCACGCTCACCGAATATCTCCGTGCCCCATAGTAATCACCAAAAAATAACAATGGTATATGAGGCCATTGCAATTATACATTATAGTGAGAAGTTTTTTTGTGTGTTTTTTTTTAATTTTTTTTAATGTTTTATTTATTTCTAGGAGAGAGAGGGAGAGACAGCATGAGCAGGGGAGGGTCAGAGAGAGAGGGAGTCACAGACTGAAACAGCCTCCAGGCTCTGAGCTGGCAGTCAGCACAGATCATGACCCAAGCGAAAGTCGGATGCTTAACCGACTAAGCCACCCAGGCGCCCCTATAGTGAGAAGTTTTATCTAAGTGATGGACACCACTGACTAAACAGAAAACGTAGAGTCTTTTAAAAAAAAGTTTTAATGTTTATTTATTTTTGAAAGAGTAAGTGGGGGAGGGTCAGAGAGAGAAGGTCTCCTGTCTCAGGGAGACAGAATCTGAGGCAGGCTCTAGGCTCCCAGCTGTCAGCACAGAGCCCAACACGGGGCTCAAACTCAGGAACTGTGAGATCATGACCTGAGCCGAAGTCAGGTGCTTAACCGACTGAGCCACGTAGGCGTCCCTAGACTCTTTTTTTTTAAGTTTATTTATTTATTTTGAGAGAGACAGAGAGAGTGTGAGCAGGGTAGGGGCAGAGAGAGGGGGAAAATTTCAAGCAGGCTCCATGCTGATAGCAGGGCTTGAACTGATGACAAGTGAGAGAATGACTTGAACTGAAATCAAGGGTTAGACACTCAACAGACTGACCCACCCAGGTGCCCCAGAACATGTAGACTCTCGACCCAGGTACACATAGCTTTGTGTGGGCCATACCATTGTCTTCATTCAGATTTAGTGATTGACGGGTGCCTATAGATATTTGCTTATAGGTAAATTGTCTATATGAATAGCTGCTACCTACCTACCCTGGTCTGCCTCCCTGCAGCGCCTTCTTCCATGAGTTTTTGTTCCAGGCTTACCACTGTGAAAATGGTAAAAAAAAAAAAACAGAAAAAATAAAAGAAAACTTTTCTCATCCAAAGGGCAGAAAATGCCAATTAAAATTGATATGAATGAGAAAAGCAGTCTCCAGTCACCATGCCAGCCATTGTTTTGGATGTAAATTTCATCCTCTTATTTTTTTTCCCAGTCAGTACATACTGAACACGTGTAAGCCCTGTGTGCCCAGGGGGAAGTCAAAGAGCCAGAAGTTGTGACCTAGTTGAGTAGTTGTCTGAGTGGATCCTATGAATGCAAGGGTAGCTCAAGCAAGGAAGAATCCAGTGGCAAAGATTCACCCATGGTGACAATGGAAAAAGGATTCTCAGGGACAACTTGGGCCAGAATGAGGCAGAGCTACCACCTGGGGCAGGAGACAGGAGCCATCAGGAGTCAAGGTGTCCCACCCAGGTCCGGGAATCCACATCTCTCTATGAGGCCATAGGATTTGTCTTTCATTGCATCTCTGCTTCTCTCTGGGCCTTTGTTCTGTTCTCTCTGCTGACTGGCTTCTGCTACCTCATGACATTTGTCCCCTTCTTTGTCAAATTGCTATGGCTTAGGCTTGCCGAGGCCCTGGCTGGATCTCATCATGGCACCTTTTTGACTTCTGGTCAGTCTCATAGAATTCCTTAGCTCAAACTCCTGACAAAGACCTTCTGATTTATCCAGTTTTCTTACTCTCCACTATATTTTAGGTTCCATACCAGGGGGCATTGGGGAGCTTTTACGTTGGTACCTGTTGAGTTTGGGGAATGTGCCTGGTCTAGTCAGCCATGATGGATTGGGGGTGGGGGCCTGTTGTGTTGACAACACATGGACAAATGAGCGACGGGAGCTGTGGGGGGAGCAGGTTCCTCAGAAGAAGCTGTGACATTGCAGCCCTACTGAGTCTAAGAGCTGTAGGGACTCGGCCAGGCAGACACCTTGTGGATGTTGGTCTGAGAGTCTCCCAGAAACAGTGGGCCACCATTCAAGGGCATTAAGATGAGGGTGATCTATTTGTCTCTTTAAATGGCCCCTGAGGCTATGTCCTAGAGAGTGAGCTGGAGGGACACAGGTAGAAGGGTGGTAAGAGACACGAAGGTGACCATGGGGACAGAAGAACCTGATGGGTTATTCTGTGTTTGGCAGTGAATGGTAGCCATCTCTTGTCCCTCTTCCCCTGGGTATCTATTGCACTGGTCTCCTTCACACCGGTCCCCTTTTAGTTCCTCAAACTCCCTTAGCTCATTTCCTCTTCGGGGGCCTTTGCACCACCGTGCCCTTTGTTGGAACATTCCAGCTATACTTACTTATCCTTCAGTCTCAGCTCCAGTGTTACTTCCTCAGAAAGTCTTGCAGATCCCCTTCCACACATAGAATAGGTAAGACCCCTTGTTCACAATTAGTTATTTAATATCTGCTCTTCCCATTAGAATGAAAGTCTCTTGAGTTCAAACATCATGTTAACCACAGTAAGAAAAATCTGACTGTTAGATAGTAGGGCCTTAATAGATATTTTTTGAATTAAGTACATTGGCTTTTCTCACACTGTCTTGTTCAATCCTCCTTACAGTTTTACAACCCCATTTTTATGGATGTGCAAACTAAGGCATAGAGAACACAAGGCAAGAAAGCGACAGACCCAGGATTTGAAGTTAAAACTGTTTAACACCAAAGCCCTCACTTTTCAAATCACAGCAGGAATAAGGTGAGGTTATTTTATTCAAACAACCTAATTTAGGTTAGGCCTGAACACTAAGAATTCATTTTGTTCCCTTGCTCCATCCTACTGAGATCAATTTAATTCACTTAGTATTTATGGAGTGCCATGAACTCAATTCACTATGTTAAATGGGAGGGCAAGAAGGGACAAGCTGGGCTTCAAGGAAATGCTTGGAGTAAGCTGGATGGAGAGGGCCTCAGGAGGAGAAGCTCGATGCTTCTCAGAGGAATAGCCCGGCCAGAGGCCCGGGTGGTGGAGTCATTAGGAACAGCCTTTGGGGTTGGCAAGCTCCTGCTGTCCCCAGTCCCTGTGAGGTGGGTAAAACATGGAGGCTGGCTGCTTCATGGAAAGCACTTGGCTTCGGAGTCAAAGCCCTCTGCTACTTTCTAGCTGAGTAACATTGCGTGAAGGACTTACACTCTCCAAATCCCAGTCTCTTTATCTGTAAAATGAAAATATTGATACATAGTTCGCAGGGTTGTGGTGAAGATTTTATGAGAAAATACATATAAGGCACCAGGCTCATTGCCTGGCATAAGGCATTGACTAATATTTGTGAACTTCTGTTACCACTGAGCCACTGGGCGAGCATCCTGTCTGCTCCTACAGATAGGCTGACTTGGGAGGGGCCCCCCATTTCACAGTGGGGTATCCAGAAAGTCAGCAACCAAGAATATTGGAAACAGGGACATGAAGATACCCCCACTTTTTTACTTTTTTATTCTTGACATTTGTATAACATAAATTAGCCGTTTGAAAGTACACAATTCAGTGGAATTTACATTCACAGTGTTGGGCAACTATCGCTTGTATCAAGTTCCAAGAATTTCATGACGCTCAAGAAAAACGCTGTTCCTGATAAGTAGTCACTCACCCATTTCAGCCCCTGCCAACCATCAATTTGCCTTCTGTCTCTATGGATTTACCTGTTATGGATAATTCATACAAATATAGTCATAGGATAGATGCGACCTTTCGTGTCTGGCTGCTTCTACTCAGCATAATGCCTCTGGGGTTCATCCATGTTGTATCATCCATGAATGAACATGTATCATCCATGGATATATCAGAATTTCCTTATTTTTTACGGCTGAGTAATATTCCTTTGCATATCATGTTTTGTTTATTCATTCATCCGTGGATGGATATTTGGGTTGTTTCTATCTCTTGCTATTGCAAATAATGCTGCTATGAACATTCACGAACAAGTGTTTGAATACCTGTTTGCAATCCTTTTGGGTTTATCTACCTAGGCATAGAACTGCTGAGTCATTAAAGTAATTTAATGTTTAATTTTTTGAGAAATCACCAAACTGTTATCCAAAGCAGCTGTGTCGTTTTACATTCCCACCAGCAATGCACAGGAATTCAGGTTTCTCTACAGCCAACATTAACTTCCTGTTTTTTTTTTTTCTGGATTATAGTAATCCTAGTAGGTGTGAAGTGGTTTTCGTTTGCATTTTCCCCACCTTTATTTTCTAAATGCAGAGGAGGTGGGTCTTACAGATTCTCTGAACTTCTCACACCCTCCCCAATGGCTAACATGTCAAAGGGGCCTCCCCGGGGAAAGAGGTCCACTAAAACACTTCTAGTTGATTTTTAAATTAGGACAAACTCTAGAAGGCCACTGGCAACACTCCGCATTGAAGTTACAAATGCAACCCACACTTTGACCCAGAATTCCAAGTCTAAGAATCTGTTTTCTGGATATACTCCCAGGTGAACAAAATGATGTATATATAAGGTTATTCACTTCAATGTTATTTATAATAGCAACAGATGGGAAATAAACTGAATGTTCAGGACAGGCATACAGTGGGATACTGTACAGATGTAAAAAAGATGGAGGCACCTCTTTGTGTGCTGATACAGAAGGGATTCCGAGACGAATTTTCAAGTGAAAACCAAAGCAAGATGTAGAACAGTGTAAAAATAGGTTGCCCATCATATAAAAATAAGAGAAAAGAATGTGTGTGTGTGTGTGTGTGTGTGTGTGTGTGTGTGTGTGTGTGTGTGTGTGTGTGAGTGTGTGTATTTTCTTGCATATTCATGGAACACCTCTGGCAGAGGAAATTGGTGATGGGGGACAAGAATGGGAAGGACAATTTTTATACTCTACCTTCTTTTGCCTTTGGGTTTTCAAACTCTGCAAATATATTTTTCATTCAAAAAATAAATTAATGAAATTTAAAGGAAGACAAATCTTAAACACCTACAAATCTCCCTAATTGGGTCTCTGATATTTTTTTAATTATCTTTTTAAATATTTATTTATTTTTGGGAGACAGAGAGACAGAGTGCAAGCAGGGGAGGGGCAGAGAGAGGGAGACACAGAATCCAAAGCAGGCTCCAGGCTCTGAGCTGTCGGCATAGAGCCTGACGTGGGGCTTGAACCCACAAAGTGCAGGATCATAATCTGGGCCGAAGTCGGACGCTCAACTGACTGAGCCACCCAGGGCACCTGGGCTCTGATATTTCTGATTTTATGGTCAGTTTGATAGCACATGGACTGTAATGTGAGATTTTTTTAATGCAAACCAACACGAGAGATAAAGTTGTAGGAGAAGTAATTCCAACTCTCCTGTTTCCCCCCTTCCCACTGCAGATCTGCCTGTGGCCTCAGCTTGCTGACTTGACAACAGTTTGAGCTTGAGTCAGCCTGCCGAGTAACCCAAGTAAACCCCTGCAGCTCGCCCTCCCTCAGGCCTCGACACAGGATAGCCCCTGCCCCCCCTCCCCCCAGGGAAGGGGGCTCAGACCACAGTTGAAGGACTGAATGAACAGAGGAGCAGATATAGGTGGCCCTAGGCACTGGTTGGAGATTGTGTCTTCAGTAATTTTCGAACCTGAGACAGGGAGCTCAGTGCCATTCCCCTACTGAATAACCCAGAGGGCTTTGAGCTGACCAGAGTGTCCCAGACACGTCTCGGCTCTGCTACTTGCTTGCTAAGTGAACTTGGGTCAATCACAAGTTTCCGAACCTCTGTATTCTCATCAATAAATGGGGCTAATCAATGCAAGATTGCTGTGTGTAAAGGATGAAAATGGTTAAAAGGGCTTTAAACATGTAAGCTCTGTGAAATGCATGCAAGAATGTGAAGGGTTATTTTGAAAGTCACTGGAAAGTCCACATTGGCTAACCATCCCCCGTGTGCTAAGGTGTTTGCGAGCTGCAGAGACAACAGAGGAGACTAACACATCTTCCACCCTTCAAGGGTTTTGAGGGCTCATCGGCTAGTGAGAGAGGTAGATGTGAGACGATTTATTATAGCCATGTGCTCGGCATAGAACAGAATAGAATCAATTGTATAAGGGGGCAGAAAGGAGGGCATCCTTCCTGCTGGGGACGTCACCAAAGGTTCCAGGCACCAGACTATATTAGGGTTGAGTCTGGAAAGGGAAGTAGGAGGATGCCAGGCACACACAGAACATTCCAGGTGGGGGCAACAGTCTGTGAAAAGGCAAGAAGGGAGAAAGAATAGAGTGTCTTTGGGCATTTCCATGCAACTGTCTGCTGCAGTTACAGTGTGTGCGGGAGGAGGGGAGCTGAGGAGGGATGAGCAGAACATGTATAGGAGGTCTTGTTATCGTAGGCCACAGCCAGATGGTGCAGGAAGAAAAAAAGGAAAATAGGTCAATATGGAGCAGCATGGAATCATTTTTTAGATCCCCTCGGCGAGCCATAAGATATAGGAGACACCCGATTTTTCACTCCAGGCATGAGATGAGTCCAGCTCCCAGTCATGAAGTCAGTTGGGGCACTGTGTCTCCCTGGATGAGATATTCATCCTTCTTCCCAGAAGTTAGGGAGACCCAGAGACAAGCTGTCCTCAGAGTCAGTCTTTTGTCCCACAGCATCTGTGTGCACCGGGACTTGCTGTGTCCCAAGATGAAGTCACTGATCTAGAACAATGGGGACTCTCTCATTGATGAGAGCTGCCCCGGAGAAGCATCTCCTGCTCACGGTAAGTCCCAAGGTCAAATGTGAGACGTACGCCTGGGGATTATTTACAAGGGGACTCTCACCTTCCCTGTAGCCTCGGCTGCTCTCCCCAGCACCCCCACCCTCTCTCATCTTCGCTGCGTGAGGAAAGCATAGTCATCACGGAAAAGCTGGCGAACACTCAGTCTTTGTAAAGCTGTCCCAACAGGGGAGGCCAGGATGAATCAGTTCTTCTTCTGGGTTCTCAGCAGTTGGCACCTTCCTCTCTAAGAACTGTTTCCAGATTGTTCGTTTTTGTGTCCATTTCTTAGCACGAGAAATGTTCCTTTGGGATAGGGATCACGTGTGACTCATCTCTGTAGTCTCAAGGCCAAGCTGTAGGTCTGACTCATAGTAGGTGTCAGTAAATGCTTGGAGGATGAAAGCCTGGGGGCAGCGGGGTGGGAGGTGTGCTCTCTGGCAAAGATGTAAGGAATGTTTTCTGCAGAGTGAAAGGTCAAGAATGGTGAGTGGGACCCTCTTCTTCCTCTTCTCCTGCTTTTTAAAAAACGCTCTCTGTCTTGCACTGCTGCCCTCACACCCATTTTTTGGTGCATCCTTAATTCTCTAGAAATACCTGCTGGACTGGGCTTTCTGTATTCGGCACTTGGATACCCACAATAATACCCTCACTCCAACCCAGTTACTTGGGCTATTGTGCTAGATAAATCAGACACCTCTAATGCAGATTCTTCTTTGCATTTCTTTGTTGAATCTGTTAGGAAATATTAGTCACCATGAAAATGAGAGGTAGGAGAAACAATTCAGAGTTCTAACACAAGGTTGTTTTCTATGGTCCACAGGCTATTCACCCCCCCCGTTAGAATTAGAAACTGATGATACTTTCACTTTCTCCCCTAGGTAAATATTTGTGGATCTAGCCATCTTCCTTTGAGGGTAATTCTCCAATGATTCCGCCTGCATGTTTCTCTTTTAATTTCATCACAAGGCCAAGCTTTAATGCTTGACATGATTAGTTCACCCACAACTAATTTATACTTTGAGTTAACGCAGACACAGTCTTCATGTATATTCTTATAAGATTTGAAATAACCCTTTATCTCCAAAGTTTCAGAGTTTTAGTTACAAATAGGCAGAGTTTCATCCAAGGTCGTCACCAGTTTATAAACCAAGGGCTCAAGAAGTCAAAGCCTCCTGAGTCCTCAGGGCCTGCCAACTATTTTTAAAGACTTTAATGCTTATGATGCGTGAATAGGTATTGTAGGCCTATTACAAATTTCAAATTTTAGTCAATTGGTCTCATTTGCTTATTCAGAGCCTTTTATAGAAAATTCAGTTCACCCAGGTATCTGCATAGGGCAATGGGGACAAAGACTTTGTAAACTAGGGAGAACTATGAGCCTTTTGGGTATTATTAACGTCTGCATGCCGTTACCCATGCAAGACTGCATTTTAAAAAGGTGTAGACACACTATATATATTTGCCTACCATTTCTTTTTTAAAAATTCTTTTAATGCTTATTTATTTTTCAGAGAGAGAGAGAGAGAGAGAGAATGAGCAGGGGAAGGGCAGAGAGAGATGGAGACACAGAATCCGAAGCAGGCTCCAGGCTCTGAGCCATCAGCACAGAGCCTGACATAGGGCTCAAACCCACAAGCCTGAACCAAAGTTGGCCATTCAACAGACTGAACCACTGAGGTGTCCCTGCCTACCATTTCTGTTACAAATAAATCTTTACTATTGTTCATATTAAGATAAATAAAACCAGAGAAGGTATTTTTAGTTTTCGTATCTTTCCACATCCTTGAGAGAAACCAACTCTCTCCCCAGCTTTTTGCATTTTCAAGTCAAGTAATAGCCTTGCCATCCAAAGTGAGGGAGCTCTTCCACTAGAGCTAAGAAGGGACTTGGACTTAATACCCATTACTATCCCTCCCTACAATGTGCTTCCTCATGGTCCTCCTTCTGGCAAAGCTGGTTTGAAGGCTCTGGGTTGTTGGCCATGGCTTCAGGCTGCTGTCCTGTATGGCTGGCCTCAGAGGCCCTCTGAAAACCTGAAGAAATTTCAGCTACCAGGGGATTCATTTTTTATCTTAAAATTATTTGTAGGGGTAAGGAGCGCCTGGGTGGCTCTGTCAGTTGAGTGTCCGACTTCAGCTCAGGTCATGATTTCATGGTTCCTGAGCTTGAACCCTGGGTCAGGCTCTGTGCTGTCAGCACGGAGCCTGCCTGGGATTCTCTCTCAATCTCTCTCTTTCTCTGCCCTTGCTTCTCTCATGCTTTCTCTCTCAAAAATAAATAAACATTTAAAAAAATTATCTTAAGAGACAGTATTTAAACATTCAGTCTCTTGACCCTAGAATTCTCTCAGAGGAATAGGTGGATTACACAGTTGGCTACATTCTCCCCACAGCAGGCACAAGGGTCATCTCTGGTAAGCCACCTCCTCATTGCACTTCCAATACCATGCTCCTCACCATGGCCTGCAGGGTCCTTCAGGATCCTGCTCTACTCCCTTTGCATCCCTAGCTCATGCCTTCTCCCCTTCACTCTGCTCTGGGTCCACTCTCTGGATGGGCCTCAGGCATACCCAAGCCTTTGTCCCTCTGGGACTTGGAGCATTAGATTCCTCTGTCTAGTACTCTATTTTCTTGTCTTTACCAGTACCATGTTCATTCTCCTCCTGGTTCTTTATGCTTGGTAACTATTTCTTTATTTATATATTTTCTTCCCCACCAGACTGTGAACTCCATGGGAGCAAACACTACAGATCCACTGTCTCACTGCCATGGATGCAGGTCTGGCAGATGCTCAAAGTTGATACTGTTGGCAGAGACTGCCAGTTATCCACTAGAGTCTGTTCTTTCTATAGAAATAGGAATTAAGCTACACAGTGCCAAGTGCCCAGCTAGCAACTTCCCATATGGCTGGGTGGTTAGGTACCTGAGTCCTCACATGAGGAGTGAGAGAGGAATTGATGTAAGTAACATCTGCCTCAATGGCTCAGAAGCCAAACCTTAGCTCCTAGACTGGTACTCACCTCCCCGAGGGCAGGAACATGGTGGTGCCCATGTTCAGCTTGACCATGTAAACAAGGGCACCACTCTGGATGGTGACAGAGCAGTTGGATGGAAAGACATGGCAGAGCTCCCCCAACCCGGACCCTTTGCCTTATAATGGCTCATGAGTGTGGAATAGACTTGTGCTTTTTTTTTTTTAATGTTTTTATTTATTTCTAGGAGAGAGAGAGACAGCGTGAGCAGGGGAGGGTCAGAGAGAGAGGGAGTCACAGACTGAAACAGGCTCCAGGCTCTGAGCTGGCAGTCAGCACAGAGCCCGACGCGGGGCTCGAACCCACGAACCATGAGATCATGACCTAAGCGAAAGTCGGACGCTTAACCGACTAAGCCACCCAGGCACCCCAGACTTGTGCTTTTAAAAGCCACTGTATTTGGACAGCGTGCCTGGGTGGCTCAGTTGGTTAGGCATCTGACTTTGGCTCAGGTCATGATCTCATGGTTCGTGAGTTCGAGCCCTGCATTGGGCTCTGTGCTGACAGCTCAGAGCCGGCTTCAGATTCTGCTTCAGATTCTGTGTCTCCCTCTCTCTCTGTTCCTTCCCTGCTCAAGTTCTCTCTGTCTCTCTCTCAAAAATAAAGATTAAAAAAATTTAAAAAAATAAGCCACTGTATTTGGTGGTCTCTTTGTCATTCAGCTTAGTTTTCAGCCTGACTGACACACTGTTGAATAAATAGTTGTTGAGTTAATGAGCAAATCATCAGAAGCTTGCCCATTTACCCTGTGTCATCATACCACAAGTCAAGTATTCACTGGGGCAGTCAGCACCAGGAATCGTTCACTGAACACCTGTCTGGTAATGGAAAAACACACATCATGAACTGTCCTGTGCTGGTTGGGTATCCTCATCTTTCCCCATCCAATAGCTCCTTCGTGGCTTGAAATGTCTCACTGCATCGTTGAACAGATTTGCTCTGTTTTTCAAGAGAAACCAAACTTGGAAAAATGTCACAAACCATGAAGCATGTGTGAAGATTCTTGAGTGCTCTGTATAGAAGTTCTTGTGTGAGACAGAAATGCCATCTCACGGCTTGTGGCCACCTGTGACCCACATCATAGCTGAGAGTTCTTCCCATTTAATAGCGTTATAGTAACTTCCACAGTTAATGTCTATGACATTTCATACCCTGAACTTTTAATGTTAGACAAGTTTTCCCTGAAACTCTTTGTTCCATGATGGTGGGTGGTTTTGTTTGTTTATTGAACTTTTGGGGCTCATGTCAGTTGGAAGTCATGAATTCTTTAAGGAATTGTCAGTTATGGCAAAAAAAAAAGTTTTCCCTTTCTCAATGAACTTTTCTACTGAGGTCTAGTATATTTTTAAGCTCCACCTTTTCTGAAGAAAGACATTTAGCAGTCATTTAGTTAATCTCTTACCTCCTCCCAGAGGTAGTCTTTAAGAAGTTATCAGGATTTTGGCTTATTTTAAGCCCATTCCTGCAGGAAACAGACTCTGAGACGGGAATTTGGGCACAGGAAGTTATTGGAGAATGCTCTGGAAACAATACTTGGGAAGGATGAGGAATGGAGAAGGGCACAGAAGGAGGAGTTGAGCTGCAATGAAGGTAGGTTGCAGCTAGAATGGCCACTAACTGTGGTCCTATGTCAAGTCAAATGGCGGCATTTTTATATTTCTCCTTTCTCCCATTTCACCGTCATGAGGTGTGGCTGGAAGGGAAAGTAACCTCTGGTGAGGCAGTTCCCTTAGCCAAAGGCAAAGCCTAGGGAGGGTCTAAGATGTGAGTTAGAAGTAGCTCAAACTCCTTGCAACTAGGTAAATGAGTATCATGGTCCTAAAGAGGATCTGGATGGCCCTGCCCAGCACCCACCACAGAGCTTCAATATCAGATTAGCACCCGAACAATACTGGCCTCAGAAGGGCACTGCCTTGCCCATCTTGTTCAGGGACACATAAATTAGGATACCTTTAATCATCTTTGTCAGAATTGAGAAACCTTACTTGACACTAAACTTCCTAAGTAGAAACTAAACTCTTTACAGACTTCAATCTATTGAAACTATACATGTATCATAAGCTCTACCGTGTTCTGTGTTTGGACAGATTGTAGGAAAATGTTCTGTGTCCACTTGAGGAGCCAGGCAAGTGGCAAATAGTTTCGTTCTAGGCAGGAATAAGTCAATGCATTAAGGGAAAGCTACCCCAAACTCAAGGATGTATGGTGTGATGAGGTTTGATAGTAGGAGAGAATATTTTAAATGGGGGCCTCCCTGGAAAACCCAAAAGACATCTTTGCCAAACTCACAGCTGAGGGTTGGTTCTGAGTTATTGGTTATGACTTAGTTTGTGAGAGAGTAGGAACGAGTCCTTGGGATGGGCTTCCGACCACCCTGTGTGCTGTTCTCATGGCAAGGGCCATGCCTACCTTTGTGATGATCATTGTCGTCCGGCATCGTCATCATTTCTAGCAGGTGCTCCATCCGTGGAACCTGTAGAGGCTACAAAACATGTTAACATCTGTAACCTCATTTGATTCCAAGTATAGGAAGAGAAAAAATTTTTCTTTTTAAAATTTTTTTTTATGTTTTATTTATTTCTGAGAGAGAGAGAGAGAGCATGATCAGGGAAGGGTCAGAGAGAGAGGGAGACACAGAATCTGAAACAGGCTCCAGGCTCTGAGCTAGCTGTCAGCACAGAGCCGGACGTGGGGCTTGAACCCATGAACCATGAGATCATGACCTGAGCTGAAGTCAGACACTTAACCAACTGAGCCACACAGGCGCCCTAGAAAAATATTTTTCTTATAGTATTACACTAATACAATAGACACAAAATCATTAACAGAATATTAGCAAATTGAGTCTGACAATAAGAGGGATTTATCCCAAGAATGTGAAATTCTCTAAATATTTAAAAACTAATCATTGTGATTTAATAAGTTATGGAATATGGGAGGAAATCGTGATCATCTCAATAAATAGAAAAAGCACATCCGACAAAACTCAACACTCTCAGTAAACGAGGATTAGGAGAGAACTTCTTCACCCAGATAGAGGACATCAATGAAAAGTCTACTGGTAACATTGTATTTAGCAGCAAAACATCAAACCCCTTTCCAGTAAGAATGGGAATGAGACATGGATGTTCACTCTCAGCACTTCAATTCAGCATTGTCCTGGAGGTCTTAGCCAGTGCACTAACGCAGGAAAAAAGAGGGCGTACAGATTGGAAAGGAAGAACTAAAGCTGTTTTGAAGATGTATTTGTAGGTAACAGGACTACCTGAATATTATGCCGTTGCAGAGATGAGGAAACTGAGACTCAGGGAGAAGAAGTGACTCGTGTGAGTTCTTGCAGGCAGTACAGATGAAGCTGGCACTCAAACCTAGATCTTTGGACTCCAAAACTGGAACAAAAAGAAGGACTATTTAGGGGCTCCTGGGTGGCTCAGTAGGTTAAGTGTTGCCTGAGTTCGGCTCAGGTTATGATCTCATGCTTCATGAGTTCAGGCCCTGGACTGGGCTGTGCTGTCAGCAGAGCCCGCTTTGAATCTGATCCTGTCTCCCTCTTCTCTACCCCTTCCCCCATTCTCTCAAAAATAAAAATAAACATTAAAAAGAAACTATTTCATTCAATCAAAAAAATACTACACAAAGTTTCAGTTGTGCTGTTTACAAGAGATCCATGACATCAGAGAATTTCCAGAGAAAATCAACTAAAATGAAAACAAGTTTGGAGAAAGCTTGCTGAGGATGGACTAATAAGCGAGGCTCTTTGTTTGGCCTGAGCACATTAAAATGTGGACAGCCTGCAGCGAGGGTGAACATGGATCCATTCACCGGGTCCTGATAGATGCCGAGGGAAACCCTTAGGTAAAACTCGGGGCAACCCTCTACATTTGACCCATATAAGGTAAGGACTGATGAAAAATAACTTGGATATACTTAGGAAATACCAGAGGTGGCGCAGGATAGAAAAGGTTTAGAGAAAAAGATGTCAGGAGACTTGTAACTAGGTGACCGTATCATTCATCATCATAACTGTGACCCTTATGAGTGAAAGAAGTTGCTGTAATTACCTTAAGTCAACACACAATAACCAGAACTGTGCTGGGAAAATTGGGCCATTTGGTCCTCAACCAATAATAGGTATAAAGGAAACAGGCTTGTCGGAGGGAGGGTGTCCATAAAATATGAAGTCTTGTGGGATCTTCTCAGACTCTGGCGTGGTGCCTCAGGCCAGACAATGCACAGGTGAATGTTCTAGGGCCTGGAACCCCTATTAGGGGGATAAGACTTTTGTCGATCTTTAGGGTTTTCCCCAAATAATTATTAATTATAATAAACAAGAACAATAGCTACCGTGTATTGAGTGCTTACTGTTAGCCAGACACTCTGAGAAGTGCTTTATACGAACAATTTCATCTGACAACCCTAGGAGAAGGACTCTACTGTTACCTCCATTTTACAAGCGAGGAAACAGCCCCTCAGAGAAGCTGAGTAGCTTTCCCAAGGTAACTTTCCCAACTGGGAAGTGCTGAAGCTGAGATTTGAACCCAGACTTCACCGCGATGTTAACCAGCCCTTACAACTTCCCTTTTGGGGTGCAGGGCATTTCAAGGACCCAGGGGTCTAGCATAGGATGAATGTGTGGTTAGACAAGCACCAGAGTGGAGACAGGGGGACCTCGGCAACATTCCAAACATTCCAGCCTCTCTTAGTTCGCAGGGTTACACCTGATCCCCCACTGAGAGGCGCAGCAACTCAGGGCTGGTGTCCAGCACAGGTATAACCTTAGGCTCTTGACCTGGACCGGCACCAGGTTCTTTGTGTTTATTATTTCATTGTGATTCTGTGTGGACGAATGCATCCCGCCAACGGGAATCCTCATATAGCTGCTTATCGTTCTTAAAACCACCAGGTCACCACTGGGTCACACAGCCCGCACTTAATTCTTTCCATCTTTCCATCAGTCAATCGGAGGGCCTCCTCAATTATCTTTATGGCTCTTCTCTGAACTCTCTTCAGTTTGCCGGCATATCCCTTTTCAGGTAGCGAGATACCAGAAGTGTGCAGGGAAATTATAATCTCCTGTGTATGATGTAATGCTTTGGCCTAGGAAGTTGAAAATCATAGGCAGTTCTTTCAACTGTCATTGGTATCATAACCTGTGATCAATTTTGTCGTCTCCAATTAACTTGGCTTTTTTTTCAGTTAAGATGGGTACCTGGCTCAAAGTCCATATAATTTATATCTGGGATATTTCAAGGTTTGTGTGTGTGTGTGTGTGTGTGTGTGTGTGTGTGTGTGTGTGTTAAAAGCAAAAATAATGAAGCAAATTCAGGAAGCCTAACGAATAACAGAATTTCTTGCCCATTACTCATGTATTGATCATCCACTGCGTCCCAGACCCCCGAATGCTATATTCAAAAGAATCTTATTTTGGGATGCTTTGAACATTTTATATACTGGTTTATTAACAGTTACTCTTATTTTCTGTGACACCCTTTTAATGATTACATTTTAACTCTCATGTTCCTTTGTAGATTGACAGCTCTTGGTTTCTGATGGCAGTGACCCATTTGTGACTCAGTTTATAACAATCTCTGGCTCGATTATTTTGGAGTTAAATATGGGTTGGTGTGAATAATTATATTGACCAAGACATCATATAAAGATGCTACATTTATAGCATTTTATATTAAAGATTATTTGTAAATATTTATATTGATAGCATATCATATTAAAATGTAACAGTCTTTTTCCAATAGTAAAAATGGAAGACTGAGTCAACTCAGAGTTAAAAATAGTTTTTTTGAACCCAACTTCACAACTTAAAATTTCCTCTGTCAGATTGAAGCCACTATTTTTTTTTTCAAGTCTATTTGTCTTTAGAATAGGTTTTGTTCTTTTTACTTTGTATTATTTGCCCACAGTTCGCTATATAAGTGTCAGTTCCCGAGTGATGGAATTGTATCATAATAGCAGATGTGGTTTTAAAGTTCCAATATTTAAGACTTCGCTAGAACATACAGAAACACAAAAAAACGCACAGCCTCTCAGCATGGGCAGGCTGTAGCTCCCTGCGTCACACGTAACCACATCTGGCAAGCCATCTTCTTTCCTCTGGGTGATGATTTGGAAACGGCCTCCCAGAGAAGTCAGTGCTGACTCCAGCTCTGTCCACAGCCCTGGAAGCTGGTTCCCAGGGCCCAGTGTTCTCAGGATGGAGCAAGGTCTGGTTGATGTTTACGGCCAACTCGCCCCACCCCCCATCACTTCCTTTGGCGATGTGGGTCTAGGAATGCCTCCTCAAATGGTTTTGTTCGTGGCAAAAGAATTCATTTTCTCCTGAGAATTTACCTAGGTTTCAAAGTTAGCCTCTTTTTTTTGCGAGGTAAGCCTAGGGGTGGGAGAGAGGTGATACAGAAAATGGATCTCATCTGCCCCCCCCCTTTTTTTTTTTAATTTTTGTTTATTTCTAGGAGAGAGAGAGACAGCATGAGCAGGGAGGGTCAGAGAGAGAGGGAGACACAGACTCTGAAACAGGCTCCAGGCTCTGAGCTGGCTGTCAGCACAGAGCCCGACGCGTACCCCTTTTTGTTTGACAATGAATACAGAGCACGGCTTTAGGTGTGCGTCTTTGATTAAAAACAGCACAACACCATCATCAAGTACCACCCTTAGAAACTTCAGTGCAAACTCACGACATATCCTCTCTTGAACCTGCCCTGACTTTGTGTCTTCCTATAGCATACAGTATAATTTATAAAAGTGTGAGCAACTGTGGAATTGTTCTCCTAATAGATTCTCAAGATTCCAATTTCCATTCTGCCACACAAGACTGAAAATCCACTTGTGCTCACTTATCTGTATCTGTACCTCATCCCCACGCTGCATCAAAAATCAGGTTCAGGTGCAGGTTAAGAGCACACATTTACCTCCAGAATATGGGACTTATTAAATATCTCTCCACAATTAACATCCCCATATCAATAAGAATTATCATTAGGTCCTGTCAATCAGGTGCTGAATTTTGCTTCAGGGAAACAAAACAATTTAAATTATAGCAAGAGCCCGCCCCCCCTTCTTTTTTTTTTTTTTTTTACATGCTTCTCTTTAAATTGGATAATTATGTGGCTTTTCATTAGATTCCTCTAAGCGTAATAGATCACGATATTCACCCTTTGACCTTGGTGATGAATGTCTCTGGTGAAAACATGTGACAAGCCGTGTTCTAATGAGAACAAAATACTGAATAACTGGAAATCTTGTATAATGAAAGGAGAAGGCAGGAGGGAAGCACAACAACCTTTAAGGTGGATGCACAAAATTTATCTGGAATGTGGCAATCATGTGGGTTGGGGAGAAACAGGGCTATTTTTGGTTCTCATAATGTGGGTGGTAATGCTGATTTTTCTTCTTTGGTATGTAAAAAAAAGGAGAAACAGACATTTCAGGAAAGCCGCACATCAGAAAATACTGGTCTCGGCTGAATTGCCAGCACAGATGGAATGAATCCCCTGGCCTAAGGGGGGATTTGAATGGCTTGCTGCATCTTTGAACACCTGCACCTGGTGATCTGAGGGTACCTTGCATTTTATCGCTGTCTTTATGGGAGTTCCAAATGTGAGCACAGCTTAAAAAGGAAGTGATGTGGTCTTGGGGGCTGTCGAGGAAGGACAAGGGGAGTGAGGAGACCCTGAATCTCACCACCGCTCCCCTCTCTTGGTCAAGGCCTGGGCAGCCTGTCCTGCTGGAGGGACAATGGGCTGGGGCATCTGAAAGTTGGCCCGGAGATGAGGTCAGAGGTCAAGGATAAGCTGGCGACCTCTCACTTCTCCATCTTGCTTTCTTCCCCAATGTCCTACACGCGAAGCTTCCCTGTGTGACGAGCTGCTGGGCAGACCTCGGCAAGAGCTTTCCTCCTGGTGGAAATGGATGGGGGATTTCCTGTCAGATAGGCCCTTGACACGTGATATGCCCTAGGGTCGTGGAAACGGACAAAGTTTGCTTCTTTTAGATTTCCTAGATGCTTGCCTGTCCGTTTGATTTTGGGATATACAGCACAAGAGCAGCCTATTATAAAGCTATTTATCAAAGGTATGGATTTGCTGTATCTCCTAAGGACATGAAGTTTGAGGCAGGAACTACTTGTCAAATGCACAAGCTAGGCTGTGCTTGTTTAGGAGCTAAAGAAAAGGAGACAAGAACCACTCTTTTAAAGCACCTCTTATGTGCCAAATGCTCTACCAGGTTCTTGATACGTGCTCTCTGATTTAATTCCCCCATCAAACCTTATTATTCCATTTTATGATTCATGAAATGCCCTAGCCATGGACCAGAATGACGTGGTAAAAAGGCCGGGATTTGACCATAGGTTGGTCTGAACTTCAAGTCCATGTTCTCTAGGTTAAAGGTACTACAAAACATTATGCTATAATGTCTCCTATGAATTGTGCCTTTATCACAAACTTCTCTCCAATTTACCCTCCCACACTTAAGAATTGATTTGCATTATTATGGACGTAATATTATTACTATCAATCTTGCTCATTGTGCAATTTATTTTACTTAAGACAAGACAAGCAAGAGAAAAAACATCTGCCGCCATAAATTGATTTCTTCCGGTGAATTTCAGTTTGGGATAAGAATTTGCAGTGAGTGATGTGTGTGCTTACAGAGGATTAAGAAACTGACCAGGCTCAAAATCATGGTTCCCTTTGTTTATCTGTGGATCTGGTCTGCTTAAGGTTAAGTTCACTGTAAGTCCTCAGCTATGACCTCTGCCAGGTGGATTTGAGTGGAGACACCCTTGGTGCAGGCAATCCTTCACCTCCTTGCACAAGAGCCTGCCAGAAAGAGAAATACCCAAGGTCCATTTTGAGCTCTCTGCCTGGGGTTTACCTGTGATCTGTCACGGACAGCGGGTGATTAGTGGCACACAGAGATGAAGGAGAGCCGAAAGAGGGAGGGTCTGCCTCTCCAACAGGATCATCCTTCTTGCACGGGTCTCCATTGGAGACACCTCCGGTTTGCATTCCCAGCTCAGTGACACAGAAAAGAGATCCTTTGGTGTTGCCTTCATCACCTGAGTGCTGAGAAAACTGGAAAAGATGGATAATAGTAGTTGTTGTCAGTAGTTGGGGGCTCCAGGAGGTCTCTAGAAAGAGGGGCTGTCATTCTTCTCTGGGGTTTAAACCTTTGATGCAGTTCATCAGAGTGGAGGCACTAGAAGTCATCTGAAAGGGCTGAAAGAGTAGCCAGGCCCACACAACTCAAATACAACCTGTCTGACCATTTTATTAGAAAATCTAAAGAAAGAATGATTTGATCGGAAAGGGAGAGGGTTACTCACCCGTGGGAGCAGGACAAAAAGAGGGTCTCAGAGGTCAATGTTAGCAGGGCCCACCCAGACCTTGTCTGAGGGAGAGGGAGCCCCAGTCAACTGACAGTGTAAGATACGGTGATCCTCTTGAAAGATATGCTGATGGAAGTCATAGATGTGTAATCCACAGACTTCAGGTCTCTTTGGCAAGAACATCCTAATCTCTCATGATGCCACTTAAACATTTAGTTTTCTCTGTCTTTTTTTAATAAATGTTTTATTTATTTATTCTGAGAGAGAGAAAAATCACAAGCAGGGGAGGAGCAGAGAGTCAGGATAGAGCAAGAATCCCAAGCAGGCCCGAGGTGGGGGTGGTTTGAACTCATGAACTGTGATCATGACCTGAGCCAAAGTCAGATACTTAATGGACTGAGCCACCCAGGTACGGCTGGTTGTCCCTGTCTCAATTCGATGTTCACCAAACAGCCTCCAGATTGCTCCCCATGAGCACTTACCAACAGAAAACGGAGAGGATGGGGACACTGACTCAGAATATCCCTGGGAGTGATTTCTTGCTAAAAAAAAGTTAATGATATGTTTTGGTCTTACACATCCATGCTTCACTTCTTTGTGTGCCCATGAATATTGTGCTGACAAAGGCAGGGTCCTGAGCCTTCAAGCTGAAAGCCAGAACCCAGGCAGTGGGAACCCACCACACTGAGGCATGCTAAGGAGCCTCCTACAGGAAAAACCACTGGCCCCTCACTCTGTCACTTACACACACGGCTGCATTCCTGACAGCATTTTTAAAATGATTTTTTAAAACATTTTTTAATGTGCTTATTTATTTTTGAGAGAGAGAGAGAGAGAGAACGTGTGAGTGGGGGAGGAGCAGAGAGAGAGAGGGAGACACAGAATCCAAAGCAGGCTCCAGACTTTGAGCTGTCAGCACAGAGCCACGTGGGCTTGAACTTGTGAATCACGAGATCATGACCTGAGCTGAAGTCAGATGCTTAACCGACTGAGCCACCCAGATGCCCTGCATTTTAATGATTTTTGAGTGTAAAGTTCAGTGGCATTAAGTACATTCACATAGTTGTGCAAACATCACCACCATCCATCTCTAGAGCTTCTTCATCATCCCAGACTGGAACTCTGGACCCATTAAACAATACTTCCCCCCACCCTCCACCTCCAGCTTCCGGTAACCACTATTCCATTTTCTGTCTCTGTTAATTTGATTACTCTAGCTACTGCATGTATATAGAATCATACAGTATTTATTCTTTTATGTCTTATGTCTTTCACTTAGCATAGTACCCTCAAAGTTCATCCGTGTTGTAGCATGTGTCAGAATTCCCTTCCTTTTTAAGGATGAATAATATTCCATTGTAGGTGCATACCACATTTTTTAATGTGTTTAACTATTGGTGGATATATTGGGTGGATATTTGGTTCTTGTGAATATTGCTGCTATGAACGTGGATGTACAAATATCTGCTTGACTTCCTGCTTTCAAATTTTTTGAGATGAAAAAACCATTTTGAATGTCTACAGTAGCCACACCTTACCTTTCAGTAATGTAAACTATAGGAGTTTACAGAGCATGTCCACATGTTTATCAGATCTATAAGGTGGACAGGTGGGGAGGTACATAGAGCTATCTCCTTCACTTTGCTTAAGATAAACTGAGGTTCAGAGAGAGAAAGTGGGAGAACCTGGCCTTCTGACCACAAGCCCAGGGCTCTTTCCATCACAGAACAATTTCTGTGAGGATAGCATCAATGTCCACCTTATTAACTATTGTATCCTATGTTCTAGCACATAGCAGATACTTAATAAATATTTGTTGGATGACTTCTGCCCCCTTTGCCTGACTCGCCAATAGCCTGAGTGCTACAGTGATGCTCAAAGGGGCACATTTGTTGATGGTCTTTGGTTGAGGACCTGAGAGGGTCTGGAAGACCACCATGACGCTCCTGAGGGAGACCAACCAGTTTCCTGACTGACATGGAGACCCACCAAAGTAGAGGTGCTAATTTCTCCCACAACTTTGACCCCAGTGGGTTCCACACTCCCCACATCAGAGGTGAGTGCCTTTGTGGTTATCTTGGACCTACCATTTCTGCACCGGAAGAAAACCTGAACTCATGGGGGAATGAGAGCTTTAACAAGCTTTCTCTTGCCCTCTGGTTATCCTGACAAGAAACATAGGTTCATCCTACTTTGGTCATCTGGCTAATCATGAATCATGGACCAGAAAAGAAAAATGAAATCTCAAGAGTTTAACTAGTATCATCATTATCTAATTTGGAAGAAAGTGCAATGAATACTTGTTATGGCAGAGAACAAAGGAAAGGGCCACTGAAAATAGGAGAGATGCTACGTCTTCAGAAGCATCTGGAGGCTTCTCCCTCATTCGCAGACTCACTCATCATCGAAAACTACCCAGCTTCTGGCAGTCACTCACTTTGATAACTTTGTTGTTGAAAATAAGCATAAAAAACTATTTCTCCAGGGCACCGGTGTGGCTCAGTTCGTTAAGCCTCTGATTCTTGATTTCTAAGCCTCCAACTCTTGATTTTGGCTTAGGTCATGATCTTACGATTCGTGAGTTGGAGTCCCATATTGGGCTCTGCGATGACAGTGTGGAGATCCTGCTTAGGATTCTGTCTCTTCCCCCCTCTCTCTGCTCCTCCCTTGTACTCCCTCTCTCTCTCTCTCAGAATAAATAAATAAACTAGAAAAAAACTATCCAACAAAAAACACATATAACTCATATTGGACTCAACTTTGCCAATGTGGGCTCATAAACAGTAGGTTTGACAGAGCCCAGGAATAATGGCAATCAAATATATCTTGGAGAGAAACAGTGATGGACCTTTACCAAGCTGAGCTTTGAAGGTAGGGCCTGTTATTTCCCAAGTCTTAAAAAGGTCCATGGCCTGTGTCAAAGTCCTGGTTTCAGAGTCATAATCACAGAATTTTAGATAAGCTATCTGGTACAGACAATGACCTACTTGAGGTAACATACCAAACCAATTAGGATTTCCTTAGCATTTTTCTTTTTTTTTTTTTACTTTAGTGTTTTTAACTTGGAAGCAGAAGCAATTACAGACTAAAACCCAAAGTCATGTGAATTACACGTATTTATAAGAATGTATTGGGGGAGGGGAAGTAGGTGGACAAGAACTAGGGCAGTAGGAAGCGGACAGGCTTCCCTACTAAACATGGCTTTTCCCCAGCCCACTCCCCCAAATGTGTCCTGGAAAGTTCACAGGTATGTTGCTGAATTAAACATTCCAGGAAACGCCGGTATAGACAATTTGTAATTCATTGCATAATTACTGGAATTCATTGGATAATTACCAACTGTCCATGCCTCTCGCCTCAGTGGAGACCTGGCCTAAGTATTCTCCAAGTCTGAACCCAAATCAATAGAGCTGAGTAATGGAGAGTTACCGTCAGAGATCATTCCAGTTAGAGGATTAATGCCAATGACCACATGTATTGATATTCGAGTGCCACGTGTATGTTTGAAGTATTATGCCAAAGTGTAACACGTGCACTCTGTGTTCACAATAGCCTCTGCCCATCATTTAAAGTTACTCCCAAAATAAGTCATTTGGCTTTCTAACAAGGACATTCTTTCATTTTACAACATGCAATATATTTGTAACGACCTGTCATTTTTCTGAATTCAGTTCACCACCCTTGCAGGACGGAGAAGGACTGCCATAAATGCAAGAAGGATGCCAAGGGCAGTCTGTTCCTCTGTGGGTTTGGGTAAATGAGGAAGGAGAGGAGGGGGAGGGGGAGGGGAAAGAGGCGAATGGCCTAAATAGGTTCCACCACCGCAGCGCCCTGGCCATGCATCTCTGGAGGGCCATAGCCAAGTGTTGGGTTAGAAATTCTAACATCAGGGGTGCCTGGGTGGGTCAGTAGGTTAAGCATTTGACTTCCGCTCAGTTCATGATCTTACAGTTTGTGAGTCTGAGCCCCACATCGACCTCTCTGCTGTCAGTGCAGAGCCTTCTTCTGATCCTCTGCCTCCCTCTCTCTCTGCCTCTCCCCTGTGCTCTTCTCTCTCTCTCTCTGTCTCAAAAATAAACATTAAAAACAAAAGACATTGTAACTTCAAAGTGATTCTAGGGTCACCTTTTGGTGGGAAGAGAAAAGTAAACAGACATTTAGTGAGCAAGTACTATGTGTCAAGTGTTATCCATTTTCCATTTCATTTAATCTCATGACATCTCTAGAAGTCATCTTTATTTTTCCCATCCCTTGGTTAAGAAAACTGAGATGCAGGAGATTTAAAAAACTTGGCCAAAATGACAAAGTAAGTCAATGGAAGAGCTGAAGCTTGGCGTTCGGTCACTGCTCCCTCAGCTTAATGGAAGGAAACCATAGGTTATGCTCGATTACTTTTGTTTTGGAGGGAAGTGACCAGACAGCAGCTGGCATCGGAAACCTCATTTCCCAGGCAAGGGAGCGGAGGGCAGAAACGAGCTCATCTTGGTAATCCGGGGGAGGGGGGGACGGAGGAAAGGAGAGGCCAGCAGCGCCGTGCATTTAGGTAGTTTTGGTGGCATCTGTGGGAGCTGATCCACACCTGGGGTGTTGAGCCACCTGGCAACAGATGGCTGGAGCAGAGAGAGGCTTGTACACACATCAGGTGCTTATAAGAGTGGGTTCAAGGGGTGCCTGGGTGGCTCAGTTGATTAAGCCTCTGGCTTCAGCTCAGGTCATGATCTCACAGTTCGTGAGTTTGAGCCCTGCTTCAGGCTCTGTGCTGGGGGCCTGGAGCCTGCTTTGGATTCTGTGTCTCCCTCTCTCTCTGCCCCTCCCCTACTCACACTCTGTCTCTTTCTCTCTCTCAAAAGTAAATAAACATAAAGAAAAATTTTTAAAGAGTGGGTTCAGATAAGTACTGGTCACTCCACACGTACTTACTGAGCTCCTATTGCATATTAGGCATTGACATAGGAGTGAGCATAATGCAGTCCCTGCCCCAGAGGAGCTCAATTCTAATGGAGAAACCATGAAAACTTAACAAGTAGGACTCGATTTAATAGCTGGTGATAAGCTGAATGGAGAAAACTTTAGCACAGAAAGTGAACTAGAGTGCCAATGTGTGTGTGTGTTTTATTTGGGTGGCCGGGGAAGGCTTCCCTAGGCAGGGAGGTGATGGCCTTGTGGCCCCCTGGGAGAATTCCGCTGCAGCCAGCATGAGCAGTGTGTGCAAAGGCACGTTTGAGAAATAGCAAGGGACCAGTGTGGCTGAGCAGAGGGAGAGAGGGAGAAGACAGACAAAAAAGTAGCTGGGACCAGGAGGGTAGGACTTCTTAGGCCACTGTAAGAAGGTCACATTCTATTCTGAGTGACCTGGGCAGTCGTTAGAAGGCTTTGAGCAGTGAAATGACGTGCTCTGACTCTTACTTTACAAAAGTCGCTCTGGCTGTTGTGTTGATCATGGGCTGTATTAGGGCAAAGATGGGGGCAGGTAGATCAGCTAGGAGGCCATTCCAGACATCTTGGAAGAGATGGTGGGTGGAGCAGAGAGATAGGAATGGAGGTGGTGAGAAGTGGTCAGTCCGAATATACTTTGTTTTTTTTTTTTTAAAGACTCTTTTTTTTAATGTTTTATTTATTTCCAGGAGAGAGAGAGACAGCGTGAGCAGGGGAGGGTCAGAGAGAGAGGGAGTCACAGACTGAAACAGGCTCCAGGCTCTGAGCTGGCAGTCAGCACAGAGCCCGACGCGGGGCTCGAACCCGTGAACCGTGAGATCGTGACCTAAGCGAAAGTCGGACGCTTAACCGACTAAGCCACCCAGGCGCCCCAGTCCGAATATACTTTGAAGACAAGGTCGGTTGGATTTGCTGATGGATAGGAATGGGGGGTGTGAGGGGCGCCTGGGTGGCTTAGTCGGTTAAGCGTCCAACTTTCGCTCAGGTCACGATCTCGCGGTTCGTGGGTTCGAGCCCTGCGTCGGGCTCTGTGCTGACTGCCAGCTCAGAGCCTGGAGCCTGTTTCAGAGTCTGTGACTCCCTCTCTCTCTGACCCTCCCCTGCTCACACTCTCTCTCTCTCTCCTAGAAATAAATAAAACATTAAAAAAAAAGGAATGGGGGGGTGTGAGAGTAGGTGATGATGGCTGAAGTTTTAGTCCTGAGCAGAGGGAAGAAGGGAGTTGCCATTGAGAAGGCTGCTGGGAAAGGAAGAATTGGTGCATGTGTGCGGAGGCAGGGAGTGGGATGTAGGGTGGGACCAGGGGTTTACTTCTGGAAATATTAAATTCCAGACACCTGTTAGACATCCAAGCAGATACCTCTCCGGAGATAGGAGTGGAATAAACTAGAAATACAAATTTGGGGCTTGTTAGCTATTAGGCAGTGTTTACAGCCTCGGACTAGATGAGATCAACTAGGCATATAGTTTAGAGAGAGAAGAGGCCAAGGACTCGCTATAATTTTTAGAGGTTGAAAAAATGGGAAGGAGACTGAGAAGGGGCAGCATCCCGGGAGCCAAGTGCAGAAACTGCCAAGAGTTCAGATAAGGCGAGAATGGAGGGTTGACCACTGCGTTTAGTTACACCGTGGGTTATTAGGTGTTCTGTGACCTTGACAAGGAGTGGCTCTTTTGGAGGGGCCAGATCAATCCTAGCTGGGGTGGGTTCTAGGGAGAACTGGAGAGGAGACAGTGCAGTGTGCATGTAGACAAGTCTTTTGAGCAAACATCCTATAAAGGGGAGCAGAGAAATGGGATGGAGAGCGATTGTTGCCCTTTGTAACCAACTGCAGTGGAAGGAGCATCCTTGAGTAGGGGGAGGGGAGATCCAGCCACTGATGGAGGTGCTGGCAGAAACAGGAAGGGGCAGAACAATTGGGTACAGGGGGCACAGGGGGCACAGGCTAGCTGGTGGGGAGAAGTGGGAAGAATACGAAGACGAGACAAGGTCATAGCTGAGAGCAGGATGCTGGAAGTTTCAGAAGAGACAAAAATGTACAAAGTTTCACTCTGAAACTACAGGGAACGAGTGGGCCAGGTTTCGAAATACAGTTGCGTTTCTGGGAAGCCCGGGAAGCCCCTTGAAGTAAGTGGCTTCGAATAGAATAGTGAATGAAATTCATTCGATGAAATTGAAGGTGAATTAAGATTTAAAATCCAAACATACTTTTTTAATGTAAAGCAAATTCAGTGTCAAGTGACTTAGATCCTTTAATCATGTGATTTATCATGTCTGAAACCTCCAGGGATTCCCTTTAAATCCAGCATTAAATCCAAACTCCCCCACACGGCTTTCCCTTGGCCACCCTTTCTTTCCACCCAAGCTCTCTGTCTACTCGTCTCTAACTCAAAACCTTCTGTCTGCCTGGCCCTTCTCCCTCCAAGTGCTTTTCCTCCATAGGTTCTATTTTAGTGCTTCCCTCTGCCTTTACTGGACCGAAGCCACATGTCCTCTGTTGTTCTCTGATCACCCAGCTTTTCTTTCTCTACATTTTCATGAGGCTGTAGGTCTCCGCATGCACTGATCATTTTCTGATTATTTTATACCTGGGAGAGCCTTGTTTCTTGCATCAGCTGGATGTGCCTGAGGTCAAGGGCAGCTCTTGTACCAGCACTGGGCATCTCAAAATAGTTGATAATATGATCAAGGTATGAAAAAGAAGGCAAGGCTGATTGCTGAGGCCTAGGCAGGACCCCTGATTTCTTTCCAAAGGTCTAGGTAATGTCCTGTTCCAGAGCCCTGCAACACACCTTTGCAAATTCCATTCAGCAAACTATTTAAGAAGGTACCCAGGTCAGAACGCTCATAATTTTCTTGGTCTCCCCTCTTCACAGCACCTTGCAAACCCACGGAATTCAGTATAGTTGGAGGAGCAGCAAGGGAGGCAGAGGGGGTGTTTGTGTTTCCTCTGTGATCATCATCAGTGAACCGGAGTCGTCAGCTTCCTGAAGCTGGCAGAGAGGTGACCTGTATTGAGGCCTCTCTGCCCCCCGGGTGGCATCCAATTGAGCCCCATGCAGTTATTAGAGGGATAATGGGATTCATTTCAGCAAGGACTGGCTTGCTAGGGCCGAGCTTATTTTAATTTTCAATGTTAATAAACTTGTGGCTATTGCCTTTTTCACACCGATGTGCCTCACACCTCATTTCGCCCGCCCATTAGGCAATTACCAGCAGCGCCTCTGTTCCCAGCACCTCTTCAGCACGGAGCAATTATGCTTATTTGGTGAATGATGATGAAACTCGGAGGAGGCAAATGCACTGGCGTAGAACTTTCCTCCCAACTTCATCAGGTGTGCGCTGAGCACATCCCTTTAGTGAAAAGCAGGGCTGTGATTACGGCCTTCACCAGAGCGGAAATGCAGGGAGCTGCCCCTTCCTGGGTCCCTGACACAGACCCACCGGCTGCCCTGAGCCAGCCCTGGCTGACCCAGGCCTCAGACCTCCAGCATGGGGCTGTGGAAATAGCTCATCTGGCTTGGGAAATGAACAGCTAATGCTCTTCATTTATCTTGAAATGGGAAGTTTTCAATAGGTCTTAAGTGTGTATTAATGCATCAAGAGTAATGATCCCTTTATTTACAAAGTTGTTTAATCTCTCACTTTTGTGCTCCTTGTAGCTCGGAGTGGATTTTTCATTTGCCAAGTGACTCCATTATTTTCACAGCTGCCTCAATAACCCTTATTCCCCTCCCCGCTCCCATCCTTCGACAGATATCGAAGCAAAGTGATGGCCAGCCTGACTTCTGACTCCATTTCTGGCTTTGATGAATGGTTTCATGCGAGGGGCCAGCGGGACGGCATGTGGACTGGAACGAAGGTACAGAACATAGTTCTCCCCCGCTGCTCTGTGATGGCCTCGCTCCGCCTGACAGTCTTCTGCCTGACCCAGATACAGCCGGTGGCAGCCTGCCTGCCCCCAGTGTCCCCAAGTCCCTGATTCCTCCTTGGGAAGTTTCAGTGATCTTCCACGAGGGACAGGCAGTGCATAAAACTCCCTTCAGAACAGGCTACCTGTTCGTGGTGGTGACAACACTGAGTAGGTTCCAAATGGTTACTTTTCTAAGGCCACGAGAAAGAGTAGAAAATATCAGAAGGCATTGCACCTGCTTAGGTAAGTATGATTTCATCAAGGTTTCGTTTCGTTTTGTTCATTTGCGAAATGGTTAGTGAACAGCTATTCTGTCGCGGGCACTTTGGGGAGCTGGTTTCAACCCTGTGTTTATATCTGCCTCCACTTGTAGCTTATATGTGTGCTAAATCTTGACATAAAATGTGCGTCTTACCACATGTTGGTGTGGAAAGATCTTGGAGAATACCTGATGCAGTTCCCAGCATGCCCCAGGATCTGAGTACCCCCCACGTACTTTTGACTCCAAGATTCTCACCTGCCCATCAGAGCCTTGGGTCTAGTATGTAGTGCTCGTGCCCAGTGCTAGCCTGAAAGGATTCAGAACATGCTTCTGAACTTTTTTTCCTGCCCTACTGCCTGGAGGGAGGGATGGGGGTCAGGCATGTGGAAACACATGGCTCAGAGAGAAGGAGGTCAATGACTCAGGTGGCAGAGACCCAGGTAGCAGATCAGCCAGACGATACTGGGCTGGAGCCATTTCAGTCTGAAGAGTCTCTGTTTGGGTGAGACGTTTTTCCAGAAGACACACAGTGCTGAGTCCGTGAGATCCCTCTAGGGTGAGCTGGCCCAAATTTCTAAAAGCAAAGCCTGCGAGGACTGATTTTAGTTCCTGGATAGTCTCAGATGGTCTCTGTGGCATTTGCCACAACCGCAAATAGAAAAGCCATTAATTTTAAGAGACTTACATTTTTTCTGATTGCAAAAATCCTGGACTACTGTATGATTCTGTGTAAGTGTGTTTGTAAGTTTACACGAGAGCTTCCCTATCTACTTGGCTGCATTTTTAGCAAAGCGTCCCAAATTTCCTTTGGGGTCTCTACGATTTCAAGTGCTGGGCTCAGCATAGAAACAGAGTAAGGGTAGCTGGAGCTCACTTCTGAGACACTGGGGCCAGATGGGTATGAAGGGATGTAGGTCCCAGGCTTACATTCAAAGGGCCTCAAGCCAGACTTTTGATGTTATCTTCAAATGAGGCTACAGATATTGTTGTGGGATAGTAAGACAAAGGGAAGATAGTTTCCGCACCGCATGGTTTCCTGTTATAGGACATGCTACAGATCAGGCTTTATAAATTAGTATCTTAACACAAATCATGTAATTAGATTATGAGTAGCACCGTTATATTGACTGTATTTGTTGGTGTTAAAAACTTTAGGTAGTTGAATGTCAACAACTTTTTCTAATTTTAGTTTTGCAATAGACTGAAGCCTGCTGAAGCTTTGGTTTGGTCAATGTGAGAAGACTGGTCCAGGGTATGCCTGGATGTCAGTCCTGTGAGGATGCTAAGTGGAGGCCACTCTAGAAAGATAACTTCATGTCACTCTCCTTATCAACAAAGGAAAGGTAAAAGTGGTATCTAGTCCCATTTACAGAGCACTTTGGACACTTTCGAGGCAACACTGAATGCCATACATGATGGGCAACAGGTCCCCAAATGACATCTTCACAAAGTGTATGACAATGCCCTGGGGATCAAGACGTGAGGAGGGGAAGCCAAATGCCACCTAGTGCTGCAGTTCTGGAAGGTTCAGGAATTTCCTTCCTTTTACTTTACTTTTTTATTCTATGGAAAAGGGGCTACCTCCCTCCACCCCCCATAAGTAGCAAGAGTCATGTATTCAGAAAACCTGGAAAACCAAAAATACAAGGAGCCAAAGATAACTAATCACCCGCAATGCTCCCTCTCTCTCTCAGTCCCCCTACCCAGCCAGGCAAGGTAGCCATTACAACAGCATGAGGTATGTCGTTCCAGATTGTTTTCTTTGCCTTTGCAGAGACATGCAGATTGCAAGAGGAACCATTTCGTTTTTCCTCCTTATGTTTCCACCTGGGACAATGAAATTGGAACTTTCTTCCCTAAAGAAGTACTGGATGAAGCGCTTCCATTTTCCCTCTGCTGCTGCCTCACTCAACTACACCCAAGGGAAGAGAGTTTTGGAGGGAGGGAAGTGTACGTGAATGAGTTAAGCATGCCCCTTCCGCTCATGGTTCATGAGTTTCATCACAGCTTATCCTCAACACCTCTGCTGGTTCTCGGCCAGGGCAGCTCACCACCCTGGGAACATGTGGGGAAGGCTGCTATTGTCACAACACTTGGGGGACTCTATGGTATCTAGTGAGTGAGGAGCTAGGGATCCTAACACCTTGCCCAACATGCCATTCACCTGGGGTTGAGAATTACTACATACGGATAAGCTTCCCAGGGCTGGCCCTGCCTCGCGTGAGGGGCTGTAGCTTTGAGTGGGTCCGGGAAATTCACAGAGGAAAAGCAGGAAGCCCGTTCTGCCTTAACTCCAAGGTGCATTTTCCCAATCAGAGTGCCTCATAACAAAGCCGATATTTTGCTCTTCATGCACCCAACTCTTTACTCGGTTTCTCAACTGGAGGGGAAGAAAGAAGGGTGATTAATTACCAACCTCCAACATAGACTCTAAAAATATATAGTTCCATTATACTATACACGTTGCCCTGTACCTTGCTTTTTTCACACAGGAATAGATCATAAACATTTTTTTCATGATGATATTTTGTCTGGGACATGACTTTAAATGGCTGCATCATTCCCCAACATACAGATGTGCCATACTTTACCCATCAGTTCTCTCCTTTTAGACACTTAAGCTGTTTCCAGTTTTTTTGTGTGTACATAAATATTACTGCAGTAAATAAATACCCTTAGGCTCCACATCTTAGCACACATATCTGATTCTTTGTGGTAAATTCTTAGAACTCATGTTAAGGTTTATGCATAATATTTAGACTTGTTTTTAAACACTGCTTTTTTGAGATGTAATTGGCATATAATTAACTGCATGTATTTAAAGCATACGTGCTGACAGTTTTTGACATACATAAGCACCCATGGGACCATCATCGCAATCACGATAGTGAACATATCCGTCACCCCAAAAGTTTTCTTGTGACCCTTTGTAAATGCTCCCTCATGCTCTCCCCACCCCACCCCCAGGCAACCACTATTACTATGGATTGGTTTCAGTTTTCCAGACTTTTATATAAATGGAATTATACTGTATGTCCTTTTCTTGTTTGGCTTTTTTTGTTCAGCATACTTACTTCAAGATTTATCTGTATTGTTGAGTATGCTGAGCAAAAGAAGCCAAATTCGAATTCGTTTCAATTGCCCTTAGATTAGGAGCATAAGCTCCTAGAACAGAGGAACTAGAAGGAACTTGATGTCACAATCCAGGTCTCCCATTTACTGTAGAGGAAACAGTGATCCAGAAAGGTAAAGTGGGTTTTCTGAGCTCTTGCTGCCCATAGGCTAGTCTCTTCAGTCTTCTGCAATATCTTGCAGCTTGAGAAACATTCTACTGGTCATGTTGCAACAATGTCCCAGCATGGCCTTGTGTATGACCACAGAAGACACAGGTATCCTCTAGGGTAGGCTTTGCTTTATATGTGTTATACAACTCTGGGCATGAAACATCTTTTGAAATGGGGGGAATTTTTTAGGACATGGAGTAAAGAGCATCACAAGGGTAATGAGACTGCAATCTACAGGAAATCACACGTGACCACTCACAGTAAAAACAGCAACTCAGCAGCAGGTAAAAGAAAAGTGGGCTATCATCATTAATACCTGGTGCTTGGAGGAGATCCGCCTAGTTTCTAAACAAACTGATGCACCCAAAGATTAAGACCACAGAGCAATCCATTGAAAGTGAAGAAAACAGCATGCCAATTACCCAGCTCCTTTAGCTTACCTTTCCAGCTCCCACCTCTTATTATCATATTCATAAGCATTGTCCCTAATCAGTCTTCCTGAGTAAAGTTAACAAGTGTATGCGTGCACTCTCTTGAAATTGTTTTGCTTAGCCTAAGAAGCTGTCACGGGGTTGAGAAGGCTGCCGCTTTAACCAGATTTCATCTCTGTGTGTCACTGCTCATGTCAAAGTAAAAATGCGCTCAGACATAAGAGTTGTCCCGCTTTCATCAAGAGCGCCAGCCTGCCTGAGCTTCGTTCCACTTGGTTAATCTTGTTATTTAAATTGTTAAAATTGAGACATCGGCAGTAAATTTCAGAGAAGATATAACAATTATTAGATACAAGCTGGGCTCTTGCACTTGAGAATATACCATGCCCTCCATCCTCCCAGCGCATTAGCCACAAATAATTTACAACGGTTTCTTTAAGAAGTGTGCCCTATAGTACTTGAATGGCATTAAATCACAGTCTGTCCCCACCTGGATCATATTTCCAACTTTAAGATAGATTTGGTTCCAGTCAGCAGAGTGGCGGAGCACTCCAGGGGACCACCTTTTAATGCCTATAACTCTTGAAGAGCGGAGCGAGGATTCCCGAAGCTGCCTTCTGGTTATGAGTTTTGTGTTTAGGTGACTTTATATACCGGGCAGGGGAGCCACAATCCAGAACAATCGCTCCTTGAGGGTAAAGAGAAGGAAAAGCTGGGAAGCTCTCTGAGTGACCTTGTGCCATTCAATGGTCCCATTAAAATCTTATAGGAGCACTTGACCTTGTGGCTGTTGTGCTCTGTGCCACAATCTAATTGTACTGAGGCAAAGGCTAAAGGGATGAGATAAGAGTGGATGAAGCTTGGAATCTTCAGATGGATCGTCGGAGGCCTTCTGATCCACCTTATCCAACCTCTGTCTCAGTGAAGAGGCCCCAGTAACTGCCTGCTTATTGAGAAGTTGACTCATTAGATGTTGGGGTCCAAAAAAAAATCCCAGGCGTGGCTGTTGCTGTTTAGTATGGGTGACTCTTGAGCCAATCTCCCCTAATCCGTATTTGTGGTATTGGTTGCTTGGTCCCAAAGGCAAGGCTTGACATTTAGTTATGCTAAATTTCATCATATTGGTTTTGACCCATTATTTCTGTTAATGAGATCTTTAAAAATTCTGATTCTGACACTTAACACATCAGATTTATGTAATCTTTAAGTTTCTAAGTGTTTGTTCAAATATGAGAGAAAAATAGAAATTTTTGAGTGGAGAGAAACCTTGGACATCATCAATCCAAAAGGTTCTCATTTCAAAACCCGATAACCCAGGGACTAGAGAGGCTACATACCTGGCCCAAAGTCACACATCTAGAGTGACATCACACCATGGGTGCTCTGAAGTATATGGTGTCTTGTTACTTGAAACTTTACCCCACTGTAAAGTGAGCACACCTTTTCTCGCCTTACCCATAAACCTACTGCAGGGGGCTTGGTAAGCACCATTTGAGAATCCAAATCTGGTCTTTCACTCCATGCTATTCACTCTTATATGGCCTCAGACCCTCTTGCCTGAACTATCTCCCAGCCGGTGGCCACTCGCCTATCCCAAGTTCCATGGCGACTGCCTTTTATAGGCATAACCCAACAGTGCTTGCCTCGTGACTGTCCCTGAACCCTCTGGACACTGATGCATGTGACTACTTGGAACCCCAGTCTACACCTGTGCATGAGCAGCTGGAAAATATAGGGGTGTATTAGTCAGGGTTTTCCAGAGAAACAACCAATGGTGTGTCTGCGTGTGTGTGCCTCTGTGTGTGTGTATGTGAATTGCATATGCATATACATAATGAATTACATGTATATATATATATATATATATATAATAAGTGTATACGTTCATATGAACACATAATAAATCGGCTTACCTGACTATGGAGACAAGTCCAAAATTTGCATTGGGGGCTGACCTGAGACAGGCCCAAGACCTAGGAGAGCCCATGGTGCAGCATCAGTCGGAAGGCCAGCAGGCTGCCACTGATTTAAGTGTTGACCTCACCCAAAATACCGTCCAAATTCACACATAAAATTACTCATCACAAGGGGTTAATATCTGGTGAAACCTAACTTTGATCACTGGTGTATGGGAGCTAAGTGATTCTTCCTGCCCTTCCTTGCCCTACCGTCCCCCTCAGACTGCCTGGGATGCAGTAATTCTTGTACCGTTGAGTGATTAGTTGTGCTGGTATTTCAGTGAAGCTCAGCTTCATGTCTCACCTTCGTGTCCTCCCTCCTTCCCTGACTTACTCCCCTTTCCCTCACTGTTGCTTCTTTGGGATTACACCACCCAACAACAGCTCAGGATCTAAGCTTTTGCCTCAGGTTCCATTTTCTGGGAACGTGGGCTACTATATGTCTCCTTGTCAACTAGCAAACCCCTTCTTCTTCTTCTTTTTTTTTTTTTTTAAATTTCTGAGAGAGAGAGAGAGAGAGACAGTATGAGCAGGGGAGGGTCAGAGAGAGAGGGAGACACAGAATCTGAAACAGGCTCCAGGCTCTGAGCTAGCTGTCAGCACAGAGCCCGATGTGGGGCTCGAACCCACAAACTGTGAGATCATGACCTGAGCCGAAGTCGGACGCTTAACCGACTGAGCCACCCAGGTGCCCCTAGCAAACCCCTTCTTAAATGTGGTTAAAGCCAGAAGCCCGTTGCATAAAACATGCTTTCCCCCTAACTTTGTATCCTGTGTGAATTTCGAGAACCTCCAGCTGCCAAGTTTCAGCTGACTCCTTTGGCTAGTTCAAGGCCTGTGCTAGATTATACACCAGGCTACGATGTCTGGAAATATTATTATCATTTGTGCATAGAATCTGAACTATAATGTTGCCAGCCCAAATCAATCCTCTCTTTATAGACAAAGCAATTTAACTTCTTGGTAATTTACCAATTACAGAGCACTTATTTATTGGAGAATTGATAAATGTAGGACATAGTGAAAAGTATGAAGAATCAAAGATATGATTTCTGTTCTCAAATCGCTTGCAGTCCACCCTCATTTTGCTTTTTTTTCCTCTCATCATATTAAAAATATATTTACCAAGTTAGGCACATGAAATATTTTTTTTTATAAATAGTTTATTGTCAAGTTGGTTTCCATATAACACCCAGTGCTCATCCCCACAAGTGCTCTCCTCCATGCCCATCACCTCCCTTCCCCTCCCCCCCATACCCATCAGTCCTCAGTTTGTTCTCAACATTCAAGAGTCTCTCATGGTTTGCCTCCTTCCCTCTCCCCCAACTATTTCTCCCCTTCTTCTACCCCACGGTCCTCCGTTAAGTTCCTCCTAATCCTCCTATACGTGCAAACATATGGTAGCTGTCCTTCTCTGCCTGACTTATTTTGCTTAGCGTAACACCCTCAAGTTCCATGCATGTTTTAGGCACATGAAATATATATTTTTTTAAATGTTTTATTTATTTCTAGGAGAGAGAGAGACAGCGTGAGCAGGGGAGGGTCAGAGAGAGAGGGAGACACAGAATCTGAAGCAGGATCCAGGCTGTGAGCTGGCAGTCAGCACAGAGCCCGACTCGGGGCTCGAACCCACGAACCGCGAGATCATGACCTAAGCGAAAGTCGGACGATTAACTGACTAAGCCACCCAGGCGCCCCAAGGCACATGAAATATTTTTATAAAAGTCTTTTATGAAGATGTTTCAAGGTTCAAATGATTTTCTTAGAATCATAGACAATCTTGGGAGGGCGCCTGGGTGGCTCAGTCAAGTTAAGTGTCTGACTCTTGATTTTGGCTCAGGTCACGCTCTCACAGTTTGTGGGTGCAAGCCCCACGTCGGGCTCTGCATTGACAGTGTGGAGCCCGCTTGGGATTCTCTCTCTCCCTCTCTCTCTGCCCTTCCCCCACTCGCTCTCTTTCTCTCAAATTAAATAGATTAATTAAAAAAAGAAGAAAATCTTGATGATGATGAGCCAACTGGTGCAAACCAGGCTTAGGGACTGGAGAGAGAAAGAGGCCCGACTGTTACTAGTGAAAGACCACGAATGGGTTTAAGTAGCCTTTACTTCTAGTTGCTGATTGACATTCTGGAGGGACCAGATGGGGGTAGACCCACAGATATTACAAAAAACAACAATAAATCCATAGACAACATTGGCTTTGAAATATATAGAATTTTTTTTAGCGGCAGATTTATAATATGGATTCAATCTTGTTTAAGTCAGTGTTATGCTCAATTGCAAAGCAAAGGGAAGCTTGCGATATGGAGGAGAAGTCTGAGGCTAAAATTAGGCTGTGGAGGTTTCTAGTCTGCTTTCTGGCTATTGTAGAGGGGCAGAGAATCCAAGCTAAGAGCATAATTGATAGTTGCTGGGAAGTCTTCGTCTTCCTCCTACCCTCCTTCAATTTGAAGATGCATATCTTAGCCATTTTGTACTTTTTGCCCTATTTTGACATTCATCCAAAAAACAAATTAAAAAGATGCAGATAGACTCTCTTGAAATAAAGGATTAGACAGAATACCTTTATGAACAATGTATTTCCTATATTATAGAGGTGCTACCTCAACATATCTCTGAACTGTGAAAAATTACTGTAAGATCTGATGTCCTCAAAAACATCCCCTGGTTCTATTATGCCTTTCAATAATTGGTCTTGACCCTACTCAGGAAAAACTCCCACTGACTTTCAATTGATTGAGCTGATTTGACTTGAATAAGGTCAGCTATGAATGACCCCCTTTCTACTCTACATTCTGATTGTATGATGCAATGTGTCATAAGGCAGCAAGGATATGTATTGGCAATCTTATACCGATGATTAATTGCTGGGAAAGTAATTTCTTTATAATTGCGCTCGAAAGCTTTTGGTAGCCTGACATCATAGGGGCTCAGGCACACTGGCTCAGAATGGCCCCATGAAACTGACTTCACACTCCCATCCCACTTAAAATGAACCCAAGTCTTTGGAAAATAAAGGTAGCAGTTAACATTTCTCAAGGGCCGACTTTGTGCCAGGCACAGTCTAAACCACTTTGCATCCCCTGTAATCTCATAGCCCCATCAGGTAGGTGTCATAACAAGGTGTGGCTGGCCCTTTTGGAGCCCATTGGAGACCATCGGTGGCTCAATGTGCTTGCATGTTCGGTACCCTCTGCTCCCGTTTGTCATGTGGCTGGGTTCTCTCCACATTTTAGGTGTCTGCTCCCATGTCACCTCCTTGGGTCCGGCCATCCTTGATCACTCTGAGGAGGGCCAGCCTCGTGGCTAGCTGGGTAGGGGGTCAATCACTGTATCAACTCTCTTTCCTTTACACCACTTGGCACGATCTATACTTACCTTATTGGGATAGCACCGTTTCTTTATTGTCTCCCTCGGCAATGTAAATTCCAAGAAGAAGGCAGCTTGGCCTGAATTATTTATCACTCCAGTTCTGGCATCCAGGACAGCGACCAGAGTCCTTCACAGATGCTTGGCCATTATTTGCTCCAAGAGCCAGGTCAGCAGGAGCAAGATGTGGATCAGATGCCTGGTGGGCGTGAAGGCTGGGCAGGCTTCCTGGCAGAGGAGGGCAGGTGTGGGACTCCACAATGAAGACCCCCTTCGAGCACTGCATGCTTTTCTCATGCTTGCCTACTGCCTTGTCCTCTTAGTCTATACCCAGGCTTACTCCCGACTCACCCCACATTTCACCAGCAGTTTCTTGCTTTAGAGCAGCAATACTTCCCCTCCCCGCGCCGTGGCCAATGTCGAAACTGACTTCGGTCGTCTCTTGACTGATGGGTCCTGGTATTTGCTTTGCAGGATAACCGTGAACAGCAGACAGTCCAGGAAATCCAAGGAGACAGCTAACCACAGGGGCGTAAGCATCTTGAAGCCTGGACCGAGGTGGGGGTGCACTTGACCAGGATGTCCACTGACCACACACCTTGAAAGGTGACACAGCTCATTACCAGCTGGTTTTCTTGGTGAGAAGTGACTAGGCCCTAATGCCTCAGCGTGAGCGCACTGGCTCGGGGTGACTGGTTGTTTCTAACTAAGTGTGAAACCAGGTATTAGACCAAATGCTGTTTTACCCCAAGATGTGGGAGGGAGATGGAAAGGGCTGCTTGCGTCCGCGGGGTCAGCTTGCTCTGCGTTCATTCTTGCGGGTGCACGGCAGGCCTCCCACCCGGAGACCCCAGCAGGACCCCTCATTCTGCCTGCAGGTTCCCTACACAACCTCACAGCCTTTCAAAGCGCCTGACATCCTTTCAAGTTAGCTGCTACAAAGGCAAATGCAAACAGAGCGCGCTTTGGAGGCGTTCTGTCAGTCAGCTTTCAATCCATATGTCCTCCCAGACACTCCTTCTCCTGCCTGATTTATTTCATATTAAAAGGGCCGTCAATCTGTATCACAAGAACAGGTTGAGAAAAAGTGAATGATGTTTACCAAGTGAGTTTTGTTGTTGTTGTTTGTTATTGTTAAAAAAGAATGGTCCCCTCTCTCTGGCCACACTCCTTGCTCACCCTCTGAGGCTCTCCCGCCCCTACTTGCCTTTCTCTGCAGGTATCTACACATCAGAGGTATGAATTCCACGTAGTAGACGCATTTACATTAGAAACGTATTTTGTGAGGCTGTGGCAGACCCTTTTTTATTATCCATCAAATATATCTCTTTTTACCATCTGATGGCTTGGCAACAGGACCATTCTTCTTTCAAATAAAATAAATGTGCCTGCAGTGTGGCAGAATATTCCGCGCTGAAGAGGCTTTGCCCCGGCTAATGCGTGCTGCATTCTGTGGGCTTCATTACGACGGGACACTGAGGGTGCAACATACAGTTCCTGATGGGATGGCTTTATGGTCCCAGCTGCGTTATCATTTCTATTAGGATATTGATTATTGCCTTCTCCTGTCATTCGGGCCAACGTTTCTTACTTTTATCTGCTATTTTGGCCTATAAATAGAACTGCTCCATCATTCTGTACTATTAATTTCTCACTTTTGAAGGCGCCAACTCTTAGAGAACCAATCAAAGCCATCTTGCACCCACCATGTGAAAACTCCCAAATTATAAAGTCACCAGATATCAGATTGCCTCCCCTAGGGTCTAACCTAGTGCTCTGTGTCAAGCATGCCTGAGAATTACTGGGGTTGAGGGGGGCGGCTCTCTGAAAAGCAAACTTCTGAGCCTCCAACCCCAGGCATGCACAAGAAGTGGGCTGAGGCCCAGGAATTTGCATTTTATATATTTTTAAATGTTTATTTATTTATTTTGAGGGGAGACAGAGAGAGTGAGAGGGGGAGGAACAGAGAGTGAGAGAGGAGGGGAGAGAGAGAGAGAGAGAGAGAATCCCAAACAGGCTCCATACTTTGAGTACAGAGGTGGACATGGAGCTCGAACCCATGAACTGTGAGATCATGACCTGAGTCGAAGCCAAGAGTCGGATGCTTAATCAACTGAGCCATCCACATGCCCCAGGAATCCCTTTAATGTTTATTATTTTTGAGAGAGAGAGAGAGAGAGAGAGCCAGAGAGCAAGCAGGGGAGGAGCAGAGAAAGAGAGGGAGACACAGAATTGGAAGCAGGCTCCAGGCTCTGAGCTGCCGGCACAGAGCCCGACATGGGGCTCAAACCCACATACCGTGAGATCATGATCTGAGCTGAAGTCGGTGCTTAACTGACTGAGCCACCCAGATGGCCCTCCCCCACCCCAGGAATCTGCATTTTAAATAGTCACTCAGGTAATGTGCAGGAAAGGTGGCATGGGATCAGGTGAGAGGAGTGGCTGATCAGGGGTTGGCAGGAGGCCGTGGACTGTGCCCCAGGCACCTCCTTGTGGTGCAGCTGACTAGCTTCTGTCTCTTCTCTCCAGCCTTCCTCCAGGTTTCCCCTCTTTCAGCTCTGCCTTCAAGGAATATTTCACAGAAAGAAAATCACTAAAGAGAAAGGCCCAAATCCGAAACGATATTAATGCTGCTCTTTCTCTTACAAAAGAATCAAGCACATACTATAGTTTTGCGATGAAAAGACAGGAACGAGAGGAGAGGAAGAAGAAAACTATTCTAGAATAAAAATATATGAAAAGTCCTGCCTAGTCACAGAGCCTTCCCTCCAGGGGTCCAAGGAAAATGCTGCCTTCAAGGAAGCAACGCACCACCTCCCTGAGGTTGGGTCATGGGGCCAAGAAGAAACCTTTGGGGCATCCAGGGAGGGTCAAATGTGAAAAGAGGCTTTCTCTGGGTACGCAGCCCCACACCCCTACTTTGGGGAAGACCTGCTAAAAGGCGGTTCTGCAGAGGATGGAGCAGATCTGTGAGGTCCCACTGGGACTTGAGAAGAAAACTCACAGAGCACCTACAATTACATTATGTTGAAAACAAGGACAATAAATACTCAAACTTAGCAACTCCTAATTATTTTACCATATTTGACCGTTATGTGTGCTCTTGAGGTTATTTGCTTCTATTGTATCCAGATGGTAGAAATTTAGTGCAATGGTGCACCGCTCAGTGTCTTACCCCAATTCTGCATTCAGTGACATCACCTTGAAATTGGCATGGTAGGCATATTTATACCACAGAAATCAGCAAATACTGCAAACTGGTGCTTGATTTATTGTTTTGTTGACTCTCTAGACTTAAGAAAGTGATGGGGAAAATGCTAATAATGCAGATTAAACTCACACATGTGTCATGTCTATAGTGGCTACATTGTGACTAGCACAGAAATTTGAGAAAATATTCTTCCGGTGTTCGAAAACCATTATCTGATTCAGCAAAGAAGTCGCTCATGTCATTGACGAACGAATACAGTTCTGACATCTGTCTTCGCTTTTCACTTTTGTCCTACTCATTAATGTAAATGAAAATATCAGTGGATCTACACTCACTCATCCCTGGCAACCTAGGATGGTTATAGATACCAGAGTTTATAAAAAATTGGCAAAATCCTTCTGAGTATGTGAAATGATAATGAAGAGTTTTGCTTATTTTTACTGGTAAATTATGTAGTATGCATCCCTCAAATCAGTAAAGTGTGTGATAAACCCATGTACACATATATACAAGCAGCCTCTCCCCACCCCTAGCAAGAGAGCTCATTGTTAAGCATTTACCAGCATTGTTGGCCTAATTGCACTCACAAATATAAACTAGCACAAACTTCCTTGGGAACCCCAAGTAGAGAGCTTGGTCAGAGAACATCTTTTTTTTTTTTTTAATTTTTTTAATGTTTATTTATTTTTGAGAGAGAGAAACAGAGTGTGCACAGGGGAGGGTCAGAGAGAGAGGGAGACACAGAATCTGAAAGCAGGCTCCAGGTTCTGAGCTGTCAGCACAGAGCCCGATGCGGGGCTCAAACTCACAGACTGTGAGATCATGACCTAAGCCAAAGTCGGATGCTTAACCAACTAAACCACCCAGGCGCCCCTCAATCTTACCTCATTTACTGGGTTATGTGCTTCTTGAGTAAAGGGCCCATCTCTGATTCAATTCTTTATCTGCTGTTTTGCCTAACATAGAGCCTGTGTTCCGTAAGTACTCCAAGACGCTGAATGAATAGTATGCCTCAATACAAGCATGCCAGTCAATGGTTAGTTGCATGAAATACCCACAGCAAGAGGAAAACACAGGAAGAGCTGAAGATGGAGCAAAGACATGTAGACTCCCCGGCCCACTATAGCTCAGGACTAGCAGTCAGGATGAAATTGCTACTTTATTTGCCAGATGTTCTCCGATAGTGTACAAGTGATGGTCGCTGAGTGGGGCTCTCCATTCCCCCAACCATCTTCTCTGCTCAAGGTTATACAGGATATCCTTGCTGGGCGTCAGGGACTGTGCTTCATATCCTTCAAACAGGATTTTATTTAAGCCTCACGACGGGCTTCATAAAGTCACAGTACCAATCTGTCTTACGCTTTTGAAAAGTGCGGCTTGGCAAGGTCAAGTAACCTAACCATTTGGTAGCAGAGCAGGGATGTCCATCCTGCAGACCTGGGTGCTAGAGGCTCTATCGACAGGGCAGCCTCACTGACTGGACAAAGTTTGGCACAGGGCCTTCTTGTCACACCCCTCCTGGTGTCCCAGTCCTGGCTAAAGGTTGGGGGTTATGTTTTGGTGTTTATGAGTCTTCCCTGAAAGAATATCAGGGCTTGAGAGGACAGCTTCCTGAGTCACTGACACATTGGGAACTTTTCTGGAATGAGAGAGGTGGCTACAGGGCTCTGCTGCTCTGGAGACGACTACATAATGGCTCCTGGTCTGGGAAGTCGCCTGGTTTCTTCCACACAGTCCAGGTCCTCAGGCTCCTTAGGCTTGAAGGAGGAGAAGGGTCATAAGGAAGCCTGTTGCGTGCCAAGCTCATCCTTAAAGCACCCTAGGGAAGGACACTCCAGAACATGCTTCAAGTGGCTTGGAATTTTTACTTCCAGGAATTTCTAATGTGCATCCGTTTTGCATTTCTCACCATATTTTCGTACAGTTCCCATATCAAGGGTGCCGTGTTCCCAGGGAACTCACGTAGCGGTAGTCTTCGGGGACTTTGTGGGTCTTGGGTTCTGAGAAGCTCTCAAGTTGTGTTCTCAGGGGACTCGGCAAGCCTCCTGGCACCAGCTTACACTCGAGCCAGGCCAGCGGGCGCCGGTGTGTGGGAGCAGCCCACCGTGTGAATGGGTGGTCACTTCTCACCACACGGGTCTCGTTGTGGTGCATTTGGTGATTCTGCGCTAAGTCCTGCAGGAACCTGTGTCCCCAAGAACCGATTTGATATTAGTGTAAGTGTAATATGCCATTCCAGAGGGATTCCGCTGCCATTAGTTAGCATTCATTAACGTCCACTTCCTGCACAGTGTTAGAGGAAACACTCTATCGCCCACAAATTGCCAAAGCGATTTCCCTCTGTGTGAGGACGAACTTTGTGTGTGCCCTTTAACAAGGTCCTCGTGAACTCAGGAATCCTAGTACCTATAAACTTCATATAAAGTCCCAGGTCATAAATCAAGCAGCTATTGCAAATGACCTTACTGTCTAAAGGTCAAATGTGCTTGGTCCCATCAAAGGACTTTGATCTTTTGTAATGTCCAAGGACATTCCAACACTTTGTTCCAGTGGCCTCATTTCAAGGGTCTCTTCAGCACATGCACCTCCCGAGGAGCTCCCGAGTCCCCTGAGTCGGCCATTTGTTGCATTTCTATCCCCACGGCCCTTCACAGGGGCGCCACATTCAGCTCTCCTGTTCACAGGAATTTTCCTCCCTGACACTTCTGAATACTAAGTGAACAGGGCAATTTGAACCCATCCCACTTAGAAGCTAAACTCTTGTCGCCATAGTTTCAGCTAGATTTAAGATCAAAGGCAGAGGTAAAAGTCAGTGTAGCAACGCAAAGCATTAATCTCCTATGTCAGTTGTGTTCACTGTTGCTTTTTTAAAAAACATTTCAATAGCCTGACGTATTATTCATTTATATGCAATAGGAAAGGTTTCCTTTGCTTCACGCCACACATTTACCGATGCGTCACTGTGGGACTTTTCTGTTGTTTTCGACAAAGGTCATCTCTGTACTAAAAATAATCCCAACAAAACAAATGCAATGCGCCACACCCCTCACTCTCCTTTATCCTTCTGATACCGTTTTCTCTGTGATGTAACTGAGTGATTTTGCAGCAGAAAGCTCTAAAAATTAAACCTGAACTTTCCAAATAGCTCCCTAATAACCGTTGCCCAAATCAATGGGGCTCCATGAATATTTTGACACAGTTTAAATGGGTTTGTATCCTCACCACTGAGATCTGGTGATTTAGCCTGTCAGGCTGCAAATGTGGAAATATCACCTCTCACTGAGCAAAGTCCAATATCTCATTAGAAATGAAAATAGAAGAGAAGGGAAGCACAAATGCTGTCAGTGGCGGTGAGGAAAGAAATTAAACCTCCGGAGGCCTGTATATCTTATACAAAAGATTATGCACTGCCAGGCTATATAAATCATGCCAGGGCTTTGGGGCTGCAATGGACTAGAAAATAAAAAACCATAAAAGTGTCATATTGAAATACAGTCACTGAGAATTCTTTTATGATGAGTCTAAATTCGCCTGACATTCTCGCAAATTCAGGGGCCTGCTTGGGTTGTTTATACCCGGCCTTTCTCTGTCAGTCACGAAGTCCCAGTTTCCACAGCAAATTATTCTAAACAGGGCTTATTATCAAGGCATAAAAAAGTTAAAACACAGATGGCTGGAGAGTTCCTGTTTAATTTAAATGCCCTGTGGCCCACATCAATGTGAGTCTGTCTTGTCCTAGATTTACTATCAATAAATTGGCTGCACTTATTAGACGGCAGAGCCCTAAGATGTTGGTGGGGAGTATTTCAAATAGAATTAACATGAAGAGATGCAGAGCCGTATCCCATCATCTGTGAAATATGGAGAAGGACAAGCCATACATAAACAGGTACGACCATTCGTACCCGGGTCTACACAGGCTGGCACGGCTCCACGGGGAGGGAGAGGATGTATACTCAGTATAGGAATTAATTACAGACACAGGCTTAATTACCAGTGTCATTTTCTCCCTGGGTTAAAAAAAAATTTTTTAAATAAATGATCAGCATAATCCAAGCCAATGGTGATCCAGATTTTCAGAGCAAATAAAGGAGGTTTGGGCTCAGAGAACCCAACAGGGTACATACAAGCATTTTCTGTGGAATGACACAATGCCAGTTTGTGAAAATATGGGCTGGCTCTCTCCTTGGCTGATTTATCTCGCGGCCTTGCTTGTACATCAGCCATTCAGTTGGCAACATTTGCCGGGTCCTTATTGTGCTCAGGGTACTGCAGTGGGTGACGGGGAAGGTTGAAAAGACGCAGAGAAGCCTCTGTGCTGGAGGCCAACCGTTAGAGCCCAAGAGGCCTGATGAATGGGATTCTGGGCACACGAATATTTACCAGTAAGTGTCTCTCTTTTTTGGGAGCACCTAGGTGTCTCAGCTGGTTGAGGGTCCAACTTCAGCTCAGGTCATGATCTCACGGTTTAGGAGTTCAAGCCCTGCACTGGGCTTGCTGCTTTTAGCACAGAACCTGCTTTGGATCTTCTGTTCCTCTCTTTCTCTGTCCCTCCGCCGATCATACTCTTTCCCTCTCAAAAAGAAATAAAACATTAAAAAAAAAGTGTCTCTCTCTCTTTTTTTTAAACATTTATTTATTTTGGGAGATGGAGGGGAGGGGCAGAGAGAGAGGTAGAGAGAGAATCCCGAGCAGTTTCCACACTGTCAGCACAGAGCCCATCACGGGGCTCAAACTCATGAACCATGAGATTGCAACCTGAGCTGAAATCAAGAGTCAGGCACTCAACCAACTGAGCTGCCCAGGAACCCTGTTATTAAATGTCTCTTTTATGTGAAAGAACAAGTGCAGGGAGGCACTGGGGTGACAGTGGAAAACTGGGGTTTAACCATCAACCAGAAGTGGGCTGGAGCCAGACAGATCTTGGTTCAAGAATTGGCTTTGCCTTCTAGTAGGTGTGTGTCTGTAAGTAGTAAATTCCATGCCTTCTCTGATCTTTGATTTCTCTAAGGAAAGGAGAATAATCATCCACCTCAGGGGGTGCCTATTATAATCAAACGAGAGCATGATTCCCGACACATTGTAAGCACTCAGCTCAGTAAGCACATGACAAGCTAAACTAACACCTGTCACTCTGACCCTGGAGTTATGAAGAGCTTTTGTGACTGCTGAAGTAACCAGTTAAATATCCAGTTAGAATGAGGGACCGATCTAGTTCTTGTACTCTTGGAGCAGTGTGGCTCGATTTCCTTCTTGGAGGGCTGTGAAGGCCCCACCCATCTGTACCCCAAATCACAAAAAGATGATCTCCTTCTTCCTGTCTACACAAAGAGATGATCTCACTCTCAGACGTGACAACACATTCTAACATTTGGGACAGAACATACTGAGAGGAGATGGCTCACTCCGGTCATGTGGTCTGATCGGCCACCATCATTAAAGGTTATTAGGTGCCTCTGCTGGACCTCCTCTTAGACCCAGCTAGGAGTTCAGGTTGCATTTGGAGAATTCCCAGTTTAAATAGGCCTCGTGGCAATTAACTTCCATCAACCAACCCTTTGGACAAGGGTTCTACCTACCTACTATTTGTACTGGAGTCCACCATGAACTATCACCTCGTTATCCCCCTGAAATTAGGTACTACAAAACATTGAGCAGAACATGGTGCACTGGTTCCCATTGTCAAGGGAACCACTCCATGGATAGCAAAGACCATCACAACGCCAAGCACCAGGCTACAAGACCAGACACTTTTGCCCTCTGCATCTTGGTATCAGAATCACCAAGGACAACACAACCCAGTGCAGCAATGGATGGAACAATGCTTCTGCTCATATCTAGAGAGAAGAGACAGAGCAAAGTTAGCTCCAGTGGTATGCCTCTGTCCCGCATGGCTACGTGGCTAGCAGGTGCCACTGGCAGTCGATGCAAGGGAATTGTCCTCCATGTACTCCTCTCATGGGGACCTTGATCTTATTCCTGAGTAGTCAGAAATATTGAAACCTGGAGGCCATTGAGGGTACAATGCTTAGACCGAACAAAGAGCCACTCATTGAGCCTGCACAGGGAAAGATATTCCCACACAAGTTGAAAAGCCTGGTGCAGGCTGTGTGGACCCCTTGTCTCTCGGTAAGGAAATGTCCCAGGCTCGAGACTCGTTCTTATTTGGCAGAGTGGGGGATGGAAAGACTGCATGCATGAGGCTGTCATTACCAATGCAAAATTATGGTGGGCTTCTCCCTACCTGAGATGCAGGAGACATGCTTCCGGCTCTGTTCCCCAAGAAAAACAAAGGGATCGAAGACGAGGTTACCACTTGCAGGCTTTGGCTTTATTACTCACCTGTGAGATCTGACCCTGCAAGGGGAAAAACAGGCCAAGGAGGAAATCTGTGGCACGAGCTCCACCCTCCTTTCTGTCAGGTTTGCTTCGCACAGGCTTGGCACTGGAAGTTCCGCTCCACTTAACATTTTCCCTGGCTGTAAGGAAAGAAAGCAACCGAGCCAATGCCTGGCTAATGGTTGGCAATCAAAGACTCCTGCGTCTTCACTTATAAAAGGCTCCCCCCAGTCCATGCCTCCGAATGTCCTTGCCTGCTGGAAAGTCAGCTTCCCTCAGAATTTGAAACTTGGCTTTGGTCAGGTAACTTTGAAATTGAATGCTGTATCTCAAGATTGATAACCCTGCTGACATCAAGACCTCATTTGTTTCCTGCCCAGCACTTTCTTGGTGGAGGAGGGATGAATGCCGAAGGGCAGAGAGGAATATCAAGGTCTGCCTGGGGTGCTCCCCCGCTCCCACCCCGACACACATACAGACCACATTACCTGCCTTTCACCTTCTCCTTCAGCCACCAGGCCTACTGGGTCATTGCTGGGAGGAACTGCCTGGAAGTCAGGCCTCCTGGCTTTACCGTGTTGCCGCTTGTCTGGGTGGGACTTTGGGGCAAGGTTGGCTTGTGGGTTTACTCTTGAGACAGATACTCTTGTCCACTGTCCAGATCCTCCTCCAAGCCCGAGGTGTCATTCCCCTACTGCCTGGAGCTCTGCCTGCTGGAGGCTCACAGCTGGATCCCTGCCCAATAATTGCCTTTGGCCAAAGAGGGCTGCCTTGCCCCAAGTCATGGCTCCTCCTCAGAGACATCTTGCATCCAATGACTGGCCAGTGTGGGGAGAATAAAAACCCAATGCTCTTGCCTCTGAAGGGCTGTCCCAACTCCTGTAAGCCTGGCTAAGGCTTCTGTTGTGACAATAGCACAGCTTAACCTCTCCTCTACCCCGTCCTGGTTCCCTTGTACATCCAACAGGTGTGGTTCCTCAGGCCACTTCCCAAAACTCTTCTCACGTACAACCTCATCTCAGGGTCTGCTTCCCAGGGAACCTGATCTGTGAAGGTTCAACTCTCCCAAAGTCTCCTGGGAGGAGGAGCTCTGGAATGTGAGAGGGAGAAAATGCAATGACAAGTCATCAGTGATGTAAATTCAATAGTCAGACCCTGTGGCCAACTTCCCCTCCCTCTTTCCTAGGTGGATGGGTGTGTGTGTGGGGGGGGGGAGAATATCATTATAGGTACAATTATAATAAAGTGTGTGCTAATGAGGTAGTTGATCCATATTTCTTTTGCTAGAGGGTCATCACAATCTGAAAAGACCATATCTGTCAAATCCTAAAGGCTTTAATATATTCTTGGGCAAATTTCCACGTTTTGGGGCAATCTAAATATAAATCTGTGGGGAGACCTGAGGACTGGTTTATGAAGAGGCGATTAGTAGATCACCTAATATATGTGATTTAAATTAAATGGAACAATCTTCTCCTGTTATGTCTAAGATTCCAATGAAATTCTGATATTTGAGTCTTGAAAAATTAATGGTCTCATATCAATATAAAAAACAGGAGATTAATATCGCATCAACTCTTCACTGTTCCAAGCAAGGTAAGTACTTAGAGGAAGTGGGGAATTGGATGTGCAGTGCAAGGGGCTATAAGGTGAGGTGAGGGAAGCAAAGACAAGCTATATTTTATAGTTTAAAGCTTATATATGCTTTATATTTGAGAGAAAAAATGGATTATTTTCATTATTATGAATTTATTATTATAGCTACCTTCTGGTTTTGGTGTTTCTGATCTTCTGTTTGTGGGTAGTGATATGAAGTATTTTTTAAAAATTTTTAAAATTTATTCATTTTGAGAGAGAGAGAGGGAGGGGCAGAGAGAATCCCAAGCAGGCTCCTCACTGACAGTGCAGAGCCTGATGTGGGGATTGAGCTCATGAACCTGTGAGATCATGACCTGAGACAAAACCCAGAGTTGGATGATCAACTGACTAAGCCACCCTGGCATCCCTAAAGTTTTCTTTTAAAATAAATTTATCTAAATACAAAATGAATCTATTTAAATAAAATCTTTACTAGTACAAGCAACATGCAGATATTGTAAAAAAAAAAAAATCAGCATATGAGTACTGAAAAAAAAAATGGCAGCATATGAGTACTGAAAGTTTAGGTGTCAAATCTGTAGGTTTAAGGTGCTAAAGAGAATTAGGGAAAAGAGATGCTTATCCAGTGCATTGTGAGAACCTAGCAAATATTAAATAAAATACCAAATGCCACTATGCAGAACTCATGTTAAATTGTTGAAAGTGCTCACATTTTTGTTGGTGTTCTTGATATGCGCCCTTCCCTCCCCCCTCCCCACCCCCACCCCCCCCCCACCCCCCCCGTTGCATATTGTGGAAAATTGTTCCGGGGCTTTCAGCCTCTGGACCATTTGTACTGTCTATGAAATTTTATTACTTATCATGCCTGTGTTATTACTGCTCATTAATTACACACCCAACATATATCAGGTATCAGTAAAGCTCATTAATTAAACATAAAAGCTAGAGGATTTACAGAGAATTTGGAAGAAAATTCCCCAGTCTGGAAGACTTCCAGACTAAATATTGAAACTTGAGACAACGAGTGGTTTTCAAACTTTTTTACCCACAGAACATTCTGGTTGAATAAGTTCTACCAGGAAGCCCAGAGTCGCAAGAAGAAAACTACACAGACTCCTTGGTAGGTGCAGGTGTTGGGGACATAGAGTCTGCATGTACAGCACTAGCAAACTGTCCCCTCTCCTGTCTGCTGGCTGTCCCCTCTGACCCCCTCCCCCCTTCACCCCTGAGGCTCACATGGTGTGGCACTCAGTTTGAAAACTCCTGACTTGGAACAAATTTCTTTCTCATTCTGCCTGCCCCATTATTTGTGTCCATGGCACAGTCAATGGGATTTTATTTGATGATCTCACACAGGGACTGTATATTCTCTCTGAGAATATACTACAGGCATGTCTTGTCCAAGAGACAGAAGACAAATAAATTCTTAAAAATCTGGATTTATGGGAGAAAACAAACAGTCTCCTAGACCATAATTTCCATGCAGGGCCTTATGCTTCTGGCTTGTTTATTGCCTCTCATGGCCCCAGCATCTGGGGGGACTCCTGAAACACCTGGATGAACAAATGAAAGAATAACTAAAAGAGAAAAGTTAGGCAATGATACATTTTGAGGAATGGAGTTAATGGGTCCAAAGTGTGCACGTCTCCAAGGACTTTTCATGAATAAGCTACAACACAGAGACCACAGGGCGATGGGATGAGCCACAGAGTCCCAAAGGCCATGGTACTTGGGAGAAGGTAGTGGTGATGAAACAGAAAAGAACGTGAATCCACGGCACTCAGAAGAGAAATAGTGGGGTTTGGGAACCCGAAAGACTGGGACTGAAAATAATTTTTGTCTTGATCACAAAGATGCTGTGTGAAGGATTGGAAATGTCCTAATGATTCTTCATTAAGTAGGTCAGAAGTTTAGCCCATGGTGTAAGCAGACAGTAGCAGTATGTAGCTGTGTGGGGTGTGTGCCATCATCAAGATGGAAACAGGGCGCCTTGGCGATCATGAGTTGTCCTTGCTGGGTTCCCAGCCAGAGCCCGCAAACATCTGAGTCATGTGGGTTGGGACAGGACAGATAAATGAGCGTTCTCCTGTCATACATGTACAAACTCTTCTCACTCCATCTTTTTTTTTTTAATTTTTTTTTAATGTTTTATTTATTTCTAGGAGAGAGAGAGAGAGACAGCGTGAGCAGGGGAGGGTCAGAGAGAGAGGGAGTCACAGACTGAAACAGGCTCCAGGCTGTGAGCTGAGAGTCAGCACAGAGCCCGACGCGGGGCTCGAACCCACGAACCGCGAGATCATGACCTGAGCAAAAGTCGGACGCCTAATCGACTAAGCCACCCAGGCGCCCCATCTTCTCACTCCATCTTGCTGCTCCTCCCTTCACCCCTCCAAGCTATCCCATGGGACCCTGGGTAGCTCCCACCTCTTCCCCAAGCTTTCCCACACAACCCAGCCCTTAGAAAGCTCATCCAGCCCTAAACACTTCTAGTCCTTGGGGCCTGAGATGTTTATCTGACACCTGTCCCTGCCTGTGTCCTCCACTGGATATATACACAGGCTGCTGCCCTGGCTGGATGGAAAGGACAATGGGGAAGAGGATCTTCTGTTTCTTTCCTCTTTCCGTGTTACTTTTTCCCAGAGCTTTTGTGGGGCAAGCAGCAAGGCTGTGCTGGCTGAGTGACACCGACAAATGGCCCAGCTTCTGGAATGTTCCATTTCCAGGTCACTACTGATCCATCCTGCTTTTTGGATCATCCAGCCCATGGAGGCCCACAGCACAGGTCTTGATGTCTATGCAGCCTTACTATTCCTGCAGACAGAGGTAGGAACATCACCTCCTGACACAAAAGAGTGTATGTTAACAGAGCTCTGGGAGAAAGGCATGTTGCGGGGGGGTCTCCTGATTCCTGATTCTGGGGTTTGGTTTCAAAAGTTGCCTACATCTAGCCTCCCACAAGCCCCGCAGCAACAGAAATTTATGCAATTCACTCTGAAAATAACAATGGCTGGGGTCCTCTGGAGTCTGGGGCCTCTTATCGGTCGGAAGGGAATGTGCCTCTTGAACTATTAAACACATGAAGGGCTGAGGTCATGAGACAAGGTGATTCCTTGAGCACAGCACAGCACTGAGGATAGATAGCTTTGGGACATGTTGAGATCCCTGAACCCAAGGCAGGAACATCAGGAAGAAAACTCTTCTGTGCCGAGGTACCCCAGTTGGCTACCAATGGGCATTTCAGATTTCTTCAGGAGGTACTTTAACCCCGGGGCCCTGCAGGATCTTCCCAAGGCTGCCGGCAGCTCTTGGGGGGCCAGCTCTCACCCCACCGCCGGCCTCTCTGCCTCCACCCTAGCTGTCTTCCCAGGACACCGCGTCCTTCCAAAGCATATGGTGCTGTGCTCAGAAGACCTCCGTGTTCACCGAGCAAGCCACTCATGTGGCAAATCCGAACGCTCCTGGAGGAATGAGAAAGCTGCAAGCCTTTATCTCTTGTCACAAAAATCACAAACTTAAGAATGAGAAAGCTGGGGCTGGATTACCCTTGAGACTTAATGACCAGAACTAAGATCCGGCGCATCTACGGTGGGTTTTCATCACCTTGCCTGACAGTTGGATGCCTCTCAGTTCAAGGAGGCCACTGGAGTGAGACTGAGGACTGGTTTCCACTCGCGTCTCATTGGAAGCTGGCGGCCCCTCACCTGCTCTACTTGGCTGCCCCTCGCCTGCCTCACTGCTCAAACACTGTCTTGACTTGGCAGCCCTACAAGGCAGAATAAAAACATACACTTCTACCCAAATTCCTGTCTCCTCTCGTTTACGCGGAAGATTAAATGATTTCTTTCCTTGTCTGATACAGGGAGGGTTCTTACTGCCTCGTTCCTGCTTCCTCCACATCATCTACAAGAAAAAAGAGTCAGCAAGTAGAAACTAAGATGTCACAACTGCTCTCACGATGAAGTATTAGCCCCGTTTCCCAGATAAGGAGAGTTAACAATAAAATATCCATCCACCCATCTCCACCCAAAAAATGGTCACTGAGTATCTATTTTGAGCCAAGCAAAATGCTACTTACTTCAGAATCCAAATCCAGTGCTCTTCTTACCACACCTTAGATAGCTCAGGAATATGCTCCATGGTTATGAGGAAGCTTGCTTCATTCAACCAGTACTTCTGAAGCACCTCTGATGTGCTGGCACATTCTTTTTTTTTTTTTAAGTTTATTTTTTTTAGTAATTTCTAACACCCAACATGGGGCTTGAACCCACAACTGCAAGATCAAGAGTCGCACACTCTTCCGACTGAGCCATTCAGGCGCCCCCGTACAGACACATTCTAAATGCATATAGTGGAAAAAAGGAAAAACAAAGCCCCAAAGAAAAATTCATGCCTGTATGAAGCTTACATTCTAACGGGGGGGGGGGGGGGGAGGAGACAATAAAAATAATTTAAAAAAGTAACCTGTGGGGCATGTGAGTGACACATACAGTGGAGAAGAATAAAGCAGAGAAGGGGAAGGGGGCGCTTAACAAATATTATGTCAATAACATTTTTTCCACGAAATTAACAACACTCAAGCTGAGGTAACATATTTCGGTTCACTGTAGAATGTGCAATTTCTGCCCCTCAAGTATTTCAGGAGCCGCTAAAGCTGCTTTTGGCTCCATCTTGCTTGGGCTGATTGTGCCCCACGACGTGCCCACTGTTGCGAGATCTTCCTCATGAATGAAAATAGAACTGCTTGGTTCCTCCATCCATAGCAAAGTGGCTATGGCAGAAATAACTTCTGTGCATTTCTCCGGCTCCGTTTAGTTAAGTTATGCCTCTTCTTCCCTAAAAAAAAAAAAAAAAAAAGACATACCATAAAACCTTATTGATTTAGCTCAGCAGTTTGAAATTTATGATGCTTTAGATAGGCTTTGGCTTGAGATTGCCTTGAGGAGAGGTGGATATAAGCAAATTAAGACTAAAAATAAGATTGCTAAACATTGCACTACTTAAGGGAATAAGTTGCTTTTTTTATTATTTTGAGTAAGTTGTTTTAAACACATCAGAGGGACTAAATCATACTTGACTGATATGCTCATTATAAATAATTCTTACCTATTTCTAAAAGCAGGAGCCAATTATATACTTGCTACTCTGATTTAGACTCATAAAATTGTGCTTCAAGCCCATTTGCGTTTGAAAGGAATAAAATGGCTTTTATTAAACAAATACTCTAGAATTCCCAGTTCACTAAACTGAGACCCACCTTCTACCCAAATTTAAGCTAGATTTTAACGTGGATGGCACATCTCCAACCTGGGTTTTTCCTAAAGCCTATTTCAAAAGACATATTTGTTCAGCCTTATCAGGAAGGTACTCAATCATGCTTCTCTTGTATCAGGCACCTCAAGGGCAGGAGATAACACAAATGTGTTTGGTTTTTAATAGCTGGAAATATGTCTACGTGAGGTTGATTGTATTACCCCCAATGCCAGATATCTGAAAGGCATGTGAAAAATTAAGATAATCATTGGTGCTTCCAAATAGCTGGATGTTGGAGTCATATTTGCAGAACATGGATTATGCTGCCGTGTCAGCTTTGGGACACTTTAGGAGGTTGGGAGTGGGATAGGGCTGGGTGGTGGCAAATGTCAGACGGGGCGGGTAGGTGGGTGGGTGACGGAGCTGATCCACAAAGGTGGTTAGATCACTGAATCTCTATGCACGTAGGAATACATTGTTTCATCCCCGAGACACTAATTCCAAGGTCGAGAGTCCAAATCTATATTGTCTTTTATTTTTGTTATTTAAAAAAATTCAGAAATATACCAAGAGGAAAACATCACTCAGAGATAGCTACTGTGACGATTTGGGTATATTTCTGGTAAGTCTCTTTTTAGTTTCTCCTGACTGCAAACACATTGAAAACATAAACATTGGGCTGATACTATGTATACAATTTTATATGCTACTTTTTCCACTTACTACAATTAGAACATTTTTTTATGTTAATAAATATTTACTGAAAACATAAATATCTAATGGCTACATCATAATTTATTCAACCCTTCCCTTGTCAAACATTTGAGTTGCTTTCATTTTTCCTTGCTTATAAATAATAAACATTCTTGGACATAAATACATGTTAACAGCTCTGACAAATTGCCCTAGGTACTTATTTTTGGTTACTTTCCTTCCTCCCCCCACCCCCCCACTCCGGTTACTTTCCTCACCTTCACAGAGGCTTGTGGAGTCACGAAGTGTGCCTGAGATATAGATGAGAGACCCAATGGCTGATTTGTGGCATGAGTGTTTTGGAGTCACGTTGATCCAATGACATTTAATCAATTGATTTCTTTACTTGCTTATTCAACAAGAATTGATTGAAGTTGTACTGTGTGCTTGGCAGTGTGAAGGGTTGCAAAAAGACTTTTAGAACGGCACCATCCTGTTGGAAAGACATGCCTTAGACAACATTGAGAAAATCCTTGACTATGATTGCTGGCAATACCTGCTAACAGTTATATGGAACGTCCTCTACGTTGTTCTAGGTGTTTTATGTGTATTTACTCAATTCTCACAATAACTATGATTATGATCATGAACCCCATTTTCCAGAGGGATTAAGTAATTTGTCTAAGATCACACAGCTAATAAGTGATGGAACCCCGATTTGAATCAGGCAATTAAACTCCTGAGTCTATATTCTTCAGAGGCCATACATATCTTGAATATGCCAATGTAAAGAAAAAGTATTATAGAAGGGTTATGTCTAGGTAAGCATTTTCTAGAGGTGAGTTGTCTTTTGCATTAGTTTTGTAAACTTTCTATAATAAAGCAGTTTAGGGTTCTATCGTCAAGGCTATTTTGATCCTACTTTTCCCCAGCTGCTTAGAATGTTAACGAGGATTACTAACCCAAGAGAAGCAAACCATCTTACCTGGTTTGGATAAGTGAATGATTTGAAGATAGAGAAGCCTTCATTCCACCTGCCCTCTCTCAAGAGACTTCTCAGGGCAGTCTTGGAAAAAGAAAATGATTTTGTAATAAACCCAATAAGGCAATGGATTTGTAATAAAAAACTAATTTAATCGATGCCTTGTTCATGTTCCTAGTATAATTTTTAAAAAGTTTGTTGAATGGACAAATGGGCAAATGCATAAACAGGACTTTAAGCGTCAAAGCTTACAGATAAATAGTACTATGACCTAGACTCAGTGATCGCTGGTACCAGCTCCTGCGGGCTCATGTTTCTTTCCAACTTTGTGTTCAGTGACTTGGCATTAGTGGAGAACCAGCCATGGTGGGCGTATATTGAACCCACAGAAGTCAGCAGATGCTACCAGTCAGGGCTCTTTTGTTTTCCTGGAGAGCCGGTTATTAATCATTACCAGCACGGGGCGCCTGGGTGGCTTAGTCGGTTGAGCGTCCGACTTTCGCTTAGGTCATGATCTTGCGGTTCGTGGGTTCGAGCCCCGCGTCGGTCTCTGTGCTGACTGCCAGCTCGGAGCCTGGAGCCTGTTTCAGTCTGTGA